>CM077669.1:232519210-233769210 GCA_039707655.1 Elymus sibiricus | reverse complement strand
TTCTATAGTGCTCCCACTCACTTTCTTGTAAATACAAGTTTCTTATAAACTTTGTATAAACCCAAAAGCTTTTCACCTCATCAAAGCATATATTCCAACTTTGAGATGCTTGCTCCAGTCCATAGAAGGATCGCTGGAGCTTGCATTCCTTTTAGAATCCTTAGGATCGACAAAACCTTCTGGTTGTTTCACATACAACCTTTCCTCACGGAAACCGTTAAGGAAACTCTGTTTTGACATCCATCTGATGGATTTCATAATCAAAAAATGCGGCAACTGCTAACATAATTCCAACAGACTTCAGCATCGCTACGGGTGAGAAAGTATCATCGTAGTCAACTCCTTGAACTTGTCGGAAACCACTTTGCGATAAGTCGAGCTTTATAAATGGTGACATTCACCATCAAAATCTGTCTTCTTCTTAAAGGTCCATTTGTACTTAACGGCCTGCCATTCAACGGGCAAGTCTACCAAAGTCCATACTTGGTTTTCATACATGGATTCTATCTCGGATTTCGTGGCTCCTAGCCATTTGTTGGAATCCGTGCCCACCATCGCTTCTTCATAGCTCATAGGTTCACTGTTGTCTAACAACATGACCTCCAAGACAGGATTGTCGTACCACTCAGGAGCGGTACGATTCCTTGTCGACCTACGAGGCTTAGTAGTAACTTGATCTAAAGTTTCATGATCATCATCATTAGCTTCCTCTTCATTTGTTGTAGGCGCCGCAGAAACATCTTTTTGCGTCGTGCTATCATCCAACTGAAGTGACGGTTCAATAACCTCATCAAGTTCTACCTTCCTCCCACTCAATTCTTTCGAGAGAAACTCTTTCTCGAGAAAGGACCCGTTTTTAGCAACAAACACTTTGCCCTCGGATCTGAGATAGAAGGTATACCCAACTATTTCCTTAGGGTATCCTATGAAGACGCATTTGTTCGCTTTGGGTTCGAGCTTATCAGGTTGAAGTCTTTTCACATAAGCATCGCATTCCCAAACTCTAAGAAATGACAACTTAGGTTTCTGCCAAACCATAATTCATACGATGTCATCTCAACGGACTTTAGATGGTGACCGATTTTAAAGTGAATGTATTTGTCTCTAATTCATAACCCCCAAAATGATAGTGGCAAATCGGTAAGAGACAGCATAGTACGTACTATATCCAATAGAGCACGGCTACGACGTACGGACACACCATCACACTATGGTGTTCTAGGCGGCGTGAGTTTGTGAAACAATTTCCACATTGTGTTAAGTTGCATACCAAACTTCCAACTCAGATATTCACCTCCATGATCATATCATAGACATTTTATCTACTTGTCACGATGATCTTCAACTTCACTCTGAAATTGCTTGAAGTTTTCAAACGTTTCAGACTTGTGTTTCATTTACTAAATATACCCATATCTACTCAAATCATTAGAGAAGGTAAGAAAATAATGATATCCACCGCACGCTTCAACACTTATTGGACCGCATACATCAACATGTATCATTTCCAATAAGTCACTTGCCCGCTCCATCAAACCGGAAAACGGGGTCTTAGTCATCTTGCCCATGAGGCATGGCCCGCATGTCTCAAGCGATTCAAAATCGAGTGAGTCCAAAGATCCATCATCATGGAGTTTCTTCATGCGCTTTACACCAATATGACCTTAGCGGCAGTGCCATAAGTATGTGGTACTAACATTATTAACTTCGCCTCTTTTGGCATGAATATTATGAACATGTGTATCACTACGACCGAGATTCAATAAACCATTCACATTGGGTGCATGACCATTGAAGGTATTATTCACAAAAACAGAATAACCATTATTCTGTGATTTAAATGAATAACCGTTTTGCGATAAACATGATCTAATCATGTTCATGCTCTACGCAAACACCAAATAACACTTATTCAGGTTCAACACTAATGTCGAAGGTAGAGGGAGTGTGCGATGGTGATCAAATCAACCTTGGAAACACTTCCAATACACATCGTCACCTCGCCCTTATAGCTAGTCTCCGTTTGTTCCGTAGCTTTTATTTTGAGTTACCAGCATTAGCAACTGAACCGGTATCTAATACCCAGGTGCTACGAGGAGTACTAGTAAGGTACACATCAATAACATGTATATCAAATATACTTTTGTTGACATTGCCAGCCTTCTTATCTGCCAAGTATCTGTGGCAGTTCCACTTCAGTGATCGTTCACCTCATAACAGAATCACTCAGTCTCGGATTTGGATCCAACCTTGGGTTTCTTCACTAGAGCTACAACTGGCTTGCCATTCTCGAAGTTTCCCTTATTGACCTTGCCCTTCTTGAAACTAGTGGTCTTACCATCAACACTTGATGCTCCATCTTGATTTCTATCTTTCGCGGTGTAAAACATCGCGAATAGCTCAGGGATCATCTTCTCCACCCCTGGCATGTTATTTTTCATCACGAAGCTCTAGTAGCTTGGTGACAGTGACTTGGAGAACTATGTCAATCACTATCTTATCTGGAAGATCAACTCCCACTTGATTCAAGCAATTGTAGCACCCAGACAATCTGAGCACATGCTCACTGATTGAGCTATTCTCCTTCATCTTGCAGGCAAAGAATCTTGTTGGAGGTCTCATACCTTTCAACACGGGCACGAGCCTGAAATCCCAATTTCAGCTCTTGGAACATCTCACATGATCCGTGATCTTCAAAACGTCTTTGGAGCCTCAATTCTAAGTTGTAAAGCATGACGCACCGAACTATCAAGCAGTCATCAAAAACGTGCATGTCTAATGTTGTCAACACCCATAGATGACGCTTGAGGGTGTGGCCTACTGAGCGGCGCATCAAGGACATAAGCCTTCTGTGCAGCAACTGAGGACAATCCTCAGATCACGGACCTAGTCCGCACAATTGCTACTACCATCTTTCAACTTAGTTTTCTCTAGGAACGTATCAAAATATAGGGGAGCTACAACGCGAGCTATCGATCTACAACATAATTTTGCAAATACAACTTTAGACTATGTTCATGATAATGAGTTCAATTACTAAAGAACTTCCACTCAAATTGACATCCCTCTGGTCATCCGAGTGCTACATGATTCAAATTCACGAACCCAAGTCCGATCATCATGTGAGATGAGGTATGTTTCAATGGTGAACATCTCCACGTTGATCATATCTACTATATGACTCATGTTCTATCTTTTGGTCTCTTGTGTTCCGAGGCCATGTCTGTACATGCTAGGCTCGTCAACTTTAACCCGAGTGTTCCGCATGTGCAAAACTGGCTTGCACCTGTTGTATGCGAATGTAGAGTCTATCACACCCGATCATCATGTGGTGCTTCGAAATGACGAACTTTCGCAACGGTGCATACTCGGGGAGAACACAATTTTATCTTGAAATTTTAGTGAGGGATCACCTTATAATGCTATCTTCGTCCTAAGCAAAGTAAGATGCATAAAAGGATTAACATCACATGCAAATCATAAGTGACATGATATGGCCATGAACTTGTGCTTTTGATCTCCATCTCCAAAGCACCAGCATGATCTCTATCGTCACCGGCATGACACCATGATCTCCATCATCGTGTCGTCATGTGGTTGTCGCGCCAACTATTGCTTCTACAACTATTGCTAACTCATAGCGATAAAATAAAGCAAGAATGGCGAAAATAAATTAAAGACAACCCTATGGCTCCTGCGGGTTGCCGTACTCATCGACATGCAAGTCGTGATAATCTATACAAAACATGATCATCTCATACATGACATATATCACATCATGCCTTTGGCCATATCACATAACAACATGCCCTGCAAAAACAAGTTAGACGTCCTCTACTTTGTTGTTGCATGTTTTACGTGGCTGCTATGGGCAACTAGTAAGAACCGTTCTTACCTACGCAAAGCCACAACAGTGATATTCAAGTTGCTATTTAACCTTCTACAAGGACCGCCTCTGTCGAATCCGATTCAACTAAAGTGGGAGAGATAGATACCCGCCATCCATCTTTATGCAAAAAGTTGCATGTCAGCCGATGGAACCGGTCTCTCGTACGTGGACGAGTAAGGTTGGTCCGAGCCGCTTCATCCCACAATACCGCCAAATCAAGATAAGACTAAGGAAGTAAGCAATCAGAACATCAACGCACACAAACTCTTTTGTGTTCTACTCGTGCATATCATCTACGCAGAGACCTAGCTCATGATGCCACTGTTGGGGAATGTTGCATGGGAAACAAAAAATTTCCTACGCTCACCAAGATCAATCTTGGAGATGAACGTCTATGAGAGGAGAGATTACATCTACATACCCTTGTAGATCACTAAGCGGAAAGCGTTAAGAAACGCGGTTGGTGTAGTCGAACGTCTTCGCGATCCAATCACGATTCGTCCCGCGATCCAATCTTGATCCGTTCCGGTCTAGCACCGAACGAACGGCACCTCCGCGTTTAGCACACATACAACTCGATGACGTCTCTGCCTTCTTGATCTAGCAAGCGAGGGCCGAGAGGTAGATGAGTTCTCCGACAGCACGACGGCGTGGCGGCGGTGGTGGTGGAGCAATCTCAGCAGGGCTTCGCCAAGCACTGCCGCAGATGTGTTTTAGAGGAGAAACATATCTAGGGAGAGAGGGAGGGCTGCACCTATGGCTTGGGGTGCGGCTGCCCTCTCTCTCCCTCTCTATTTATAGGAGGAGGGGGTAGGTGGGGCGCAGCCCTAGCCCCTCCTCCAAGGAGGGCTGGCCGGCCAAAGTGGGGAGGACTCCACCTCCCACACGGGAAGTGGGAGCCCTAGGGAGGAGTCCCTCCTCTCCAAGGCACCCCCACCTACCACCTTGGGCGCATGGGCCCTTTAGGGGTCGGCTTCCCGGTCCACTAGGGGCTGGTGCGCCACCTCTTACGCCCATGTGGCCCCCGGGGTGGGTGGGCCCCTCCCGGTGGACCGGAACCCTTTCGGCACTCCCGGTACACTACCGGAAACACCCGAAACCTTTCTGGAATCCGAATACCACTTTCCTATTTATAAATCTTTACCTCCGGACCATTCCGAAACTCCTCGTGATGTCCGGGATCTCATTCGGGACTCCAAAAAACATTCGGTCACCAACATATACAACTCAACAATACCAAATCGTCACCGAACGTTAAGTGTGCAGACCCTGCGGGTACGAGAACTATGCAGACATGACCGAGATACCTCTACGATCAATAACAAATAGTGGGACCTTGATGCCCATATTGTTTCCTACACATTCTACGAAGATCTTTATCGGTCGAACCACGATGTCAAGGATTCAATCAATCCCGTAATAGTCCCCTTTGTCCATCGGAATGTTACTTGCCCGAGATTCGATCGTTGGTATCTTCATACCTAGTTCAATCTCGTTACCAGCAAGTCTCTTTACTCATTCCGTAATATAAGATCCCGTGACTAACTCCTTAGTCACATTGCTTGCAAGCTTCTTGTGATGCTGTATTACCGAGTGGGCCCATAGATACCTCTCCGTCATGCGGAGTGACAAATCCCAGTCTCGATCCACGCCAACCCAATAGACACCCTCCGAGATACCTGTAGAGCACCTTTATAGTCACCCAGTTACGTTGTGACGTTTGATACACACAAGGCATTCCTACGGTGTCAGGGAGTTGCGTGATCTCATGGTCGTAGGAACAGATACTTGACATGGATAAAGAAGTAGCAATAAACTGACACGATCAACTGCTATGCTTACAGTTAGGTCTTGTCCATCACATCATTCTCCTAATGATGTGATCCCGTTATCAGATGACAACTCATGTCTATGGCCAGGAAACCTTGACCATCTCTGATCAACGAGTTTCAGCGTCGACCCCGAGTTTCAGCGTCGGATGCAGATGGCTATCGCTCTATCCGTCCAGGCATCGGGCCTCGAAGCGTTCCTGTGCGACGAGGACGAGTGCCATCTCAGTGTCGGTGTGGAATAATCTATGGCATCTGCGAATGACATCCGTAACGCGGCTAGGGATCTGAAGCGGCAGAAACGGCGGGAGGGTGCAAAGAGGAAGTGGCTGATGAAGAACTCAGATGTAGAGGGAAAAAAGAGGCGGGAGCAGGACCAGAAGGCGGCGGACCTAGCCGCCACATGCCTCTCAGCCGCGTTGGAGGCCAGTGCAGGCCTTGAAGCTGCGGCGGCAGCCCTTGAAACAGCGGCCACGGCAACCAGGGACGCTGCTCTTGTGAGAGCAGCGCCCGTTTGTATCCCGATGGCCCACGTGGATGCCACAACAGCTTCGTCGACAGCGGCAGACCTGGCGAGAGGTGCCGCGGTCGCTTCGGCCGAGGTAATCCCGCCGGTCTCCACCATGGAACTAGTGGAGCTCATCGACTTGACGAGTTCCTCTGAATACTCGCTCTGAGCCGAGGAAGGTCATGACGACGGTGGAGGCGCGGTGTTTGTATGCATCCATGACGTAGTGAATATTTTGTGCAGTTCATCTTCATGTAAATTGACGAAGTATTTGTAAATTACTGAGCGTATGAACTAATGTCAACTAATCTGCTGCAAAATAAGGCATTTTGTGGTGAAAATTTGCCAAATGTTTGTGTCATCTGTTTGTGGGCATGTGGAAATTTTGGATGAATTTCACGTCTGCGACTGAAATTGAGGATGAACCGTGTGAGATGAACCGGCCTTGAGAAATCTCAGAAAGAACTATCTGTCGGCGTTCTGGGAACGGGGGGTACCCAGACCTGCTAGCCTGCGGCCCAGGGCGTGGCCCACTTCGACAGCCAAGCACGGCCCAGCGCGGCCTCACTCAAGGCAAGGCCCTCGTGAGAGCCCCGCACTCGCGAGGGAGACGGCGCCAAGACCCTCAGAGGGAAGAGGTCTCCCCAGGCCCCCTCCTGAGCGGCGGAGATCCCTATGCAATGCTCGGCCTCGGGAGGTCAAGGGTGACGCAAGTCGGGCCAGGCGGGCATCAGCGCGCCAGAGGAGACAGTTTCCTCTTTGGTGCAAAGGAGGCAGGGGCACATGCAGGCTCCCAAAGCACCCCCAAAGGTTTCCATTCCGGTGCAACGAGACCAAGACCACGAGCTCCGCAGGACGGACGTCATCGCCGAGCCTACCTCTGCATCACCACCGGCTACTTTGCAAGCGAAGACCACCTTTCGTCAGGATAAGATGTACTCCTTGTCCCCTTTCGAATTTGGCCGTTGTGGGATCCCTTCCCGCCATTTTGACAAGGGAAGAGGACCCGTGTCGCTATAAATAGAGGCAAGGCCGCGCCAAAGAGGGGGACGAAGAGACACACCACCCGAGCGCCCTCGCGAGGCTACGGACCACTGTACTAGTTCATCCACAAACCTCCTCGTGAGGCAATCCACCAAAAGCAGGAGTAGGGTTTTACGCTTCGCAGTGGCCCGAACCTGGGTAAATCCCCGTGTGCTAATCCCTTTCCTCACGATCGTACGAATTCATCGGGCTAGGCTATCGGGCTGTGAGCTTAAGGGCGAAGTTGGTGGAGATCTTCACACACGCCCCTGAGTTCGAACCTCTTTGGGTTTTGCGGAGCCCGAAATCCAACATTTGGCGCGCCAGGTAGGGGGCGTGTCGGAATCCTTACACAAGCTTCGCCTCGCCTCTGCTCGTCGCTTCCATGGCCAAGGGACACCGAGCCCGCGCAGAACGACGGGCTGCTCGCGTTGCTCGGGCGACGCCTACCGACCTCGGCACCCCGCGTCGCCTTGCCCCCCCGATGACGGATGTCGTCGCCGGCCCGGCCTTTGACAGGCACCGGGGGATGTCGCCATCATCGACCACGCAGCACATTCTCGTCGCCCCGACCCTCCCCCGCGCCCGCGTCACGGCATCGTCCCTCCGAGCCCGCCGTGACTTGGCACGCAGGCGAGTCGCGCTCCTCGTGGCCCGCGAACTGCAGCGTTTCCAGGCAGCTCGCAGACGCTACAACGACTGTGTATGTTGCGCGGCCAGGCGCGCCACCACAGTAGGCGAGGTCCAGGCGCTTCATTACGGCACAGGCCTGGGGGCTCGCGTCCATGGGATCACTTGACCAACCGGCGCGGCGCGGATGCCCGTGGGAAGCGCGTTGCGACCCGGGCCCCCTGGGGGCGCGGCCCGGTTCATCGGGCATGCAGGGGTTAGCCCCTGGCGCGGACGGGGACCCGTGGGAGATGCTGGCCATGCGGGGCGGGTGCCGCCTCGCACCTCCCAGCATGCCCGGCGCGTCCGAGGCGGACGCCCGGCAACTCGTCTATACCAGCACCCGGGGGCTCGCGCAACTCCACAACGACCATGTTGGCGAGCGCCCGGGCTATGATGGGAGCAGCGCCGGCCACCACGACAACAGGAGGAACATATGCGACCTCGCGAGCGGCTTTCGTCAGGGCTGGTATGTACAGCCTCGCGAGGGCGGCTGGCGGGGCCGGACTCACGAGGGTGCCTGGCACTGGCAGCCTCGTGAGGCACGCCCGCTGGTGGGGAGCTACCCTGGACAGGCGCCTGGGTCCTCGGACCGGGGGTCACCTGCCTGGAGACGGAGGGTGGAACACACGCCCATGTCCCCAGGCCGGGCGACCCCAGCCTGGAGACGGAGGGTGGAACACATGCCCATGTCCCCAGGACAGGTACTTCCAACCTGGAGACAGAGGGTGGAACACACGCCCATGTTCCCAGGCCAGGTGTTCCCATCCTGGAGACGGAGGGTGGAGCACACGCCCATGTCTCCAGGACGCGCGTCGCCTACCCGGAGACGGAGGGTGGAACACACGCGCAAGTCTCCGGGCCAGGCCTCGCTCGACCAGCGGCAGGGGATCACGTACTCGCCCATGTCCCCGGGTCCGGCTCGGTCCACCTGGGGACGGGGGGTTGGGAACCCGTGCGGGGCTCCTGGGCACCCCAGCGAGGCGCGCTGGGGTACCGCCTTGGGCGTCGGCCTCACGCGCAACGGAGGGGCTCTGCGCCGAGCCCCGCCCGCAGCGCAGGGGCTGCGGCGCTACTACAATGACATCCGTCCCCGGGCCTTGGAGCGCCCGAGGCCCTGTTCCGAGGCGGGCCCTCCCTGCGGAGAGCATGGGGGGCTCCCTCCGTGCTCGAGGGCCTGTCCGGGGCCGACCCCACTTCGCCGCATCATGCTTGGGGGCCGGAAGTGGGCTCCATGTCCAGGAGGCATGGAGCTCCCAGCACACCCCCAGGCTCAACCCGTGACACTCTCACGTAATAATGAGTGGGCTGTATACGCCCGGAGCCCCCGAGGACGCGGAGGGGTTCCATCCCACGCCCAAGCGGAAGCCCCATGCTCCGCGCTGGCGGACAACACTGCCCTCCAATGGCTATGCCCACGCAACGTGGATGCCCTATGCTCCGCGCTGGGGGAAGACGAAGATGAAGACTAGTCTAGGTGCCGGACGTGGCTGTTGCTTGCTTCCTTTTTTGTATTCGAATTGCCACTTTTTGAAGTGAAACTTGAAGGTTTCGTAACTCTGTTTAAAAGGGGAACGGGGTTTTTTTCTCTCTTTGCAAACCCTTTTTCTGGTCTTGAAGTCTCGTTTTCTGAATCGACACCTTGCCAAGGCCCAGGCACCTTGGCCCTCGCGTGGCGCCTCTGGGCAGACCGGCAAGGGCCTGTTGCCTCAGAAGCATCCATCTTTTAATGGTCGACCCTCGCTCGGGGGCTCCGGCTATGGCCCGGCGCGGCAACACAGAGCCTCGGGAGGTTCAGGCACCTCCCGGGGCAGGAACCGGCAAAAGGTATGGGGGCCGCTTGAGAGTCAAGGGGGACTCCTGAGCAGCGCGCCTCAGGAGCCTCACTGATCACGTAGCTCCTCGCCCCTTGGTCTCATCCTGGTGATCCGGACGCCCCAACGGCGGTCGAGGTACACGCGAGATTGGGCCCCGCCGACGTAGAGCACCACTTGAGCGTCAAGGGGGCTCCTGAGCATCGCGCCTCAGGAGCTTCACTGATTGCGTGGCTCCTCTGCCCTTGGTCTCGTCCTGGTGATCCGGACGCCCCAACGGCGGTCGAGGCCCCGCCCCTTGGTCTCGTCCTGGTGATCCGGATGCCCCAAAGGTGGTCGGGGCATGCGCGGAATTGGGCCCCGCCGACGTAGAGTGATGAAAGGCTCCCAAACCATTCCGCTCGCAAGGAAGAAGCCCTCCCTGGCGGGATCCTCGAGCTCCCTAGACGCCGCGGCTGCACCATACAGCGCACGGACCCATCACGGCCTCCCAAGCTAAGTACCCCGACCGTAAGGAGCAGAAATTTTATGATCTGATGATAACCTGAGTGTTGGGCATGAGACAGGAACGCAAACGTAAGAATGCAGGCGCTACGATTTACTACGTGTCCCAGTCAGGCCACTTGTTGCTCCAGATACAGGGGAGGGTGGCGCGAAGGAAGGAATCCGGCCTCTCTCGGCGTCGTCGAAAGCCCCGGTCTAGGGACGGCGCGCTCCACCTCAGGAGGTTCCGTCTCACGAGGCCCTAACCGGCCGTCATCGCTCGGCGTAGCGTGACACCTCAGCGGACCTCAAGAAGAGCGCCGGGCGCGGAGCAGCGGCACAACAGCACGGGGGAAGGTGCGAGGGAGCGTGCGGTGCTGCACCGACGAAGACACAGAACTCCACATGGGAGACGAGGGCACATCAGGGGAAGACTGAGGGGACTCGGACACTTACTCATCCAAGGCGACCCACTTCCTCTTCACCGGCACCCACGGTGTCGGGCAGCAGCAACTCCCGGGCCCCTTCCTCTTCCGGCGAGCGCGGGGGCCCGAGGGCGACATGTCGGCGTCTGACGCCAGGCATCCAGCAGCGGAGGCGACAGCCGCCTCCACCGGCGGGGCGTCATCCTCACTCCTGGGCAGGGCCGTGGAAGAGCCCGGGGGATGGGCGGCGCAGGACGCCCTACCTCGGCCAAAGGAAGAGCCACGGCCTCAGGACCCCCAGGACCCGAGGCCCCCGCGGGGGGATTGCCCCGGGGACCCACTCCCATCGAAAGAAGAAACCCCCACTCGTCGAAGCGCGGCATCTCCCGAGCAAGGGTTTCCCCGTCCTTGTGCTTGTACAAGGGGAGGCCGTCCCGGGGAAGCTCATCCGCTTCCCCGCCGGTCAGGCGACGGAGCAGCTCGCGCAGCGCGCTGGAAAGAAGAGAAGGAACCTGGAGCCTCATGGAGTCGTGAGGGCCAGCGAAGGTCCACATCGGGCAGGAATGATGCTGAAGAGGAGCAATTCACTGGCGGGAGAACTCCCGCACCACCATCGCCATTGTAACGTCAGCCTTCTTCAGTTCCACCAGCTTAACCAAAACCTGTGCGAGCCGCGGGTTGACAAGCTCCTCGTGCTCCCACCTGGGACTCAGCTCCGCAGGAACCGACGGGAGTTGAAGCAGAAAGGAGGAAGAAGGCTGACGTACACTCACTGCCTCTGGAAGCCTTCTGCGTTCGGGGAAAGCCGAGCGTCGAGGGCCCCGCTGGCCGTCGCATCGACTGCTCTAAGGGACACACATCCAGAACAGTGTCCCCCAGGGTTCAATTGGAGGAAGAAGAAGTGGCGAAGCAGGGCCACAGAAGGGGAGACGTCGATGAAGGCCTCACACAGGAACGCGAAAGCAGAAAGGAGGACGATGGAGCCAGGGTCAAGATGAAGCGCATGAACCTGATAATGCGTGAGCACGGCAGAAAAGAAGTCCGAGAATGGCGGCAGCAAGCCGGAGAGGAGGGCGTGGAGATGAAGGGGAATGCAGGAGGCCTCCAGCTCGGTCTTAGGCCGTGATCCCAGCCAGATCTTGGTCGCCCCCCACTCGTTGGAGCCGGCGGCGACCGCCACACGGACCTTCTCCAACCCCTCAAGATCGACCACCAAGGACCGACCAAACGCGGGCTCCGGCGCCGACGAAGGTTCCGGCGCCTTCGGAGCCTCTCCCCCTCTCTTCTTGGGGGCCATGGCGGACGGCCAAGCCGGGTCGGACGCAAGATTTGGTGGATAAGGAGCGAGCCACGGAAGAAGGGAGAACGGACGGCAAGATTGATGGGGAACAGTGACGGCTCGGAGGCGTGCGCCAGGCTGTTTGTCAGCCGGGGCAGTTGCCGAGACAACGCAAAGAAATGGAGGCGTCAGCGTCCCGGAGGGTGCCGCGTGTCAAGCCTGGCCCGCAGGCGGTTGGGACCCACGGCGCTTCGGGCCATCTTCTATAGCTTCGCTCAGAAACCAACTCGAACGCGCCTCGGGCTCGGGGGCTGCTGTCGGCGTTCTGGGAACGGGGGTACCCAGACCTGCCAGCCTGCGGCCCAGGGCGTGGCCCACTTCTACAGCCAAGCACGGCCCAGCGCGGCCTCACTCAAGGCAAGGTCCTCGCGAGAGCCCCGCACTCGCGAGGGAGACAGCGCCAAGACCCTCAGAGGGAAGAGGTCTCACCAGGCCCCCTCCTGAGCAGCGGAGATCCCTATGCAATGCTCGGCCTCGGGAGGTCAAGGGTGACGCAAGTCGGGCCAGGTGGGCATCAGCGCGCCAGAGGAGACAGTTTCCTCTTTGGTGCAAAGGAGGCAGGGGCGCACGCAGGCTCCCAAAGCACCCCCCAAAGGTTTCCATTCCGGTGCAACGAGACCAAGACCACGAGCTCCGCAGGATGGACTTCATCGCCGAGCCCATCTCTGCATCACCACCGGCTACTTTGCAGGCAAAGACCACCTTTCGTCAGGATAAGATGTACTCCTTGTCCCCTTTCGAATTTGGCTGTTGTGGGATCCCTTCCCGCCATTTTGACAAGGGAAGAGGACCCGGGTTGCTATAAATAGAGGCTAGGCTGCACCGAAGAGGGGGACAAAGAGACACACCACCCGAGCGCCCTCGCGAGGCTACGGACCACTGTACTAGTTCATCCACAAACCTCCTCGTGAGGCAATCCACCAAAAGCAGGAGTAGGGTTTTACGCTTCGCAGCGGCCCGAACCTGGGTAAATCCCCGTGTGCTAATCCCTTTCCTCACGATCGTACGAGTTCATCGGGCTAGGCTGTCAGGCTGTGAGCTTAAGGGCTAAGCTGGTGGAGATCTTCGCAGACGCCCCTGAGTTCGAACCTCTTTGGGTTTTGCGGAGCCCGAAATCCGACACTATCCGCCTTGAGCGATGCAAAAATTCATGGTTTTGCAACATGGCATTTCGTTACAGCGTAAACACTTTATTTATTTTAGACCGTGTGCGATCTTGGTTGCTCCCGCCCCGCTCAGTTCCTTTACCAAAATTTAAGTGGAAGCGGTATTTTTTTTAACTGCATGCCGCACTCCCTCGTCCACCGCATCGACCCTATAGTAAAATTTCAGCTGTCGAGGCATTTGAATAGTCGCCATCCCTCGTGCACCACCATCTCCACCCACACCATTACTACTAAAATTTTCAGCAGCAGTGGGACATCCGCAAACACCCCCCCCGTCCACACAACACCCCCTTCCCTTCCTCCCCCGCTTGAACCCTAGCTCGCCCCCGCCACCGCCTTCCACCACCAACCTCAGCCGGTCTGCCCATGCCTCATAGATAAACAAGTTCAGGGTCCCCACCGATCCACAAACACGATCGCCACCCTGAGTTTTTAGATGAGGTCGGCGGTGTCCCTTTCCCACAGATCCCCATCCCGTGCTCCAGAGAGTCGCAACCTAATCACCCCGACCACATCTCTCATGGAGCTCGAGGAGTGTACGAGCAAAAAGAGGTCTATCATGGCCCGTCCGCCGTACGCTGGCAAGGTGGGCACCATTCGCGCCGACCCTTCGATCCCGGACGAACACCTCGCCGCCGAAGCCGGTGAGGACGTTGACTACGTTGCCATGCCGAAGGCTTCAAGTCTGCGAGCTCGCGTATTCCTGTATCTCAGGAGAGCCGGCTACGACATCAAGCACGTCAACATCACCGGCTTCACTCGGGCCATGTCACAAGTTAACTGGTCCACTGGCAACGCCTCTGGTTCAACCGCCGTCGATCTCTTCAAAGGCCTCGCCGCTGATCTCCTCCGCCTCGCGGTCATGGATTTGAGATCCTTCTACGCCATCGAGCCCCTTTTGTCATTTCAGAAGGAAACATTCTATGGCGGTGCCTTGGGATCCTTAGCTCCAAAGTCAGATCTCATCGACCAAGATAATGGCACACACTATGACTGTTACAAGGGGAAACGTCCCATCTGCGACATCAGGGTGCGCACCCTGGGCACCACATATCCCAAGTGGAAGGAGCCCATCCATGAAAAGTGAGGCAACATCCTGTGAGCAAATCATACTTTTTCTAGCTAGCCGTCTCGTACCCATTGTTGTAGTATCTTTTGCCATGCGATAATCATGCAGTGTTTAATTGAGCATTTGTCCAGTGTCCAAGCAGATGCCTTGCTTTTCTCTATCTGGTTGTTAGGTTGGTTGCATTGAGTATTTGTCCAGTTTTCAATGGCTATAGTTGGTTGTTACAGTGAGCATGAATGCCTTGTTTCTTTCATTTATTCACAGTGTGATGTTTATTATGTGCAACTATGAAATGTGCAGTTGAATTTCATCAATACCACATGTTATGCCTGGTGTTGTTAACATGTGCCCTTAACTCCCGCTTTAAACATTTATGCCTTGTTTATCTGAATTTGGTTGCCAGGTTGGTTGCAGTGAGCATTTGTCTAGTTTTCAAGCAGATGCCTTGCTTTTTTGTATCTGGTTGCTAGGTTGATTGTAGTGAGCATTTGTCTAGTTTTCAAGCAGACGCCTTGCTTTTCTGTATCTGGTTGTTGGGTGGATTGCAGTGAGCATTTGTCCCGTATCAAATGGCTATATTTGGTTGTTATAGTGAGCATCTATGCCTTGTTTATTTCAAGAAAATATCTTGTATACTTGGTTGATGTTAAGCCTGTTGTACTTATCATGACTTTACATCTACTTGCACAAGACAACAATGGGAGTGGCCAACTTTTTCCACCGAGGGTTTTTTCATCCCTCCGCCTATACTCCATCCGTTCCATCATGTAGTGCATATAGATTTTTGTGATGTATCTATGTATACCATCAAAAATGTATACAATATGAAATTTTGTGATGTATCTAACGAAATGGAACTGCAATTCTAGATGTATATGTTTTTCTCTACAAACTTGGTCAAAGTTAGTAAATGTGACTTCTCAAAATGTTTATACGCAACACATTGTGGAACTGATGGAGTAATATATTACACCATTCTGCAACTGCATTTTAGCTTCTAATATCGTCTTCTTTCTTGTAGGTACATATGTCTTTCATAAAGATCCATGCCTGGACGCTTTTTGCGTGTGGGGCAATGAAATATTCAAGAACCAGTATCAAGTGAGGAAACTGAAAATGATTTTTAGGGAAAAGAGACGAACAATGCCATTTAGACTATTTGTTTACGCTCTATCCAACAACAGTGAGCTGTAGGATGGTAACTACGAACTCTATAGCCTTCTATTAGTACTGCCCATAATGAGTTGTCACAGAACAATGTCTGAATCTCTTTTTTTGCATTGGTTCCCAAAGCAGTTTACTCAAGATTACCTCGCAAAGTACATGATTGCTAGACATGCAATGAAGGTTAAAATATATCATCGAGACTGCAGTGAGCATCGAGAAGTCGTAATGAAGACAGTGAAGGATGGGCGGGCGGCCATCACTAGGGGATGGCCTAGAGTCGTTCGTGCGTTAGGCATGGAGGAGGGAACAATATGGGCATTCCGCTTCACCTTCTCCAGCAACCAGAATGTCTTTCGGCTCTCTCTTTACCGTCTTTAATACAATCGTGGTTACATCATTCTTTATTTGTCCCTTCTGTAGTTTTCCTTTTTTTCAGAATTGATGCTTATGTAGTTCTTGAGTATATGTACATGTGAATCGAATTATGCATTCGTTCTTAAACCTACATTTAAACATGATTCGATATGAAATACATGATTTCCTACTTTCAAATTTAAATTATGTGAATTATGAACGCATGTATTAAATTAGGGGTAAATTATGCGCTGCAGGCCATTACAATGCACGCAGTTTGAGAAAGCAAAACGTCTGCGATCAACTTCAACATCACACACGTTTCTCCACTCGCGGCTTGTGCGATGAGTCTCGCCTTCGCACACGGTCAGACGAGAAAGAACATGTGAGATTAACAACACCAGCGCACACAGTTACTTATCGTCAAATATTTGTGCTAGTCTCCTTATCACACACGATTTGGTATTTTGAACCGTGTATGATATCGTGCCCATCGTAAATGTTGTTCAAAGAAGAACGCGTGCGATAGGCCTTCATCTAACAGAGTTAGTCTGGATGACACGTTTGGGAAGTATACATCACACGTTTGGGTCATTTTGTATGTTTATAAAAAACACCGCATGTGGGATAGATTCAACCTTCGCTTACGGTTTCATAATGATAAACGTATGCACTCTTATATCATATCACATACGGTCATAGTGGAACTAAATGTGTTTGATAGCCCCCTTATCATACACGCTTTATAATTGTGAACTGTTTGCAATTCGGTGCACATAGTAAACGGTGCATCACAGAATAGCACGTGCAATGTTAGTGTGATCTCACACGAGTTGCAAGGATGTACCGTATGGGAAGTACACCATATCTCAAACAGTTGGCCGGTGCCTCTCATTTGTGATAGATGCGGACATCCCATACGCTTAGTTTAGCCAAACGTTTGCGTTCGCTGGCCACATTCGCCGACGATTTTTCTGTGTCGTGTGGGATGGACCCCCCTATCGCCCACACAAGCAAGGCGACGGTTCAAAACTATGTCGCGGAAAGGGGTTAAAAACCGTTTGTATAGCACATCGCTGCTCCAGTGACACGTAACCTAAAGATTGGGCTACGACGACCAACAGACAATCCCTCAACTCATCATAAACCTCGTGCCGGTATAGACGTAACCAGTGCGCAACCTGTTGATGACAACGGACCTCGAGCCAAGTGCAACTTTCACGTGGAAAAATCACACAAAATAAATATTCGATACACATGTTGTCTAACCTGTAGAAAATATAACCTCCCCTTTACATCAGCGTATTGTGGCCTTATATGCTAGCCGATTATCTAACTTGGCTTGAAAAGCAAGCCGGCCTGACCATCCTCACAACTAATCAAAAATAGGAAACCTAGAAAATATCTTTAAATAATACACTAGATTATATACTTTATAATCAAGCAGTGTAATCTTTACAAATGACCGACTAGGACTCTGGTACATTGTTCCACTGACTTTTAACTATGCTCCCAGTGGGCCCCATCCAAGATCACGCAAGCTTAGTAGATCACGTAGCTTTATTGAAGGTTTGTCAAAGTGCAGATTCTTATTGCATGGCAGAAATATGAAAAGGAACCGACCTGTTGTTCTAGCTAATAGGCAACCAAATCAGCAGATAAGATTCCTATTTTATCTCTAACCAACAACTCCTTCTGCAAGCTAGCCTTCACAAAATCTGGACGACACCATGTACGCCATGGACCCAAGTAGTATTGGAACATGTCATTTTAGATGAACATAAAATAATACTAGTCCATCTGGAAATTGCACCAAGCATTGTTTAAGGTGATGCACTTTTGTTTCTTCACATCCAATTTGTATCTTCTCAACCTTTGTGTCCAACTCAGCATAGCTCACCACCGAAGCCCCCATTACCTTGTCATGTTCATGAACAAACTGAAATATTGTTGGCACATATATATCTGTGAACTTAGGTCGCACGGTAATAGTCGATATTGTACATGTGGCCAGATCATTATCTCCTCCTTGAAATAAACCCATCCTCTGTTTTGAGTCCTCCTTCCAAATAGTTGCATCAATAGTGATTTTTAGTCTAAAAATTTAGCAGTCTCGGCCTCCCTTTGCTCTTATTCCTCTAACTCTTTCATCTTTTCTTGGTGTTTCTTTGCATCAGTTACAACATGTGCGTGGTCTTGCCTCTTACGATGCTCCAAATATTGTTCGGACGAGTATGCTTCAAAATAAGACCACTATCGTTTACAAACAAATTTAAATTTCCTCCAAGAAAAAGGTCCAGATATATCAACAACACCCTCTTTTTTTGTCCAAGGTTGACCTAGTATCAAGGTACGCACGTGCATATGATGGGGAAGAACATCACAAACAACCACGTTAATATGCCCAAAAATTTTCAAAAACCACCTCCAATTGATGTTTGATAATCACAAATTTTTCCTTCCATGTGAGCTTATATGGGTCTGGGTGTTCTATCAGTCCTAGCTTCAATGCATCAACCAAAATTTGACTCATCAAATTTATTTGCGAACAAAGAACAATCATCATGGTGCAATAAAAAATTCCCCACCTCCACCCTTGTGTAGATTTGAAACCAAGAAAGAGCACGAGACGGATCCTTCTCACTGTTCGACATCTCACCATCAAAGTAGTGCTCTGTCCCCATCGCAGTTGTAGAATCTGTACCAACAAATTATAGGGAAAAAATTGCATCGTAATAAACCTAGTAATCTGATACCAAGTGATGAGGGCACGACCTCGAACGCGCCGCTGATTTGGCATGATATTTTATGATGGAATGAACTCCTCCGAATTCCACCGATAAAAATCTCCCAATTACGCGAGCAGTACACGTAACATGAAGATGGGGCAATGATGACCAACGGACAATCCCTCGACACAGGAGAAATCTCCTGCCGAAATAGACGTAACCAGCACGCAACCCGTCGGTGACGACGGACCTCGAGCCAAGTGATACTTTCATGTGAAAAATTCACAAAATAAATAACAAGTACACCCAAAGAGGGCCACTTAATATTCGATACACATGTTGTCTAACCTGTAGAAAATA
Source organism: Elymus sibiricus (assembly GCA_039707655.1). NCBI lineage: Eukaryota > Viridiplantae > Streptophyta > Magnoliopsida > Poales > Poaceae > Elymus > Elymus sibiricus. Next base: position 233,750,386 of record CM077669.1, on the reverse strand, counting down.
TAACCTCCCCTTTACATAAGCACATTGTGGCCTTATATGCTAGCCGATTATCTAACTTGACTTGAAATGCCAGCTGACCTGACGATCCTCACATCTAAAAAACAGGAAACCTAGACAGTATCTTTAAATAAGGGTCGTAATATCCACCACACGCCTGTCATCTTGGGGGTATCTGCCGCACGCCCTGTGTGGCATCGACCCAGGACTGCCCACACGCGCACGTTCGGGCGTCTCCCCTTGCAGCCTGCACGTCCGGTGTCCCGATCGATCGCCCGCACGTTCTGGCTTGCCACCGCGCGCCCCGCACGTCCGGGCTTCCCACCCCCCGTCCTGCACAACCAAAATCCACCCCACTATCAGCCGTCGTCCTCCCCCCCCCCGCGAGCGAGAGCATCCATCCCACCGTCGGCCGTCTCAGATCGGAAATCTTCCCCTGCCTCCCTCATCTTGATCGCAAAATTGCCATGGCGACCATACTAGAAGAACCTTAGCACTCCCTGGATGAAGAACACGACAAAGAAATCCACAATGTTAAGCAAACCGTATGGATCCGGCCATTCTTCTCTCTCTTGCCCTGAATTTGACATCAAAATTGCCATCACGGGTCCACATGGCCATGGCAACCATTGTAGAAGAACCCTATAGCTGTCCTAGATTTTTGCCACATCGATCCAAACCTCATGGATCCAGCCGTTCTCCTCTCCCATCCGAAATTAGTAAAGTTGCCATCATGTGTCCTAGATTGATCTATAATCTTGGAATTTTGGGGTTGCCATCAAATTGACCCACTCAAAAGTAAGATTAAACACACCAAAGAATCAAAAGGGAGTGCGGGAAAAAGAGGTGGTTATGGGGGAGGAGCAGGGTAAAGCAAAGTATTTCGTCAGGGAGTTGGAAGAAAAAAGCTGTTGCCAAACTTTGCTGCTCGTTGCCACCTGGTTACAAAGTTAGTTGCCGCCAATCTTCCATGATAGTTGCCATCCAGATTGTAGAAGAGTATGCAGATGCATTCATTGTCAAAAAAGATGCACGAATACAATGTTCTAGTTGCCGTGCTATGCTAGGGGTGTATGCCAGTCATACGATGAGATTGTCGTTTTTCTTATAGTTGAAACGACAAAATGATTGTGCAAAGGATAATGCATACTCATTCATGCCATGATTTATCATTCTACAGGAGTTGAAAAACAAGGGGAGAACCAAATGAATCCTGGAGACGGGACTAATCCTTGGTTTTCCGGACAGCCACAAGCGTCCCCTTGGGAGGTACAATGAACTCATTTCAGCAGGTCCATTGCTATCACTACTACAACAATACGCACACATGGGTAAGGATGTGTGAATGAAAAAGTCAGATTTGGCTTGTTCGTACAAATGAAATAAATGGCAATCCGTCTTGTATTTTCTATTGACATGTTCGCAGGTTCTTACGATACAACCGCACCACCAGGAGTCCCATGGCAACTTGCACCACAGGGAGCTATCAGTAATAAAGATGCAGGGCACCAACTACAGTTAGCACAAGTGGCAAATCAAGGTATTGTGAACCCCATGGCACTGTCTGACTCAATTGCCATATGTGATTATATACAGATGCCATGGTTTCTCTACTTCATTTGCCATGTCTGCTCAACTGTACTTTCCATTCCAGGTCAACTACAGTTCCCATGGCTGGCCAACTGCAGTTGCCATGCTGGACAACTGCAGTTGCCATGCATGGTGGGATAGATTTGCCATGTTTTAAAAGCGGCACCTACATGTCTTGACAGCTGTAACCGGCATATATGGTTAGATAGTTTTGCCACCACTACTACAAGAATACGCAGACATGGGTAGGATGCGTAAGGAAAAGGTCAGATTTGTAATGATTCTATACATGAAAAATGGCATCCATCTTATGTTTTACGTTGGCATGTACGCAGGTATCCCATGGCAAGCTTCACCACATGGAGCTATCGGTAATACAGATACAGGACACCAACTTCAAGTAGCGCATGTGGCAACTCAAGGTATTGTGAACATAAAAAAACATGAAAACAAAATTGATGTGACAAGATAATAAATAGACCAACAAAAAATCTAGGGTGATGAACTGACAAACTTACGAATTTTCAAAACGCAGGACCATAACGCAACACGTGGCAACAGCTGGCAACAAGAGACCTGCCATCAACATCTTGTGCAGGTAAGAAAAAAAACTACTCGCACACACAATGTATCGAATGGAAAACTATGGAAACATGGCAATTACCATGGTATGCAAAAATGAAAATGAATGACAATTACCATGGTGTGACAGGAATGAATGATAATTAATTTAATAAAGTGCATTTGCCATCTATGGACAACTACATTTGCCATCTATAGACAATTGCATTTTCCATCTGTGGACAACTGCATTTGCCAAGTACTTGCTGACAGCAATTTCCATCTGTGCTTATATGCAGCTATCATGTTTTCTCAACTGCACTTGCCATAGATGCTCAAACTGCACTTGACATGGATGCTCAACTGTAGTTGCCAGCCCTGGACAATTGTAATTGCCATCTCATGTCAACTGCAGTTGCCATGGATGATAAATGCAGTTGCCATGCCTGGCCAACTACAGATGCCAAGACTTATCAACTACATGTTGCCATGCATAGTAAGCTAAAGTTGCCATGATTTAAAAATTGCACTTCCAATTATTGATAGATGTAATCCATGACACCTGCAATTGTCTTGTGGCATCAATTGCAGTTGCCATGGATTATCAAATGTAGTTGCCATAAGGGATCTTAAAAAGTTGCCATTCAAAAATATTGATTACACACTTACTTGATAAAAAATTGCAGGAGCTATGACAATGTTCAACAGCGTACATGGAGCACACGGAAGGGTCGTTCGACGAGCCGGTCAACCAGCCTATCACGAACAATGAATAGTTAGTGTCAGAACTTGCCATCATTGCAGGAACGACGACAAGCACGCATGGGTGCACCAGCACGAGCAATGTCCAAACAGATGAAACAGCCACCAAGACTAAAGTGAATGAGGTAACTGATGACGAAATCCAAGGGGAAGTAGAAGAGGGACAGTCTGAGTTCATGCCAAGTCAACCACCTTATGTTGGACATAGATTTAGTTCATTTGAAGATGCCAAGAAATACTATCAGAGCTATGCGATGTTCCATGGATTTGCTATAAACACAGAATACCATAGGAAACTAAAAGAAACTGGAGCATACATCAGAGGTGAGTTTAGGTCCTACAAGGCACGAAAGAACAAGAAAGTTAAAGGTGTTGTGCCAGTCGTGCCAGAACGGAGAAGATGCATCACTCTCAAGACGGGATGCCCTGCCAAAATGAGGCTAAACGTAGATGGAGCCTGGTGGGTGGTCACCGAGTTTGTCTCCGAACACAACCATGATATGATAAAGAAGTTTGGCCTGGTAAAATTTCTGAGCGCCCATCGAGGATTCAGTCCCCAAGAAAAGAAATTCTTAAAATTGTTGCATGATTGTAACGTCAGCACTTCGAGAATGGTCAAGGTACTGTCCCTGATCCATAGCAAAGATGGGAAACTAAGTAGCATGCCCTACCTACTAGCAGACATCACAAACCTGAAGGCAAAGTAGCGCAGAGAAAGCAAGTTGGCTGACATAGAAGACATCATTAACTACTTCAAAGAGAGAGCAAAAGAAGATCCTGATTTCTTATACAGAATAAGACTCAATGATGAGGACCGTGTGAAAAACATGTACTGGGTGGATGGTGCAGCAAGGAGAGCCTACAAGCATTTTCGTTACTGCATTTCGTTCGACACGACATATCTCATGAATATGTACAAGATGCCATGTGCTCCATTCATAGGAATAAATAACCACAACCAGTCTTTGCAGTTCGGCTGTGGCCTTGTGCGGAACGAAGATATCGATGGCTACACTTGGTTGTTCAAGACTTTCTTGGAGTGCATGGATGGACTTCCGCCAATTAAGGACAGTAAAACTGCACCTAATCCCTTCCCTCTCAGCGCTTAGCGTTTTCGGCCGTCCGTTTTCACGATCTGGGAGTTTCTGGCCTTTGGATTTAGTGTTTAGGTCGATCTGATCCGCAGTATGGTGAATTTAGCCCATCTCTCCTGTGGGCTGCTGCTCCAGGGGCCGAAACCAACGTCTTTGGTGCATTGGGCCTTCCGCCAGCGACCGCATGACCCGACCTCTGGACTATCCGCTCACGATTCCTAATCCAACGTCGTTCGAGGATGAGGGGAGCGAGACCGCATCGACTCTAGTCTGGAATCCAGTCGCCGAGAGGAGCGCCGGTGCGGCTGAGACACAGAGAGGAGCGCCGGTGGGCACCTCTCGATCCAGGGATCGAGTCTCTCTCGCACAAGCGAAGAGGGCACCCCCGCCAAACACCAGTGCAGATCGATTCCCCTAATCTCTACCTTGCTCAGATCGATTTGCTCAAGTACGCCACCAACGACGGGGAAGGATGCTGCCACTGGATCCATTCTCCCCCGGTGCTAATCCAAGTTTTCCCCATGGATTCAGCCCAACTCCCTAATTCCCCTTTGTTTTTTGGCTTGCAGGTCAGCACGAACAGGAAGCGAAGAGCCTTCTCCTGCAGCAGCGGGGGAGATTGGGATAGAGCCGCCGTCGCCGCCACCGTTCCCCGCCACTCTGGTTCCCCAACAACTTCGCAACTCCGTGGTATTTCTCCTCACGCGATGCCTCATTCTTTCTCTCAACTGTGATTTCTATGTGTTGTGCGTGTACTCTCCTGATGATTTTGAGGAGGAATCTCCCCTTCTTGACAAAGTATGACGTGGTTGAATCAGGATCTTTAATATTTTTGGTCCAATCTATCACTATGGTTCTTGATCCACCCAAGAGAGCATAGGGGATGGCTGGGTAGTGAAAGGGATTATGAGCAAAGGAGCGTGATCCTTGCACCTCTCGCTTGGATGGATCCGTGTTGATCTATTTGTCTGTGGCCTTCCACTTCACCATCCTCTCAGGCATGAGTCTTGGCTGGGGCTTAGAGTTTTTCCTAGATTCAGATGAAAGGAATGCTAAAGGATGATTTAGTAAACTATTGTGGTAGTCACGAGGACATCAGGCAAGAGGTAACCGGGTGCAAGTGCAATTTATTTGACTATATTTTTTATTTCAGATGAAATACATATTATTATAAGGACCAACAAAAATGATGGCATCATAGATAGATGATTGCTGGGTAAAGTAAGGAATCATGAATAGACTACCAACTTCTTTTATAAGCAGTACAAAGAAACACTAGAGGAGATCTATGGAGCGTATAGAGCAAATCAAATATATGATAGAAACTACGAAGAAATGAAACTTCGGAAATATTTGACAGACCATAGAAGAAATACAAGAAGATAGATTATGCCTTTAACTTGGGCCATGTAGCAACACAAAAAACTTGCTCTATATCTTTCTGAATGCTTACCTTTTCTTCAGGTGATGTCACCAATCGTCATACATAACACAGTTGGCTTGCGTTCTGTTAGAAACATGGCGAGGACGAACCAAATGATTTTAGAAGGGCTATAAAAATAAGTATTGAGCATAAAAAGGTAATCTATTGCAGTGGTAATGCTTTTCTTAGAGTGGGTGATATGTTTTTCTTTTGAGGAATCTACTGTAGTGTAATGCCGTGAGAATGCATGTAAAAATTATATCATAATATACTCTTTATATTGCATCATTGGTTTAGTGCTCACTTTGTGTGTTTTTCAGTCTGATTTAGTGGAAGATCAATCATGATTGCTATGCATCCACTAAAATAACTAAAATTTCCATTGATTCAGTGGCTTATGTCCTGGCAAGAATAATTACGCGTTGCATTTCTTTCATATAATTGAGTTTGTAATGTATGACCAAGTGCGGCTCCATTTACCTTCTGCCATACTTATTATGTTGTAGAATTACCAAGAAGGAAGGGGGCTCTCAGTTAGCATTGGCTCGCCGATCCTCTTGTCTTCTTTCTCAAAGTGACCGACTGATTGACTCTTGTGAACTTTTGTTGACAGCTCCAAAGTTTCCTCTAGAGAAGCAGTTCTATAGAACTTCTGGCCCAGGAATCAGGAAATGTGGTGTAGACGGAATTAGACATGAGATCTTACAGTTGTAATATAGAGGGTTGTGTCAGAGGCCTTGGAATAGGTGTCATCTGCATAGGCTTGTCCTGGTCGCAGTGGTTGGAACACGAGGATAACCTGAGAAATGTAGAAGGAAGATATCATGTATGATCAGTAACTGAGTTGAGTATGTGAAATGGAGTAGAAGTCAAGCGTTCCACTGAAAATAGAAATGAAATAATTTTATGCTTATTTAAAGATATTTCTATCATTCTATCAAATTCTATCGAAGGTGTTCTATTTAGCTAACTCAATTCCTACAGCTGCTTGTATGGTATTTAGTATATCATTTATTTCATTTCCTTACTAATTGAAATCCTTGTTAGCACTCTTCTCCATGAATGTGATGCACTTCACAAGAAATGCCTAGGTGCACCGAGCTCGCCTAATTCTTCTTTGTTGCTGAACATGGTGGCCCTTTGGCTAGAGAGTCCTTCTAAGATTTCATTAATGCACCATCTATTCAATCTATAATGATAGTTATGTCTCCTGTTACATGTTTTTTCTTGATGTTGCTTGTCTTGGCTGATTGATTGGTTGTATTTATTGCATACTGCTACATTGTTGTGTATGTTCTCATATGAAGCCAATTTGATATGTAAATCTTGTTTTTCCTAAGTATATATGAGATTTTGTTGATGATTGACTAATACTCCCTCTGTTCCTAAATATAAGTCTTTTTAGTAATTTCACTATTGGATTACATACGGATGTATATAGATATATTTTAGAGTGTAGATTCACTCATTTTGCTCTGTATGTAGTCCATATATTTGCACAACTATAATATGTTTAGTGTGCCCATATATTTATAAACCCCTTATCTCTTAACATATGAATAGATGGGCGTGGCAACGCGCGCCATCAATGATCTAGTGAACATAATAACAGACCAGGACTTTAGCATTCGTGGAGGCATAAGTGACGTATTCCCCATGGCAGTTCATAGGCATTGTAGGTGGCATATTATTAGGAAGGCAGAAGAGACTCTAGGACCATTCTTTGCTGACTGTCAAGATCTACACAAGGCATTCGAGTTGTGTGTGGACCACAACTTGACAGTGGAAGAGTTTGAACGGAGCTGGACCGCTATGATTGAAAAATACAAAGTTCAGGACAACGAGACCCTTCAAAACCTATGGGAGAAGCGGATGTACTAGGTGCCAACCTACTTTATGCAGTGCTTCGACCCATTGCTACAAACTACGCAACGCAATGAGGGTTTCAATGCTGTTTGAAGCATTACGTGAGCCCCGACAACTCATTGCTATAGTTTGCCAAGCAGTATGCAGCTTTGCAATAGAAAATACTTGGATCAGAACTGCAGCAAGAAGCAAACGCAACACTTAAGCAGCCTAAATTGCTCACATACTTACCGGTGGAGAGGCAGATGAGCAAAATATACACCAACAAGATCTTTTTCAAGTAAGTGTGTGCTCGCACGGTCCTTAGTTGGCAAGTATGGCAGAGTGCATTCACCGCCATACTTAATAAAATAAAAAAAGGGAAACAAATAACAAGAACCAGGATGCAAGCATTTTGTTGCAAAAGGTAAAAAACAAATAAAAGTGCCATGGATAATGGAATGAAGCTGCCATTTATAATGAACAATATTTGCAAGATGAAAATGGACTACAAATGACTAGTTGGAAAACAAATAATAGTTGCCATGTGTAATGTAATGTAGTTTCCATGTGGAATGTAGTGTGATTGCCATGTGAAAACTGGTTTGCATAAAAATGTAGTTGCCATGTGAAAATGTACTGCAATTGCTATGTAGAATTCAATGTAGTTGCCATATAAGATGAACTATGTTTGCCATGTGAAGTATTTGCTGCAGTTGCCATGTGTAATGTAATGTAATTGCCATGTGTAATGTAGTGTAATTGCCATGTGAAAACTGGTTTGCATAAAAATGTAGTTGCCATGTGAAAATGTACTGCAATTGCCATGTAGAATTCAATGTAGTTGCCATATAAGATGAACTATGTTTGCCATGTGAAGTATTTGCTACAGTTGCCATGTTAAAATAGCCATAGTTGCCATGTGCATAACACTTTGTTTGCCATGTTAAATGCACAACAATTGCCATCTTTGACCTACTATGATATGGCATGTACACCTACTAGATTCAGATGTGCATACGATGCGATGGACCAGAAATGTTTACCGTGCGTGTTGCACTTTGACTACCATGTGGAAAAATTCATATGATGCTGTAGTTGCCATGTGGAAACAATCAAACATGCCGTGTGTAGTATCCTTTGTTTGCCATCTTGAATATAGTATGGTTTTTATTTTCTGGCCTACCACGAAACAATCAAATACTGCTAAAAAGGAAGTGATAAATTAACGAGCACAAAACAGGCAGGTTCCAGGAAGAAATAAAGCGGTCCACCTCGTATGCAGCTTATCAGGTTGACGACTGGACATTCAAGGTGTGTAGTCACAGGGACATGTCCGATTCAGAACCAGAAGATCCGGACAAGGGGAGAAACTACTTTGTGAAGGCCGTCGTAAGTGAAGGTGAGTACTATTGCGAACGCTGCAAGTTTGAACGGGACGGGATTGTGTGCTGCCACATACTCAAAGTTATGGAAATGCACGCGGTAAAGCATTTGCTCTGCCATTTCATACGCCGGTGATGGACTTGGGACGCTGATGAGGCATTGGGGCCACAAACATCGAATACAGTGTTTGTCGTGCATGAGGACAGGCCGGAGGCAACAATGGACTCCGTGAGGCACATGGTATTGACTAGGAACTATGTTGTACTAATAGATGATGCATGCAAGAGCCATGAGACGACAAGAGTTGCATAAAAGCACAGAAAAGAGACCTTGATGAGATCAAGAAAAGGAAGGCTGAGGAGGCCTTACACAGATTCCTACGCAGTTCTAATGCTCCTTCATCCATGGGTCCGTCCTTTGAAAACTCAGAAGTAGGGTTTGGAGCATCAAACTAACAAACGCAGATCAGGAACCCGCCACGCTCCGTCACAAAAGGGCGTCTGAAAGAAGTGATATACAAGTCAGGCTTAGATATTGAAGCAAAGCACAAAAAACCAAGAAAAGGAGCTGGCAACATGTAGGGAGATGTGGGGGAAGTTAGATTTACTATTAGAGACAATTTTGCAACACAAATGATGATGGGTTAGAAAATGTCAGCAATACTTGTGTTGGCTTCCATAGAATTAAAAAAGGAACCATGTATCTACTGCTAAAACTGCCATGGGATAGCTACTCCGTTTGTGTTTCAAAAATTCTTGGAAAAATAATAATTGCATTATATGTAGTACTGTATCTGCCATGTGAGATCTAATATATTTATCTACGTACGAATCGTTGCAAAAAAATAACTGCCATGGATGATATACTGAAATTGCCGTGAGGCCACGATTGCAAATGTATGAAGTAATATAGTTGATATGTTAAGTGCGTGGTACTTAGATCACTGTTATATTTACAAAAATGTACATGTGGTCAGTAGTATGTTTGCCAAAAAATTCAAAAAAAGTGTTGCAGTTGCCACGTGGACAGTGTATAGCAAGTGCAGCACATGTAACACTGTATTTGCCGAAAACTCAAGTAGTTATAGTTGCCATGCATGTTCACCTATACTTGCCATGTGTCATGCATTATAAACGCCAAGTTATATGAACTACAATTGCCACGAGATAAAAAAAATCATCATGTACTACAATTTTTTCGGTAGAAAAACAATCGACACACCAACTCGATACTCATACGGTATCTACCACATAAACGTACGCATAACAAGAATTGAATAAAGTCAACATTCCTTCTACATGATGTACTAGTACACACAGACGACCCTTTTGAACATTATAACGAACATTCACAACGCAAGAGAAAACATAAGGTACTAGTTGTTATACCTAACAGATTCAGTTGCACACTTATATTACATGATAAGATGGGGCATGCAAGCCATTGCTAAAAAGTACGGTTATAGTGAAAGACATAACGTAGCATGCAGACATGGTTTTCGAAGAACAGACCATACCTTACATTCTTCCGGCATAGAATGTAAGGTAGTCATGGGAGATCAACCACCACGTGATCACTTGTACTTCTTGCAGGCGGTTTTGATAGCTGCCTCGATGAAATCCCGTGCTAAAGACCACTTGTTGAAATCTCCATTCGTCACCTTATTCCACGTCAAGATTTATGGAGCTCGGCTACACATGCGTCTATGATGATAGGAACCCTTTGTCCTTCCCACTTTGCAAGGTATTCCAACATGTAGTAGCCGCAGTCATACCTACAGCAAAAAAAGCAAGTGAACACATGGCAACAAACAAAAGAAACGTTCAGGAAAAGTGAAAATCAATTAAGGTAAAAAAACACAAAGGACGTTGCGTTAAAAATGCCTTACCTGTTGCCTTGCTTGGCGGTCGGGACGTACTCGATTGGAAAGTGACTGATCTGGAACCTTGAGCTTCCGTAATGATGGTTCCACGTTTCTTTGAGGTTGCTGATAAAGAATTCAGCATGGGAAGTGAGGCTGGTATCATCTCTTGAATGGAGTGAATCAAGCACCTCGAACCTTTGGTGCTTGAGGTCAATCCATATGGTGTAGTGGTGACCACACTTATAAACTGGGTTATCTGGTGCAAGGTGTTGGAACATGGGGAACAAGATCTACAACAAAAAAGGGGGGTTAACATGGAAAACATCTGGTTGAAGTTGCCATGTGCTATGCAGTGAACTTGCCATAAAACTAGTTGAATGAACATGGCATCACTGATGATATCAAAAAAACATGTCAAAGACAAGTTGGTGCCATGTTTATAGTAAAAAGAGTTGCCGTTGCCATGTGTAATTGACTGAAGTTGCCATCTATGTCACAATGAAGTTGCCATCACATTTTCAGTAAAGGTGCCATGTGAGTTTCAATAAAGTTGCCACTTATGTCTAAGAACAGTTGCCATAAAAGGTACTAAACAATAGATAAAATGTAACTATGAGCAGTCACAACATGTAGAAGAAAAAATAACTGGAAGGTGAAACACTCACAAATTGTTTCAATGTGAGCTTGAAATCACCATGTGGGGTAAAATGTTTCCTGACGATGGAATGGTGGAAGTCACCATCGAATATTTTCCTTGTCACGCTATAGGACATGATGGTCTTGTCGACGTAAATGACAATATGATTGTTGATGTAGTCGATCCCAAATGTCCATATGATTGCCATACCATGAAAGAAGAATATCTTCGAAAAGAAACAATTAAAGAAATAAAGAAAACATGGCCAAAAAGTCAAATGATGAAAAAAGTAGTACGGAGGGGTTTTGGATGGTCATTACTCTCTTAGTTGCTTCATGTGTTTGTTGTTCGACCTCGCATTACCGAAACGCCTGATAATATCATATAGAAGAGACTGCTCCTGTGTAGCTCTGAACTCGGGCTGAAAATCAGCAACCGCTGGTGCGTGAACGACCCTCGCCTGCTTCATAGAACCAGGGATTGCACTTCTGACGACATCATCAGACACTACTTCATCAGGAGCACCAGAACTCAGTTGGCCCTGATTGCGCAATGACCTCTTGTTAATGGCATCCTGCTTAATCATGCGGTAAGCTTCATCAAGAGACGGCGAAATCTCCTCAGGGGTTCCTGTAAAAAACACACATCATTTAATAAATAAACGCATGAAGTTGCCATGCAAAATCAGTTGTGATCTGCCAAGAACGGATAATGTTATTTTCATGTGGCAAATGAAAACAAAGTTTGACATTAACATAGATCATCCATGTCTAACAGCAAAAAGAATGGCATAAATTATGAGTTTGCCATGTTAAATTATGAAAAGCTGCCATCTGGAATGCACTTGCCATGTGACAGTAAATACATTAACCGTGTGAGATTGACGACATTTGTACATCTGAAGCCAAAAAGAGTGTTTGCCATGTCAGAGTAACACCATATACCATGTTAGATCAACAGTAATTGCCATGTTAGAGCAACTAAATTTTCCATGGACATACTATGAAAGCAACAATAGGTCATCAACTGCATCCTCCATGTCAATTGGAGTTTCAAACAGACACGAAAACAACAACAAAAAGACTGAAGTTGCCATGAAATGTCAACTACAAATGCCATGTACAACACAAAAGATTTGCCATCCGATTTCAAACATGATTTGCCATGAACAGCAAAATAAAAATAAAAAGTGAAACGAAGAGGTTACCTTGCACTATAGGCTCTGCAATCTTCACAGCCTTCCGGCCATCAATAATGTCCTGCGTCGTCATCGGGACCATGCCTGCCGGGAAAGCAAAAGCAACAGGCTTAGGATCGATGGCTGGTACAATTTGACTGCGATCAATCCCAAGGCTGGAGCTTGGCGGGGTAAAATCCATGGGGTGCCTCTCGTGCGGCTCAGCCGGGTTCCGAATAAACTATTTAGCAGAATCTAGAGGTGACAGCTAAACAAACATCTCACTCTCGTCTGTTGCACAAGCATCAGGCTTCTTGGTAGGACGCGGCGTGGTGTCAGGGATTTCAATCACATCCTTCTTGCCTATCTTCTTGTTAGGACTTCATGGGACACCGATGCTGACAGGAAGCTTGGAAGTACGCTGTCGGGGTACGACAATCTATGTCGCCGCAAGTCCCCTTTCGTGGTTCGGCTAGGGAGATCCTCTGGCGCAAAGAGCATCACCGAACCATGCGTGCACGAGGGTTTAGATAGGTTCGGGCCACCGGAGCGTAATACCCTACGTCCTGTGTGTTGTGGACTATCTGGGTTCACAGTACAGGAGCGTCACAACCCGGGAAGGGATGCTCAGGGAGTGTTGCTATGCGTGTAAAAGAACGGAGTGTTGACCTTCCTAAAGGTAGCCATGGACCTCCTTTTATAATCCAAGGGGCTACCACAGTGGCTAAAATGGTCTTTACACAGAGTAAACAATGTATATCCACCTGCCAAAATCGCTGGCAATAGCTATAGTGGGAAATACCTAACTCTGACGAACTAGGACAGGCGCATTAAATGCATCGTGAGGTGGCGTGAAGGCGACGTATCCCGGCAAGGATTGCATATCCTTCTCTGCCGTTCCCCCAGCTACTTCTCATTCCTTTGCCACGCCATAGGATGGGTGTCATTAAAGCTGCTGTAAATCTGGTAAGCTGCCACGTGCCCCGACCAGATCCACCTAACCGCCTGCCCGCTCGACACCTAGTCGATGTAGACAACCAGCATGGTGACGCAGAGCGATGGCTTGGCGGGCGGAGGCCTTGGCGGGTGCCTTAGAAGTTGAGTCCTCCAGCAAGGAGGGCTTGCCGGTTCGCTCGAATCCTTGCTTGAAGGGGCGGCTTGGTGTTCAGATCTAGCCCGGCAGGGTCTTGTCTTTCTGGAGGCCGCGGTTGTCTGGTGCACAAGTCAGGGTACTAAGGGCCTCGTTCTTTAGTACGCCGACAGGAGCCCCCGGTCCCGGGCCATACTTGTGTGCGTGACGTTGTTGGGCTAGGCCCAAAAACGGTGCCCAGGCACACGCGGCCGCAATGACATGTGATTACGATGATTTTCCTCCTCCCCACGACGCACGTTGACCGCGGGTCATGGGAACTGTGGAGCGAGGCAGTTGCCTCGAGGGGTTGCGCCTAAAGAGTCGTGCCGCGTTAGACTGGAAGAGGCGCCTCCTGCGCCGCGTGTTCCCACACGAAGGTCGGTATTGGCAGAGAGAGGCAGTCGCCCAAGCAGCACGCTTGGCACCGAACAGTCGGCCTCCGAACTATCCTGTGTCTCTTGAGTGTCTTTGCTCCTTCCGCTCTGCCTTCCTCCCTTTACTGCTTTCCGCGCGACGCGTGTCACACGTGGGGTCTGGTATTGGCTGGGAGGGGCGGTCGCTACTGTTGACTGTGTGCCAGTGTGCGCTCGCCCCGGGTTGCGAAGAGCCAGCCCCTCCTCCTCCCCAGCCATATAAAGAGGGGGAGTCGAGGATGGATGTTGCTCATTCACGCTCTTCTGTTCTAGCCCATCGATTAGTGACTTCTCCTCCCTTCTTCCACCATCTCCTCCAGCGCGCTATCCTCGGGATGGTGAGGGGTCGCGATCGTGCTCGTGGGTTCAGTGCCGCCACGAGGAGCACTCCCAAGAGCCCGATGAGGATCATGGTGACGGCGGCGGTGGCTGGCTCCAGCTCCCGTGGAAGGACAGCATCCATGGGTCACGGAAGGACGACTCCGCCGAACCGCGGTGGTCGTGGTGTTGCACCCCTCCCGCAGCCCCATGCGAGGATCCATGCGGTGGAGGAGGTGCACGAGTTCGTCATGGCGCTACCTCGGCGGCACCTGAGCTGGCTGTGCCTCCCCGATCCCTTCGCGGGGGCCATGGAAGGCAGCCGTCCCCAAGGTTTGTGGCTTCGGGCGAACGGTTGCTGCAACGGGCCCGCCTGGGTGGCCGTTGACCTCTGCGCCGGAAGCGCCATGTTCTTGACGCAGGGATGGAAGTCATTTGCCCGCTCCCGTGGTCTTGGACCCGGGCATCTCCTCCATTTCAAGTTAGACGGTTCCGCCACCCTCTTCGTGAAGATCTTTGGGGTTTTCGGCGTCCGCCTGGAGTGCTGCGCGGAGAGGTCGTGCGGCAGCGACTACGACTCCTCCAGCGACAGCGACGACGACGACAGCACCTTCGGCATCAAGCAGGAGGACTCCGACTAGACGCGCTCGGCTCCGTAGCTAGGTCTTAGGACTGATGCGGAAACGAGGCTCCATCCGTGATACCTTGTTTCCAGATCAATCGCCACATCGTAGTGGCAGATCACCTTTTGTGTTTAAATCGTACCCAATGTAACCATACGAGGAAACGAGGAGAAAGTATGAGGTATCTTTAGAACATTAAGGATTCATCATGTGTCTATGGATGTTCATTTCCCTTTCGGCGAACAAAAAATCGCTAGTGTGTCCTTTTGACCCTTACGCTTGTCGGCGCGCATGTCCTTACCACGGGTGCTTCTAAGGATAGGTCCTGAGCACCCTTCCGGTGGCGCCGCTTCTGGCAAGGCTACCCCATCATCCTTGCTGCGGCAACTTAAGATGTTGGGCATGCTTCTAACACCAAAGCGCGCAAAGATTTTGACACGGGCCCTTAGCGTGAAGGTTTTCTCACACAAGCACCAACTTTGTTCGAGGGAAAAGCTAGATTTTTTAAAGAGTTATTGCAACTTAGCTCTTTTTTGTTGCTTTTCTTGCTGCAAAGCGATTGTGCTTGAACGCATTTGTAGGTGTTGGTACAGCCTCTCCCCCCAGGAAGACTTGCACGCGGGGCCCCCCTTCTCCCTTTTGAGAAAAAGAAAGAAGAGAAAAAAGAGTAGGCTAGGAACCTAAGTGGTTCGATAGTAACCTTATGCAAGTAAACTGTGATCACAACATCTCACATAAGATACACAAGATAAATATGTACTTTGACAAAGAGTTGTAGAACACTTAGCTTTATTGACTATGGTCAGGGTCATCGCCTGGCTCTGTACAAAGGATTACACGCCTTGCCGACGAACTTGTACAAAAGGGGTTGCCGGGCGGCCCGGCAACCGCGCCTTATGGGTAGAACTTGCGAAGATGCTCGATATTCCATGAGTTCTGCACTGGGGTGCCGTCTTCGGTCTCCAGGTGGACTGCATCAGGCCTGGTGATTCGTACTACCCGGTAAGGTCCTTCCCACTTCGGCGTCAACTTGTTTGATCCCTTCGCGGACTGAATCCGCCGAAGAACAAGGTCATCTTCCTCAATGCTCCTGGCGCGCACCCTATGGTTGTGATAGTAGCACAGGGTTAGCTGGTACTGAGCGGCACGCAGCGCGGCTTGAAGACGATCTTCCTCGAGGAGCGTGGCATCATCTTACCGTACTTGCTCTTTGTTGGTCCTTGTCAAAGGCATGCACTCTCGGTGACCCGTATGTGAGTTATGTGGGGAGAACTACTTCTTCACCATAAACTAGGGAGAAGGGTGTCTCACCGGTGGTTCGATTTGCTGTCGTTCTTATTGAACAAAGAACCACTGGCAGTTCATCAATCCAGCTCCTTCCGTGCTTGTGCAGCTTGTCGAAAGTTCTCGTCTTGAGGCCCTGCAGCACTTCAGCATTTTCCGTTTCTACTTGCCCATTGCTCCTAGGGTGAGAAACTGATGCGAAGCATATCTTGGTGCCAATGTCTTGACAGTACTGCATGAAGCTGCTGCTCGTGAATTGCGTGCAGTTGTCAGTGATGATCCTGTTGGGAACACCGAAACGGCAAACTATCCCTCTGAGAAACTTGACTGCCGCTTGCACCGTTACCTTTCTCACTGGATCCACCTCAGTCCACTTCGTAAACTTGTCGATTGCGACGAACAAGAACTCGAAGCCACCGGTAGCATGGGGGAAGGGCCCGACAATGTCGAGCCCCCAGAACGAGAAGGGCCAGGAGAGCGGTAGGGTTTGAAGGGCTTTGTGCTGGTTGATGTGTTTACTTGGCGTGGTACTGGAATGCTTCACACGTTGTCACCACCGCCAATAAATCTTGAAGGGTTGTCGTCCAATAGAAGCCTTGGCGGAATGCTTTCCCGGCAAGGGCCCGTGATCTGATGTGGGAGCCGCAGATCCCTTCGTGCATCTCTACCAACAGCTGACGTCCTTCTTCCCGGGGTATGCATTTCAATTTCACACCATTCGGTCTCGTCTTGTATAAGCTGTTGTCCATGAACTGGTACATGCTCGACCATCGGGCTACTCTTTCAGCTTCTTCTGGTTCCTCGGGAAGATCTCCTGTCTGGAGGTACCGGACTATCTGTTGTGCCCATACCGGAGCTTGTGGCTCGACAACAAGGACCCAAGGCAATTTTTCCGTTGCGGGGATGCTAGCATCCACAACAAAGACCATCGGGTCTACCGGAGCTCGAGGTCCACCGGCAGGCGGTTTGTCGCTTCCGGCAACCCTCTTGGCGGCCACTGATGGCTCTGCTGGGATGTAGTCGATGGGGTGACTGAAGGTTGGGTTAACCGGGGTACAAAAGTGCCTGGTTCCACAGGCAGCTTCTGCGCATCTCTCTTTGACAGGTCGTCACCATGCCATTTTCGGCACGGGGGACGTGCTCCATTTACAGACTGTCGAAGCGCTCCTCCAATCTCCGTACTTCGTCAATGTATGCCTCCATCAGGGGACTCTGATAGTCTTTATTCACTTGGCACACAACAAGCTGCGAATCTCCTTGGACTATCAGCTTCCTGATGCCGAGATCGGCTGCTATCCCTAGTCCGGCAAGCAATCCTTCATTCTCAGGTGTGTTGTTTGTTGATTACTTCCTGGGGAAATGCAGATGGATAGTACTTGAGGTGCTTGCCGGTGGGTGCAACGAGTAGCACTCCGGCACCGACGCCTTGCAGCGAGAAGGCTCCGTCAAAGTACATGACCCATTCTTGAGGTGTTTCCTTGCCATGGAGGGCTATTTATGGGATTTCTTCGCCTGGCGTTGGTGTCCATTCTGCTATCAACTCTGCCAGCGCTCTGCTTTGGATTGTTGTCATGCTTTCAGAGCTCAAGTCAAAGCTGGCCAGCTCCAACGCCTACTCGACAATCGTGTTGGTTGCCTCTGGATTTCTCAAGATGCGTTGCAGTGGGAATCGAGTGACGACGGTGATGTGGTGTGCTTCGAAGTAGTGGCGCAGTTTCCGGGAGTCCACGAGGAGACCGAAAAGCATTTTCTACATCCCAGTGTATCTTGATCTAGCCCCCTGCAGGAGGGAGCTGACAAAATACACTGGCCGTTGCACCACTTTCTTCTTCAGCATAGTTTGATGTTCTGCCCCTTGTGTCATGCTTGCGTCATTAGCTCTTCTACTTGCCAGGGCTGGCTCTGGCTCGCTAGTTGCAGGCTCTGGGGTTTTGGCCTCATCCCCTTCAGCTTCCCTTTCCACCACCAGTGCCACACTATCCACTTGGTTTGTTTCCACCAAGCATAGCAACAACGGCTCCTCTGGTTTGGGCGCGACTAGGACTGGCGTTGAGGATAGATATCTCTTCAAATCTTGCAGCGCTACCTTCGCTTTCGGGGTCCACATCATTGGGCCTGCCTTCTTTAGGATCTTGAAAAACGGCAGGGCGCGCTCTGCAGATTTGGTAATGAACCTACTGAGGGCGGCGATGCAGCCCGCCAGACGGTGCACGTCCTTGATGCGCTTTGGCGCCTCCAGCTGTTCAATTGCCTCAATCTTGGCGGGGTTGGCTTTGATCCCGCGCTGTGAAACAAAGAATTCGAGGAGCTTGCCGGAGGGGACTCCAAACACGCACTTCTCGGTGTTAAGCTTCAGATTGATCTGGCACAGGTTCGCAAAAGTTTCTTCTGGGTCTTGGATAAGTGTGTCCTTGCTCTTGGTTTTGACCACTATTTCGTCCATGTATGCTTCCACATTCATGTACAGTTGTGGCACCAAACCAATCTGAACTGCTCTTGCGAATGTTGAACCGGTGCTCTTCAACCCAAACAACATTCGTCTTTAATAGTACGTGCCGCAAGGGGTAATGAACGACGTTTTTTCTTCTTCTTCCTGAACCATGAAGCTCTGGTGGTAACCAGAGTGCACGTCAAGGAAAGACAAGATATCGCAGCCAGCGGTCGACTCCACTATCTGATCAATGCACGGCAGGGGGAATGGGTCCTTCAGGGAAGCCTTATTGACATCGGTGAAGTCGATGCAAGTCTCCATTTCCCATTTGCCTTGCGCACTACCACAGGATTCGCCAGCCAAGTTGGGTGGATTACACCTCTGATTAGACCTGCTGCTTCTAGTTTCTTGATTTCTTCGGCGATAAACTCCTGTCGTTGCAGGGCTTGCTTTCGGACCTTCCGCTTGATGGGGCGCGCATGGGGACAAACCACAAGGTGGTGCTCAATCACCTCCCTGGTAACACCGAGGATGTCAGATGGTTGCGAGGCAAACACATCGACATTCGCCCGCAGGAAGGTGACGAGCGCGATTTCCTATTTGTCGTCGAGGCTGGCACTTATGGTGAAAGTGCCGCCCTCGCCGTTTTCCTGCGCAACCACTTGCTTCGTCTTGGGAATAGTCACCTTTTCTTTCTTGCTCCTGGCGGCAGAGGTCTATGGTAAGTCCTCGACGGGCGTGCTGCACTCTTTGGCTGCTTCCCGGAGTCCTTACGAGATTCGCTAGAGTTCTTGTTCTTATTCTTCCCCCTGGGAGCTTTGTCGGCAGGAGCGAGTGCCTCATCAGCACACACTGCCACTACCTCCCGAAAGACCTTGTCGATGTAGAGGATTGCGTCCTTGTTGTCAGCGCGAATAGTGATGACACGCATCGTCCCTGGCATCTTGAGGGTGTTGTAGGCATGGTGGTATGCCACCATGAATTTTGCCAGCGCAGGTCGGCCCAGAATCCCATTGTACGGCAGCGACATCTTTGCGACGTCAAAGACTACTCTCTCTATCCTGAAGTTGAGCTCATTTCCAAACGTAACCGACAGAGTTATTTTCCCCTTGGGTTGAGATCTTCCCGGGTTGACCCCTTGGAAAGACCCTTTCAGCTTGAGATCCCAGTCGGGAATCTGCACACGCTTGATTACGTCCAGCAATATCAGATTCAGACCGGCTCCACTATGGACCAACATCTTCGTGACCTTGAGGTTGCGAATCGTTGGCGAGACCAAAAATGGGACACACCCGACGATAGTGATGCTGTCAGGGTGATCCTCAGCGTCGAAGATGATGGGAGTGTTGGACTACTTGAGCGGTTTTCTTGCCTGTGCTGCTAGCTCTGCCGCGTTGATCTCACGGGCCCACTACTTGTGTTGCCAGTGAGAGGATTGCAAAGATGCGCCTCCGACAACACACATGGCATCAATAGCCTTATGGAATTCCTGGCCTTCGGTTTCATCTCCGTTGTCATCATCGCCTTCGTCGTCAGACTTTTTGTCTCGGCCTCTAGCAGGTTTCTCTTTGCGCTGCTTGGCCTTGCTGGGGCGGCCAGCACAGCCACCGCTGTTTTTCTTGCCGGAGCCACCTGCACCATCTTGGCCCTTTCCCTTGTCGCGCCTTTCGTACTCTTGCTTTTGTTGCTCAGCAAGCTGCTCTACTTGGCAGCATTCGTTGATGTCGTGGCTCTTGGTGAGGTGGATCTTGTAATACGGCTTGCCGGTCTTTTCTCTTGCCACGGCCTCGTCGTCTCCGAAGCATGCCGCGGCATCCTTGCCAGACCCCTCGGAATTGGGCTTCTTGACGGAGCCGGAGTTGGCATTCCCTTCAACAGCCATTACAGCTTTTCCCTTGCACTTTCGGTTGCTCTTCCGGCCTTTTTTCCTGGAGGTTGGAGCGTCTTCGTCATCGTCTGAGTCGACCTCTACGCCAGCGTCCTCTCTAGGGAGCCTCCTTCCCTCTTCAGCTCGCGCACATTTGTCAGCCAAAACGTATAGCTCGGCGACATCCCGCACCTTATTGATGCTCATCTCTTCAGGTATCTGCCGGTTGCGCACGTTCATGTGGAACGCGGAGATCACTGTGGTAGGGTGGATGTCGGGGATGTTGTGCTGCACGCGGCTGAACCTCTGGATGTACTTGCGAAGCAACTCACCCTCTCTTCGGGGGAGCACGTGCAAATCGCTGGGCTGCCCTGGAAGCTTGTGGCCTCCATGGTATGCGCCAACGAACAGGTTGCACAAATCCGCCCAAGAAGAGATGGATCCTTCCGGCAAGTTCATCAACCAAGTCCTCACATTGGGTTTGAGCGCCAACGGGAAGTAGTTGGCGAATACTTTTTCATCGCGCCCTCCGGCAACTTGCACGGCGATGGTGTAGATGCCGAGGAACTCAGAGGGGTTGATCTTGCCGTCATACTTGTCGGGCAGCTCAGGCTTGAAGGGTCTGCTGGAGGGCCAGCGGACTTTCCGTAGCTCGTGGGTGAACGCCGAACAAACTATCTCGTAAGGTAGGCTGCCGGGCATCCTCGTCGTGGGCCCGTCGACGGCTGGGTCCGTGCGACCATCGGACTGGTGGCATGCCTGTCATCGCCTCTCGATGGTGGTGCAGGTGTCCTCTTTGCGTCTGTCCTTCAAGACATGGTGTTGATCTTTATTCAGTCGCGGATCTGTTGACGCGTACGACCCCTCGTCTTGTACATCGGTCAGGTGGGTAGGTTGCTGCTTTTGCGGGGGAGACTGCACCGTAGGCGCCCCGCCAGCGTCGTGTCCGACGGAGGGAGCCCCGGATCTGCTTGGCGGGCGCACGACAAGCCTGCTCCTTCTGGTCTGTCGCGGTTCGCGGAACTCAGCATACTTTGGATAGTCTATCTCCAGTCTTCCATTTTCTCTGGCGCGGGCGGAAAGTTTAGCAATAGCTGGGCCTAGGCCAGAGCTTCCTCCGGACTCTTGGGCATGGAGTGGTGCGAGGCGTGGGTGGCACTCTTACTCCTGACAGTGCAGGAGGAGCGTTTCCCCGCAACGTCGCGCGCTGCTCATTCCCTCCAGGAGGTTGCTGTCGAGCTCAGCCCTGCGTGTCTTGAGAGGGACGCACAGGGGTCTTGTCCGCGCGCCGCACATGGTCGCCACCCTGGGGGTGTTGGTCGCGCTTGTCTTGTGAAGGTCGCGGCGGAGGTCCTGTTGCCACCGTCGCTGCTGCTGCAGCCTCCGCTGCTGCTTCCACGGTGTCGGCCCGAGTTGCCGCGGGCACGTTCCGCGTCTCCATGACGGCAGGATCGGGATCGCGGCTCATGGAACTCCACGCGGTGTTGTGGCTGCGTTCACTGGTGCGGTGAATGCGGGGGCCGCCTCCGTCAGCATCGCTGGCGACCACTTGCGAGGGCAGCTTGGACGCGGATGGAGCGGGCGTCCCCACGCCCTTGGTTTTCTTGGGTGGCATGGGCGTCGAGCAAGTTGTTGACGACGACGTGCAGGAGTCGATGAAAGTTCATGCAAGGGATCCCCCTACCTGTCGCACCAAAGATGTCGGGGTACGACGATCTATGGGGTCGGCAAGGCCCCTTTTCTGGTTCGGCTAGGGAGATCCTTTGGCGCAAAGAGCATCACCAGACCATGCGTGCACGAGGGTTTAGACAGGTTCTGGCCGTCGGAGCGTAATACCCTACATCCCGTGTGTTGTGGATTATCTGGGTTCATAGTACAGGAGTGTCACAGCCCAGCAAGGGATGCTCAGGTAGTGTCGCTACGCGTGTAAATGAATGGAGTGTCGACCTTACTACAGGTAGCCATGGACCTCCTTCTATAATGCAAGGGGCTACCACTGTGGCTAAAATGGTCTTTACACAGAGTAAACAATGTATATCCATCTGCCAAAATTGTTGGCAGTAGCTATAGTGGGAAATACCTAACTCTGACGGACTAGGACTGGCGCATTAAATGTGACGTGAGGTGGCGCGCTGGCGACGTCTCCCGACAAGGATTGCCTCTCCTTCTATGTTGTTCGCCCAGCTACCTCTTATTCCTTTGCCACGCTGTAGGATGGGTGTCATTAAAGCTGCTGTAAATCTGGTAAGCTGCCACGCACCCTGACCAGCTCCACCTAACCGCCTGCCCGCTCGACACCTAGTCGATGTAGACAACCAGCCTGGTGACGTGGAGCGATGGTATGGCAGGCAGAGGCCTTGGCGGGTGCCTTAGCAGTCGAGTCCTCCGGCAAGGAGGGCTTGCTGGTTCGCTCGATCCTTGCTTGAAGTGGCTTGGTGTTCAGATCCAGTCCGGCAGGGTCTTGCTGGTATGGAGGCCGCGATTGTCTGGTGCACAAGTCAGGGTACTAAGGGCCCCGTTCTTTAGTACACCGACATACGTAGATTCAAATTGGGGGTCTTCTCGGCCTTAAAGGATGCCGTCTTCTGTGTACGTGCAACTCCATCACTAGTATCCTGCTTACCACTTGCATCTCCCGAAATCCGGCCTTCCGTCATCGCCGCTGATATTCTTTGTGCAAAAGGTGGGAAGAGAGTGGAAGTAGACAAAAAAACCGTGTCAGTTCTCCTTTTAACGAGCTCCACTGCACTAGGTGTTTGTGCAGGATTCTTGCGGGGGCTACGCCTAGGTGACAGGCCTACTCTTAAACCCTTTGCTGGAGCAACCTGAGCGCTGGGAGCCGATGTAGCAGTTGTGCGGCGAGAATCATCCGTGGATGTCCTCTGCTCAGGAATTCCAGCCGCAGCCCCTTCTTTCGTGGGCATTGCAGTGCCAACTGCCCCACATGTGGAGTCGGTACTAGATGAGCGGGAATCTTCGTTGTTTAGGTTGAGCTCTAGAGCATCCACTTCATCACTTGCCGAGCAGCTACAAGGGATCGCGACAGCATCCCTGATTGCCAGAAGCGTAGGCACAACCTCAGCAGTCCTAGTAGAGAATGACTCGTCGCTACCAGATCCACGTGCATCAGAAATACCTCCAGTTGTAGTATGTACCTCTGCAACCGGCGGAGATGGAGGCTTACGTCCATCAGAATTAGCAGCAACAGTGGGTGCGGCGGCGGCAGATTTGTTAACTGGTGGCTCGTGAATGTCCGCACTGTCGGACATCGCCAGCTTTGAGCGAATGCATTCTAGTAGGTCTTTATTATTGGGTTTGACCGGGCGTGAAACAATCTTCTTTACCCTACAAAATTGTGGAACAAAAAGACATTCATAAAAAACACATGAAGGAAATGTGGTACTCCCTCTGTCCCGGTTTATAGGGCATGCACGTAGTTCTAGGTTGACAATTTAACTAGCTAAATTTTAATTATATGTGATGAAAAATATATGTTTAGAAACTACATCCACTTAAGAATCTAATGATATATTTTTCGTGACATATAACACATATTTAGTTAGTCAAATCGATGACCTAGAACTACGCGCATGCCCTATAAACCTGGACGGAGGGAGTACAAAAAACAAGTATTTGCCATGCAGTTAAACATAAAAATTCCATATGTGATGTGTCATAGTTGCCATGTGTGACAAATATGAATTTCCATTTGTGTTGTATGCTAGTTGACATCTGTGTCAGGCAGTAGCTGCCATGTGTGGCTGGCAGTAGTTGCCATGTAGGAAAATTTAGAGTTGCCATATTAAATGCAATAAAGTTGCCACTGAATGTGGAATTCATCAAACATAACGCATGAGTTTCCATTCTCAACATGCTACAAATGCCATGTAAATTTTTGAAAATAATGAACGCCACAACACGAGCTTCCTCAACAATTATATTAGGACAAAAAACACACAAAAATTAAAAATAAGAGCACACATCTTGCTTGTTTTACTCAAGTCTTCCAGCACAATGGGATCACCGGTATTGGACGACGATACAGGAGGAGACGATCGAGTGGACGTGATGCTAGCAGCATTGGGTGCCCCCTTGTTCAACTGGGCAGAAGCACGAGAGGGAGTGGATGCTTGTTTCTGTTTAGTTGCTCGTCGATCGACTGTCGTCTCCCTGCCAACAGAAAGCAAAATAAAAAAACCCGAGTAAGAGAAACAAATCATGGCGTACATCTCATGAAAAAAGACGGTGGGATATGAAAACCAATGCAGCAAAGAAAAAACAGCCAACCTCCTCCTAGCTGCAAGAGAATTGATCCTGCACCTCTTGCCGTCAGGACCTTGAGCAGCATCTTTTGTAGTCCTACCCTGACATGGCTTAAGACTGCGTCGGTATTTCCCCAAAGAGGAAGGGATGATGCAGCACGGCGACGGTAAGTATTTCCCTTAGTTATGAAACCAAGGTTATCGAACCAGTAGGAGGATCACCAACACCCAATAAGCAGCACCTGCACACAAACAACAAATACTTGCAACCCGACACGAAAGAGAGGTTGTCAATCTCTCTACGGTAATAAGATAGATTAGGTAGTGATAGATAGGAGAGATAGATCTCTCAAGAACACAAATAAAAAGAGTAAATATGCAGCAATATATTTTTGGGTTTTTGGTTTTGTAGATCTGAAAACAAAGATTGCAAAAACGTAGATCGGAAAGCAATATGATGGAAAAGTAGACCCGGGGGGCGTAGGGTTCACTAGTGGCTTCTCTCATGAGTATAGCGCACGGTGGGTGAACAAATTACTATTGGGCAATTGATAGAAAATCGAATAGTCATGACGATATCCAAGGCGATGATCATTATATAGGCATCACGTCCAAGAAAGATAGACCGACACCTGCCTGCATCTACCACTATTACTCCACACATCGACCGCTATCCAGCATGCATCTAGTGTATTAAGTTCGTGGAAAAACGGAGTAATGCAATAAGAACGATGACATGATGTAGACAAGATCTATTCATGTAGGAGTAGACCCCATCTTGTTATCCTTAATAGCAACGATACATGCGTGTCTTGCTGCCCCTTCTGTCACTGGGAAAGAACACCGCAAGATCGAACCCATCACAAAGCACCACTTCCCATGGCAAGAAAAATCGATCTAGTCGGCCAAACTAAACCAAAGATTCAGAGAAGAAATACGAGGCTATAAGTAATCATGCATATAAGAGATCAAAGAAGACTCAAATAATATTCATGGATAGAAACTGATCATGAACTCAAAATTCATTGGATCCCAACAAACACACCGCAAAAGTTTACATCAAATAGATCTCCAAGAGACCATTGTATTGAGAATCATAAGAGAGAGAGGAAGCCATCTAGCTACTGCCTACGGACCCATAGGTCTATGGTGGACTACTCACGCATCAACGGAGAGGCACCTATGAGGAAGATGAACCCCTCCGTGATGGTGTTTAGATTGGATCTCGTGGTTCTGGAACTTGCGGCGGCTGGAATTGTGTTTCGTCGACTCCCCTAGGGTTTTTGGAATATTTGGAAATTTATAGGCATCAGAGGCGGTGCGGAAGGGGGCCGAGGAGGGCACAACCCATTAGGACGCACCGGGGCCCCCCTGGCGCGGCCTGGTGGGTTGTGCTCTCCACAGCCCACCTCTCCGGCAGTTGTTTGGCCCACTGGGTGTCTTCTGGTCCAGAAAAAATCTCCAAAAAGTTTCGTCGCGATTGGACTCTGTTTGGTATTGATTTTCTGCGAAGTACAAAAACAAGCAAAAACATCAACTGGCACTTTGGCACTATGTCAATAGGTTAGTCCCAAAAAATGATATAAAGTTGTTATAAAATGATTGTAAAACATCGAAGAATGATAATATAACAGCATGGAACAAGCAAAAATTATGGATACGTTGGAGACGTATCAGCATCCCCAAGCTTAATTCCTACTCGTCCTCGAGTAGGTAAATGATAAAAACAGAATTTTTGATGTGGAATGCTGCCTAACATGTTCATCACATTCTTTTGTTTTTTATAGCATGGACATTTGGACTTGTAAATGATTCAAAGCAATAGTCTAGTTTTAACATAATGACTTCAATACTCAAGCATGTCAACAAGCACCCATGTCTTTCAAAATATCAACACTAAAGAAAGTTATCCTAGCCCATCATGCTCAATCATTGATCCATTCATGAAACACACTCAAATATTAACTATGCCCAATGCTCAAGTACGATCATAGTGCCCCCTAGTTGGTGCTTATAAGAGAAGATGGAGACTCAAAGTAAAAATAAAAATTGCATAAAGTAAAAGATAGGCCCTCCGCAGAGGGAAGTAGGGATTTGTAGAGGTGCCAGAGCTCAAGGTTTAAATTGACAGAGAGAAAAAATATTTTGGGCGGCATGCTTTTCCTGCCTACGAAAATGACAAAGTATCTCACAATACTTTCCATGCTAGATATATCATAGGCGGTTCCCAAACAGAAAATGAAGTTTATTCCTTTTTCCACCAAACTTTCACTTTCCATGGTGGGCCGTATCCACAGTTTCCTTCCATACCAACACTTTCCAAGGAATTTATTATTTGATAACATAAAGAAAATATTATTTTTTCATTTCGGGAATGGGCATCCCTATTACCGCCGCACTCTCGTGCAATGACAAGTGAATAAACACTCATCTTGAGAATAACACATCTAGCATGGAAAAATATTGGACACTCCCCACCGTTTCATGAGCGGTACTGGCACACAAAAGAGAAAATTTATTTTGAAAATTTAGAGATGGCACATACAAATTTGCTTGGAACGGCATGGAAATACCGCATATAGGTAGGTATGGTGGACTCATAAGGCAAAACTTGGTTTAAGGATTTTGGATGCACAAGTAGTATTTCTACTTGTACTAATGGAGGCTAGCAAATAGACTGGGAAGCAACCAAACCAAGAAACGAAAATTCACATAAGTGAGCATTGAACATAACTAACACCGAATAATGCACCACAAGTAGGATATAACTTCATTGCATAACTATTGACTTTCGTGCATGCATAGGGAATCACAAACCTTAACACCAATATTCCTACTAAGCATAATTACTCACTAACATGACTCACATATTACTATCATCATGTTTCAAAACTATTACAAGGAAACAAGTTTAATTTGTCCAATGAACTTAATGAATTTTTTTATTATATCCTCCTTGGATATCTATCACTTTGGGACTAGTTTCATATATTGCCATTGCTTTTTGGCAAGCTCAAACAAATTTAAGTGAAGCACATGAGCATAAAGATTTCATCTCTCAAAAAGGTATAAGTGAAGCATGAGAGGATTTATTCAAAATTTACTAACTCTCAAATTAATCTAAGTGAAGCATGAGAGTATTTCTACAAAAAAAATCCAAACACACCGTGCTCAAAAAGATATAAGTGAAGCACTAGAGCAATTCCATAGCTCAAAAAGTTTAAGTGAAGCACATAGAGCAATTCTAACAAATCATAGCATGATTTTGGATTTCTCAAATAGGTGTGTACAGCAAGGATATAAAGGAAAAACTAACAAACAAAGCAAGCAAAGATACAAGACGCTCCAAGCAAAACTCATGATATGTGACGAATAAAAATATAGCTCCAAGTGAAATACCGATGGTCATTAGAAGAAAGAGGGGATGCCACTCGGGGGCATCCCCAAGCTTAGTTGCTTGTTTCTATTTGGATATATCTTGGGGGTGTGGTAGCATCCCCAAGCTTAGGCCTTTATCACTCCTTATTCCTTCATCCATCGTGATCTCACCCAAAACTTGAAAACTTCAATCACACAAAACTCAACAAAATCTTCGTGAGATCCGTTAGTATAATAAAGCAAATCACTACTTTAGGTACTGTTGCAAACCCATTCATATTTTATTATTGCATTATACCTACTTTATTTTAACTTTACCATGGCTCATACCCTTCAATATAACCCATAGATTCATCAAAACAAGCACACAATGCATCGAAAACAGAATCTGTCTTAAACAGAATAGTCTGTATTAATATGTACTCTACCCATACTTATTTAACTCTAAAAATTCTGAAAAGTTAGGACAACGTAAGAAATTTGCATATAAATACTGTGTTAAAATTTCAGATCAAGATCACTTTCCAGAAAAAAACGAAAATTCATATACTGGACGCAAAGTTTCTGTTTCAGATTCAGCATCACTTCTACTCATCCTATGAATCATCCTAAAGGCTTTACTTGGCACAAACACTAAATAAACCATAAAAACAAAATCATAAAAGAGGCATAATTGTGTCAACACACAAAAACAGAAAGGAAAAAACAAAATTTTATTTATTCATTGGGTTGCCTCCCAACAAACGCTATCGTTTTACGCCCCTAGCTAGGCATAATGGATAGATTCAAGTATTGTCATCTTTGGTTTTGGATCCATAGGATGCCCTCATGATTGATTCATATTGTGGATTAATTATTTTTCTAGGGAATTGTTCCATACCTTTTCTCAAGGGAAATTGAAAATGAATGTTGCCTTCTTTCATATCAATCACGTCACCTATAGTGCGTAAAAATGATCTACCAAGTATAATGGGACAAGACGGATTGCAATCAATATCAAGCACAATAAAATAAATAGGCACATAGTTCCTATTTGCAATAATAAGGACATCATTAATTCTTCCCAAAGGCTTTTTAATAGTAGAATCCTCCAAGTGCAAATTAAGAGAACATTCTTCAATATTGGTAAGACCAAGCACATCACATAGAGATTTCGGAATCGTGGAAACATTAGCACCAAAATCACACAAAGCAAAGCATTCATAATTTTTAATGTTGACCTTAATGGTAGGTTCCCACTAATCATGTAATTTTCTAGGAATAGAAATCTCCAACTCCAACTTTTCTTCAAAAGATTTCATCATGGCATCAACGATATGTTTAGTAAAAGCTTTATTTTGCTCATAAGCATGGGGTGAATTCAACATGGATTGCAACAAAGAAATACATTCAATCAAAGAGGAACTATCATCATTAAAGTCTTTGCAATCCAAGATAGTGGGCACATCACTAGTTAAAGTTTTGACCTCTTCAAACCCACTTTTAGCAAAATTTTCATCAAGATTTTCACCCTCCAAATTATTGGGACGCCTTCTAGCTAAAGTTGACTCTACTTCAGTCCCTTCATTATCAATTTTAATATTACTAAACAAGGAATCAATAGAAGAAACACCAATCACTTTAATATCTTCATCTTTCTTATGAAGGCAATCACTAGAAAATGATTTTTCTAAGATTTCTCTTTTAGCTCTAAGCATAGCGGTTCTTTTCTTACTTTCATCCATAGAGACATATAAAGCTTTAATAGATTCATCAATCTTAGGCACACAAGCTTTCAACTTGAGATTTTCAACATCATGATAAATTCTATCAATGCTTCTAGACATATCATCAATCTTATTCAACTTTTCCTCTATCGTAGTATTGAAAGCCTTTTGCGCATTGATAAATTCTTTAATATTACTCTCAAGATCAGAGGTGTTCCTATTATTATTGTAGGAAGAATTGCCATAGGAATGACCATAATTATTAGTGGAATTTCCAGGAAAAGGCCTAGGATTAAAATTATCTCTATAAGCATTGTTATTGAAATTGTTTCGCGAGACAAAGTTCACATCTACGGAATCACTATTTTGCTCAATCAAGGTAGACAAAGGCACATCATTCATATCAATAGGAGCATTTTTGCTAGGAACCAATTTCATCAAAGCATCAACTTTATCACTCAAAGTACTAATTTCCTCTACCGAATTAACTTTTTTACTAGTAGGTGCTCTTTCGGTATGCCATTGAGAATAATTAGGCATGATATTATCTAGCAATTTAGTAGCTTCACCCAAATTAATCCCCATAAAAGTACCACCCACAGCGGAATCTAAAATATTTCTAGAGACAAAATTCAATCCCGCATAAAAAAATTGTATGATCATCC
Source organism: Elymus sibiricus (assembly GCA_039707655.1). Taxonomy (NCBI): domain Eukaryota; kingdom Viridiplantae; phylum Streptophyta; class Magnoliopsida; order Poales; family Poaceae; genus Elymus; species Elymus sibiricus. The sequence continues at coordinate 233,719,971 of CM077669.1, read as the reverse complement.
AAAGATTTAAACCATGAGTAGGACAATTTCTTAGCATCAACTTCATTCTTTCCCAAAATTGTGCAACATGTTCATGCTCAAGTTGCTTAAAATTCATGATTTGCGTCCTAAGGGAAATAATTTTTGCAGGCGGAAAATACTTAGTGATAAAAGCATCCTTGCACTTATTCCAAGAATCGATATTATTGCGAGGCAAAGAGGAAAACCAAATTTTTGCATGATCCCGCAAGGAAAAAGGAAATAGTTTCAACTTCACAATATCATTGTCCACATCTTTTTTCTTTTGCATATCATACAATTCTACGAACGTGTTTAGATGGGACGCGGCATCCTCATTAGGAGTGCCGGCAAATTGATCTTTCATGACAAGATTAAACAAAGCAGCATTAATATCACAAGACTCCGCACTAGTGGCGGGAGGAGCAATAGGCGTACTAATAAAATCATTGTTATTAGTATTGGAAAAATCACACAACTTGGTGTTCTCTTGAGTCATCATGACTACGCAAACAAGATTGCAAGCAAGGAAGAGACCCAGCAAGAAAAAGGGCGAACGAAAAAGAGGGCGAATAAAATGGTAAATTGGTGAAGTGGGGGAGTGGAAAACGAGAGGCAAATGGCAAATAATGTAATTGCAAGGAGATGAGATTTTTGATTAGGAACCTGGTAGATGATGGTGGAGTCCCCTTGGCGCCTACGATAGGCACGTAGAAGAGACCGCTTCCTCCCTGGCAACGGCGCCAGAAATTCCTTTGACGTGGCTTCAGAGTGCGTCGGTATTTCCCCAAAGAGGAGGGGGTGATGCCACACAGCGACGGTAAGTATTTCCCTCAGTTATGAAACCAAGGTTATCGAACCAGTAGGAGGATCACCAACACCCAATAAGAAGCACCTGCACACAAACAACTAATACTTGCAACCCGACGCGAAAGAAAGGTTGTCAATCTCTCTACGGTAATAAGATAGATAGGAGAGATAGATCTCTCAAGAACACAAATAAAAAGAGTAAATATGCAGCAATATATTTTTGGGTTTTTGGTTTTGTAGATCGGAAAACAAAGATTGCAAAAACGTAGATCGGAAAGCAATATGATGGAAAAGTAGACCCGGGGGCCGTAGGGTTCACTAGTGGCTTCTCTCATGAGTATAGCGCACGGTGGGTGAACAAATTACTGTTGGGCAATTGATAGAAAATCGAATAGTCATGACGATATCCAAGGAGATGATCATTATATAGGCATCACGTCCAAGATAGATAGACCGACTCCTGCCTGCATCTACCTCTATTACTCCACACATCGACCGCTATCCAGCATGCATCTAGTGTATTAAGTTCATGGCAAAACGAAGTAATGTAATAAGAACGATGACATGATGTAGACAAGATCTATTCATGTAGGAATAGACCCCATCTTGTTATCCTTAATAGCAACGATACATGCGTGTCTTGCTGCCCCTTCTGTCACTGGGAAAGAACACCGCAAGATCGAACCCATCACAAAGCACCTCTTCCCACGGCAAGAAAAATTGATCTAGTCGGCCTAACTAAACCAAAGATTCGGAGAAGAAATACGAGTCTATAAGTAATCATGCATATAAGAGATCAAAGAAGACTCAAATAATATTCATGGATAGAAACTGATCATGAACTAAAAATTCATCGGATCCCAACAAACACACCGCAAAAGTTTACATCAAATAGATCTCCAAGAGACCATTGTATTGAGAATCATAAGAGAGAGAGAGAGAGAGAGAGCGAGAGGAAGCCATCTAGCTACTGCCTATGGACCCATAGGTCTATGGTCGACTACTCACGCATCATCAGAGAGGCACCTATGAGGAAGATGAACCCCTCCGTGATTGTGTTTAGATTGGATCTTGGGGCTCCGGAACTTGCGGTGGCTGGAATTGTGTTTCGTCGACTCCCCTAGGAGTTTTGGAATATTTGGGAATTTGTAGGCATCAGAGGCGGTGCGGAAGGGGGCTGAGGAGGGCACAACCCATCAGGGCGCGCCGGGGCCCCCATGGCGCGGCCTGGTGGGTTGTGCTCTCCACAGCCCACCTCTCCGGCAGTTGTTTGGCCCACTGGGTGTCTTCTGGTCCAGAAAAAATCTCCAAAAAGTTTCGTCGTGATTGGACTCCGTTTGGTATTGATTTTCTGCGAAGTAAAAAACAAGCAAAAACAACAACTGACACTTTGGCACAATGTCATTAGGTTAGTCCCAAAAAATGATATAAAGTTGTTATAAAATGATTATAAACATTCAAGAATGATAATATAACAACATGGAACAAGCAAATATTATAGATACGTTGGAGACGTATCATACCCCTCTTCGAGGGACAAAAACCTGCGTCACTCGCAATAGTTGAGGCATTGCCTCCCTTTGATGGAGGAACAACATCTGGAGCCTTGTCGTTGCTTTCTCCAATAGGAACTTCTCGAGATTTCGGTTGATCAGTGCCATGTTGCACATTCTCCGTATCATCATGGCCGTCCTTGTCAGGCCTAGCATCTGTTCCACCAAAACGATCCCCAAAAAGCTCCTCTTGAGTGTCAGTGTCGGGACCCCGATCCTAAGCCATAAGGATCTAGCATGTTACACATCATATCACATTGCGGCCTCAGGCACGGTAATCCCCACGGCTGCCACCTTACCTTGGCCGGGACCGTTTGCGTCATTTGGCTCACGTATATGAATATGTCGCTAGCAATCATATGTCAAAGAACCCGGGTCAACATGACTAGTTATAGACCCAAGTGGCACAACCGTACAGGGACAGGTATATGTAACCCAGCAATGCAGGTGTTGGTCATCAGCGTGTGTAGACGAGTTGTAGCAAGCTACATGGACTCCATTACGTCATGAGACATATCTGTCATCAACGGTACGTAGACAATTCATAGCAGGCTACAGGGACTCCATTACACTGCGAGACATTTCCCCGTAGGGACAGACACAACAGCAAAGAAGGATACACGCCGGTCAATCAATGTATCCGGAGCAGTAGCAAGCTACCAAGGCTCGGTGGAAGCACAAAGAGGCATTTCCCCGTAAAACAGGCTACTAAAGGTATACAGCTAGGTGTCGAATCCCACACATACCAATGCATTTCAACCATACACGCATTATGCACGATATGCGTAGATACAAGATGGCATCACAACAAAACTCTACAACATAACATTTATTTAGAAGGCTCAGAAGAGCCAACATAGTATAATGTTACAAGCAGGGTGGGTCACATGACCCAACATTCAAAGCATACAAACAACAAGCGGAAGTTACATGTCTGGGTTCCCAAGCTAATCCGTCGATGTCAACGTCAAGAAGAACAAAAGTGAATAACGTCTATCTCTGCAAAAACGTTAATAAGCAACAGTGAGTATGAAGGTACTCAGCAAGTCTTACATCAGAACTATCTACTTATGCATCATGTATCAAGAATGGGATTGTGGGGTTTACTGCAGAATGCCAGCTTTGACCTTTGGCTAAATTGAACTATGATAAAGTATTCTCCCTCTCTCGTCCCCCTACGAGAGAGCGCACACAAGTCCATCTAGCTAGTCACAACTAAATACACCACTATGGATCCTCTCTCGTCTTCCTACGAGAAGCCATCCATAGCACTCACACTTATCTGGAGCATTTTAGAGTATCCATTTAAGTTATCTATGAACAATGTAAGTCTCCAAGTAGTCCATATCCGCGGACGCGGCTATTCGAATAGATAGTTTACCCTGCAGGGGTGTACTTCGTCACACATGCTCCCGCCACTTATCGCCATGTGCACGTAAAAAAGGCACCTCGGCAACCTTCAAGCGGAAACCAGGCGAGGGAGTTGGCCAAGGACGTTAACTTACAATGACTCACGTCCAGCGCAGTCGCATGTCTGAGTTGGAACCCATAATGGAAGTCCGGCCGAGGTTTCCAACATGGACTCAAACGTTGTGAGCAGGGCCCCAAGCTGGTCCCGACTGGGCCGTTCATCCACTTCGCAGGCCGTGCCACACCTATCAATGTTTCGAACTACTGCATGGCCTCTCATCGCTACCTTTACCAAAACAGGTTCAACACTTAACTCTCATCATTCGAACACATCCATATCACTCCGGTTCATCACCCAGATGAATCAGACCTGACACAACTCTAAGCATAGCAAGCATAACAGGGTTATGGCACAACATGGCTCAAGCATCTACCAAGTATGCTAGGTTGCTTGGTTTAGCTATTTACTGTGACAATGACAGGTCATGCAAAGGAGTGGGTTCATCTACCGCAACACAAATAGCAGTTGAATCGCATTGTCCTAATGCATTGAAACGAGATCAAGAGCGAGAGAGTTGGATTGTATCGAAATGTTCAAGGGGGGTTGCTTGCCTGAAGATCAGAAGAACTCAGCAGTTCTTCGATGTCGTCGATAACTACGTCTCGCAAGTCTATCAACAAGATCAAACAAGGAATAATTTGTTGGGGCACGGATGCACACGATCACCTACGAGACCAGGGGTCCCTTTGTGGTTCGGCAAGGGGGGTCACATTGCAAAAAGAGCGGAGGGCATGAGACATCGCGACGATTAGGACGCTGGCATTTTTACCCAGGGTCGGGCCATTGTGAAGCGTAAAATCCTACTCCTGCTTTTGGTGGATTTATCGAAGGAACACGAAGAACACCCGACGCTCAGCCCCGGCAAGGGTTGCTATCGGGGTGAGCCACTACGTGAGTACAAGTGTCCAAAGGTTCCGAATCTTGAGCTAGGTTGCCTTGGGCCCCCTTTTATAGTGCAAGGGGCAACCACAATGGCAAAATAGTCATTATCTATCGATTAGATAGCTTAGCAGAGCTATCGTACCTAACTCTGGCATTTAGGACAAAATACCATGATTACTAGACTAGGTGGCGCTCGGGGGTGCATCCCCGGCAAGCTCTTGCCACCGCCTATCTGGCCGTTGCTTAGGGTCTTGACACGCTGCTGGATGGGTGTCAACTGGGTATAATCTGCCTTCCGGTGCTTTGCCACGTGCTTAACAAGAGCTACCCAGCTGCTTGAGGCTTCGACACCGCATCGATAAGCGACTGGCGTCGTGATGCGGTGGAGCGGTGGCTGGTTAGCTCGTGCCTGCCGGGTCTTCTTGAGATGTGCGCGCCTCGGCCCCTGGCAGGCTCCGGGGGCGCGGCTGGCGCGCTTCGGGCCCCTCCTGGGCTGTTGTGCTGGTGTTGTCGGTGTTTGATTATCCCCCTGCAGATTGTTGCTACCGGGATCTGGTTCTTGAATGCTTGCTTGGTGGTGTGGTAGCTTTTCCCGACGGATTTTGCTACTACTGCCTGTGCATAAGTCAGGGGCACTGGATACCCCTATCCTAGTGCACCGACATAATTAAGCACGGCAAATGCGTCACAATGATGCATGAGTATGACATGTTAACATGTTGCTGGTTTGAGCTAAAACCTCTAGCCACAATTAAATAAAGTCTATTTGATCGATATAGATCAAATTCAAACTCCACATAAGGCATTTCAATTGCCATTTATTTGGATTGTCATATCCAGCAACTTTAGGTTGTTCAAACATGCATGAAAATGGTACCATCAGATTCCTTGAATTTTTCTGATAATTTTTCATACATAATTTACTTCATTTGGAGCTAGGGTTGATTTACTATGAATTTCCAAAGTTTAAAGCATTTTCTGGATTTTCCTGAATTTCTTTTATTCCAGAAATTAATAACTCCGTCAGCAAAATGTCACCGTGACGTCAGCCAGTCAAAGGCGCCGGGTCCAGGTCAAACCCGACGACCGGAACGCACACGTCAGAGACACAGGGTTAATCCCCGCGCTGACTGGGGTTTGACCCACCTTACGGGCCCACTGTCAGCGGCTGTGGGACTTAATTAGGAGGGGGATTAGGCCCTAATGGCCGACCACGTCGGCGCCCACCGGAGTTGGGCCGGCTGCGTCCAGATCAGCGGTGGAGCTTCGCCGGAGACGCTCGGGATCGCGCTGCGGGGCACCATTTCGCGTGCGGTTTGCGGCTACGGCAAGCTAGAGGTGCGGCGCATCCAGCAAGGACAGCAGAGGGAGGCGGGGTGGCCTGAGCTGGCCGGCGTTGAGCTCGAGGCGGCGGCACAGTTTCGGGTCTGGTAATGCGCGTGGTTGCGGGGCTCTGGTGAGGAAGGGAAAACGGCACGAGCCGTGGTGGCTGTGGCCACAGCCACGCCATTGCCGGCGGAGAGAGGCTCGGGCTCATGGCAGGGAGAGGCTACGGCGCGGGAGAAATGCGGGAGGAGAAGGAGTGGGGCAGCGAGCTCACTGTGGTCGCGAGGAGCAGCTAGGCGAGCTCGGGGGCAGCTTGAGTGAAGCGAATCGAAGCCGGCGATCTTTGATGGCCGGAGACGGAAACGGCGACGGTGGTGAGCTTCCCTGCTCAATTTCTTCGATATAGAGGCTCAACTCAAGGTGGCGGAGGCATTGCACAGCTCTACGGGGCTGGGGGTTGCCGGTGGCCGCGGCATGAGCGACGGCGGCGATGGCGTGCTCGGGTCCGGTGCGGGAGTGAGCATCGGAGGGGAGAAAGAGAGCGGCAGGGGGGAATGAGCTCGAGGGGGGGTCCAGGTGGCCCTCTAGCGTGGATAGGGACACAGGGGAGGCCGCTAGCGCGATGCAGGAGCTGGCGCGGTGGCTGGCCGTGCTCGGCTTCCCCTCTGTCTACTGGCAGAGGTGGAAGACGACACTGCCCTTCGACTGGGCCGCTTCTGCTGCAGGGAGGCCCAGGTAGGATCTGCCTTTTCTATTTTTGTTTTTGTTTTATATTTTTCTGACATTTGTTTTCGTTTGGAAAAAAATATAAACCACTTTGTAAATTCCTGAAAATATATATGTGGACTAAGTGGGTTTATCGAGTGCCACAAAATATTTTTTCAGAATAAATGGAACCATATCAAATATATAGTAAATATTGGGTGGCATTTTTACCTAATCCCAATATTTTATTAGAATACCAGGGATATATTCTTGGTTCACTTTGAAGCAATTTTTATGTTGCTTATTTTGACAAAAATTCAATCCTGAGGCTAAATCAATCATCATTTCATTTTCAGTTGAAGATTAAAAATGCATGAATGAATGCAACCACAACCAAGATTAAAATTAGGCCTGTGACAGTCAGGGAGCTCCTAAGAACTGTTGTAATCGTACCAGCCAGGGCAACCAGTTGGGCGATGTGTGCGTTCTCCAACAAAAGAGGTGAAGTGTCTCACAACGGCATCGCCATCGGAACCAGCCAATGCAATCCAGCCCTCAACCAACTTCCCAAGCAAGTTGGTCATGCCAGAAGCAAACTTTCCAACTAGGTGCTCCACAGGAGCCCTGGCCTGATCAGAACAAACAATAAACAATTTCATACACAAAAGTGTACAAAAAAGTGGATAAAAAATTGCGAGAGACGCAAAGAACTAAATTGCAAAAAGAGTCATGAAGAACAACTGCATGTTTAAGTACCTCAGTGGGGCACGATGGAGCTGAATGCACATCCAGCCACTTGACAAAATTATGTGGCCCACCGAACACACTATAGTCAATAGCATGCTTGGCCATCAACTAAAAAATCAGCAAAAAAAGAAGTCAAAATAACATTGACAACAAACATAAGTCGCAAAAAAATAGTTGCCATGTGAAGTACTTACAATGTGCGTATTTTTCGTATTAACTTTTCAAAATACATGTTTGCATGCTGCAGATAAAATACAACTGACATGTGTGGAAACAACCATATATGCCATGTGGTTTATAGTTTATTTGCCAGATTGAATGCAGTAAGTTGGACATATGCAAAGCACGGAGATAGTTAATGCTAAGATTGGAATATGATTGCCATGTAAAGTGTACTACATTTGCCATGTGGGAACCAACATAATTGCCATGTTGTTCGGGCTATATGCCCCCCTTTGGAAAAAAATACTATAAACAGACCAAACAGCTTTGGTTTTTTTATTGTTTTTTAACAATGAACTTCAAAATTGCCATGCAAGAAGGAACATAGCACTACCTTAACAGCATCGTAATTCCAGGCAGAGACAACAAACTTATGTGGAGGAGGCGGACCTCCTATCACATCGAGATTGACAGTAGATAAATCAAGACTGTCGACGTACATGAGCTGGTAAACACAAAAAAGGGAAAAGAATTAAGAAAAAATAGGTCAGAATTCAATATTGTGTGGCCAAAACATTACGGAAAAAAGAAAAGTTTATTGTGAATGCCATGTGATTGGCAATGAATTCTCACATGTGTCCACTGAATAGAAAGATTTGCAATCTACATGGTTATATGTTTGCCATGTATCACCTTTTAAATCACGCATATCGGCAATGAAAAAAATGACAAACCAAAAATAGACATTCAAAAGAAAGTACAAATCAAGTGTGATTTAAATGTAATTGCCATGTAGCATCAACTAGAGACGCCATGCATCAACCACTATACTTGCCATCCATAATAAACTAGAGTTACCATGCAGAATCAACTGGAGTTGCCATGCAGAACCAACCAAAGTTGCCATGTGTGAACAACTGGGGTTCCCACAGCTGAACAACTATAATTGCCATATATGATCAAATACAACGGCCACTTATTTTGCTTCATAAAAAGCATCTCGATAATCTACAATTCAAGCTTGAATGCCCCTAGACTAACCTTATTGGGTTCTCTGTATTATCAATGAGTAACGAATGAACCATGTTAAAAGCATTTGCGAACAAACAAAATTACCATTAGGTGTAGGCGGCAGCCCTTCTAGTACATCTTGTTTGTAAAGGCATCATGCAGGAATTCAGCAGTGAATTTGCACCAATTCATGTTTTTTACATCATCCAGTTTCGCCTGCAAAAAAGGTTTTAAAAAACGGCAACACGTGCACAGTTAAAAAACTTCAACTGGCAAGACCATGCTAGTACATGACATCACAAAGAGAATACGGTAAAAAAAGAATAGATTAAGAACATTCACCAGGACATGGAAGCATTTGTTGCTTGGTCGTAGCGACGTGGTAGGCGCAAAGACAGACAAGATCAAGTACATTAGCAGCTTCATCTTAAATACCTCACCATGGGTTTTCATGCCCTCCAACGAAGTTGCAAGCATCGTCTTATTAGGCATCGCTGCCTGGACAGGAAACAACCGGGGGAACAATACTTCCTCAATATCGTTTTTCACCTCATAAGGAACTTTCAATTCCCCACGGGGGACACCTAATGTGCAGAAAACAGACTCCTCGTCCAAAGGGAGTTTTCCACATCCCGGAATGACAAATTCCCTGGACGCAGGGTCATAGATCTCACCAAGCCAATCACGGACAGGGTTCACCAGATTTTTGCATAGGACATCCATCAATGCCTGCATCCCCATCTCGCCAACAACTTTCTTCTGGCCATCACTAAAACCCTTGGTCAATAGAGTTAGCCATTCTTGCGAAGCCCTATTATGCGGCTCGCATTTCTTCTTCTGCAAAAACAGAAATACAGTCATTCGTGCCATGTTCAATATGCTAAAAAATACCACTAAAAATGAATGAAATCTCCATAACACAATGAACATGGGGGGAAAAAGAACTGCGTTACCGGCTTTCCTGGGACCAACCGCACGATTCCGTGGCGATGGCTCCATGAAGTCGTCGTCATCGTCTTGCTGGTGGTCGCGAACCATGATGCTATGATAAGAACAAGTACACATGAGTATAAAAAGAAAACACAGTGAAAATTGCATGTGGAAGCATGAAGTAGCAAGGCAATTGAGAATGTTGATGACAAACAAAAACTGCCATGTTTACTAGACATACAGACAGCAAATGCCATGAACATACAATGCCTGATGGCAAACAACACAATTGAGGTGCACACAAAAAAAATGCCATGGTTGGTAATACTTGAAAACCATCACACAAAAAAGGCAGTTGTCATGCAGGCAAGTGAGAAGTTGCCATCTGCAAACTAAAGCAGCACGACAAAACTAGTATGTTGTTACACATACATAGTTGCCATGTTTGCAACATAGAAATTGAGCAGGATGCATTTGCAATGTGGCCCAGCAAAAAAACTTGGAAACGTACAATGTTTGGGACATGGATATCAACTTGACGCATGCTAAGTAAATAAACTATAAAGTTGCCCTGTAACACTACATAATACATGGCAAAAAAAATCTTGGTGTAAAAGAGGGAGTTGCCACCTACTAACTAAAATACAGTAGACAGTTGCCATGTAACACTACAAAAGGAAGGCAAATAATATCATGTCGTAAGTGGAAGTTGCCATATCCTCCGAAAGCACACTAGGCAATTGCCCTGTATCACTACATAAGACATGGCAAATAATATATTGGGTAACAGAGGGAGTTGCCACCTGCAAACTAAAATACACTAGGCAAATTGCCATGTAACACTTGAAATGCATGCCAAATAATATCTTGGGGTAAAGTGGGAGTTGCCATATGCTCCTAAGCAGAATAGGCAGTTGCCATGAAACACTACAAAAAAGACATGGCAAATAATATCTTGGGGTAAAGAGATAGTTGCCATCTGCTTAAAAGCACAATAGGCAATTGCCCCTGTATCACTTCAAAAACATGGCAACTGACAGTTTGGGTTAAAGAGACAGTTGCCATCTACTAACTAAACATTGTGGCAAATTGTAGCTAAGCCAGTAGATTGAAGTTGCCCTGTTTACACATAACAACATGGCAAATTAATGAGTTTCACAAATCAAACAACTGCCATTGACCAATAACGAAACGCAAATTCCAGCATGGCAACCTAAATCTAGGGTTCTTGCCATCCTCTCATAACCGGATTTCAATCAAAACACAACCCCTAAAAACAACAAACAACTCCCTACGAGACCATCAAATGAAGGAAAATCAACAAATCACTACAATCTGGACTTGAAGACATATAATCTCTGAAAACAGAGAATGAATCAGCATGGAACGGGCGAGCCTTGCCGGCGTGACTTCCACTGCCGCGGCAACGGAACTTGCTAATGTTGGCCTAATGGCACACTGGCGACTCCCCGCCGACGGGGAGCACTCGAGCTCCCCGTAATCCACTTGAATCTCAATGGATTCGAAGCAGAGCAAACAGGGGAGGGATGGCAGATTGAGATCAATCAAAGCACCATTACCTCTGCGCGGTGAAGGCTCCGACGACGACGCTCCGGTTGCCTAAGCTCCAGTGATGGCCACGAGACCCCGCGACACTTCCGCCACCGCCTCTCCTCTGCTACTCCGTGGAATCGCCTCTGCTTCATCTAGGAACTGACGTTGCTATCAAATGGGGAGTGGCGTAGGGAAATGGGAAGAGGAGTCGGGCGGGGAGGGGAAAACTGCAGCGTTCCGTGAAATAGGTGGATCAGGCGATCGTGCGGAGTAGCACTCGGAGCCATCGATTCGAATTTGACTGACCTCCAAAATCTTCTAAGTCTTTTTTGGTGTAACCAACCCCTGCACAATCGGCTTCACCAAAAATCACTTAGACTGATATAAAATTGCTATCTCGGTTCCACCGATCAAAAAATCATGGCGTCACCGAGTTCCCCTGCTCTAGCAGTTGTTAACTTCAGAGCCTCTGACTTTTCTTCTCGTTGTCACAGACAACACATGGGTATATGTATCCGCACCGCAAGAACTTTGAAAATTCCTTCGAAACCCTCGCTCCCGCACCCCATTGTTGCCGCACCCAAGGTCTCCGGACGTCGCCTTTGATCTCTGACGCGCTCTCGCCGCTGGAATCCACCACCGTCCAGGGAAATCTCCTCCGCTGTTGCCGTCGTAGAGAGGCTCCGACGAGTTATGGTAAAGTTTTGATCCCCTTTTCGTTCTCTTTTCCAAATAAAGTCCCGCAATACTTCTTGCCACCCTGTGAAAGTTTTCATCCTCAAGAAAATCGATCATATTAGGGTTGAACGAAAAAAATTAGGGTTAAGTTTCCGCAATGAGCGAACTTGGAGCCTCTGAGCGAAAACACTTCAGAGTCGCCCATGTGGTTACAACCATAGCAGAAAGGAATTTTCGTTGAAACCGAAAAGATCTTTTCGGTGTCACCGAACTGGGATCCAGGAGCACAGTGGGCAACTTCAGAGAGATAGAAGCACATCATAGTGAACCCAAAATGATGATGCCATGTTTCTGTTGTTACCTCGGAGTCTCCGAAATCTAAAACTCAGTGGTTCCAAATTGCACATTGTGAAACCCTAAAACTAAAACTTTGAGTTCAAAACTTTGCAAAAACATATGAATTTTGTGATGCTCATCTACTCCACTCTTCTATATCTAATTCACAGGGTCTGTGTCAAGATGTATGAATTAGATGATAGCCAGAATAGGTCAGAGGATCACAATGACATGAGCAAGGGCACTAGTCCTGATGAGAGTTATCATTAGGGAGAGAAGATCTCTCCAAGCCTTCCCAAGGCAGCCACTAGAGGCAGGAAAAAGAGAAATTTTGATGATGATGATGAGGAGGATTTTGAAGTGGAAGAAGTCAACTCCAAGAGGAATACTGTTAGAAAAGAATATGCAAGACCTCAGAAAGAGAGAGGTGTGATCAGGAAGGTACCTGAGTCTATTGCTGCCAAGAGGGGTGTCTCAATTTCTTTGGAGAACCTTGGAGGATCCAAGAAGCCCAAGACTATGCCTAAGAAGTCCGGGAAGAAGAAAGAGAGGAAGAGGATTGTGCACTTGGTTGGGAGACCTACCCCCATGTATGTTAACCCAGAGGAGGAAGAGGAGGAAGAACCTGCTGCTAACCCACCTTCTTCCAAGAAGAGGAGGTTGATGGTTGATGCTATGTCAGGCAAGCCTCCCACCAAGACCAAGCGAGCTGATGCCCCCAAGCCCAAAACGACCACAAGAGATGTGTCTACAGCTGAGAAGAACAAGACCTCAGTGCCTGAGAGAGGAACAACACTACCTTCTGATGATGCTGATGATGATGTTACAGTGTTGAACAAGCTCAAACCTAGTCTTCTAGAGCATAATGACACACATCCTGTTGCAGAGAACATGAAGGAGGGGAAGGATCAAGGACTGAGGAAATGGAGAGCCGTGGATCCCTACTCTATTAGGAAGAAGACTGTCATGGACTTTCATTTCCACACCAAGGAGCAGAAAGACTTCTATGAGGCCGTTCTCCTGGACAAGAACCTGACAATGAATGGCATGAGATATGTTGACTTGGAGTACATCAAGGCAAATGAAGACTATATCCCCCACGTACATGAGAGCTTCAGGCTGATGGGTATCGACAAGTTTGTTCGGACTGAGATGAATGCCTGGAATGATGAACTTATCATGTAGTTGTACTCCACCACACACTTTTATCCAAATGGAAGAATTGTGTGGATGACTGAGGGAACCAGATACCTGTTCATGGTGGATGAGTGGGCAGCACTCATAGCTTCCGCCAAGGTGGAATATGGAAATTTGAATGTTTACTCTGAGTCAAATATGAACCACAACTCCATGGCCAATATGTATACTGCCATTCCTTTGGAGTATTTGAAGACACACAAGCTTGGCTCTATGTATTTTCTGATTGCTGGCCTACCTACCTCCAACACTATTCTGATACAAACTTTGATGCCCAAGTCAGGAGATGACAAGATGATCCGAGGATATTCCATAAATATGTTGTGGCATGTTGGTCGACGCACTAGGATTAGAGTGGTGGATCTCATTGTGGGACGATCAAGAGGACAACTCCTTATTAGAAGAGGTCCTATGGATATGCCCCAAACATTCAAATGTTGATCAATTCCAAGATTGGGAGTAAGGTATATCTACTTGACCGTCTCCACCTCCCACTCCAGCCAGAGTTTGAGGAAAACAATATAGTTACGGATCCCTCTGATCCTACATCATTGACAGCTCAGGCCGAGATTGAGGCTTTGGCCCAAGCAGAGGCAGCTAGGGCCGCTAGTGCTCATGTATTTAAGACAAAGAATGATCAGATGGCCTACCTTATCAGTGCCACAAGGAACATGGAGTAGAATATTTCCACCATTCTCAAGAACTAGCAGAGCCTAGAGCAGATAGTGGAGACAAAATTTCATTCCCTTGGTAACACGGTGACTAGCTATGACGTGGCAAAAATGGCCTTGCTAGCGTGGACATCCGACGCCACAATTATGGCGCCACTGTTAAAAAATAGTGGTGGCGTCGGATGCCACGCCAGCAGTATTGTTTATACCTATGGCGTTGGAAAAAGATGCACGCCGGCAATGTCATATTTAACCAATACAAAAATTACACAACAGCGGAAACCTATTCCATATCTACAACAATATAAACATATATACTAAGTTTCAACTTCATAAAAGGTTAGTACTAATGAACTACCTTGCTCACAAATTAAACGTTTCACCTTCATAAAAGATATCTTGTTCACAAACTAAACATTTCACTATCGATCTCGACAGTACCTTCTAAGGACTAACTTCATCTCACAAAGCTTATACCTATGGCTCTGACCGTCCCTTATGTAATGGGCTTTCTTCGTCTTCAGTTGAGTCCTCTCGACCTTCAGTTGGTGTATGTCCTTCTTCAGCTGAACTATCTCGTGGGTCAATTTGTCCTTCTGATCATCAAGACTACATATCTTGTCTTAGACAAGAGCATTATGATCGATAAACTTATCCCTGGCATGCCGCAGAGAGTCATTCAACTCCTCGAGGGCCTTGACAGTAGTGCTATGTGATGCGACCAGCTCGTGATTGAGCACGTCCATATCACATGGCTACTTCTCAACGGGTGCTGGAGATGGCGGATGCCATATGTATTCCAAGCTGAAAGCACATATGCTCCCTTGGTGGTTTTGATAATTCATGACACCATACATTGTCTCTTGGACTAATTGTTCTACCTAGCTTATTTCAGGTTTAGTCCACAGGGAAGATTGGTCAAAGGATTGTGAGGACACCCCAAGTTGCAAGGAATAGGATTGGCTAAGCTGCAAGCATGAAGACTCTACATTTTACTTTGTGAGAAATCACTTTGAGTCCACAGGAAAGCCAATACTATCAAAAGGGGGTGAGGTAATACTGGTGAATGAAATGCTTAAAGTGATCATGTGTTAGTCACCAAAAATACCCACAAGATCTCCCACAAATATTCTGCCATAGAGCCTACCAATCAAAATCAGTGTCACCAACATTTCCACAGTGGCTAGACCGAGTCAAAAGCCCAGACAGAAACCCTAGCCAAGACCCACAACTCGGTACTACCAACATTCCTTTGGGTGCCACCGAAAACAGTGACCAACTTCTTGGTTAGCCATTTTCATGATTCGGTCCCACCGAGTTTTGCAAATCGGTCTCACCGAGAAGTCGGGCCAACTCTCTGTTAACCCATTTCTCCAAATCGGTCCCACCGAGTTTGAGAAATCGGTCTCACCGAGATTTGGTAACTGCCTAGGTCACTCATATCGGTACCACCGAGTATTCCATATCGGTTTCACCGAAAAGCCTAAAGTTGCCACATTTTGAACAAGTCGGTGCCACCGAGTTTTACTTCGGTTCCGCCGAGTTGGGCAATAATGTTGTAACGGTTGGATTTTTGGAGATGCCTATATATACCCCTCCACCACATCCCACTCGCAAGAGAAGCACTCAGAACACACACCCACTTGCCATATCGAATTTTCTGAGAGAGAACCACCTATTCTTGTGTTGAGATCAAGATCATCCACTCCAACCATATGGATCTTGATTTCTAGGCTCCCCAAGTTGCTTTCCATCCAATCAATCTCTTCTACCCAAGCCAAATCTGTGAGAGAGTGATTGAGTGTTGAGGAGACTATCATTTGAAACACAAGAGCAAGGAGTTCATCGTTACTATCGTGCCTATTACCTTTTGGAGGGTGGTGCTGTTGGAAATATGCCCTAGAGGCAATAATAAAATGGTTATTGTCATATTTCCTTGTTCATGATAATCGTTTATTATCCATGCTAGAATTGTTTTGATCGGAAACTCAGATACATGTGTGGATACATAGACAACACCGTGTCCCTAGTAAGCCTCTACTAGACTAGCTCGTTGATCAGAGATGGTCAAGGTTTCCTGACCATAGACAATGAGTTGTCATTTGATGACGAGATCATATCATTAGGAGAGTGATGTGATGGACAAGACCCAAACTATGAACGTAGCATATGATCGTGTCAGTTTATTGCTATTGTTTTCTGCATGTCAAGTATGTGTTCCTATGACCATGAGATCATGTAACTCGCTGACACCAGAGGAGTACCTTGTGTGTATCAAATGTCATAACGTAACTGGGTGACTATAAAGATGCTCTACAGGTATCTCCGAGGGTGTCTGTTGAGTTGGCATGGATCAAGACTGGGATTTGTTACTCCATGTGACGGAGAGGTATCTCAGGGCCCACTCGGTAATACAACATCACAATGAGCCCTGCAAGCAAAGTGACTAAAGTGTTAGCCACGGGATCTTGTATTACGAAACGAGTAAAGAGACTTGCCGGTAACGAGATTGAACTAGGTATGGAGATACCGACGATCGAATCTCGGGCAAGTAACATACCGATGAACAAAGGGAACAACGTACGGGATTAACTGAATCCTTGACATAGAGGTTCAACCGATAAAGATCGTCGTAGAATATGTAGGAACCAATATGGGCATCCAGGTCCCGCTATTGGTTATTGACCGTAGAGGTGTCTCGGTCATGTCTACATAGTTCTCGAACCCGCAGGGTCTGCACACTTAACGCTCGGCGACGTTTCGGTATTATTGAGTTATGTATGTTGGTGACCGAAGGTTGTTCGGAGTCCCGGATGAGATCCCGGATGTCACGAGGAGCTTCGGAATGGTCCGGAGGTAAAGATTTATATATGGGAAGTCATATTTTGGCGACCGGAAAAGTTTCGGGTTTTTCCGGTATTGTACCGGGAAGCTTCTAGAAGGTTCCGGAAACTTCTGGAGGAGTCCGGAAGTCCACCAAGGGTTCCACCACGTCCCAAGGGTTTGCATGGTCTGAGGGGAGGCGCCCTGGCCTTATTGGGCTAGGCACACAAGTCCCTCAAGGCCCATGTGGCTTGGGAGAGGTGGAAAGTCCACCTGTTTATGGAAAGGGAGGGAATTGGACTAGGAGTCCAACTCCTCCCCCTTGGCTGCGCGCTAGGGCTTGGAGGGGCTAATCTCCAAGCCCCTCCACCTATATATAGAGGGGAGGGGCACCCCAAGAGTACACATGAAGCCCTTGGCGCCCCTCTCTCTCCCTAGATCGTTTTCTCCTCCGTTCGCGGTTTCGGTAGCGCTAGGCGTAACCCTGCCGGGATAGCACCACCACCACTGCCACCAGGTCGTCGTGTTGCCGGAGAACTCATCTACCTCTCCGCTCTCCCTTGCTGGATCAAGGAGGCGGAGATCGTCATCGAGCTGTACGTGTGCTGAACGCGGAGGTGCCGTCCGTTCGGCGCTAGATCGTGATTGGATTGCGGGACAGCTTGCGATTTGGATCGCGAAGACGTTTGACTACATCAACCGCGTTTCTTAACGCTTCCCGCTTAGCGATCTACAAGGGTATGTGGATCCGATCTCCCCTTTCATAGATGCTCATCTCCATGGATAGATATTGTATGCGCATAGGAAATTTTTTGTTTCCCATGCAACGTTCCCCAACAGTGGCATCATGAGCTAGGTCTATGCTTAGATGAGATCACGAGTAGAACACAAAGGAGTTTATGGGCGTTGATATTCAGATAGCTTCCCTCCTTAGTCTTATCTTGATTCGGTGGTATTGTGGGATGAAGCGGCTCGGACCAACCTTACTCGTCCACGTACGAGAGACCGGTTCCATCGACTGACATGTAACTTTGTTGCATAAGATGGCTGGCGGGTGTCTGTCTCTCCCCCTTTAGTTGAATTGGATTTGATAGAGGCGGTCCTTGTAGAAGGTGAAATAGCAACTTGTATATCACCGTTGTGGTTTTGCATAGGTAAGAATCGTTCTTGCTAAATACCCATAGCAACCACGTAAAACATGCAACAACAAATTAGAGGACGTCTAACTTGTTTTTGCAGGGTATGTTGTGATATGATATGGCCAAACATATGATGTGATATATGTGATGTATGAGATGATCATGTTTTGTGTAGATTATCACGACTTGCATGTCGATGAGTATGGCAACCGGCAGGAGCCATAGTGTACGCCCAAGATGCGAGCCTATCCTTATTTTGGCACGAGGGCCACGACAGGGATAGAAGCGCATCTCGTCATTTCGAAAGAATGGATATCATTACAAGTACATGTAAAGAGAGATGAGTATATGGAATTGGCTTACACTCGCCACAAGCTACATCAATCTCACATCAATACAACAACATATCCAAACATCATACAGAAGAGCAGGGTCCGACTACGGACGAAAACAAACGATAAAATGACATCCATCCTTGCTATCCCAGGCTGCCGGCCTGGAACCCATCCTATGATCGAAGAAGAAGAAGAAGAACTCCAAATCAAACAAAGTATCGCTCTCACGTGAAAGCATCGCATTACTTGTACCTACAACTGTTGTTGTAGTAATCTATGAGCCACAGGGACTCAGCAATCTCATTTCCAAGGGTATCAAGACTAGCAAAGCTTAATGGGTAAGGTATGGTAAAGTGGTGAGGCCGCAACAAGCACTAAGCATTTTATTTGAGTGGCTAACTTACGACTACAAGAATAGGGGGGTGATCATCGCATAAACAGACGTGAACTAGTAATGATCACTAAGTGATCCTGAACACCTACTTACGAGACAAACATAACCCCACCGTGTTCTCTTTCCGAGTAGGCCTCACGAGAAGAGACGGTCACGGTCACGCACACAGTTGGTGTATTTTATTTGAGTTTACTTTAAGTTTGATATGACCGGGTGTTAAACAAAATTTCCAAGTTGCCACATAACCGCGGGCACGGCTCTCATGAAAGATTTAACCTTGCAGGGGTGCTCCAACTCATCCAACACAAACTAACCACACGCCGCGGGAATAACCTCGACCACGAAACCCGTTATCTCCTTGGAAAATCCGTTGGAAAATCTCAACCTCGAGATAGCCCGAAGTGTCCTCGAAATCCCGCGCACAAGACGTTTGAGAAAGGTAAAACAAATCTAGCAAGGCCGCCCGACGTGTCGACGAACCCGATAGGAGCCGCATATCTCGTTCTCAGGACACGACCGGATGAGCACTACGTACGGTGGCCTGATACAAATCCCCCGAGTTGCCCCGGGGTGGCCCCGCAAGTGGCTCTATTTTGGACCAACACCATCAGCACTAGCCCCCCTATATTAGGTTGAATAACGAACCTCGGGTAGCGCTAACTCCCTATGCGTCAAATTCATTTTTAGTATTATTATGTTGGGCGAATGTAGTACCAATATTGGGCCTTGCCAGAAGAGCTTTATCCTAAAACGAAAATCAAGGGGGTCCCCATAACAACCCCGCGCATGTTAGGAGCGCTCAATATGGAACATAACACCGGTTCACAAGTAACTAGGGCGGCAAAAGTGGAACAAAACACTGAGCAAAAGGCCAAGCCTTCCACCTTTTACCGAGTATATATGTGCATTAAATTTAATAGCAATAATATTGTGATATCTCAAAAGGTACATGTTGCCACATGGAAACAACTTGCACCTGCAACTAGCAACGCTATAAGAAGGCTGAGCAAGCGGTAACATAGCCAAACAAAGGTTTGCTGGGATGTGGAGGGTTAGAGGCTTATCATGGCATTTTGGGAGGCTAGACAAACAAGTGATAGGTAGCGAGACAAGCGATAGAAACGAGACATCTAGCATGGCAATGATAGTAATGGTATCCAGGGAAATGGTCATCTTGCCTGAGATCCCACTTGGAAGAAGAACGAATCCGTGAAGAAGACGAGCCAACGTAGTCGAACGAATCCTCACACTCCAAACGCTTTCGGAACTCTATCGAGAAGAAGCAATCCGGAAACAACAATCAACACATGATAAACAAAACAACATATGCATGACATGATGCGCAAACAAATATGATGCATGTCCATACGATTATGCAAGGCATGACAAAGCACAACAATCAAATACTACACATTAAGTGAAGCTTGACGAAACTCCACGCTTGAATTATTTAGTTCGCTCTCGTTTATTTATATGGCAAGTTTAAATGTTGTTTAACATGGCAAGAGGTGGAGCATAAGTAAACTAGACATCTAGGCATATTAAATGAGGTCGGAAACAACATATAGCATTACCGAAACGACCCCATGTGTTAATTTAGAAATTGGTCTAGATCTGAACTAAACATGTTTTATATTTATTAAACATGGAAATAAAATGCACAATGAGATTCTACTCGTCAATTTAGTCGATTTACATATATAGAACGTTTGAAATGGAGCTACGGTCTAAAAGATATGACCAACACAAGATGAATGCGTCATGAATGCAAAATGCATGCAAACGACCACCACCAACATGGTAATCATGGACGCAATAAAATATTATGAAACTACATGAAATTCTAAGCAAGTTTCATATATGGCATGTTCAAAACGGAGCAACGGTTCAACCACAACAACCAACACAAGTTTTAGGTATAATGCCCCAAAACAACAACATAGCATATTGCAACCCACAAATGAACAAGCTACAGCCACCTAAAATACACAACAAAGACATGGTGATGTAGCCTACATGATGCTCAACAATTCATCTCATGACAGCAAGTTGTTTAGAAGAATGGACCAATAGGAAATGAGCTCACAAGAAGGCATATTGAACTAATAGTTTTCCCAGACTTGGTGAAAATTAGAGTTTTTTAACAGAGCAGTTTTTATCACGAAGGCATATTGGTAGGAATAAAACTATATGCTACAGGGCATATTTTGGCATGAAACATAACAGCATGCTCATGAAGACACCACATGCAAAAGGCCTACGGTTGAGATGCAATCATCCGCGGAAGTTTGAATAAAATTCACAGATTTGCACATTACGACCAGATGCACTTTTGCAACAGAGATATGGGCATGCAAATGAAACCTAATGCACAAACAAAGGGTACCATCATGTAGAGCATGTTGAGTAGATCAAAATCCATATATAATACATTCTCATTGGATGCACGGTTCACGAGATATGATCATCACAAAAATGCATAACGAGTAAAACCAGACAGACTTAGGGACTTATATAAAATCTCACCCTGAGGGTAAGCTGGACGAGGTGGTGCGGGATCTAGCGATGCAGGGGGGTCCGGCCTGTTTGGATGGCGGGCTCGCTGCGCCAGGGGACGGGGTCATCCCGATCCACGGGCAGAGGAGGCCGGCGACCACGGCAGCGGCGGTGTGGCCTTGGAGGCCTCCGACGACACGAATCCGGAGGGGAATGGGCAGGAGTGGAGGAGGCCAGCCGGATCTGGCGATCTCCGGCGATGGGCGAGGCCAGCAGGTGGTGGCGCTGGATCGAGGCTCCCTCCCGATCTCGTGCACATGGACGAGCGGTGGGGGCGCGCGGGCATGCTCGGGCCCAGATGGCCTCGGGCGGGCCCCGACCGGGCTCGTGCGGGCTGCGGCGGCTGGGGGAGCCAAGAGGGCGCGTGGCACTGTGGGGTTGGCTGGGGCGGCGGATCATAGGCGGCTCGGCCGACGGCGGAGCGCCAAGTGGCGGCGCAGGTGCGGCTGGCGGCGGAATACGAGGAGGGGGTCAGCGGCTGGACTGCTGGGGCACGGAGCCCGAGGCTAGAGGTAGGAGAAGGTCTTAAAATGGCATGCGGGGAGTTTCTTTTATAGCAGGGGTTGATTTGGGGGGCTAGGGCTAGCTATTATTAGTCCGATTTGTACCTTCGGATCTCGATCCGATGGCGCAGACTGGAAGGGGGGCTAATTGGGCTACTGGGCTATGGAGAGGTGGGGCTGAGATGAGAGGGAAGACTTGCGGCCCGGTACAGAGTTTTAAAACACCGAAACGTCCGACAATATAAACCGATGACAGTGCCATTACGGTCGACCGTTCGGGTATCAAACGACCGCCGATTACGACGAAATTTGGTAGGCGGTCTACCTACAATAAAACAAGACCACACACCAACTTTCGACCCAATCCGAGAATATTTTTCACGCGCTTTTGAAAACAATATTTTAAAGATGCCGTGGGCGCATGCATGTGTGGTTGGTCTCAAAACAGTCGACGACAAAATGGAGGGAACCGACGACTACAAACGGATGCAAGTTTTTGAAAATTTATGGCAACGGAGTGCCGATTCAATGCGGATGATGCGAACGATGCGATGACAAATGTGACCACCCAACGAAACACACGACGACAAAGAAATAAAAGGGGAATCTTCTGGAGCGTCGGTCTTGGGCTGTTACACATAGGGTTGTCTTTAATTATTATGTGGCCAGCGTGTCACGCATTAAGCGCTATGTAATGCTTTACTTTATCGCTAAGCGGTAGCAATAGTAGTACATGCATAGTTAGCGTGACAACCCCGATGGCAACACGATGATGGAGATCATGATGATGGAGATCATGGTGTTATGCCGGTGATGATGGAGATCATGCCGGTGCTTTGGAGATGGAGATCAAAAGCACAAGTTCATGGCCATATCATGTCACTTATGATTTGCATGTGATGTTAATCCTTTTATGCATCTTATTTTGCTTAGGATGATGGTAGCATTATAAGGTGATCCCTCACTAAAATTTCAAGATAAAAATTGTGTTCTCCCCGAGTGTGCACCACTGCGAAAGTTCGTCGTTTCGAAGCACCACGTGATGATCGGGTGTGATAGACTCTACATTCGCATACAACGGGTGCAAGCCAGTTTTGCACATGCGGAACACTCGGGTTAAACTTGACGAGCCTAGCATGTACAGACATGGCCTCGGAACACAAGTGACCGAAAGGTCGAACATGAGTCATATAGTATATATGATCAACATGGAGATGTTCACCATTGAAACCACCTCATATCACGTGATGATCGGACTTGGGTTGGTGAATTTGGATCATGTAACACTCGGATGACCGGAGGGATGTCAATTTGAGTGGGAGTTCTTTAGTAATTTGATTAACTGAACTCATTATCATTAACATAGTCAAAATGTCTTTGCAAATTATGTTGTAGATCAATAGCTCACGCCGTAGCTCCCCTGTATTTTTGATACGTTCCTAGAGAAAAAGTAAGTTGAAAGATGATGGTAGCAATTATGCAGACTGGGTCCGCGATCTGAGGATTGTCCTCATTGCTACACAGAAGGCTTATGTCCTCGATGCACCGCTCGGTGCGCCACCCCCTCAAGCGTCGTCTGTGGATGTTGTGAACGTCTGGCAGACACGTTCTAATGACTACTTGATAGTTTAGTGTGCCATGCTTTACGGCTTAGAATTGAGGCTCCAAAGATGTTTTGAACGTCACGGAGCATATGAGATGTTCCGAGAGCTGAAATTGGAATTTTGGGCTCATGCCCTTGTTGAGAGATATGAGACCTCCAACAAGATTCTTTGCCTGCAAGATGAAGGAGAATAGCTCAATCAGGTCAGCATGTGCCCAGATTGTCCGGGTACTACAATCGCTTGAATCAAGTGGGAGTTCATCTTCCAGATAAGATAGTGATTGACAGAGTTCTCCAAGTCACTGCCACCAAGCTACTAGAGCTTCGTGACGAACTATAACATGCTAGGGATGGAGATGATACCTGAGCTATTCGCAATGTTTGACACCGCGAATGTAGAAATCAAGAAGGAGCATCAAGTGTTGATGGTTAGTAAAACCACTAGTTTCGAGAATGGCAAGAGCAAGAAGGGAAACTTCATGACTGGCAAGCAAGTTGCCGCTCCAGTGAAGAAACCCAAGGTTGAGCCCAAACCCGAGACTAAGTGCTTCTATAATAAGGGGAACGGTCACTGGTAGCGGAACTGCCCCAGATACTTGGCAGATAAGAAGGCTGGCAACGTCAACAGAAGTATATTTGATATACGTGTTATTGATGTGTACCTTACTAGTACTCCTAGTAGCACCGGGGTATTAGATACCGGTTTAGTTGCTAATGTTAGTAACTCGAAATAAAAGCTACGGAATAAACGGAGACTAGCTAAAGGGCGAGGTGACGATGTGTGTTGGAAGTGTTTCCAAGGTTGATGTGATCACCATCGCACGCTCCCTCTACCTTCGGGATTAGTGTTGAACTTAAATAAATGTTATTTGGTGTTTGCATTGAGCATGAACATGATTAGATCGTGTTTATTGCAATACGGTTATTCATTTAAGTCAAGAGAATAATGGTTATTCTGTTTACATGAATAATACCTTCAATGGTCATGCACCCAATGTGAATGGTTTATTGAATCTCGATCGTAGTGATACACATTTTCAGAATATTGATGCCAAAAGATGCAAAGTTAATAATGATAGTACCACATACGTGTGGCACTGCCGCTTAGGTCATATTGGTGTTAAACGCATGAGGAAGCTCCATGTTGATGTACTTATGGAATCACTCGATTTTGAATCGCTTGATACATGCGAACCATGCCTCACGGGCAAGATGACTAAGACCCCGTTCTCTGGAACAATGGAACGGGAAAGTGACTTGTTGGAAATCATACATACTGATGTGTGCGGTCCGATGAGCATTGAGGCGCGCGGTGGATATCGTTATTTTCTTACCTTCATTGATGATTTGAGTAGATATAGGTATATTTACTTAATGAAACACAAGTCCGAAACGTTTGAAAAGTTCAAGCAATTTCAGAGTGAAGTTGAAGATCATCGTGACAAGAAGATAAAATGTCTACGGTATGATCGTGGAGGTGAATATTTGAGTTACGAGTTTGGTATGCAACTTAAGACAATGTGGAAATTGTTTCACAACTTATGCCGCCTGGAACGCCATGGTGTGATGGTGTGTCCGAACGTCGTAGTCGTACTCTATTGGATATGGTGCGTACAATGATGTCTCTTACCGATTTGCTACTATCATTTTCGGGTTATGCATTAGAGACAACCGCATTCACTTTAAAATAGGGCACCATCAAAGTCTGTTGAGACGACACCGTATGAATTATGGTTTGGCAAGAAACCTAAGATGTCGTTTCTTAAAGTTTGGGGCTGCGACGCTTATGTGAAAAGGCTTCAACCTGATAAGCTCGAACCCAAAGCGGACAAGTGCATCTTCATAGGATACCCCAAGGAAACAATTGGGTATACCTTCTATCTCAGATCCGAGGGCAAAGTGTTGGTTGCTAAAACGGGTCCTTCCTCGAGAAAGAGTTTCTCTCAAAAGAATTGAGTGGGAGGAAAGTAGAACTTGATGAGGTTGTTGAACCGTCACTTTAGTTGGAGAGTAGCACGACGCAGAAAGATGTTTCTGTGGCGCCTACACCAAGTGAAGAGGAAGCAAATGATGATGATCATGAAGCTCCGGATCAAGTTACTACCAAGCCTCGTAGGTCGACAAGGACTCGTGCCGCCCCTAAGTGGCACGGCAATCCTGTCTTGGAGGTCATGTTGTTGGACAACAGTGAGCCTACGAGCTATGAAGAAGCAATGGTGAGCCCGGATTCCAACAAATGGCTAGGAGCCATGAAATTCGAGAAAGGATCCATGTATGAAAACCAAGTATGGACTTTGGTAGACTTGCCCGATGAACGGCAGGTCGTTAAGTACAAATGGACCTTTAAGAAGAAGAGAGACGATGATGGTAATTGTCACCATTTATAAGGCTCGACTTGTCGCAAAGTAGTTTCCGACAAGTTCAAGGAGTTGACTACGTTGAGACTCTCTCACCCATAGCGATGCTGAAGTCTATTGGAATTATGTTAGCAGTTGCTGCATTTTTCTATTATGAAATCTGGCAGATGGATGTCAAAACAGAGTTTCCTTAACGGTTTCCGTGAGGAAAGGTTGTATGTGATACAACCACAAGGTTTTGTCGATCCTAAGGATGCTAAAAAGTGTGCAAACTCCAGTGATCCTTCTATGGACTGGGGCAAGCATCTCGGAGTTGGAATATACGCTTTGATAAGGAGATCAAAGTTTTTGGGTATATACAGAGTTTATAAGAAACTTGTATTTACAATAAAGTGAGTGGGAGCACTATAGAATTTCTGATAGGTATATGTGGTTGACATTTTGTTGATTGGAAATAATGTAGAATTTGTGGAAAGCATAAAGGGTTGTTTGAAAGGAGTTTTTCAAAGGAAGACCTGGATAAAGCTACTTAAATATTGGGCATCAAGATCTATAGAGATAGATCAAGACGCCTAATAAGACTTTCAATGAGTACATACCTTGACAAGATTTTGAAAGAGTTCAAAATGGATCAGTCAAAGAAAGAGTTCTTGACTGATTTGTAAGGTGTGAAGTTGAGTAAGACTCAAAGCTCGACCACGACAGAAGAAAGAGAAAGGACGAAGGTCGTCCCCTATGCCTTATCGATAGGCTCTGTATAGTATGCCATGCTGTGTACCGCACCTGGTGTGTGCCTTGCCATGAGTCTGACAAAGGGGCACAAGAGTGATCCAGGAGTGGATCACTGGAGAGCGGTCAAAATTATCCTTAGTAACTAGAGGTAGGAAATGTTTCTCGATTATGGAGGTGATGAAGAGTTCGTCGTAAAGAGTTACGTCGATGCAAGCTTTGACACCAATCCGGATGACTCTTAGTAAGTAATCCGGATACGTATAGTGGAGCAGCCATTTGGAATAGCTCCAAGTGGAGCGTGGTAGCAGCATCTACAGTATGACATATAGATTTGCAAAGAACACACGAATCTGAATGTTGCAGACCGTTGACTAAAACCTCTCTCACATGCAAAACATGATCGAACCCCAGAACTCATTGGGTGTTAGATTCATAACAATGTAAATCACATAGCGATGTGAGCTAGATTATTGACTCTAGTGCAAGTGGGAGATTGTTGGAAATATGCCCGAGAGGCAATAATAAAATGGTTATTATCATATTTCCTTGTTCATGTCGTTTATTATCCATGCTAGAATTGTATTGATCGGAACCTCAGATACATGTGTGGATACATAGACAATACTGTGTCCCTAGTAAGCCTCTACTAGACTAGCTCGTTGATCAGAGATGGTCAAGGTTTCCTGACCATAGACAATGAGTTTTCATTTGATGATGAGATCATATCATTAGGAGAATGATGTGATGGACAAGACCCAAACTATGAACGTAGCATATGATCGTGTCAGTTTATTGCTATTGTTTTCTGCATGTCAAGTATGTGTTCCTATGACCATGAGATCATGTAACTCACTGACACCGGAGGAGTACCTTGTGTGTATCAAACGTCACAATGTAACTGGGTGACTATAAAGATGCTCTACAGGTATCTCCGAGGGTGTCTGTTGAGTTGGCATGGATCAAGACTGGGATTTGTTACTCCGTGTGACGGAGAGGTATCTCAGGGCCCACTCGGTAATACAACATCACAATGAGCCTTGTGAGCAAAGTGACTAAAGTGTTAGCCACGGGATCTTGTATTACGGAATGAGTAAAGAGACTTGCTGGTAACGAGATTGAACTAGGTATGGAGATACCGACGATCGAATCTCGGGAAAGTAACATACCGATGAACAAAGGGTACAACGTACGAGATTAACTGAATCCTTGACATAGAGGTTCAACCGATAAAGATCTTCGTAGAATATGTAGGAACCAATATGGGCATCCAGGTCCCGCTATTGGTTATTTACCGTAGAGGTGTCTCGGTCATGTCTACATAGTTCTCGAACCCGCAGGGTCTGCACACTTAACGTTCGGTGACGTTTCGGTATTATTGAGTTATGTATGTTGGTGACCGAAGGTTGTTTGGAGACCCGGATGAGATCCCGGACATCACGAGGACCTCCGGAATGGCCTGGAGGTAAAGATTTATATATGGGAAGTCATATTTTGGCGAATGGAAAAGTTTCTGGTTTTTCCGGTATTGTACCGGGAAGCTTCTAGAAGGTTTCGGAAACTTCCGGAGGAGTTCGGAAGTCCACCAAGGGTTCCACCACGTCCCAAGGGTTTGCATGGGCTGAGGGGAGGCTCCCTGGCCTTATTGGGCCAGGCGCACAAGTCCCTCAAGGCCAATGTGGCTTGGGAGAGGTGGAAAGTCCACCTATTTATGGAAAGGGAGGGAATTGGACTAGGAGTCCAACTCCTCCCCCTTGGATGCGCCCTAGGGCTTGGAGGGGCTGAATTCCACGCCCCTCCACCTATATATAGAGGGGAGGGGGCGCCCCAAGAGTACACACGAAGCCCTTGACGCCCCTCTCTCTCCCTAGATCGTTTTCTCCTCCGTTCGCGGTTTCGGTAGCGCTAGGCGTAGCCCTGTCGGGATAGCACCACCACCACCGCCACCACGCAGTCGTGTTGCCGGAGAACTCATCTACCTCTCCGCTCTCCCTTGCTGGATGAAGGAGGCGGAGATCGTCATTGAGCTGTACGTGTGCTAAACGCGGAGGTGTCGTCCATTCGGCGCTAGATCGTGATTGGATCACGGGACGGCTTGCGATTTGGATCGCGAAGACGTTCGACTACATCAACCGCGTTTCTTAACGCTTCCTGCTTAGTGATCTACAAGGGTATGTGGATCTGATCTCCCCTCTCGTAGATTCTCATCTCCATGGATAGATCTTGTATGTGCGTAGGAAATTTTTTGTTTCCCATGCAAGGTTCCCCAACAGGTGCCTCCTAGATTGGTTAGGTGTCGCTTGGGAGCGTCTTACTTCATGTTGTGGAGTTGAACCAAGAAGTGTGTATGGGCAAGGAGATCGCCTACTTCGTGAAGATTTACCCATAGTGAGGCTAGTCCTTCGTGGACGGAAGCCGTTATGGAATAGTCGAGGTTGCTACTTCGTGGACCCTTATGGGTGGAGCTCTCTGTGGACTCTCACGACCGCTACCCTCTGTGGGTTGAAGACTCCATAAACGTGGACGTGCGATAGCACCACCTATCAGAACCACGGGAAAAATCTTTGTGTCTCCATATTGCATTTGATCTTCCTATCTCAACTCTCTTACATATGCTTGTGTTTACTTTCCGCTGACATACTTGTTGACTAGCATGTGTAGGGTGCACTAGACTTGTTACAATTGCTAAAATCTGCCAACCAATTAACTTGGGAAAAGTTTAGGTTTTAATTTGTGCAAGTAGTCTATTCATCCCCCATCTAGACATCCCTTCAAGTGATCTCTCAATTGGTATCTGAGCTTTGGTCTCCAAAGCTTCGTTTTCATCACCGTTGGAGGAAGATTGATGTGTCTAGTTTGGGGAGTCTTAGTTGTAGAGTGTTCGTTCTTGATGGGGAGTACTATAGTCAATGGAAATATGAGATGCTTGAGCTATTCAATGAATTCCATTTGAGCAAGAACCCCTATGTACCTCCCATTGATCCATTACATCCCACACACGAAGAGGAAATTGATATGCTACGCAATCTTAGAACTGTTAATCTTATCATTAGAGGATTGCCTAGAATTGTGTTTGATCAAATGAAATTTTTTGAATGCGCTTATACCTTGTGGAGTTATTTGGAGAAACGATATCCAAATTATTCATTGAGCAATCTTGATGAACTTCTTCATAAAACCATTGCTTTTCACAAAATGATGCCTAGTGATCCTAAGTTTGATGACTATTTATTTGAGCTTAGTGACCTCATGCGTGCTAAAGGAGATGTCATAACTATCAACAACATCATCATTGAAGCCATTCGCATTCATAAACTTGAACATTGTCATGATCACAACTCTAACAAATCTCTTGTTTCTTATGAAGAGGATTTCCCACTTGATGATGACAATGTGGAACATGGCTACTATGATGAAGATGAGTTGTTCGACATCGAGTATGAGAAGACTATGAAGAATCTAAGTCTCATGGCAAACTTCAAGGATTACATGTCCGGTGGAAAAAAGTGGATTCTCGATAGTGGATGTACCGATCATATGACCGGAGATAGAGACATGTTTGAACAGATTACACCAAACCATGGACCACGAAGGTATGTTACTTTTGGAGACAACTCCAAGGGTAAAGTACTTGGTCTTGGTAAGGTGGCCATATCTCATGATAGCTCTATTCAAAACGTCATGCTTGTTGAATCCCTTGGCTACAATCTTCTTTCCGTATCTAGACTTGCCGACCTTGGTTTTAATGTGCTATTTACCAAAGTAGATTGCCAAGTGTTTCGTCAAGACCATCATAGCATGGTCTTTACCGGTTTCTGTAGAGGTGATCTATACATTGTTGACTTCACTAAGAGATCCAAACCTCGTACTTCTCTTATTGCAAAATCTTCTAAAGTTGGCTTTGGCATAGAAGAATAGGACAATGTTGGTATGCGTAATCTAGACAAGCTCATCAAAGGTGATCATATACTTGGTGATAAAGATATTATCTTTGACAAAGATAGACTTTGTAGTGCTTGTCAAGCTGGAAAGCAAGTAGGTGGAAGTCATCCCGTAAAGAATATCATGACTACTAGGAGATCACTCGAGTTGCTTCATATGGATCTTTTTGGTCCCAATGCTTACAAGAGCCTCGGTGGAAATTCTTTTGGTCTTGTTATAGTTGATGATTTTTCTAGATTTACATGGGTATTCCTTCTTGATGATAGGTCGCAGGTACAAAAGATCTGCAAGAAATTCGCTCGAAAAGTGCAAAATCAGTTTGAATTAAAGATCAAGAACGTTCGGAGCGACAACGGATCGGAGTTGAAGAACACGAATGTGGATTCCTTTCTTGACGAAGAAGGGACTTCACATGAGTTCTTGGCTATGTACATGACTCAACAAAATGGAGTTGTTGAGAGGAAGAACCGGACTCTCATTGAGATGGCTAGAACGATGATCGACGAATCAAGACGCCAAGACACTTTTGGGCAGAAGCCGTGGAAACAGCTTGTCATGCTACGAACCGACTCTACCTTCACAAGCTTCTCGGTAAAACGGCATACGAGCTACTCACCGGTAACAAGTCCCAAGTTGGATACTTTCGAGTATTCGGCTCCAAGTGTTACATTATTGATAAGCATTGTCGTTCTAAATTTGCTCCTAAATCTCATGAAGGTTTCCTACTCGGTTATGGATCAAACTCTCACACTAACCGTGTCTACAACAACTTCACTCGAAAAGTTGAAGAGACAGTAGATGTGAAGTTTGATGAATCTAATGGTTTGCAAGTCGAACAATTGCCAAATGATGTAGGAGATAAGGAACCTTCGGAAGCTATCCAAGACTTGTCCATTGGCAAGATTCGTCCCCTGGAGGTGAAGGAAAGTACTTTGTCAACTCAAGTGGAAGCCCCTACTTCACGTCAAGGTGAACCTCAACACGACATGGAGGCATCCACAAGCGGTACTCGACAAGATGAAGAGGAGGAAGAAGTTCATCATGATGATCCACCTCAACCACCTTCACCACCACCTCAAGGGAACGACACCTTCAACAACAACGAAGAAGAAGAAGATGATGAAGAAGCTCCACCATCCAACAAGCAAAAGCTACCCCGAGTTCGAGCAAGAGTGGATAAAAACGATCCTCTAAATCAAATCTTTGGTGACATACAAACCGGGAGGATAACTCGCTCTAAAACTCGACTAGCTAATTTTTGTGAGCATTATTCATTCATCTCTAGTATTGAGACTTTGAAGGTAGAAGAAGCTCTTCAGGACCCGGATTGGGTGAATGCTATGCACGAGGAGCTACACAACTTCGAGAGGAACGAAGTGTGGACACTAGTGGAGAAGCCCGAAGACGAGCAAAACATCATGGGAACCAAATGGGTGTTTCGGAACAAACAAGACGAAGATGGTCAAGTCATACGCAACAAGGTGTGTCTCGTGGCTCAAGGCTACACCCAAGTCTAAGGTATGGACTACGGTGAGACCTATGCACCCATTGCTAGACTTGAAGCTATCTGTATTCTTCTTGCTTATGCTAATCACCATGATATCATGCTCTACCAAATGGATATTAAAAGTGCATTTTTAAATGGTGAGATTGAAGAAGAGATCTATGTTAAACAACCCCCTTGTTTTGTGAATCCTAAGAAGCCTAACCACACTTACAAGCTTCGGAAAGCTCTTTATGGTCTTAAGCAAGCCCCACGTGCTTGGTATAAATGTTTAACAAAGTTTCTCATTGAAAGGGTTTTGAAATTGGTAAAATTGACGCAACCTTATTCACTAAGAGAGTTAATGATGAATTATTTGTGTGCCAAATCTATGTGGATGATATTATCTTTGGATCTACTAACCCAGAATTTAGTGAAAGATTTGGAAGGTTGATGTCCGAGAAGTATGAGATGTCCATGATGTGTGAGCTGAAATTTTTCCTTGGTTAGCAAATCAAGCAAACGAGAGAAGGAACTTTCATATCTCAAACCAAGTATACCAAGGACTTGATCAAGAAGTTCAACATGCAAGAGTGTAAAGGTATGAAAACTCCTATGCCTACCAATGGACATGTTTACCTCACCAAGGAGGACATGCCGATTGATCAAAAGGTTTATCGATCAATGATTGGTTCATTTCTATATCTATGTGCCTCACGTCCTGATATTATGCTTAGTGTGTGCATGTGCACTAGATATCAAGCCGCTCCCAAAGAGTGTCATCTTAAGGCCGTGAAAAGAATTGTGCGATACTTCATACAAACAACAAACTATGGCATATGGTATCCCAAGGGGTCTTCTTTTAACCTTGTTGGCTATTCCGACTCGGACTATGCCAGAGATAAGGTTGATAGAAAATCCACCTCAGGTACATGTCAACTTCTTGGTAGATCTCTTGTGTCTTGGTCATCCAAGAAACAAAACTCGGTATCTCTATCTACTGCTGAAGCGGAATACATTGCCGCCGGATCATGTTGTGCTCAATTGCTATGGATGACTCAAACTCTTAAGGATTATGGAATCCATGTGAGACATGTTCCATTGTTGTGTGACAATGAGAGTTCTATTAAGATTGCTTATAATCTCATGCAACATTCTCGAACTAAACACATTCAAGTTCGTCATCATTTCATTCGAGATCATGTTGCTAAAGGGGACATTAATCTCAAACATGTTCGTACCAACAAGCAATTGGTTGATATCTTTACTAAGCCACTTGATGAGAAAGTGTTTTGTCACTTGAGGAGTGAGTTGAACATCATTGATGCTTCAAACTTGAGCTAGACTCACTCGGATGCATGCAAGGGCATGAGCTTACATGATTATTCCATGTTACACTTGATATGACATTATCACATATCCTGGAAATATATCCTCCCTTGTATTTGCATCTAACCGTTTGTAGGTACTTCGAAGAACTACACTCCACAAGATTGCCATAAACTCATATCATATGCAATCTTGTCATGGCCAAGTATCCACAACCCTTCTTTGATGATGGAAGGAAGAAGACAACACAAACTATATCCTTGACTTACATATGATGAAAATTTAATTCTTGTCATTTGGATATTTCTTGTTCTTCCTTGCATGACTAACCCATGTAGGTGAAAGAGAACCAAAATGATGAAGGATTGCTCTCAACTCAAGATGATCTTCATCAACTTCGAACATCCACAAGAAGTTATCCTACATACCACGTCATCAACATCACTCAAAGGTATGTGATCATATCCTTGAAGAAGCTTTACTCCAAGTCATGAGATAAAGCAACTCAAGTGATATGAAAACATTAAAATGCTTAATCGAAAAATGGCAACCCCATTTTGAGCTTAACGTAGAGTATAACCTATGATCAAGTATTCTTGGTTGGCTCCTTAAGTCAATATACTCTAATATAGGTGACCTAGTCACCGCCCATCATCTAGATGAAGTATCTTGATTGGTTCATCTTATAGTTGCATGATTTCTTGGAACCACTCAATTTCCATCTAGTTGAAAATTCCTTGTAAATTCTTTTTCAAATTCTCTGCAATCACCTTATTCTCTTGAGACTTTCTGAAAATTTGTCTTTGACAAACTTTGCCAAGTTTCTCTTTATGCTTTCGGAGCCTCTGATACAAATAACTCGGCATCACCGATTACGCAGATGAGCTGCACAACCTTATATTGGTTCCACCGACTTATTTCCCTCGGAGTCACCGATTTGGCTATCTGCTGTGTTCTTTGTCAATTTTAGCAAATCTCCATTTCTTCAATGATCCCTTTGTAAAAAAACAAAATAAAAAAAACTTTTACTCAAAGGGGGAGAAATCTTTCATCAAGGATCCCTATATCAAAGGGGGATAAATTTTAAAGAGCCTTTTCAGATGAAAAGAGGGCGAGAAAAAATCTTCAAGGTTCCCTTAGTCTCCAATGTTCTCAATGATCCCTTCCTTCTCAATGATCCCTTTATCTGACCCTTTGTGTCACCCTTTTTGGAAATTAATGCGGAGAAATATCAAAGCTTCAAAGCTTATGCTCATACCAAAGGGCGAGATATATATTAAGGGGGAGAATATCAAAGCTTATACTTGTATAAAGGGGGAGAATACCTAAGGACATCTAAGCTTATGCTTACCCAAAGGAGGAGAAATCTTTGATTTAAATTTTCTTTTTATGCTAGACTTGTCTCACCCTACCTGCTCCCAATATCTACATGCTAAGATTCAGGGGGAGAGGAAGATTTACAAATCCATACTTAGGGGAGAAAGCTCTAAACTTGCTTTGGAAGATATATCAATCTTAAGAAACTCTATTCTTCATATGTCTTCCATATCTTGGTATTCTTGAATCCTTTTGCATTGGATGTGTAGAATACTCTTGTGTTTCCTAACATTGTTTTCTCAAGTGTGTTTCTACCACTAGAATGCTCAGGAATCTCAAGGTAAGTATATGCATCATATCCTCGGTCAAGATGATCTCTTGCTTCTTGCACATATTGTTTGCAAGGGTGAAGTCTTGAACATGGAAACACCTCATCTTCATACACTTGATGCATATAGCCAAGATATACATGACTTCTCATGTCCCTTCTACTATATGTGTGTTCATGCATTCCAAAGCAACCATCCTTTAAAATGGATTGCACACATTTAGGGGGGGGCTTGTACTAGTCATGTATACTTCAAAGCTATCACATATTCCTACATATCTTAACTTGAAGCTTTGATTGTATGTTGTCATCAATTACCAAAAAGGGGGAGATTGAAAGCACATATCTCCCCATGGTGGTTTTGATAATTCATGACAACATACATTGTCTCTTGGACTAATAGTTTTATGCAGCTTATTTCAGGCTTAGTCCACAGAGAGGATTGGCTAAAGATTGTGAGGAGACCCCAAGATGCAAGGAATAGGATTGGCTAAGCTACAAGCATGAAGACTCTACATTTTACTTTGTGAGAAATCACTTTGAGTCCATAGGAAAGCCAATACTATCAAAAGGGGGTGAGGTAATGATGGTGAATGAAATGCTCAAAGTGATCAAGTGTTAGTCACCAAAAATACCCACAAACTCTCCCACAAATATTCTGTCATAGAGCCTACCACTCAAAATCGGTGTCACCAACATTTCCACATTGGCTACACCGAATCAAAAGCCCAGACAGAAACCCTAGCCAAGACCACAACTCAGTACTATTAACATTCCTTTTGGTGCCACCGAAAACAATGATTCGGTCCCACCGAGTTTTGCAAATTGGCCTCACCGAGAAGTTGGGCCAACTCTGTGTTAACCCATTTCTCCAAATCGGTCCCACCGAGTTTGAGAAATCGGTCTCACCGAGATTTGGTAATTGCCTAGGTCACCCATATCGGTACCATCGAGTATTCCATATCGGCCTCACCGAAAAGCCTAAAGTTGCCACATTTTGAACAAGTCGGTGCCACCGAGTTTTACTTCGGTTCCACCGAGTTGGGCAATAATGTTGTAACAGTTGGATTTTTGGAGATGCCTATATATACCCCTCCACCACATCCCACTCGCAAGAGAAGCACTCAGAACACACACCCACTTGCCATATCGAATTTTCTGAGAGAGAACCTCCTATTCTTGTGTTGAGGTCAAGATCATCCACTCGAACCATATGGATCTTGATTTCTAGCCTCCCCAAGTTGCTTTCCATCCAATCAATCTCTTCTACCCCAAGCCAAATCTGTGAGAGAGTGATTGAGTGTTGAGGAGACTATCATTTGAAACACAAGAGCAAGGAGTTCATCATTACTATCGAGCCTATTACCTTTTGGAGGGTAGTGCCTCCTAGATTGGTTAGGTGTCGCTTGGGAGCCTCCTACTTCGTGTTGTGGAGTTGAACCAAGAAGTTTGTACGCGCAAGGAGATCACCTACTTCGTGAAGATCTACCCATAGTGAGGCTAGTCCTTCATGGACAGAAGCCGTTATGGAATAGTCGAGGTTGCTACTTCGTGGACCCTTATGGGTGGAGCCCTCCGTGGACTCTCACGACCGCTACCCTCCATGGGTTGAAGACTCCATAAACGTGGACGTACGATAGCACCACCTATCGGAACCACGGGAAAAATCTTCGTGTCTCCATATTGCGTTTGATCTTCCTATCTCAACTCTCTTACATATGCTTGTCTTTACTTTCCGCCGCCATACTTGTTGACTAGCATGTGTAGGGTGCACTAGACTTGTTAGAATTGCTAAAATCTGCCAACCAATTAACTTGGGAAAAGGTTACGTTTTAATTTGTGAAAGTAGTCTATTCACCCCCTCTAGACATCCCTTCTAGTGATCCCTCACAGGCAAGTGTTTGAAATCATCAGTAACTAATTGTTAGAATATGGATGTGTTTGTAATGCGCATGCATGTTTATATAACCTTACCTGGTTGGTGCTCACTTTCCTTTCTTGTTGGGAAACCCCTTGAAGTGGCTAGTAGAGGACCCCTCTTAGTTGGTACTCATTGGATGCAACTACAAAACAATAACAAATCATTTTAGCTAAATTTCAATTTCATCTTACAAAAAGTTGGCAAACGTTGGCAAAAATTTCATCTCTATGACAAATGGGCCATAAGGGCAACAAAATGTGGCAATCCAAAGTGTGGCAAAAACCAAACACATGCCAACTAAACTGTGACTGCCAAAGTTTGGCTTGGCAAACTGTGGTTGTGAACCAAACAACCCCTTAATTATGATAACATAGTTATGCAACTATGCAACTGTAGTATCTATTTATTTTTCCTACTCACTTCACATTGTAGTTTATATTTATTCGGCCTACTAACTTCACATTCTAGTTTCTATTTATTTGTCCTACTCACTTCACGTTGTAGTTTCTATTTATTTGGCCTACTCACTTCACATTGTAGTTTCTAGTTATTTGGCCTACTCACATCACATTGTAGTTTCTATTTATTTGGCCTACTCACTTCACATTGTAATATTTACACAACTGACATGTTGGCATGGCATAATTATTTTGCCAACTACCATTATTGACATAACATTATTTCACCTATATAACAAATTCTAAAAGAAATCATTGAACAACCTTTATTGGCATAGCATAATTGTTTTCTCAACTACACTAAAAATGTCAAGTGCACTCACT
Organism: Elymus sibiricus; assembly: GCA_039707655.1. Lineage (NCBI taxonomy): Eukaryota > Viridiplantae > Streptophyta > Magnoliopsida > Poales > Poaceae > Elymus > Elymus sibiricus. Next base: position 233,682,400 of record CM077669.1, on the reverse strand, counting down.
TGGCATAGCACTATAGTAATTTTGGCACACTTTTCTTAATTTTAGTATGTAATTAATGAACTAAGTGGCACTGACTAGAAATGCCAACCATGTGGCACTGATTTGGCACACTTTTGATACGTATTTAATGCATTACGTGGCACAAATTTGGCACTGACTAAAAATTCCAACAATGGGGCACTTATTTGGCACTGCCTAAATTATCTTGCCCTACCAAACAAACACATTGTAGTTTCGAATTCAACTTGGCGTACTAACACTAATTGTATTTTTCCTACCATTCTAATTCAATTTGGCCTCGTCAAATCATAGCCAAACTGAAACCCTAGCGATGCAAACCAAATCGGATGACATTACCGATGATTTTGTGGAAACCAAAAGAAGGTGGAGGGATGAACTCACCGATGATTTGTAGTTAATGTTGTGGAGGGGGTGAAGGTGGAGGGGGATGAACCCTAGTAGTTGGTCGTTTTCGCCGCTGCCATCGCTGAAACCTTAGCAATCCAAATCAGAATGAAATCAAATCAAATCAAATCGGACGACAACGAGCAGCGAGGGAGGGAGATTAGCTATTACCTCAGCATCGTAATCGGCCGAAATCAGAGCAGCGGCGTAGATAGAAGATAGGGGAACGAGAGAGAGGAACACAGAGGGGGACGAACGGGCGCGAGACTAAGATGCGGCAAGGTGAGGGGGGCGGGAGCGAGTGAATCGATCGAGCAAGTGAGTTAAAACGGGCTAGCGCTGGCATGGGCCTAATGGGCGACGCCAGCACAATCTGTACCAAACAAAAAAAACCTAAAATTACCTATGGCGTTAGATAATATTGCAACGCCACCACTATGTGTATAGCAATAACGTGCAAATTTTTCCAACGCCAGTACTATTTGAAAATATTAGTGCTGGCATTGGAGGGGAATGGAGCGCCACCAATAAGAGTTGTGGCTAGCCATTTCTGCACTAGTGACTAGTGTTGAGACACTCAATAAGGAGGTAGATGCAGTTGGTCTATCCATCTCAAATGATGATTGTAACGCCCAAGATGCGATCCTATACTTATTTTGGCACGAGGGCCTCGACCGGGATAGAAGGGCATCTCGTCGTTTCGCAAGAATGGATATCATTACAAGTACATGTAAAGAAGAGATGAGTATATGGAATTGGCTTACACTCGCCACAAGCTACATCAATATCACATCAATACAACAACATATCATAACATCATACAGAAGAGCAGGGTCCGACTACGGACGAAAACAAACGATAAAATGACATCCATCCTTGCTATCCCAAGCTGCCGCCTGGAACCCATCCTAGATCGCTGAAGAAGAAGAAGAAGAAGAACTCCAAATCAAACAAGCATCGCGCTCACGTCAAATCATCGCATTACCTGTACCTGCAACTGTTGTTGTAGTAATCTGTGAGCCACAGGGACTAACCAATCTCATTTCCAAGGGTATCAAGACTATTAAAGCTTAATGGGTGAGGTATGGTTAAGTGGTGAGGCTGCAGCAAGCACTAAGCATTTATTTGAGTGGCTAACTTACGAGTACGAGAATAAAGGGGAATGATCGTCGCATAAACGGACGTGAGGTAATGATGATCACTAAGTGATCCTGAACACCTACTTACGGTCAAACATAACCCCACCGTGTTCTCTCTCGGATCAGAAATTCACGAGAAGAGACAGTCATGGTTACGCACACGGTTGGTGTATTTTATTTGAGTTTACTTCAAGTTTGCTATGACCGGGTGTTAAACAAAGTTTCCAAGTTGCCACATAACCGTGGGCACGGCTTTCCGAAAGATTTAACCCTGCAGGGGTGCTCCAACTCATCCATCACAAACTAACCACACGCTGCGGGAATAACCTCGACCACGAATTCCGTGATCTCCTAGGAAATTCCGTAGGAAAACCTCAACCTTGAGATAGCCCGAAGTATTATCAGAATTCCTCGCGCAAGACATTCGAGAAAGGTAAATAAGTCCAGCAAGACCGCCCGTCGTACTGACAAAACCCGATAGGAGCCGCGTATCTCGTTCTCAGGGTACGACCGGATGAGCTAGACGTCGGGTTGGCTGAAACCCTGGGTGACCAGGGGGCGCTGGACATCGCTCGGTTCGGACCAACACTCATGAGGAGCACTGGCCCGGGTTGTTGATTAAATATCCTTGGGTTAATTACTCCCTATGCAGGTTTATTAGTTATTAGGCAAATGTAGAACCAATGTTGGGTCTTGCCCGACAAGTTTTAATCTAAAACGAATGGTCAAAGGGGTCCCCATAACAACCCCGATCATGTTAGGAGTGAGGGAGTCCTGGATTAAGGGGTCCTCGGGAGGCCGACCTATTTCTTATGGGCCGGACTATATGGGCTGTTTGCCGAGCACAGGATTGATCGAAGACCCTGTCTCCAGGAAGGAGGCTTCGAGAGTCATGGCGTGTCCTCCACGTTTAAAGTAGTGAATAGGCATGTTTATCCCTTCGACGTGTAACCGACCATGTGTAAACCCTAGGTACCCTCGGCGTCTATATAAGCCGGAGGGTTTTAGGTTGTAGGCTAACAGAACTCATCTAGGGTTTTAGTCATACGATCTCGTGGTAGATCAACTCTGTAACACCTATATCATCAATATAATCAAGTAGGACGTAGGGTATTACCTCCATAGGAGGGCCCGAACCTGGGTAAAACACTGTCCCCTTCGTCTCCTGTTACCATCGATTCTAGTCTGATAGCTCGGGACCCCCTACCCGAGATCCACTGGTTTTGACACCGACATTGGTGCTTTCATTGAGAGTTCCGCTGTGATCGCCAGAAGAAATCGATGGCTCGCCTTGTCATCAACGAAGAGGTCCGCAATACGGACACTTTCGTCCCCGGACAGATCTTCGCTTTTGGCAGCATTGTGCTGCACGCCGACCCGACCGGCCATCTAGGCCGTGTCGGAAGTTTTGCCCCTGATCAAGAGGCCAGATTCGGGAACTTAGAGTTCTCCGTAGACTCTCGGGGCGGTCTGTCACTAACCGGGCTAGCAGTCTCGCCTGTCACGCCCGAAGACTCCGAGGCTTTAACCTCAGATCCATCTTTTGGCCCCGCCCATGGAATCTACCCCGGCGAGGACCCGGCTCTCAGTCCGGGCCCGGTCATAGTGCCAGACGTCCGGACACCCGTTCTTGCCGAACACTCCCCCCGCGCGGACGCATCGGAGGTTAACTGCGGAAGCTCTGAGCGGGCCGACCCGGTCGGGATCTCGATTCTCAACGACGCCCTAGATCGGATCTTGTCGATGAAAATTGTCGACGATCCAACCCCGATCTGTGCTCAGATCGGGGTTCAGGCGGATCAGGACAAATTTTTCGCCCCACCCACCACCCACTTCGTAGCCACTATCGAGGATTTAACCGACATGTTGGATTATGCTTCTAAGGAAGCAGACTACATGGATGAGGAGGATCGCGCACTCACCCCCGTTAACACCGGACGGTGGACTGCCACCTCCACATACGACGTCTACATGGTGGACACTCCGAAAAATGATGGCGACAAATCGGATGAAGCGCCGTCAACACGCCGAAAGCCGCATAAACGGTGAAAAGGAAAAAAGGGAAGAAAAGCCGCATAAACGGTCAAGACGCCGAAAGAAGCAGAAGACCTCGGCGATCCCGAAAACCCCGAACACCCGTTAGAGGGTCAGGAGAGGACGGAAGACCGGTGCAACCCCAATGATCTAGATGATCCCGAGGACGACGATTACCTCCGCTTTGTCGAGGGGGAGGACAATGCGGAAGCCGATGACTTCGCCATCCTCGATAATCCTGCAGATCAGGAACTATTCAGGCAACAGCTTATAGCCACGGCCCGCAGCCTGAAAGCAAAGGAACGGCGGCTTAAAGCCGAACAAGACGACCTCAACGATCGATGGACGAGAGTCCTCTCAGGTGAGGAAGGATACGGTACCGGTCTATCGGACCAACCTAAGAGCTACCCATCCAGAAGGCTGCTGCCACAACTCGATGACGAGCTCACTGATACGCCGTCTCCCAAACATACCCCATACAACAAGCCAGACCGCCCTCCTCGAGGACGGGACAGGACGGCAGACGACACCGGCTATAGGCCGACGATACCCCGTCGACGGGGAAAAGAGCCACTAGAGCCCGATGACAGGTTCGACCTGCGACACGACCTGGACTACAGAGCAGGTCGTACGCGATCCATCTACGGATCCAGAGGGTACTCACCCGATAGACGGGAAGGGTACCGGCCTTGGTTCGACCGCAATAATGAAGGTCGGGAACGAAACCGGGCTAGGATAGACACCGGTCACCGGCGCGACATAGATCGGGTCAGAGGCGCTGCCCACCCACTGTGCTTCACGGACGAGGTGATGCGGCATCAGTTCCCGGAAGGGTTTAAACCCGTAAACATAGAACAATACGATGGGACCACTACTAGAAAAAAGGCTGTTAGTGGCGCACCTATTTTGGCTATTAATGGCGCACTATAGGTGCGCCACTATTATCACGCCATTAGTAACAAATAGTAATGGCGCACCTCTGGTGCGCCATTAGTAATCCAAATACTAGTGGTGCACCATGTGGTGCGCCATTACTATTGCTACAGGTGCGCCACTGTTAACTTTTTTTTTATTGAACTTTTTTGAATTTTTTTTTTGAAATTTGAAGGCGGGAAAATAGTAGTGGCGCACCATGCACTGGTGCGCCATTGCTAACTTTTTTTTGAATTCTAGATCCAGATCTGGCACGATTTTTTTTGTGATTTTTTTTGTGATATTTTTTCAAATTTCATTCTGCTACGTTCTTTGTGCCGGGGAGCTCCACATGTGGCCGGAGAGGAGGTCGCCGGAGAGGAGGGAGGAGAGACCATGAGGAGGAGAGGAGGGAGGAGGAGGTCGCCGGAGAGGAGCTCGCCTAGGTCACCGGAGAGGAGGAGGAGGTCGCCGGAGAGGACCGGAGAGGAGGTCGCCGGAGAGGACCGGAGAGGAGGTCGCCTAGGTCGCTGGAGAGGAGGGAGGAGGAGGTCGTTGGAGAGAAGGGAGGAGGAGGTCGCCGGAGAGGAGGAGGAGGTCGCCGGAGAGGAGGAGGAGGTCGCCGGAGAGGACCGGAGAGGAGGTCGCCTAGGTCGCCGGAGAGGAGGGAGGAGGAGGTCGTCGGAGAGAAGGGAGGAGGAGGTCGCCGGAGAGGAGCTCGCCTAGGTCACCGGAGAGGAGGAGGAGGTCGTCGGAGAGCACCGTGAGGAGGTCGCCGGAGAGGAGGAGGGGAGCATGGTGGAGGAGAGGAGGAGATGGAGTGGAGGAGAGGAGGAGAGGAGGAGAAGAATGAAGAGGTAAGGAGGAGGAGGCCGACCGGGTTTAATATATGGCTTAGCAGTGGCGCACCTTGTACTAGTGCGCCATTGCTAACCCTTTTTTTATTTTTTTTTATTTTTTTGAATTTTTTTGAACTCTGAAGCCGGGAAATTAGTAATGACGCACCATGGTGTGGTGCGCCATTGCTATGGTACATAGCAATGGCGCACCTAGGTGTGGTGCGCCATTACTATTTTTAAATTTTTTGAATTTTGAAGGCGAGAAAATAGTAGTGGCGCACTATGCACTGGTGCGCCATTGCTAACTTTTTTAAATTTTTTTTATTTTTTGCCTCCAGATCTTAAAATGGCTGTAACTTTTTTTCTGTTAGGTTTTTGAGGATTCTAAAAAATCGATAACGGGCATAGCCAGTTGAATTTGGATGTAACTTTTTGAGTAGATGCTTTTTCATATAAAAAACTTTTTCATCGGAGGTCGTATGCAAAAGTTACGGCCATTTTACCGAAACACGGCGGCCTTTTGCAAAAAAATTCAAAATTCGTGTTTGTTAATTTTCCTAACAACTAGAACACATAACACATGGGCATCTATTTTTTTGAATTTTTTTGAATCTTTTATCATTTTCTTTTATTTTTTTTAAACTGAAAAGACGATCCACGGGGGGGGGGGGGGGGGGGTGTGGGGGTGTGTGAGACGTTAGTAATGGCGCACCCTCCCTGGTGCGCCATTGCTAACCTTAGCAATGGCGCACCAGGGAGGGTGCGCCATTACTAACATCACACACACGCAGGCACACGGCCCCACCAGACATAGCAATGGCGCACCACACCAAGGTGCGCCATTACTAGCCATTGCTATGTCTGGTGGGGTGGGGGGATGGACAAAAAAAATAGTAATGACGCACAGCTCAGGTGGTGCGCCACTACTAAAAAAATAACAATGGCGCACCTGCTTCTGGTGCGCCATTGCTACATAGCAGTGGTGCACCTGCTTCTGGTGCGCCATTGCTACATAGCAGTGGCGCACCACCACCATGGTGCGCCACTAATAGGGATATTGGCTATAGCCATTTTTCTAGTAGTGGACAAGTGACCCAACTGTATGGATCGAGGATTTCCTCCTCCACATCCACATGGCGCGAGGAGATGACCTCCACGCCATCAAATACCTACCCCTGAAGCTTAAGGGGCCAGCTCGGCACTGGTTAAATAGCCTCCACGAAAATTCCATTGGGTGCTGGGAGGACCTAGAAGAGGCATTCCGATCTAACTTCCAGGGCCTTTATGTCCGGCCGCAGGACTCCTCCGACCTAAGCAATGTCGTCCAGAAACCGGGAGAGTCCGCGCGGCTATTCTGGAATCGTTTCTTGACCAAGAAAAACCAGATCATGGATTGCCCGAACGCCAAAGCAATAGCCTCTTTCAGGCACAATATTCGGGATGAATGGCTGGCTCGTCAGCTCGGCCAGGACAAACCAAGGACAATGTCCGCCCTCACATCACTCATGACCCTCTTTTGCGCGGGCGAGGATAACTGGCTAGCAAGATGTAGCCACAACCCCGAAGACCCCGGAACCTCTGAAGTTCGGGATGGAAACGGGAAACCGAAGCGCAACAAGAACAAGCGCCGGCACAATAATAGTGATGCCGATGACACGGCTGTTAACGCCGGCTTCTGCAACTCCCGGCCTAGGCAGCGGAAGAAGCCTCCTAAAGGCAATCGCGACAGACCCACCCCGCTGGACAAGATCCTGGAGAGGCCTTGCCAGATCCACGGCACTCAAGAGAAGCCCGCCGACCACACCAACCATAACTGTTGGGTCTTCAAACAGGCCGGCAAGCTCGCATCCGAGGACCAAGGCAAGAGCCCACGCAGCGAGGACGAGGATGAGCCCCGTGGTCCGATCGGTGGCGGACAAAAGAAATTTCCTCCAGAGGTAAAAACAATAAATATGATATACGCCACGCATATACCTAAAAAGGAGAGGAAGTGCACCCATCGAGACGTCTACGCCGTAGAGCCTGTAGCCCCAAAGTTCAACCCATGGTCGGCTTACCCGATCACCTTTGATCGACGAGATCACCCGACCAGTATCCGTCACGAAGGTTGGGCGGCCCTCGTCCTAGACCCCATTATCGATGGGTACCACCTCACTAAAGTTCTAATGGACGGAGGAAGTAGCCTCAATCTGATTTACTCAGATACGGTGAAAAAGATGGGCATAGATCCGTCAAGGATCAAACCCAGCAACACTACCTTTAAAGGAGTGATCCCAGGCGTCAAAGCCCGGTGCACGGGCTCTGTAAGCCTGGAAGTAGTGTTCGGCTCGCCCGATAACTTTCAAAGTGAAGACTTGATCTTCAACATCGTACCTTTCCGCAGCGGCTATCACGCCCTGCTCGGCCGTACAACGTTCGCTTGCTTTAATGCCGTCCCACACTACGCATACCTCAAACTCAAAATGCCCGGCCCCAAGGGGGTCATTACTGTCAACGGCAACACGGAGCGCTCCCTCCGAACTGAGGAACATGCGTTGGCCCTGGCGGCCGAATTCCACTACAGTGATGATCGGCAAACGCCGATATCCGCCGCAAAGGCACATAAGGCTGGGAAGCGAGCTCGGTTTCAACCCAAAGTCCCAGAACCTTCTTCTCCCCATAAATAGGGACTCGCCCCCCATCGCACAGCCCTAAAACCATCAAAGTACGTGCCGAGGAGGCACAACTTCGCGCTCAAAATTCCATGGGCAGCGGTGGGGAACAACTATCAAAGGGTAAATGTTTGGCTTGACCGAACTATCACCATCAAAACGTCTTCGGACACACTACAGGTACCATAAAGTACCTGCTAAGGCGTAAAGCTCATCCACACTTCGGCGACTTCTCAAGATTTTTCTCCAAAGTTCGCTCGCCGAACAGTACACCCACAGCGGTATACAACTCCTCTAGAGAGGCAGGATCGGACAAGCGACAGGGCACATCGAGGACGTCAGGTCACCTATCAAAGACCCTTGGTACAACCCCTCCTGTAAGGCTTATATTTCATTTTTAACTACCTGTAAACAGTTGTATCGGCAATTTGAATAATAAGAGTTGTTGAGTACAATACAGATGTATCATGCATGATCACCTCGCTGTTTTTGGCGTACTCTCTATTTCCCCTCTCTTCTTGCGAACCTGTTCGGTATACTTTACGATGCAACCGGCTAATAGACCAGGGGCTCGACCTTAAAAAATCACCCTTAGCACAACTGATTTCGTGTTCGGCGTCTTGGAGTTCCGCTTTATATGCATTTGTTCCGAACTATGTCTTGGGTCAATAGTTGGGTTGCCCGGCTCCTGTGCTTGCCCCTTTATGTTCCGCTCGTTCGGCTAAAAGGGCAAAGGGAGAACCGCTGCGATTGTGCTTCTGGCTAGCCTGGTCAAGCACCTCAGCGGAGAAAGCCGAAAACTGACTGTCATGGTATGCGAGAACTAGTCTGCAAATACGAGCTTAACTAAATCTCGTCAGAGGTTATTCCGTGTCATACGATGGGTTTGGTATTAGTACAAACCATGTGATATAGGCTTTGGCCACGGTTCATCCGAACATCACAAACCCCTGGGGGCTAGTCATCAGCCCCCCGCACCCCTTTCTCGCGCCCCTATGGCTAAGTGAAAGCCATAAAGCATTATGGTCCGATTGCCTTGTCCGCCCCACACTACCGCCTTCGGCTACCGATAGCTCGGCTAAGGGTCACAGTGCGTTGGCAGCGACACCCCGCGTAGTATCTACATGGGGGCTGAAGCCGACGACTCGTAGCTTTCAGTTTTAATGGCCACACAGGAGTTATAAAGGATGCAAAACACGAAAGACATGATAAACCATGCATCTTAAATATAAACGCGTTAAAAGGTCTTCGGACATATTACAACGCTCTACTCTTACATGTTTTCTCTCGAACACTGCGACTCTATCGCCCGAGCACCCTCCATTACTCTGGAGAAGTATAGCTCGGGGCACCTATGCTCCTTTCCAGGAGGCGGAGGGGCGGTGGCTATCTTCATCGGATCCAGCCCCGGCCAGTGCACCTTGGCCTTCGCAAAGGTCATCCGAGCTCCCTCAATACAGGAGGACCGCCTTAGCGCGTCGATCCGGGGCAAGACGTCGTTCAGCTTCTGCACCAGGCCGAAGTAGCTGCCCGGCAGTGGCTCGTTGGGCCATAGCCGGATGCAGAGATCCTTCATGGCCGGCTCCGCCATCCGGTGTAGCTCCATCAGCTGCTTCAGCTGCTCAACAAGGAGAGGAGAGCGCTCGGGGGCTTCAAACTGCGCCCAAAACAGCCGAGCTTCATCTCCTTCTCCCCGCGAACCATAGAACTGGTTCGCGTCCACTGTGCTCTTATGGAGATCCGAGCAGGCGCCTGAGTAACGCCATACTTGGGTAAGCAACTCGAACTTGCTATCCCCGTAGACACACTGCAATAAATACGGCTTACCATCCATTATAGCCTTGGCCTGGCTGACTTGCTCTTCAAAAGACCGCCTATCCACCTGCTCCTTTTGGAGATTGGTTTTTATGGTGGATAGTTCGGCGGCCTGCTCCTTGCCTTTCCGCTCAAGGTCCTCGCACTTTTGGCCAGCGTCCTTGAGCTCCTATTGGATTTCCTCCACCCGAGCCTCATGCTTGTCGCTGGTGGCTCTCAGGGCGGATAGCGCGGTAGCCGCTTCTTTGGCCGCCGCCCTCTCAAACGCAGCCTCCTGCTTCGCCTTCTCAAGCTCGGCCTTGAGCTTCTCAATTTCCTTCGCCGAGGCTGCGTAAGCATTAAAACACATCAAAAAATACTGATTTGACAGTACGGTGATGAAAATTTTGGATACTCCAATTCGGCTTACCTTGCGCCTCGTCGAATATTTTGTTCAAAGCGTCAAGCTCGTCTTCGGAGCTCTTGAGCTTCCGATTTAGCTCGTGCAGCTCGGCAGCATTAGCAGCCGCCACCGTCGACGAAGCCTATTAAAAACAAAACCATATCAAGTTACATGGGTTCAAACCTTCCAAACTATCATAATTATGATCCTGTGTCCGGTCCCCTTAAGGGCTGTTAGAATGTTCCGAACAAACATTGTACATAGTTCGGATAATGATCTATGATTGACCCCCAGGTAAGTTTTTCCAAACTCACCTAGGGCTCAGGGGCTGCCATGTATATAATGATAACTCAAAGAAATTAAAATTTCACAAAACAGAGCATTACGTGGCTCACCTGAAAGCCCGTCAGTAGACCGTTGAAGACCTCCTTCAGTCCGCTGTCTATGGACTGAATGCTCTGCAATACCGCACCCATAAGGGTGTGGTGCTCTTCGGAGATGGAGGCGCTCGACAGAGCCTCCCCCATAGCCGGCCAACCATTGGTCGATGGCGCCGGCGGAGATCGGTTAACCCGATTTCCAACCGGGGATTGAACCGGTGCCTCCGGAGGCATGGTGCGCTCCGGAGAAGACCTTGGAGGAGACTGGACATCTCCTCGTCCGGTCTCCTCAGTATCCGGGAGGGGCTTCTCCCCCCGGTCTTCGGCGGCCGAGGTGTTAGCCTTGACCATGACGTCGTCGCCCCCACCTCCAGTGTCCGGCTCTAAAGGAGCCTGTTGGGATGACACCTCCGCGGCATCCTTCGCGGCACCCGGAGGAGAGGGGTGCGACGCGGTCCCGCTCTCCGCTAGCTCGGCGGGAAGGATCTCCCCGTCCGAGACTTGATCGGTGTGGAGAACTCATGGTGGGCTGCAAGTCAGTAGGCGTTCACATGTTAGTAACATTCAAAACTTAGCACTAATAGCTCAGGAAGTCTTCGGATCTTTACCTTCCAGCTGGGGGCTTGACCCTGAGGTTCCTTCACGGAACCCTCTCTAACTCCTCGGACTCGGTATCCGAGTCCGAACTGTCGTCGGACAGGACCACCTATGTCCGGCGCGCTTTCTTCGGGGCGGGAGGAGGTATGTCCTCTGTGGCGTCCGATGACGCCGCCCTCTTTCTTGCGAGGGGGGAATCGCCTCTGCCCTCGCCCTCGCCTTCACCCTCGTGCTCCTCCTCTTGATTCGAGGAGGCGTGGGTTTCTTCGGACACAGCCCCTGGCTGGTCCCTGATGCGCAGGCCTTCTCGGCCTGGTTTCATCTTCTTCTCTTTCTTCTCTGGCGCCTTGTAAGGCGCCACGACGAGCATCTCCGACAGCAGCTGGGACCTAGGGTCTTCGGGCTGTGGAGCCGGGCACTTGATGCCCGTGGCCTTGTTCAACCATTCCTGTGGAAGTGATCGGAAAGTACTTAGATTTTCTTCAGGAAAACGGAGCCGATCTAATGAAACTATGTCATACCTCGGAAGGGGGTTTATCGGCGCGCAGACCCTGGTCTTCCTTCTTGGCCGGCCAGTTCTCCTGTGCCTTGAACAGCGCTTTCCATAGCTTCTCCCGTGTGGTGCGGAAGAGTTGACGAATCATAGGCTCATCGTTAGTCTGATAAGTCCACATAAGAGAACCCCGGCGCTGGCAGGGGAGGATGTGTCGCCGAAGCATAACCTGGACCACGTTGGTCAGCTCGATTCCGTCCTTGATTATGGAGGCAATGCCCCTCTGCAGGTCATCCACCTCTGTATCCGACCCCCAGTCGAGGCCCTTTCGGACCCATGAGGTCAATCTGGTCGGGGGGGCGGATCTGAATTCGGCAGGAACAGTTCCGCCCTCCTCCCTTGGCTCGGTTATATAAAACCACTCTTTTTGCCAAGTCTTGATATCGATGAAGGTGTCGGATGGCCATACTGCACGTGGAAGCTTGCTGATGACCGCCCCGCCACAGTCTGCGTGTGCGCCTGCGACACACTTCGGCTTGATGTTGAAAATCTTGAGCCATAGTCTGAAGTGTGGTTCGACCCGTAAGAAGGCCTCGCAGACGATGATGAAGGCCGATATATGGATGAAGGAGTTCGGCTGGAGGTCGTGGAAGTCGAGTCCGTAGAAGAACATGAGGCCCCTCACGAAGGGGTGGAGCGGGAAGCTCAGTCCTCGGATGAAGTGAGGAATGAAGACCACCCTCTCACCTGGTTTGGGGGTGGGGATCACCTGGCCCTCCTCCGCGGCGTGGTGGAAGATGTTGGCGGGGAGGTAGCCGGCGTCCTTGAGGTCCCGTATGTCCTGGTCTGTGACCGTGGAAGCCTCCCACTTGCCATTGGAGCCTGAACCGGCCATGACTGAGCTCAGAGGAGGAAGGGTGGAAAACCTAGATCTGGGCTCTGGATGCTCAGTAGATTGGGAAAGCGAGGGTGCGAATGGGAAGTGCGGTTAAGCCTTGGGGTTTTCTTTCCCTTTATTGGGCTTGTCGTCGGTTAGCCTCCCTTCTGCGCCGTGAATCCCTCCGCTTCCCAAGGCGTGCGTGCCATTATACGCGCATGATTAAACATATCCCATGTGAAAGGGAGCACGATCTGTGCATTGATCGGTCGTGCTGATGAAAACGGCCTCGAACCGCGAATCGAGCTTTTGTGACTGGTTTAGCGGTCGTGGTGGACCGTGACCTTTCATCTAAAAGGTCGTCAGGGAGCACTGTTTACTCCTTGACGTTTGGCCTTCAGGGTCGGGATATACATGATGTTCGGACGATCTATGATCGGGAAAACTACACGTCGTCGGAGGCCGAGCTAAACTCGGCCGATCACTATTCGGAGAATGGAACTCGCCTCGCAAGCCGAAGACTCTGATCATTTGAAGCAGCTGGAGCTTGGACCCTTGGCGTTGGAGGCTAGTTCGGGGGCTACTGAGGGAGTCCTGGATTAAGGGGTCCTCGGGAGGCCGACCTATTTCTTATGGGCCGGACTATATGGGCCGTTTGCCGAGCACTGGATTGATCGAAGACCCTGTCTCCAGGAAGGAGGCTTCGAGAGTCGTGGCGTGTCCTCCACGTTTAAAGTAGTGAATAGGCATGTTTATCCCTTCGACGTGTAACCGACCATGTGTAAACCCTAGGTACCCTATATAAGCCGGAGGGTTTTAGGTTGTAGGCCAACAGAACTCATCTAGGGTTTTAGTCATACGATCTCGTGGTAGATCAACTCTGTAACACCTATATCATCAATATAATCAAGCAGGACGTAGGGTATTACCTCCATAGGAGGGCCCAAACCTGGGTAAAACACTGTCCCCTTCGTCTCCTGTTACCATCGATTCTAGTCTCACAGCTCGGGACCCCCTACCCGAGATCCGCCGGTTTTGACACCGACAAGGAGCGCAAAATATGGAACATAACAACGGTACACAAGTAACTAGGGCGTCAAAAGTGGAACAAAACACCGAGCAAAAGGCCAAGCCTTCCACCTTTTACCAAGTATATATGTGCATTAAATTAAATAGCAATAATATTGAGATATAACAAATTATTCATGATGCACATGGAAAGAGCTTGCACCTGCAACTAGCAACGCTATAAGAAGGGCTGAGCAAGCGGTAACATAGCCAAACAATGGTTGCTGCAATGTGGAGGGGTTAGAGGCTTTTCATGGCAATTTAGGAGGCTTGACAAACAAGTGGTAGGTAGCAAGACAAGCGATAGAAACGAGACATCTAGCATGGCAATGATAGTAGTGGTATCCAAGGAAATGATCATCTTGCCTGAGATCCCGCTTGGAAGAAGAACCAATCCGTGAAGAAGACGAGCCAACGTAGTCGAACGAATCCACACACTCCGAACGCTTTCGGAACTCTATCGAGAAGAAGCAATCCAAAAACAACAATCAACACATGATCAACACCACAACATATGCATGACATGATGCGCAAACAAACATGATGCGTGTCCGGTTTAATTATGCAAGGCATGGCAATCACAACAAACAAATACTACACATTAAGTGAAGCTCAATATGCAACGAGTTGTATATTGACAAAACTCCATTTTCGAATTATTTAGTTCACTCTCGTTAGGTACACGACAATATTAAATGTTGTTAAACATGGCAAGAGGTGAAGCATAATGAAACTACACTATCTAGGCATCTTAAATGAGGTCGGAAACAACTTATAGTATTTCTGAAGCGACCTCATATGCAAATTTCGGAATTGGTCCAGATCTGAACTAACCATGTTTTATGTTTATTAAACAGCAAAATAAAGAGGACCATGTGATTCTACACATTTTTCTAGTCAAGTTACATATGTGGATCATTTTTAATCGGAGCTACGGTTATTGAGATATGAGGCAAATCGTTTTAACATGGCAGTTATGCAAATTTAAGCAAACAACAAGTTTAAACAGTTTTTATCATTTGTGAAAGTTGAATATATTAATCCACACAAAATCTTGAATATTTAACATATGAGACATGTTTATTTTTGATGCATGAATACTTAGTTATTAACAATTCAAAACGGTGGTACTTTGTAAACATGCAACGCAAAAGGATAAATGTTAAATCGCATAGGACAGGGGGGAAAATATAAACGGACCAAAACTGTGCAAGAACTGGGCCGGAAGATTGGGTCATCCCAGCCAACTTGGACTGGTCAACAGGGGCAGTGGAGCCAACTTGTCAGTGCTACAAGAAAAAAAAACGGCCAGGAAACAAAACTACAGACCTGGGATTCGAACCCCTGGTCTCTTGGGGATGCACGTTCGTGGTTGACCAGCTGAGCTACGCGGGATATTTGACAATGGCTAGGTTTGGCTCTAAATGACTCAGGTGCACGATCGGATCGAAACAAAAACATAAACAGAGACGCACCAAAAGAAAGGGGGCGCGCTGGGTTCGATCCCAGGACCTCCTGGTGCGGGACTGCTTAGAAGACCAAATCGGTTGTGACACTGATTGTGCAAAGATGGAACTCCGCTTCTTTTGTACAAACAGAAGGCCGAGCCTTCTTCTTTCCAAACGCTCACCGGCGACACGGGCGAGTTCAGCAGTGGCTCCAGCGGGCTAGGCTCGAAGCAAATGGTGGCGGGCCTGCGGAAAATGGGTTCGATTGAAGCGGCGGGACTCCCGCGTGGCGAGATGCTCGGGTTGCAGCTCGAGCATGAGCTCGCGCTCACCTCGGGCACGGTCATGGCGAGATGGCGGCGACATGCACTAGGTGTGCGTGGCGAGGCTTTCTGGCGAGGTGCGGGGCGTGTGCCTGCGTGTGTGCGAGCCTGAGTGAGTGTGCGGGTGTGCTTTCGAAGGGACGAGCAAGGGTGCCCCAAGGTAGGAGATTGGCTGGCTCGCGGCCATGGTGGCCAAAGCTCGACAGCCATGGCCATGGTGGTCGTGGTGGTGCTCGGTCCCTGTAGCATAGGAAGAAGAGCTTGTTGGGGAGGCCGATCTGCGGCTCGGGGGTTCCGCACGAAGAGGAGGAAGACGCCGAAGACTGTCGTGGTTCTCGCAGAAGAAGACGAGCGGCTGCAGGCTGCTTCCTGCCGGAGAGAAGCTTGAGCTCCTTCTGGCCATGGTGATGCCTTGGCGTGGAGACGCCTTACCTGGGCGGCGGGAGAGGTAGGAGAAGGGAGGAATGGGAAGAGGAGACCTATGGCAGGCCGCAGAACACGCTATAAAGGGATTTAGGGGAGTCTCCGGCCGTCAAATCAAACCGGATGTCGACGTGGCTCTCGTGGATGTCCTGCCGTACACAGGTAGGAGAAGCTCTTGTGTACGTGGACGAGTTGGGCCGAAAGTGGCAAATGGGCTGGCGCGCTCCCTCTCAATCTCTCTGAAGCCTTTGCAAATTAAAACAGTAACGAAAAGAAAAATAAATGTGTAGAGATTTTTAAAAAGAATTTGAGATAGATTCAAAATGTTTTAGAAAGCTGGTAAAATGCACTATCTTATAAAAATTGGTTGGCCATTTTTGGAGGACAAAATAAAAAAATGGGTTTTGGAATGCTTTCAAATCTGTTTAAATATGAGAACCATACATCGGCAATTTAGAGAAGCCTGAAAAATATTTTGAAATTCTATACAACAAATTAGATGATTTAAGGACATTTTTGGGGAAGCCTTAGACAAAGTAAAAAAAACATTTGCATGGCATTAAAATAAAGAAGAAGATGGAAGGTAGGCTTTGGTTTCTTGGAACTTGGATGAAACCAAGTTGGAGCTTGATACGAAAAGGATTTAAAGGGAGGGTAAGCACTCTCGCAATATTACAAAAAAGGGCAACATATGGAATGATGCATGATGCAAATTCAAACATGATATGGCATTAGCTGAAATGATCACAAGACGATAATGAAAATAATTGGAAGGCATATGGAGCGTTGGTCTTGGGCTGTTACAACTCTCCTCCACTAACAAGAGATCTCGCCCCGAGATCTAAGAATGAGAAGGGGAAGAGAAAGAGCAAGAGGTAAAACTTAGTTGCTTCTTTGACGAACGAGTGAACCCAATGAACATTGAAGGTTTCAAAGAGATGAAGAATGTGATGAGGAACACAGAAGAATTCAAAAGAAATTTGGACAGCACTTTGGTAGGAAAGAGAGGCAAAACTTGATAACATGGAAAGAAATTGAAAGAGGGCACAACACTCCGGTTGAATGGATAAGCGAGGAAATAAACATGATATTGACAAAGCGAGATGACAAGTCAAAGAGAGCAACATGAATCAAGAATGCCTCCGGAACAAAAGAATAGAAGCTAGATCTTTCGAGAGAAGAGAACGGAGAATAAAACGACAACTTCAACCACAATTGAATTTGAAAAGCATGTTACAAGAAGAGATTGAACGGAGTTGTTGAAAAATCAACAACAAGAAGAACAAGCTTGTTGTGGGCTTATGGAAAACATCTCCAATGACAACCGTCCACTAACGAAAACAATTGATTGATTGGGAACAACAAGATATGCAAAACTTCTTTCACCAAGAGGATATATTAAGAACTTGGAACATTGATAAACACCATGAGAGCAATAATCCTTAGGAAAGGGTTTAGGTGAAGTCCAATCCAAGATAACTCCTAGAATGAAATGATGGGTTTAAATATCTCACTCTTGATAAGTTCTCTTCGAGACTCCTCATGAATCAAGAATGTTATAACACCACCTCCAAAGATAAGGGGGAATGAATTGCACTTTGAAATGAAAGACAAAGAATACTTGAGGTCCTCCAACTAAATCTTGAAGAACACTTTGAGAATGAAGGAAATTCTTGACGAACCACCATGAAGAATCATCTGAAAGAACTCCGGAATGAAAGGATGATAGAAAAGAATTGAAGGTTGACAAGGAACAAGATTTATGTCGTGCAAAGATTTAGATGAAGCTTCCGAAGAGATACTTGAGAAAATTGGAACTCCAGAAAAGCACAGATGAACAACTTACATCCAAGAATTTGATATCATGAACAACTCCGGAAGAAGGATTGAAATCACTTGATGAAACAAGAATGAGAATTATGTTATGCTTATCCTTCGTCAAGTTAAATTGATGGCAAGCAACGGATTTGGCATACGACTTATTCTTCTTGCAAAGATTGATGAGAGATAAGGGCACAAACTTGAAGAAGTCTTCAACGAAACACTGGAAGGGAGTCACAAACGAATGAGGATACCAAGAATGAATGAAGATACATTACTCATGAATGGAATACATGAGAACGAAGAGATCATGACCCGCCTAGCAAAACTAGAATGAGACACCGGGATAATTGAGATACGCCGAAGAGACAACAATTTAGAAGAATCTGAGAACGAAAATTGAAAGCTGAGAACGAAGAAATCTTCTGAAATGATGGCCTTTGGAGGATCGAGAAATGCAAAGATCTCTAAAATGCTCCGGATATATATGGAAAGAATTACTCATGATCGAAAACAATTTACGAGGACAACATGAAGCTTGAACCACGAATCTTCGAAAGAACGGATAAAGATTTAAGAGAAACTCTTCTTCGGTCTTCGACTCTGAGAATGATGACGAGAAACTCCACGAAGAATTATTGAGAACTCCGGGACAATGAATAAGAAAAGGTTGAGTCTACGATGAAATAATTTGAAACGATCTTGGAAAAGGAATATGACTGATGAGAATCATTCTTACGTCCTATTGAAAAGAATTTGCGGACATCTCCGGAAAAGATTAGAAGAGCCAGGTAAGATCCTGGGGAAACCTATGGGTTATGGGCCCACTCAAAGAAAACGCCGTTGAAACGATTGCTTAGGAAGAGAGATTGCACTGGTACAATTGAAAACTTGATGAGGTGAGAACCTCGAAATAATTTAAGAGGATCCGAATGGAAACGAAAGTCTTCTGAGATATCCTCAGCACTCCGGATAGAATAGAGAGAGACGAACTACTAGAGTGGCTTGGATAAGAACTCCCATATGAAAACATTTAACGAATGAAAAGAATATGATGAACACCGAAAGCTTGAATTGAATCCACCGGGGAAGAAAATGGAGACGAAGAATGATGAACTTAGCACTTGAGCATCTTCACCACGAATCATCGGATACAATAGGGAAGAAATGATAGCGGAAGCATCAATGAAGAGAAAGGCACTTGGATGAGAATTTAATCCATGAAGAAAAAGGGTGGGAGGGAGGGCAAAAGAAGAAGACAACTTAGACGGATGAAAAGAACTCCGGGACGAAATATGATGATAGATCTTTCAATTATCGGAAAAGGTTGAATCATCTTGAAGAGAAGCACTCCGGATGGAAAAGACTTGGCATGACAATTGATTGAGCAAAAGGATTGACACTCCCATAGGAATATGAGAACACCACTTAAGGAAAGATATGAAATCACCACTTGACATTGAAGCAACTCGAATTACCAAACTCCAACAAAACAAAGGATGAGGCTTGCGAATTAAGCCGGAAACAAATGCATAACCCATTTGCATATGCTGGAAGGATGATCCTAGGTAACTACTTGAATTCCCACCTAAGAACTTCCGAAATCTTCCTGGTTATGCAATCTGGTCCAACGGATACACGGATAAATTACTGAATAAAACACTCAACTCCTAGCAATAATACTACCCACCGTGTATCACATCCGTCAACACACAACTAGAGAAACCTCGAAAACTCATCTACCTTAGATCCTTGTAATCACCACGATACTAAAGATGGCAGTACATGTGATCCCGCTCCCCAATACTGGGTGCCGCCACACTCTTCACACCACGAATAGTATTGAAGCAATTTCTAACATCTGCGTCCTGAGATACTAAGGAAACTGAACGATAGCGATGTGTCATGAACCCCTTGGAGCTCAACTCCCCGGGTCCAATCCATACGTACGGGAGGCACCAAGAACAGAGTTCCGGTCACATTGACATCGTAGAGGTTCCAAAATACCCACGTGGTCCTAAAAAAAATTTGAGTGGGAAGAGGGGAAGAATTAAAATTCTTACGTCATGATTCCTCACCAGAGCCTAGAAGAGGAGTAAAAAGAATCCTACTCTTCGGTATATAACTAGACTCAAAATAGAATTTTACTAGACTCGACTTGGAAATGTTCGATCAATCAAGGGGGCTCCTAGGTCGGTACAGGCTCTGATACCAACTTGTAACGCCCAAGATGCGATCCTATCCTTATTTTGGCAAGAGGGCCTCGACAGGGATAGAAGCACATCTCGTCGTTTCGCAAGAATGGATATCATTACAAGTACATGTAAAGAAGAGATGAGTATATGGAATTGGCTTACACTCGCCACAAGCTACATCAATTTTACATGAATACAACAACATATCCAAACATCATACAGAAGAACAAGGTCCGACTACGGACGGAAACAAACGATAAAATGACATCCATCCTTGCTATCCTAGGCTGCCGGCCTGGAACCCATCCAAGAATGATGAAGAGGGAGAAGAACTCCAAATCAAACAATCATCGCGCTCACGTCAAATCATCACATTACCTGTACCTGCAACTGTTGTTGTAGTAATCTGTGAGCCACAGGGACTCAGCAATCTCATTTCCAAGGGTATCAACACTATTAAAGCTTAACGGGTGAGGTATGGTTAAGTGGTGAGGCTGTAGCAAGCACTAAGCATTTATTTGAGTGGCTAACTTACGAGTACGAGAATAAAGGGGGATGATCATCGCATAAACGGACGTGAGGTAATGATGATCACTAAGTGATCCTGAACACCTACTTACGGTTAAACATAACCCCACCGTGTTCTCTCTCGGATCAGAAATTCACGAGAAGGGACAGTCACGGTTATGTACACGGTTGGTGTATTTTATTTGAGTTTACTTCAAGTTTGCTATGACCGGGTGTTAAACAAAGTTTCCAAGTTGCCACGTAACCGCGGGCACGACTTTCCGAAAGATTTAACCCTATAGGGGTGCTCCAACTCATCCATCACAAACTAACCACACGCGGCGGGAATAACCTCGACCATGAATCCCGTGATCTCCTAGGAAATTCCGTAGGAAAACCTCAACCTCGAGATAGCCCGAAGTATTATCGGAATTCCTCGCGCAAGACATTCGAGAAAGGTAAAACAAGTCCAGCAAGACCGCCCGGCGTACCGACAAAACCCGATAGGAGCCGCGTATCTCGTTCTCAGGGTACGACCGGATGAGCTAGACGTCTGGTTGGCTGAAACCCCGGGTGACCAGGGGGCGCCGGACATCGCTCGGTTTGGGCCAACACTCATGAGGAGCACTCGCTCGGGTTGTTGATTAAAGATCCTCGGGTTAATTACTCCCTATGCAGGTTTATTAGTTATTAGGCAAATGTAGAACCAATGTTGGGTCTTGCCAGACAAATTTTAATCTAAAACGAATAGTCAACGGGGTCCCCATAACAACCCCGAGCATGTTAGGAGCACAAAATATGGAACATAACACCGGTACACAAGTAACTAGGGCGGCAAAAGTGGAACAAAACACCGAGCAAAAGGCCAAGCCTTCCACCTTTTACCAAGTATATATGTGCATTAAATTAAATAGCAATAATATTGTGATATAACAAATTATCCATGATGCACATGGAAAGAGCTTGCACCTGCAACTAGCAACGCTATAAGAAGGGCTGAGCAAGCGGTAACATAGCCAAACAATGGTTTCTAGGATGTGGAGGGGTTAGTGGCTTTTCATGGCAATTTAGGAGGCTTGACAAACAAGTGGTAGGTAGCGAGACAAGCGATAGAAACGAGACATCTAGCATGGCAATGATAGTAGTGGTATCCAAGGAAATGATCATCTTGCCTGAGATCCCGCTTGGAAGAAGAACCAATCCGTGAAGAAGACAAGCCAACGTAGTCGAACGAATCCTCACACTCCGAACGCTTTCGGAACTCTATCGAGAAGAAGCAATCCGAAAACAACAATCAACACATGATCAACACCACAACATATGCATGACATGATGCGCAAACAAACATGATGCGTGTCCGGTTTAATTATGCAAGTTCTTGGGGATGCACGTTCGTGGTTGACCAGCTGAGCTACGCGGGATATTTGACAATGGCTAGCTTTGGCTCTAAATGACTTAGGTGCACGATCTGATCGAAACAAAAACATAAACATAGACGCACCAAAAGGAAGGGGGCGTGCTGGGCTCGATCCCAGGACCTCCTGGTGCGGGACTACTTAGAAGACCAAATCGGCTGTGACACTGATTGTGCAAAGATGGGACTCCACTTCTTTTGTACAGACAAAAGGCCGAGCCTTCTTCTTTCCAAATGCTCACCGGCGACGCGGGCGAGTTCAGCAGCGGCTCCGGCGGGCTAGGCTCAAAGCAAATGGTGGCGGGCCTGCGGAAAATGGGTTCAATTGCAGCGGCAGGACTCCCGCGGGGCGAGATGCTTGGGTTGTTGCTCGAGCATGAGCTCGCGCTCACCTCGGGCGCGGTCATGGCGAGATGGCGGCGACATGCACTAGGTGCGCATGGCGAGGCTTTCGGGCGAGGTGCGGGGCGTGTGCGTGCGTGTGTGCGAGCCTGAGTGAGTGTGCGGGTGTGCTTTCGGAGGGACGAGCAAGGGTGCCCCAAGGTAGGAGCTTGGCTGGCTCGCGGCCATGGTGGCCAAAGCTCGACAGCCATGGCTCGGACATGACGGGAATGGCGCTACCATTGACGGATCCGGAGGATGGAAGTGGCTGGGAGGAAGGGGAGCTCACCAGGGGCTCGATAGGAACGAGGAGGAGGTCGGGGAGGCGACGGAGATGGCGAGGCATGGTGTTGATCGTCGCGGTGGTGCTTGGTCCGTGTAGCAGATGAAGCAGGGGAAGAAGAGCTTGTTGGGGAGGCTGATCCACAGCTCGGGGGTTCCGCACGAAGAGGAGGAAGACGCCGGAGACTGTCGTGGTTCTCGCAGAAGAAGACGAGCGGCTGTGGGTTGCTTCCTGCCGGAGAGAAGCTTGAGCTCCTTCTGGCCATGGTGATGCCTTGGTGTGGAGACGCCTTACCTGCACGGGGCGAGAGGGAGGAGAAGGGAGGAATGGGAAGAGGAGACCTATGGCAAGCCGCAGAACACGCTATATTGGGCTTTAGGGGAGTCTCCGGGCGTCAAATCGAACCGGATGTCGACGTGGCTCTCGTGGATGTCCTGCCGTACACAGGTAGGAGAAGCTCATGTGTACATGGACGAGTTGGGCCGAAAGTGGCAAGTGGGCTGGCGCGCTCCCTCTCAATCTCTCTGAAGCCTTTGCAAATTAAAACCGTAACAAAAAGAAAATTAAATGTGCAGAGAGTTTTACAAACAATTTGAGATAGATTCAAAATGTTTTAGAAAGCTGGTAAAATGCACTATCTTATAAAAATTGGTTGGTCATTTTTGGAGGACAACATAAAAAAATGGGTTTTGGAATGCTTTCAAATCTTTTTAAATGTGAGAACCATACATCAGCAATTTAGACAAGTTTGGAAAATATTTTGAAATTCTATACAACAAATTAGATGATTTAAGAACATTTTTGGAGAAGCCTTAGACAAAGTAAAAAACTCAACATTAGTCATAAAGAACTCACATACTTATTGCAAAAGTCTATTAGTTATCGAAGCAAAGTATTAGACGCATGCTCCTAGGGGAGAGGTTGGTAGGAGTTAACCATCGCGCGCTCCCGACCCTCACACAAAGGATGACAATCATTAAACAAATCATGCTCCGACTTCGTTACATAACGGTTCACCATACGTGCATGCTACGGGAATCACAAACTTTAACACAAGTATTTCTACCAATTCACAATTACTCACTAGCACGACTCTCATATCACCATCTTTATATCTCAAAACTATATGCAAGGAATCAAACTTCTCATAGTATTCAATGCACTTAATATGAAAGTTTTTATTATATCCCTCTTGGATGCCCATTACATTAGGACTAAATTCATAACCTAAACCAATTACCATGCTGTTTAAAGATTCTCAAAATAATATAAGTGAGGTGCGAGAGTTCAATTATTTCTATAAAATAAAACACCACCGTGCTCTAAAAAGATATAAGTGAAGCACTAGAGCAACATTGCCTAGCTCAAAAGATATAAGTGAAGCACATAGAATATTCTAATAAATTCACGTTTAATGCGTGTCCCCCTCAAAAGATGTGTGCAGCAAGGATGATTGTGGCAAACTAAAAAGCAAAGACTCATATCATACAAGACGCTCCAAGCAAAACACATATCATGTGGTGAATAAAAATATAGCCTCAAGTAAATTTACCGATGGATTGAAGACGAAAGAGGGGATGCCTTCCAGGGCATCCCCAAGCTTAGGCTCTTTGGTATCCTTGAATATGGCTTGGGGTGCCTTGGGCATCCCCAAGCTTAGGCTCTTACCACTCCTTATTCCATAGTCCATCAAATCTTTACCCAAAACTTGAAAACTTCACAACACAAAACTCAACAGAAAACTCGTGAGATCCGTTAGTATAGGAAAAATAAATCACCACTTTAGGTACTGTTGTGAACTCATTCTTTATTTATATTGGTATAATATCTACTGTATTCCAACTTCTCCATGGTTCATACCTCCCGATACAACCCATAGATACATCAAAATAAGCAAACAACACAAAGAAAACAGAATCTGTCTAAAACAGAACAGTCTGTAGCAATCTATAGACTTCGAATACTTGTGTAACTCCAAAAATTCTGAAAAATTAGGAAAATCAGTGCAGTTTGTATATCAATCTTGTGTAAAAATTTCAGACTCATTCTACACTCTGGTGAATTTATAAAATTCCTGGACTGAGCACAAAAGTTTCTGTTTTTCAGCAAAATCAAATCACAATCACCGTAGACCATCCCAAAGGTCTTACTTGGCTCAAACACTAATTAAAACAAGAAAACACAATTACTACAGAGGTAATAATGTGTAAAGCACTCAAAAACAGAAGCAAAAACAAAATCATAAAAATAAAATTGGGTTGCCTCCCAACAAGCGCTATTGTTTAACGCCCCTAGCTAGGCATAACGCAATAGATCTAGGTATTGTCATCTTTGGTATGCAATCCATAAGTAGCTCTCATGATAGATTCATAAGGTAATTTTGTTTTCTTTCTAGGAAAGTGTTCCATGCCTTTCCTTAATGGAAATTGGAATCTAATGTTTCCTTCTTTCATATCAATAATTGCACCGATCGTTCTAAGGAAAGGTCTACCAAGAATAATAGGACATGTAGGATTGCAATCTATATCAAGAACAATGAAATCTACGAGCACATAATTCCTATTTGCAACAATAAGAACATCATTAATCCTTCCCATAGGTTTCTTAATGGTGGAATCTGGTAGATGCAAATTTAAAGAGCAATCATCAAGTTCATGGAAACCTAGCACATCACATAAAGTTTTCGAAATCGTGGAAACGCTAGCACCCAAATCACACAAAGCATGGCACTCATAATCTTTAATTTTAATCTTAATAGTAGGTTCCCACTCATCATAAAGCTTCCTAGGTATAGAAACTTCCAACTCAAGTTTTTCTTCAAAAGATTTCATCATAGCATCCACGATATGTTTAGTAAAAGCTTTATTTTGATTATAAGCATGCGGAGAATTCAACATGGATTGCAACAAGGAAATACAATCAATCAAAGAACAACTATCATAATTAAAGTCCTTGAAATCCAAAAGAGTGGGTTCATTGCTATTTAAAGTTTTGACCTCTTCAATCCCACTTTTATCAATCTTAGCATTGAGATCTATAAACTCTGAATCATTGGGACGCCTTTTAACTAAAGTTGAATTATCTCCAGTCCCATCTTTATCAAGATTTATATTAGAAAACAAAGATTCAATAGGAGTCACATCAATCACTTTAAGATCTTCATCAATATTATCACGAGAACACACTTTTTCAAGCCATTCACGCTTAGCACGCATTCTAGCGGTTCTTTCCTTACACTCATCAATAGAAATTCTCATAGCTTTTAAAGAATCATTAATATCACGCTTGGGTGGAGTAGATCTAATTTTCAAAGAATCAACCTCAAGCGAAATTCTATCAACGTTCCTAGCCAAATCATCAATCTTGAGCAATTTCTCTGCAATCATAGCATTGAAACCCTTTTGCGAACTAATAAATTCTTTAATATTATTCTCAAGATCAGAGGGCATCTTATTATAATTTCCATAAGAATTGTTGTAGGAATTACCATAATTATTAGAGGAATTACTAGGAAACGGCCTAGGATTGAAATTACCTCTATACGCGTTATTACCAAAATTGTTCCTACCAACAAAATTCACATCCATAGATTCATTATTATTTCCAATCAAAGAAGACAAAGGCATATCATTAGGATCAATAGGAGCACTCTTACTAGCAAACAATTTCATTAATTCATCCATCTTTTTACTCAAAGTATTTATTTCTTCAATAGCATGCACTTTTTTACTAGTAGGAGATCTTTCGGTATGCCATTGAGAGTAATTTGCCATAATATTATCTAGGAGTTTAGTAGCTTCTCCTAATGTGATTTCCATAAAAGTACCACCCAAGGCGGAATCTAAAAGATTTCTAGAAGCAAAATTCAATCCCGCATAAAAAATTTGTATAATCATCCATAAACTCAAACCATGCGCGGGGCAATTTCTAATCATTAGTTTCATCCTGTCCCAAGATTGTACAACATGCTCATGATCAAGTTGCTTAAAATTCATTATATCGTTCCTAAGGGAGATGATCTTAGCGGGCGGAAAGTACTTGGAAATAAAAGCATCTTTACACTTATTCCATGAATCAATACTATTTTTAGGCAAAGATGAAAACCAAGTTTTAGCACGATTTCGTAGTGAGAACGGAAATAGCTTCAATTTAACAATATCATTATCCACATCTTTCTTCTTTTGCATATCACACAACTCAACGAAAGTATTTAGATGGGATGCGGCATCTTCACTAGGAAGGTCGGAAAATTGTTCTTTCATAACAAGATTAAGCAAAGCGGCATTAATTTCATAAGATTCCGCACTAGTGGCGGGAGCAATCGGAGTACTAATAAAATCATTATTATTAATATTGGAGAAGTCACACAACTTGGTATTCTCTTGAGTCATCGTGACAAAACAAACAATCTAGCACACAAGCAAACAAAAAGCAAACGAAAAGACGAACAGAAGAAGGGCGAATAAAAAGGCAAATCTTTTTGGTTTTTTCTGAAAATCGTTTTAGAAGTGGGGGAGAGGAAAACGAGAGGCAAATGGCAAATAATGTAAATGCGAGAGATGAGTTTGTGATGGGTACTTGGTAGGCTTGAGGTAGATCTCCCCGGCAACGACGCCAGAAATCCTTCTTGCTACTTCTTGAGCTTGCGTTAGTTTTCCCTTGAAGAGGAAAGGGTGATGCAGCAAAGTAGATAAGTATTTCCCTCAGTTGTTGAGAACCAAGGTATCAATCCAGTAGGAGATACAAGCAAGTCCCCAATCTTCGCACCTACACAAACAATCAAACTCTTGCACCCAACGCTATAAAGGGGTTGTCAATCCCTTCACGGTTATTTGCAAGGATGAGATCTGATAGAGATAGATATAAAAGATTGCTAAAACGAAAAGTAAAACAAAAGTAAAAAGATTGCAGCAAAGTATTTTTGGTATTTTTCGTTTATAGATCTGAAAATATAATATGGAAAATAGACCCGGGGGCCATAGGTTTCACTAGAGGCTTCTCTCATGAAGGAAAATAATACGGTGGGTGAACAAATTACTGTCGAGCAATTGATAGAAAAGCGCATAGTTATGACGATATCCAAGGCAATGATTATGCATATAGGCTTCACGTCCGTGTCAAGTAGAACGAAATGATTCTGCATCTACTACTATTACTCCACACATCGACCGACTCCTGCCTGCATCTAGAGTATTAAGTTCATGAAGAACAGAGTAACGCATTAGGTAAGATGACATGACGTAGAGGGATAAACTCAAGCAATATGATGAAAACCCCATCTTTTTATCCTCGATGGCAACAATACAAATACGTGCCTCGCTACCCCTACTTTGTCACTAGGTGAGGACACCGCAAGATTGAACCCAAAACTAAGCACTTCTCCCATTGCAAGAATTACCAATCTAGTTGGCCAAACCAAACCAATAACTCGAAGAGACTTGCAAAGATATGAAATCATGCATATAAGAATTCAGAAAAGATTCAAATAATATTCATAGATAATCTGATCATAAACCCACAATTCATCGGATCTCGACAAACACACCACAAAAGAGTATTACATCGGATAGATCTCCATGAAGATCATGAAGAACATGGTACTGAAGAACAAAGAGAGAGAAGAAGCCATCTAGCTACTAGCTATGTACCCGAAGGTCTGTGGTGAACTACTCACGCATCATCGAAGGGGCAATGGAGTGGATGTAGATGCCCTCCGTGATCGAATCCCCCTCCGGCAGATTACTGGAAAAGGCTCCAAGATGGGATCTCACGGGAACAGAGGCTTCCGGCGGCGGAAAAGTATTTTCGTGGCTCTGTTTGGTATTGGGGGAATATTTGGGAATTTATAGGCCGAAGAATAGGGTTAGGAGACCTGCTGGGGGGCCACAAGCCAGGGCCCCCCCCCCCCTAGGGCGCGCCCAGGTGGCTTGTCACCTCCCGGCTGGCCTCCTGCCTTCATCTCCAAGTCTGGCAGGTTTCTTCTGGTCCAAGAAAAATCATATCGAAGATTTTATTCCGTTTGGACTCCGTTTAATATTCCTTATCTGCAATACTCAAAAACAAGGAAAAAACAGAAACTGGCACTAGGCTCTAGATTAATAGGTTACTCCCAAAAATAATATAAAATAGCATATTAATGCATATAAAACATCCAAAACAGATAATATAATAGCATGGAACAATCAAAAATTATATATACGTTGGAGACGTATCATGGCACCTCCGTCTTATTGTAATGCGCCTACAAGAGAGGAACAAAGTATTAATAAAGGGGCCAAGCTAGCATCAAGAATGAATTGCAGGAATCATGAAGCAAATCACATACCCAGTTCCGCCCGAACTGAAATAAGTTGGCACTGCCTTGATGGTGTGGCACACCTTACATTTGGGCACGCCATTCCTTGGCATCGTCATGGACGGCTCGCCATTCTTCAGAGCACCACTAATTCACCAACGCCTCCCAACAATCCATCTTATCCGCACACCATCTCGGGGGCACCTAAGTTAGTAAAGAGAAATTTGAGAGCTACGCCTACGAATCAAAGCAAGGAAACTAAGTACAAGGCCTTAAGAATAGGTAATTACCTTCATGTACTGCTCCTTGTGCAGAAACTTTCCGCGGCACGACGACTTGTCCTTCTTATTACGCCGCGAGGCGTAGTAGTCTCGAACAGCCTGTACCCGAGCCTCATGCCGTAAGTTATGTAGTAGGCGCCTGCACTCGTCATCGATAACCTTTGCCGCGGCCTCCTCGTATCCCTCCTCACACCTGTAGAAGGTCTGCAATCAAACGAGACAACACTGATTAGTACAATAACTAGCTATTATTGATTTTTTATTGTGTAAAGGAGAAATTACCCAGAACTTTCTGATCACCATGTCGGCCCTAGTGTGGCACAACACATCGTTGATCATCTCCTCCGGCGGGGCCGGGGCAGCCAAGTAGTGCTCCGAGTTCAATCCTAACTCTGGAAGCTTACCCTCGCCGGGCAACGTGACAAACCCCGGGAAGTTATGCCATAAAATCACACCAAGGATGGAGTTGGGCCTACGGACATCCTTGGCGTGAATCCAACCCCTGCAGTATGACAGAGCCAACGCATTAGATGTGAGAAGAAATGTGAAGGCAAAAGGTTTAAAAAGAGTAAATGCACTTACTTCTCCTTTTCAGGCCTAATCGGCCACCTCTGCTCGCGGGTCGCCGGCACGGGCGGGAGCCGTGTACACCCACGCTGGTAGACGGTGGCCCCCTCAACCACCTCGTCCCCGCTATCAAAAAACTGATCCCCGCCACCATCAGCAGCCACTTGGCTCCGGCTGATGTAGATCCGGCCAGGTATCCCATCCGGTCGAAGTGTGTGGAGTCTCATAGGACGAAGCGTCTGGCACAGGAGTCTTGCGGGACGAAGTGTCTGGCACAGGAGTCTCGCGGGTCGAAGCGTCTGAGACAGAAGGATCGTCGACCCGAGGCTCGTGGACAGGAGTCCTTGTAGCCTCCACCTCAGACGGGTCCACCGTAGCAGTCCTGTGCTCGGGTGAATCAGCTGGGGGTGGCGGCGAGGAAGGCGTAGCAGCATTCCTACCTCTCCCGCGGCCACCACGTGTACCTTTAGGAGCTCTCTTCTTCCCACGACCTCCTCTCCCGGTCGGCAACTTCGCCGACGAAGAAGCGCCCTCGGGTGTCCCAATACTGTCGCACAACGCTCTCCGGAGAGTTTGGGGTGGAATGGAAGTACCCGTCCCACCACGCGCCGACGAAGGAGCCTCGGATCGCTCTCGACCCGCGCCCACCATCTTTCAACACCTGCCATGACAAAGAGTAAACGAAATTAGTACAACATAAAAAAATTGAATACCGACATGAATAATAATATGTATATATATAATTTGAGTGTATCATCATCATGTATATAATAAAAATTGAATAATACCTGACATGAACTAATAATAATCTTCATCGTCTATATATGCTCCGGGATCAATAAATGCATCATCATCATCACTATCATCAATAAATGCATCATCATCATCAATATCGGGAACAACATGTGGAAGGCCTCCTTTATGTAATCGGTCAAGCATTGAGAGGTCATCCGCAGCAGTAACCTCTTCTTCTTCCGTCTCTTCTTGTTCCGGCTCAGGGGTGAAGTCGGATTCACTGTCGCTGTCTACTTCAATGTTCTGGGGTGAAGTAGAGCGGTTCTTGAAACGTTTTTTGGAAAGATGTGTTTCTTGGAAGAATTCTCCTTCATATGTGTCTGGGTTAATGTGAGGTTCATAATCATCTTCATTGAGAGCAGGTGGTCTAAAACGTGGCGGCACATCATAAACGACATCCCAACCATTCAGATTTGGATCAGTTTGGCAGGCCCACGGTAGATAAAAAACTTGGGTCGCCTATTGAGCCGTAATATAGACATCGGGAACATCTAAATGGGTGCTTTGTTTGATTTCGACTAGCCCTATATGTTCATGAGTCCTTCTAGTCTCCTTCGGCTGGAACCAATAACATTTGAAGACTACGACGTTTGGTGGATTTTCACCAAAGAATATAAGTTCATAAATTGCTTCAAATCTTCCATAATACACGACACCTCCTTCGCCGATAGCAGAGACACAACAATTTGTAGACTTTCGGTCGGCCATAGTAGCTCTTTGCGAAAAGTACGAAAGCGATACCCGTTGATGTCGTATTTTTCAAATGAACGAACCTTATAGTCAAAACCATTATCGACTTGTCTCAATTCGGCGTCCATCGACTCTGAATTAGCCTACAAGTTTAATACGAAAGTATTGTTGCATTAGCCGCAAACTAGACGAAGAAATGAAACAGTCTAATGGAAATTACCGTTTGTTTGAACCAAGACATGAAACCGGGATAGCCGCCTCCATGCTTTGCCAGAAGCTCATACTCTTCGATGGAATCCTTTTGGATCACCGCTCCATCCGAGAATTTGGCGACATATCGACTGTATCACATATCCAGGAATAAGAGCAGTTCAAAGGATTTAGAAGTTGTGAAACAATGTACCGAGAACTTACTCTATGTACGGCCGCACTTCTGTTAGGTTGTTAAAGATATACAACGAAATGATCCGCCATTCTTCGACATTCAACGCTATTGCTTTCGAAGCACCGGCTGGTGCAAGCTTCCCTTTGAATAGGCTGAGGTTGGATCGACCTTTTTCACGGTCGCCATCATTGTACCGAGGCTTCGGATTATGCAAATGACGATTCTTGGCTTCGTAGTGTGCTGTCACGAAGTTTGCCGCCTCCTCAGTAATGAATGCCTCGGCCATCGATGCTTCAATTCTACATTTATTTTTACATTTTGCTCGAAGCGTCTTCTGCATCCTCTCAGTTGCGAAGCACCAACGATTTTGCACGCCCCCCCCCCCCAATCTTGCCTCGGTCGGGAGATGCAAAATCAAATGCTGCATTGGATTAAAGAAGCCCGGTGGAAAGATCTTTTCTAACTTGCAGATCAACTCCGGCGCCAACTCTTCCAGTTCATCTAGCACGTCAGGCGATAGTTCTTTCGCACAAAGAGCATGGAAGAAATAGCTCAGCTCTGCCAGTACTAGCCATTCATCCTCAGGGATAAAGCCACGCAACATCACCGGCATTACCCGCTCAAGCCATATGTGCCAATCATGACTCTTGAGACCAAATATTTTCAATTTGTCAAGACTCGCTCCCCTCTTTAGATTCGCTGCATACCCATCGGGGAACATCAACTGCATTTTCACCCACAAGATCATTTCCCTCATAGCTGGCCTTCCAAGATTGAACCATGCCTTTGGCTTCCTCCAGTTCTTCTTTCCTTTCGATTGTCGTATGTTTTGTAACGGTCTATCACATAGAGCCTCCTGATCGACTCTAGCCTTAGGATTATCCTTTGACTTCCCCTCTATGCCGAACAATGTACCAAAAAGGGCCTCGGCGATATTCTTTTCAGTGCGCATCACGTCGATGTTGTGTGGGCAAAGGAGGTCTTTAAAGTAAGGCAGATCCCACAAGCATATCTTGTGAGTCCAGGCGTGTTCCGAATTATACCCTTTGAAATATCCTTGACGCTCTGGATCAGGCTCGAGAGCGTTTAACTGATCTAGGGTCTGTTGGCCTATCAATGCAGGTGGTGCAGAGTTTTTGACAACTCTACCTTTGATGAAATTCTTCTTGTCTTTTCTGAACTTATGGCGAGGATCCAGGAACTGTCTATGCAAGTCGAAGCAAGAATACTTGCGACCCGCCTGCAGCCAACGGAAATGAAGAGCTGCCTTGCATGTGGGGCACGGGAACCTTCCATGCACACACCAGCCAACGAATAGCGCATACGCCAGCAAGTCATGCGTCGAGTACATGTACCACACATGCATTTTGAAGTTTTGTTTTGTAGCGGCGTCATATGTCTTGATCCCATTATCCTAAGCTTCTTGCAATTCATCCTTAAGCGGCTGCATGTACACATTCATATTCTTCCCCAGATAGTTGGGCCCTGGAATTATCAACGTCAAGAAAATGTTCTTTCTTTTCATAATCTCTCCGGGGGGGAGATTGAGTGGAATGACAAATACAGGCCAACAACTGTATTGGGTTGCCGTCATACCAAACACATTGAACCCATCCGTGCTGATGGCGACTCGAGGATGCCTTGGATCTGCCGCTTTATCCTTATGTAATGCATCGAAGTGCTTCCACGCAAAAGCGTCTGAAGTGTGTCCCAACATCGGATTCCCATCTGCATCTAGTTCGGTTCTTTTGCCCAATTTGTGCCGCGTCATCTGTCTGGCCGTCTCTTCGGCCATGAAAAGACGTTGAAGTCTTGGTATGATTGGCATATACCGAAGAACATTAACTGGGATTTTGGTCTGACTCTTCTCACCCATACCGTTGTCTACCACAACATACCTGGAAGACTTGCAAATGGGACAATAGTTCAAGCCCGCATACTCAAGCCTAAATAAGGCACATCCATTCTCACAGGCATCTATCTTCTCATAGGGCATCTTAAGCGCGCGTAGGATTTTGTCCGACTGGTACAGGTTTGCAGGCAATACATGGCCTTTGGGTAGAAAGCGTCCAAAAATTGTCATCATCGCGTCGTAGCATTCTCTGCCCAGGTTGAACTGAGCCTTCAGAGCCATTACTTGCGTGATGGCATCCAGCTGACAAAGCTCAGTGTGCTCGTGGAGAGGACGTTTTGAAGACTCCAACATTTCATAGAAGGCCTTTGCAGATTCCTCCATCTCATCGTCCGAATCCCTAGCATCATCAAAGTCTTGCACCATGTCTTCGATCCCGGTACCATGCTCGTCGGTGCGACGACGAACCACCTCAGCTCTGGCACGTTGGGCAGACTCACCATGAAATCTCCACACCGTATAATCAGGCGTAAAACCCATTTCATCCCGTGTCCACTTTTTATGGTTGTCGCATCGGACACAGGGGCACCAGGTTATTTCCTGGCCATTTGCAAATGCGGCTCTCAGAAACCCCTTGGTTTTTGTTAACCATTCGATGGTCATGTCTTTCTGACTAGGGTGACCGGTGTACATCCACGCATGATCACTCATCTTGCCTACCTACTAAACACACAAGAAATATATATATAATTCATCATCTATATTCATCAGTTAATCAAGTTTGTCAGTTTTATTACGTCCATGCAACCTACACGCTAATAGGTAAAGATAGGTCCTAATCCCACCCGAGTATGTGTAGATTGGGTTTGTTTTCCCATGCTCTGCTCCGGATCTGACGCAGAATTTCGGCAGCACCTCCCCGCTATTCTCTTGATACACGTCTCGGCAATAAGCAGAGAGGATGTGTACCCGGAGAACAACAGGGAGGCACTGACAAAATTCCGCATCGGATCCGGAGCAGAGCATAAGGGAAAACGAACCCAATCTACACATACTCGGGCTGTCCATGGATAACGTTGGACAATTCGAAAGGATGGCGGTGATAAATATGCAAAGACAAGCATATTTATAGATGCCGCCTTTTCGAACGGGAGACGCATACTTGTCACGCATACTGATGATTGAAGACACCTATAGCTAGCAAGTTTCATCGGCACGAAGACCGGAACAGAGCAAATTAAGGGGGGAAGGATTTGCAAAGTACACACGGATCTGAATGTCGTAGACCCGTTGACTAAAACCTCTTTCACATGCAAAACATGATCGAACCCAGAACTCATTGGGTGTTAGATTCATTACAATGTTAATCACATGGTGATGTGAGCTAGATTATTGACTCTAGTGCAAGTGGGAGACTGTTGGAAATATGCCCTAGAGGCAATAATAATTTAGTTATTATCATATTTCCTTGTTCATGATAATCGTTTATTATCCATGCTATAATTGTATTAATTTGGAAACACTAATACATGTGTGGGTACATAGACAACAATGTGTCCCTAGTATGCCTCTAGTAGACTAGCTTGTTGATCAAAGATGGTCAAGGTTTCCTAGCCATAGACATGAGATGTCATTTGATAACGGGATCACATCATTAGGAGAATGATGTGATGGACAAGACCCAAACTACGAACGTAGCATAATGATCGTGTCAGTTTATTGCTATTGTTTTCTGCATGTCAAGTATCTGTTCCTATGACCATTAGATCATGCAACTCCCTGACATCGGAGGAGTACCTTGTGTGTATCAAACGTCGCAACGTAACTGGGTGACTATAAAGGTGCTCTACAGGTATCTCCGAGGATGTCTGTTGGGTTGGCATGGATCAAGACTAGGATTTGTTACTCCGTGTGACGGAGAGGTATCTCAAGGCCCACTCGGTAATACAACATCACAATGAGCCTTGCAAGCAATGTGACTAAAGTGTTAGCCACGAGATCTTGTATTACGGAACGAGTAAAGAGACTTGCCAGTAACGAGATTGAACTAGGTATAGAGATACCGACGATCGAATCTCGGGCAAGTAACATACCGAAGAACAAAGGGAACAGCATACGGGATTAACTGAATCCTTGACATAGAGGTTCGACCGATAAAGATCTTCGTAGAATATGTAGGAGCCAATATGGGCATCCAGGTCCCGCTATTGGTTATTGATCGTAGAGGTGTCTCGGTCATGTCTACATAGTTCTCGAACCCGCAGGGTCTACACACTTAACGTTTGGTGACGATTAGTATAGTTGAGTTATTATGTTGGTGACCGAAGGTTGTTCGGAGTCTCGGATAAGATCCCGGACATGACGAGGATCTCCGGAAGAGTCCGGAGGTAAAGATTGATATATGTGATAATAGTGTTTTGATCTCCGGAAGGGTTCCGGAATTCACCGGAAGGGGTTCCGGGTGTTTACCGAAGTGTTCGGGTGCAGCAACACTTTATATGAGCCAAAGGGGTAAAGCCCACGAGGTATTGGAAAGTGCAAAAGGAAGTTTTGCTACTGCCCGGTACTACCGCTGGTAAAGGCAGTACTACCGCGTAAGCAGTACTACCGCTTGTTGGAAGCGGTACTACCGCCCAAGCGGTACTACCGCTTGTGGGAAGCGGTACTACCGGTCAAGCGGTACTACCGCTCGTGAGCGGTACTACCGCTTGTGCGCGGTACTGCAGGGATCCGAGTTGGACTCTTTCCCTGCGGGCCAAACCGACCTTGTGCGGGCAAAACCGACCTGGAGGAGGCTTTTACTCCAAGTTTAGACCCCAAGGCTCAACATATAAATAGAGGGGCAGGGCTAGCACACGGGACACATTAAGATTTCCCAAGCCGTGTGTCGGCAACCCTAACCCTCTAGTTCTCCCGTCATAAACTCCGTAGTGCTTGGCGAAGCCCTGCAGAGATTGTTCCTCACCACCATCACCACGCCGTCGTGCTGTCGGAACTCATCTACTACTTCACCATCGCTCGCTGGATCGAGGAGGTGAAGGCGTCATCAAGCCGTACGTGTGTTGAACGCGGAGGTGCCGTCCGTTCGGCACTAGTTCGTGATCGGATCGAGGGACGACTTGCGATTTGGATCGCGGAGACGTTCGACTACATCAACCGCATTTCTTAACGCTTCCGCTTAGCGATCTACAAGGGTATGTAGATTCACTCTCCCTCTCGTAGATGCTCATCACCATGGATAGATCTTGTGTGTGCGTAGGAAAATTTTTGTTTCCCATGCAACGTTCCCCAACAGTGGCATCTGAGCTAGGTCTATGCGTAGATGAGATCTCGAGTAGAACACAAACGAGTTGTGGGCGTGGGTGTATACATATTGCTTGCCGTTTCTAGTTGATACTTGATTCGGCGGTATTGTGAGATGAAGCGGCCCGGACTAACATTACTCGTACGCTTACGAGAGACCGGTTCCTTCAACTGACATGTAACTTCGTTGCATAAAGATGGCTAGCGGGTGTCTGTCTCTCTCACTTTAGTTGAATCGATTCCAATGAAGAGGGTTCTTTTAGAAGATCAAAAAGCAATCACTACACCACGTTGTGGTTTTGCGTAGGTAAGAACGGTTCTTGCAAACCCGTAGCAGCCACGTAAAATTTGCAACAACAATTAGAGGACATCTAACTTGTTTTTGCAGGGTGTGTTGTGATGTGATATGGCCAATTACATGATGAGATATATGTGATGTATGAGATGATCATGTGTTGTATAGAATATCACGACTTGCATGTCGATGAGTACGGCAACTGGCAGGAGCCATAGAGTTGTCTTTAATTATTTTCGCCGTTTTGCTTTACTTTATCGCTATGAGTTAGCAATAGTCGTGGAAGCAACAGTCAGCGCGACAACCTCATGGCGACACGTTGATGGAGATCAAGATGATGGAGATCATGGTGTCATGCCGGTGACGATGGAGATCATGCCGGTGCTTTGGAGATGGAGATCAAAAGCACAAGTTCATGGCCATATCATGTCACTTATGATTTGCATGTGATGTTAATCATTTTATGCATCTTATTTTGCTTAGGACGACGGTAGCATTATAAGGTGATCCCTCACTTAAATTTCAAGATAAATTGTGTTCTCCCCGAGTGTGCACCGTTGGGAAAGTTCGTCGTTTCGAGACACGCCGTGATGATCGGGTGTGATAGACTCTACGTTCACATACAACGGGTGTAAGCCATGTTGCACGTGCGGAACACTCGGGTTAAACTTGACGAGCCTATCATGTACAGACATGGCCTCGGAACACAAGAGACCGAAAGGTCGAACATGAGTCATATAGTAGATATGATCAACATGAAGATGTTCACCATTGAAACCACCTCAACTCACGTGATGATCGGACTTGAGTTGGTGGATTTGGATCATGTTACACTCGAATAACCGGAGGGATGTCAATTTGAGTGGGAGTTTTTAAGTAATATGATTAACTAAACTCATTATCTTGAACAATAGTCTAAGTTGTCTTTGCAAAATTTATGTTGTAGATCATGGCTCGCGCAGTAGCACCCCTGAATTTTAATGCGTTCCTAGAGAAAGCTAAGTTGAAAGATGATGGAAGTAACTTTGTGGACTGGGCCCGTAATCTAAGGATTATCCTTACGGCTTCCCAGAAGGCTTATGTCCTTGATGCACCGCTTGGTGATCCACCCGCTCCAGTTGAGTCTCTAGACGTTGTGAACGCCTGGCAGGCTCGTTCTGAAGATTACTCAATAGTTCAATGTGCAATATTGTATGGCTTAGAACCGGGACTTCAAAGACATTTTGAACGTCATGGAGCATATCAGATGTTCCAGGAGTTGAAGTTTATCTTTCAGAAGAATGCCCGGATCGAGAGATATGAGATCTCCGATAAGTTCTATGCTTGCAAGATGGAGGAGAACGGGTCTATCAGTGATCACGTACTCAGAATGTCTGGGTACTCCACCCGTCTGGCTGAATTGGGGATGCCCCTTCTGCCAGAGGCTATCACTGACAGAGTTCTTCAATCATTGCCACCTAGCTACAAGAGCTTTGTGTTGAGCTATAACATGCACGGGATGAACAAGTCAGTCGCCGAGCTGTTTGCGATGCTGAAAGCCGCTGAGTCTGAAATTCAGAAGGAGCATCAAGTGTTGATGGTCAATAAAACCACTAGTTTCAAGAAAAATGGCAAGGGTAAGAAGGGTAACTCCAAGAGGAGTGGCAAAGCAGTTGCTCCTCTCGTGAAGAAACCCAAGGCTGGACCCAAACCAGAAACTGTGTGTTTTCATTGCAAGGGAACTGGACACTGTAAGCAGAACTGCCCCAAGTATTTGGCTGACAAGAAGGCGTCCAACAACAAACAAGGTATATATGATATACATGTTATTGATGTGTACCTTACCAACTCTCGTTGTAGTGCCTGGGTATTTGATACCGGTGCGGTTGCTCATATTTGCAACTCAAAACAAGAACTGCGGAATAGACGGAGGCTGGCAAAGGACGAAGTGACGATGCGCGTGGGAAATGGTTCCAAGGTTGATGTGATCGCCGTCGGCACGCTCGCTCTTCGATTACCATCGGGATTAGTGATGAACCTGAATAATTGTTATTTAGTGCCTGCGTTAAGCATGAACATTATATCTGGATCTTGTTTATTGCGAGACGGTTACTCATTTAAATCAGAGAATAATGGTTGTTCTATTTATATGAGTAATATCTTTTATGGTCATGCACCCGATATGAGGGGTTTATTCTTATTGAATCTCGATAGTAATGATACACATGTTCATAACATTGATGCCAAAAGATGTAGAATTGATAATGATAATACCACTTTCTTGTGGCACTGCCGTTTAGGTCATATTGGCGTAAAACGCATGAGGAAGCTCCATGCTGATGGACTTTTGGAGTCACTTGATTTTGAATCACTTGACACATGTGAGCCATGCCTCATGGGCAAGATGACTAAAACGCTGTTCTCTGGAACAATGGAATGGGCAAGTGACTTATTGGAAATCATACATACTGATGTGTGCGGTCCGATGAGTATTGAGGCGCGCGGTGGTTATCGTTACTTTCTCACCTTCACTGATGACTTAAGTAGATATGGGTATATTTACTTAATGAAACACAAGTCTGAAATATTTGAAAAGTTCAAACAATTTCAGAGTGAAGTTGACAATCATCGTAACAAGAAGATTAAATTCCTACGATCTGATCGAGGAGGAGAATATCTGAGTTATGAGTTTGGCAGTCACTTAAGACAGTGTGGAATTGTTTCACAATTGACACCGCCTGGAACACCACAGCGTAAGGGTGTGTCCGAACGTCGTAATCGAACCTTATTGGATATGGTGCGATCTATGATGTCTCTTGCCGATTTGCCACTATCGTTTTGGGGTTATGCATTAGAGATAGCTGCATTCACTTTAAATAGGGCACCATCGAAATCCGTTGAGACGACGCCATATGAATTTTGGTTTGGCAAGATGCCAAAGCTGTCGGTTCTTAAAGTTTGGGGATGTGATGCTTATGTCAAAAAGCTTCAGCCTGAAAAGCTGGAACCCAAAGCGGAAAAATGCGTCTTCATAGGATACCCAAAAGAGACAGTTGGGTATACCTTCTACCTCAGATCCGAAGGCAAAGTGTTTGTCGCTAAAAACGGAACATTTCTTGAGAAAGAGTTTCTCTCGAAAGAATTGAGTGGGAGGAAGATAGAACTTGATGAGGTTGTTGAACCTTTACTTCAACCTGAGAGTAGCGCAGCGCAGAAAGATGTTTCTGTAGAGCCTACATCAGCTGAAGAGGAAGTTAATGATGATGATCATGAAGCTTTGGATCAAGTTGCTATCGAACCTCGTAGGTCGACAAGGACGCGTACTGCTCCTGAGTGGTACGGCAACCCTGTCTTAGAGGTCATGTTGTTGGACAACGATGAACCTACGAGCTATGGAGAAGCGATGATGGGCCCGGATTCCGAGAAGTGGTTAGAGGCCATGAAATCCGAGATGGGATCCATGTATGAAAACAAAGTGTGGACTTTGGAAGTATTACCTGAAGGGCGTAAGGCCATTCAGAACAAATGGATCTTTAAGAGGAAGACGGACGCGGACGGTAATGTCACCGTCTATAAAGCTCGACTTGTGGCAAAGGGTTTTTCACAAGTTCAAGGAGTTGACTACGATGAGACCTTCTCACCCGTAGCGATGCTTAAGTCCGTCAGAATCATGTTAG
Organism: Elymus sibiricus; assembly: GCA_039707655.1. NCBI lineage: Eukaryota > Viridiplantae > Streptophyta > Magnoliopsida > Poales > Poaceae > Elymus > Elymus sibiricus. The sequence goes on along the minus strand of CM077669.1, from coordinate 233,641,894 downwards.
CAATAGCTGCCTTTTTCGATTATGAAATTTGGCAGATGGATGTCAAAATAGCGTTCCTTAACGGTTTCCTTAAGGAAGAGTTGTATATGATGCAACCAGAAGGTTTTGTCGATCCAGAGAATGCTGACAAAGTTTGCAAACTCGAGCGATCCATTTATGGACTGGTGCAAGCATCTCGGAGTTGGAATCTTCGCTTTGATGAGGTGATCAAAGCGTTCGAGTTTATACAAGTTTACGGAGAAGCTTGTATTTACAAGAAAGTGAGTGGGAGCTCTATAGCGTTTCTAATATTATATGTGGATGACATATTGCTGATTGGAAACAATATAGAAATGTTGGAAGGCGTGAAGGAATATTTGAACAAAAGTTTTTCAATGAAGGACCTAGGAGAAGCTGCTTTCATATTAGGCATCAAGATCTATAGAGATAGATCGAGACACTTAATAGGACTTTCACAAAGCACATACCTTGACAAAGTTTTGAAGAAGTTCAAAATGGATCGGTCCAAGAAGGGGTTCTTGCCTGTATTGCAAGGTGTGAAGTTGAGTAAGACTCAATGCCCAGTGACTGCAGAAGATAGAGAAAAGATGAGTGTCATCCCCTATGCTTCAGCCATAGGCTCTATCATGTATGCAATGCTGTGCACAAGACCCGATGTCAGCCTTGCCATAAGTATGGTCGGAAGGTTTCAAAGTGATCCGGGAATGGAACACTCGACGGCAGTCAAGAATATCCTGAAGTACCTGAAAAGGACTAAGGACATGTTTCTCGTTTATGGAGGTGATCAAGAGCTCGTCGTAAAGGGTTACGTCGATGCAAGCTTTGACACTGATCCGGATGACTCTAAGTCGCAAACCGGATACTTATTTATTCTTAATGGGGGTGCGGTTAGCTGGTGCAGTTCCAAGCAAAGCGTGGTAGCTGATTCTACATGCGAAGCGGAGTACATCGCTGCCTCGGAGGCGGCGAAGGAAGGTGTCTGGATGAAGGAGTTCATGACAGATCTTGGAGTAGTGCCTAGTGCGCTTAACCCAATGACTCTGTTTTGTGATAATACCGGTGCCATTGCTCTAGCCAAGGAACCAAGATTTCACAAGAGGACCAGACACATAAAGCGACGTTTCAATTCCATCCGCGATTACATCAAGGAGGACGACATAAATATTTGCAAAGTACACACGGATCTGAATGTTGCAGATCCGATGACTAAACCTCTTCCAAGGGCTAAACATGAACAACACCAGAACTGCATGGGTGTTCGATTCATTACAATGTAAATCACATAGTGATGTGAACTAGATTATTGACTCTGGTGCAAGTGGGAGACTGTTGGAAATATGCCCTAGAGGCAATAATAAATTGGTTATTATTATATTTCCTTGTTCATGATAATCGTTTATTATCCATGCTATAATTGTATTGATTGGAAACTCAAATACATGTGTGGGTACATAGACAACACTGTGTCCCTAGTAAGCCTCTAGTTGACTAGCTCGTTGATCAAAGATGGTTAAGGTTTCCTAGCCATTGACATGAGATGTCATTTGATAACGGGATCACATCATTAGGAGAATGATGTGATGGACAAGACCCAAACTACGAACGTAGCATAATGATCGTGTCAGTTTATTGCTATTGTTTTCTGCATGTCAAGTATCTGTTCCTGTGACCATGAGATCATGCAACTCCCTGACATCGGAGGAGTACCTTGTGTATCAAACGTCGCAACGTAACTGGGTGACTATAAAGGTGCTCTACAGGTATCTCCGAGGATGTCTGTTGGGTTGGCATGGATCAAGACTGGGATTTGTTACTCCGTGTGACGGAGAGGTATCTCAGGGCCCACTCGGTAATACAACATCACAATGAGCCTTGCAAGAAATGTGACTAAAGTGTTAGCCACGAGATCTTGTATTACGGAACGAGTAAAGAGACTTGCCAGTAATGAGATTGAACTAGGTATAGAGATACCGACGATCGAATCTCGGGCAAGTAACATACCGAAGAACAAAGGGAACAGCATACGGGATTAACTGAATTCTTGACATAGAGGTTCGACCGATAAAGATCTTCGTAGAATATGTAGGAGCCAATATGGGCATCCAGGTCCCGCTATTGGTTATTGATCGTAGAGGTGTCTCGGTCATGTCTACATAGTTCTCGAACCCGCAGGGTCTACACACTTAACGTTTGGTGACGATTAGTATAGTTGAGTTATTATGTTGGTGACCGAAGGTTGTTCGGAGTCCGGGATAAGATCCCGGACATGACGAGGATCTCCGGAAGAGTCCGGAGGTAAAGATTGATATATGTGATAATAGTGTTTTGATCTCCGGAAGGGTTCCGGAAATCACCGGAAGGGGTTCCGGGTGTTTACCGAAGTGTTCAGGTGCAGCAACACTTTATATGAGCCAAAGGGGTAAAGCCCACGAGGTATTGGAAAGTGCAAAAAGAAGTTTTGCTACTGCCTTAAGCGGTACTACCGCTGGTAAAGGCAGTACTACCGCTTGTTGGAAGCGGTACTACCGCCCAAGCGATACTACCGCTTGTGTGAAGCGGTACTACCGCTCAAGCGGTACTACCGCTCGTGAGCGGTACTACCGCTCGTGCGCGGTACTGCAGGGATCCGAGTTGGACTCTTTCCCTGCGGGCCAAACCGACCTTGTGCGGGCAAAACCGACCTGGAGGAGGCTTTTACTCCAAGTTTAGACCCCAAGGCTCAACATATAAATAGAGGGGCAGGGCTAGCACACGGGACACATTAAGATTTCCCAAGCCGTGTGTCGGCAACCCTAACCCTCTAGTTCTCCCGTCATAATCTCCGTAGTGCTTGGCGAAGCCCTGCAGAGATTGTTCCTCACCACCATCACCACGCCGTCGTGCTGTCGGAACTCATCTACTACTTCACCATCGCTCGCTGGATCGAGGAGGTGAAGGCGTCATCAAGCCGTACGTGTGTTGAACGCGGGGGTGCCGTCCGTTCGGCACTAGTTCGTGATCGGATCGAGGGACGACTTGCGATTTGGATCGCGGAGACGTTCGACTACATCAACCGCGTTTCTTAACGCTTCCGCTTAGCGATCTGCAAGGGTATGTAGATTCACTCTCCCTCTCGTAGATGCTCATCACCATGGATAGATCTTGTGTGTGCGTAGGAAATTTTTTGTTTCCCATGCAACGTTCCCCAACAGGGAGGGAGAGAGAGAGGGGGCCGCGGGGTGGCGGGGCGGCCTGTGGGTGGGGGCGGCCGGTGGGCGTGAGCGGACGGTGGGTGGGGGCCGCTGCCGGTGGGCGTCGGGTCGGGGCGGGAGCGGCCAGAGGGAAAGAGAGACGGGAGCGGCCGGTGGTTGGTGGCGGCGCGGTGGTGAGGGCGGGATGGAGACGCGGGAGAGTGAGGGGGGTGGAGGTGGATCCGGCCGTTATGGGGGGTGGGCTCTTTGCCATCTGCTAGCAGACGGCAAAGAGGGGGGGACGGGGGGGCCCGCCGTGATCGTTAGGGGGACGTCCTCTTTGCCGTCCGCTAGCGGACGACAAAGAGGGGGGAGGCAGACGACAAATCTTACCCGACGGCAATGATGTACCCATGGTGTGGTGGGGCCCGCCCATGACCTTTGCCGTCTGCTTGCCCAATCTTTGCCGTCCGCTAGCCGACGGCAAAGGGTGGGCTGATGGCAAGGGCTTTCTTTGCCATCCGCCCACCCTTTGCCGTCCGTTTTCTGCAAGCTGATTGCAAAGGCTTTCTTTGTCGTCCGCCAGCAGACGGCAAAGACATGGCGGACGACAAATGATCTGATTCCAGTAGTGTCCTACTCTGCCGCCCGCTCCCGCTGTCGGCCAGAAACCCATCTGGGACCTGTCAGGCCTTAGCAGCTCGAAGGACGAGGATGAAGAGTAAGTGTCCGCATTTATCTTGCTTAATCTTGAATCCTTGATGCATCTAGTTTTTTCAACCTTGCCGGTGTCATCTTGCAGGGACCAAGAGACCTTGGCGTAGCGAGTGGCCAAGAGGGCCAAGACTGCTCTTACCGCAAAAGGGACAACAAGCTCCAGTCCGAGGTGGAGGCTATCGTCAATAGCCACCAATGTAGCCCGCCGCGCAGCCCTCATCCGGAGAGTACTTTCCAGTACCCAGTGGCGAGCGCTGGCGCAGGTGCTACGTCTTCCTCCGTTCCCCTGCAGATGGGGAAAGAGCACCAAGAGGAGGATCACATGAGGACTAACCTTCCCTAGGTGGCTCAAATGCGCTCCACTCCGGCGAGGAGTTCTCCGGCAAGGGCCGCCACTGAAGAACTTGTCCGCATCGAGGATGCTTCGGGAAGCGAAGCTGCCGGCAGTAATGCGACAGCAATAGATGTTGCCAGAGGAGATGAAACCTCTTCTCAACAAGTGCCCACAGGTGAACCCCCTTGTCTTTGGAACCTTTCTCCTCTCTTGTTTCGCTTTTTTGTCTTCTTGAACTTCTTCTGAATTTGATTTTTTGTTTCCTGCTTCAACTTGTAGATATGCCCCCAAACGATGACATGGAAATGGACGTTAACGTTGGGGAGATCGCCAAGGAAGCAACCGCTGACGCCAGCCAAATCGCGGCAGAGGAAGATGCCGCCAAGAAGGCCGCGGAAGAAGCTCGCAAGGAACCTGCTGAGGAAGTGACCCCGGCGGTGGCCACAGAAACTGAAGACATTTCTTTCTCAGGAGCGCCCGGCAAGGGCATGCTCATCGAGGAGGGGGCAACTAGCAAGGTTGCCGCCGACCCATCGACATCTCAAGTGCCTCCGCCCAGCAGGTATCTCAAGGTCGGCGATCTGTAGTTTGTCAATGCTCTCGGCGAGGACATCCTTGAGGCTTTCACCGAGGAGAAAGCTCTTGATGGCACTATAGCCACGGCTGGAGGGGTTGTCATTGTTGATCCATTTGGCGGAAGCGACGAGGACAAGGAGCAAGCCATCCTTCTCTCTATCAGGAAGAATTTCCACTAGCTCCAGACGCACTACGGCAGCCGCTCGAATAGGTTGGACCACTGGGAAGCTATTCTCGCCAACACATAGGCCAATTTCCAGGCGCGCCTCAGTGAAACACATGCCTGGTTCACCCAATGTTGTGGAGGAATTTGTTTTGGAGAAGGCTAAGGCGGAGATGGCGCTTGAAGAGGCCTAGCAAAGGATTGCCGCTGCTGATGCAGATCTTGTCAAGCGCAAAGCTACCCTCGGCTCTCATGAGGAGGATCTTGCCACGCGGGAAGCTGCAATCGCCGCCAAGCTTGACAATCAGCTGGCGCGGCAGATCCAGGAGCTGGAGTTGAAGCATAAGGAGGCCATCGAAGCCCAAGCCATAGAGCACGCCGGCAAACTTCAAGAGACTGTTGGGGTTGCAGAAGCTGTTGAGGACGCCAAGGCTGATGTAACAACCCAAGACCCAGACCCCACTATTTATGTTGTGTTCATGCTTGCAATGCTTGGGATGTATGTTTGTTTTAGTTTGTTCTACATCATGCATCATACTCATCACTGCTTCCTTTGTGGCATATTAAATTCTATTGTGATCTTGTGTGAAACTCCATCTTCTCCTCTTCAAATATGAATTGTTGCATCTTGCTCTTCCCATGGTAAACCCTCATCAAGTGCAAAACCCCATCACCTAGCTTCTTTCTTTCAAAATTATCCAATTATTGGAAGTGTCATTTTTCTGTCTCATAAATATGTTCACTATATTTTTTCTAAAATCCCTAAACCATGCCTATATCCTCCTCACAATCTTCAGCTCTTTTCAATTGTTTTGGTTAGGCTAAGAATTTATCCAAGTTTGAAAATATTTCAAAACTTGCATAAATTTGCAGTCTCTAAAATATGCCAAAGCAATTTGGTTAAATAGAACATAAATCCGGAATCCTAGGGGTATTTTTATATCCTCCATATCGTTCTCCTAGCCCCTGATTCTTTTCTTTATATGTTCTATTTATTCTTTCTGAAAAGAAAAATAAATAGAAGAAGGAAAGGATCTGGGCAGAGCCCGCTTACCTGGCCCAGCCGAACCCCTGCCGCGCATAGCAGCAGAACCGCATCCCATCTTAGCGCCTCCCCGGTAACTTCCGACGTTGAACCCTCGCGACCCCACCTGCCAGCCTCTCCCTTCGCTCCTTTTCTTCCTCCTCTGCCAGACGCTCCCTCTCACGGTAAAAACTGGAGGGGCAACACACATGGCCACCATGGCACCGCGTCCCCCTTTATAAGCCCCTCGGCCTCCGCTAGGGTTCCTTCCTCTCCTCTCTCCATGCCGCCGCCGCTCCACAGCTTCTTCCCTTGCCTCCTCCCGTTGTACTCCCGTAAGAGAGAGAGAGAGTGCAGATACGAAGAGGAAGCCGCCGGTGCTCGTTGGCGTCGTCCTCGCGGACGGCCAACTTCCTTATCCCCGGCGTCATGTCTTCTAGCTCACTGTCGTCTCCCTTGCCCGATTCCCGACGCTGGAAGGTCAGGAGCTTCTCCTCGGAGCCCGCGGGGTCGTCATCTTCCTCGCGAACCAGGAGCTCCTTCGCCACGGACAGCCTGCGCCTTCGCCCCCTCCGTCGCATCTCCGGCCCCTCGTCGTGTTCCTCGAGCCCATGGTGAGCAGTCGCTCCTCCTAGCCCCATCTTTGGCTTGATTCCGTCGCGTAGTGTCTTCCCGCCTAGCTATCGCTATGTCCACCATGGAGGAGCTCCTGAGCTCACCTCGCATGCTCCTTTGCTAGCCCGCATGAATGCAAGCGTTCCAGCGCACGCACGCCCCCACACACACCACAACACCTGCATGCACCTTCGCATCACTTGTAGTTGCCTTGCACACGAATGCCCAGCAGCAGCAGCCGCTCGGTTCTCATGCGCACACGTTTCCGCATGCTCGCTGCAGACCCAAGTCCCAATCTGCCGCTGCATTGCTTGACAGCATCGCCAGCAACCTCCATGGCCAAGGTCGGTCCTCTGGTTAGCTATTTAGCTGCTGGTTTGCTTTTCTACCCCTGCGACCAGGGATCAAATAACTATGGCTGCACCTTTTGTATTTTAGATTTTGCCTCGCCGGGGTACCTCATTTTGCAATTTCTTCATCAAAAATTGGACTGCCCTCATAGCACAAGTACCTCGCTAGCCTAGTGGGTCATCGCTGCACCCTCTAAACCGAGGGGTCTGCGGTTCAAATCTTGGTCACCCCTATTTTATTTCGATTTTTTTTATCTTGTTGATCTGTCGACCTCCATGCTTCATCAAGCGGCCTGCTGCAATTTTGTCACGAACACAGCCACAGGTGGAGTGGCTAGCGCAGTCATTCTTTAAACCAGGGGGTGCTGAAATCAATTCAGCTTTCCCTAAGTTTTGCTTGCTTCTTTAGCATTTTCTCTCTGTGCCAATGACACCCGGGTCCTAGCGCCCTGTTGACTGATCTTGAGTTGACCAGTTGACCACCATTAGGATCCCATAGGTCATAGACCACGGCTAGCACACCCCTATGTCTCTGCTATTTTTTCCTGCATTTAGAATTGCTCAAATTTCAGCATAATGTTGCATTTTGTAAATTTCGTAGCTAATTAACCGTCCAGCATAATAAAACATGTCCAATTTGTAAAATGCTTAGAATTTTGTGTAGTTTCACAATATCTAACTTTCATCCATGTTAAAAAAATGTTTAAACTTGTTGATTGGATTAATTTGCATATTGTCGTGATTAAACGGTTTATTGCACAACTAAATAATCATAGCTCCGATTAAGGTGATCCACATATGAAATCACCACTTGACATCGAAGCAACTCGAATTACCATACTCCAACAAAACAAAGGATGAAGCTTCTGAAACAAGCCGGAAACAAATACATAACCTATTTGCATTTGTTGAAAGGATAATCCTAGGTAACTACATGAATTCCCACCTAAGAACTTCCGAAATCTTTCTGGTTATGCAATCTGGTCCAACGGATACACGGATAAATTACTGAAAATACACTCAACTCCTAGCAATAATACTACCCACCGTGTATCACATCCGTCAACACAAAACCAGAGAAACCTCGGAAACTCATCTACCTCAGACCCTCGTAATCACAACGATACTAAACATGGCAGTACATGTGATCCCGCTCCCCAGTACTGGGTGCCGCCACACTCTTCGCACCACGAATAGTATTGAAGCAATTTCGAACATCCGCATCCTGGGGTACTAAGGAAACTGAACGATAACGATGTGTCAAGAACCCCTTGGAGCTCAACTCCCCGGGTCCAATCCATACGTACGAGGGGAACCAAGAACAGAGTTCCGGTCACATCGACATCATAGAGGTTCCAAAATACCCGCGTGATCCTAAAAAAATTTGAGTGAGAAGAGGGGAAGAATTAAAATTCCTACGTTAGGATTCCTCACCAGAGCATAGAAGAGGAGTAAAAAGAATACTACTCTCCGATATATAACTAGACTCAAAATAAATTTTTTAAACTAGACTCGACCCGACCAAGTTCGATCAATCAAGGGGGCTCCTAGGTCGGTACAATCTCTGATACCAACTTGTAACGCCCAAGATGCGATCCTATCCTTATTTTGGCACGAGGGCCTCGACAGGGATAGAAGCGCATCTCATCGTTTCGCAAGAATGGATATCATTACAAGTACATGTAAAGAAGAGATGAGTATATGGAATTGGCTTACACTCGCCACAAGCTACATCAATATCACATCAATACAACAACATATCCAAATATCATACAGAAGAGCCGGGCCCGACTACGGACGAAAACAAACGATAAAATGACATCCATCCTTGCTATCCCAGGCTGCCGGCCTGGAACCCATCCTAGATCGATGAAGAAGAGGAAGAAGAATTCCAAATCAAAGAAGCATCGCGCTCACGTCAAATCATCGCATTACCTATACGTACAACTGTTGTTGTAGTAATCTGTGAGCCACAGGGACTCAGCAATCTCATTTCCAAGGGTATCAAGACTATTAAAGCTTAATCGGTGAGGTAAGGTTAAGTGGTGAGGCTGCAGCAAGCACTAAGCATTTATTTGAGTGGCTAACTTACGAGTACAAGAATAAAGGGGGATGATCGTCGCATAAACGGACGTGAACTAGTAATGATCTCTAAGAGATCCTTAACACCTACTTACGAACAAACATAACTCCACCGTGTTCTCTCTCGGTTCAGAAATCACGAGAAGAGACAGTCATGGTTACGCACACGGTTGGTGTATTTTATTTGAGTTTACTTCAAGTTTGCTATGACCGGGTGTTAAATAAAGTTTCCAAGTTGCCACGTAACTGCGGGCACGGCTTTCCGAAAGATTTAACCCTACAGGGGTGCTCCAACTCATCCATCACAAACTAACCACACGCCGCGGGAATAACCTCGACCATGAATCCCGTGATTTCCTAGGCAATTTCGTTGGAAAACCTCAACCTCGAGATAGCCCGAAGTATTTTCAGAATTCCTCGCGCAAGACATTCGAGAAAGGTAAAACAAGTCCAGCAAGACCGCCCGACGTACCGACAAAACCCGATAGGAGCCGCGTATCTCGTTCTCAAGGTACGACTGGATGAGCTAGACGTCGGGTTGGCTGAAACCCCGGGTGACCAGGGGGCGCCGGACATCGCTCGGTTTGGACCAACACTCGTGAGGAGCACTGGCCCGGGTGGTTGATTAAGTATCCTCGGGTTAATTACTCCCTATGCAGGTTTATTAGTTATTAGGCAAATGTAGTACCAAAGTTGGGTCTTGCTAGACAAGTTTCAATCTAAAACGGATGGTCAGGGGGGTCCCCATAACAACCCCGAGCATGTTAGGAGCGCAAAATATGGAACATAACACCGGTACACAAGTAACTAGGGCGGCAAAAGTGGAACAAAACACCAAGCAGAAGGCCAAGCCTTCCACCTTTTACCAAGTATATATGTGCACTAAATTAAATAGCAATAATATTGTGATATATCAAAATATCCATGTTGCACATGGAAGAACTTGCACCTGCAACTAGCAACGCTATAAGAAGGGCTGAGCAAGCGGTAACATAACCAAACAAAGGTTTGCTGGGATGTGGAGGGGGTAGAGGCTTATCATGGCATATTAGGAGGCTTGACAAACAGGTGGTAGGTAGCGAGACAGCGATAGAAATGAGACAACTAGCATGGCAATGATAGTAATGGTATCCAGGGAAATGATCATCTTGCCTGAGATCCCGCTTGGAAGAAGAACGAATCCATGAAGATGACGAGCCAACGTAGTCGAACGAATCCTCACACTCCGAACGCTTTCGGAACTCTATCGAGAAGAAGCAATCCGGAAACAACAATCAACACATGGTAAACACCACAACATATACATGACATGATGCGCAAGCAATGATTATGCATGTCAAGTTTAAATATGCAACGCATGGCATGGCAAGATGCAAAAGTCAAACACTACATATTAAGTGAAGCTCAATACGCAACGAGCTGCATATTGACAAAACTCCACGTTCGAATCTTTTAGTTCACTCTCGTTTAGGTACTTATCAATATTAAATGTTGTTTAACATGGGTGGTCATGGCATAAGGTGAAGATGGAATTAAAGCAATTTTTAAATGGAGAAGGAGAACATACATAAAACAAATTAATAACTCTCCATATTATGAGAAATATGGTTAATTTTGTTTAACTAAACAATCATTTTAAATGTTGTTTATCATGGCAAGAGGTGAAGCATACACAACTACATCATCTAGGCATTTTAAATGAGGCCGAAAACAACATATAGTATTTCCGAAACGACCCCATATGCAAATTATGAAGATGGTCCAGATCTGTCCTGAGCATATTTTATAGTTGTTAAACAGCAATATAAAGTGTGCCATGAGATTCTACACGTTTTTCCAGTCAAGTTACATATGTGGAACATTTTACTCGAAGCTACGGTTATTTAGTTATGGACTAAACCGTTTAGCAAGTCATTAGGCAATTTTAATGCAACATCATTTGTATATGTTTTAACATGCATGAGGGATGTCATGATCAAATATTATGCAATTTAAGAAATTAAGAACATATAATATGATATGGGCATTTGTCACCACGACGGAAAGAAATGGGTGTCATGGCGACGAAAACGAAAATGATGCCACGGCAACATTCCCGTGATACGACAACTCAGTGAGATGTCGGTGCAAAAGAACAAGTGTGGATGTGCAGAACATGCAAGAGATTGTGGGGTGATCCCGGTTTCCGGGTTCCCACGTGTCGGAGGGTGCAAAACGAGGGGCAAAGTGCAATGAACAATCGCAGACGATGCAAATATGCGGTTCATCTCATACGTCACACATGTACCGATCACACGCGGTTGTCTTGACGGTTATACCTTTGAAGTGTTCATTCGGGGTGGACCAAGGTTCGTCGAGGGATGTAGAGGAAGTAGACGTTCTCGCGAGTGTCGTAGTGGAAGTAGTGGTTCATGGCGGCGGTAGTGGTACACGTTTGTAGCCGGTCTTGGCGGGTCGTCGTGTAGTCGTTCTTGGCGACAGGACTGGAAGTAGTGGTACACGTGCCCGTACTCGAACTTCACACTTGTGGTCCACGGGTCTTCGGGCGACGGTAGTCGAACACGGTAACGATACTCGGTGATTCAAGGCAGCCTTTGGACTTGGTCGTAGCACGAGACAATATACAACAGGGGCAGGGTTTGTTGTTGTGTGACCAAGTGGAGGGCTCAGCGCAGCAAGGGCAGCAGCAGCGGCATGCGAGCAATGGCAGCATGGTGCAAGGCAGAGGCGGAGGGAGCACTGAATGGAGCACAAGGAGAGGCCGGAACATGGTGGTGGCGAGATGCATTGCTAGCCACTACAGGAGCAGCTTAGGTGGTCGCGGGCGTGCAGGATGGAGGAGCTGCACGTACAGGGGAAGCCACGGGGCAAAGGAGGCGAGACGGCGTTGGAGGAGCTCGGGTTCGGGCGCGAGAGGTTGAGGTGGGCGGCGTGCTCGCCGGAGAAGCGGCAGCAGGGGCAAAGCGCGGGCAAGGCAAGGAGGCGGCTAGGAGGATGATGCAGCAGCGGCTACAACAACAGATGCTAGCGGAGCTCGGGGCAACCGGCAGCTAGAGGCGAGCAGATGGACTAGGAGGAGGAAGGGCGCGCCAGAGAGCCGGTGGCAAGGGCCGGCCATAGAGGTCGGCCTCATCGGCCAGAGCTGATGCAAGAGGTGGGTCAGAGCTCGCCCATGGTGCGGTGTTAGCCATGGTTGCAGGCACGATGGAGAGAAGCAGAGGGCGCGGCGAGGAGGCCAAGAGGGCGGCACTCGGTGGCAACTTGCTCGCCGGCAAAGGGCTGAGTGACTGGAGGCAAGGGTCGTCGGCGCGGGCGACCGGCGTGAGGGGATCCCCTCCTGGCGGCGCACGAGCAAGGTGAGGGAGAGAGTGGATAGATGGGGATCGATCGGTTGGCTGGGCTTTCGATCGGCAAGGGTTAGATAGGCGCTGGAGTTGGGCATAATTGGGCTGCGGCTGGGCTCCATCCCTCCTTCTCTCTCCTAATTCTTTTTTTATCTCTTTGAGACAAAAAAACAGAATTTTGAAGAAAAGAAAGAGAGAGTTAGGAAAAGAGTTTGAGCAAGGAGGTTGTTTTTCTTTGGCCCACAAAATGAGTTTGATCCAAGGAAAACAGAAATGAGCATGTGTGAAGTTTTAATTCGAACTCATTTGAATTACTCAAATGGGTTTGAATAGGAAGTGGGTATTTGAAAGGTCTCAAAAATATTGAAGATTTTTGGAGGGGTCTTGATAAATGGAAAAGAGTTATTGACAAGCTTTGGAGGTCAAACTCAAAGAAGAAAAGGCATGGCATTATTTTGCAAAAGTGTTAGTTGATTCCAAATTAATGGAATATTTTATTATAGCTCCCTAATAATATTGGGAGGGATATGTCATAAAGAGAAATCACCATGTGAATTCCCTCGATTTAAATAGATCGAGAGATCTATGCAATTTGTTTATTTGAGTTGAAAAAAATATCTAGCGTCAGTCTCGGGATGTTACACCTGCCACTCGCATTAGTAATATCTAGTGCCATATATGCAAGGGTATATGTCATTTCAAGAAGGATTGTCCTAATTTGAAGAGGGTGCTGCTCACAAATGATGGATATGTCACCGATGACTCAACCAAAAAATCTGAATCTAAGAAGAAAAATGCAAAATATTGTACTTTTGAGACCGGAGCACCTCTGAGTTCAGATGGAGGAGATGGTGTTAATCTCATGGTTCGCAAAGTGGCTCATGACGATCCTCCTATTGTTGAGAAGGGCCAGCGACAAATTGTGTTCCAATCCGTTTGCAAGATCAAGGGCAAAAACTACAAGGTAGTCATCGATAGAGGTAGCTACAATAACATCATCAATAGTGATCTTGTGAATGCTCTTGGGATATCATGGAGGCAGCCCTAGCCATATTATGTTAAGTGGTTGAATGGTGCTTGTAAGCTGAAGATTACACATCGCGCTAGGGTACAATTTTCAGTGGGGAGTTATGTGGACAAGGTGGTATGTGATGTGGTTCCAATGCAAGCTTGTCATCTTCTTTTAGGAAGGCCATGGTAGTTTGATCACAATGCTACTCACCATGGGAGGTCTAACAAATACTCCTTCATGTATCAAGGTTAGAACCATATGTTGGAACCTATGGTGGATAAAGAACTCAACGTTGAGCAATTCCCACGATTGAAGAAGCCCAAAAAGAATACCTCAAAACCGAGGATGGTTTTGTCCAAAGGAAGGGAGGATGATGTGTACCAGACTAGGAACAAGGAACTAGAGAGTGAGGTTCATGTTAGCACAAATGTTAAACCATTAGAGCAGCCAAAGGAAGACATGGGCAAAACCCTTATCTTAGTTGGGAAGCTTCTGGTGCATATTTTGGGAGAAATGATACATCAGCTTTTTAGTTGCAACTTCCCACCTAACCTTAGTTTATTCTACAAGGCCTAGCCCACTTTAGCTGCTGCATGAGATGGTGTTTGAAGTCAGCTTTCATTCAAAAGAATGGTGCATCACTTGAGGTCTTGATTCAAAAGTTGTGCAGGCTCCCATGCAAGCTGTCTAGGAATTAATTACAGTGCGAGGCTCGACAAGTTTGCTCCTGCTATAGCTTAGGGCTCATGAATTTTCCCTTCATTTTGAGCTGTTTTCACACCTAGCTAGTAGGTGCTTCTAGTATAAGTACTCCCCAGCTGTTCAATGTGAAGGGGGTGATATTTTTGAGTTTATGTTTGTAGACAGCTGGTGAGGTTGTGTTCTGCTAAGAGCTCTCGTATTGTTGATTGTTACCTCGTGTGTGTGGATTGGAGGGCCTGTCCTCAATTCATATAGGATCCTTGTGGTTCCCTCTTGTACATAGGTTCGCAAGTTTCATGGTTTGGGTTGCGTCCTTGTAAACCAAGCTAGTTATCCGCTGCAATTTATCTGAGAGTGTTTCCTCTTGTTCATTGCCATTTGAGAGAGATAGTGGATGTTCTTGTGAGTTCTTTGTCACCGTGAAAGATCGTTTCCAGTAGCGTTCCGCATCACTCATCAACACTCAATCACTCTCTCACAGAATTTGGCTTGGTAAAAGAGGATGACTAGGTGCAAAGCAACTTGGGGAGGCTAGGAATCAAGATTCATATGGTGGGAATGGAATATCTTGATCTCAACACATGAGTAGGTGGTTCTCTCTCAGAAAATGAATGGTGGAAGTGTTGGTTTGTTTTGAGTGCTCTCTCTACAAATGAGATGGGTTGGAGGGGTATATATAGCCATCTCCAAAAATCCTACCGTTACAACATTATTTCCCAACTCGGTGGAACCGAAGTAAAACTCGGTTGTATCGATTAGCGCAAAATGTTCTAACTTTCAGCTTTTCGATGAGACCAACGGATAACAACTCGGTGAGACTGATTTGGTTGACGTTGAGCATATCCACATATTGGTGGCTTTGAGATATAAAACCTGGAGGTTCCAAAGTAAAATATCTTGTTTCCAGAGAGTTGGTCACTGCTTTTCGGTTGTACCGAATACGATCTTGGTGGTACCGCGGTACTAGGGTTTGGCTTGGGTTCTCTCTAATGCTAACTCAGTGAGGTAGAATCTGAAAACTTGGTGGTGCCGAATTTCATAGTTTAGGTTTGGACATAATCTTTGTGCGAGTTTGGTTGAGGCTTTTGGTGGCAAATCTCTAAGCACTTTGAGTAACCAGATCATTATAAATAACCCATCCCCTTTTAATTGTATTGGCTTTCCTATGGACTCAATTATGATTGCTCACATAAAATAAAATGAAGAGTCTTCAAGCTATTTCCAATAGGTGTTCATTGCATCTAGGGGATCCATCTCAGAGTTCCTAGCCAATCCATACATTAAACTTTCCTGAAATATATTTGATAGGCTCATTAGGTCAATGAACTATATGTTGTTGTTAATTACCAAAACCACCTAGGCAGAAGTTGTGCTTTTAATCTCCCCCTTTTTGGTTATTGATGACAACATATAGATCAAAGCTTCGACAAAAGATATAATCAATGCATAGTATCATTGCTTTGAGAAGTATGTGATAAGCAAGAGCTCCCCTTAAATTTGTGCAGTATTTTGAATTTGTGTTTGAATGCAAATGCACAGTCGATTAGGATCATGGGTCGCTCTTCCATGCGACATACATCTTGGTGGAGCGCATAAAAGATTTGAGCAAAATGCAATGCACACATCACCAAGCATACAAGTGAATGATCATCATATTCTAACCTATAAGGATGGCCGTTCCTGGCCATCTGATCGCTGTAAATTTCCCACCTCTTCTCCCCTCAGCGTTAGATCTTGACTGTGTGTTTTACCTTGTTCATTTTTTCACATATGTATGACGAGTGGGCCAATTGTCGGTGGGGTCATTGTGTGTTGGCTGGGTGCGGAGTGGAACGGTGCGATTGGTTGTTCATCCAGAAAAGCCCATTGGCCACCCAATCCCCACACCCGCACGCCCGCACCCCTCACTCCAGCCTCGCCCGTCTCAGCCGCCACCCCCACGAACCCTAGCCGCGCTCCATCCGCATCCGTCCTCCATCCTCCCTCCCTGGTACGAGTCCTCCCTCCCCTGCCTCTGTCCGCCTCGAGCTCCTCCTCCTCCTCCTCCTCCGTCCTCACGTTCTTCACCTCGAGCCCCGCCTCTTCCACCCCATGCGGACTTCACCTCTTCCGCTCGCGTGCCAGTTCAAAGGCAACAGGGGAAGAATGCCGTGGTGAGTCCTCAGGAGAGGAGAGGAGGACGGCGTGGAAGAGGTGGAGCACAGGAAATCACGAAGGCGAGGAGGCGGAGCACAGGAAATGAAGAAGGCGAGGAGGCGATGGGGGATGGGACAAGGGCAGGAAGAGCATGGTGGGTGAGACGCCGTTGCTGTCCACAGCGGCTGGTCCACAGGACAGCGATGCATGGCGGCAGCGGTTTTCCCTCCAGTTCGACGTCCCCGTCGCCTACCCTAGGTCGCGCCCGAGATCGAGCTTCCCATGCTTGATGTTGTTGACACCAGATTTTGGCATGGTCAAAAACATAATTAAAAAGGCCTCAAATGGAAAAGTGCTCAAGGTGAGAAAGTTCCGTATCGTCGAAAGGAGAAACTTTAATTTTTGGGCCATAGCCATCCGATCTCATCTCTAAGGCCGAAGTTGTGTTCGAAGTACTGGGATGTTTTATCCAGAACATTATTCAGCTAATTATGCCCCCAAGACGGCCTCATATGAGAAAAGTTTCTACACAGATTGTCTTCGTCTCGTCGAATCGGTCGATTTTGATATAAAAATCGTCTCAATCCGAGATCGTATGCAAAAGTTACGGCCGTTACAAGATGCTGCTACAGCAGAGGGCGGTAGTACCGCTCCCATAAGCGGAAGTACCGCTTGAGCGGTACTACCGTGCCTAACTACCGCTCTACTACCGCTTAAGAAAATTCTTCTGGACCCCGATGCCCCCAAGCGGTAGTAGCGCGGTACTCAGAGCGGTACTACCGCTTTAAGCGGTACTACCGTGCCTATAAACGGTACTACCTTGCCCAAATTCGGGTAGATTTTGGAAATCCGAATTTGGCTAGTATTTTTGACTCTTTGGACGGAAACTTGGGTCCATACCTTGTACGGAAAGTCCAACCCCCTCTTAAATAGAAGAGGTGATGGCCGATTGAAAGGACACACAATCGAACAAACACATCTACATCTTTTTACCCTACTTTTATCCCTCTCCCTTGTATCTTTCTTCTCGTTCTTCGTTCGTTCTTCTTGTTGCAGGACGGCGAACCTCGAGGCCCCAGGGTCATTCAGGACGACTTGGAGCAGCCAATCGTCGCCGGCTTCCTCCGACGGGGTCCCTCCCGAGGAACTGGGGCGTCTGGTCCACAAAAGCGCCCGCCGACTGTCTTGCGTATCGCGCTGTCGGTCGGGCCTCCCACGGCGTGAGCTGCGGAGCATCTCCCTCGGCGCCGCGGGTACGCGTGACGTGTTCGTGTGTCAACACACTTTTTGGCGACTCCGTTGGGGACGAAGCTTTGAACGGTCTCCGGCCCGTTCTTGCTACGAAGAGATCGTCATCTAGGGTTTGCAATCTACAAAGGTAATATGAATACTCAATCCCCTCATGTAGATGCAAATAATTCATATGGTGTTACTAGATCGTTCAATGAGTATGCTCTATCGGCCAACCCTAGTTTTGTCAATTATACATCTAATTATGTGCAAGGGCCAATTCAAAGTAATTTACAAGCTTCAACTTCTTATGATACTAGTAACATGCACCATATGTATTCCAACTCTCATGCATCGGCGACCCCAGAAATCCATATGCCGATGAACAACATGATGAGTTTGGTTAATCAAGTTGAAACACCTCATGTTGGAACTTTCAATAATATGCAAAAAAGTGTTTCACCTTTTTATTCATCGGCACCTAACTTGCAATATGTTAATTCAAATGTGCCGGTGGATAGTGGAATTGGCTATGCTACTACTAGTTATTCGGCCAATTACCATCAACCATCATATGCTACACCTCATACTAGTAATGTGTCAGCACCGTATGCAACTGTTGATATTCATAATTCGGCTTCACACCTTCATGGTCATAGCCGAATAAGTGATAAATTTGTAGGAGCATACATGCCTTCATCTAATGTTGTAGCATATAATGCATCCTCTACACAATTGCAAAATTTCGGCAACACCTCATTGCCGAAAGAATATGAAAATACTATGGAGCAATTCCTTACAGAAGCTGACGTGGCTTCGTTAAAAAAGAGGCTAGCCCAAAATAACAGGATTAGTGCTCTTTGCCTTGAACAACATGAAAATGGGTTGTTTCCTGATTATGATGCAATAAAAGCTAGAGTTTTGTATGAAGATTAATCATTGCCAATTGATAGACTATGCGAGGAAAAATATAGTTCTACACCAATGCATATGTCTTCACCTACTGTTGCAGCATGCTATATACCCCCTAAAGAATTGCAAAGTTTCGGCAACACTCAAGTTTCATTGCCGAAAGAGTCTCAAAGCATTGGGGGGCAATCTCATGAGGATTGGATAGAAATTGAGATGAAAAAATTTAAAGCTCACCAAGCTGAGATGTGGGCTAAAATTAGACAAGAACGAGAAGCCTTGCAAATTCAAAAAGAGAAAAGTATTGATTCAGGTAACAAAGTTATTTCGGTTATTGAAAAGGCCGAATCAAACATTACATGTACCGAATCAACTACAGAAGAAGTCTTGCCAATTATAGGAGCCAATGAAAAGAATGATGATTCGAAGAGTGAAAGTTCTTCGGCTAGAAAAGCCGAATCAACTAGTATGTATTCCGAATCCATCAAATCCAAAGAGGCAAGCACCATTGAGAAAGGGCATGGCAAGCACAAAACAGCTGTGCTTGATTCTTCTGAAGTTGAGGGAACCTATTTCCTGCCCTACGAGTTCCGTGCCAAGGAAATTGATGAGCATCAAGAACAAAGTAATATGGCCGAACAAAGTTTGGTTAATGATGAACATCAAGAACACAAGCGTGCAGCTGAGCAAAGTTCACTTGAAGATCATTCGAGTGATGAAGCACGGAATCAAGGAAAAGATGAGGATAAAGCGTTGGAGAGTCATTCAAAAGTGGATCAAAGTATTATTCAAGTGTTACAACCATCATACTCTCCCAACGTGTATGAAGAGGTATGTCTACCAAGTGATTTACCTATTTTTAGATTTGGTCACAACTTTATTGTTGATGCATCTATTGGAAAAATTATCATAAATACTTTTGAAAGACCAATGAAGGAGGGTGATTTACTTGTTAGCAACAAAATTGTTATAAAGCATATTGGTCAACCCATTGCACCATTTATAGAGACCGATAAAGATTTACTATCGCAGTCAAAGTACTTCCCATTGTCTTATTTAAAGTTTATATATGCATGGGTAGCTTTGCTTATTTCATACTTGGCTTGCATTTGGTCTCAAATGAGACATATATGTTATAACAGTTTTGATTTCAGAAACATAAAGCCAAGGTTTGAATCTTTTGAGAAAACCGATGCTATTGCAATATCTTATCCAAAGTCATCGGAGATAGAGTGCGAGACACAATGCATAGCCGAATGGGGTGCCAAATCTGAACCATTCGTTTGCTTAACTCCAAAGCCGTTCTCACAGCAAGATCGGCTAGAAAATAAAAGGTTTACCTTCAATTCAAACATGTGTGATCAGATTTTTGATTTGTTGCTGAAGAATGATTATATTAGAATTCTTGATCACCGTCTAAAGCCATCAATCCAAGGACGAATGTATTGTAAGTTGCATGATTCGTTCAAGCATAATTTTGAGGACTGCAATATGTTTCGTCAAATAGTTAAATCGGCCATTGATAGCGGACGATTGAGACTTGTTAAAACACCAAGGGATGACCAGGCTATTCCTATTGGTCCTGATGGCAAAAAGATTTTGCATCGGCTGCTTCAAGCCGATCCATTTAAAGACAAGAAGGTAAAAGCTGCAGGTGATGGGATCAAGCTTTCAAGTGCAAAAATTATTCATGAGTACAATGATGATATTCTTGAAGGCAATGGTTCTATCAAAGTTACAGTGAAGACGCCAAGCACTGGGGGGCAACAAGAAAATTCAATGATCGATGCAAGCACAACCAAAGAAAGCAAAGGCCGAAGTAAACGCAAAGGTAAAAAGCCGAAAGTCACTTTCGCGCAGCTATTGGAAAAATATCAGAAGATAAGTGAGGAAAAGATTGCTTATCGGCCAAGTAATTCAAAAGCATCAAGATTACCCCCTAGGCGCGAATCTAAAGAACGGTATTGGCAGAAGGGAAATTTCAATGCGTCGTATTCATATCCATATTTTGGGACGTCAATGCCAATGCCATGGATACCTCCCTGTGCTTATACGAATCAATATCCACCACGGGACAGGTATAATTCAAGGGCACATTATTCATCTTATTTTGAACCATCTCATCAAGATTATGCAGCTCCAAGAAGATCAACATTTGATGAACAATTAGATAACCAAGACCGTTTCACTCAAAAGGAATCGGTCCGGAGCTCAAGAAAGAAGAAAGAGGTGGTCAGGCAAGTATATCGAGTCAAAAAAGATGGTCGTACGTGTGCCACTTCAGATTTTATTTTAAATGATAAAGAGCCAATTAAAGTGCTAACATTGGCTACTAAAGGCAAAGAAGTCGAGCAAGCAAATGTTCAAAATCAAGATGCCAAATCTGAACAAAAGAAGATGAGAGTGCACAAGGTTAGAAAAGAATTGCCATTGCTTGAACAAGAATCACAGCTGAGGCGCCCACTCGGCTTATCGTATTGGCAAAAGAAGGAATTACAAAAGCTTAGTGCACATGAACTGAGAAAGAAGAACATGGCACGGGTTCCCAAGAAGAGCAGTCAAACAGAAAATAATGTGCAAGCTTCTATTGTAACAAGTACAACAAAAGTTAAGAGGGAGAAAGAATCTCATAAGAAATTAAGCCGAAGGTTTTCGTCCACAAAAAATAATCTTCGGTTAGCACATCATTCATATTCTTCAACCATGCCATTGATACCTTTACCATGGAATTCATCCCCAAGTATGATTGGTTACCCTCCATGGGCTTATTTTGATCCATGGATGCAATACGATTTCTTACATCATGAAAGGGTATTACCAAATCACTATACATTTGATTAGTAATATTTTTGTTGCTCATTCAAATGGCCGAAATATTTGACGTGTTATTTCGTTTGTTTATTTCGGCTATACATGCTTTGGTGGATGAATTCTACATGTCACTTATGGTAATGGCCGATATTTAATTATCGTCCTAAGAGTCTATGTAAACATGGCCGGTGTGGTTTTCTAAACATCGTCCGTAGTTCTATTGGAGATTATATTTTGATGGTTCAGTTTGTAGCAATGGCCAAGGTGTTGGTATTGCTTATATATCTCCTCATGGTGCTGTTTTTGAAGCCTCATGCCGCTTAGAATATTTTTGTACAAATAATCAAGCCGAATATGAAGCATTGTTATTCGGCTTAGAGATGTTGCTTGCTATAGGTGCTACACATATTGAGGCTTTTGGTGATTCGTTATTAGTAGTACAACAAGTATCCAAGGTTTTCAATGTTTAGACGAATCACTTAATGTTTATCTTGATAAATGTCTAGATATAATTTCTACCTTGGATCACTTTAGAATTGCTCATATATCTAGACATGAAAATTGGAGAGCAAATGAGTTGGCACAACAAGCATCCGGCTATCATGTCGATCATGGCATGTTTCATATCTCTCAAAAGCCGATGTCTTGTCTTGCTAACATAGGAGAGACCGAACCAGAGCCCACTGATTCGGCCGCTAACAATAAATCTAGTGCAGGAGAAAATCATGACTGGAGGAAGCCCATTATTGATTACTTGTGCAATCCGAGTGAAAGGGTGGACAGGGCTGTTCGGCGCATGGCTTTCAAATATACGATGAGAGACGGTGGTCTTTATCGCCGAACAGTTGAAGATGTTCTTTTGAAGTGTCTGGACGAAGACCAAGCAAGAATTGCTATGGGAGAGGTTCATGAAGGAATTTGTGGCACTCATCAGTCGGCTCCCAAGATGAAGTGGTTATTACGACGTGCTGGATTTTATTGGCCGACGATGATCAATGATTGCTTCAGGTATTATAAAGATTGTGAAGCTTGTCAAAAGTTTGGTGATATTCAGTTAGCTCCTACTGCTATGTTACATCCTATTATTAATCCGTGGCCCTTTAGAGGTTGGGGATTAGACTTCATTGGAGAGATTCATCCTTCTTCTTCAAAGGGGCATCAGTTCGTGTTGGTGGCAACTGATTATTTCACTAAGTGGTCTGAAGCAGTACCTCTCAAGAATATGACGCATACGGAGGTAATTCAATTCATAAATGAGCACATTATTCATAGATTCGGTATTCCGCAAACATTAACTACGGATCAAGGTTCATCTTTCATGTCACATCAAGTTAGAGAATTTGCCAAATCGTATAAGATAAAGTTGCTCAATTCCTCCCCGTATTATGCTCAAGCCAATGGACAAGCTGAGTCTAGCAATAAAATTTTGATCAAGCTCATCAAGAAGAAGATTGAAGATAATCCAAGGAGATGGCATGAATTATTGTCCGAGGCATTGTGGGCACATAGAATCTCAAGGCATGGTGCGACAAAGGTAACTCCATATGAGCTTGTATTTGGTCAAGAGGCCGTTTTACCGGTGGAGGTGAATTTGAATGCTTTGAGAATAGCCAAACAAAGTGATTTATCGGCGGTGGATTTTTATAACTTGATGATGGACAACATTGATGAGGTTGCCGATAAATGCTTGGCTGCATTAAAGGCCATAGAGAGGGACAAGTTGAGAGTAGCAAGAGCTTACAATAAAAAGGTCAAGTTGAAGAATTTTCAGATTGGTGATCTTGTGTGGAAAGTGATTCTACCTATCGGTTCAAAAGATAAAAAGTTCGGGAAGTGGTCTCCAAGCTGGGAAGGTCCTTTCAAGATTGCAAGAATAGTTCCCGGAAATTCATATTTGGTGGAATCCATGCAAGGAACATTGCTACCTCGAGCTCTTAATGGCAAGTATTTGAAAAAGTACCACCCAAGTGTGTGGCAAGAAGCCTAAATAGGCAATGGCCGATATATGATTATCGCCCTAAGAGCAAACATGGCCGATATATGATTATCGCCCTAAGAACATAATGGCCGATGGAGTGTTGACATCGTTCTTAGAGCCAATATGATACAAATTATTTTTCGGCGCGCAAGCTTTGCCGAAAAACAGGGGGGCATGTGTTGACACCAGATTTTGGCATGGTCAAAAACATAATTAAAAGGCCTCAAATGGAAAAGTGCTCAATGTGAGAAAGTTCCGTATCGTCGAAAGGAGAAACTTTAATTTTTGGGCCATAGCCATCCGATCTCATCTCTAAGGCCGAAGTTGTGTTCGAAGTACTGGGATGTTTTATCCAGAACATTATTCGGCTAATTATGCCCCCAAGACGGCCTCATATGAGAAAAGTTTCTACACGGATTGTCTTCGTCTCGTCGAATCGGTCGATTTTGATATAAAAATCGTCTCAATCCGAGATCGTATGCAAAAGTTACGGCCGTTACAAGATGCTGCTACAGCAGAGGGCGGTAGTACCGCTCCCATAAGCGGAAGTACCGCTTGAGCGGTACTACCGTGCCTAACTACCGCTCTACTACCGCTTAAGAAAATTCTTCTGGACCCCGATGCCCCCAAGCGGTAGTAGCGCGGTACTCAGAGCGGTACTACCGCTTTAAGCGGTACTACCGTGCCCAGATTCGGGTAGATTTTGGAAATCCGAATTTGGCTAGTATTTTTGACTCTTTGGACGAAAACTTGGGTCCATACCTTGTACGGAAAGACCAACCCCCTCTTAAATAGAAGAGGTGATGGCCGATTGAAAGGACACACAATCGAACAAACACATCTACATCTTTTTACCCTACTTTTATCCCTCTCCCTTGTATCTTTCTTCTCGTTCTTCGTTCGTTCTTCTTGTTGCAGGACGGCGAACCTCGAGGCCCCAGGGGCATTCAGGACGACTTGGAGCAGCCAATCGTCGCCGGCTTCCTCCGACGGGGTCCCTCCCGAGGAACCGGGGCGTCTGGTCCACAAAAGCGCCCGCCGACTGTCTTGCGTATCGCGCTGTCGGTCGGGCCTCCCACGGCGTGAGCTGCGGAGCATCTCCCTCGGCGCCGCGGGTATGCGTGACGTGTTCGTGTGTCAACAGATGTCAAGCCCCACAAGGTTTGCATCTTGTTTTCTTTCCCGTACTGTCTATGTGGGTGGATTCCTGATTGTATATTGTGATTCTTGTTGTGGATGGGATATGGATGCAGATGTGCCGCGGAGGGAAGATCTGCATCACCGTGTACTTCAGGCTCGGACGACGTCGGCGACAGCGTGGTAGTGACCAGGTCGACCGCGGAAGAGTGGTCAGAGATTGACCTCCTCGACCCGCCGCCTGTTGTGGGCACGGGCGCTGGCAAGCCCAAGCGGAGGCATTGGTCTTGCCATGGAAGGGTGGTGGAATATGAATTAGGACATCCAGGATCCGGGCCTTTAGTGGCCTCAAACTTGCATCGCTGCTTCCTTGCCGCTACTGCTCCCATTTGCTTCCGCTGCTTGTCGTTGCTACTCTGTGCGCCGTAGTCGTCGGGCCAAATGTTCATGCTTGGTGCATGCTGGCTGCTAGCTGCGTGCCTGTTGTTATTTTTTTTGAAAAATAACTCTTTCATTACACGAGAGTAAGAGTATTTAGAGACCAATCATAAAATACTTGAAGCACAATGAAATAGATATTTAGATGCGTCGTTCATACATAGGGGTGTAGTTTAGTTTTTTAAATGGTCAGGGGGGATTTTTGTTGTGAAACATATCGTGAATCCTGGCCTTAGGTAAATTCTAAACTGATTCAGTGTGCTTCTGCATAAGAAAAAGAGATATATATGACCGTTAGTAAGGTTGCTCATCGGCGATCGGAAGTGCTTTGTGGATACTTGCACGACTAAGGATGAAATTTGTTATTTGAAGTGTGCACTAGAGATATTCCATGTCAGGGTAGTAGTACTATATCAAACTGATGCTATATACTACACGTTCATCTATTGGGGGTGTATATCTTGAAATAGTATATTTAACACCGTGTTGTTTGGTGGAATTTGAAATGTCGTTGTTTGACAATATTAGGCATTTGCATCATCATTTGCTTTGTTTGTTCATACCTCATTAGTATTTTTCAGTTATAGCCAGTTTTGCTAAATGCTATGATTTCCTTCCTACTACTTGGTTTTATTTCCGATTCGAACCCATCCACCTGTCTTGATTTCATTTGTTTCTTAGAAATTCTTTCTGTTAAGAAGATGTTGGCTTTCAGTTGTATATTTGTTCTCTTGATTTAATTTGTTTCTTATGCAAGGGTTCTCTCTAAAATTATTTTTGTAGGCTAGAGGAAACTGAAAAGGTGATCAGGGACAAGTGGAAGGTGGGAAGCCGCCTTAAGATCGATAATAACAACCTCCCCTCTGAAAGTGGAAGGCCCGGCTCGATCTGCTCCTGGATCGGGACCTACGAGGAGGCTGGGGCACGTCTTCTAACCTGCAGCGAACTGCCGGTCCAGACCATGGGCGCAGCTTGGTCGAGCTACAGCGGGCGCATCTAATTCCAACACACCAAGGTGAGCTTCACACATCATTCCCTCTTTTATTCTTCTCAGGCAATGAGGGGTCAGGGGACGCCCAATTGTTTTGCTGCTTTGAAGAGTGATGTCATGTTGTGGAGAGGCAACATGTGCTTGATATGTGGAGTTGATGTTGAGCCTGACGGTAGTAGACAGGAAAGGCGCCCATCGCTTGATCTTGGGAGTTGATTCATATCTTTTTTCTTGAAAGTGCGAAGACATTTGTTAGATTGCTTCTTGTTTTTTGGTGTGTTTTGTTCTACTGATAAGTGGCAAGAAAGAAAAAACCCGCTTCAATTATAGAAAGTGTTTTAGGAAAATTATGTGAATGAATATGGACTGCATATACGTATGATGCAACTTTTTTGCATCCGGAGATTGGATTACAAATTTCTCATGTTTGTGTACACCGATTTTCCAAAAGTATTATATGATGTACATATTCTTATTTCTTTTGATTAATTTAGAGCAAGGTAGGTGTGAACGCTACCGATTCAAGGCTCAAATCGAGCAAAACTTGATTTCTTGATTGTTTCCAAATACCAAATGGTTTCTTCTTGGTTTTCAAAGAAGACTTTTGACCTTCTTATTATGCATGCGGGTTGATGATACTAAGGTTATCGGCGTTCTTCTGCAAACTGAATTAATTCCTTTGTGCTTGCATACCATGAAGATGGGCAGTGAGCGGTCAAAAAACGTATGTAGCTAACCATCTCAATCGTCATCTAAATATTATCACAATCTTTCTTTTTTGTTTAGCCTAGCAAAGGTCAAGTTGTTTCTTCTTTTCAAAAAGTAAATTTTGTTTCTGTATTCCTTTTATGTTGGGGCTGGTGTTAGGCTCCACTGGATCAAATTTTACCTCTTGTTTTTTGTAAGTATATGTGGATGCGCATAAAGTGTTCTCTGTTTTTTAATGAATATATGTTGATGCATACAAAATGTATACGGTGGTTTCCCTTGAGGTTTACATGGATAGTACGTGGAGCTTATTTAATATTCAACTATTGTGGCTCGGTGATTGTTTTCTTTGTTCAGCAGTTCTCTGGCTTCCAGCCAGGCTTTGGCCTCATCCTACCGATCTTGTGCTGTAGGACAAGCAGGTTTGTTTCTTGTCTAGCGTATGATCATATTAGGCCTCCAGGATCTTGTGCTCCTACTAATCTTGTCTGAACTTTGTTAATCTTGTTAGAAAAAGAAGGAGCAAAGCATAGCCAGGCTTCCATGGTGAGTTTGAAGTTTACCCTCTGTCCTTGGAAATTGAAATTGGCTCATGTGAGCGATGACTTTTTCTTAGCTATGGTGAGTTTGAGGCTCGATACAGAGGTGTGAATCATATGGTTGTGGCTTTCCTTCACTGCAATGCAATTAGGTTCTTCTGGGCAATTTCATTTGAAATATGCACACAGAGATAATACCAATGTTTTCCTTTTGTGCAGGAACACCAGGGTGTTCTAAAAATCAATCTATGTCCAAGGACTACCTATGTATTATATCCCGTATATATAGCCTTGTTATAGTAGTATAACATATATCGGAGGTGCAACTACTTTTTGACATATTCGACAGCACTTTCAGGGATAAGCTGGTCCATGCAGGAAAATCTAAAAGCGACTAAAATCAACATTTGAAGGTACAACCTATATTATGTTGCTGCAGAAATGAATATTGTGGTCTGTTATTGTGAATCATGAGTTTCCTCACAATGAGATCCATTAGTCAGAATCTGTTCAGAACCAATATATATATATATATATATATATATATATATATATATATATATATATATATATATATATATATATATATATATATATATATATATATATATATATATATATATATATAGATGTGATGTTCGGGTGTTCAGATCCATTGTGCCACACATACTTCACCTATTTGGATTATTTAGCTTGGGCAATTTGCAGAATCTTATACTCCAATAAGTAGTAGAGTAGTCAGCCATATAGGTATATAAGGTTAGTCATGACTGGATTCCTGTATGTTATGCAGGTCAGGCATATACTAAACTTAAAAAAAGATGAATGTTGGATGCATGCTTTTCAAATTACTAAACCAATGCTCCTTGTTTGGTCGCATACGGGACATGGTGAATCATGTTATTCTATGCCTGGTGAGATTCTCTGTGCATACTGATCGTATATTAAGATCCTGAATGAAGGGTGGTTCCATCAAGATTCTTTAGCGGTCTAATATTTGAGCACTTATAATCTGATTGTTTGGTTTTCGTATGTTATTGTTGTAAAATACTAATTGGTACTTTCTGAATATTTTGTTTGTAGTCTCCACTTATGTGAAATTGCTCATTCAGTTATCTTTTATGTATATGCTGCATGTTGCAAACAGTACGATAACCTTTTCGCTCTGGATGTTTTAACAAATAAAATAGAATATCTCTTTTGATGCTAAGAGAATCGCCAATTGAGCTCATTACCCAATAAAAATCAGACATTCAGGCTGGAAGGGTATGAGGGAGGCGGGTATTAAATCAGTACGAGCGGAAGTTAAATCCGTGGATGAAGCACAGGAAGGGGAGAGAGAGAGATTTAACAAGTACGGGTGAAAGCAAGTTGGCTGAAGCAAAACCAGTCCGTTGCTTCACCGAGCCGAGCTACCGGGAAAGGAGAAAAGAAAGAGAAAGACAATCATTCTGTATTTTGGCCTATTATATTCTCTTCTAATCGGGCCTAACCCAGCTAAGCCTTCATGAGAGAAATATGGTAGATTCTTAGATGTGCTTGGTTGATTTTGTTGTTGTTGCTATGTTCACTATAACATATATGTACAAACTATTTAAGAGAGCCAAAAGAGGAAATGGATAAACCTGTTACATAAAGCTATCTTTTCATACAACATCAAAGAAGAATTCAACATGTCATTTTGGTGTAGACCAAAGAATGTGGTTTACAGTTTCCCTATTTTGTTTGATGGTGTTGATTTGTTGCTTCATATTAGCGATGTATGTAATCAGGAATCAGGAAAACATACCAGTATATTGCAATTCCAAAACTTAGAAAAAACAGAAGGATCCCCCAAAATGTATAGATTTGTAATTAACATTTAGCACTTTCATCGCTTAGTTCCCTATTTTGTTAGATTGTGTTGATTTGTAATCAAACCATGGAAATTCTTTTCATTACGTACATGGTTTTAGTGTGCCACTGTGCCATTTGGCGCAATGGGTCAACTAGTATATCGAAATGATATGAAGTAGTAGCATCAACCATAAAGCGTATGATCAAACACGGCATAGTTTAAGTCACAAAACGAGCAAAAGAATAAGCCAAATGTATCAAAGAGCAAGAGAATTAACTCAAAATGCAACACACTCTCTCTCGAAGCCGTATGATCTATACATATTTTCCCTCTTTGGCAAGTAGTTACCAAAAAGCTTTAGTTGTATAGAGTTAAATGTGGCTCTGAGCTTGAGCTCCTCCATGTGGGGATGAAGTGGCCGCTCCGGTAGCCGTCAAAGGAGTCAAAAGAAGAGCGTCAGCAAATGCTTCTACGGATTTCTTCTGAGCTGGTGGAGTAGAAACTGTAGGCGTTGAAGGAGGAACGGAAGAAGTCACAATAGGTGCAGACATTGAGGGTCTCATCTCTGGGCCTGGAACTGCAAAAGACATGTCCTTAGTCTTGAACCGAGTAGTCACTGGAAGTGTAGGGCCATCGTTGTAACAGCCCGAGACCGACGCTCCATATGCCTTCCAATTATTTTCATTATCGTCGTGTGATCATTTTAGCTAATGCCATATCATGTTTGCATTTCATGTTTGAATTTGCATCATGCATCATTCCATATGTTGCCCTTTTTTTGTAATGTTGCGAGAGTGCTTACCCTCCCTTTAAATCCTTTTCGTATCAAGCTCCAACTTGGTTTCATCCAAGTTCCAAGAAACCAAAGCCTACCTTCCATCTTCTTCTTTATTTCAATGGCATGCAAATGTTTTTTTACTTTGTCTAAGGCTTCTCCAAAAATGTTCTTAAATCATCTAATTTGTTGTATAGAATTTCAAAATATTTTCCAAACTTGTCTAAATTGCTGATGTATGGTTCTCACATTTAAACAGATTTGAAAGCATTCCAAAACCCATTTTTTTATGTTGTCCTCCAAAAATGACCAACCTGAGGGTCGGGAGCGCGTGATGGTTAACTCCTACCAACCTCTCCCCTAGGAGCATGCGTCTAATACTTTGCTTCGATAACTAATAGACTTTTGCAATAAGTATGTGAGTTCTTTATGACTAATGTTGAGTCCATGGATTATACGCACTCTCACCCTTCCACCTTTGCTAGCCTCTCTAGTACCGCGCAACTTTTGCTGGTGCATTAAACCCACCTTCCTCAAAACAGCCACCATATACCTTCCTCAAAACAGCCACCATACCTACCTATTATGGCATTTTCATAGCCATTCCGAGATATATTGCCATGCAACTCCCACCGTTCCGTTTTTCATGACACGCACCATCATTTTCATATTGCTTTGCATGATCATAAGATAGCTAGCATGATGTTTTCATGGCTTGTCCGTTTTTTGATGTCATTTGCTAGGCTAGATCGTTGCACATCCCGGTACACCACCAGAAGCATTCATATAGAGTCATATTTTGTTCTAGGTATCGAGTTGTAATTCTTGAGTTGTATGTAAATAAAAGTGTGATGATCTTCATTATTAGAGCATTGTCCCGTGAGAGAAAAGGATGATGGAAGCTATGATTCCCTCACAAGTTGGGATGAGTCTCCAGACTTTACAAATAATAAAAGAGACCAATGAAGCCCAAATAAAAAAAAGAGGCCAAAGATGCCCACCAAAAAAAATGAGAGAAAGAGAGAAGGGACAATGCTACTATCTTTTTCCACACTTGTGCTTCAAAGTAGTACCATGATCTTCATGATAGAGAGTCTCCTATTTTGTCACTTTCATATAACTAGTGGAATTTTTCATCATTATGCACAACCACTTAGTTTCTTTTTGAGCTTTCATACACTTATAGCTCTAGTGCATCCGTTGCATGGCAATCCCTACTCACTCACATTGATATCTATTGATGGGCATCTCCATAGCCCGTTGATATGCCTAGTTGATGTGAGTCTATCTTCTCCTTTTTCCTCACAACCTCCACCATATTCTATTCCACCTATAGTGCTATATCCATGGCTCACGCTCATGTATTGCGTGAAAGTTGAAAAGGTTTGAGAACATAAAAGGTGTGAAACAATTGCTTGACTTGTCATCGGGGGTGTGCATGATTTAAATACTTTGTGTGGGGAAGATGGAGCATAGCCAGACCATATGATTTTGTAGGGATAACTTTCTAAGGCCTTGTTATTTCGAAATGACACAATTGCCTTGTTTGTATGCTTGAAGTATTATTGTTTTTATGTCAATATTAAACTTTTATTTTGAATTTTACGGATCTGAATATTCATGCCACTATAAAGAATATTACATGGATAAATATGTTAGGTAGCATTCCACATCAAAAATTCTGTTTTTATCATTTACCTACTCGAGGATGAGCAGGAATTAAGCTTGGGGTTGCTTGATACGTCTCCAACGTATTTATAATTTTTATTGTTCCATGCTATTAAATTATCTGTTTTGGATGTTTTATATGCATTAATATGCTATTTTATATTATTTTTGGGACTAACCTATTAATATAGAGCCTAGTGGCAGTTTCTGTTTTTTCCTTGTTTTTGAGTATTGCAGATAAGGAATATTAAACGGAGTCCAAACGGAATAAAATCTTTGATATGATTTTTCTTGGACCAGAAGAAACCTGCCAGACTTGGAGATGAAGGCAGGAGGCCTGTCGGGAGGCGACAAGCCACCTGGGCGCACCCTAGGGGGGGGGGCGCCCCCTGGCTTGTGGCCCCCCAGCAGGTCTCCTAACCCTATTCTTCGGCCTATAAATTCCCAAATATTCCCCCAATACCAAACAGAGCCACGAAAATACTTTTCCGCCGCCGGAAGCCTCTGTTCCCATGAGATCCCATCTTGGAGCCTTTTCCAGTAATCTGCCGGAGGGGGATTCGATCACGGAGGGCATCTACATCAACTCCATTGCCCCTCAGATGAAGCGTGAGTAGTTCACCACAGACCTTCGGGTCCATAGCTAGTAGCTAGATGGCTTCTTCTCTCTCTTTGTTCTTCAATACCATGTTCTTCATGATCTTCATGGAGATCTATCCGATGTAATACTCTTTTGCGGTGTGTTTGTCGAGATCCGATGAATTGTGGGTTTATGATCAGATTATCTATGAATATTATTTGAATCTTTTCTGAATTCTTATATGCATGATTTCATATCTTTGCAAGTCTCTTCGAGTTATTGGTTTGGTTTGGCCAACTAGATTGGTAATTCTTGCAATGGGAGAAGTGCTTAGTTTTGGGTTCAATCTTGCGGTGTCCTCACCCAGTGACAAAGTAGGGGTAGCGAGGCACGTATTTGTATTGTTGCCATCGAGGATAAAAAGATGGGGTTTTCATCATATTGCTTGAGTTTATCCCTCTACATCATGTCATCTTACCTAATGCGTTACTCTGTTCTTCATGAACTTAATACTCTAGATGCAGGCAGGAGTCGGTCGATGTGTGGAGTAATAGTAGTAGATGCAAAATCATTTCAGTCTACTTGACACGGACGTGATGCCTATATGCATAATCATTGCCTTGGATATCGTCATAACTATGCACTTTTCTATCAATTGCTCGACAGTAATTTGTTCACCCACAGTATTATTTTCCTTCATGAGAGAAGCCTTTAGTGAAACCTATGGCCCCCGGGTCTATTTTCCATATTATATTTTCAGATCTATAAACCAAAAATACCAAAAATACTTTGCTGCAATCTTTTTTACTTTTCGTTTTAGCAATCTTTTATATCTATCTCTATCAGATCTCATCCTTGCAAATAACCGTGAAGGGATTGACAACCCCTTTATAGTGTTGGGTGCAAGAGTTTGATTGTTTGTGTAGGTGCGAAGATTGGGGACTTGCTTGTATCTCCTACTGGATTGATACCTTGGTTCTCAACAACTAAGGGAAATACTTATCTACTTTGCTGCATCACCCTTTCCTCTTCAAGGTAAAACCAACGCAAGCTCAAGAAGTAGCATGCCACAGGTGTACGACCTCTATGCCATGGCCCATACTGCCTCGTACAAGAAGGCCAAGGCATTCTCTGAGTCTGACCTCGATAATCACGACAACTTCACCAACATCTCCTCCCACAACAAGCTCGTGAGGTACAGAGATGTGGGGAAGGCGGTGAATGGGGAGGACTTCAACCCGAGCCAGCATCCTATTGATCCAGAGCTGGTGATGATAGCTGGCGGCGGGAGGCCCCATGGCCATATAGCCATTGGAGATGGACTTATACGGTCTTCGCGCACTCTCCGGCAGATCAAGGCGCGCCAAACGAGCTCCTGTCCTGAGATAACGCCTCGTCCACGGCCAGTCCATCTCGCCATCGAGGTTAGTCATACGGACTCAGATAGCTTTCGTCCATTACATTGTGTGTGCGAACAAAGATGATAACAATGCTAACGAGGAGTTGTGTTGCAGGCTGCTCTGCAGAAAGAGAGAGAGGCAACCCAGGCGCTTCTGGCGGAACAGGCCCGGCAGGCGGCGGAGGAGAAGAGGGATTTGGAGGAGAGGACGGCTAAGTTGTTGGAGGAGGAGAGGGCACGGAACGATGCGTCTCACCGGGCCATGTACGAGCTCCTCGTGGTAAGTTTCTTCTTCATATTAGCCAAATCATGCACTACATGTTCGTTTCATTAATAACCAATATGATTGACTTGTCAAAACCAAATGTGCAGTCTTTGTGCGAGAAGACCGACCAGACCCCTCCGCCGATGCCAGTCATTACCACGGCTGGAACGGTGAGTTTCATTTCAATGTTCATTAGTTAGTACTCTTAACATTTCAGCGTCATCATGCTAACGCAAATGATCTTTGGTGCAGCATAACTCCCGAGCCGCATCGTACGATCCTTCTCCAGGGCCAAGTAGTGCTCCTGGTGACACCGGCCCGAGCAACCGCGATGCTTCACCTCCGTGATGACGAGGACGGTAAGCCGTAATATGCCACTTACTTGGCTCATTTTCTCAAACAAAGACAAACTTAGCACTTAGACAAACTTAGCACAAAGACAAACTTAGCACTTAGACAAATGTCATATTTTACCTAAGTTAGCTTTGTTTCCTCTAAAAAGACATAGTAAGCTTACTTACCTCCAAAATGACATATTGTACCTAAGTTAGCTCTAAAATGACCTATACTTAGCATTGTTTCCCCCACAATGACATAATAAGCTTAGTTAACTCAAAAATGGCATAATAGACTTGGTAACCTCATAGATGCCATAGACTTAGCTTATTTTCTTGCAAAATGACACAATAAGCTTAGTTAGGTCAAAAATGTGATAATTACCTAGGTTAGCTCTAAAATGACACAAATAAGCAATAAGAAGAAGAAAAACAAGAGGAGAAAGAGAGAGAAGAAAAATGCTTCTTCATCATCTTCTTCTTCTAGATCTTCTTCTACTTCTAGATCTTCTTCTACTTCTTCTAGTATTCTTATTCTAACTTTCTTATTTCCAATTTTGCAGATTTGATTGAGTTCACGGCACCTTGCTTTGATGTAGTGCTAGTGTTTACTTTCTGTTTTCATTTTGTATCGATGAACTTACGTGAAACTTTCTACCTATGTATGAGACTATGTATGTATGGATGAAACTAATGTAATATGGTGAACAATGTGACATTTGATACTTTTAATTTGGTATAATTGTTGGTTGATCATATCCATATGGCAGGGATATTGTTTCTGTGAAATATATATATACATATCATATATTTGCCTATGAAAATTGTTGAATATAACAAAAACAAGCAAAAAAGAGGCAATACAGCCTCTTTGCCGTCTGCCCCGGACGGCAAAGACCGCTATGCCGACGGCCACCGTTGGAAAAGAGGGCATGTGGCAGCCACCTGTTAAACCTGGGAGCGCCAGGCCTGGGGCCATTTGGCTTCTTTGCCGACGGTGGCCGTCGGCATAGCGGGGGGTGGATGGCAAAGGGCTGGGCAAGGCCGTCCGGGGCAGACGGCAAAGGCCTGTGTGGGGCCGTCGAGGGGCGGACGGCAAAGGACTGAGTGTTTGCCATCCGGGGGCAGACGACAAAGGCTTTGGTGGGGGCCGTTAGCCACCTAACGGTGCTAACGTCAGTACTACGCCGTCCAGGCTCGTTGCCGTCTGCAGGCTGACGGCAAAGAATCTTTGCCGTCTGCTGTGCCAAGGCAGACGGCAAAGGACCTCTTTGCCAGAGCTTATTCGGCCCAAAATTTTGCCGTTTGCTGGCGGACGGCAAAGGTTTTTGCCGTCCGTGGTTGTGCCTTTGCCGTCTGCCATGGCGGACGGCAAAGAACCTGATTCCTGTAGTGGGAGTCCCTTACCGCCTTGGTGGAGGATCATGCCAGACGCTTGGAGATGGTGCGTCGTGTCCTTCGAGGATGGGCGACATCAGTAGTGGGGTCCTCCTCCTCTTCTTCTTCTTTGGCCGGCGTTGGCGGGCAAACCAACTCCCCAGTAGAAGCCTTCCGGAGGGTGCGGGGCCTTTTTTTTGGCGCGATCGGAGCCGGGGGCTCCTCAATCTTTATCTCCTGGGGGATTTCCTATCCTTCACCCCCGGCAAGTTCCTTCGGCAAGTCCGTTGCCGACGCCTCTTCCTCTTCATCATCCTCGGACTCTTGGTCGTCGTCGGATGCCATGGTCCCTGACCCGTCGGCAACCGCGTCCAAACCCACTTCCTTCACTCTTCGGGCGATGTGGGCTAGCTCCGCGTCATTGGTTTGGTGGACGAGATCTTCTTCCTTCCGGACGAGCCTCTCCATCAGGTTGTCGAACCACTCCTGCACGACCACTTTTGGTGGCGCTTTGCATGTGGGACTGACTCCTTGGGCATTGCAGAGCGGCATCATCGCCATGATGGAGTCCCTCATGGAGTTGTTGCAGAGAGGCACCACCCCAGCCGACAAGTTAAACATGCCGGAGACTCGGAAGAGCATGTCACAGAGAGCCTTGTGCTCTATCGTCGTCAAGTTGCCGGCCAGCCCAGCACGCACCCTCATGCGCCGCGTTCTTGAAATCCCAAGAATAGCGTTTCCTCTATTCCAAGGGGGCAATGCGGTGGAGGAGGAAATCGGCTCCCACCATCTCGATGGTGAGCCTGGTAGTCCCGAGACGAAGAATGCGGGTTGCCGCAATCTGAAGCATGTCATCATGGGCATCAAGGTTGTTCCAAGACTTGAGGTGGTCGGGCTTCTTCTCCCGCAACAAGCAAAATTCCGGGAACTTTTTCTCTTTAATCCGGCACCAGTACGCCCTCCATTCGGTCCACTTCTGGTGGTACTACCCCTCGGGGTAGATTTGCTTGACGCAGTTCCTGGGGACCCAGGTGACGCTGCCGGAAAGCACATCGCCCTTGATGCGAGGGATGAAGTAATGGCGGAACAGGGCAATAGATGGCATCACCCCGACGAAATTTTCAGAAAGATGCGTGAACACGGCCATGCAAGTGACCGCGTTCGGCGTGAAATCAAGAAGATAAAAGCCATAAGTCACCATGAGTTCGGTGAAAAAGGCGGAGAAGGGGGGAACAAGCCCGAAATAAAAGTATGCGGCGAAAAAGTGGTAATTTTCCGGCCCAGGGCTATTGGTGCCGGGGAGCACGGTTGGCGCTATGTGCGTCGATGTCTCCTTCCCCCACATACACGAGTACCGGGAGGTGAGGTCGGCGGTGGCGGAGTGAAGAAGATGTTGTCCTACCGTTTCTTCATGACAATCTCCTTCCGCGCATCCGCCTCCGGGCCGACGGGCTTGGGTGCTTTAGCATCCTTACCGCCTCTCTTCGGCACCATCTCCAGCTCGAGGAGTGAGGTGGCGGTTGATGGAAGGGCTGTGCGGTGACGGCGGTGCGCTCGAAAACAAGCGAGGAAGAAGATAAAGGCGGCGGCTGCTAGATGGGAGAACGGGGAGTGAATGAGCATCGCCCCTCGCCATTTCCTTTCTTATGGGGAAGGCGCGGGAGGGCTGGCTCTTCACGGGCCATCCTGTCTGCGTTTTTTGCAGGTGCACGACCCCCAAAGCACCGTTTCGTTCCACCTCCCCCACGTCGTGCATTTAATGCGCGTTGTGGGGAGGACAGTAAAAACCATCATTATGACATAGTAACTCCCTGCCACGTGTGTCTGTGCACTGTTTTGGGCCTAGCCCAACATCGTCATGGACACAAGTGTGGCCCAGGCCCAGTGGCTTCTGTCGATGTACTGAAGAATGGGTCCTCTTAGTACCCATACTTGTGCACATACGACGGCGTCCCAGCACCCGGCAAGCCTTGGCGGAGTACAAATACATTCAAGATGAAGCCAACTGAGCTCAAGCTGCCGGCAGGAGAAGGCTCGACAAGCTCCATGCCGGTAGGCTACCACTACCAGGCCACTGCTCCACCTCATCAACCCGATTGTCACTTATCAGTGAGGTGTCGAGCAGGAAGGCGGTTAGGTAGAGCCTGTCGGGGCATGTGGCAGCTCCGGAGGATTAATCCGCCTTTATTAACACCTGTCCTGGTGGAATGGCGAAGGAATAAGAGGTAGCTGGGAGGATGACATAGAAGGAGAGGCTATCCTAGCCGGGAGACGGTGCCAGCATGACACCTCATGGTGCATTTAATGCTCATGTCCTAATCCGTCAGAATTAGGTACGCGGCACTATAGCCACTATCCGCATAGTTTATTTATTGTTTTGCCATTGTGGTAACCCCTTTGAGCTATAAAAGGAGGTCCACGACACCTTTTATGTAGATCGAACCCTGGTCCTTTTACACTTAGTAGCTGCACTCCCATGCATCCTTGCCGGCAAGCTACGCTCCTTGTAACCTAGACATACTCATAATCCACAAAACACATACACCTCCGGGTGGCCTGGACCTGTATAAACCCTTGCATGTTGATTGTTGGTGCTGCTCTCTGTGTACGTAGATTCCCACAGCCGGACTGCAAAGGGGCCCTTTGCTGGTCCTATAGATTGTCGTTCCTCGACAAAGTCGAATTCGCTGCCGTGGAGATTCAGACCTTGTGGCTCAACAAGTCTCTGGCACCTAAAACTCCAAAGATCCATGGATGGCAACATATAGGCATGCCGTTACCTTGGTGGCTGTACATTTCAAGGGATATCAAGTCAATCATATCGATCGATGTCTTAATGAAGCAATAGATGCACTATCTCGTTTGGGTTCTCAATGTAAACCAGTTCCTCCAAATGTTTTCCTGGATATTCTTCATAAGCCGTTAGTGAAATTGCCAACCAAGGAGGACATAGTTATTCCTGACCCAGAATCAGCACTTGTGGCTGCAGTTCATGCCATACCGGAGTGGACGATACCTTACCTGGCTTATCTGACTCGAGGCAAGCTTCCAAAAAGGAAATATTCACTCGATAGATTATCCGGAGGTGTAAGTTTATTACAATAGTCAATGGTCAATTACATCGACGAAGTGTCTTTGGAGTTTTTCAATGATGTGTTTCTCCAAAAGAAGGTCATGAAATTTTGAACAAAATCCACTCAGGAGATTGTGGACATCATGCTAGCTCCAGATCGTTGGTTGCTAAGGCCTTTCGACATGGTTTTAACTGGCTTATGGCTCATGCGGACACTGAGGACATTGTCCGTAAACGTGAAGGTTGCCAGGGATACGCACGACGGGCACATGTGCCGGCTCAAGAGTTGTGCATGATTCCGATCACTTGGCCTTTTGCAGTATGGGGGCTTGATATGATTGGACCCTGCAAGCCGTCTTGTTGCAAAAAGACGCACCTATTGGTCGTGATAGACAAGTTTACCAAGTGGATCGAAGTTGAACCTGTCGTAATTGCGATGCTGAGATGACAGTCAAGTTCTTGAAAAGATAATTTCGCTTTGGATATCCTCACAACATCATCATTGACAATGGAACTAACCCGTCGAAGGGAGCAATGGAACAATTTTGTCAGAAGGAGAATATACGGCTTGATCTCGCTTCGGTCGCAGACCCACAATCTAATGGCTAGGCAGAATGTGCAAACCAGGAATTACTTTGAGGTATCAAACTAAGGTTGTTGGTGCCCCTTGAGCGTACCCTTGGATGTTGGGTGGAGGAACTTCCTGTTGTGCTCTGGAGCATCCGGACTACTCGCAACACGTCAACTGGTTATAAGCCCTTTTTCTTGGTTTATGGTGCAGAGGCTGTGTTACCAAGCTCGGCAAGATTCAAGATGCCTTAGAAGAAGAACACGATCTTGCAGTGTCAAGATACACCATTTATCAACAAGACCTAGGTTCCTATCATAGCCATAGAGTCTGAAGTCGAACTTTGCAGGAAGGAGACTTAGTGCTCCACTTGATACCAGACCAGACAGGCATGCATAAGTTATATGCTCCTTAGGAAGGACCCTTCGTCATCAGCAAAAATCTTAACAATGGGTCATATTACCTGGTTGACATACGTGAAAGGGATAAATCATGTACTTCTAGAGAAGAGAGCACCAGACCCTGGAACATTGCACATCTTCGTCCATATTTTACTTAGTACATTTTGCTTAGTTAACGCTATTTATATTTTTCCTATGTAAATACTACTATGTATATTAAGGAAATAAAGTTGGACCTTTCTAAACAACAGAGATTTGTGTCATCAGCTCCT
Organism: Elymus sibiricus; assembly: GCA_039707655.1. Classification (NCBI taxonomy): domain Eukaryota; kingdom Viridiplantae; phylum Streptophyta; class Magnoliopsida; order Poales; family Poaceae; genus Elymus; species Elymus sibiricus. The sequence goes on along the minus strand of CM077669.1, from coordinate 233,602,378 downwards.
TGTTGAGTTTCTATTTTCCTTGGTCACTTGGGGGCTTCCAACTAATCGAGTTTAGCTATAACACCCCTTTTGATCCGTCTTATGCCACCACATTATTTGGTTATACCTTCCCGTTAGCTTGATGCTACTCACATAAGGTGACCCAGCTGTACGCTTGAAAACTCAATCACATCGGTACCTATCATGGACTATGCTGGCCCTGAATTTTTCAAAGTTAAAACACTGTCTTAAGTCACGTGAGAGCCGACTCTCTAGATAGCAAGGATAAACCAACAGAATCGAGCCTCAAATGCCGATCTCTTTAATTTTTTCAAACTAGCTATTTACTAGTCATACATTATATATATATATATATACATACATATATATGTCTGTTTTGTTTTCAGGTACTAAGTTTCTATGTCAACAAAACATTGGGTCATATATTTCACCGGGTTATACAAAACACCGGGTCATATATGTCATCGGGTTATAAAAAACACCGGGTCATCCCCATTGCCGGGTCACAAGCATGACCGGGTATGATGCATCCTATTTCAAATGGATTTCTGAAGAAATATTTTGATGACTTATATTATAAGTATGCCTACAGTCTTCAAGCACATCCCACAAGTGTTTTACTGCACACAGTATATTGCCTTACAAACAAAAGTAAGGATGCAATACTTCAATGCACGAAGGCATTTTCAACTCAAGGGGTTACATATTCCAACATATTACAAAAGCCAAATTTGGATCAAATTTTCTCAAGTTTTTACATCACAGTATTAACAGAAGCACTTCCTTACAAGCCGCCGGTGGAGCTTTCCGGGTCGACATTTTGCATTTCGTCCACCCTCCTGGCCGGGTCAGCACTTGCCGGGTCATCATCTCCTTCATGGACCACCTCCTTCGCTTTTGCGGTCTAGGGGTCTTCCATCAGCCACTGAATGGAATGCAAAGCCTCAAATACCATGTCGCCCTTGAGCACATTGGAAGTACTGACACCTGAGGCAAAAGTTTGCTTACTTGTGTGAGGAAACGCAACTCAACTAGTTTTGGTTGGGGCATATCTATCTTTTTGCCGACTGCAGAATAGCTGTCTTGGAATTTCATCAAATCCAATTCCTTTGCAATCTTTGTAGCGGCGACCCGAGTTGTTTTCACACAACAGAGATAGTCTTTTTCTGTGAACGGAGTATTATCAGCGTTGAACTCTGTAAATCCCACTGCAAGCAAAGCTAGCTCCATCTCCGGGTGATAAGCATGCGCCCGGGTTAACACGTACATTGCCCCTGATCGACAAGTAGCTTTCTTTAGCTCTGAGATCCACTCAGGCACAATTGACAACGCATTCAACATGTCCATAATGTAGTGAGGAGGAGCTTTGGTGTTCTTGATGGCCATTACACACTTGGAGCCCCCAATGTAAAGTTGCTCTATGAACTTGTAGCAACCTTGCAATTTCACTAGGGGAGTTCTCTCAGGTTGTGGTGTTTCTTGCCTGCAAAGACACACGATTCATGGTTAATAACCCGGCAACATTGGTGACCCGGATTTTGGGTAAAATAGACAAACAACAAGTTTATTTACCGAAGATGGCTATGCACATGTCACAGATATGGCCCTTCAGAGTTCGCAATTCTTTTGTTACCGGCTCAAGTTTTGACTCGGCCGTTTCTACACGATTGACCAAGCCGACTCGTTCTTATTCAAAGCTTGCCTTAGTTTTCTCAAGATTCTCTATGCACGCCAGAAGCGACTTGCGGTAATCAGCTTATTGACGTTCGGCTATTTCTCGTAGTTTATTTTCAACCTTCCACTTTTTCAACAGACCATAGGCCTATGTTTTTGTCTGGTTTAACATATCCCGCACAGATAAAATGGCATTAGAAATTACATGGGATCGTACATATTCTAAGTTCCAGCTCAACTGCAAGCAGTTGAGCCGGCACTTGGGGACTACATCAATTAGTTCTCAAATTATTTTATCAAAGTCCTAGCTCAACTGCGAGCAGCTGAGCCAGCACATGGGGACTACAACAATTAGTTCTCAAGTTATTTTATCAAAGTCTCAGCTCAAATGCAAGCAGTTGAGCCGGCACTTGGGGACTACAACAATTTGTTCTTATGTATTTTTAAGTCCAGCTCAACTGCAAGCAGTTGAGCTTGCACTTGGGGACTACACATCAGCTCCACATTTTCACTCAAGTCTCAAGCATGCTATTCTATACTTAAGACTTGGGGGGCTACATATACGGGGAAGTAACAAGGCTTTAGGAGTTTAACTCATATCTCCTCTTCAAGGAATTGACCATCATGATCTCAGTATCCTGGCTCTCGTACAACCGGGTCAAGTATCCTCAAGGAATCCACATCAAGATCCTCAAGGGATGGACAATTCAGACTGGCCTTGCCCTTCTCCGTGATGGGCGACTCCTCTTTAGTAATGATTTTCGCCATTGTGATCTCCAATGTATCTATAATTTTTTATTGTTCCATGCTATTATATTATCATTCTAGGATGTTTTACAATCATTTTATAGCAACTTTATATCATTTTTTGGAACTAACCCGGACTGACGCTGTTTTCAGCACAACTACTGCGGTGTTGTTTTTTGTGCAGAAATCAAAGTTCTCCAAATGCAACGAAACTTTTTGACGATTTTTTTTGGAACAAAAGAGGCACTAGAAGATTCGTTGGAGGTCCAGGAGAGCCATGACGTGGGCACAACCCACCAGGGCAAGCCAGGCTCCTCTAGCGTGCCCTGGTGTCTTGTGGTCCACTCGTGGCCCATCTTCACGTGAAACCGACGCCCAAAAATCCTATATATTCAGAAACCCCCAGAAATAACCCTAGAAGAGAAGTTCCGCTGCCGCAACTCTCTGTATCGACGAAAAACCAATCTGGAGGTGTTCCGGTACCCTGCTGGAGAGGGTGGGTCATCTCCGGTGGCCATCTTCATCATCCCAGTGGAGGCCATGACGAGGAGGGAGTAGTCCACCCTCGGGGCTGAGGGTATGTACCTGTAGCTATGTGTTCAATCTCTCTCTCTCTCTCTCTCGTGTTCTTGAGATGTCACGATCTTGATGTATCACGGGCTTTGTTAATATAGTCGGATCATATGATGTTATTCCCTTGCTATCATGTTGTGATGAATTGAATCTTTCCCTTTGAGATATCGTTATGTTGGATTGAATATTGGATTTGAGAACCCTTGATATATGTCTTGCATATGGATACCCGTGGTGACAATGGGGTGTTCTATTGATTCACTTGATGTATGTTTTGGTACTCAACTTGCAGATTCCCGAGGTGACATTGGGGTAATCTATGCATAGGGGTTGATGCACGTTCTTGTCCTACGTTCTCCGATAGAAATCTTGGGGCACTTTTTGAGGCTCTTTGTGTTGGATTGAGTATTATAAATCTTAAATTGTTTGATGCGTATCGTATAATTAACTCATGGATACTTGTGGTGACATTGGAGTATCTAGGTGACACTAGAGTTGGTTGATGCGTATCATATGGTGTTATTTTAGTACGAACTCTAGATAGATTGATCGGAAAGGATAACTTGGTGTTATTTTAGTACGAACTCTTGGATAGATCTATGGGAAAGGATAACTTTAAGGTGGTTTCGTACCCTACAAACAATTTCTTCTTATGTTCTCTGCTAGATAAGAACTTTGGAGTGATTCTTCGTTGCACGTTGAGGGATGGTCATGTGATCCAATTATATTAGCATTGTTGAGAGATTGCACTAGTGAAAGTACGGACCCTAGGCCTTGTTTTCAAGCATTGCAATACCGTTTGTGCTCACTTTTGTTACTTGCTACCTTGCTGTTTTTATATTTTCAGATTATAAAAACCTATATCTATCATCCATATTGCACTTGTATCACCATATCTTCGCCGAACTAGTGCACCTATACAATTTGCCATTGTATTGGGTGTGTTGGGGACACAAGAGATTTCTTGTATTTGATTGCAGGGTTGTTTGAGATAGACCATCTTCATCCTACACCTCCCATGGATTGATAAACCTTAGGTCATCCACTTGAGGGAAAATTGCTACTGTCCTACAAAACTCTGCGCTTGGAGGCCCAACACGAGTCTACAAGAATAAAGTTGCGTAGTAGACATCAAGCTCTTTTCCGGCGCCGTTGCCGGGGAGATGAGTGCTTGAATGTATATCTTTAGATATTGCTATTAAATCTTTTAGTTTCTTGTTTTTCACTAGTTTGGTTTTATAAAAAAAAACTACAAAAAATGTAGTTTAGGTTGCATCATTTGTATCGTCTTTATAATGTCTTTCGTGAAAATAAGGATTCGGAAAATTGTGCTCAATTGGTAGAGGAAGAAATTATGAAAATACTTAATGAGAATTCCTGTAATGATGATCATAATTGCAATGTTTCTAGTATGAAATTCTCTGAATATCCATGATGCTAATGATATGCAAAGCCACAAGCTTGGGGATGCTATGTTTGATGAAGATGCTATTTTTTGTCCCCCAAGTTTTAATGAGCAAATTTATTATGATGATGGCATGCCTCCTATCTATGATGATTATGATGATGACATGTATGCTATGAAGAGTGATAGTAACCATGAAACTTGCCATCATGATATTGAATGTGGTTATGTCAATCAACTGTCTCATGATAGTTATTTTGTTGAGTTTGCTCCCACTACTATGAATGAGAAGAAAATTGCTTATGTGGAGAGTAATGAAAATTTTATGCTTGTAGATCATGAAAATAATGCTTTATGTGATAGCTATATTGTTTAATTCCTTCATGATGCTACTGAAAATTATTATGAGGGGGGAACTTATGCTTGTAGGAATTGCAATAATATCAAGTTTCCTCTCTATGTGTTGAAAATCTTGAAGATATGCTTGTTTTGCTTTCCTATGCTAGTTGATTCTTTCTCCCCTAAATTGTTTGCTCACAAAATCCCTATGCATAGGAAGTGGGTTATACTGAAATGTTCTTGTCATGTGATTCATGATGCTCTCTTGTTTTCAACTTTTATTCCTATACGAGCATCATTGAAATCATCATGCCTAGCTAAAAGGCATTAAAGAAAAGCGCTTGTTGGGAGACAACCCAACACTTTTCCTTTCTGTTTTTGTGTGTTCACATGATTAATCTACTGTAGTAATCATGTTTTGTGTCTTTTATTTCAATAAAGTGCCAAGTAAATCCTTTGGGATGACTCACAAGATGAGTAGAATTGATGCTGAACCAAAACATAAACTTTTGACTCCAGTACAGGAATTTTCATTTTTTACTGGAGCGTGATAATTATCTGAAATTTTTACACAGTATTTATATACAAATTCTTATAGTTGTACTAATTTTTCAGAATTTTTAGAGACAGGGAAGTATGGTTATACTACAGATCTTCACAGACTGTTTTGTTTTTTACTGATTCTGTTTTGCATGCATAGTTTGCTTGTTTTAGTGTTACCATAGCTTATATTCAGTGATATAAATTATGGGAATGGTATAATACAGTAGGTATTATGTGAGAACAATTATGAATCTTGTCTTGACAGTACCTAAGTGAATGATCTTTATTTATTATACTAACCCATCTCACGAAGTTCCGTTAAGTTTTGTGTGATTAAAGTTTTCAAGTTTTGGGTGAGACACCGATATGAGGAGAATAAGGAGTGAAAAGAACCTAAGCTTGGGGGTGCCCAAGGCACCCCAAGGTAATATCCAAGGAAGACTCATGCGCCTAAGCTTGGGGATGCCCCGGAATGCATCCCGTCTTTCATCTTCAACATTATCGGTATATCTTACTTAGAGCTATATTTTTATTCGTCACATAATATGTGCTTTGCTTGGATCATCATTATATTTTGTTATTTTCTGTTAAGTGTTATTTATAATCTTTTTTTTCAATAAAAAAGTTCCAAGAACTGCCTTAAGATGCCTCCATTGCATGTTTTGATGTGTGCTGTGTAAAAACAGAAACTTTTGCTGTAGTGTTTGAATTTTCATATTTTACTGGAGTGTGGAAAGTTTCTAAATTTTTTACACAGTATTTTCATATACATTATTTATCACGTCCTAAATTTTCATAATTTTTTGAGTTACAGAATTACACTGTTTTCATAAATTGCTACAGACTGTTTTGTTTGGACAGATTGCTGTCACAGTTTTGTTATCTACTTATCCTATAGTTTCCATAGCCTGTATTGGTAGATATAAATTGTGGAAATGATAGTAAAAAGCATATTATGTTTGAAATTATTATGCAACTTGTCTTGGAAGTACATAAAGAGTTGATTTATTATTATGTGCACGAACCTATCTCACGAGTTCTTTTCAAGTTTCATGTGGATGAAGGTTTTGAGAATAGGTGAAACCGGGATATGAGAGGATTGAACGAGATACAAAATCTCAAGCTTGGGGATGCCCAAGGCACCCCAAGTAAATATTTCAAGAAGTCTCAAGCATCTAAGCTTGGGGATGCTACGCATCCCACCTCTCTTTGTCAATTATCGGTTAGCCTAGGTTGAGCCTAAATTTTTATTCGTTCACATGACATGTGCTATTCTTGGAGTGCTATTTTTATTTAGTTTGCTGTTTGAATAAAATACTCAGATCTGAAAATCTTTACTGAGAGAGAGTCCTCACATAGTTGCTTAATTGTTTGACTACTCATTGATCTTCACTTATGTCTTTTGAGAGTAGCTTGTCATTTACTCTCATGCTTCACTTATATTATTTTTAGAGATGAAATTTTTTATGCTCATGTTCTTCACTTAAATTTATTTGAGCTTGTCAAAAGCAATGGCAATATATGAAACTAGTCCCAAAGTGATAGATATTCAAGAGGGATATAATAAAAACTTTCATGAAGATCATTGGACAAATTAAACTTGATTCCTTGTAATAGTTTTGAGACATGATGATAGTAATATGTGAGTCATGTTGGTGAGTAATTATGCTTTAGTAAGAATATTGGTGTTAAGGTTTGTGACTCCCCATGCAGGCACGAAAGTCAATAGTTATGCAATGAAATTATATCCTACTTATGGTGCATTATTAGGTGTTAGTTATGCTTCATGCCCGTTTATGTGAATTTTCGGTTCTTGGTTGGTTGCTTCTCAATCTATTTGCTAGCCTCCACTTGTACTAAGTAGAAATACTACTTGTCCAACCAAAATCCTTAAACCCAGTTTTGCCATATGAGTCCACCATACCTACCTATATGCGGCATTTCCGTGCCGTTCTAAGCAAATTTGTATGTGCCATCTCTAATTTTCAAAATGAATTTTCCTTTTTGTGTGCTCATACCGCTCATGAAACGGTAGGGGGTGTCCAATATTTTTCCATGCTAGATGTGTTATTCTCAACATGAGTGTTTATTCACTTGTCATTGCACGAGAGTACCGCGGTAATAGGGATGCCCAGTCCCGAAATGAAAAAGAAATTTACTTTATGTTGCCAAATAATAAATTCCTTGGAAAGTGTTCGTATGGAAGGCAACCGTGGATACGGCTAGCCATGGATTGTGAAAGAATGGTGGAAAAAGGAATAAACTTTATTTTATGTTTGGGAACCGCCTATGATATATCTAGCACGAAAAGTATTGAGAACCACTCGGTCGTTTTCGTTGACAGGAAAGGCATGTCACCCAAAATATTTTTCTCTCTCAATTTAAGCTTTGAGCTCTGGCACCTCTACAAATCTCTACTTCCCTCTGCGAAGGGCCTATCTATTTACTTTATGCAATTTTTGTTTTTTACTTTGAGTCTCCATGTTCTCTTATAAAGCACCAACTAGGGGGCACTATGATCACACTTGCGCATTGGATGTAGCTAATATCCGAGTGTGTTTCATGAATGGACCAATGATTGGGCATGATGGGCTAGGGATAACTTTCTTTAGTGTTGATATTTTGAATGACATGGTTGCTTGTTGATACGCTTGAGTATTGAAGTCTTCATGTCAAATATAGACTATTGCTTTGAACCATCTAAAAGTCCAAATGTGCATGCTAAAAAGGATAGAATATGTGATGAACATGTTAGGCAGCATTCCACATCAAAAATTCGGTTTTTATCATTTACCTACTCGAGGACGAGCAGGAATTAAGCTTGGGGATGCTGATACATCTCCAACGTATCTATAATTTTTGATTGTTCCATGCTGTTATATTATCATTCTTGGATGTTTTACAATCATCTTATAGCAACTTTATATCATTTTTTGGAACTAACCCGGACTGACGATGTTTTCAGCAGAACTACCGGGGTGTTGTTTTTTGTGCAGAAATCAAAGTTCTCCAAATGCACGAAACTTTTTGACGGTTTTTTTGGAACAAAAGAGGCACTAGAAGCTTCGTTGGAGGTCCAGGAGAGCCACGAGGTGGGCACAACCCACCAGGGCGAGCCAGGCCCCTCTGGCGCGCCCTGGTATCTTGTGGTCCACTCGTGGCCCATCTTCACGTGAAACCGACGCCCAAAAATCCTATATATTCAGAAACCCCCAGAAATAACCCTAGAAGAGAAGTTCCGCCACCGCAAGTCTCCGTATCGACGAAAAACCAATCTGGAGGCATTCCAGTACCCTGCCAGCGAGGGTAGATCATCTCCGGTGGCCATCTTCATCATCCCAGCGGAGGCCATGACGAGGAGGGAGTAGTCCACCCTCGGGGCTGAGGGTATGTACCAGTAGCTATGTGTTCAATCTCTCTCTCTCTCTCTCATGTTCTTGAGATGTCACGATCTTGATGTATCACGGGCTTTGTTAATATAGTCGGATCATATGGTGTTATTTCCTTGCTATCATGTTGTGATGAATTGAATCTTTCCCTTTGATATATCATTATTGAATATTGGATTTGAGAACACTTCATATATGTCTTGCATATGGATACCCTTGGTGACAATGGGCTGTTCTATTGATTCACTTGATGTATGTTTAGGTACTCAACTTGCGGATTCCCGAGGTGACATTGGGGTAATCTATGCATAGGGATTGATGCACCTTCTTGTCCTACGTTCTCCGATAGAAATCTTGGGGCACTCTTTGAGGTTCTTTGTGTTGGATTGAGTATTATGAATCTAAAATTGTTTGATGCGTATGGTATAATTAACTCATGGATACTTGTGGTGACATTGGAGTATCTAGGTGACATTAGAGTTGGTTGATGCGTATCATATGGTGTTATTTTTGTACGAACTCTAGATAGATTGATCGGAAAGGATAACTTAGTGTTATTATAGTATGAACTCTTGGATAGATCGATCGGAAATGATAACTTTAAGGTGGTTTCGTACCCTACAAACAACTTCTTCGTATGTTCTCCGCTAGATAAGAACTTTGGAGTGATTCTTCGTTGCACGTTGAGGGATGGTTATGTGATCCAATTATATTAGCATTGTTGAGAGATTGCACTAGTGAAAGTACGGACCCTAGGCCTTGTTTTCAAACATTGCAATACTGTTTGTGCTCACTTTTGTTACTTGCTACCTTGCTGTTTTTATATTTCAGATTACAAAAACCTATATCTATCATCCATATTGCACTTGTATCACCATCTCTTCGCCGAACTAGTGCACCTATACAATTTGCCATTGTATTGGGTGTGTTGGGGACACAAGAGATTTCTTGTATTTGATTGCAAGGTTGTTTGAGAGAGACCATCTTAATCCTACACCTCCCACGGATTGATAAACCTTAGGTCATCCACTTGAGGGAAAATTGCTACTGTCCTACAAAACTCTGCGCTTGGAGGCCCAACACGAGTCTACAAGAATAATGTTGCGTAGTAGACATCACATTGTAGTGGAACTTCCTTGAGGAGCAGTATATTTGTCGCCTGTGACGATCACCTCATCTTTAGTGATCTCCAAAACCGGCTCGGAGACTAGGTCAACTTTTTGCTCCACTTCAGTAGCAGAGACATGAGCAGGACTCATCGTCTCATCTTGAAAGACCGGCTAATCTTGAAATACCGGCACATTAGTGTGAGACGGCTCATCCTGAGCTTCTGGGTTATCCTTGGAAGGATTTTGTGGAGTTACTTCTTTCTCTTTTTCAATTGAGGTCGAACCGCCAGTCTTGCTATTATCTATAGCTTTGGCACTGGAAATAGCACAATTATAAGATGGGATAACAAAGCAAAAGTATTCAAAAGAAGTAAAGTCTTCGAACATTTACCCTCGGTTAATGTTAAAAGCTGGCACATGAGTACCGGTAGACCAGTCAGATGATGGAGAGGTCTTCTCTTAATCTAGGTCAGCAGGATTGAGTGCTCCTTTGTACTGGCCGGTTCAAGGATACGATGCTGAGGGACTTAACTGCTCTTGAGTCCGTCCCCTTCGGGGAACCGGCTCATAGGGCAAGCCGCCCGCCAGTTCTTTAGAGCTTCTCCGGGTCTTCCGCTTGGAAGTCCCAGCAAATTGTGTTTGCTTTACAATAAATTGTGGATCCAAGTGAGCGTGTGGGTGAGAAAATGATACCTTGCGGTCGGCTCGTCTCGTCCTCCTCGAGATAAATGGTTCCAAGTCTGGAAACGGATTTACCTCAGCTTCGCTGGCTTGGCTCGATTCAGCTTGTCCCTGAGGAGACTTAGCATCAGCAAAATAATTAAACAAGTGACCCGAGGAATCAAGATCTACCTTAAGTTCCCCATTGTTTCCCGACTCTCATGTGTTTTCTTGGGTAGGAGGGCCGGCTCAAGGACCAACTTTCCACCAGTTGGAGTTTTCCTAGAACGGAAATAATAAGCCGGCAAGTTAACTAAAGTAAAGAGATCAATTTTATGAAATATCTCCAAAATATGAAATTAAAGACCCACTTACTTGGGGTGTCGGGTTACCAGCGAAAATGGGAGCTAGTCCCACTATTGCAATCTTTTCCCAGGTCTCGCCAAGCAGCTTCTTGGTAGACCGCATAAATTCTATATCTGTTAGTTGGACTTGACTGAAACGGATGTCATCTGTTGGCTCGCTGATATATTGATGCACAGTGTCATCCTCACGCTAAGGGGTTGGACATGCCAGCTCACAATGCACCGGGTCAAATCGACACCTGTAATCCCTTGAGCGATTATAGCTCGGATTTTTGCAAGTATGGGGTCAAAACATGCCCTCGCTTCCCGAGGGGCAAAGCCAGTGAAGGCTGTCGAAGCTCTAAGATGGTGTGGTCTACAACCCGACATCCTCCTCTGACTAGAAGGGGAGTTATCATTGCAGCAGAACTAAGTCCTATGCCATCCTTTCCAATGACTCGCCAAAGATATGCTAGGGAAGAGGGATTTTTTCCTCCTCTGGATGGTAACCCCTCCAAGTTCCAAGTTGGGGCCACCTTTGCATTCTTTTTGGTGGTTCATATAGAAGAACTTTTGAAAAATATCAACTTCCATCTCCATTTGCAAATACACCTTGCCGAATACTTGAAAATGACTTAGATTCATGATGGAGTTGGGGACAAGATCCTGTGGTCTGATGTTGAAATGATGCAGTACGTAGCGGAAAAACTTTGAACCCGGCAGGCGAAAACCTCTGTTGAAGTGATTGCCAAAGATGACTATCTCATTTTGACCTGGCATTGGGTTAGTTTCTTCCTTAGGTGCACGCCAACTTATCTCATCCTTGGCTGATAGCAACCCAGAATCCACCCAACTTTGCAGCAACAGATCGGATATGCCTAACTTGGTCCAATTGATCGCCTTGTTGGTTTTGGGATCCATACTTCTTGATCAAACTACAAGATGTGGGAGAATTTAAGCCAGTGTTATTTTAAGCCGGCCAAGATACAATTAAAAATTATGAGCCGGCAAAGGGATTACCATGACCTACGAGCCGGCAAAGGGATTACCATGACCTACGAGCCAGCAAAAAATCTATCACGACCTACAAGCCGGAAAAAGACTATTGGAATCTAAGAGCAGGCAATCCTATGCAACAATTTCCAGGTCAAATGCCCTCAAACAGACTTTGGTTTGATCAAGCATTGCTTAGAGATCTAAGAAATGCGAGCTAAATGAAAGTAAAACCCTAGTTCTAGTAGAACTATTGAGGTAAGATGTTGATTAAATTTTGCTAGGGTTACGTGAGAAGATCTGAGGCATTATTGAGAAAATAATGCGGGGGAAAATCATGCATTCATTCATCGTAAATGGTGGCAAAACTAGATCTATATCTATGTATCGGACGAACTCTGATGAAGTCAAGAACAACCCCGATGAATAACAAAGTGCTACGGCATGAGAGGGGGAAAATGAGGTACTCACAGATCTAAACGAGGCAAGATTTGGAGCTCGCGCATCATGGATGAAGTTGCGGTGGCGCGGATGAACACACATGGTGGCGCAAATGACTACCGCTACTGTGGGGAGCCGAGGACCTCGAAGCTGGCACGACAGCATCGAGAGGAAGAAGATGACGACTGGAGGAGAGGGGGTAAAAATTAACCACGGGACTCCCGGTGGTCTATTTATAAGGAGGAATACCCGAAGCGACGCTGTGCAAATGTGAACCGCCGATGATTTGTGCTTGAAAGTGCACCTCGATTCCCGTGCTGACCAGATTTGACATATCTGTTTAAAAAGATTCGCCATGATGACACGTGTGGATATCGGAGGTCAGCGGAATGACATCATGGTGCTAAACAAGAAGATTACTAAGTCCTGAAAGAGCTAAACGACCCGACAAACGAGTTGACCTGGTCAGGTTTTCGCAAGGCAACTACTGAAGGAACAAGGAAGAACCGGCTCATAAGTTAGCTCCAAGCTTTAACCCTTTATTTTAGTTTTCCTCTGTCCCATTTTAGGATGAAGTGTAACATAGATAAATCAAAGCTAAACTGGGGGCTAATGTTGGGGATGTTCCCCACGGTTATGACCCAGCTTATGATACAACCCAGCCAATGAACCGTACAACGCTATAGGCCACCCCATATCCGGGTCGGGATGACGCTAGACGAAAACTGTGAGGCCCATGCCAGATCTGTCAGTGGGTCATCTCAAGGACGAGTTCAAATGGGTCGGCTTGTGGGGAAGCCCGGACGACAAGTTCCCTAACTTAGGGGACAAGATGAGTAAGAATTAGACTAGGATACAGGTTGACAGTACGACCCGGATTCTCATGTAACCCTAGGGACTCAATATATTAAGGGGAGTCCCTGGGATGAAAAGTTTAAGTGATAAACCCTCGAGAGCTAGGTAGCAAAAGCAATACCTTGTAATGAAGATCATCATCATCAACAGCAATCAAGCAGGACGTAGGCTTTTACCTCCATCGGAGGGGCCGAACCTGGGTAAACTTGCATCTCTCGTTTCCGATCAACCTTGTTCGAGCGATCACCTAGCATCAATGGCCTTACGACTTAGTCTTCTCACAAGGACATCTGCCGTGACAAAACCACGACACCACTCGTCGAACTACGACATCTGCACCGCGATGTCGTACCCATGGCTGAGGCAATACAATGGAAGCCCCTCCCCAGACATCTCAGGCATGGCATCAGTGAAGAGGACCCATCATGACTCCCTCCACCACCTCCTCCGTGAGGCTGTCATGTCTCAACCGGGTCGTGTCCTTGCAGCTGACATAGGACCATGTCGGATGTGAGCGCTTCTGGAGGGGGGCAATCCGGCGGCTCACGAAATCCTTCACCACCATCGCCCCCATGGGCCGGACTCCTTCAGGGACGCAATCCCGTCGAGGAGCGGCCGCAGCCCGCGGCTGGAGATCTTGGAGTGCTCCCAACCTGAGCTCTACTCTGCGGGCGCAGTTGGGATTGTAAGGAGAGGGCTGCACATACCCACATCCATGTAGACCCAACGCCTGGAAGCCTTCAACCTTCTTGAAAACCTTCATGTTGATGAGGGGGTATGCCATCGCGTCCACGATGTGGAACGAGACACACCCCAAGCGCTGGGTCGCAGCCGTCAGCCGAAGGATGTAGAACGACCGGAGGAGCGTCACAGAGGTCATCACCCCCATGAAGCCCTCGCAGACGAAGGTGAAGATGGTGAGGAGGATGACGGAGTTAGTCTGGAGGTGCAGCGCCTGGATCTGGTAATGGGAGAGAATGGCGTAGAAGAAATCGGAGAATGAAGGGAGCAAACCCCTGAAGGCGAGAGGAGCAAGAAGCAGATGGGTTCGCACAAGGAAGGGGAGCGATGCACAGAAGAGGCAAATGGAAAAAGGAAAGCAACGAGTACACCCGCATCGTGCTTGCAGGCTTTCATCAGTCCGTACGGTTACCGAGGCGTCGTGAGAGAAGTGGGGGCGTCCCGTCCCATTGTGCTGTCGCACGTCCCTGCTTGGGCCCCTGGCAGTCCACTAAGGCCCCGCGTCCTTTCACCCGCATTGTTTTAGTTCACAACGGGTGGAACATGTGTGCCGTGGGCCCGGGGGCTACGGTCGGTTCAGTGGGAATCAGGGTACCATGGTCCATCTGCCTACGGCCCAGGAGCGACACCTGGCGAAAGGCCCAATAGGTGGCCCACTCAAGATCTCCACAGGCAAAGCACTCGCGAGGCTCAGACCTCGTGAGGCCCCCTCCTCGCAAGGCGGAACTGTCCAAGTCAAGAATCCTTAGCATCAAGCAGTCTCGCGAGGTGACTCCCCGTAAGGCCCTCCGCCTGGAGGGGTCATGCGGCGCTGGTCGCGCAGCTGCGCACCCGCCACGTGGGTGACACACCCGCATAGACGAGGACAGCAGGACCATGCCAGCAGGCATGGACAGAGAAGATTTCCTTTCTGGTGATTAAAGGGCAACACCCGCTCCCTCCTCCAAAGCAGTTTCCCAAAGCTTGCCATTTTGGTGTAAGGCAACCAAGGTGACACCGGTTGCCCGGGCGAAGGTCATCACCGAGACCACTGGCGTGTCATGGATGACACCTTTGCAGACGAAGACTAACTTTTGTCAGGATACACTAAGCACATGTCCCCCTTTGAATTGCCGCCCTATGACCGCCCTTTCTCGCTGGTATTTTTGAGGAAGAGGACCAAGGCAAGGATAAGATGGGCAATGCTATCACCATAGAGAGGGAGACGGTTCGATCCTTCTGACCCCCAATCATTCATTTGTATGGTCGTCTTCCACCATGTAACACATGTACTTCTCCAAGAGCAATCCCACCAAGCAGGAGTAGGGTTTTACACCGTAAGGTGGCCTGAACCTAGATAAACCATGTGTCCATTGTTGTGCCCTGTTGATACGTCTCCAACATATCGATAATTTATGAAGTATTCATGCCATATTTACCTATGTTTACAATATTTTATATGGTTTTGATGCACTTTATATGATTTAATTGGAACTAACCCAGACTGACGTTGTATTCAACAGAATTACCGTGTTGTTGTTTTTGTGCAGTAAATAAAAGTTTTTGGAATTGTCCGAAACTTTTTGACAATTTTTTTTGGAACATATGAGAAACACTTGAGCGAAGAACCACCGGTGGAGGCCACCAGGTGCCCCCAAGGCAAGAGGGCGCCACCCCCCTAGGGCGCGCCTTGTTGCCTTGGGACCACCCTGTGGCTCTGTTTGACATGATTCCAATGCTGAAAAATCCTATAAATACATAAACCCCCAGAACTTAACCTAGAACTTTTGATCTGCTGCCGCAACTCTCTGTACCGAAGAAATCTCATCCGGAGCCCGTTCCGGTACCCTAACGGAGGGGGAAATCATCACTGGAGGCCATCTTGATCATCCCAGCGGTCTCCATGACGAGGAGGAAGTAGTGCACCCCCGGGGCTGAGGGTATGTACTAGTAGCTATGTGATTGATCTCTTTCTCTTGTGTTCTTGAAATGTCACGATCTTGATGTATCACGGGCTTTGTAAATATAGTTGGATCATATGGTGTTCTTCCCTCTCTATCTTGATGTGATGAATTGAGTCTTTCCCTTTGAGATCTCGTTATGTTGGATTGAATACTTTAGATTTGAGAACACTTGATATATGCCTTGCATATGGATACCCGTGGTGACAATTCGATATTCTATTGTTTCACTTGATATATGTTTTGGTAATCAACTTGCGGATTCCCATGGTGACAATCGGGTAATCTATGAATATGGGTTGATACCCGTTCTTGTCCTACTTTCTTCGATAGAAGTCTTGGGGGTACTCTTTGAATTTCTTTGTGTTGGATTGAAAATGATGAATCTGAAATTGTTTGATGCATGTCGAATAATTAACGCACGGATACTTGAGGTGACATTGGAGTATCTAGGTGACATTAGGGTTGATTGTCGCTTATCATAGGTGTTATTCTAGTATGAACTCTAGGGCTGTTTGTGACACTTCTAGGGACGTCTCAATAGATTGATCGAAAAGGATAACTTTGAGGTTGTTTTCTACCTACAATAATTTCATCTTATGGTCTCTACTAGATAGGAACTTTGGAGTGATTCTTTGTCACATGTAGAGGGATGGTTATATGATTCAATTATGTTAGCACCGTTGAGAGATTGCACTAGTGAAAGTATGAACCCTAGGCCTTATTTCCAAGCATTTATATAACATTTTACTTGTTGTTTGTTGATACGTCTCCAACGTATCTTTAATTTTTGCTTGTTCCATGCTGTTATATTATAATTCTTGGATGTTTTACAATCATTTTAGAGCAATTTTATATCATTTTTTGGGACTAACCTATTGACATAGTGCCAAAGTGCCAGTTGCTGTTTTTGCTTGTTTTTTACTTCAAAGAATATCAGTACCAAACGGAGTCCAATTGCGACGAAACTTTTTGGAGATTTTTTTTGGACCAGAAGACATCCAGTGGGCCAAAGAAGTGCCAGAGAGGTGGGTCGTGGAGACCACAACCCACCAGGGCGCGCCCGGGGGGCCCCGGCTCGCCCTGATGGGTTGTGCCCTCCTCGGGGCCCCTCTCCACCGCCTCTGATGCCTATAAATTCCCAAATATTCCAGAAACCCTAAGGGAGTCGACGAAAAAACACATCCAGCCATCGCAAGTTCCAGAGCCATGAGATCCAATCTAACACCATCACAGAGGGGTTCATCATCCTCATCGGTGCCTCTCCAATGATGCGCGAGTAGTCCACCATAGACCTACGGGTCCGTAGGCAGTAGCTAGATGGCTTCCTCTCTTTCTTTTGATTCTCAATACAATGGTCTCTTGGAGATCTATTTGATGTAAACTTTTGCGGTGTGTTTGTTGGGATCCGATGAATTTTGAGTTCATGATTAGTTTCTATCCATGAATATTATTTGAGTCTTCTTTGATCTCTTATATGCATGATTACTTATAGCCTCGTATTTCTTCTTCGAATCTTTGGTTTAGTTAGGCCAACTAGATCGATTTTTCTTGCCATGGGAAGAGGTGCTTTGTGATGGGTTCGATCTTGCGGTGTCCTTTCCCAGTGACAGAAGGGGCAGCAAGGCACACATGTATCGTTGCCATTAAGGATAACAAGATGGGGTCTATTCCTACATGAATAGATCTTGTCTACATCATGTCATCGTTCTTATTGCATTACTCCGTTTTTCCATGAACTTAATACACTAGATGCATGCTGGATAGCGGTCGATGTGTGGAGTAATAGTGGTAGATGCAGGCAGGAGTCGGTCTATTTATCTTGGACGTGATGCCTATATAATGATCATCGACTTGGATATCTTCATGATTATTTGATCTTCTATCAATTGCCCTACAGTAATTTGTTCACCCACCGTGTGCTATACTCATGAGAGAAGCCACTAGTGAAACCTACACCCCCCGGGTCTACTTTTCCAACATATTGCTTTCCGATATATCTTTTTGCCTCTTTTGTTTTCAGATCTATTATTCCAAAAACCCAAAAAATATATTGCTGCACTTTTTATTTGCTCTTTTTATTTTGTTTTCTTGAGATATCTATCTCTCCATTCTATCACTACCTAATTTAAACATGAAAGGTGGCTGGGCAACTCGCCTCCCAGGAGGCTCCCCGATCGGGCCATTCCTGGACGTCTGATGGCAGTAAATTTCCCACCTCGCCCCCCTCAGCCGTTAGATCTTCAGTGTATGTTTTACCTCATTCGTTTTTAACATGTGTATGACCCATGGGCCAATTCATTGGTGGGGTCGCTGTGTCTTGGCTGGGTGCGGGATGGAAGGGTGTGACTGGTTGTTACTTGCGGAGAGCCCATTGGGCACAACCGCACGAACCCTACCCCCAATCCACAGCCACCATAGCCGCCACCCTCCTCGTCCTCCACCTCCTCCCTCCCTCGTCCGCCGCCGCTCTCCCTCTCTTCTCCTCCTACGTCCTTGCGCACTCGCCTCCGGTCTCACCAGGCTCTCGATGCCGGCCTTGTGGGCATGCCGAGGTGACACGGCGACGGCTGCGATCAACATCGTCCTTTGCGACCCCACCGCGGCAAACCCTAGCGCCATAGGCGGCTCGGCTCATATGATGATGCGGTGGACGGCGGCCTCAGCGGCCGCGGCTGTGGTACCTCATTCGTTTTTTAACATGTGTCTGACCTGTGGGCCAATTCATTGGTGGGGTCGCTGTGTCTTGGCAGGGTGCGGGGTGGAAGGGTGTGAGTGGTTCTTACTTGCGGAGAGCCCATTGGGCACAACTGCACGAACCCTACCCCCAATCCACAACTACCACAGCCGCCACCCTCCTCGTCGTCCTCCTCCTCCCTCCCTCGTCCACCGCCGCTCTCCCTCTCTTCTCCTCCTACGTCTTTGCGCACTCGCCTCCGGTGTCACCAGGCTCTCGATGCCGGCCTTGTGGGCATGCCGAGGTGACACGGCGACTACTGCGATCAACATCGTCCTTTGCGACCCCACCGCGGCAAACCCTAGCGCCATAGCCGGCTCGGCTCATACGATGGTGCGATGGACGGCGGCCTCAACGGCCGCGGCTGTGGACGGCGGCCTCAGCGGGTGGGCGGCGGCGGCGGTGGCTGTGGATTGCGGCTTCAGCGGGTGGGCAGCGGCGGCCGCGGCTGTGGACGGCGGCCTCAGCGGGTGGGCGGCGGCGGCCGCAGCTGGTGCCCGAGCTCGCACCCCAGCGCGTCGGCGTCATGGCCTCCAAGTGTGCAGGTGATCTCTCCCCCATCCCCCCCTTCTCTCCCTCTCTTCCGTTTTGCCTTTGAGGCTACAAATTCAAGCACTACCTGTTTACCATCGACTTGTTTTCTCCCTCTATCGGCAACACCATAGGTTGTGGTGAGACAATGGAAGATTTGGCGATGGTCCATCAGAGTCGTTGCCTGGTGTTTCTATGATGCTCTCCTGTCCATTGGCTGTCACCATGTACAAAAACACATATTTGTTGGTGTGTATATGGCTGAAGAGAGAAATAGAAGAATTTGCCACAAAAATCTTGCTCAGCTGCTCCTCTCTATTTTCCTATTAAATTTGCTGATATATGTGTTTTATCAACATGAAGTGCACAGATCTGAGGATGAAGAGAAGAAGAAGAATTTGGCTGAAGGGGTGAAGAAGATCAAGGTGATTTTCCTCCCTCTTTTGAACCTTTGTTCTTGCATTTAGATGCTATAATTTGTGATGATGTGTATATGCATTTATAAGATCTTTGCTGCTAGGTACAAAGTTTATGGTCACTGAAATTAGATAATGGTTTGTCCATGTCCAGGTGTGAAAATTTGGTTGCTAGCAATAATCTACTTCATCTCTGGGGTTCCTGGTGCATATGTGTTATGGTATCGCCCTCTTTATAATGCTATGAGGTATCTATTTAAAAAGCTTACTCTATTTATTTTTGTACATCTCTTTACTTCTCCTGGATTTTCTTCCTCTCTCCTGGATTTTGCATATGTATGATAAATGTTTCGTGCAACTTGTATTACAGGACTGACAGTGTGTTGAAGTTTGGATTGTTTTTCTTGCTCTACTTGGTTAGTTATACGAGTATATTACTCAAGAATGCTTTAGTTCATCTGCGTCATGTTTAATGCTTGATAATTTAAAACCTACAAAAATAGAGTACTTGAACGTTCTGTTTCTGCAGTTTCACATCGTTTTCGTCATATTGGCTGCCGTGGCTCCTCCCTCTGTCTTTGAGGGCAAGTCTTTGGCGTAAGTCTCTTGTTTCCTTATATTCAGAAAATGACATTAGACTGGAATCACTGACCTCTATAGTACTTTAATTCAATACAAATGGTTTTTGTTAAGATAGTATCGGCAAGACAGTGGCACGAATTTTATATTTTTGTACATTTTGATTCTAGCATATTCCAGTTTGTAGACGAGCATCATAGAAGACAGCTCGGGCGCACAGTTATCGCCTGATTCTGTATACCCATAGTTAGACCCACGTTAATTGAGTTACTGAACTCTATTTATCCTTTGAATTATATTGCTTCTATGCATCCTTCCATACGAAATTAAATGCTCCACTTTAAAATATGGCAGCCCAAAATATTCCTCGGATATATGTTTTGGAACTCTACCTTGGACTGAATTCTATTTTTCTGCTTGTGTAGCCTCAGAGGAGTTTGGAGTGTCCAGGGGAAGTAGAAGAGAAGCTAAAGATACCTGGTGGTGGAACGATGATGTCCAGATGGCAATTAAGGAGAAGAAAGCGTGTTTCAGACGCCTATATCTGGATAGGAGTGCAAACAACATAGAGAAGTACAAGATGGCAAAGAAGGCCGCAAAGCAAGCTGTGAGTGAAGCAAGGGGCCGGGCGTATGAGGACCTCTACCAACGGTTAGACACGAAGGAAGGCGAAAGGGACATCTATAAGATGGCCAAGATCCGAGAGAGGAAGACGAGGGATGTTGACCAAATCAAGTGCATCAAGGACGGAGCAGATCAACTCCTGGTGAAGAACGAGGAGATTAAGCATAGATGGCGGGAGTACTTTGACAAGCTGTTCAATGGGGAGAGTGAGAGCTCTACCATTGATCTGGACGACTCCTTTGCTGATACTAGCAGGCTTTTTGTGCGGCGAATCTAGGAGTCGGAGGTCAAGGAGGCTTTGAAGAGGATGAAAGGAGGCAAGGCGATGGGCCCTGATTGTATCCCCATTGAGGTGTGGAGAGGCCTCGGGGACATAGCGATAGTATGGCTAACCAAACTTTTCAACCTCATTTTTCGGGCAAACAAGATGCCAGAAGAATGGAGACGGAGTATATTAGTACCAATCTTCAAGAACAAGGGGGATGTTCAGAGTTGTACTAATTACCGTGGAATTAAACTAATGAGCCATACAATGAAGCTATGGGAGAGAGTCATTGAGCACCGCTTAAGAAGAATGACAAGCGTGACCAAAAATCAGTTTGGTTTCATGCCTGGGAGGTCGACCATGGAAGCCATTTTCTTGGTACGACAACTTATGGAGAGATATAGGGAGCAAAAGAAGGACCTGCATATGGTGTTCATTGACTTGGAGAAGGCCTATGATAAGATACTGCGGAATGTTATGTGGTGGGCCTTGGAGAAACACAAAGTGCCAGCAAAGTACATTACCCTCCTCAAGGACATTTACGATAATGTTGTGACAAGTGTTCGAACAAGTGATGGCGACACTGATGACTTCCCGATTAAGATAGGACTGCATCAAGGGTCAGCTTTGAGCCCTTATCTTTTTGCCTTGGTGATGGATGAGGTCACAAGGGATATACAAGGAGATATCCCATGGTGTATGCTCTTTGCGGACGATGTGGTGCTAGTCGATGAGAGTCGGACGGGGGTCAACAGGAAGTTGGAGTTATGGAGGCAAACTTTGGAATCGAAAGGTTATAGACTTAGTAGGACTAAAACCGAGTACATGAGGTGCGCTTTCGGTACTACTAGGCACGAGGAGGAGGAGGATGTTAGCCTTGATGGGAAGGTGGTGCCGCAGAAGGACACCTTTCGATATTTGGGGTCAATGTTGCAGAAGGATGGGGATATCGATGAAGATGTGAACCATCATTAAAGCCGGATGGATGAAGTGGCGCCAAGCTTCTAGCATTCTCTGTGACAAGAGGGTGCCACAAAAGCTAAAAGGCAAGTTCTATAGGACGGCGGTTCGACCCGCAATGTTGTATGGCGCTGATAATGTCAAAAGAGGCCGGGGTAGACCGAACTTGACATGGGAAGAGTCCGTAAAGAGAGACCTGAAGGATTGGAGCATCACCAAAGAACTAGCCATGGACAGGGGTGCGTGGAAGCTTGCTATCCATGTGCCAGAACCATGAGTTGGTCGCGAGATCATATGGGTTTCACCTCTAGCCTACCCCAACTTGTTTGGGACTAAAGGCTTTGTTGTTGTTGTTGTTTGCTTGTGTAGCAGAATTTTGCCGGCGATCAATCTTATCAGCGTGAATGCTCTAAGTGAGGGTAAGTACATTAGCCTATGGTTAGCCAGCTAACATTATGTCTATCATGCAGACATGGTTTTGCATCACCGGTGTAGTAGTCAGATTCCTGATGCCACGGGCGCTGGGGACAAGGATGCTTGCTTAAATTTTCTTTCGTTGGTGATTCTGCTATATGCACCTGAATTGGTTATGTGAGGAGGTGAGGATAATTGGATAAATATTGTTTTAGGTCCACTGGACTCATCCCAAGTTTTTTGCAAGGTCTGCCTCTTATCAAAAATTTCTTGTCTCATATGAAGGTGAGTGTAATCTTGCGAGCAATTGCGTCTGCTATTTTGTTGTTTCAGATCATATGTTGATACTTTGTTTTACTCAATCTTTTGTATTAAGCATAAGGGTAAAATATATGATGTTCTGAAGCATTGCTAGGGCACATGCTTCAGATGAGATTAATTCCTTGATTTTGCTGTTTCTCAATTATTCATTATAGAATTTGGCCCTTACTTGAGTGTCTGAGGTTGCTTATTTTTTCTGTTGGTTGAGATTTGTTCCTTTTCTTTCTAGCTAGATTCTTCATTAGTTTTATTCCCTATGTACTATCATGGACCTTAGTTTGATTGTTTGTCTTGATATCCCAGATTTGGTCGGACGTTGCATTTTGCTTTGCCTCATGCTATTATATTTGGTGCTTGCGTGTAAATAGGTTGGCGGCTTAATTGACCCAAGTTAATTATTGGAATGCCTTTTGTAGTCCACAGTACTACCTGTTCGATGTCATTTAGAGTGTTCTCTCAGGCATACCATGCATCCCACGCAATTGGCCACGGTTCGACTGCTCAGTACATGAGTAGTTTGTCTTAGACAACTAATCCTCACAAATTAATTGGCATGTAGACGTGGCTAGAGGTCGTGGGTGGCAGAAGATTTGTGACTGCATCAAGCTCGACACGTTCTATGATGTGGGCATACTGACAACCTACCTGCTAGCCTTCGTGCTGCAGGTTGACGGGGTGGTGCTTCTCTTTGATTTCTTTCACAACTTTTTACCTCTTTGGAGTTTTGATAACATGCTAATGGTGTGAAAGTAATTTGGATGGGCTGGGCCTTTGGATGGAAATCATCTTCAGTATTCCGGTGTAGGTTTTGCTGGTCGTGGTCATCACACTGCACACCAACTGGCAAAATGAGGTATATGTTCAAAGGTTGTACCTTGGCTAGGCCATTTCCTGCTTCAAATTTTCCAAGAAGCATTCAAATTTAATATGTCCATTATCTTCAAGGTTGTGTTGTAATATGCTTCAGTTTCATCATACATAAGTGAAGTTTTCTTCTGTACTTAACAATATGGTAGCAGGCTC
This sequence comes from Elymus sibiricus, assembly GCA_039707655.1. Classification (NCBI taxonomy): domain Eukaryota; kingdom Viridiplantae; phylum Streptophyta; class Magnoliopsida; order Poales; family Poaceae; genus Elymus; species Elymus sibiricus. The sequence continues at coordinate 233,578,755 of CM077669.1, read as the reverse complement.
AGAAGTATTCACAAGGTTTTCAGATGCTTACTAGGAACCTAAAATCTTCAAATTTTATGATATGTTGGTCAAAACAGAATATCACCTTAGTTTTGCAATATAGGAGCCGATACTTTCATGAGAAGAAATCAGCTGGACAGTTCGTTAAATGTGGTTGTGCTCTGGGCCCGCCTTGATAGAACAGATGTAATCTATTATCAGTGTCCAATATTTGTAGTAAAATGTTATATATTGTTGCTTTCTTGATTGTGCTCTGCATCTGGTATTAGGATTCCTCTTTTTTTATAGGGTTACTCTACTACCAATTTCCAGTGTACAGATACCAGTTTCTAGAAAAGCGCATACCAGTTTCTTTACACAGATTGTTCATCTGGAATGGAGGTCATTTGTGTTTCATTTTGATGTTTCTTTGCTATGCAGAGTGGAAATAATGTAATAATGTGGTACTGAGATTGGCGAGTTCCTAATTCCAGTGTACAGAGTTTATCAAAATGCACATGAGTTGTCCTGTCAAATGTTCAGAAAACTGTTATATGTTGAAAGTGTTGCCAGAGTCCACATGTGTTTTTCTCTTTACGTAATTTCTTGCTTCTTACTGAACTTTACGCTGCATTATCTGAACTTTCTTGCTTGCTCGACTGTGCCGCCTAAGTTTGGCTTGTGTCCTTCCTTGTCCCATTTGGTCGCTGTCTAGGCTCTCTCCCAGCGCTTGCTCGGATCATCCGACAAGGCTCTCTTCAAGATGCCTAATTCTTACTTTCTGATGTGTTGTGTGCAGGATTATGGCACAAAGTAGTGGTCGTTTGGGTTCTTTGGGGGAATGGCATGTGTAGGTTAACTCGGAAATTCAGAATTTCAGTTTTCGTATTAACATCTGAGAGGAAGAGAAGTGTTGTTGAGACGTGTTTTATTTCAAACATACGATAATATAAAGTAAACCATGCTTTGTCAACTAAATATGTGTATGTATGTATATGCCTTTGTATTATCTTTTCAAATTTAGTTTCAAGAATTTCATTTCTAAAGCTGGTGCGTAGTTAAAACTGGTTGTTATGAGTTCCTTCCGTTTATGCGTGTGTATAGTGCCTTATCAAGAAGATAATTATATTGATTTTGCAAAACATTAGTTAGTCCCTATCCAAGTAGCAATCTTGCGTATGTTGCGAGTCTTAAATAGGTTGTTATATATGGTCAATATTCTTTGGTTGGAAAACCAAGTTTGGACCTTATGATATTATCTTGGAATAACTGAAGCCCTGATAAGTGAAACATATGTCTCATCAGTTTAGTGGACAAGAAAGACAGAAAAATCAATGAAGATTTGAAGATTAAATAACTCAACAAAAGCTGGGTAGGCTACATAGATGATGTGTTTGATGCTTCCAGAGAATCCATCGCCTTGCTAAACCCTGTGTGTTGCTAGCCAGTTCTACGTGTTAAGAGAACTCTTATGGATATTCATAATGCTATTGCTGGCCATGACTGGCTTACTCGTGAATCAATTTGTCTGCTACATACCAAAGGCACATATTCATATCATAAAGAGTCCGATTAATTTCAAGGATGATGGAGCCTTGTTGTAAATTCCTCAAACTGACATGAAGTAACTTCTAAAATGTCTTAGGTTTCCCTGTAAATTCTGCAAACTGATGGTATGTCATTAAAACCTTATACAAATATGTTTTTTTCTCGAACTCAGATTTCTCATCATGGTAACTATATTTTCAACTAAAATAATTCTTCCTTAGTTGATCTATACATGTTATATATATTTTTTTCAAACTTGGATTTCACAGTGTGATAAACATTTTTTCCATATAGCATGATTTAACACATAGGCTTTTTACTGTGAATATCAAATAAATGAAACTATTTTCATCGACAACATGGCTTTAGCGGGTCTCTGCGCCATTTGGCGCAACGGGTCAACTAGTCTATCTTTTTACCGTAGAGAGATTGACAACCTCTCCTTCGTGTTGGGTTGCAAGTATTTGTTCTTTGTGTGCAGGTGCTGCTTATTAGGTGATCCTCCTACTCGTTCGATACCTTTGTTTCATAACTGAGGGAAATACTTACCGTCGCTGTGTTGCAGCATCCCTTCCTCTTTGGGGAAATACCAACACAGTCTCAAGCCACGTCAAAGGAATTTCTGGCGCCGTTGCCGGGGAGGAAGCGGTCTCTTCTATGTGTCAATCTCTGGCGCCGAGGAGACACCATCATCATCTACCAGGTTCCTAATCATAAATCTCATCTCCTTGCAATTACATTATTTGCCATTTGCCTCTCGTTTTCCTCTCCCCCACTTCACCCAATTTGCCATTTTATTCGCCCTCTTTTTCGTTTACCTTTTTCTCCTTAGATCTCTTGCCTTGTCGTTATGTCTAGTTCTTCCTCTATTGCGTGTACTTTCGATAATGAAGTTCTTAATTTTAAGCAAAGGGGAGGGGAGAACCTAAAAGATGCTTGGTATAGGATTTGCAATGCTCATAATAGATCTATCCATAAGCAATCTACCATTGTTCTTCTTTGTAGTTTTTATGTGGGCATCACCACTTGGTATAGATTCATCCTTGATACGATTACCGGTGGGAATTTCCTGATGTGTCAACTTTGGATGCTTTTAATGCTATGGGAAGTTTAGTGGGATCACCACCTCTTACGATCAATGAAACAATTTTAACTATCAAACATGTTATGGAGAGATTAGATGCTATTGAAAAGAACATGATTACCAAAGAACATCTTGAAAATTTGGATAAGAAAATGCATAATCTTGCTAATAAAATTGGGTCTAAGACGGGAGATGCCTTTAAATTGTTAAAGGAAAAGGAAACCGTAGTTAAAGAAAGGATAGAAGAGAGTCCTTACCGGATTGATAAGTTGGAAGAAATTTTTAGTAACTTGGGTTCGCCTTTTTCTTCTATTAAAACTATTGAAAAACTCCCGTAAAAATTGGCAAGACCACGCAAGTCGCTAAGAACAAAGTTGCTACACTTAGTGGCCACAAGGGAGATCTTAAAATGATTAGTATTCATCCCGACTTTGTTGAAATGGTAAGAGACCCTATTTACAAAAATGAATTTTTTGGTCTTTTTTCTAGGAGTTTTGTCATCGAGAGTGTGCATGCTAAATCCTTGAAGATATCTAGTTGTGTGATTGAAGAGTTGAAAACCAAAGATGACAATACTTGAAACTATGCGTTATGCCTAGCTAGGGGCGTAAAACGATAGCGCTTGTTGGGAGGCAACCCAATGAATAAATTTATTTTTGTCTTTTTCTTTCTGTTTTTGAGTGTTGACACAATTATGCCTCTGTTATTATTGTGTTTTTATGTTTTATTTAGTGTTTGTGCCAAGTAGAGCCTTTAGGATGATTCATAAGATGAGTAGAAGCGATGCTGAATCTGAAACAGAAACTTTGCCTCCAGTGTTCGAATTTTAATTTTTTACTGGAACGTGATATTGAGCTGAAATTTTAACACGGTGTTTCTATACAAATTCTATACGTTGTACTAATTTTTCAGAATTTTTTGAGTTACATAAGTATGGTTAGAGTACATATTACTACAGACTGTTCTGTTTAAGACAGATTCTGTTTTCGTTGCATTGTGTGCTTGTTTTGATTAAACTATGGGTTGTATTGAAGGGTATGAGCCATGGTAAAGTTAAAATACAGTATGTATAATGCAATAATAAAATTTGAATGGGTTTGCAACAGTACCTAAAGTAGTGATTTGCTTTATTATACTAACGGATCTCACGAAGATTTTGTTGAGTTTTGTGTGATTGAAGTTTTCAAGTTTTGCGTGAGATCACGATGGATGAAGGAATAAGGAGTGAAAAGAGCCTAAGCTTGGGGATGCTACAGAACCGCCAAGATATATCCAAAGATAAACAAGCAACTAAGCTTGGGGATGCCTCCGAGTGGCATCCCCTCTTTCTTCTAACGACCATCGGTACTTTACTTGGAACTATATTTTTATTCGTCACATATCATGAGTTTTGCTTGGAGCGTCTTGTATCATTTGAGTCTTTGATTGCTTCGCTTGTTAGTTTTCACTTTTATCATTGCTGGACACACCTATTTGAGAGAACCAAAATTATGCCATGATTTGTTAGAATTGCTCTATATGCTTCACTTAAACTTTTTGAGCTATAGAATTGCTCTAGTGCTTCACTTATATCGTTTTGAGCACGGTGTGCTTGGAAACTTTTGCAGAAATACTCTCTTGCTTCACTTAGATTAATTTGAGAGTTAGTAATTTTTGAATAAATCCTCTCATGCTTCACTTATACCTTTTTGAGAGATGAAATCTCTATGCTCATGTGCTTCACTTAAATTTGTGTGAGCTTGTCAAAAGCAATGGTAATATATGAAATTAATCCGAAAGTGATAGATATCCAAGGAGGATATAATAAAAACTTTCATGAAGATCATTGGACAAATTAAACTTGATTCCTTGTAATAGTTTTGAGACATAATAATAGTAATATGTGAGTCATGTTAGTGAGTAATTATGCTTTAGTAGGAATATTGGTGTTAAGGTTTGTGATTCCCTATGCAAGTACGAAAGTCAATAGTTATGCAATGAAATTACATCCTACTTATGGTGCATTATTCGGTGTTAGTTATGCTCAATGCTCGCTTATGTGAATTTTCGTTTCTTGGTTGGTTGCTTCTCAATCTATTTGCTAGCCTCCACTTGTACTAAGTAGAAATACTACTTGGGCATCCAAAATCCCTAAACCAAGTTTTGCCTTATGAGTCCACCATACCTACCTATATGCGGTATTTCCATGCCGTTCCAAGCAGTGAAAAGAGCCTAAACTTGGGGATGATAAAGCACCCCCAAGATATATCAAAAGAGAAACAAGAACTAAGCTTGGGGATGCCCCGAGTGACATCCCCTCTTTCTTCTAACGACCATCGGTATTTTACTTGGAGCTATATTTTTATTCGTCACATATCGTGATTTTTGCTTGGAGCGTCTTTGCTTGCTTTGCTTTTTAGTTTGTAACTATTATCCTTGCTGGACACACCTATTTGAGAGAGCCAAAATTATGCTATGATTTGTTAGAATTGCTCTATATGCTTCACTTAAATTTTTTGAGCTATGGAATTGCTCTAGTGCTTCAGTTATATCTTTTTGAGCACGGCGTGCTTGGATTTTTTTTGGATAAATACTCTCATGCTTCACTTAGATTAATTTGGGAGTTAGTAAATTTTGAAGAAATCATCTCATGCTTCACTTATACTATTTTGAGAGATGAAACCTTTATGCTCATGTTCTTCACTTAAATTTGTTTGAGCTTGTCAAAAGCAATGGCAATATATGAAACTAGTCCCAAAGTGATAGATATTCAAGGAGGATATAATAAAAACTTTCGTGAAGATCATTGCACCAATTAAACTTGATTCCTTGTAATAGTTTTGAGACATGATGATAGTAATATGTGAGTCATGTTAGTGAGTAATTATGCTTTAGTGAGAATATTGGTGTTAAGGTTTGTGATTCCCTATGCAAGTACAAAAGTCAATAGTTATGCAATCAAATTACATCGTACTTATGGTGCATTATTCGGTGTTAGTTATGCTCAATGCTCGTTTATGTGAATTTTCGTTTCTTGGTTGGTTGCTTCTCAATCTATTTGCTAGCCTCCACTTGTACTAAGTAGAAATACTACTTGGGCATCCAAAATCCCTAAACCAAGTTTTGCCTTATGAGTCCACCATACCTACCTATATGCGGTATTTCCATGCCGTTCCAAGCAGATTTGTATGTGCCGTCTCTAATTATCAAAATAAATTTCTCTTTTGTGTGCTCGTACCGCTCATGAGACGGTAGGGAGTGTCCAATACTTTCCAATGCTAGATGTGTTATTCTCAAGATGAGTGTTTATTCACTTATCATTGCACGAGAGTGCGGCGGTAATAGGGATGCCCATTCCTGAAATGAAAAAGAAAAAAATATTTACTTTATGTTGTCAAATAATAAATTCCCTGGAAAGTGTTGGTATGGAAGGCAACCGTGGATACGGCCAGCCATGGAAAGTGAAAGAATGGTGGAAAAAGGAATAAACTTTATTTTCTGTTTGGGAACTGCCTATGATATATCTAGCATGGAAAGTATTGTGAACTACTTTGTCGTTTTCGTTGACAGGAAAGGCATGCCACCCAAAATATTTTTTCTCTCAATTTAAACTTTGAGCTCTGGCACCTCTACAAATCCCTACTTCCCTCTGCGAAGGCCTATCTATTTACTTTATGCAATTTTTATTTTTTACTTTGTGTCTCCATCTTCTCTTATAAAGCACCCACTATAGGGCACTATGATCGTACTTGAGCATTGGGTGTAGCTAATATTTGAGTGTGTTTCATGAATGGATCAATGATTGAGCATGATGGGCTAGGGATAACTTTCTTTAGTGTTGATATTTTGAAAGTCATGGTTGCTTGTTGGCATGCTTGAGTATTGAAGTCATTATGTTAAAACTAGACTATTGCTTTGAATCATCTAAAAGTCCAAATGTCCATGCTACAAAAGAAAAGAATACGAGATGAACATGTTAGGCAGCATTCCACATCAAAAATGCTGTTTTTATCATATACCTACTCGAGGACGAGTAGGAATTAAGGTTGGGGATGCTGACACGTCTCCAACGTATCTATATTTTTTGCTTGTTCCATGCTGTTATATTATCATTCTTGGATGTTTTACAATCATTTTATAGCAACTTTATATCATTTTTTGGGACTAACCTATTGACATAGTGCCAAAGTGCCAGTTGCTGTTTTTGCTAGTTTTTTACTTCGCATACTATCAGTACCAAACGTAGTCCAATCGCGACGAACCTTTTTGGAGATTTTTTTTGGACCAGAAGACACCCGGTGAGCCAAAGAAGTGCCAGAGAGGTGGGCCGTGGAGACCACAACCCACCAGGGCGCGCCAGGGGGGCCCCGGCACGCCTTGATGGGTTGTGCCCTCCTCGGGGCCCCTCTCCACCGCCTCTAATGCCTATAAATTCCCAAATATTCCAGAAACCCTAAGGGAGTCGACGAAAAGATACATCCAGCCGCCGCAAGTTCCAGAGCCTCGAGATTCAATCTAACACCATCACGGAGGGGTTCATCAACCTCATTGGTGCCTCTCCGATGATGCGTGAGTAGTCCACCATAGACCTACGGGTCCATAGGCAGTAGCTAGATGGCTTCCTCTCTCTCTTTGGATTCTCAATACAATGGTTTCTTGGAGATCTATTTAATGGAAACTTTTGCGGTGTGTTTGTTGGGATCCGATGAATTTTGAGTTCATGATCAGTTTCTATCCATGAATATTATTTGAGTCTTATTTGATCTCTTATATGCATGATTACTTATAGCCTCATATTTATTCTTCGAATCTTTGGTTTAGTTTAGCCAACTAGATCGATTTTTCTTGCCATGGGAAGAGGTGCTTTGTGATGGGTTCGATCTTGCGGTATCCTTTCCCAGTGACAGAAGGGGCAGCAAGACACGCATGTATCATTGCCATTAAGGAAAACAAGATGGGGTCTATTCTACATTAATAGATCTTGTCTACATCATGTCATCGTTCTTATTGCATTATTCCGTTTTTCCATGAACTTAATACACTAGATGCATGCTGGATAGCGGTAGATGCAGGCAGGCGTTGGTCTACTTATCTTGGACGTGATGCCTATATAATGATCATCGCCTTGGATATCGTCATGATTATTTGATCTTCTATCAATTGCCCAACAGTAATTTGTTCACCCACCGTGTGTTATACTCATGAGAGAAGCCACTAGTGAAACCTACGGCCCCCGGGTCTACTTTTCCAACATATTGCTTTCCGATATATCCTTTTGCCTCTTTTGTTTTCAGATCTATTATTCCAAAAACCCAAAAATATATTGCTGCACCTTTTATTTGCTCTTTTTATTTTGTGTTCTTGAGAGATCTATCTCTCCAATCTATCACTACCTAATCTATCTTTTTACCGTAGAGAGATTGACAACCTCTCTTTCGCGTCGGGTTGCAAGTATTTGTTCTTTGTGTGCAGGTGCTGCTTATTAGGTGGTGGTGATCCTCCTACTGGTTCGATACCTTGGTTTCATAACTGAGGGAAATACTTACCGTCGCTGTGCTGCATCATCCCCTTCCTCTTTGGGGAAATACCGACGCAGTCTCAAGCCACGTCATTTGTCACTTGCTACCTTGGCATTTTTATATTTTCAGATTACAAAAACCTATTTCTACCATCCATATTGCACTTGTATCACAATCTCTTCACCGAACTAGTGCACCTATACACTTTGCCATTGTATTGGGTGTGTTGGGGACTCAAGAGATTTCTGGTATTTGATTGCAGGGTTGTTTGAGAGAGACCATCCTCATCCTACACGTCCCACGGATTGATAAACCTTAGGTCATGCACTTGAGGGAAAATTGCTACTTTCCTACAAAACTCTGCGCTTGCAGGCCCAACACGAGTCTACAAGAATAAAGTTGCGTAGTAGACATAAAGCACTTTTCTGGCGCTGTTGCCAGGGAGGTGATTGCTTGAAGGTATATCTTTAGATCTTGCAACTCAATCTTTTAGTTTCTAGTTTATCACTAGTTTGGTTTTATAAAAGAAGACTAGAAAAAATGGAATTTAGGTTGCCTCATATGCTTCGTCTTTAGAATGTCTTTCGTGAAAATGATTGATCGGAAAATTGTACTCAATTGTTAGATGAAGAATTTATTAAACTCTTTGGTATAAAATCCTTGAATGATGAGAATGATTGCAATGTTATTATGTCTTCTCTGAATTTACAGGATGCTAATGATATGCAAAGCCACAAGCTTGGGGATGCCATGTTTGATGAAGATGATATTTCCCCCCAAGTTTTGATGAGAAAATTTATTATGATGATAGCATGCCTCCTATATATGATTATTATGATGATGACATGCATGATATAAAGAATAATGATAACCATGAAACTAGTCATCATGATTTTAATGTTTAAATCAATCAAGTATCTAATGATAGTTATTTTGTTGAGTTTGCTCGCACTACTATGAACGAGAAGAAATTTGCTTATGTGGAGAGTTATAAATTTTCTATGCTATGGATCATGAAAAGCATGCTTTATGTGATAGTTATATTGTTGAATTCCTTCGTGATGCTACTGAAAATTATTATGAGGGAGGAACATATGCTTCTATATATCTCAATAATATCAATTTTCCTCTCTATGTGCTGAAAGTTTCAAAGTTATGCTTGTTTTGCCCTCCTATGTTAGTTGATTCTTGCTCCCATAAATTGTTTGCTCACGAAATCCCTATGCACAGGAAGTGGGTTAGAGTCAAATGTCCTTGTCACATGCTTCTTGATGCTCCCATTGTGTTTCAATTCATTACTTTTATGTGAGCATCATTGAAATCATCATGCCTAGCTAAAAGGCATGAAAGAAAACCGCTTGTTGGGAAACAAACCAATATTTATCCTTACTGTTTTTGTGTGTTCGCATGATTAAGTAATGTAGTAAGCATGTTATGAGTCTTTTATTTCAATAATGTCCCAAGTAAAGTCTTTGGAATGATTTGGAAGCTAGATAGTAGAATTGATACGGTGGAAAAACAGAATTTCTCTGATTTTACTTGAACGTCTTTTTGATCTGAATTTTTAACACAATATTGTTATACAAACTTCCAATGTTGTCCCAATTTTTAGGAATTGTAGCAGTTATAGAAGTATAGTTTTTCTACAGATCTTTACAGACTTTTCTGTTTTAGACAGATTCTGTTTTTGCTTGCATAGTTTGCTTGTTTTCATGATGCTATGGATTGTATCGGGGGGTATAAGATAGGGAGAAGTTAGAATACAATACCTATAATGCATTAATGAAATATGAATCAATTTATAACAGTACCTAAAGTATTTGATGTGTTTACAATACTAATGGATCTCATGACATTTTATTGAGTTTTGTGTGCTGAAGTTTTCAAGTTTCAGGTGAGATACTAATATGACGAGAATAAGGAGTGGCAAGACCTTAAGCTTGGGGATGACCAAGGCACCCCGAAGGTAATATTCAAGGAAGACTCAAGCGTCTAAGCTTGGGGATGCCCCGAAAGGCACCCTCTCTTTCGTCTTCAATACTATCAATATATATTACTTGGAGCTATATTTTTATTCGTCACATAATATGTGTTTTGCTTGGAGTGTCATTTTTTTTCTCTGTTAGATTTTATGTATAATCATGTTTTTCAATAAAAAGTACCAGGAATTGCCTTTAGGATTGCTTGAATTGCACATTTGATGTGTGCTGTGTAAAAACAGAAACTTTTACACTAGTGTTTGAATTTTCATATTTTACTGGAACATGGAAAGTTTCTGAAATTTTTACACAATACTATCATATTAATTGTTTATCATGTCTGGAACGTTCAGAATTGTTTGAGTTACATAGGTACACTTTTTGAATTAATTGCTACAGACTGTCCTGTTTAGACAGATTCCTGTCATAGTTTTGTTATCTACTTATGCTATAGTTTCCATAGCTTATATTGGTAGATCTAAATTGTGGAAATGATAGTAAACAATATATAATGTTTGAAAATTATTATGCAACTTGTCTTGGAAGTACATAAAGTGTTGATTTATTCTTATGTGCGTTAACCTATCTCACAAGTTCTTGTCAAGTTTTGTGTGGATGAAGCTTTTAAGATAGGAAACCGTGATATGAGAAGAATTAGCAAGACACAAAAGCTCAATCTTGGGGATTCCCGAAGCTTCACAAGTCAATATTACAAGAAGTCTCAAGGATATAAGCTTGGGGATGCTACGCATCCCACCTCTCTGCATCAACAACGATCGGTTAGCCTATGTTGATCCTAAGTTTTTATCCGTTCACATGATTTCTGCTATTCTTGGAGTGTATTTTTGATTTCCTTGCTGTTTGAAGTAAAATACTCAGATATGAAAGTCTTTATTGAGAGAGAGTCCTCACATAGCTATTTGACTGTTTAACTACTCATTGATCTTCACTTTTATCTTTTGAAAGTAGTTTGGTGTATACTCTTGTGCCTCACTTATATCCTAAGAGTAAATTGTGAACGAATTGAATGTCATAAATGTGAAATTATATATGCTTCATATGCTTGTCCCATGGGGAGTAATGACTTCACATATAAGAAGTATAAGCGATAAAATTTATTGGAAGTTAGCAAACATAGCATTGGTCACTTGAACAATTCATGAAAGCATATTGAAGGAAGAGAGATTTCACATTAAATATACCATCTTGGACTTCTTCTATGATTGTGAGCCCCCATTGATTATTTTCAAACTTGATCAAGTAGTTGATGTTGGACAAGGAAGACAACGTAATGGTTATGTTTGTTTATATTCACACAAAAGTTATATTTTCATGGAACCTCTAACGTGTGGTGCTTTCTTAGGATCATTTGCTAGCCAAAAATTCATACTAAGTAGAGATACTACTTTGCATCCAAAAACCCTTAAAGCCAGTCTTTTGCCATGAGAGTCCACCATATCTGCCTATGGATTGAATAAGATCCTTAAAATAAGTTGTCATCAGTGCAAAAAGCAATAAAAATAGCTCCTAAATATGTATGATCTTTTATTCGAAGGGAAAATAAGCTTTGTACGAACTTGTGATGGTGAAGAAATAAAAGTGATGGACTGCATAATAAAGGTTGTTATCGCAAGGGGCAATATAAAGTGATGTTCCTTTCCATTAAGAGCTTGCACATCCAAAAATAAAAAGCGCATGACAACCTCTGTTTCCCACTGCGAAGGTCCTATCTTTTACTTTTATGTATTTACTTTTATGCAAGAGTGAATTATGTTCATCCCTATGCCAATCTATTAATTCTTTAGTTAGCAAGAATCATGTGGTGGGGAATGATCCCAACACATATATCCAGTTGAATTATAGGTGATCATGATTCATTATTGTTGACATTATTCCCGAGATAAATAAGTTGGGAGGTGATGCATTAATCCCCCATATTCCTATGTGTTTAATTGAAACTGTTTGTTCTAAAAATATGCTTTGGGTGTCAGCAATCATGGAAGACTAAATGATAGTTGATTATGTGGAATTTTCTAAATCAAAGCTCTTACATAGACCCTTCCTGAAAATAAGATGAATTGTAATTGTTTGATGACCGAAAACATAGTTTGTTGGTTTTCAAGAAAGTTTATGGTCTATACTGTACCATGTGAATAGCTTGCTACTTGATCATGAGAAATTTTATGAGAAAAGAGTTGTTGTTTATGATGCTAGAAAAAGTGATTGGAATTACCATTGATCAAACTTATATAGTTTGCTATCATTCACACTTCATAAATTACTTCATTTACCATTTACCTACTTGAGGACGAGTAGGAATTAAGCTTGGGGATGCTGATACGTCTACAACATATGGATAATTTATAAAGTATTCATGCAATATTTACCTATGCTTACAATATTTTTATATAGTTTGATCCACTTTATATGATTTAATTGGAACTAAACCGGACTGACGCTGTTTTCAGCAGAATTGCCATGGTGTTGTTGTGCAGAAAATAAAATTTCTCAGAATCGCCCGAAACTTTTTGACGATTTTCTTGGAACATATGAGAAATACTAGAGCGAAGAACCACCAGAGGGGTCCACCAGGTGCCACCCCCTAGGGGAATCCCTGTTGCCTTGAGACCACCCTGTGGCTCTATTTAACGTGATTCCAAACGTTGCAAAATCCTATAAGTACAGAAACCGCCAGAATTAACCTAGCACTTCCGCTCTGCCGCCGCAACTCTCTATAATAGAAATCTCATCCGGAGCCCTTTCCGGTACCCTGCCGGATGGGCAAATCATCACCGGAGGCCATATTCATCATCCCAGCAGTCTCTATGACGAGGAGGGAGTAGTTCACCCCCAGGGATAAGGGTATGTACTAGTAGCTATGTGTAGGACCAAAAGTATGTCTAGAGGGGGGTGATTAGACTACTTGACCAAATAAACATTCTACCTTTTCCCAATTTTAAGTGTTGGCAGATTTTAGCAATGATAGCAAGTCAAGCACACCCTACACATGCATGTCTAAGAGTATAGCAGCAGAAAGTAACAACAAGCATGTATAGTAGAGGGTAGGGAGGAAGATCAAACGCAATTTGTAGACACGAAGATTTTTCCCGTGGTTCCGATAGGTGGTGCTATCGTACGTCCACGTTTATGGAGTCTTCAACCCACGGAGGGTAACGGTCGCGAGAGTCCACAGAGGGCTCCACCCATAAGGGTCCACGAAGTAGCAACCTTGACTATTCCATAACGGCTTCCGTCCACGAAGGACTAGCCTCACTATGGGTAGATCTTCACGAAGTAGGCGATCTCCTTGCCCGTACAAACTTCTTGGTTCAACTCCACAACACGAAGTAGGATGCTCCCAAGCGACACCTAACCAATCTAGGAGGCACCACCCTCCAAAAGGTAATAGGCTAGGTAATGTCAATGAAGACTTGCTCTTGTGCTTCAAGATGATAGACTCCTCAACACACAATCGCTCTCTCACAGATTTGGCTTCGTAGAAGAGATTGAATTGGTGGAAAGCAACTTGGGGAGGCTAGAGATCAAGATTCATATGGTAGGAATGGAATAGGTTGATCTCAACATATGAGTAGGTGGCTCTCTCTCAGAAAATAGGATGGGGCAAGTATGGAATAGTTCTGAGTGCTTCTCTTTCGAGTGGGTGGTGGTGAAGGGGTATATATAGGCATCCCCAAAAATCCAACCGTTACACCTAAAGTGACCAACTCGGTGACACCGATGTGTGAATCTTGGTGGTACCGAAGTAACCAAAAGGCAGCAACTTTTAAATCTCAGTGAGACCGATATATAACTCTCGGTCGTACCGATTAGGTGACCAATGGCCAGATTGCACAACTCGGTGACGCCGATTCTCAATTCTCGGTGGTACCGATTCTTGACCATGGCTAACCAGAGAGTTGGTCCAGAAACTCGGTGGGACCGATTCACAAAACTCGGTGGTACCGATTCTTGTGAATGGCTATCCAGGGAGTTGGTGCAAAAACTCGGTGAGACCGACTGGCAAAACTCGGTGGCACCGAATACTGAAAATAGCTAAACAGAAAGTTGGCAACTGAACTCGGTGGCACCGATGCAGAATCGGTTGCACCGAATGGCTAGGGTTCTGCATGGGTCTGTCTGAGTTTGGGAATCGGTGGGGCCGAGTGGGAATTGTTGGTTGCACCGATTTTGGATATTTGGCTTTGGACAGACTTTTGTGGAGGAGCTTCTGGGTGTTTTTGGTGACTATCACTTGTGCACGTGGAGCATCTTGTTCACCAACAGTACCTTACCCCCTTTTAATAGTATTGGCTTTCCTATGGACTCAAAGTGATTTCTCACAAAGTAAAATGTAGAGTCCTCTTGCTTGAAGCTTTGCCAATCCATTTCCTTGCATCTTGGGGTTTCTCTACAATCTCCACTATCCTTTTGCCATCCCTATCATTGAACTTTTCCTAAAATATACTTAGTGGAAAACATTAGTTCAATGACATATATGTTGTTATTAATTCCCAAAACCACCAAGGGAGCAAATGTGCTTTCAATCTCCCCCTTTTTGGTAATTGATGACAACATATAGATCAAAGCTTCGACATATGATACAATCAATGAATATAATCGTCGCTTTGAGAAGTATGTGATAAGCAAGAGCTCCCCCTAAATTTGTGCATTATATTAAATTTGCGTTTGAATGCAAATGCACAATCGATTAGGTACATAGGGCACTCTTCCATGTCACATACAACTTGGTGGTGTGCGAGAATAATAAGAATGAATATCATAGCACAACACAATCAAGCAAAGGTGAATGATCATCTCATAATCATCAAAACGATAGGAAGTAGTTGCAATACACATCAAATGTATGATCAAACACCAACAAAGTTTAACACAAGTAAACCAAAAGATCAAATGTTTTGTAAAGCGATAAAAACCAACGCTCTCTCTCTCTCTCTCTCGAAGCCTAAAGATCTATATACATCTTCTCCCCCTTTGGCAACAAGTTACCAAAAAGTTCAAAGGTATATATCTAAGCGCTCTTCTGGGGCTGATCTCCTCCGGTAGCTGGTGAAGGAGTCGAGAGAACAGCATCGGCGAAGACTTCAGGAGACGTCATGGACGGAGTTGGAGTAGCAACTGGAGGAACTGGAGGAGCTGATGGAGCTGAGGAGGCTGTAGCAGGTGCTGATGAAGAAGCCCTCAACTCTGGAGCTGGCACTGTGGCTGGTCTAGCCTGAGTAGTGAACTGAGTGCCTGGCCTGAGAGGTGAGTTATCCTCATCATCTGTAGTGTGGGTACTGGGCACGCTATCAACTTCCTTCTTGAGCTCGTTCACGGTCTTGGTCAGCCCATCCACCTTGTCATTGAGTGTCTTGATCCTGTTCTCCATGATCCTCACAAGACTATGCTGATTCGCCAAGATGTCCTTGATATCTTTCTGCATGCCCTGAACGGTACTGATCAAGAGATCCATTTGATCGTTCCTGGATCTAGGAACTTGAGCACTAGTGGCTCTAGCTGCCTCTGCCTCTGCATGTGCTGCAGCTGAGGTGGGATGATCTGGGTTCATCACCACAATGTTATCTTCTAGATCTGGCTGTAGGGGCAAATGTGGTCTATCAAGAGCAAAGATGTGCTTCTCCAGCTTGGAGTTGATAAGCATCTGAATGTAGGATGCATAGCAGCATGAGCGCTTCTGATCAGCTACAACCCTCTTCACAGTTTCCACAATCAAGTCCATCACCCTTATCCTGGTGTGTCTATCAAGATGGATCAGCATGTTGGTGGAATAGCCTCTTATCATTTTGTCATCTCCAGACTTAGGCATCAAGGTGTGCCTCAAGATGGTGTTCATGGTGCGGAGACCAGCCTGGAGGAAGTAAATGGATCCTAACTCATGAGATTTCAAGTTTGCAGCAGGGATCTCATTGTACATGTTCTTCATAGCATCATGGCTCTCCTTGGATTCAGAATAGACATCCACATCTCCTTCTTCCACCTTTGGGACTCCTAAGATGGCAGCCCATTCCTCAACAGTTGATTCATACCTTGCTCCTTCAGTCATCCACACAATTCTACCATCTACATAGAAATGTGCAGTGGAGTAGAATTGCATGATCATCTCATCATTCAAAGCAGTGAATTCCTTGCCAACAAATTCATCCAGACCAATGCAGTGAAAGTTGTCTTGAACATTCGGGAAGTAGTCTTCATTCTCCTTGATATACTTCCAATCCACATACCTCATGTCACTTACAGCAGGGCTCTTATCAAGCAAGATTGTCCCATAGAAATCCTGTTGCTCCTTGGTATAAAATCTGTAGTCCACAGCTGTTTTCCTTCTCTGAGAATATGGATCAATGGCTCTCCACTCTCTCAAACCAGAGTCCTTCCTCTTCTTCATGTCCTCAACAAGCAAGTGGCTGGCATTGTGCTCTGGAAGGTGTGGTCTAAGCTTCATCAAAGCTATAATATCATCATCCTCAGCATCCCTAAAAGTGGAGGCCTTGTTCTTGCTGGAAGCTGGTATCTCTCTGGAGAACCTCTTAGGTTATTCTACAACAGCTTTCTTGGGGGCAGTCTTGGTGCCCTTGGATGAAGTGGCCTTAGGCATATCATCTGCCATGAGCTTCTTCTTCTTCTTAGGAGGGGCCTTAGCAACTGGCTCTTCCTCCTCTTCTTCCTCATCTAAATACTCTGGAGTAGATGGAAGAACTTTAGCTTTGACAAATCTTGTCCTTTCTCTCTTCTTCTCTCCTGCCTTCTTAGGCATGGACTTCTTGGAGGGCTCAACAGTCATACTTGCCCTGGAGCTCTCCGGTGCTCTTGCTGACCCTGAGCTAGCATACTCCTTCTGATGGCCTTCTTCTTCTTAGAAGTAGTGGCAGCAGTGGTGCTCTTGGCAGCATCGTCTTTCTTGGACAGCTCCTCAGGTATGAAATCCTCATCCTCCTCATCTGAGTTGAGCTTCCTCCTTGCCCTGGTAGCAGCTTTGGGCAGATCAGGAGAGCTAGGAACATCATCATAGCTCCCCTCAGGACTAGTGCCTGAGCTCATGTCAACACTCTGCTCTCTGAGATCATTCTGACTGTCATCTGAACCTGACATCTCTGACCCTTTTGAATAGAGTATAGAAGAGTGGAAGGGTTGAGTCATCACAAAATGTAGACATTTTCAAAAGATTGAACTAAAATTTCTCATGTTTTGCATTCTGCCAAGTGAATGTCGGTACAACCGAAGCAAACATTTCGAACCTACCGAGACAGACAATCTTCATAACAGAAACTTGGCACCACTTTCGGTGAGACCGAAAATGGGCACTCGGTTTCATCGAGATTGTTCTCAGTCGACCAGAAAAGTGAATCGGTGGTACCGATTCTTTTGCGTCGGTTCCACCGAAATTCAAGTTGCGGACGACACACCCTAAAAAATCATTCGTTCGCTATTCTACTGGAGTTTCTTGTGGATGAATCAATCTCAAACTGTGGATTATCAATGGAAAAGTCCTAATGCGCGAGATTCGGAGGTTGGAGCGCATGAGGAGATGAAATCGTACCCTAGCTAGGTGACGACTTCGCTACGGCGGCGACGGGGAAGAGGATTCCGTCGACGGCGGGGACTTCCAACGGCGGAGGCGCTCGGGAAGGCGAAGGCGATGACCAGGGGCCTTGGTTCGGCAACAAGGGTTTCGGAGGGGATGCCGTTTGAGGAATAGATTTCAAAAGTTGGGTCCGCCTCTATATAAACCCATAGCTGTCAGTGACGCCGGTTCTAACTCTTCGGTGTCACCGAGTTCCTCAACTGTCTGCTGACAGGGAAACTCGGTGTAACCGAGAAGATGGAGTCGGTGATACCGAGATGGAAAACCAGATCAACCCTAGGTATTCGGTGAGACCGAGATTTTGGGTTGGTTCCATCGAGATGCACTTGGAAGGTTTTAATGGTCAGTCCTTTGTCGATACGGAACTCCGAGTGCTCCTTGTTCAAATTTTGTGATGCATCAAGAATAGAATATGAGGTAAGATAGCATAGATAGCTAGAGAGTGGTCCTAGGCATTCTTGTCCATCCAATTCGCAAAAGAAAAATCAAAACCCAAATAGCAACAATTGGATGTCCTCAAATGGATAAATAAATGCAGACCAACATGCTCACAGAATAAGATGTCAAATGAAATCATGGCAAACATGCACATACATACTAGCATCTATCAAGCATTTTGGCAATGATGGAGTGATACGTCTCCAACGTATCTATAATTTTTGATTGTTCCATGCTATTATATTATCTATTTTGGATGTTTTATATGCATTAATATACTATTTAATATTATTTTTGGGACTAACCTATTAATCTAGAACCTAGTGCCAGTTTCTATTTTTTCCTTGTTTTTGAGTATTGCAGATAAGGAATATTAAACGGAGTCCAAACGGAATAAAATCTTTGGAATGATTTTTCTTGGACCAGAAGAAACCCAGCAGACTTGGAGATGAGGGCAGGAGACCTGCCGTGGCGTCACAAGCCACCAGGGCGCGCCCTAGGGGGGGGGCACATTTTTCATGATTGTCCTAATTTTTCAGAATTTTTGGAGTTACATAATTATTCGAAGTCTATAGATTGCTACAGACTGTTCTGTTTTAGACAGATTCTGTTTTCTTTGTGTTGTTTGCTTATTTTGATGTACCTATGGGTTGTATCAGGGGTATGAACCATGGAGAAGTTGGAATACAGTAGATATTACACCAATATAAATAAATAATGAGTTCAGAACAGTACCTAAAGTGGTGATTTATTTTTCTTATACTAACGGACCTCATGAGTTTTCTGTTGAGTTTTGTGTTGTGAAGTTTTCAAGTTTTGGGTAAAGATTTGATGGACTATGGAATAAGGAGTGGCAAGAGCCTAAGCTTGGGGATGCCCAAGGCACCCCAAGCCATATTCAAGGATACCAAAAAGCCTAAGCTTGGGGATGCCCCGGAAGGCATCCCCTCTTTCATCTTCAATCCATCGGTAAATTTACTTGAGGCTATATTTTTATTCACCACATGATATGTGTTTTGCTTGGAGCGTCTTGTATGATATGAGTCTTTGAATTTTAGTTTGCCACAATCATCCTTTCTGCACACATCTTTTGAGGGGGACACGCATTAATCATGAATTTATTAGAATACTCTATGTGCTTCACTTATATCTTTTGAGCTAGGCAATGTTGCTCTAGTACTTCACTTATACGTTTTTATTTTATAGAAATTATTGAACTCTCGTACCTCACTTATATTATTTTGAGAGTCTTTAAACAGCATGGTAATTGGTTTAGGTTATGAATTTAGTCCTAATATAATGGGCATCCAAGAGGGATATAATAAAAACTTTCATATTAAATGCATTGGATACTATGAGAAGTTTGATTCCTTGCATATAGTTTTGAGATATGAAGATGGTAATATGACAGTCATGCTAGTGAGTAATTGTGAATTGGATAAAATACTTGTGTTAAAGTTTGTGATCCCCGTAGCATGCACGTATGGTGAACCGTTATGTAACGAAGTCGGAGCATGATTTGTTTAATGATTGTCAACCTTTGTGTGAGGGTCGGGAGCGCGCGATGGTTAACTCCTACCAACCTCTCCCCTAGGAGCATGCGTCTAATGCTTTGTTTCGATAACTAATAGACTTTTGCAATAAGTATGTGAGTTCTTTATGACTAATGTTGAGTCCATGGATTATACGCACTCTCACCCTTCCACCTTTGCTAGCCTCTCTAGTACCGCGCAACTTTCGCCGGTGCATAAAACCCACCTTCCTCAAAACAGCCACCATATACTTTCCTCAAAACAGCCACCATACCTACCTATTATGGCATTTCCATAGCCATTCCGAGATATATTGCCATGCAACTTCCACCGTTCCGTTTTTCATGACACGCACCATCATTTTCATATTGCATATAGAGTCATATTTTGTTCTAGGTATCGAGTTGTAATTCTTGAGTTGTAAGTAAATAAAAGTGTGATGATCTTCATTATTAGAGCATTGTCCCGTGAGAGAAAAGGATGATGGAAGCTATGACTCCCTCACAAGTTGGGATGAGTCTCCGGACTTTACAAATAATAAAAGAGGCCAGCGAAGCCCAAAAAAAACAGGCCAAAGATGCCCACCAAAATAAAAAAATATATAAGAAAAAAATGAGAGAAAGAGAGAAGGGACGATGCTACTATCTTTTTCCACACTTGTGCTTCAAAGTAGCACCATGATCTTCATGATAGAGAGTCTCCTATTTTGCCACTTTCATATAACTAGTGGAATTTTTCATCATATGCACAACCACTTAGTTTTCTTTTTGAGCTTTCATACACTTATAGCTCTAGTGCATTCGTTGCATGGCAATCCCTACTCACTCACATTGATATCTATTGATGGGCATCTCCATAGCCCGTTGATACGCCTAGTTGATGTGAGACTATCTTCTCCTTTTTCCTCGCAACCTCCACCATATTCTATTCCACCTATAGTGCTATATCCATGGCTCACGCTCATGTATTGCGTGAGAGTTGAAAAGGTTTGAGAACATAAAAAGTGTGAAACAATTGCTTGACTTGTCATCTGGGTTGTGCATGATTTAGATACTTTGTGTGGGGAAGATGGAGCATAGCCAGACCATATGATTTTGTAGGGATAACTTTCTAAGGCCATGTTATTTCGAAAGGACGCAATTGCCTTGTTAGTATGCTTGAAGTATTACTGTTTTTATGCCAATATTAGACTTTTGTTTTGAATCTTATGGATCTGAATATTCATGCCACAATAAAGAATATTACATGGATAAATATGTTAGGTAGCATTCCACATCAAAAATTCTGTTTTTATCATTTACCTACTCGAGGACGAGCAGGAATTAAGCTTGGGGATGCTTGATACATCTCCAATGTATCTATAATTTTTGATTGTTCCATGCTATTATATTATCTGTTTTGGATGTTTTATATGCATTAATATACTATTTTATATTATTTTTGGGACTAACCTATTAATCTAGAGCCTAGTGCCAGTTTCTGTATTTTTCTTGTTTTTGAGTATTGCAGATAAGGAATATTAAACGGAGTCCAAATGGAATAAAATCTTCGGAATGATTTTTCTTGGACCATAAGAAACCCAGCAGACTTGGAGATGAAGGCAGGAGACCTGCCGTGGCGTCACAAGCCACCAGGGCGCGCCCTAGGGGGGGGGCGCCCCCCTGTCTTGTGGCCCCACGGCAGCCCTCCTAACCCTATTATTCGGCCTATAAATTCCCAAATATTCCCTGGATACCAAAAAGAGCCACGAAAATACTTTTCCGCCGCCGGAAGCCTCTGTTCCCGTGAGATCCAATCTTGGAGCCTTTTCCGGTAATCTTCCGGAGGGGGATTCGATCACGAAGGGCATCTACATCAACTCCATTGCCCCTCCGATGATGCGTGAGTAGTTTACCACAGACCTTCGGGTCCATAGCTAGTAGCTAGATGGCTTCTTCTCTCTCTTTGTTCTTCAATACCATGTTCTTTATGATCTTCATGGAGATCTATCCGATGTAATACTCTTTTGCGGTTTGTTTGTCGAGATCTGATGAATTGTGGGTTTATGATCAGCTTATCTGTGAATATTATTTGAATCTTCTCTGAATTCTTATATGCATGATTTCATATCTTTGCAAGTCTCTTCAAGTTATTGGTTTGGTTTGGCCAACTAGATTGGTAATTCTTGCAATGGGAGAAGTGCTTAGTTTTGGCTTCAATCTTGCGGTGTCCTCACCCAGTGACAAAGTAGGGGTAGCGAGGCACGTATTTGTATTGTTTCCATCGAGGATAAAAAGATGGGGTTTTCATCATATTGCTTGAGTTTATCCCTCTACATCATGTCATTTTACCTAATGCGTTACTCTGTTCTTCATGAACCTAATACTCTAGATGCAGGCAGGAGTCGGTCGATGTGTGGAGTAATAGTAGTAGATGCATAATCGTTTTGGTCTACTTGACACGGACGTGATGCCTATATGCATAATCATTGCCTTGGATATTGTCGTGGATTTATCACGGCAAGATGTCCGGGTTAACGGACTTAGGTGTGAGGCCATCACAACTATGTGGCGGCTTGAGAGGGGTTGATCGGAATCGAGAGACGCGAGTTTACCCAGGTTCGGCCCCTCCGATGGAGGTAAAAGCCTATATCCTGCTTTGTGTCTATATTGATGATGAGGAAGATCTCTCGGTTACAAGGGTGCTAATCGCTACCTCTAATCTGTCTATCTCTAATGACTTGTGTCTGTCTTCACCTCTCCCTCTTGGGGCGCCTTACCCCTCCTTATATAGGTGGAAAGGGTAGGTTTACATGTAGAGTCCTACTAGGAGTAGGATTAGGACTAGTCTCTCTTGAATCCTAATCCGGGTATTGTTTCCTTTGTGGGGGAATCCTTTCTCTCCTTTGGGCCTTCTCTTGTGAGCCGCCCCTCCAGGCCCGTCCACGAGCCGCCTTGCGCCGGCTTGCTCGCTGGGCCCTGGGCCTTGTCGCTCGTCTGACTCGCCTGCCAGGTCATCAATGATCCGCGAAGTCTCGACCGGGTCACCAATGAGTCGCCAAGTCCTGGCCGGGTCATACTTTCGGCCGGGTTATACCGCGGGGTAATATCCCCGACAGATATCGTCATAATTATTCTCTTTTCTATCAATTGTTCGACAGTAATTTGTTCACCCACCGTATTATTTTCCTTCATGAGAGAAGCCTCTAGTGAAACCTATGGCCCCCGGGTCTATTTTCCATATTATATTTTCAGATCTATAAACCAAAAATACCAAGCTGTATTATTTTAACTTTTGTTTTACTTTACGATCTAGCAATCTTTTATATCTATCTCTATCAGATCTCATCCTTGCAAATAACCGTGAAGGGATTGACAACCCCTTTTTAGCGTTGGGTGCAAGTGTTTGATTATTTGTGTAGGTACATCTATTGGGGACTTGCTTGTATCTCCTACTGGATTGATACCTTGGTTCTCAACAACTGAGGGAAATACTTATCTACTTTGCTGCATCACCCTTTCCTCTTCAAGGGAAAACCAACGCATGCTCAAGACATAGCACGGAGTCATCTATATATGAGTATATTGACTTAGGAGCCAAGTAAGAATACTTGATCAAAGGTCATACTCATCGTTTAAGCACAAGTGGGGTTACCACTTTTACATAAAGCATTTAATGTTGTCACATACTATGAGATGCTTTAACTCAAGTCTTAGAGTAAAGCTCCCCCTTGACGTGACATCCCCCCATAGGAGGGATAAACTAACCTTGGGTTTTGTCGATGAAGACTTCATGTGGGTGATGTAGTGGTGGATGCACAAGGTTGATGAAGATCACCAAGAGTTGGGAGCATCCTTGTTGTTTCCTTACTCTTCTCACCTACACGGGTTAGTCCCAACACACAAGAGACAAATACAAGGATATCTATGGACATGGAGTGCAAAGCATATGTGATGATGTCCATGGATTTGTTGATTACCTTGTCCCTTGCTTACCTTTGAGGGAATGTGTGACTCCTTGAACTATTGCATGTTGTTGATGTAGATTACAACTAGTTCTTGCCAATAATGAATGTGAGTGAATTTCATTGGCGGAGTCACCCCTCAAGAACTTCTCTAGTTCTTCTTCTTGGGGACCCACATCAACTTGATGGGAATCCTTGGTGTTGAAGTGGAACTTGTAGAAGTTGAGCTTGAAGTAGCCTTGGGAACCCACTCCACCAAAGCTTGGGATTCATCTTCATATGAGTCAATGTCCTCTTGAAGCTTGTTCTTGCCCTTGAGCTTGTGGTCTTGTGGTGGAAGGTCATCTTGAGTGTTTGTTCCCTTGGGAAGATTATGTTCCTACTTCTCCCTTTGAGGAACAAACTTGGGCTTGGGGTATTGACCTTCTTCCCATTCAACTCCATTAGCATTGAAGTAGCCAATGCCATGGTTCTTCCGGTATCCTCCGTGCTTGCGTACAATTTCCTCAAATTGCTTACACCCGACAAGACTCTTGTAGATACCTTTCTCTATAATTCCTTTCAATAAAGCATTTTCTTGCTCAAGTGTAACTTGGCTAAGAGAATCATCATTAGTGGAATCAATAAAACTACTAGGAGCAACATCATTAGATTTAACATTTTTATTGTTGCTACTAGATGAAGAACCTTTCTTGCCTTTGGTACTAGTTTGTCTAGATTTAACTTGTGGCATGAATGTAGACAAGAGTAATCATTTGGCTAGATAAGATGAAGTCTTCTTTCGGAGATCGTCATTGATAGCTTTAAGAAACTCATGCTCTTGCTCCAAGGTGAGCTTCTCGAAGCATAGCTTCTCATGGGTCCTTACAAGCTCTCTATGATCTTCTAGAGTAGATTCATGGGCTAACTTAAGAGTGTTTAATTCTTTAGTTAGTTGTTCTATTTTCATCTTATCATCATCAACCGACTTATCTTGACTAGCGTGAAAATTATCAAGTTCATTTTGACTAACATCACTAGTTTTATCAAAGAGCAAGTCATCATCACAAAGTAAGTCATCTTCATCAATATTGAAATCAAGATACTCGGGATGTGATACCTTGGAGCCTTTAGCCATGAAGCAACTTCCACTCCCTTCATTTGGTGAATCAAATAGATCATAGGAGTTGGTAGTCACTAGTGCAAGTCTGGCAACACCTTCATCTTGACTATAGTCGGAGTTGGAGTGATAGCTTCTCTCGGAGTTGTTGTCGGATTCGGAGCCGGAAACCCATTCACCAACATGAGCTTGATGTCTCCTTCTTGTGTAGCTCTTGGTGTACTTGTCCTTCTTCTCCGAGTCCCTACTTCTCCTTGAGGGTCTTCGATCATAACGATCATCTCTACTCCTTCTCTCTCTTTGAGGTGATTCATTCCTTGAGCTTCGTCTTCTAGGTGACTCTTCTCTTCATTTGTAGGGAGCCGTGCACTCATTGGAGTAGTGTCCGGGCTTCCCACAATTGTAGCAGTTTCGGTCTTGACTTGACGAACACTTCTCTTCATATCTTGAGTTGAACCTTCGTTCTTTGCCTCTATTCTTGTAGAACTTGTTGAATTTCTTGACCATGAGGCTTATCTCTTCATTGGAGACAAGGTTGTCGCTTGAAGTTGCGGGAGCATCACTTGTGGCTTTGTAAGCACCGCTAAACTTGTTGTGAAGCTCTTCTTTGTCTTTGAGTGTCATCTCATGAGCAACAATCCTTCCAATGACTTCCGTAGGCTTGAGATCTTTGTAGTTGGTCATCATTTGGATCAATGTGCACACGGTGTCGTATCTCTCATCCAAAGCTCAAAGTATCTTCTTGATGATGAATTTGTTGGTCATTTCTTCGCTTCCTAAGCCGGCAATCTCATTGGTGATGAGAGCTAGCCTAGAGTACATCTCTGCGACTCCATCACCATCCTTCATCTTGAACTTGTCAAGCTGACTTTGAAGAACGTCCAACTTGGATTCTCTCACGGATTCGGTACCTTCATGCATATCAACCAAAGTATCCCAAATCTATTTTGCATTCTCAAGACGGCTGATTTTGTTGAATTCTTCGGGGCATAGGCAGTTGAAGAAAATGTCACATGCTTGAGCGTTGTATTGCAACATCTTCAATTCATCCGCAGTCGCTTCACGATCCGGTTCCTTTCCATCACCAAATAATTCACCTTGCAAGCCAACACGAACAATAGCCCAAACGGCGGGGTTATGACCAAGAATATGCATTTTTATTTTGTGCTTCCAACTAGCAAAATTAGTGCCATCAAAGTACGGACCTCTACGGTGATAATTTCCCTCACTAGACGCCATACTCTCCTAGGTTGTGAAACCAATGCAATGGAGACCAAAGCTCTGATACCACTTGTAGGACCGAAAGTATGTCTAGAGGGGGGGGGGGGTGATTAGACTACTTGACCAAATAAAAATTCTACCTTTTCCCAATTTTAAGTGTTGGCAGATTTTAGCAATGATAGCAAGTCAAGCACACCCTACACATGCATGTCTAAGAGTATAGCAGCGGAAAGTAACAACAAGCATGTATAGTAGAGGGTAGGGAGGAAGATCAAACACAATTTGTAGACACGAATATTTTTCTCGTGGTTCCGATAGGTGGTGCTATCGTACGTCCACGTTTATGGAGTCTTCAACCCACGGAGGGTAACAGTCGCGACAGTCCACGGAGGGCTCCACCCATAAGGGTCCACGAAGTAGCAACCTTGACTATTCCATAACGGCTTCCGTCCACGAAGGACTAGCCTCACTATCGGTAGATCTTCACGAAGTAGGCGATCACCTTGCCCGTACAAACTTCTTGGTTCAACTCCACAACACGAAGTAGGAGGCTCCCAAGCGACACCTAACCAATCTAGGAGGCACCACCCTCCAAAAGGTAATAGGCTCAGTAATGTCGATGAACTCCTTGCTCTTGTGCTTCAAGATGATAGACTCTTCAACACACAATCACTCTCTCACAGATTCGGCTTCGTAGAAGAGATTGAATTGGTGGAAAGCAACTTGGGGAGGCTAGAGATCAAGATTCATATGGTAGGAATGGAATAGCTTGATCTGAACACATGAGTAGGTGGCTCTCTCTCAGAAAATAGGATGGGGCAAGTATGGAATAGTTCTGAGTGCTTCTCTTTTGAGTGGGTGGTGGTGAAGGGGTATATATAGGCATCCCCAAAAATCCAACCATTACACCTAAAGTGACCAACTCGGTGACACCGATGTGTGAATCTCGGTGGTACCGAAGTGACCAAAAGGCAGTAACTTTTGAATCTCGGTGAGACCGATATATAACTCTCGGTGGTACCGATTAGGTGACCAACGGTCAGATTGCACAACTCGGTGACGCCGATTCTCAATTCTCGGTGGTACCGATTCTTGACCATGGCTAACCAGAGAGTTGGTCCAGAAACTCGGTGGGACCGATTCACAAAACTCGGTGGTACCGATTCTTGTGAATGGCTATCCAGGGAGTTGGTCCAAAAACTCGATGAGACCGACTGGCAAAACTCGGTGGTACCGAAGACTGAAAATAGCTAAACAGAAAGTTGGCAACTGAACTCGGTGGCACCGATGCAGAATCGGTTGCACCGAATGGCTAGGGTTTGGCATGGGTCTGCCTGAGTTTGGGAAACGATGGGGCCGAGTGGGAATTGTTGGTTGCACCAATTTTGGATATTTGGCTTTGGACAGACTTTTGTGGAGGAGCTTGTGGGTGTTTTTGGTGACTATCACTTGTGCACGTGGAGCATCTTGTTCACCAACAGTACCTTACCCCCTTTTAATAGTATTGGCTTTCCTATGGACTCAAAGTGATTTCTCACAAAGTAAAATGTAGAGTCCTCTTGCTTGATGCTTTGCCAATCCATTTCCTTGCATCTTGGGGTTTCTCCACAATCTCCACTATCCTTTTGCCATCCCTATCATTGAACTTTTCCTGAAATATACTTAGTGGAAAACATTAGTTCAATGACATATATGTTGTTATTAATTACCAAAACCACCAAGGGAGCAAATGTGCTTTCAATCTCCCCCTTTTTGGTAATTGATCACAACATATAGATCAAAGCTTCGACATATGATATAATCAATGAATATAATCGTCGCTTTGAGAAGTATGTGATAAGCAAGAGCTCCCCCTAAATTTGTGCATTATTTTAAATTTTTTGTTTGAATGCAAATGCACAATCGATTAGGTACATTGGGCACTCTTCCATGTCACATACAACTTGGTGGTGTGCAAGAATAATAAGAATGAATATCATAGCACAACACAATCAAGCAAAGGTGAATGATCATCTCATAATCATCAAAAGGATAGGAAGTAGTAGCAATACACATCAAGTGTATTATCAAACACCAACAAAGTTTTAACACAAGTAAACCAAACGATCAAATGTTTTGTAAAGCGATAAAAACCAACGCTCTCTCTCTCTCTCGAAGCATAAAGATCTATATACATCTTCTCCCCCTTTGGCAACAAGTTACCAAAAAATTCAAAGGTATATATCTAAGCGCTCTTCTGGGGCTGATCTCCTCTGGTAGCTGGTGAAGGAGTCGAGAGAACGGCATCGGCAAAGACTTCAACAGACGTCATGGATGGAGTTGGAGTAGCAACTGGAGGAACTGGAGGAGCTGATGGAGCTGAGGAGGCTGTAGCAGGTGCTGATGAAGAAGGCCTCAACTCTGAAGCTGGCACTGTGGCTGATCTAGCCTGAGTAGTGAACTGAGTGCCTGGCCTGAGAGGTGAGTTATCCTCATCATCTGTAGTGTGGGGACTGGGCACGCTATCAACTTCCTTCTTGAGCTCGTTCACGGTCTTGGTCAGCCCATCCACCTTGTCATTGAGTGTCTTGATCCTGTTCTCCATGATCCTCACAAGACTATGCTGATTCGCCAAGATGTCCTTGATATCTTTCTGCATGCCCTGAACGGTACTGATCAAGAGATCCATTTGCTCGTTCCTGGATCTAGGGACTTGAGCACTAGTGGCTCTAGCTGCCTCTGCCTCTACCTGTGCTGCAACTGAGGTGGGATGATCTGGGTTCATCACCACAATGTTGTCTTCTAGATCTGGTTGTAGGGGCAAATGTGGTCTATCAAGAGCAAAGATGTGCTTATCCAGCTTGGAGTTGATAAGCATCTGAATGTAGGGTGCATAGTAGCATGAGCACTTCTGATCAGCAGCAACCCTCTTCACAGTTTCCACAATCAAGTCCATCACCCTTATCCTGGTGTATCTATCAAGATGGATCAGCATGTTGGTGGAATAGCCTCTTATCATTTTGTCATCTCCAGACTTAGGCATCAAGGTGTGCCTCAAGATGGTGTTCATGGTGCGGAGACCAGCCTGGAGCAAGTAAATGGATCCTAACTTGTGAGATTTCAAGTTTGCAGCAGGGATCTCATTGTACATGTTCTTCATAGCATCATGGCTCTCCTTGGATTCAGAATAGACATCTAGATCTCCTTCTTCCACCTTTGGGACTCCTAAGATGGTAGCCCATTCCTCAACAGTTGATTCATACCTTGCTCCTTCAGTCATCCACACAATTCTACCATCTCCATAGAAATGTGCAGTGGAGTAGAATTGCATGATCATCTCATCATTCAAAGCAGTGAATTCCTTGCCAACAAATTCATCCAGACCAATGCAGTGAAAGTTGTCTTGAACATTCGGGAAGTAGTCTTCATTCTCCTTGATATACTTCCAATCCACATACCTCATGTCACTTACAGCAGGGCTCTTATCAAGCAAGATTGTCTCATAGAAATCATGTTGCTCCTTGGTATAAAATTTGTAGTCCACAACTGTTTTCCTTCTCTGAGAATATGGATCAATGGCTCTCCACTCTCTCAAACCAGAGTCTTTCCTCTTCTTCATGTCCTCAGCAAGCAAGTGGCTAGCATTGTGCTCTGGAAGGTGTGGTCTAAGCTTCATCAAAGCTGTAATATCATCATTCTCAGCTTCCCTAAAAGTGGAGGTCTTGTTCTTGCTGGAAGCTGGTATCTCTCTGGAGAACCTCTTAGGTTTATCTGCAGCAGCTTTCTTGGGGGCAGTCTTGGTGCCCTTGGATGAAGTGGCATTAGGCATAGCATCTGCCATGAGCTTCTTCTTCTTCTTAGGAGGGGCCTTAGCAACTGGCTCTTCCTCCTCTTCTTCCTCATCTAGATACTCTGGAGTAGATGGAAGAACTTTAGCTTTGACAAATCTTGTCCTTTCTCTCTTCTTCTCTCCTGCCTTCTTAGGCATGGACTTCTTGGAGGGCTCAACAGTCATAGTTGCGCTGGAGCTCTCTGGTGCTCTTGCTGACCCTGAGCTAGCATACTCCTTCCTGATGGCCTTCTTCTTCTTAGAAGTTGTGGCAGTAGTGGTGCTCTTGGCAGAATCATCTTTCTTGGATAACTCCTCAGGTATGAAATCCGCATCCTCCTCATCTGAGTTGAGCTTCGTCCTTGCCCTAGTAGCAGCTTTGGGCAGATCAGTAGAGCTAGGAACATCATCATAGCTCCCCTCAGGACTAGTGCCTGAGCTCATGTCAGCACTCTGCTCTCTGAGATCATTTTGACTGCCATCTAAACCTGACATCTCTGACACTGTGAATAGAGTATAGAAGAGTGGAAGGATTGAGTCATCACAAAATGCAGACATTTTCAAAAGATTGAACTAAAATTTCTCAAGTTTTGCATTCTGCCAAGTGAATGTCGGTACAACCGAAGCAAACATTTCGGACCTACCGAGACAGACAATCTTCATAACAGAAACTTGGCACCACTTTCGGTGAGCCGAAAATGGGCACTCAGTTTCACCGAGATTGTTCTCAGTCGCCCAAAAAAGTGAATCGGTGCTACCGATTCTTTTGCGTCGGTTCCACCGAAATTCAAGTTGTGGATGGCAAACCCTAAAAAATCGTTCGTTCGCTATTCTACTAGAGTTTCTTGGCTATCCAAGGAGTTGGTCCAAAAACTCGGTGAGACCGACTGGCAAAACTCGGTGGTACCGAAGACGGAAAATAGCTAAACAGAAAGTTGGCAACTGAACTCGGTGGCACCGATGCAGAATCGGTTGCACCGAATGGCTAGGGTTTGGCATGGGTCTGTCTGAGTTTGGGAATCGGTGGGGCCGAGTGGGAATTGTTGGTTGCACCGATTTTGGATATTTGGCTTTGGACAGACTTTTGTGGAGGAGCTTGTGGGTGTTTTTGGTGACTATCACTTGTGCACGTGGAGCATCTTGTTCACCAACAGTATCTTACCCCCTTTTAATAGTATTGGCTTCCCTATGGACTCAAAGTGATTTCTCACAAAGTAAAATGTAGAGTCCTCTTGCTTGAAGCTTTGCCAATCCATTTCCTTGCATCTTGGGGTTTCTCCACAATCTCCACTATCCTTTTGCCATCCCTATCATTGAACTTTTCCTGAAATATACTTAGTGGAAAACATTAGTTCAATGACATATATGTTGTTATTAATTACCAAAACCACCAAGGGAGCAAATGTGCTTTCAATCTCCCCCTTTTTGGTAATTGATCACAACATATAGATCAAAGCTT
This sequence comes from Elymus sibiricus, assembly GCA_039707655.1. Classification (NCBI taxonomy): domain Eukaryota; kingdom Viridiplantae; phylum Streptophyta; class Magnoliopsida; order Poales; family Poaceae; genus Elymus; species Elymus sibiricus. Next base: position 233,547,567 of record CM077669.1, on the reverse strand, counting down.
CGACATATGATATAATCAATGAATATAATCATCGCTTTGAGAAGTATGTGATAAGCAAGAGCTCCCCCTAAATTTGTGCATTATTTTAAATTTGCGTTTGAATGCAAATGGACAATCGATTAGGTACATAGGGCATTGTTCCATGTCACATACAACTTGGTGGTGTGCGAGAATAATAAGAATGAATATCATAGCACAACACAATCAAGCAAAGGTGAATGATCATCTCATAATCATCAAAAGGATAGGAAGTAGTAGCAATACACATCAAGTGTATGATCAAACACCAACAAAGTTTAACACATGTAAACCAAAAGATCAAATGTTTTGTAAAGAGATAAAAACCAACGCTCTCTCTCTCTCTCTCGAAGCCTAAAGATCTATATACATCTTCTCCCCCTTTGGCAACAAGTTACCAAAAAATTCAAAGGTATATATCTAAGTGCTCTTCTGGGGCTGATCTCCTCTGGTAGCTGGTGAAGGAGTCGAGAGAACGGCATCGGCGAAGACTTCAGCAGACGTCATGGATGGAGTTGGAGTAGCAACTGGAGGAACTGGAGGAGCTGATGGAGCTGAGGAGGCTGTAGCAGGTGCTGATGAAGAAGGCCTCAACTCTGGAGCTGGCACTGTGGCTGATCTAGCCTGAGTAGTGAACTGAGTGCCTGGCCTGAGAGGTGAGTTATCCTCATCATCTGTAGTGTGGGGACTGGGCACGCTATCAACTTCCTTCTTGAGCTCGTTCACGGTCTTGGTCAGCCCATCCACCTTGTCATTGAGTGTCTTGATCCTGTGGTGTTCCTCCCTCTCTATCGTGATGTGATGAATTGAGTCTTTCCCTTTGAGATCTCGTTATGTTGGATTGAATACTTCGGATTTGAGAACACTTGATATATGTATTGCATGTGGATGCCCATGGTGACAATGGGGTATTCTATTGATTCACTTGATATATGTTTTGGTAATCAACTTGTGGATTCCCGCGGTGACATTGGGGTAATCCATGCATATGGGTTGATACACGTTCTTGTCCTACTTTCTACGATAGAAATCTTGGGGTACTCTTTTAAGTTATTTGTGTTGGATTGAATATGATGAATCTGATATTATTTGATGCATGTTAATAATTAACCCACGGATACTTGAGGTGACATTGGAGTATCTAGGTGACACAAGGGTCGATTTATGCGTATCATAGGTGTTATTTTAGTACAAACTCTAGGGCTGTTTGTGACACTTATAGGGATGACCCAATAAATTGATCCGAAAGGATAACTTTGAGGTGGTTTTGCTACCTACAACAGTTTCATCATATGTTCCCCGCTAGATAAAAACTTTGTAGTGATTCTTAGTCGCAAGTTGAGGGATGGTTATATGAATCAATTATGTTAGCACCGTTGAGAGATTGCACTAGTGAAGTATGAACCCTAGGCCTTATTTCCAAGCATTTATATGATGTTTTGCTCGTTGTTTGTCACTTGCTACCTTGATATTTTTATATTTTCAAATTACAAAAACCTATTTCTATCATCACTATTGCACTTGTATGACCATCTCTATCCCGAACTAGTGCACCTATACAATTTGCCATTGTATTGGGTGTGTTGGGGACACAAGAGATTTCTTGTATTTGTTTGCAGGGTAGTTTGAGAGAGACCATCTTCATTCTACACCTCCCACATGTCGGCCCGGTGGTAACTAGGGTACCACGGTACGTATGCCGCTGGCCTTGCGGACGACGCTTGGACCGACCCAAGAACGACGGTTCTGCCCTGGCCGCCCCAGAGGGAGCTGCCTATGGAGGGGCAGCCCTGTCGAGGCCGCTAGGCGCCAGACCCCCTCGCGAGGCTCTCCGCGCGAGGCCGCCTCACGAGGCTTGACATACGACGCCCGTCGCGAGGCACAACACCCACCACGTGGATGACGTCCCGCTGTCAGGCCCAGGATGGTGGGGCGTGGCCGGAGCCAGTTTCCGCTTTGGTGATAAGGGAGCGGCGGTGTACGCCTTCCCCAGAGTAGGTTCCCATAGCTTTCCATTCCGGTGAAAGAAGATTAGGACGGATCTGCGCGGCAGGACAAAGGTCATTGCCGAGCCCACAAGCGCGTCACGAAGACCACTTTATCAGGCGGAGACCACCTTTAGTGAGGATAGGCCTGGCTCCTGTCCCCCTTCGAATTGCCATCCTGTGGCCACCCTTTCCCGCCAATATTTTCGGGGAAGAGGATAAAGACCCTACAAAGGGGGCGAGGCCACATCCATGTAAGGGGATCGAGCCATCTTCTCCCCCACACCTCGTGTACTCGAGCAACAAGCTCTCCTTTACAGAAGAATCCAATCACAAGCAGGAGTAGGGTTTTACACCGCACGATGGCCCGAACCCGGGTAGCTCGCGCGTCCCCGTTGTTTCCGGCGAGAGGGAGTGAGCTCGTCGTCAATCTTGATGTGTTTGCCGTCGTGTTGCAGGTCGCCAAGCCAAGCCCCCTGAGTGTCCGAACCTTGTTCTTGGAGAAGTTCTTGGACGCGGGTTCCAAACTCTGACATTTGGCGCACCAGGTAGGGGAACTTGCCATCTTCGCGCCTTCGACCTCGATGTCAGCATCAAAATGGACAAAGCTGCCGTCCGCCGGGAACGCGCTGCGCACTGAGCTGCCGCCAGGGCCCCCGCGGCGACCGCCGACCGTAGTTTCCAGGGGCAGTGCCCCTGTGCCACCATCGAGCCCGTTGGAGAGCGTGTGGCCTCCTCCATTCACCCGTCGGTGAATGAGCAGGCGCGTGGCCTCTCCACCACTGCCTCCTCGCTCGCGTGTCGCGATTCTCCCGCTCCGCACGCGCGTTGCTCATGGCATAGGAGCTGCTGCGCTACCGTCCTGCCAAGGATGACTACGACGTCTAGCTTGGGCGCATCACCGAGCTTGTCAACACCTCGCGCGACTGTCATGCGCCGTCTCGCGCCCTGCACCCTCTGCCATCCCGTCCCAAACAGTCTAAGCACGACGCTCCTCCTCCTCCACCACCGGCCAGTGATGCGGCTGAATGGTGCCCTGGAGTCGTCCCACAGGCCATCCGCGCTGGCCGCTGCCGCCGACGACAACTGCCAGATCGTCCGCCACGTGCCCCCGGACGCGCGCGTGATCCTAGAGAAGGCGCGCAACTGCCAGGACCGCGTTCTGCATGATGTCGACACGACTGAGCGCCAGAACCGTGCGGCCCTCAACGGAGGCGTCGTAACCACCGGGGGCTACCTGGCCCTCGCTCCCGAGCTGCGCGTGGTGTGGCCCGACAAGTTCAAGCCAGAGCTTCCTCCTCGCTACGACGGCAATGCCAACCCCATGGGGTTCCTACTGCTCTACACCATCAACGTCCAGTCCGCGAGGGGGGATGACTGGGTCATGCCGAACTGGTTTCCCATGGCCCTCAAGGACGCTGTGCGCACATGGCTAATGAACCTCCCCGAGGCGTTCATCTCTTCATGGGAGGACCTGTGCAAGCAGTTCGTCACCAACTTCATGGGAACGAGCGACCGTCCCCTCACGCTCAACGACCTGTAGGCCGTGCGCCATCGTCCCGACGAGCCCCTCCGCAAGTTCATCCCGCGCTTCAGCTAGGTGCGCAGTAGGACACCGAAGGCCTCTGACGCCGTGATCGTCTCCGCCTTCACCAGCGGCGTCACCGATGTGAAGATGCCCGAGAAGCTCTCCGTCTAGGACGAGCTTGACTCCACAGCGGAGCTCTTCATCCTCGCCGACCGCTGCGCTAAGGCCGAAGAGGGACGTTTGTGCCTCCACAAAAACCCTGACGCGGTGAAGTCCAAGGGCAAGGATCCCAAGCGGAAGGGCCTTGCCGTGCTCGTGGCGGAGCCGGACTACAAGCGTGGCCACGACCTCGGTGAGGCCAAGAAGGATTACCGCCCTATCTGCACCTACCACAATGTGAACTCCCACAACACTGAAGACTGCTACGAGCTCAGACAGCTTCGCAAGGGCCACACCGATCGCCATGGCAGCTGCAAGGAGTGCAGCAGTGGCGGAGGCGGCTGCTGGGACGACAACAAGAACAACGGTGCCGGCGGCAATAACCATCAGGGCTGGCAAAACCAGCCGCGGCAGGCTGGCCCTTAGGCCAATGCCGCCCAGCCACGCACCAATGCCCTCCCTCCCGCTGAGATTACTGGGGGCTACCAAGAGCCCCGTAGGGTGGCCTGCATCCTCGGCGGGGCCCAGACCCCTCCTTCCAACCGCTACTTCAAGCAGTTCTCCTGTGAGGTGAATGCAACCCTCCCAACGCCCGAGTCCGCCAGCCGCCTCAAGTGGTCTGAGCTCCCCATCATCTTCGCCACCAGCGACCATCCCAAGCTCACGAAGGCCGTGGGTGCCATCCCCCTGCTGTGTACTCCTACTATCAGCAATGTGGTATTCACCAAGACGCTCATCGACGGTGGGGCATGCCTCAACATGCTTTCGATGGAGACCTTCGAGATGCTTCAAGTGCCTTACAAGCGTCTGATGCCCACCAGACCCTTCTCGGGCATCACCGACGGCTCCACTATCCCCCTTGGGCAAGTACGCCTTCCCATCACCTTCGACACCCGCAGGAACTACCATACAGAGTTCACCGACGTCGACGTGGCGCATGTTGGCCTGCCCAACAATGCCATCTTGGGCTACCTGACGCTCTCCAAGTTCATGGCCGTGACTCACCATGCCTACGGCCTCATCAAGATGCCCGGCTGTGGCGACACCATCACCCTCTGCTGGGACGAGAAGGATGCGATGCACACCCTCGAGAATGCCTACAAGGCTGCCGCCACTGCGTACCCGGCCGACAAGGACATCCCTGGGCCTGCCGAGGAGGTGCCCGTGAAGAAGAAGCCCCTTCTCCCTCAGGAGAGGGCCAAGTCCAAGAAGGTGTCGCCGGACGAGGGCAACGCAGGCCCCTCCCATGCCATGAGCGGCAGCTCCTCCCCGAAATTGGAAGGCGCGCTCGTCGCCTCCCTCCGGGCAAGCTCTGGTGCGTCGGCTTGGATAGCATCAGGCATGGCCGGCTTGCCAAGGGAGGTGATCGAGCACCACTCAGCCACACGCCAGAGCGCGTGGCCTGTTAGCAAGCTCCAAGATGTAGGAATCGCCCGTGAAGCTTCCCACCACAAGTGGATCATAGACCCCACCCCATCTCCAAGCCGCACAGCGGTAGGCACATGTGCGTCGACTTTGTCTCCCTCAACTAGGCTCGCCGCTTGAGCCCCTTCCCTCCTTCACCTTCTTGATAACCCACGAGTATAGGGGATCGCAACGGTTTTTGAGGGTAGAGTATTCAGCCCAAATTTACAGATTCAACACAAGGGGAGCCAAAGAATATTTGCAAGTATTGGTAGTTGAGTTGTCAATTCAACCACACCTGGAGGTTAAATATCTACAACAGAGTGATCAGTAGCACAGTAATATGATAGTTTTGATAGCAGTAGTAACAATAACAGTAACGGTAACAGTGATAGCAATGATTTCGTAGCAAGTGTAACAGTAGCACACTATTACAGAATGGTCCAAAGACAACACATCAATTAGAGACAGTTCGACGAAACTGTGTGCAATCCACCAATCGCAAACGGTATTGTTCAAGCTCTATCACAAATGGCATGAACTGTGTGCGATGGTGGATCCATCAAATACGATTCAGAAAATAGTTGCGTGTGTGATCCACGGCAGACAGTTTATTTTTATGAACTGTTTGGGATTAGCTAAGATAACAGAAACAGTTAACAAAACTTCGTACGTGTGTGAAGTACAACACATAGTTCACTCAGATAAACTGTTTGCGATGATCCAGCAGAACACAAACGGGTTAGCGTAAGAAGGTGTGTGTGATACGCAGCAATCGGTTCATTCATCAGAATTGTGTGGGAAGACCAATAATAACCGAAACGATTCATCCGAACAAGTTGTGCGTGTTGTGGGCAGACGGTTGTTGCCAAACAATTGTCGGCAATTGCTGAAAACATTACCGACGTTACTTACGGAAGTGCCGTTTGCCCGTATTAATATCACAGTCGTTTTATTATTATTACAAGTCTGACCGCGCATCACCTCTTCTTCCTCTCTCACGTCTTGTCACCACATTTTCGCCCGAGGATTCCAGTGCACGCTTCGGCACCGCACGGGCGTTTCTTTTGGCCACGTTCCCGCACGGAACCGCGCATGTTCCCGCGCAAGCTTCCCCATCTGGTTCCCGCCAGAAGCGAATGAGCATAAGAGCCTGCGCGCGTCACACGCGGATGCACACCTAGTGCAGCCTAGCCCATCTACGAAGCATGACAACCCGACCAAACGCCGCCTCAGCCATCAACCTCCTCGACGACGAAAACGATCCGGTGCAGGCGCAACGGCCTGTCGAGGCCGATGGATTGTCCGGCGACGCGTTGGACAACGTTGTGCTACGCGTCATCGCAAGGGTCGAGCAGACCCTTGGCGCAGGGCGCGGCAGCGCCGCCGAGCAACATAGCCGCCTCACCGCCGAGAGGCTACAGCGCGCCGCACAAGAAGATCATCGGTGGTGCTCCGTAGAGCAAAACATGCGCGTCCGCGCCGAGAGGGCAAGGCACGCCGCACAGCAAGACCGATGGAGGGCCGCAGAGCGAGAGGCGCGGCGCGTGGCAGAGCAAGAGCGGTTCCATCCCACCCGACATGACGTTGCAGCTGTGTCCAAGGCACGTGAGTAGCCTTATTTCTCACCAGGAATGGACAGCGGCCTTCTGCGCCGTACTTGCACCAGAGCCCGGCCGCACCGTCCTTGCACCGGACGCCGACCGCGCCGTTCGCATGGGTCGCGCCGTTCGCCTTGTCCGCGGCCCCCTCGATGCTAACGGGCTCATCAGTAGGCTAGAGCGCCTCCTTGGCCCAGGTGTCCAGCGGGGAGCAGTAGAAGAAAATGGCCATCGCATCCTCGATATGGTAATCTCCGACAAAATAGCCAGCTTGGAGCTCGAGATCGCGCTACAGCTGTACAGAGAGCATGTAAACCGCATGGACGAATGCCTGATCGAGTTCAGGCACATCCAAGAGCTTCCGTAGGTTAGGGTGTAGTCATGGACGCGTTTTATTTGGTTGAATCCTTTAGATGTCGATCCCAATGTCTGGACAACAATCACAATATTGATATGTTTCGATGTATGAATGATTTATGTTCTATTGTTATGTTTCAATATGTGTAAAAGGCTAACAGTTAGAGCCAGAAAATTAGTATGAAAACAGATAGAAATGTGAAACTAATAATATATATTAATTGTTGAATAGCTCATTGAAGACATGATACATATACAGCATATATCATCACATATACGTGATAATAGTACTTAACTAATATGTACAATGAATAAAAACTAAACTAATAATAACCCCTCCTGGAGCGGGGAGCAGTAAAATGGCAGCCTCTCGCCAGCAGCTCCCTGGTGCACGATGGCTTCCCAACGCGGAGGCAGTTCGCCGCCTCCTCCGCCTCACAGCGCTCGACGTGCCGATCAGCCTCTTGCTGCCGGAGGCGCGCGACCATGCGGGACAATTCAGTGGGCGCCCACTGGATCTCTTTGGCGGTGGCACGCTCGAGCTTATCGGCCCACGCCCATGCAGCGGTGAGGCGCCTAGCGCCTATGGCTTTCCTTGCATGGTACCGGCCGTCTTCGTACACCTCCACCGCTCGTCGACTCGCTCGCCGCCAAAGCTCCAGCTCCTCCTTTTCCCTTGTGGCACTAAAAGCATTCCAGACCACGAGGTTCCTGGCGCGCTCCTTAGCCATCTCCTTCTTGAACGCCACCTGCCTGGCTCTCTCAGCCGGCGGCAGCGCCTTCCACAAAGCCAGATTGTACTCGCCCCAAAACCAATCTTCAGTTGGGGGGTCTGGCGCGACCTCGTCTGGGGGCGTGAAGGGGTCCTCCTCGTAGCTACATTTCGCCATGTCCTCGCGGGGTGGCGCCTCCTCCTTTGCTTGTGCACAGACCGGCCGCGCCATGGTAGAGTTTTGTGCGAGGGGTGGGAAAGAGAGACGAGAGAATGCAGGCGGGATGACGTCTCGAGGGGCAACATTTATAGGCGGCTGGAATCTTGATTGACGCCAGCAGTGATTGCACACGATTTCCTAGTCAACAACCGTGTGTGAATTAACATCACCGACGGTTCCCAATGCATGACCGTGTGCGATTAATAGCCCGCGAAAATTGGCTTCCAAAACTTGAAACGTGGAACACGACGCCAATCATGTGCGACCCGTTTGTTTTGCCAAATATTTACATTTTCTATCCAAATGTAATGCATGCGTGCCAGTTGTGTTACGGAAGCAAGTCCGAGAGCAGTAACCACGACATCTTGGCCCCATGGCGGGAAATCATGCATATTTTCATGTACTTCAGAATTCAAAGCATTTTTTCATTTTTTTTGAATTTACAACCTAGATTCTCAATGCTTTTGTGTCCAAACCGTCAATCAAGAAGTTTGAAACTCCTTCAAATTTATTGCAAGCGGCATATATAGGGAAGCAAGTAGTACATAAATATGATTTTCCAGCGGTTTTTGCTTCATCTAGCCTGTTCATGTGTTTCAGTTTTGAACTATGGCCATTAAATTTCTATTAACTAACTAAATGTATAAAAATGCCAATAGAACGCCCTTTTAAAAAAAATAGGATGCTGGTCATATTCGTGCATTGTATCGATGAAAAAAAAACTAGGTCGAATGACAAAGCAATTGGCGGTTCGTCATCATACATGGCCCCACATTCCCTCTTGGAACCACGCGCCTTCGTGTGATGCTCCTGTTTGTGAGAGGCTTGTGTCTAAAGTTGGTGATTTCTTAGGCGAGTATTAGAGTCCCATCTCCGTCCCAATCACCGCCCTCCCATCCCCGTCCCCGTCTACGTACCCGTGCGCGGGGATAAAAAGTTTCCCATCCATGTCCCCACCGAGTTCTTTATCACCGTGGGGAAACTCACACATTCATTTAAGAACAACCTTCGCGTATTTCAGTACAAAAAAAATAGTATTTCAACGCAATAAACAATATGTTGTGGCTAGGTTTGGAATATCTTAGGGAATTTTGGGCCAAAGGGGTGGGATGTGTGTAAATTTGGGTGACCGAGGCCCCAAATTACGTGGGGTCTACTAATTTCAGAGCCCACATGTAAGTACTTCAATTCATGTGTAAGGCGGGTAATGCTATCCCATCCTCATCCCCGTCCTGCACACTCAGTACGTAAGGTATTTGACCCACCAACTTCCAGATGGGCATTCAAGCTCGCACCCGTGCCCTAATAGAGTAATTACCCATGGGGACGCGAGTAACAGTTAACCATGCATGCATTGCCAGCTTTGACATGTGTCAAAGCTTATCTCGAACAAGCCATTACTTTGATCACGACATCTTGGCCCCATGTCGGGAAATCATGCATAGTTTCATGTACTTCGGCGCATTTTTCAACTTTTGACTTTAAAACCTAGATTCCCAATGCTTTTGTGTCAAAACCGTCACTCAAGATGTTTGGAACTCCTTCAAATTTATTTTCCAGCCGTTCTTGCTTTATCTTGCTTGTTCATCTGTTTCAGTTTTGAACTGTGGCCATTAAATTTGTGGAAACTAACTTCATGTATAAAAATGCCAATTGAATGCCGTATTTTTTTTTCAGATTTTAGGATGACGGTCGTATTCGTACATTGCATCGATGAAAAAAAAACTAGGCCGGATGCGGCAGCGATCCGTTTCGTCATCACACAACACCCCAAGTCCCCTCTCGGAACTATATATACGAGCCTACGCGTGGGGCTCCGGTTTGTGAGAAGCATGTGTCAAAGCTTATCTCGAACATGCCGTCACTTTGGCCACGACATCTTGGCCCCATGTCGGGAAATCATCCTGATTTTCATGTACTTCATAGCATTTTTATTTATTTTTTGAATTTAAAAACCTAGATTATTCTCAATGCTTGTGTCCAAACCATTACTCAAGATGTCTAGAACTCCTTCAAATTTATTGCACGTGGCATATAGACGGAAGCACTAGTACATATATAAAAATGATTTTTCCCTGCAGTTTTTTGCTTCATCTTGAACATGTCCATGTGTTTTAGTTTTGAATTATGGCCACTAGATATCTACAGACTAACTTCATGTACAAAAATGCTCATTGAACCCCAAAAATGTCCAAATTTGAGGTTGCCGGACGTATTCGTGCATTGTAACGAATTCAAAAAATGTAGGCCAAATGAGACAACGACTAGCGGCTCGTCATCAAACAAGGCTCATGTCCCCTCTCGGAACCGCGACCCTTCGTGTGATGCTACGTTTTGTGAGAGGCATGTCTCAAAGCTTATCTTGAACAAGCCGTTACTTTGACCACGACATCTTGGCCCCATGTCGGGAAATCATGCAGATTATTATCATGTACTTCAGAGCATTTTTTCATTTTTTGAATTTTAAAACCTAGATTCCCAATGCGTGCATGTGTGTCCAAACCGTTACCCAAGATGTTTGCAACTCCTTAAAATTTATTGCAAGCGGCATATATTGGGAACCAAGTAGTACATAAATATGATTTTTCCAGCAGTTTTTGCTTCATCTTGCATGTTCGTGTGTTACAATTTTGAATTATGGCCGTAAAATTTGTACAAACTAGCTTAAACTAGAAAAGGTGGGTTTGGAGAGGTCAATACTTTAAATAGTGATGTGCCCACTATTTTGGATTACCAGTACTTTAATTATGATAATTGCTCTTTACTAGAATTTATTTCCTTGCTGGAAACCATTATTAGCTCACCCAATGCTTATGAACAAAACAAAGCTTTTACCGAACATATAGTAGAAGCTATGATAAAAGCTTATGATGAGAAACTTGAGCTAGAAGTTTCTATTCCTAGAAAATTGCACGATGAGTGGTAACCAACTATCAAAATAAATATAAATAAATATGAATGCAATGCCTTGTGTGACCTTGGTGATAGTGTTTCAACTATTCCTAAATCTCTTTGTGATGTGCTTGGTCTCATTAATATTGAAGATTGTTCCCTTAACTTGCATCTTGTGGATTCTACCATTAAGAAACCTCTAGGTAGGATTAATGATGTGCGTATTATTTCAAATAAAAATTATGTTCCTGTAGATTTCATTGTGCCTGATATTGATTGCAATCCTACTTGTCCCATAATACTTGGAAGACCCTTCCTACGAACTATAGGTGCAATAATTGACATGAAAGAGGGAAACATAAGGTTCCAATTCCCATTAAATAAAGGGATGGAACACTTACCTAAAAATAGAATTAAACAAACTTAATTATCAATCATGATAGCTATTTATGGGTGGAGTGTCAAAGATGACAACACTTGAAACTATGCATTCTGCCTAGCTAGGGGCGTAAAACAATAGCGCTTGTTGGGAGGCAACCCAATAGTTATCTTTGGTTTTGCTTTTTACTTGCTGTTTGTTTTTTATAACATGATTATTTCCTATGTAATGATTATGTTTTTATGTTTTAATTAGCGTTTGTTCCAAGTAAATTCTTTGGGATGACTCACAAGATGAGTAGAATCGATGCTGAAACAAAACAGAAACTTTTGACTCCAGTACAGGGATTTTTATTTTTTACTGGAGCGTGGTAATGATTTGAATTTTTTACACTGTATTTCTATACATATTATAGAGTGTTTCCTAATTTTTCAGAATTTTTAGAGATACATAAGTATAGGTTCTCTAAAGATTGCTACAGACTGTTCTGTTTTAGACAGATTCTGTTTTTTCCTTTCATAGTTTGCTTGTTTTGATTATGCTATGGATTGTATCGGGGGGTATAAGCCATGGAGAAGTTGGAATACAGTACCTATTATGGAATTATAAAATAATAATCAATTTATAACAGTACCTAAAGTATTCAATATGTTTCTTATAGTAACGGATCTCACGAAGTTTTGTTGAGTTTTGTGTGATTGAAAATTTCAAGTTTTGGGTGTTATCATGATGGACAAAGGAATAAGGAACGGAAAGATCCTAAGATTGGGGATGACCAAGGCACCCCAAGGTAATATTCTAAGGAATACTCAAGCGTCTAAGCTTGGGGATGCCCCGGAAGGCATCCCCTCTTTCGTCTCAATCCATCGGTGTGTTACTTGAAGCTACATTTTTATTTATCACATGACATGAGTTTTGCTTGGAGCGTCATTTGTTTTTGTTTGCTTTTACTTTTAGTTTGCCACAATCATAGTTTGCTGGACACACCTATTTGAGAGAGACACACCTTCATCATAATTTGTTAGAATACTCTATGTTCTTCACTTATATCTTTTGAGCTTAGAAGTTGCTCTAGTACTTTACTTATATCTTTTTGAGCATGGTGGCGTGTAGATTTTATAGAAATAATTCCACTCTCGCTCTTCACTTATATTTTTTTGAGAGTTAATAAATATTTACGGTAATTTACATGGGTCATAAGACTAGTCCAAAAATAATAGGTATTCAATGAGTGATAATTAAAACCATCATGTAGCACATATAAAGAAATTGTGGGTTAATGATATTGATGTGGTAATATGAAAAAGGTGTGAGTTCATAATTGTTTATTCGTAGAAGTGTCGGTATTAAGAGAGGTTAACTTCATGTTCGTCTAAAAATTAAAAAGGCATGGTGATGATGTATGAGCATTTCTATTCCTCGTTGAAATACTACTGTTGTTTCGGGTCGGTGGCGCGCGATGGTTAACTCCTACCAACCTCCTCCCTCGGGGCATGCGAGTAGTACTTTGATTTGTGATAAAACTAATAAAAAATTGCAATAATTATATGAATTCTTTATGACTAATGTGAAACCATGGACATACGCAATCTCACCTCCTCATATTTGCTAGCCTCTTCGGTATCATGCATTGCCCACTCTCACCTAGAGGATCGGTGCAACATTCGCCGGTGCATCCAAACCCCGTGACATGATATGCTCTGTTGCCCATAAGCCTCATTATAGCTTCCTGAAAACAGCCACCATACCTACCTATCATGGCATTTCCATAGTCAATCCGAGATATATTGCCATGCAAATTCCATCGCACTTCACATGACTAGTTCGTTCATCATCATATTGCTTTGCATGATCATATAGAGCTGACATAGTATTTGTGGCAAAACCACCGTGCATCATGTTTTCGATACATGTCACTCTAGATCTTTGCACATCCTAGTACACTGCCAGAGGCATTCATATAGAGTCATATCTTCCTATCAGTTCTTCATATCGAGTTGTAAGTAAATAAAAGTGTGATGATCATCATTATTAGAGCATTGTCCCAGTGAGGAAATAAAAATGGGGGAGGCCAAATGAGCCCACCATAATTAAAAAAATGAGAGAAAATGAGAGAAGGGACATTGCTACTATCTTTTACCACACTTGTGCCTCAAAGTGGCACCTTGTTCCTCATATAGAGAGTCTCATGTTATGTCATTTTCATATGCTAGTGGGATTTAATTTTTATTATTATAAACTTGGCTTGTATATTCCTATGAAGGGCTTCCTCAAATGCATGAGGTCTTCAGGAGCAAGCAAGTTGGATGCACACCCCACTTAGCTTCAGTTGAGCTTTCATACATTTAGCTTCGGTTGAACTTTCATACACTTATACTCCTTGCATCGACATATATCGATGGGCATCTCCATAGTCCGTTGCTATGCCTAGTTGATGTCAGACTATCTTCTCCAATTTTTATCCCTTTGATATCTACCACCATATTCTATTCCACCTATATGCTATGTCCAATTGCTCACGCTCATGTATTGCGTGAAGAATAAAAAGTTGATGCATAATGAAAAAGTACAATCCAATTGCCTGACTTGGGCACCGTGGTGCTTGACCTTTGTGTTAATGTGGTGAAGATGGAGCCATGCCTTCCTAATATAATAAGATGAATGGGGTAAACATTCTTTGAGGATTGTATACTTTGAAAGATTAATGATTTTGTTACTTATGCTTATAAGTATTGCTATGTTAATATTTGTTAATTCATCGTTTCTCAATGAGCATGCATGCAAAAGATTACATAATGGGTAGCATGTCACATCAAAAATTCTGTTTTTAACATTTACCTACTCGAGGACAAGCAGGAATTAAGCTTGGGGATGCTTGATACGTCTCTAACGTATCTATAATTTTTGATTGTTGCATGCTGATATATTATCATTCTACTTTTTAATTATTTATTTACCAATTTATATTATTTTAGAGAACTAACCTATTAACCCAATGCCCAGTGTCAGTTGTTATTTTCTGCATGTTTTTCACTTTTCAGGTTTACAGTACCAAACGAAGTCCAATTGCCACGAAACTTTTTGGTGTTTTTTTCTGGACAAAAATAAGACCTGGAAGATTCGGAAGGAAGCCGGGAGCCACATGAGGGCCCCACAAGCCAATAGGACGCGGCCTGGGGGGACGCGGCCTGATGGCTTATGGGCCCCTTGTGGCTCTCTCGACCCCGTTCTCTAGCCTATAAATTCACATATATTCTGAAAACCCTGGAGGCAGTCCCGAAACACTTTTTACGCCGCCGCAAGCCTCTGTTCCATTGGGACTCCATCTGAGCTCCATTCCGGCACCCTGCCGGAGGGGGGATCGATCAAGGAGGGCCTCTTCATCAACCTTGCTGCCCTCATGACTATGTGTGAGTAGTTCACCAAAGACTTACGGGTCCGTAGTTAGTACCTAGATGGCAATCTCTCTCTCTCTCTTGATCTTCAATACAATATCGCATCTTCGCTTTGATCTATCTGATGTAATTCTTTTGTGTGGTGCGTTTGTTGGGATCCGATAAATTGTGGGTTTATGTTTAGATTATTCATGAAAAGTATTTGAGTCTTCTCTGAAATTATTATGATTCTTATTTGCATGATCATCATAGCTTCGTAATTCTCTTCGGTCTATTGATTTGGTTTGGCCAAGTAGATTGATCTTTCTTCAGTGAGAGAGGTGCATTGTAATAGGTTTAACCTGACGAGTTTCTATATCACAGTAACAAAAGTGGACAAGTTGTGTCTTTGTGTTGTTGCTACTAAGGATAAAACGATGGGGTTTATTCATATTGCTTGAGTTTACTTTGTCTACATTATGTCATCGTTCTCCATGCATTACTCTGTTTTACTTAATACTCTAGATGCATGCTGGATAGCGGTCGATGAGTGGAGTAATAGTAATAGGTGCAGGCAGGAGTCGACCTATTTGTTTATGGACGTGATGACTATATACACATGATCATTGCTGTGAAAATCGCATAACTATTCGCTTTTCTATCAATTGCCCAACATTAATTGTTTACTCACCGTATGTTGCCTACATGAGTGATGCCGCTAGGGAAAACTATGGCCCCCGGGTCTATTCACTTATAAATTCACAAACGATATTATTATCTTGCTGCCAATATTTGTCTTTTATTTTATTTAGTAATTTACAATTATCTACAATTATCTACACAACTCATTTGCTTGCAAAAAACGAGATCAAGGGGATTGACAACCCTCTTGCCCGCGTTGGTTGCAAGTTGTTTGCTCTTTTATGTGCAGCCGTTGAAGATGGTTGAGGATTGATATTCCTATTGGTTCGATAAACCTTGGTTTCATAACTGAGGGAAATACTTATCCGTATTGTGCTGCAATTACACGTTCCTCTTCACGGAAAACCCAACGCAAATCGCAAGTATCAGTCGCTCTGCTCCCCAGGCAGCGGCATAAGTCAACATCCAAGGCTGTCCCCGACGTGACGGTGCTGGGCCACGGACAACGAATAAGTGCATCGGCATCCCCGCTTTTCACATGCTTGTCATACTTAGGGTCAGTGTACCTGATCGTTGATCTCCTCAGGGCTCCCGCGCACAAGAGGCATAGGGGTGCCTTGCCTGTGGCGCCCTCATGTATGCTGCTTGCATTGGAGGCCTTAGCCCCGCGCCCAGCTCGGCAGGGATTGGAGGGGCTGTTCACCAGCCCGATGCCGTGACGGAGCTCCGGGAGCGCGCAGTCGCCACTGCCATGCACGCTCACCAGTACGCCGCCCGCAAGGAGGAGCTGGCTCTGAGGGAGGAGGCCGTCGACGGGCGGGAGGCCGACGTGGCCATCCATGAAAGGGAGGCCGACCAGACCGCCTTGGACCAGGGGGTGGAGCGCGAGCGCCTCATGACCCTGGAGGGCCGAGTCCTTGCCGACAGGGCCGCCTTCGAGGCGACGCGCAATGAGGTCTCACCCAACTCGAGAGGAGGGAGGCCGCGGGTAGCGCCGACACTTACACGAGGGTTTTCTCGGGTGCGGGAGGCCGCTCTGGAGGAGTGCCGCGGCAAGTTGGCGCAGCAGGAAACCCACTTCCAGCTCCAGCGCGACGACTCTAGTGGGAGGTGGATGAGATCAAGGCCCAGCTGCGGGATGCGGAGGCCGACCTCCAGGCTGCCCTCGAGGGCAAGGAGGGCGTCGAGGCGGAGTTGGCATCGCTGCAAACTCAGGTCGGCAAAGATGCCAACGCCGTGTAGAGGGCCAAGGATGATGAGACGCTGGCACGGATGATGGAGACGCAGCGCGCCAAGCAGTTCTTGGACCTTGCCACACACACCGGTGGCGCGCTCCGCCGCTTCGTCGAGGACGTCCCAGAGCTTCCCCACATGCACAACGATGGGGGCTACCTCGACTTCTTCCTCAAGGTTGTGGAGGCGCTGGAGTCGGGCGTCTCCAAGGTGGACGAGGACATCGAGTCGAGCGTCCGCGACCTCCTGGACTGCGTGTTGACGCGTGTCATCTCCATCATTTACCGCCTCGAACCTGCTTTCAACTTATTCCGTGTGGCGGAGCCAGCGCCCACGGAGCTACGGGCCCCCTCAGGGACGAAGTGTGCGAGCACGTGGAGTCCTTGGTCCAGCGGTTCGCTCAGGTTGCATCCTCTGAGGAGAGAGGTAGCCTTGGCGCAGATCTCCCCAGTAGCCATAGCGAAGAGGGTGCCTCCTCTGCTTGAGTTCTTATCCTTTTCTTCTTGTTGCATCATGAATCACCTGGCCCCGCGGGGGCGTGAAGACTTTGTGGAGTACTTTTGCTTTAAGTAGTTAACTCCTATCATTTTTAATCCGTTTCCTTTTGCTCCTCCCATGAGGCCCTCCTCTTTTCCCTGTGTTGCCCTCGTGCCCTGCATCGCTGGGACCCAGCCCCCAAAGTGATCTACACCGTCGCTGGTGTGCCTGGAGCATGCGCTCGGCAGGGCCAGAGGGTGCATGGCTCTTAGGGCCGGTAGGAGACCCTGAGGCGCGATGCTCAGGGACCCCCTCTTTACGCACAGGCGGCTCGCGCCAGGAATATTAGGGCGCCTCAATAGGGGGAACAGGGGGGAAGAAAGCCAGAGGGATGTTCTTTAGACTTAGCTTCTTCGAGGCGTACGGCTCGGGGTGAATTTTCCGTCGGAGGTGGCTCGTGAGGCTTGGTCCCTCATGAAGCCCCCTTTTTCGCAAGGCGCCCTTGCGAGGCCCCCCTAGGGGAGGGCTCCTGAGGCCTCCTGGGTCCTGTACCATGAAAAAATAGTAGAGTAGCACCGTGGGGCGCACTTAGGGGGTCTCCTGTGCCCATCACGCAAGGAGGCAAAGGCACCAAGGACCTAGTGAGGTGACGTGCATGGGAGCAGGCCCGCGAGACAGAGCTCGGTCGCTTGGGTTTTACAGTGCTGCAGGGACAGACACGAGCACAGACACCATGCCCAGGAAGTAAAGGCACCAAGGACCTAGTGAGGTAACGTGCACGGGAGCAGGCCCGCAAGACAGAGCTCGATCGCTTGGGTTTTGCAGTGCTGCAGGGACGGGCCCAAGCACAGACACCGTGCCCAGCCCCCGCTCGCGTGATAGATGGGGGAGACCATGAGGGCGCGCCCCTCCTAAGGGGCGCTCAGGTGAGAGTACGCAGGAATGTTTTGGAGAAAAACAGCTTTACTGATGCATGAAACAAGTTAATTGCACAATAGAAAGGTACATGCTATCATTTTTGAAATAGACCAGCTTGACGTTGCGGCCGGTAGGGGCCCTCAAGAATGAAAGAAAATGCAGACGTGATGGACACGAGACATCCACAGGTTGGTCGCGCTGAAAAGCGCCCTCATTGTCAAAATCCACTAGCACGGAGCATGGGGCTTCTACGAGAGTGGGAAGGGACTCTCACGTGCCGGGGGCAGCGTGGGTAGAGAGAGCCCCGGAGAGTGTACAACTCGGTCTTGCTCGTATCCATGAAAACGTACAAAACTTACGATAATGGTGGGCGTTCCATATGTTTGGCACCGGAACACCCACCGCCATCATTTGTGGTGCCGAACGAGGCTGGAAATTGGTCGAGGACCACTTCCGCATGCCTTCCGGCGTGGTACTCCAGACTCATGTGCATTAGCCTCTCGGAGGTGGCTGCAGCCCCCTTCAAGCCTAAAGGCATGCACATGAGCGAACATGGAGAGAAGGGCCTCACGAGGCGAGCCTGGTTGATGGAGATGTAGTCGACGCACATGCACCACTTGGAGACGGCGGTGGAGTCAACGGTCATCTTGAAGCTGCGAACCCCGTGGACGCGTGTCGCATCCTGGCGCTTGCTGTCCTCCCGTGCCCAAGGTGGCTGAGACCCTTCCTGGCGCTTGATGAGACAGGCGTGCCAGCGTGCGGCCGGATGATGCTCGATCGCCTCCCTCCTAGGCCATACTCACCTCATGTCGTCCTAGCCAATGTACCAGAGCCGGCCTGGAGGGAGACGCCGAATGCACCTTCCTATTTGGGAGAGGGGCCATCGCTGGCAGCAAATGAGGTTCTAGCACCGCACTCGTCTGGAGAAGCCCTCTTGAACTCAGCCTGCTCATGGGGAAGCAGGGGCATCTTCCTTGCAGGTGACTCCTCAGCAAGCCTGAAGATGTCCTCATCGACAGGGTGCTCGGCGAAGGCGACCTGGTAGGCATGCTCGAGGGTGTGGAGCGCTTCCCTCTCATCGCGGTGGACGATGACGGTGCCACTGCAACTGGGCATCTTGATGATACCATAGGCATGGTGGGTCACCTCCATGAACTTGGTGAGCGTGGGGTTGCCCAGGATGGCGTTGTAGGGCAGGCCGATGTGGGCCACGTCAAAGATGATAAACTCTGTGCGGTAGTTCTTGCGGGTGCCGAAGGTGACGGGGAGGCCCATCTGACCTATAGGATGGGTGGAGCCGTCAATGACACCCGAGAAGGGCCCGGTGGGCATCAGACGCTCGTAGGGCACTTGAAGTGTCTCAAAGGTCTCTATGGAGAGCACATTGAGGCTCGCCACGCCGTCGATGAGAGTCTTGGTGACAGCCACGTTGCTGATGGTGGGTGTGCATAGTAGGGGAACGACACCCACATCCTAGGTAGACTCGGGGTGGTCGCTAGCGTCAAAGGCGATGGGGAACTCCGACCAGCGGAGGAGCCCTGCAGGCTCAGGTGGTGCCTGGAGGATGTTGGAAATATGCCCTAGAGGCAATAAGAAATTGGTTATTATCATATTTCCTTGTTCATGATAAACGTCTATTATCCATGCTAGAATTGTATTGATCGGAAACTCAGATACATGTGTGGATACATAGACAACACCATGTCCCTAGTGAGCCTCTATTAGACTAGCTCGTTGATCAAAGATGGTCAAGGTTTCCTGACCATAGACATGAGTTGACATTTGATAACGGGATCACATCATTAGGAGAATGATGTGATGGACAAGACCCAACCGTAAGCATAGCATTTGATCATGTTAGTTTATTGCTACTGCTTTATCCATGTCAAGTATCTGTTCCTATGACCATGAGATCATGCAACTCCCGGACACCGGAGGAATGCCTTGTGTGTATCAAACGTCACAATGTAACTAGATGACTATAAAGGTGCTCTACAGCTATCTCCGAGGGTGTCTGTTGAGTTGGCGTGGGTTGAGACAGGGATTTGTCACTCCGTATGATGGAGAGGTATCTCTGGGCCCATTCGGTAATACAGCATCACAAGAAGCTTGCAAGCAATGTGACTAAGGAGTTAGTCACAGGATCTTGTATTATGGAACGAGTAAAGAGACTTGCCGGTAATGTGATTGAACTAGGTATGGAGATACCGACGATCGAATCTCGGACAAGTAACATACCGATGGACAAAGGGAACTGTATACGGGATTGTCTGAATCCTTGACATCGTGGTTTAACCGATAAAGATATTCGTAGAATATGTAGGAACAAATATGGGCATCCAGGTCCCGCTATTGGTTATTGACCGTAGAGTTGTCTCGCTCATGTCTGCATAGTTCTCGAACCTGCAGGGTCTGCACACTTAACGTTCGGTGACGATCTGGTATTGTTGAGTTATGTATGTTGGTGACCGTAGGTTGTTCAGAGTCCCGGATGAGATCCCGGACATAACGAGGAGCTTCGGAATGGTCCGGAGGTAAAGATTGATATATAGGAAGTTGGTATTCGAGTTCCAGAAAGGTTCCGAGACCTACCGGTTTGTGATGGAGATGCCGGAAGTGTTCCGGAGGTCCACCGGGGGGGTCCACCTGCCCCGGAGGGCACCATGGGCTGTGAGAGGGGGCGCACCAGCTCCTCCCACCTAAGGCCCATGCGGCCAGGGCTAGGGTTGGCCAAAGAGGGGGGGGGCGCCTCCACTTGCCTTGGGGGCCAAGGCTCCCCCTTGGCCGCCGCCCCACCCTAGGGAAAACCCTAGGGCGCCTCCCTCCTCCTCTCCCCCTATATATATATGTGAGGGGAGGGAGGGCTGCAGCACCACAAGCAAGCGCACAGCCCTTCCTCTCCCTAGATCGTTTCTCCTGTAGTTCGTCTCGGTAGCGCTTGGCGAAGCCCTGCTGGGACAGCTCCACCCCCAGCGCCACCACGCCATCGTGCTGCCGTAGAACTCATCTACCTCTCCACCCTCGCTTGCTGGATCAAGGAGGCGGAGACGTCATCGAGCTATACGTGTGCTGAACGCGGAGGTGCCGTCCGTTCGGTACTAGATCGTGATTGGATCGCGGGACGGATCATGATTGGATCGCGAAGACGTTCGACTACATCAACCACGTTTCTTAACGCTTCCCGCTTAGCGATCTACAAGGGTATGTAGATGCACTCCCCCTCTCGTAGCTGTTGATCTCCATAGATAGATCTTGGGTGTTCGTAGGAAAATTTGTGTTTTCCATGCAATGTTCCCCAACAAAGGAGGGCCGCGTTCACCTCACGAGAGAACTGCTTAAAGCAGCAGTTGGACGGAGGGGCCTGGGTCCCGCCTAGGATGCAGGCCACCCTACGGGGCTCCTGGTAGCCCCCGTCGTTCTCGGCTGGAGGGGGGTCATTAGGGCGAGATCGTGGGGCGCTGGCCCGAGGGTCCGCCTACCTCGGCTAGCCCTACCAGCCCTGGTGACCGCTGCCATAGGCGCCATTGTTGTTTCTGTCGTCACCCCAGCGGCCGCCTCCGCTGCCTCTAGAACGGCCCCTTCCACACGTGTTGCGGCTGCCCGAGTGGTCAACACGGCCCTCACGGAGCTACATGAGCTCGTAGCAGTTCTCGGTGCTGTGGGTGTTCACGTTTTGGTATGCGCACAAAGGGCGACCTTCCTACTTGGCATCCACGCCGCCACCGCCATGCTTTTGGCAGAGCCAGATGGCAAGCATGACCCGCTCATCTCCCCTTGCGGCCTGGACGCTGTGGGTGTAGAGAAGGAGGAACTCCACGAGTTTGGTGGTGCCGTCAAAGCAAGGAGGGAGCTCTAGCTTGAACTTATCAGGCCACACCATGCGGCACAGCTCGGGCGTGACAGCCAGGTAGCTCCCGGTGGTGGCAGCGCCTCCTTCGGGGGATGAGCGGCTCTGGCGCCCCGCCGGAGCGACGTCCTGGCGATTGGGTGCCTTCCCGAGGGCCGCGCGTGCGTCAGGGGGCGCACGACATATGATCTCGCAGCGGTCGTCGTTGCCGACTGCCGCAGATGACTCATGGGACGAAGCCGGAATATGCGCGTCGGGGCGCCTCTCGACCGCACGGCGAGCTGGCGGTGGAGGAGGCGGAGAAGCGATGTGCTTCGCATGGCCAACGCTTGACGGCGGAGCGGGCAGGGAGTGCGAGGGTGCCGGGTGACGTGGCTTGAGACAGCGTTGGTATTTCCCCAAAGAGGAAGGGATGATGCAGCACAACAACGGTAAGTATTTCCCTCAGTTATGAAACCAAGGTTATCGAACCAGTAGGAGGATCACCAACACCCAATAAGCAGCACCTGCACACAAACAACAAATACTTGCAACCCGATGCGAAAGAGAGGTTGTCAATCTCTCTATGGTAATAAGATAGATTAGGTACTGATAGATAGGAGAGATAGATCTCTCAAGAACACAAATAAAAAGAGTAAATATGCAGCAATATATTTTTGGGTTTTTGGTTTTGTAGATCTGAAAACAAAGATTGCAAACACGTAGATCGGAAAGCAATATGATGGAAAAGTAGACCCGGGGGCCGTAGGGTTCACTAGTGGCTTCTCTCATGAGTATAGCGCACGGTGGGTGAACAAATTACTGTTGGGCAATTGATAGAAAATCGAATAGTCATGACGATATCCAAGGCGATGATCATTATATAGGCATCATGTCCAAGATAGATAGACCGACTCCTGCCTGCATCTACCTCTATTACTCCAGACATCGACCGCTATCCAGCATGCATCTAGTGTATTAAGTTCATGGAAAAATGGAGTAATGCAATAAGAACGATGACATGATGTAGACAAGATCTATTCATGTAGGAATAGACCCCATCTTGTTATCCTTAATAGCAACGATACATGCGTGTCTTGCTGCCCCTTCTGTCACTGGGAAAGAACACCGCAAGATCGAACCCATCACAAAGCACCTCTTCCCATGGCAAGAACAATCGATCTAGTTGGCCTAACTAAACCAAAGATTCGCAGAAGAAATACGAGGCTATAAGTAATCATGCATATAAGAGATCAAAGAAGACTCAAATAATATTCATGGATAGAAACTGATCATGAACTCAAAATTCATTGGATCCCAACAAACACACCGCAAAAGTTTACATCAAATAGATCTCCAAGAGACAATTGTATTGAGAATCATAAGAGAGAGAGAAGAAGCCATCTAGCTACTGCCTACGGACCCGTAGGTCTATGGTGGACTACTCACGCATCATCGGAGAGGCACCTATGAGGAAGATGAATCCCCCCGTGATGGTGTTTAGATTGGATCTTGAGGTTCTGGAACTTGCGGCGGCTGGAATTGTGTTTCGTAGACTCCCCTAGGGTTTTTGGAATATTTGGGAATTTATAGGCATCGGAGGCGGTGCGGAAGGGGGCCGAGGAGGGCACAACCCATCAGGGCGCGCCAGGGCCCACCTGGCACGCCCTGGTGGGTTGTGTTCTTCACAGCCCACCTCTCCGGCAGTTGTTTGAAAAAAATCTCCAAAAAGTTTCGTCGCGATTGGACTCCGTTTGGTATTGATTTTCTGCGAAGTAAGAAACAAGCAAAAATAGCAACTGGCACTTTGGCACTATGTCAATAGGTTAGTCCCAAAAAATGATATAAAGTTGTTATAAAATGATTGTAAAACATCTAAGAATGATAATATAACA
Organism: Elymus sibiricus; assembly: GCA_039707655.1. Lineage (NCBI taxonomy): Eukaryota > Viridiplantae > Streptophyta > Magnoliopsida > Poales > Poaceae > Elymus > Elymus sibiricus. The sequence goes on along the minus strand of CM077669.1, from coordinate 233,523,947 downwards.
ACATGGAACAAGCAAAAATTATAGACACGTTGGAGACGTATCAGCATCCCCAAGCTTAATTCCTACTCGTCCTCAAGTAGGTAAATGATAAAAATATAATTTTTGATGTGGAATGCTGCCTAACATATTCATCACATTCTTTTCTTTTGTTTAGCATGGACATTTGGACTTATAATGATTCAAAGCAATAGTCTAGTTTGAACATAATGACTTGAATACTCAAGCATGTCAACAAGCAACCATGTCTTTCAAAATATCAACACTAAAGAAAGTTATCCCTAGCCCATCATGCTCAATCATTGATCCATTCATGAAACATACTCAAATATTAGCTATGCCCAATGCTCAAGTACGATCATAGTGCCCCCTAGTTGGTTCTTATAAGAGAAGATGGAGACTCAAAGCAAAAAAATAAAATTGCATAAAGTAAATAGATAGGCTCTTCGTAGAGGGAAGTAGGGATTTGTAGAGGTGCCAGAGCTCAAGTTTTAAATTGAGAGAAAAAAATATTTTGGGTGGCATGCTTTTCCTGTCAACGAAAACGACAAAGTAGCTCACAATACTTTCCATGCTAGATATATCATAGGCGGTTCCCAAACAGAAAATAAAGTTTATTCCTTTTTCCACCAAACTTTCACTTTCCATGGCGGGCTCCACGGTTGCCTTCCATACCAACACTTTCCAAGGAATTTATTATTCAACAACATAAAGTAAATATTTTTTTCTTTTTCATTTCGAGACTGGGCATCCCTATTACCGCCGCGCTCTCGTGCAATGACAAGTGAATAAACACTCATCTTGAGAATAACACATCTAGCAAGAAAAAATATTGGACACTCCCCACCGTTTCATGAGCGGTACGAGCACACAAAAGAGAAAATTTATTTTGAAAATTTAGAGATGGCACATACAAATTTGCTTGGAACGACATGGAAATACTGCATATAGGTAGGTATGGTGGACTCATATAGGTAGGATTTTGGATGCACAAGTAGTATTTCTACTTAGTACAAATGGAGGCTAGCAAATAGATTGGGAAGAAACCAAACCAAGAAACGAAAATTCACATAAGTGAGCATTGAACATAACTAACACCGATAATGCACCACAAGTAGGATGTAACTTCATTGCATAACTATTGACTTTCGTGCATGCATAGGGAATCACAAACCTTAACATCAATATTCCTACTAAGCATAATTACTCACTAACATGATTCACATATTACTATCATCATGTTTCAAAACTATTACAAAGAATCAATTTTAATTTGTCCAATGATCTTCATGAAAGTTTTTATTATATCCTCCTTGGATATCTATCACTTTGGTACTAGTTTCATATATTGCCATTGCTTTTTGGCAAGCTCAAACAAATTTAAGTGAAGCACATGAGCATAATGATTTCATCTCTCAAAAAGGTATAAGTGAAGCATGAGAGGATTTATTTAAAATTTACTAACTCTCAAATTAATCTAAGTAAGCATGAAAGTATTTCTACAAATATTTCCTAGCACATCGTGCTCAAAAAGATACAAGTGAAGCACTAGAGAAATTCTATAGCTCAAAAAGTTTAAGTGAAGCGCATAGAGCAATTCTAACAAATCATAGCATGGTTTTGGCTTTCTCAAATAGGTGTGTACAGCAAGGATACAAAGGAAAAACTAACAAACAAAGCAAGAAAAGATACAAGACGCTCCAAGCAAAACTCATGATATGTGACGAATAAAAATATAGCTCCAAGGAAAATACCGATGGTCGTTAGAAGTAAGAGGGGATGCCACACGGGGGGCATCCCCAAGATTAGTTGCTTGTTTCTCTTTGGATATATCTTGGCGGTGCGGTAGCATACCCAAGCTTAGGCTTTTATCACTCCTTATTCCTTCATCCATCATGGTCTCACCCAAAACTTGAAAACTTCAATCACACAAAACTCAACAAAATCTTCGTGATATCCGTTAGTATAATAAAGCAAATCACTACTTTAGGTACTGTTGCAAACCCATTCATATTTTATTATTGCATTATACCTACTGTATTTTAACTTTACCATGGCTCATACCCTTCAATATAACCCATAGATTCATCAAATCAAGCAGACAATGCAACGAAAACAGAATCTGTCTTAAACAGAACAGTCTGTAGTAATCTGTACTCTTCTCATACTTCTGTAACTCTAAAAATTCTCAAATATTAGGAAAACGTAAGTAATTTGTATAGCAACACTGTGTTAAAATTTCAGCTCAATATCACGTTCCAGCAAAAAATGAAAATTCATATACTGGACGCAAAGTTTCTGTTTCAGATTCAGCATCACTTCTACTCATCCTATGAATCATCCTAAAGGCCTTACTTGGCACAAACACTAAATAAACCATAAAAACACAATCATAACAGAGGCATAATTGTTTCAACACTCAAAAACAGAAAGGAAAAAGTGAAAATTTATTTATTCATTGGGTTGCCTCCCAACAAGCGCTATCGTTTTACGCCCCTAGCTAGGCATAATGGATAGATTCAAGTATTGTCATCCTTAGTTTTGGATCCATAGGATGCCCTCATGATTGATTCATATGGTGGCTTAATTCTTGTTCTAGGGAAGTGTTCCATACCCTTTCTCAAGGGAAATTGAAAACGAATATTGCCTTCCTTCATATCAATCACGGCACCTATAGTGCGTAAAAACGGTCTACCAAGTATGATGGGACAAGACGGATTGCAATCAATATCAAGCACAATAAAATCAATAGGAACATAGTTTCTATTTGCAAGAATAAGAACATCATTAATTCTTCCCAAAGGCTTTTTAATAGTAGAATCCGCCAAGTGCAAATTAAGAGAACATTCTTCAATATTGGTAAGACCAAGCACATCACATAGAGATTTCGGAATCATGGAAACACTAGCACCCAAATCACACAAAGCAAAGCATTCATAATTTTTAATATTGACCTTAATGGTAGGTTCCCACTCATCATGTAATTTTCTAGGAATATAAATCTCCAACTCCAACTTTTCTTCAAAATATTTGATCATGGCATCAACGATATGTTTAGCAAAAGCTTTATTTTGCTCATAAGCATGGGGTGAATTCAACATGGATTGCAACAAATAAATGCATTCAATCAAAGAGCAACTATCATAATTAAAGTCTTTGCAATCCAAGATAGTGGGCACATCACTAGTTAAAATTTTGACCTCTTCAAACCCACTTTTATCAAAAATTTCATCAAGATTTTCACCCTCCAAATTATTGAGACAGCTTCTAGCTAAAGTTGACTCTACTTCAGTCCCTTTATTATCAATTTTAACATTACTAAACAAGGAATCAATAGAAGAAACACCAATCACTTTAAGATCTTCATCTTTCTCATGAAGGCATTCACTAGAAAACGATTTTTCTAAGATTTCTCTTTTAGCCCTAAGCATTGCGGTTCTTTTCTTACTTTCATCCATAGAGACATATAAAGCCTTAATAGATTCATCAATCTTAGGCACAAAAGCTTTCAAATTGAGATTTTCAACATCATGAGAAATTCTATCAATGCTTCTAGACATATCATCAATCTTATTCAACTTTTCCTCTATCGTAGTATTGAAAGTCTTTTGCGTATTGATAAATCCTTTAATATTACTCTCAAGATCAGAGGTGTTCCTATTATTATTGTAGGAAGAATTACCATAGGAATTACCATAATTATTAGAGGAATTTCCAGGAAAAGGCCTAGGATTAAAATTACCTCTATAAGCATTGTTATTGAAATTGTTTCGCGAGACAAAATTCACATCTACGAAATCACTATTTTGCTCAATCAAGGTAGACAAAGGCACATCATTAAGATCAATAGGAGCATTTTTACTAGCAACCAATTTCATCAAAGCATCAACTTTATCACTCAAAGTACTAATTTCCTCTACCGAATTAACTTTTTTACTAGTAGGTGCTCTTTCGGTATGCCATTGAGAATAATTAGCCATGATATTATCTACCAATTTAGTAGCTTCACCCAAAGTAATCTGCATAAAAGTACCACCCGCGGCGGAATCTAAAAGATTTCTAGAGACAAAATTCAATCCCGCATAAATTTTTTGTATGATCATCCAAAAATTTAAACGATGAGTAGGACAATTTCTTAGCATCAACTTCATTCTTTCCCAAGATTGTGCAACATGTTCATGCTCAAGTTGCTTAAAATTCATGATTTGCGTCCTAAGGGAAATAATTTTCGCGGGCGGAAAATACTTAGTGATAAAAGCATCCTTGCACTTATTCCAAGAATCGAAACTATTGCGCGGCAAAGAGGAAAACCAATTTTTTGCACGACCCCGCAAGGAAAAAGGAAATAGTTTCAACTTAACAATATCATTGTCCACATATTTTTTCTTTTGCATATCACACAATTCTACGAACGTGTTTAGATGGGACGCGGCATCCTCATTAGGAGTACCGGCAAAATGATCTTTCATGACAAGATTCAACAAACCGGCATTAATATCACAAGACTCCGCACTAGTGGCGGGAGGAGCAATAGGCGTACTAATAAAATGATTGTTATTAGTATTGGAAAAATCACACAACTTGGTGTTCCCCTGAGTCATCATGACTACGCAAACAAGATTGCAAGCAAGGAAGAGATCCGGCAAGAAAAAGGAAACGAAGAAGAGGGCGAATAAAACGGCAAATTGGTGAAGTGGGGGAGAGGAAAACGAGAGGCAAATGGGAAATAATGTAATTGCAAGGAGATGAGATTTGTGATTAGGAACCTGGTAGATGGTGGTGGAGTCCCCTCGGTGCCTACGATAGGCACGTAAAAGAGACTGCTTCCTCCCCGACAACGGTGCCAGAAATTCCTTTGACGTGGCTTGAGACTACGTCAGTATTTCCCCAAAGAGGAAGGGATGATGCATCATAGCGACGGTAAGTATTTCCCTCAGTTATGAAACCAAGGTTATCGAACCAGTAGGTGGATCACCAACACCCAATAAGCAGCACCTGCACACAAACAACAAATACTTGCAACCCGACGCGAAAGAGAGGTTGTCAATCTCTCTACGGTAATAAGATAGATTAGGTAGTGATAGATAGGAGAGATAGATCTCTCAAGAACACAAATAAAAAGAGTAAATATGCAGCAATATATTTTTGGGTTTTTGGTTTTGTAGATCTTAAAACAAAGATTGCAAAAACGTAGATCGGAAAGCAATATGATGGAAAACTAGACCCGGGGGCCGTAGGGTTCACTAGTGGCTTCTCCCATGAGTATAGCGCACGGTGGGTGAACAAATTACTGTTGGGCAATTGATAGAAAATCGAATAGTCATGACGATATCCAAGGCGATGATCATTATATAGGCATCACGTCCAAGATAGATAGACCGACTCCTGCCTGCATCTACCTCTTTTACTCCACACATCGACCGCTATCCAGCATGCATCTAGTGTATTAAGTTCATGGAAAAATGGAGTAATGCAATAAGAACGATGACATGATGTAGACAAGATCTACTCATGTAGGAATAGACCCCATCTTGTTATCCTTAATAGCAACGATACATGCGTGTCTTGCTGCCCCTTCTGTCACTGGGAAAGAACACCGCAAGATCGAACCCATCACAAAGCACCTCTTCCCATGGCAAGAAAAATCGATCTAGTCGGCTTAACTAAACCAAAGATTCGGAGAAGAAATGCGAGGCTATAAGTAATCATGCATATAAGAGATCAAAGAAGACTCAAATAATATTCATGAATAGAAACTGATCATGAACTCAAAATTCATTGGATCCCAACAAACACACCGCAAAAGTTTACATCAAATAGATCTCCAGGAGACCATTGTATTGAGAATCATAAGAGAGAGAGAGAAGAAGCCATCTAGCTACTGCCTACGGACCCGTAGGTCTATGGTGGACTACTCACGCATCATCGGAGAGGCACCTGTGAGGAAGATGAACCCCTCCGTGATGGTGTTTAGATTGGATCTCGAGGTTCTGGAATTTGCGGCGGCTAGAATTGTGTTTCATCGACTCCCCTAGGGTTTTTGGAACATTTGGGAATTTATAAGCATCAGAGGCCGTGCGGAAGGGGGCCGAGGAGGGTACAACCCATCAGGGCGCAGGGCCCCCCAGGCGTGCCCTGGTGGGTTGTGCTCTCCACAGCCCACCTCTCTGGTAGTTGTTCGGCCCACTGGGTGTCTTCTGGTCCAGAAAAAATCTCCAAAAAGTTTCGTCGCGATTGGACTCCGTTTGGTATTGATTTTCTGCGAAGTAAAAAAAAGGAAAAACAGCAACTAGCACTTTGGCACTATGTCAATAGGTTAGTCCCAAAAAATGATATAAAGTTGTTATAAAATGATTGTAAAACATCCAAGAATGATAATATAACAGCATGGAACAAGCAAAAATTATAGATACATTGGAGACGTATCACCAGGCCATCGCGTGCGGCGTTGACGAGCTCGGTGATGCGCCTGAGCCAGGCTTCATAGGCTTCCTCAGAAGCATAGTAGCGCAGTAGCTCCTGGGCCATGAGCAGAGCAGAGTTCGGCATGGGGTCATCGCGGTGCGCGAGCGAAGAGGTGGCGACAGTGTGGCCACGCGCCTGCTCGTTCACCAACGGGTGGGCGGAGGAGGCAGGGTGCTCTCCCACCGGCTCGGTGGCGGCGCAAGGACGCCGCCCGGGGGCGCCACGGGCGGCAGGAGCCGCGTGGACCCTGGCGGCAACTCAGCATGCAATGCGTTCGCAGCAAGCGGCGGCTTCGTCCATGTCGAGGTTGGCATCGAGGTCGAAGGCGCGAAGATGGCAAGTTCACCTACCTTGTGCGCCAAATGTTGGAGTCTGGCATCTGCGTCCAACAATTTCTCCATGAACAAGATTCGAACACTGGGGGGCTTGGCTTGGTTACCTACAACTCGACGGCGAACATAAGGGGATCGATGATGAGCTCGCTGCTGCTCGCCGGACACGACAAAGACACACGAGCTACCCAGGTTTGGGACACCGTTGCGGTCTAATACCCTACTCCTGCTTTTTGTTGGATTCTTCTTCGTGTGAGAGCTATGCCCAAGGTACACGAGGTCTTGGGGAGAGAAAATTGCTCGATCCCCTTAGATGGAGGCGGCCCTGCCCCCTTTGCAGTGTGTTGGTCCTCTTCCCCAAAAACAGAGGCGGGAAAGGGTGGCCACAGGGCGGCAATTCAAAGGGGGACAGGAACTCAGTCCTATCCTGACAAAAGGCGGTCTCCACCAGCCAAAGTAGTCGGTCGGCTCGGTGATGACCTCTGTCCTGCAGCACCAATCCATTCTGATCTTCTTGCACCAAAGGGGAAACACTTTGGGACTTGCTTTGGGGGAGGCGGGCTCCATGGCCTCCCTTATCACCAGAATAGAAATTGTCCTGCCCTCCCCCTCAGTCCTCGCCAAGACATCGGGGGAATCACCTTTGTGGAGGGGGGCCATGCCCTACGGTTGGCCCCGTACAAACTGCCTCGCGAACCTGCCCTGCGAGGGAGGCCTCATGAGGCGCTTGCGCCCGCCAAGTTGCCCCAGCAGGGCTTTACCTCAAGAAAGGGGCCCTGCCCCTCCCGAGGCAAACCTCTTGGGAGAGAGAGGAGGGGGATCAATCTTCCTGCGCCGGCACAATGTCGCCTCCTGACTCGGCCGGTGGACGGGCCGTGGTACCCGTGGTCCCACGGGGCCGACAACTGCAGCACCCTCAAGGCCGAAAGGCATGCGCATGAGTGGATATGGAGAGGGGAGCCTCGCAAGGCAAGCCTGGTTGATGGATATGTAGTCGACGCACATGCGCCACTTAGAGACGAGGGTGGGGTCGACGTTCAGCTTGACCCTGTGAGTCTCGCGGGCGCCTCCCGAATCCTGGAGCTTGATGTCCTCCTGCTCCCGAGGCGGTTGAGGCCCTTCCTGGCGCTTGACGAGCCATGCGCTGGCATGCAGCTGAGTGATGCTCGATCACCATCCTCTACAGGCCGGGCTTGCTTGATGTCATCCAAGCTGATGCACCAGAGGTGGCCCGGAGGGAGGTGCCGAGCGTGCCTTCCTATTTGGAAGAGGGGCCACTGCAGGTGGCGAGGGAGGTGCTGGCACCACACCCGTCTGGCGATGCCTTCTTGGACTCAGACTGCTCCTGAGGATGCAGGGCCTTTTTCCTTGCGGGCGCCTCCTCACCAAGCCTGGAGATGTCCTCATCGGTAGAGTGCTCGGCGTAGGCAACCTTGTAGGCGTGCTCGAGGGTGTTGATTGCGTCCTTCTCGTCGCAGCAGATTGTGAGGGTGCTGCTGCAACCGGGCTTCTTGACGAGGCCGTAGGCATGGTGGGTCACAACCATGAACCGGTAGAGCACGGGGTAGACTAAGGTGGCGTTGTAGGGTAGGCCGATGCAGGCCACATCAAAGACGATGAACTCCATGCAGTAGTTCCTGCGGGTGCCGAAGGAGACAGGAAGACGCACTTGACCAAGGGGTTGGGTAGTGCTGTCGGTGACACCCGAGAAGTTCCTGGTGAGCATCAGACGCTCGTAGGGACTTGAAGTGTCTTGAAAGTCTCCACGAAGAGCACGTTGAGGTCTGCTCCGCCATCGATGAAAGTCTTGGTGACTGGCACGTTGCTGATGGTGGGAGTGCACATCAGGGGGACGACACCCACGGCCTTGGTGGACTTGGGGTGGTCGCTGGCGTCGAAGGCAATGGGAAACTCCGACCACCTGAGGCGGCTGGAAGACTCAGGGCCGGGAGGGCCGTGATCACCTCGCGAGAGAACTGCTTGAAGCGGCGGTTGGACGGAGGGGCCTCGGCCCCACCTAGGATCCAGGCCACCCAGCGGGGCTCCTGGTATCCCCCACCGTTCTCGACAGGAGGGGGTCATTGGGGGTGGCCAGAAGTTTCGCTTGCCACGGCTGGCCCTGCCAGTCCTGACGACTACTGCCGCTGGCTCCGTTGTTGTGGTTGTGACCCCAGCGGCCGCCTCCGCTGCCTCCCCCGCGGCCCCCGAGACGCTCCTTGCAGCTGCCGCGGAGGCTGACATGATTTTCGTGAAGGAGCTTGAGTCCGTAGCAGTCGTCCATATTGTGCGTGTTTGTGTTGTGGTAGGTGCAAGAAGGGCGACCATCCTTCTTGGCATTGACGCCGCCGCTGCCACGCTTGTCGTTTGGCTCTGCCGCAAGCACGGCGGGGCCCTTGCGCTTGACATCCTTTCCCTTGGACTTCGCGATGCCAGACTCTGCGTTAGGTTCGCCATGGAGGGAGAGGCGCCCCTCCTCGGCCTTGGCGCAGCGGTCGGCGAGGAGGAACAGTTCTGCCACGGAGCTCGTCCTTGATGGCGAGCTTCTCGCACATCTTCATGTTTGTGGCACCGTTGGTGAAGGTGGAGACGATGGCGGCGTCGGAGGCCTTCGGGATCCTATTGCGCAACTGGCTGAAACGTTGGATGAACTTACGAAGGGACTCACCTGGGCGCTGACGCACGACCCGCAAGTCGTTGAGCGTGAGGGGGCGGTCGTTCGTGCCCGTGAAGTTGGCGATGAACTACTTGCGCAGGTCGTCCCACGAGGAGATGGACGCCTCGGGGAGGTTCACGAACCACGAGCGCGCGACGTCCTTGAGGGCCATGGGGAACCAGTTCGCCATGACCCGATTATCTCCCCTCACAGCCTTGACGCTCAGGGTATAGAGTAGGAGGAACTCCGTGGGGTAGGTGCGGCCGTCATAGGAGGGAGGGAGCTCCAGCTTGAACTTGACGGGCCACACCACGCGGGCAGCTCGGGCGTGAGAGCCAGGTAGCCCCCGGTGCTGTCACGTGGGTGCGGTGTCGTCGCGGCGCGCGAGCAAAGAGGTGATGACGGTGCAGCCGTGCTGTCACACCCTGTGTTTTACCTCATGACTAAGTTAACATGACTCAAAAATTGGGGCCAACAAAAACTTTTTGTGTGCTTGTGATGCTTGACTTGATTGACAATTGCATGTTTGCTTGCTTGTGTTTTAATTCATAAAATACCTTCTACTCTCAAAACTCATCTCCTTGATCCAAGTCTTTGCCCAATGATCATGCCATGTGTATAGGACCAAAAACTATTTTTATACAAATTTATTTTGGCCAAAAAGTATTTATTCAATTTAGGTTATCCAAAACCCCTAAATTGAGGTTTGTACTACAAGTCCTCAAATTGGGTGGATTGTTTTGCCCCAAAGACATTATTTGGAACCTATTATATATAATACTTCCCAAAACCACAAACTATTATTTTTAAATATTATTCTCCTATTTTATTTAAAGGCTTTTTCTTTAGGCAAGAAATGGTCTTTTATAGGGAAAAATATTTTTATGCTTTCAAAATATTTGAGAAAATTTAGGGAAACACAGTGGACATATACTTTCCATATATATGAGTTTCAACACATGGTCATGTCCAAAATATTGGACAAAACCCTCCAAAACCCTTTCTGCCTATTTCAAGCATTTGAAATAGTTCTATAGGAAATATTCTCAAATAATTCCAGGAAAATTCTAGCAAGTCACACATGATATATTTGATGACCTTGCCAAGTTTCATATCAATCGAAATTGTCTTGATTCACCAAAATACCCGAAAACCATTCCTGTCTAGATCCAAATTTGATCAACTTTACATTGTCTAGTATCTCCATTTGTGCTCAGACTTTGTGGACATGTTCTAATCCTCTAAAAATGCATCCACACCAAGTGGTGCACTAAGGAGAACAGATCTACTTGCCCAAATCCCCCCACACCCATTTCTGCTGATTTCTAGAATTGGGTAATATTGCATTGAAAAGTTTCCCCATTTGGTCCCAAACTTTTTGGTCATGCTCTAATAGACTAATGATGACACCACACCAAGCGGTGCATTAGGGAGAGCAAGTTATCTTAGATAGATCCAAGAAAAACTACTTCTGCCTATTTCTAGGGTTTGTACAGTTTGCATTGGCAACTTTTAGCATATGATCTCAAAATTGGTGATCAAGCTTATTTATCCCAATTATTTGATCTTGTTAAGTTTCATAGCAATGGGAATCCTTTAGCTACCCAGACACCCATCAAACACCTTCTGCTCATTCTTGTTGCTCAATGATTGGAGTGCCAGGAGTGCTCTCCTTGAGCCCATAATTGTACCACAGCCCCTCCTGGTCGCCAGCTACCTCCAGTAACAACCCCAGCACCCAGCTCCATGATTGAGGGGGTGGAATCCCCACTTTCACCCTATGGACAGGCCCTTACCCACCACTCTCTCGTCTCTCTCTCACTCCTGGCTAGCTCCAGAGCATCCAAAGCTCTTTCCCAATTATTTACTCCCTCCTGTTGTGCATGGGCACTAGTGGATGCGCCAGAGCGCGCCAAAAGGCAGGCCATGTCGGCCAAAGTCACGCTCTGGAGCACGCTGCCGTGCTGCAGAGGGTTGACCTCGTGCGCCCCGCCACCTCGAGCCTCCCCCTCGTGCCAGGCGAGGCGGCTCGGAGTCCGGGACACGCCACGCTCCTTTTCCCCTCCTGTCTCTCCCTGCAACGGCTCTCCCCAATGCGTGCCTGACGCCACCCGAGCCGGCCAATGCGTGAGCTCGCACGCGCGGCGTGTCTGCCTCACCCCGCTCCTCCCTCTCTCTTTCCGCGTCGTGGACAACTCCCACTAGCACCCCAGACTCACCCGCGCCTCCTCCCGTGGCCTCTGGCGATGGGCACAACCTCGTCGGCGCACGGATCTACGGTGGACTCGCGCCCCTCCTATTTAAGGGCATGGCCGAGCCCTCTCTCCTCTCTGCTGGCCCTCTTCCCCTCCTAATCGCACCCCAGAGTCACCAGACACCCCTCCCAAAGCCCTGAGCTCGAGATCCAACCCGAACCCCGTCGCTTCGGCTCGCCGGAGATCTCCGGGGACCGACCTCCTCCGGTCCTCGTTCTTCTTCCCCTGCTCCTCCCTTAGCTCGCTGATGCGTTTCCCCCTTCCTCCAATGCGATTTGTTGCAGGAACTGTCGATTTGGAGCACGCTCGAAGCTTCTCTGCCATGGCTTCTTCGTCGCCGGCGACCGGGACCTCCCCGTCGACTGCCTCCACCTCCCTGGAACGGCGACAAGCCCTTGAGTCCATTCCCGCGCTCACCAGCCCTCGTCGTGCCCTGCCTCACCGACGGTGAGCTCCCCGGCCTCTCTGTTCCTAGGTGAGAGATGACAGGTGGGCCCCCCTGTCATCCCCACACCTCCCTCGCTCCCCTCCCTCTCGCTGATGCTGGGGCCCGCGCGTCATGTTTGAACCTGACCGCGTGCGCTCCCACAGCTCGGCTGGGATGGGCTGGCCGGCTGGGCCAGGTTCAGCTGGCCAATTTGGCCCAGGGGCATAGTGGCCCCTTATCTTTTTTTTTTTGTGGATTTTTGCAAAAATTCCACAGATTTAAATAAATCTCCAAATCCAATAATTCCAACTCCACAAATCTTGAAATATTTCAACATATTTGATTGTACCACTTGTGAGAATTTTAGAAAAGGTTTTGTACTCTGTTTTTTTAAACACTGTTTTAGGTTTTAATAGTCTCTGTTGAAATAGTTTTCACAACTTTTTACTTTTCAAAACCAGGAACAAGTATTTTTAGTATTCTTAGTTTTCACTCTAGTATTTTACAAAAGTAGTTCAACATTTTTCTGAGTGATTTATTTTCCCTGTTTTGTGCTATTGCCTTATTGTACCCCGTTACTTTGCGACGATAGATCACGTTCTTAACGAGGGAGTTGGACCAGAAGACTTTGAAGACCCCGAAGACTTTGTTGCGCCAGGCAAGCAGCCCCATGACCATGCCTAAGAAACATTTTCATGCATGACATATAGCGCTTTATTTTGATGTATTGATCGTGATGATGTGGTGGCCACTTTGGTGGATGCCTCATTTCTTTCTTGTTGAAACTTGCATCGTGCATGACCCTACCTCCTTATGAGGGTTATATGGGTGGCAGTAGTTAGGTTGCTAAAGTAGATAGGTTGCTAAATAGTGCTACGCAAATGGGATGGGAATATGCATGGTGATGAAAATGAAAGCTTTTCAAAGACTTTATCGAAAACCCCATCGGGTGCCACTAATGCCTGAGGGAGAAGATGGGCTAGGTAACCACTTGAGAAACAAGTGGGGTACCGGAGCCAGTTGCGTGTGTGTGGGTTTTCGAAAATGGATTAGATTTAAGATCTGCTGATCGTCCGAACCTTACATGTACAAACACGATACCCCACATGGGATGGGGCTTTGTATAACACCCAAGATGTGGTCCTATCCCTATTAAGGCGCGAGGGCCTTGACGGGGATAGAAGCGCATCTAGTCATTTCGCAAGTACAGAAATCATTGCATACATGTATGAAGAGATGAGTATATGAGTTGGCTTACACACGCCACAAGCTATCTTACAAATCCACACAATTATTCATACATTCATCCAGAAGACAGGGTCTGGCTACGGACGAAATCAAACAATAAAAGAAAGCAATGAAACTGTCTTGCTAGCCCAGGAACACCACCACGAAGCTTGACTACTCATCCGGACACGTAACGTACATACACCTACGTTCTTCACTGTACTCCCACTGGAGCTGAGACACATCATCTGGCACGAACTCGTCAACACCTGAACCTGTATTGTTGAAATCTGTGAGCCACAGGGACTCAACAATCTCATAACCCAGGTACCGAGACTATGTAAGCAAATAGGTGAGGAATGGTTAGGTGGTGAGGCTGCAGCAAGCCCTAAGCATGTATTTGGTGGCTAACTAACGAGAACAATATTTAAATATGGTGGCCTACGAATAGCGGTCGTGAACTAGAATGATCACTAGTGATCCTGAACACCTACTTACCTCAAACATAACCCCACTGTGTTCTCTCTCGGTTCATGTTCACGAGCAGAGACAGTCACAGTTACGCACACAGTTGGTGTATTTTATTTGAGTTTACTTCAAGTTAACTATAACCGGGTGTTAAACAAATTTCCAAGTTGCCACATAACCACGGGCGCGGCTTCTCGAAAAGATTTAACCCTGTAGGGGTGCTCCAACTCATCCATCACAAACTAACCACACTCCGCGGGAATAACCTCGACAACAAATCCCGTAATCTCCTAGGAAATTCCGTTGGAAAACCTCAACCTCGAGATAGCCCAAAGTATCCTCGGAATTCCTCACGCAAGACATTCGAGAAAGGTAAAACAAGTCCAGCAAGACCGCCCGACGTGTCGACGAACCCGATAGGAGCCGTGTATCTCGTTCTCAGGACACGACGGATAAGCGACGCGTACGGTGGCCTGATGGAAATCACCCAAGTTGCCCTGGGGTGGCCCCGCACAGTGCTCTAGGTTGGACCAACACTCATGAGGAGCACTGGCTCGGGGGGTTGATTAATTATCCACGGGGTAGCTAAGCCCTATGCATTTTACTTAGGTTGTCAAGCAAATGTAGTACCAAATTTGGGTCTTGCCAGACAAGTTTTAATATAAAACGAATGGTCAAGGGGGACCCATAACAACCCCGAGCATGTTAGGAGCGCAAAATATGGAACATGACACCGGTACTCGGAACTAGTGCGGAAAAAGTGGAACAAAACACCGGGCAAAAGGCCAAGCTTTCCACCATTCTCAAGTATATATGTGCATTAAATTAAATAATAGTAAATAAGGTTATATCTCCAGATATCCATGTTGGCACATGGAAATAGCTTGCACCTGCAACTAGCAACGCTATAAGACAAGGGCTGAGCAGCGGTAACGTAGCCAATCAATGTTTTGCTAGGAAGTGGAGGGGTTAGAGGATTTCATGGCAATTTGGGAGGCTGACAATTTAAGTGGTAGGCAATGAGACATAACGGTGAAAGCGAGACATCTAGCATAGCAAAAATAGTGTCGGGATCCGGGTACGATCATCTTGCCTGTTGGGTCTTCAGAGGGACAAAGAGCTGGGTCCTCGTAGTTGTTCTCGTCAGGATCCTCATACTTAGGCTCGACACTCGGGTCTACCCAAAGAGAAACAACACCAAATAAAGATACAAACAAGGTGCAATGTGCAACCAAAGATGATGCATGACCAATTGAAGTATTTAACATAGCAACCCTATGCTAGTCATGTGTCTCATGCAATTATTAAGTTCTTTAGTATTCTGGACAGAATATCAAGATTAGTTATTTGAACAAGCATGATCATGGCAAATATGAATGCTCCATGTAAAAACGATGCAAATGCATATCTAGAACGTTGCAAACGGAGTAACGGAACTCACGGAACACTCACGGCAATGTACGAACGTTAACGGAGACAAAAAAAGATGAGTGAGGCCATGGGCTATTCCTTGGTATTCCGAGGAAGCCACTGGATTTGAAATGAAAATCTAGCAAGAATAGACCAAAATATCATGCAAAACAATGGAGTATAGCTCCCACAAGTCACAAAACATTCAAACACACAATCTGTCCACAAACAGCAAGATGTCATCTTGTAACACACATACCCAGAGCTACAGCAAGTTTCAAATCACAACCAAGGCATGGACATGAACTATACAGCATGCTCAACAATTTATCTATCTACAGAAACATGAAAGGAAGCATGGTTCAATGGCAAATGGGCTCACGAGATGGCATGTTGAATCAGTTTTCAGGGACTTAGTGAAAATTCCAGTTTAACAGATTCTGAGATAAAATGATGGCATCTTACAACAACATTTACATATGCTACATGGGCTTTAATGGCATGAAAATTAGCAGGGTGATAGACGGCAACATGTACTTCAATTAACTACATTATGGCAACATCAAAATATGCACATATCAATGGCTACCATCCTCACAATATGACTTATTAAGAATAGCAGATTCACAGACTTGGAGAAATTCACAAGAGGCAAGCAGGGCATAATATTATCAGAATGGCATGTTGACAACAAGATTTAAATAAGATGCAATAGATTTACCTACAAGCACTTGGCACACAATAATAGAGGATGACAAGCACAACAATGCATTCCATTGTGCCAACTCCAAAGGAGCAACATATACATGGGAATCATCAAGACAACATGGTAACAAAATAACAGATTTCAACACTTGGAATTATTTGGGCATGGAAAGTAACATTTTGGTGACATGTAGACAGCAAGAATGCCACTCATAACAAGAACTAATGATCATCTTTCATGTTGACAAGCTTATCATATGTTGCAAGAATTAAATCATGTGAAAAAGACAAAATGACATATTATCACAAAACAACATTTTCACAAACTTGGCCAAATGATAAAACTAATACCACCATTGGATTCACTGGATTTTTCTACCCCAAAATCATATATCACATCCCTATATCACTGTAGACAAAACTCTCACAAGCACATTTGGAATCCACCCTAGTCACTTATATCCTAGTACATGCCAGAAAAGGCATATCCAAAAATGGCTACAGACTGATTTAGCACTGTCCAAAACTGGACAGTTTCCTAAACTAGAAATATAACAAACAGAGCCAAAAAACAAGAAAACAAAATCAATAAAAAAAGGAGCCACCTGGCAGTCACTCCAGGGACCCTAGCAGCTGACAGATGGGTCCGGGGGCCTACTGTCAAGCCGAAATAAAGGAAAATAAAAGGGTGCCCGAGGGGGGATCGAACCCGGGTCTCCCCCGTGGAGGAGCGCCTGCTCGACCACTAGGCTAGGCGTGGCTCTGTGCACATATAGGGGCATCTGTTCTTTTGAACAGACCCCAGTACTGGGTCTCCTTCTTCCCCACGACAGGGAGAGGAACGGTGCTTCGGCGGCAACGACGGCGATAGCCGGGAAAGGCAACCACCGGTGGGGGTGCAGAATTCCATGGCGGTCCCGTTCCCGCAGCCGGGGAGCGGCTGCAAGCGCGGGACGCTGGACCTCTACCACGAGATCCGAGGTCATGGCGAGGCGCGGCGGACAGGTGCGCTACGGCACTACGGGGCAAGGAGGGCTACGTGAGGGCAGCTGCGTGGCAAGTAAGGCAGGCACACAGCTAGCCGAGGAGGCAAGGGAGGAATAGGCGACGCGACGACCCTGCTATCTAAAGGAAAGGGCGCGGATTGTGGAGCACGGGGAGCGCGGAAACGGCACGGGCACGACACATCCTACGGACGACGAGCAATGCAAGGAAGGCGTGGGAGAGGAGAGGGATCTACCTCCACTACCTTGGACATGAAGAGGACGAAGGAGACGCAACGTACAGTCGACGGATAGGCGATGAACTCCCGCGAACTGCTGACTGAGGCGAAGACAAAGAAGAACTCACAGGAGAGGGGCTTCGGGATCGGAGGCGATGTTTGTGAAGATGAAGAAGATAGCTAGGACTCCCAGGGCTCGATCTACGCCGGCAGGGAGGTCAGAGAAAGGGCGGAGACGCTAGCCCGATCATGAGCTTGAGCTCGGCCGGTGCACCGAAAGCATGGCGACGGCAAATGCTTAGCGAGGACTTACTGGTGGCGGCGAAGCGAGGGGAAGGAGGGAATGGGTTGCAGGGACGACCTAGGGCACTGGGGACAGCTTAAATAGGAGCTACGGGCGCCGAACGGCCATCAAATCATCGGCAAGCCGACGTGGCTGCTGCCGATGCTCTGTCGTACAGAGAAGAAGATGATCGCGCTGGGGGGGGCTCTGCTGGGCTGCGCTAGGCTGCGGAGATGGGCCTGCGGGGAGGGACAGCGACCCAGGTGGGCTGAGATCTCCCTCTCTCTCTCTCTCTCTCTCTCTCTGGAAAAGGGTTTTCCCTTTTTTTTAAACAGCAAAACAAAATAAAAGCCAGGGAAGATTGGTAAAGTTTTTGAGAAAACTAAAAATAGATTGGTACTCACAAAATAATGCCCTAATTTATAAAAAAATGTTTTGGTATTTTTAGAGCAAACAAAATAAATCCCACATATTTATTATTGGACTCTGTTTTGCAAAGATTCAAAAGACAATTATGTTGAAACAAGGTTGAAGCTAATTAACAATTATTATCAGAATATTTAGAATAAGTGCAACATTTTATTTCAGGTGATTAAGTAAGTCAAAACACCACATATGGAATTGCTACATAAAAGGCGTTTAGGCATGCATTATAAAAAACACTTGGGAGAGGTTTCACCTAGGCAATGATCTTGCTAGCAAACACAAGATTCCTCAACACACACTCACACTCAACATGACACTTCAAACAAAGCATGATGCAACTTATGGAATGATGATATGATGCCATGATGCAAAATGACATGAAGCAAAAATATTGTTACTCAAACCACCTAATGGCATTCATTGGAGGTTCACACATGGAAATATTACAAATATGGCAAGGGAATGCACTTGGGCTGTTACAACTCTCCCCCACTACAAGAGGATCTCGTCCCGAGATGTATGAACAGAAGAATTTGGGATATTAGGAATGGAGAAGGTCCTCACGTTCCCAAGTGGCTACTTTGTCAGAGTGATGTGACCACTTCACCTTAAGAAACTTGATTGACTTGTTGCGAGTCCTACGCTCAGTCTCTTCAAGGATAGCAACTGCATGCTCATGATAGGATAGGTCTGCTTGGAGATCAATGTCTTGGAGATCAACGGTGCACTCGGGAGTCTTGAAACACTTCCGGAACTGAGAGACGTGAAACACATCATGCACATTTGAGAAATTGGAAGGAAGCTCGAGTTGGTAGGCAAGGTCACCCCTCTTGCCCACAATCTTGAAACGACCCACAAAGCGTGGAGCAAGCTTTCCTTTGATGCCAAAGCGTTGAGTGCCCTTCATGGGAGACACTCTGAGATAGACAAAATCATCGACCTGGAAGGTAATGTCCTGATGCTTGCTATCATAATAGCTCTTCTGACGGGATTGAGATGCTTTGAGAATTTCACGAATGACACGGCACATTTCTTCTACTTCAGTGATCATGTCATTCCCAAGGATTTGACGCTCACCGGTTTCAGACCAATTGAGCGGGGTACGGCACTTCCTGCCATAGAGAATCTCAAAAGGAGCCTTGCCAGAACTTGCTTGGAAGCTATTGTTGTATGAGAACTCAGCAAATGGGAGGCAATCATTGCACTTCATGCCAAAATAAATCACACAAGATCTGAGCATAGCTTCAAGGATTTGATTGATTCTCTCAACTAGACAACTAGTCTGAGGATGGAAAGCTGTACTGAAACGGATCTTGGTACCCATCGTAGTCTGGAAGGAATCCCTGAAATTGGAAGTGAAGATGCTTCCACGATCTGAAGATATGAGCTGAGGAATACCATGCAAAGAAACTATCCTTGACGTGTACAACTCTGCCAGCTGAGATGCCGAGATAGATTCTTTGACCGGAAGGAAGTAGGCAACTTTGGTGAGCTTGTCGATGACCACGAAGATGGCATCATTTCCTCTCTTGGACTTAGGAAACCCAGTGACGAAACCATCTCAACATGATCGAATTTCTACTCTAGGATAGGCAAAGGCTGAAGGAGGGCTGCTGGACGTTGATGTTCCGCCTTCACTCTGCGACAAACATCACACTAGTTCACAAACTGAGCAATCTCACGTTTCATACGAGTCCACCAGAAGGTTTGCTTGAGGTCCTGATACATTTTGGAACTGCCTGGATGGATGGAGAGGAGAGAATTATGTGCTTCATCCATGATAACTTTCCTTAGTTCACCTTTTGGAACCACCAGACGGTCCTCAAAGAACAAGGTATCTTTGTCATCGACACGGAAGCACTTATACTTTGGAATGCTCTTGGCCACAACTTTCTTCACTTTCTTTACCATAGCATCAAGAAGCTGAGCTTGGTGAATCTAATCTTCCAAAGTCGGAGAGACTTGAAGATTTGCAAGAAATCCTTGAGGAACAACTTGGAGATTGAGCTTGCGGAATGCTTCACAAAGCTTGGTTTGGAGAGGCTTGAGGATAAGACTGTTGCAGTACGCCTTTCTGCTCAGCGCGTCTGCAATGACATTTGCTTTTCCAGGAGTATATTCAATGCTTGGATTGTACTCCTCGATCATTTCTACCCAACCTATTTGTCGAAGATTGAGATTCGGTTGAGTGAAAATGTACTTCAAGCTCTTGTGGTCATTGAACACCTCAACTGGTCTTCCCAACAACAGATGCCTCCATGTCATCAGAGCATGCACAACTGCCGCCAACTCAAGATCATGAGTGGGGTAGTTCTTCTTGCTAGGCTTCAGCTGACGCGAGGTATAAGCCACAACCTTCTTATCTTGCATGAGAACACCACCGAGACCTTGGAGGGAAGCATCACAGAACACTTGGAAAGGCTTGGATTCATCTGGTCCTTGAGTGTATTGAACACCACATCAGACTCAGGAGTCCACACATACTTGACACTCTTCTGGAGGAGATTAGACAAAGGCTTAGCAATTTGAGAGAAGTTCTCCATGAATCTTCTGCAGTAACTTGCAAGCCTGAGGAAGCTCCGAAGCTGCTTCACATTCTAAGGAGGCTCCCACTTCACAATGGCCTCAACTTTCTCAGGATGCACTTTGATGCCCTCGGTAGAGATGACATGCCCAAGGTACACCACTTCATTGAGCCAAAACTCACACTTGGAGAACTTAGCATAGAACCGATGCTCTCTTAACTTGTCAAGCTCAAGCCGGAGATGCTCTGCATGCCCTTCTTCGGTCTCCAATAAAACAAGAATGTCATCCAAATACACCAAGACGAACTCATTCTTGAAAGGAGAGAAAATGAAGTTCATCATTCTGGAGAAAGTCGGAGGCGCATTTGCTAGACCAAAGGACATGACAATGTACTCATAAGAGCCAAAACTCGTCTTGAGAGCAGTCTTTGGAATATCCTCTTCACGAATACGGATTTGATGATAGCCCATATGGAGATCTAACTTCGAGAAAACCTTGGCCCCTTTCAATTGCTCAAACAACTCATTGATGTTGGGAAGTGGATACTTGTTCCTGATTGTCTTCTTATTCAATGGACGGTAGTCGACACACAGTCGGTCCGTGCCATCCTTCTTCTTGACAAAAAGAAGACCACAACCCCAAGGTGAAGAACTTGGTCTGATCAAACCCAGACGCTCTTGTTCATCTAGCTAGTTCTTCAATTCTTTCAGCTCTTCGGGGCCAAGCTTATAAGGACACTTGCACACCGGTTCAGTTCCAGGCTCGAGTTCAATCACAAACTCTACTCGCCGGTGAGGAGGCATTCCTGGCAATTCTTCTAGAAAGACATCTTCATACTCAGAAATGATGGGGATTTGAGAAATGACAGAAATCTCACCCTTCTCATTGAGAGAAAATAGACGAATCGTGTCATCGCAAGCAGCAAAAATGATCACGTCTTCAGAAGGATGAGTCAATTGGACTTCTTTGGCTTGACAATCAACATAAGCCTTATTCATTGCAAGAAAATCCATGCCAAGAATTAGATCAATATCTGAACTGCCGAGAACAATTGGAGAGGCCGGAAAAGAATAATTGACCATCTTGATAGAAACATCCGGAACGACCTTGTTAGCGCTCATGAGAGTGCCGGGAGAAACAACATGCAATGCTTTGCTCAAATACTCATAATCGAAGTAATGCTTGGAGAAGAATGTTTTCGACATGAATGAATGCGATGCACCAGTGTCAAACAAAACTTTTGCAGGAATAGAATTAACTGAGAGATTACCCATTATCACTTGAGAAGAATCCTCTGCTTCAGCTGCATTGACCATGTTCACTCTTGCTGACTTGGGATTGTGCTTCACCATAGCACTGCCTGGGGGCTTGATAGGAGGACGAGGCGGAAGACGCCGCTGGTTGGTTTACTTGTTGGAGTAATGGTCCTTCTGACCACACTTGTGACACGTAACCTGTGAAAGCGGACGGAAGTTGCCTGGAGGAGGAACATTTGCTGACTTGGGAGCCTGAGGCGTCTGCTGAAAACCTGGGTTGGGTGCGTGGGGAGGACCACGACCACCGTGCTGCTTCTATTGCTAAGGAGGACGAAACGGAGGTGGAGGAGGAACCCAGTACTTCTGCTGCTTAGGTACAATCTGAGAGCTAGACGAAGAAGAGTTGAAGTCTCTGAACCGCTTCTTGGAATTCTCCACCCTGAGCTGAACTGATTCATACTTTAGAGCCAACTTATAGAATTGATCAAACACAAGGGGCTCATGAAGGACGAGAGCGAGCTGAAGATCTTCTCTGAGTCCACCTCTGAACTGATAAATCTTGGACTTCTCATCAGGAACAACTTGCTTAGCATAGCGGGCCAGATTCTAAAACTCCGAATTGTATTGATAGACAGACATGCTCCCTTGCTTCAGGTTCCTGAACTTCTCATGCATACCTTCGACAAAGCTCGTGGAGATACGATGAGCTCTGAAGTCACGGCAGATGTCATCCGAAGAGACTGCACGGCCACCATTGGACGGTCGCAAACTTGACATAGTCCTTAGGCCTAACGTTACTGCACTCAAAATGCTTGTTCATGTCACGGAGCTAATCGTCCGCATCAAGAGGTTGATCACAGCAAGTGAAGGACTTTGGTTGATTTGCGAGGAACTGGTTAAGAGTTGCATAGTGCGGCTGATTATTGAAATTCCTTTGATGACCTTGATGTCCCTGATTCTGAAAACCTTGCAACAAACTGAGCAGCATCTGGGTGTTAGCATTGGTTGCAGCCATCACTGCCTGCCAAGCCTCCGGATGTGGAGGTGGTGGTGGGGGTGGTGGAGGATCAGACTGCTCCCCCTCACGACCTGGGTTCCCACGAGTTGCTGGAGCCATCCTGAAGATGGACAAGAATATCAGCACACCATTGACAAAGATGATTGACATAAGCTGAATCAAATGGATTGAAAGAAATTGCAACGGAATATCATCAATTGCATTCAACTGAAAATTAGAAGAACACCTTCTGCAGGATCGTGCTAACATCATTACATCATGAAGCCACTTGAAATAACACAACAGTATTGAGCTAAGGTTGCTCGGAAAAAATGTGTAAACCATCATACATCTGTCGGAAGATGATCCTAGGAAACTACTGGAAATCCAACCTAAGAACTTCCGAAATCTTGGTTATGCAATCGGGTCCACGGATACACGGAGTTTTTATCCATCACTCTCTAGTTTATCACATCCCTCAACACACAACCAGAGGTCTCGAAAACTCATCTACCTCAGACCCTCGTAATCACAACGATACTAACGATGGCAGTACATGTGATCCCGCTCCCCAGTATTGGGTGCCGCCACACTCTTCGCACCATGAATAGTATTGTAGCAATTTCGAACATCCGCGTCCTTAAGTACTAAGGAAACTGAACGATAATGATGTGTCAAGAATCCCCTGGAGCTCTACTCCCCGGGTCCAATCCATCCGTACAGAAGGCACCAAGAACAAAATTCCGGTCGCATCGGTATCATATAGGCTCCAAAATACTCGCGTGATCCTAAATTTTTTTTGAGCGAGAAGAGGGTAGAATTAAAATTCCTAAGTCGTAATTCCTCACCAGAGTATAGAAGAGGAGTAAAAGAAACCTACTCTTTGATATAACTAGACTCAAAATAGTTTTTCACTAGACTCGACACGGCCAAGTTCGATCAAGCAACGGGCTCCAATGGTCGGTATGGCTCTGATTACCAACTTATAACGCCCAAGATGTGGTCCTATCCCTATTAAGGCGCGAGGGCCTCGACGGGGATAGAAGCGCATCTAGTCATTTCGCAAGTACATAAATCATTGCATACATGTAGGAAGAGATGATTATATGAGTTGGCTTATACTCGCCACAAGCTATCTTACAAATCCCCACAATTATTCATACATTCATCCAGAAGACAGGGTCCGGCTACGAACGAAATCAAACGATAAAAGAAAGCAATGAAACTGTCTTGCTAGCCCAGGAACACCACCACGAAGCTTCCCTACTCATTCGGATACGTAATGTACATACGCCTACGTTCTTCATCGTACTCCCACTGGAGCTGAGACACATCATCTGGCACGAACTCGTCAACACCTGAACCTGTATTGTTGTAATCCGTGAGCCACAGGGACTTAGCAATCACATAACCCGGGTACCGAGACTATGAATAGGTGAGGAATGGTTAAGTGGTGAGTCTACAGCAAGCACTAAGCATGTATTTGGTAGCTAACTTACGAGAACAATATTTAAATATGGTGGCCTACGCATAGCGGTCGTGAACTAGAATGATCACTAAGTGATCCTGAACACCTACTTACGTCAAACATAACCACACCGTGTTCTCTCTCGGTTCATGTTCACGAGCAGAGACAGTCATGGTTACGCACACAGTTGGTGTATTTTATTTGAGTTTACTTCAAGTTAGCTATAACCGGGTGTTAAACAAATTTCCAAGTTGCCACGTAACCGCGGGCACGGCTTCTCGAAAAGATTTAACCCTGCAGGGGTGCTCCAACTCATCCATCACAAACTAACCACATGCCGCGGGAATAACCTCGACCACGAATCCCGTAATCTCCTAGGAAATTCCGTTGGAAAACCTCAACCTCGAGATAGCCCAAAGTATCCTCGGAATTCCTCACGCAAGACATTCGAGAAAGGTAAAACAAGTCCAGCAAGACCGCCCGACGTGTTGACGAACCCGATAGGAGCCCCGTATCTCGTTCTCAGGACACGACATATAAACAACGCGTATGGTGGCCTGATAAAATCACCCAAGTTGCCCTGGGGTGGCCCACACAGTGCTCTAGGTTGGACCAACACTCATGAGGAGCACTGGCCTGGGGGTTGATTAATTATCCACGGGGTCGCTAAGCCCTATGCATTTTAATTAGGTTGTGAAGCAAATGTAGTACCAAAGTTGGGTCTTGCCAGACAAGTTTTAATCTAAAACGAATGGTCAAGGGGGTCCCCATAACAACCCCGAGCATGTTAGGATCGCAAAATATGGAACATGACACCGGTACTCGGAACTAGTGCGGCAAAAGTGGAAGAAAACACCGGGCAAAAGGCCAAGCCTTCCACCGTTGACAAGTATATATGTGCATTAAATTAAATAACAGTAAATAAGGTGATATCTCCAGATATCCATGTTGGCACAAGGAAACAGCTTGCACCTTCAACCAGCAACGCTATGAGATAGGGGCTGAGCAGCGGTAACGTAGCCAATCAATGTTCTGCTAGGAAGTGGAGGGGTTAGAGGCTTTCATGGCAATTTGGGAGGCTGACAATTTAAGTGGTAGGCAACGAGACATAACGGTGAAAGCGAGACATCTAGCATAGCAAAAATAGTGTCGGGATCTGGGTACGATCATCTTGCCTATTGAGTCTTCAGAGGGACAAAGAGCTGAGTCCTCGTAGTTGTTCTCTTCAGGATCCTCGTACTCAGTCTCGACACTCGGGTCTACCCAAAGAGAAACAACACAAAGTAAACATACAAACAAGGTGCAATGCACAACCAAAGATGATGCATGACCAATTGAAGTATTTAACATGGCAACCCTATGCTAGTCATGTTTCTCATGCAATTATTAAGTTCTTTAGTATTCTGGACAGAATCTCAAGATTATTTATTTGAACATGAATGATCATGGCAAATATGAATGCTCCATGTAAAAACGATGCAAATGCATATGGAGAACGTTGCAAACGGAGTAACGGAACTCGCGAAACACTCACGACAAGGTACGAACGTTAACGGAGACATAAACAAAGATGAGGGAGGCCATGGGCTATTCCTTGGTATTCCAAGGATGTCACTGGATTGGAAATTAATATATAGCAAGAATAGACCAAAAGATCATGCAAAACAATGGAGTATAGCTCCCACAAGTCACAAAACATTAAAACACACAATCTGTCCACAAACAGCAACATGTCATCTTGTAACACACATACTCAGAGCTACAACAAGTTTCAAATCACAACCAAGGCATGAACATGAAGTATACAACATGCTCAACAATTTATCTATCTACGGAAACATGAAAGGAAGCATGGTTCAATGGCAAATGAGCTCACAAGATGGCATGTTGAATCAGTTTTCAGGGACTTAGTGAAAATTCCTGTTTAACAGATTCCGAGATAAAATGATGGCATCTTACAGCAACATTTACATATGCTACATGGGCTTTCATGGAGTGAAAATTAGCAGGGTGATAGAGGGCAACATGTACTTCAATTAACTACATTATGGCAACATCAAAATATGCATATATCAATGGCTACCATCCTCACAATATGACATATTGAGAATAGCAGATTCACAGACTTGGAGAAATGCACAAGAGGCAAGCAGGGCATAATATTAACAGAATGGCATGTTGACAACAAGTTTTAAATAAGATGCAATAGCTTTACCTAAAAGCACTTGGCACACAATAACAGAGGATGATAAGCACAACAATGCATTCCATTGTGCCAACTCCAAAGGAGCAACATATACACGGGAATCATCAAGACAACATGGCAAGAAAATAACAGATTTCAACACTTAGAATTTTTTGGGTATGGAAAGTAACATTTTGGTGACATGTAGACAACAAGAATGCCACTCATAACATGAACTATCATGGCATGCAAAAATACCAGGGGCTAGAGCACACACACTAATGATCATCTTTCATGTTGACAAGTTTATCATATGTCGCAAGAATTAAATCATGTGAAAAAGACAAAATGACATATTATCACAAAACAACATTTTCACAAACTTTGCCAAATGATAAAACTAATACCACCATTGGATTCACTAGATTTTTCTACCCCAAAATCATATATCACATGTCTATATCACTGTAGACAAAACTCTCCCAAGCACATTTGGAATCCACCGTAGTCACTTATATCCTAGTACATGCCAGAAAAGGCATATCCAAATATGGGAACAGACTGATTTAGCACTGTCCAAAACTGGACACTTTCCTAAACTGGAAATATCACAAACAGAGCCAAAAAACAAGAAAACAAAATCAATAAAAAAAGGGGCCACCTGGCAGTCACTCCAGGGTCCCTAGCAGCTGACAGATGGGTCCGAGGGCCCACTGTCAGGCCGAAATAAAGGAAAATAAAAGGGTGCCCAGGGGGAATCGAACCCGGGTCTCCCCCGTGGAGGAGCGCCTGCTCGACCCCTTGGCTAGGCATGGCTCTCTACAAATATAGGGGCGTCTGTTCTTTTGAACAGACCCCTGTACTGGGTCTCCTTCTTCCCCACGATAGGGAGGGGAACGGCGCTCCGGCGGCAACGACGGCAATCGCCGGGGAAGGCAACCACCGACGGGGGTGCGAAATTCCAAGGGGGTCCCGTTCCCGCCGTCGGGGAGCTGCTGCAAGCGCGGGACGCTAGACCTCGACCACGAGATCCGAGGTCATGGCAAGGCGCTGCGGACAGGTGCGCTACGGCACTTTGGGGCAAGGAGGGCTGCGTGAGGGCGGCTGTGAGGCGAGCCAGACAGTCATGCAGCCAGCAGAGGAGGCAAGGGAGGCCTAGGCGACGTGGCGACACTGCTATCTGAAGAAAAGGGCGCGGCTTGCGGAGCACGGGGAGCGCGGAAACGGCACGTGCATGGCATGTCCTACGGGCGACGAGCGACGCAAGGAAGGCGTGGGAGAGGAGAGGGATCTACCTCCACTACCTTGGACACGAAGAGGATGAAGGAGACGCAGTGTACGGTCAACGGAGAGGCGACGAACTTCGGCGACCTTCTGACCGAGGCGAAGAGGAAGAAGAACTCGCAGGAGAGGGGCTTCGGGCTCGGAGGCGATGCGTGCGAAGATGAAGAAGATAGCTAGGACTCCCAGGGCTCGATCTACGCCAGCGGGGAGGTCGGAGACGAGGCGGAGACGCTAGCCCGAGCACGAGCTTGAGCTCGGGCGGTGCACCGAGAGCATGGTGACGGCGAATGCTTAGCGAGGACTTACCGGCGGTGGCGAGGCGAGGACAACCTAGGGCAATGGGGGTAGCTTAAATAGGAGCTACGGGCGCCGGACGGCCGTCAAATCATCGGCAAGCCGACGTGACTGCTGCCGATGCTCTGCCATACAGAGAAGAAGACGATCGCGCTGGGGGGCTCTGCTGGGCTGCGCTAGGCTGCGGAGATGGGCCTGCGTGGAGGGACAGCGGCCCAGGTGGGCTGAGATCTCCCTCTCTCTCTCTCTCTGGAAAAGGGTTTTCCCTTTTTTTTAAACAGCAAAACAAAATAAAAGCCACGGAAGATTGGTAAAGTTTTTGAGAAAACTAAAAATAGATTGGTACTCACAAAATAATGCCCTGATTTATAAAAAAATTGTTTTGGTATTTTTAGAGCAAACAAAATAAATCCCACATATTTATTATTGGACTCTGTTTTGCAGAGATTCAAAAGACAATTATGTTGAAACAAGGTTGAGAGCTAATTAACAATTATTACCAGAATATTTAGAATAAGTGCAACATTTTCTTTCAGGTGATTAAGTAAGTCAAAACACCACATATGGAATTGCTACATAAAAGGGGTTTAGGCATGCATTATAAAAAACACTTGGGAGAGGTTTCACCTAGGCAATGATCTTGCTAGCAAACACAAGATTCCTCAACACACACTCACACTCAACATGACACTTCAAACAAAGCATGATGCAACTTATGGAATGATGATATGATGCCATGATGCAAAATGACATGAAGCAAAAATATTGTTACTCAAACCACATAATGGCATTCATTGGAGGTTCACACCTGGAAATATTACAAATATGGCAAGGGAATGTACTTGGGCTTTTACACTTTGTTGATTACCTTGGTTGGTACTAGCAGGGAGCCCGCATTACTAGTGGCAGGAGTGACGAGGTCACTCTCTATACGGGGTCGTGCTAGAAAGGACGATCATGGGTTGTTTTTACAGACACCGGGCACACCGTTGGTCCCTTCATGGATGATACTTGTGATGTACATCATGTGGGCTGTGTGCCAACGAGTGGACTCTTTGATTAGTGTCGTCAAGGGAAAGGCAATGTTCGGGTGCTTACCTCGGGTATGTGATATACCGCGAGTCGTGGCTTGACACGGAAGTTCCTGGAGTCTTGTGGGTAAAGTGTGCAACCTCTGCTGTCAGCGTTCTGGATACAGGGGTACCCAGACTTGCCTGCCTGCGGCCCAGGACATGGCCCACTCGACGGTCCGTACAACCCTGCGCGGCTTCGCTCAAGACAAGACCCTCGCGAGAGCCTCATCCTCATGAGGAGGACAACGCCGAGGCTCCCGAAAGGGGGAGGCCTCCCCAGGCCTCCTCCCGAGCGGCGGAGATCTCTATGCAGTGCTCGGCCTCGAGAGGTCAAGGGTGACACCAGCCGGTCCAGGCGGGCGCCAGCGTGCCAGAGGGGACAATTTCCTCTTTGGTGCAAAGGGGGTAAGGACGTGCGCAGGTTCCTGGAGCGCCCCCCCCATGGTTTCCCTTCCGATGCAACAAGACCAAGACCCCGAGCCCCGCAGGATGGACGTCATCGCCGAGCCCACCTCTGCATCACCACCGGCTACTTTGCAGGCGAAGACCACCTTTCGTCAGGATAGGGTGTACCTCCTGTCCCCCTTCGAATTTGGCCGTTGTGGGATCCCTTCCCGCCACTGCGACAAGGGAAGAGGACCCGGGCCGCTATAAATAGAGGCTAGGCTGCTCTGTAGAGGGGGACACACCACCAAAAACACGCTCGCGAGGCAACTCACCACTGTACTAGTTCATCCACAAACCTCCTCGTCAGGTAATCCACCAAAAGCAGGAGTAGGGTTTTACGCTTCGCAGCGGCCCGAACCTGGGTAAACTCTCGTGTGCTATCTTCTTCCTTGCCATCGAGCGGGGTCATTGTCTTGTGAGTGTGGAGGGGGTGAAGCTGTTGGAGATCTTCGCATACGCCCCTGGGTTCGAACTTCTTAGGGTTTTGCGGAGTCCAAAATCCGACATTTGGCGCGCCAGGTAGGGGGGCGTGTCGAAGTCTTCCTCAAGCCTCGCTTTTCCCGCCTCACCGCTCCGATGGCTGACGCTCGCCGAGCCCGCGCCGAGCTCCGTGCGGCCCGCGTCGCCGAGACGGCGCCCGCGGGCCGCACCGCCACGCGCCGGTCCGCCTCACCTGTGGCCAACGCCGCCACAGGCCCGGAAGCCAACGAGCAGCAAGACTCGTCACAGCCAGTCACCGCGCGGCGCGACGGCCGCACCGCTACTCCGTCGATCGTTGCAGCAACTGGGTCGTCCTCCCACGCACACCCTGGGCCGACGCGTGGGTCGGGCGCACTCCTCCTGGCGCGCGAGCTGCTGCGCTACCGCCCTGCCCCCAACCACTACGACGACTGGCTCGGGCACATTGCAGAGCTCGTCAGCGCCGCCGGCTCCGCCTCGGCGCTCTCCTACTCGTTCCGGCCCCAGCCCTCCCTTGCAGGCGACGAGGTCCATGATGTACCGCCTCCTCGTCCTCCTCAGCGCGACGTTGACCCTGAGCCCAGGCATGAAGCATGCCCGCGCGACTAGCTGCACGGGCCCCAGGCGAGGGTGAGAGATGAGGTAAGCTGCTAGGTGGTCCCGCGGCCGCGCGCTGACGCGCGTGAGCTCCCTGCGCCGGTGCATCAGCGGTGCGACCGGGCGCCCTTGGAGGCAGCCGCGTAGGAGCATCAAGACCGGGCCCCTCCCGAGCGCGCGGTGCCCGTGGGCCCAGTGGGTTGCCGCGCCATCGCCCCGGAGCTCCATCCGTCCGTGTGGCCCTGCAAGTTCATGCCTGACCTACCCCCTCGCTACGACGGCACCCCAGATCCCGCCGAGTTCCTATAGCTGTACTCACTGAGCATCCAGGCGGCCGGCGGGGACGACAAGGTCATGGCAAGCTGGTTCCCCATGGCGCTCAAGGGTGGTGTGCTCTCCTGGCTCCTCAAACTCCCGGAGGGATCGATCACCTCCTGGGAATGCCTGCACGAGCGCTTCATCGCCAACTTCCAAGGCACCCGCGACCGCGCCCTTGGAGTGGGTGACCTACGTCGCGTGAAGCAACAGCCAGACGAGACCTTGCACAAGTTCATACAACGCTTCATGACTGTCCGCCTCAAGATCCTGAGGGCGTCAGATGAGGCCATCATCTCGGCATTCACCGACGGCGTCAGGGACCTCAGGATGAGGGAGGAGCTCGCTATCAATGACGACCTGAGCTTGGCTCTAGAGATGTTTAACCTGGCGAACAAGTGCGCGAAGGCGGAAGAGGGCCTACTCTCACTCTGCGAGCTCCCGGAGGCGGAACCCGAAGACAAGAAGGCCAAGAGTAAGGAGCCGAACCGCAAGGCCCCCGCGGTGCTGGCGGCTAAACCCGAGGCAAAGTACAGCCAAGACGAAGAACCCCCCGCGGGAGGGCGACCGTTCTGCATCTTCCATGGCACCAATAGCCACAACACCATCGACTGTCAGGAGCTCAGGATGGTCTGTGACGAACACTTCGGTCGGCGCCCTGGGCGTAGCGACCGGGGCTACGGACGCGGTGGAGGCCGCGGCGGAGGCTGCTGGGACAATCGAGACACGTGCCAGGAGTGGCAAGACCGGCCTCGGGAGGACCGCTGGCGCGATCAAGCTCGGGAGGACCGCTGACACGACAAACCTTCGGAGGGGTCACGTCGTGGCCAGCCTCGCTAGGCCCGCCATCGTGAGGCCAGCCTTCCACCGCTGCCGCCGCCACCCAGGAGGAAGGAAGAAGACATGCAGAACGACGGGGCTGGGGGCTTCCAGGAGGTCAGGGCAATAGTCTGCATCCTGGGCGGTGCCCAAGCCCCGGCATCGAACCGCATCTTGAAACAGTTCTCACGGGAGGTGAACGCGGCTCTCCCGAAGCTCGAGGCTGCGCGCCCCCTCAAGTGGTCCTAGTGTGCCATCACCTTCGACTCCAAGGATCAACTCAGGTGTTCGGCCATGGCGGGCTCACTCCCCCATGCTGTGCACGCGTACTATCAGCAATGTCCTCGTCACCAAGACCCTCATCAACGGCGGCGCGGGGCTCGATGTCCTGTCCATCGAGACATTCGAGATGCTCCAAGTGCCTTATGACCAGCTCATGCCAACCAAGCCTTTCTCTGGAGTCACTGACGGCTCCACAGTCCCGATCGGGCAAGTGCGCCTGCCCGTCACCTTCGGCGGGCGCAACAATTACCACACCGAGCTCATCGTCTTTGACGTCGCCCACATCCACCTCCCGTACAACGCGATCCTTGGGTACCCAGCCCGCGCCAAGGTCATGGCGGTGACCCACCATGGCTACAACGTCCTCAAGATGCCGGGGAGTGGCGGTGTCATCACCGTCGCCTGCGATGAGAAGGACGCCGTTTGCTCCCTCGAGCGCGCCTACTGTGCCGCAGCGGCCGAGCACTCAGACGACGACGGAGGCGCCCTGTCCCGCGAGGATGTCCCCAAGAAGAAGAAGCAGCTCATTTCCAAGGGGCGCCAGGGGGCTGAGACCTCTAAGGATGGCGCCTCAGGCTCCGCGCCTGGGGCCAAGGCCCCTTCCACCTTAGCACAGGAAGGCGCGCCTGGTGCCTCCCTTTTGTCGGGCTTGGGGGCTTCCACCCGGAAGGCTACCGACCTGACCAGTGAGATGAGGGGGTGCTCAGGCACAACTTGGGGGCGTGCGTAGGCACGCAACCATCCAAGCAAGGAGCACGGCACGAGACACCAAGTTCACGGGAGTTCGTCACCAGAGCAATTGAGGATCTTCGGGAAGCACAGGCCATGCGAGACGGGTGCGGCCCTGCGTCGCCAAGCACGGTCGCCATCGTCGATTCGGGCGGCATGCCGCGAATCTGCGTCAACGTACCCGGCATCAATAGGGCCGCATCACAGGATGTCTTCTGGCCGACGCGCGTCAGTCGCGGCAGGGCCTACCCGTGCAACTACATCCGCAAGCCCTTCGGTCTGGCAAACACGGGCGCCACGTTCCAGCGCCTTGCCCAGGCCATGCTCGCACCTTACCGGGCCAGGCGCCGTGAGGAGTTGGAGGAGGTACCGGGCCCGAGCACCTAAGCCTCGTGAGGGGTCGGGCTCATGAAGGCCAAGCTTGCGGAGACACAAGGCCAAGCTTCGACGACCGCCTCCACGCTTCAGCGGTGTTGCCGCCAGGTGAATCTTTTTCGGTCCACACCAGGTAACTTTTTGGTTTGCTCAGTTTGAGGGTGCCCATCAGGCTGCATTATCCTTAGGCGACCAAGGCTCATCCCAGCCATGTCGTTTTCGCATGTATCAGATCCTTTCATGCACTTGATCTATTTCCTAAATATCCCAACCTGCATGCCTGGTGCTTCGCCGCCATGAATGCCGCCGTGCCCTAATGATCCTGCCCTCGACCGCCTCATGATTAAGGGTTTGCACGACGTCTGTGCTTGGGTCCGTCCCTGCAGCGTTGACAAATCCGAGTGGTCAAGCTCTATCTCGCGGGCCAGCCCCGTGCACGTCACCTCCCATGGCCCTCGATGCTTCGCTCTCGCATGAGCTAATCGGGAGTGGGTGAGACAGGGCGCGCGGCATGGTTCCTATGACCACAGTCGACCTTCCGCCGCCGTGGGAACCGCGCGCCGGGTGTTTTCTCCTCGGAGTTGTCGCTTGAGAAGACTGGGCACGGCGTCTGTGCTCGAGTCCGTCCCTGCAGCGTCGACAAATCCAATGGTTGAGCTCTGTCTGGCGGGCCGGCCCCGTTCACGTCACCTCCTGGGGTCATTGGTGTTTGGCCTTCTCATGCGATGGCCCTTGGAAATCCATTCGGCGCAGGTTTCTCAAAATATGCAGGACTTCAAGCGGCGCTTTCTACTGGAAGACTCAGGCGCAACCCGCCTTTGAGGTAGGGCCTCGTGAGACTTGAGCTGCCTCACGAGCGCCCAGATACACCTCTCAGGTCTACCGTGCAGGCCACACGTACGAACTTAATGGGCTATACATGCCCGGGGGGCTCAGGAGCCGGGGTCCCCCATTCCCACGCCCAAGTGGAAGCCCCATGCTCCGCGCTGGTGGACAACACTGCCCTCCAATGGCTATGCCCACGCAACGTGGAAGCCCTATGCTCCGCACTGGGGATAAACAACTAAGGGCGCCTTAGCGGGTGCATTCAACCTCAGGATGGCCCCTCGCGGCTCCAACTCACAGCATTCCCTTGGGATGCACGCATGAGGGAGCTGCACGGGGGCTGCGCTCAGGCCAGGCCTGGCACACGCCACCTCCCTAGGTCCCTGGTGCCTGATCTTCACGCGTCCCTCTCAGACGAAAGCTGGCGAGGAAAGGTATGGGAGCCGCTCGTACGTCAAGGGGGACCCCTGAGCATCGCGACTCAGGGGCCTCACTGGTCTCGTAGCCCCTCACCCCATGGCACCGTCCTGGTGATCCGTACGCCCCAACGGCGGTTGAGGTATGCGCGGGACCGGGCCCTGCCGACGCAGAGCTCAAGGCGCTCCAATCTCCAAGTCAACCCCATCTTCGCCGCGTTCCCTTCGTGAGGGCTTCTCGTACGTCAAGGGGGACCCCTGAGCATCGCGACTCAGGAGCCTCACTGGTCACGTAGCCCCTCGCCCCATGGCACCGTCCTGGTGATCCGGACGTCCCAACGGCGGTCGAGGTATGCGTGGTACCAGGCCCTGCCGACGCAGAGCGCTATAGTAAGCAGGAAGGAAATGAAGCGAGGAAATAAAACCACATAGCTTAGCAGTCATTACAAGCATTAAAATGTCTCCGAAAACGCAAACAAGTCTAACGCCTCCACGAGGCACGATGAACATTATAGGAGAAGACCCAGGAAAAGAAGCTAGATGGAGCTGGCACCACCACTCGTCCCGGCCGTGGGGAGCTCGTCGTTGACATCGCTGCCGCTGTCGTCATCATCACCAACCCCGGCGGCTGTAGGAGGAGGTGAGGGAACGACGACGCAGGCGAACTTCTTCATCAGCGCCTTCACGGAGCCCTCCACGGCTGTCGCCGTTGCGGCGCGAACCCCAGGGTCAACTATGCGAATCACAGAGCCAAAGTCGAAGCTCGGCTCGCGAAGGTAGAGGTGGCTAAAGACGCGCGTCGTGGCCGCGGAGAAGAGGTCGCGGCACTCACTCTCCAAGACGTTCTCCACCCTGGCGACGGCACCCTCAAGCACCTCGGCGAGTTTCGAAGAGAGCCTCGTGAAGCCACTCTCAGGAGCTACCAGGGGTTGTGTAAATCCCACCCGGCAGATGGATTGCAGCGCGTGGCGGAGCTTGAGCTCGACGGAGGGAAGAGCGTCGAGCTCCGCAGCCTTCTTTTCCTCCCTCGCGGCAAGGGTTTTCTCCCTGGAGTCGAGCCGAGCCTTCTTCGCAGCCACTTCATCCTTCAACCTGTCCAGCTACTTGTGCTCCGCGGCTTGGTCGGCCGCCACCTTGGACAGCGCGGAGTCACGGTCGGCAAGTTCGGCCTCGCAGGTCTTGAGATCTTCCTCCCGCTGACGAAGCCACTCCGCGAGCGCAGTCCTCTCCTCCCGAAGAGCCTTCAGGCGGGCCTCCGCCTTGTCGCACTGCTTCGCGGCAGACGCTGCATCGGCCAGCGCCGCGTCGCGGGCTGTCTTGGCCGACGAGGCCTCCTTCCTGCTCTCAGCCGCGGTGGCCTCGGCTTGGCTCCAAACCGCCACGGCTGAGGCGTCAGACTGGAGCCACCCAGAAAGAAGACCCAAGCGCTCCCGTGCGAGGCGACCGTCGGCGCCCCCGAGGGCATCTCAGACCTAATCCAAGACAGTGTAGGCCCCATCCAGGGTGCCTGACTCAACTAGAGGGCCACGAACCGGTGGCACCAGGGCCCGGCCCGGAGATGGCGCATGCGCGGCGGCAGGAGCTGTCCTCTGGGGTGCAGGAGCAGGGAGAGCAGAAGACACCGGTGGCTGCGCCACTACCACAGACAAGGCAAGGACGGACAGCCCTACACCCAGCTGGCCCTCGGGGGCTGGCCCCTCGGGCAACGGCGCAGACACACTCCCTAGGGCGGGGACGGCCTCTTCAATGGTCATCGGGGGCTCCGTAGCCGTGACAAGGAGAGTCGCCCCGCGAGCCTCCTCGCCCGCGACATCCGGCGCCTCATCGGGCGACGGCAAGGCACCAGGAACGGGCGTCGCATCGGAAGACACCCTCAGCTTGACGCCGGCCTTCTTCTTCTTCGCCTTTGGCATGGCGGCGCTCCTGATTGTCAAGCAAAGAGGGGACCATCAGTACATAAACCACCGGGTGGCAGCCAGAAACCAAGCAAGACCACTTACTCCTCGAAATCGACCCACTTCCTCTTTCTCTCCACCTCGGCGAAGGTGGGGAAGCCCCCGTCCTTCTCCGGGGAGGTTGATGTCTACTACGCAACCTTCTTCTTGTAGACTCGTGTTGGGCCTCCAAGCGCAGAGTTTTGTAGGACAGTAGCAAATTTCCCTCAAGTGGATGACCTAAGATTTATCAATCCGTGGGAGGCGTAGGATGAAGATGGTCTCTCTCAAACAACCCTGCAACCAAATAACAAAGAGTCTCTTGTGTCCCCAACACACCCAATACAATGGTAAATTGTATAGGTGCACTAGTTCGGCGAAGAGATGGTAATACAAGTGTAATATGGATAGTAGATATAGGTTTTTCTAATCTGAAAATATAAAAACAGCAAGGTAGCAAGTAACAAAAGTGAGCAAAAACGGTATTGCAATGCTTGAAAACAAGGCCTAGGGTTCATACTTTCACTAGTGCAAGTTCTCTCAACAATAATGACATAGTTGAATCATATGTAAATCCCTCACGTGCGACAAAGAGTTCACTCCAAAGTCACAAATAGAGAACAAACGAAGAAATTATTGTAGGGTACGAAACCACCTCAAAGTTATCTTTTCCGATCTATCTTATGAGCTATCCCTATAAGTGTCACGAACAGCCCTAGAGTTCGTACTAAAATAACACCTTAAGATACACATCAACCAAAACCCTAATGTCACCTAGATACTCCAATGTCACCACAAGTACCCATAGGCTTGATTATACGATATGCATCACAAAATTTCAGATTAATCATGTTCAATCCAACACAAAGAACTTCAAAGAGTGCCCCAAAGTTTCTACCGGAGAGTCAAGACGAAAACATGTGCCAACCCCTATGCATAGATTCCCAAGGTCACGGAACCCGCAAGTTGATCACCAAAACATACATCAAGTGGATCAATAGAACATCCCATTGTCACCACGGATATCCTATCGCAAGACATACATCAAGTGTTCTCAAATCCTTAAAGACTCAATCCGATAAGAAAACTTCAAAGGGAAAACTCAATTCATCACAAGAAGATAGAGAGGGGAAAACTCCATATGATTCATCTATATTAATAAAGCTTGCGGTACATCAAGATCGTGCCATCTCAAGAACATGAGAGAGAGAGAGATCAAACACATAGCTATTGGTACATACCCTCAGCCCCGAGGGTGAACTACTCCCTCCTCATCATGGAGACCGCCGGGATGATGAAGATGGCCTCCGGTGATGGTTTCCCCCTCCGGCAGGGTGCCGGAACGGGCTCCTGGTTGGTTTTTCATGGCTATAGAGGCTTGTGGCGGCGGAACTCCCGATCTAGGTTTCTTTTCGGAAGTTTCTGTATTTATAAGAATATTTGGCGTTGGAATCACGTCAAGGGGGTGCTCGAGGCGGCGACAAGCCAGGGGGCGCGCCCCCCAGGCTTGTGGCCTCCTCGGTCACTTCCTGGCCCAGCTCCGGTGCTTTGGGGGTCTCTTTTGGTCCATAAAAAATCACCGTAAATTTTCAGCCCATTCCGAGAACTTTTATTTCTGCACAAAAAACGACACCATTGTAGTTTTGCTGAAAACAGCGTGAGTCCGGGTTAGTTCTAATAAAATCATATAAAATTATTGTAAACATGACATGAATACTTCATAAATTATAGATACGTTGGAGACGTATCAGAGGTGCCGCTGCGTGAAGGAGCAGTGGAACCGCTCGTAAGGGCCACGGCCGGCAAAGCCGCGCCAGCCCTAGACACGGCCGCCTCGCCCACAGGCTGCAGCTTGAGCAGGGGCGAGGCGGGCGCTTCGGTCACCTTGCTGGCACGATCTGGGCGCTTCGGAGG
Organism: Elymus sibiricus; assembly: GCA_039707655.1. NCBI lineage: Eukaryota > Viridiplantae > Streptophyta > Magnoliopsida > Poales > Poaceae > Elymus > Elymus sibiricus. The sequence goes on along the minus strand of CM077669.1, from coordinate 233,485,882 downwards.
AGGCCCGGCCTCGTGCTTCCTCGGGGTCACCCGGTAAGCAGATCGTGCGGCCCGAGGTGTGGGTCCTGACCCTTTGAGGACCCTGGCGAGTCGCGGGAGACTTGCAGCAGGGGGCTCGCCGGCGTCGTCGTCATCGAAGCTGCGTAGAAGCGCACTCCGCGTCGGAGGGGACACTTCCTCCAGATCGTCATCCGCCGTCTCATCCGAGTCTTCTTCATCTGTGTTGTCGGAGGAGGACACCGCCACAGGGGCGCCGGGGCTCTCAGCCGGAGAGAGCCCCAGCTCATCGAAGATGGGCATCACGGCGACCAGATCGGCCTTGTCGTCGCGGCAGTATAGCGGGGCATAGGCCTCAGGAAGGTCCCCGGGGTCGCCGTTGAGTAGGGTCGCCATAACCCTGTTCAACTCCTCTGGGGTCAGGCGCGCAGAGCGGAGCCTCATGTCATCGCCACCACCCTGATAGTCCCACATGGGCCTCGAGTGAGACTGGAGGGGCGCCAGGCGTTGCGCCAGGAACTCCTTCACTATCATTCCCCTAGTCAACTTCCTGGCGCTCATGTCTCGAAGGACCCGCTCCAGGACGGGCTTGGCCCTGGGGTCGGAGAGCTTCGCAGAGCTCCACGCAGAAATCTTCTCCGGCTGCCCCTTTGGGAGCTCCAGGCGAGGGTTGTCGCTCTTGAGATCCAAGAAGACCCAGCGGTGCCTGAAGTTCTCCACCTTCTTCCCGGCTTTAAAGAGCATGTTCCCGCTCTGCACCGCGACGAAGGAGACGCATGCCGACCGCTGAGCGCCGTCATGAAGCCGCAAGCTGAAGAAATGGCGGAACAGGGCCACCGAAGGCTTCACGCCCACGAAAGCCTCGCAGTAGAAGGCGAAGACGGACAGAAGCAGGATGGAGTTGGGTTGAAGATGGAGAGCCTGGATTCCATAGTGCTCGAGGACGGCGGTGAAGAACGCACAGAAGGGCGGAACAAGCCCGGAGAAGACGTTGTGGAGGAAGAAAGGGTAGGCTGACTTGGCCAGGCGATGCCTCTCCGCGGAGCCGCACCATATCAAGGTCCGCCCCCACTCATTGGTGTCATCTGCCGTCGACGTAAGCACTGGGGCGAGGTCCCCGTCCTTAGATATGGTGGTCTCTGAGAGCGTCGGCGAGACGGGAGCGGAAGCCGAGCTCTGGGCTTCAGGTTTCGACTTGCCGGCGGGAGCCATCGAGAAGCCTTTGGGGCCGAGGAAGCAATAAGGAAGACGGTGCGGTGCTGAGATCTGGAGAGGTTCTCACAAAGGACGGAGATCTGGAAGGAAGAGCAGGAGCGCAGAAGAGGAAAGCAATAATGGCTCAACGCTGGATGTCAGGCTTTTGTCGGTTCGGGCAGTTGCCGAGGAGACACGGGAGCGGGGACGCCCACGCCCAACCGTGCACCGTCTGCCAGACCTGGCCCGCAGGCAATAGGGGCCCACGGCGCTCCGGGCCATCTTCTTCGGTTTCCCCTCGAAGCCAAATCGAGCGCGCCTTGGGCCCGGGGGCTACTGTCGGCGTTCTGGATACCGGGGTACCCAGACTTGCCTGCCTGCGGCCTAGGATATGGCCCACTCGACGGTCCGTACAGCCCTGCGCGGCTTCGCTGAAGACAAGACCCTCGCAAGAGCCTCATCCTCGCGAGGAGGACAGCGCCAAGGCTCCCGGAAGGGGGAGGCCTCCCCAGGCCTCCTCCTGAGCGGCGGAGATCTCTATGCAGTGCTCGGCCTCGGGAGGTCAAGGGTGACGCCAGCCGGCCCAGGCGGGCGCCAGCGCGCCAGAGAGGATAGTTTCCTCTTTGGTGCAAAGGGGGTAAGGACGTGCGCAGGTTCTCGGAGTGCCCCCCCAAAGGTTTCCCTTCCGGTGCAACAAGACCAAGACCCCGAGCCCCGCAGGACGGACGTCATCGCTGAGCCCACCTCTGCATCACCACCGGCTACTTTGCAGGCAAAGACCACCTTTCGTCAGGATAGGGTGTACCTCCTGTCCCCCTTCCAATTTGGCTGTTGTGGGATCCCTTCCCCCCATTGCGACAAGGGAAGAGGACCCGGGCCGCTATAAATAGAGGCTAAGCTGCTCTGTAGAGGGGGACACACCACCGAAAACACGCTCGCGAGGCAACTCACCACTTTACTAGTTCATCCACAAACCTCCTCATGAGGCAATCCACCAAACGCAGGAGTAGGGTTTTACGCTTCGCAGCGGCCCGAACCTGGGTAAACTCTCGTGTGCTATCTTCTTCCTTGCCATTGAGTGGGGTCATTGTGTTGTGAGCGTGGAGGGGGTGAAGCTGTTGGAGATCTTCGCACACGCCCCCGAAATCCGACATCTGAAGAGTGTAAAACTATTTGAATAGCCTTGTCCACGGTCAAGGACAGTTAGGTAGTCCTTCTTAAACTATGTCCAGGTGTTTTCAAAAGCTTGGCGTGTGTGTGGGAAAAAGGAATACTCGAGTCAAGTCGGATGACTTGATGTGATGATTGAACATGAGATGTTCAAGCCTTGTTTATATTGATATCGGTAACCTGTTCTTACAGATACTTGTGACCCCATGATGCATGCTTACAAGTTGTTTGATCATGTCATTGCATTCAAAAATTAGCTTTCCGCAACTTACCTACTTAGTACTATATCATGCATTATTACACCTTGATCCAAAACATGGATTGCTTGCGAGTACATTCAAAGTACTCATTGGCTTGCCACTGGTTATTTAATTGGCCAGCCATGGAAGAGCAGGAATATGGTGAAGAATTCGTTGGTGACAAACATGCGAGCTAGGACGCTTCCCAGTCAGAATGCCTGTAGGGTTATGGCAGATGACATGGGTTCACGCTTTCGTTCAAGATTTCAGCTGCTAGTTATGTTTGGTGTTTGGCCCTCATGGCCCTATCTATGTAAGACATGACCTCAATGGTCTTTATTTGTGTAAAACAGTATGTATGGATGTAAGACTCTTGTTATTCAGGTTCTGTGTGTTCAGTGAGCATTGATCTCTGGGATCACTATACACGTGCATTCGGTGATCACGACTTATGAGTCGGGGTCCCCACAGAGCTGGTATCAGAGCCATCCTGACTGTAGGAAGCCTTAGTTAGCATGGACGTTAGTTAGGACAAGACTATTTTTCCAGACCCTTCAAAGTCACTTACAAAACCTCTATATTTCTCACCTCTCCTAAAAATTTCAACGGAAGCGAAGGTTTTGCCTTACCACCTCCACCTTTTTCTCTTTGCTCTCCTCATCTGCTTTTTCAAAACCTTGCAAACGGTCGATAGTACCCTTATGCCCCTGACCACCAGATTCCTTGTAATCCTCGTGGGTAACCTAGAAGGAAGCCACCTTGCCAGACATTTGCCCACATATCTTGGACACAAGTTGGCGACACCAGACGAGAAGATACCAACAGAAGATACCTTCTCGAGGAATGAGAATATCAAGACTCGAAAGATAGTGACACCCTCGACACTGCCCCAGGATGATGCCACCTTGGCCTATGATGACCAGGGCATGAGACATGCAATATCATGGTATGCATCGCTTATAGAGCACCCTTGTCCTTACTGTTGTTGTATCGGCAACTACCGGTGGATGAGAACCTCACCATTTGGTCCGCCTCACCATATTGAGTAGGAAAACGGTTCTCTTCATCCTCCGCTCTTGGTGTCGATGTTGTCATCGACGTAACCGATAGGTTGGACCTCTACCATACCTTGTTATGACATTGCATAAAGGGTTGCCCATCTGGAACCCTCGAAGCCTCAGAAGAATAGAGGGATTGTCATGATTAAGGAGACAACAGAAGACCCTGTCAACGGCAGCCACGAGGAATCACCTTCGCTCCGTCAAATTACCAGATGAGAAGTTGTCAAAGATTCTTCAGGCTCAATCCAGATCATTTCGACAAACAACTACAAGAGACGTGGCAACACCTGCGGAAGACCCAGAAGACTAGAAGTTCTTCCCTCCCAGACATGAAGCAAGCACGACTACTGAGTCCAAGCACCCCTAGGGTAGGATGAGTCGTGTAACCCCTATGCGAAGTCGAGTCCGTGCGATGGTTCAAATGAAACCATGTTGTGTGTTGTTTGCTTTTATCTATTTGTGTTTGGGTATAAGTCGCACTTTTGCCCTAGGCAACGTGTACGCGACTATACCACCTATCTTATCTTAATGAATGTGTTAGCCCTTTTGGCACTTGTTTGATTGCACTTGCACTATAGAACCCCCTTTAGGCACCTCCTCTATGCTACTTTTCCCTCTCACCTTTCTCGTCGACTGAAGACCAGCAAGGCAAGATGCACCAAGGATCTACGTCGACAAACAACTAGTACTGAAGACTTTTGACGGCAACCTATTCAACCAAGTGCAGCCCCATAGGGTTATGCCTTTTCCCTCAGGATTGGAAACCCTTCCCTAGACCTCACGAGTTATCCCAACTCAAACCTTTAACAACGTGCTTAACATGCGGGTTTGCGAGAGAACACCGGATAAGCTTCAATAACCATGGTTTAGCACCAGGTTTCATCATGGGACTAGTGATCCTAGTGAACATACACATTACATCCCTAAGCCAGCACTTGAACTAATGATGCCACAGAGAAGAACGTTTTGAGGATACAGGATTAATAGACTGATGATTTGATGTGAATATAATAGATGTATTGAGGATATAGCTAAGCCCCTTTGGTGGATTGCGAGACTTTCATCATGATAGGTGAACTTGGTGGATCAAGTTGGTATAGTAGCACAACTTATCTCTCCCTTGAGTTAGCTGGATTCAGTAGGACAATTGTGATCACAAGCTGAAAGCTTGGTGGTGCAATAACTTGACTTGTCAAGTTATAATCGTGAATTGACGATACTGCAATAATGACTTGGAGTAACGAATAGGAATTCTCGTTGGACATGAGATTTGGATTTAAAAAGGTAATCCTAATAAAGTGTTGGTCTTAAGCAAGACTACATGGTTCGGAGTAATTTGGATTTAGTCCGACGATCTTGATCATGATGCCATGTTTCTCGGTGGATGATAAGATAGGAAAAAGTGGAGTCATCAGAGCTGATTTAAGGATTTATATAAGCTTGACCCTGGAGTTCAGTTGGTCGTGAGGTTGGAAGTTCATAGATATACCGTGATAATAGCCCTTTCAATGGTCTATAGATTTTAGGAACTCTAAGAAACTATGTAGAACCCCATCAATACTGGATTTGTAGGAGTGATGGGTCAAGTATTGATTGATTGGATTGATGAACCCCTGGATTGGATTCGTAGGAAGGAAACAAGATCTTGGACTAGTATATCACGTGTTTCCTTAGCATAGAGGTGCAACACCTTAGGCCTTAGATACATTAGCTGAACACTTGGATTTGGAGTGCCTTAATACAAGCTTGTTTTCCCAAGGATTTTTTTTACATAGGGATATATATGGGTTATCTATAGTATGCATATGTGATTTGGTTTAGTCCTTCTCTCAAAACCATGGAGATATGAACAGCACAAGTGATATTGGAGTTGACTTATATGAGATGATACCCTCGATGATATAGGATGATTTTTGTTTGGAGTAATAGGTAGGACTATTGGCATATAAGAACTATGCTCAAGGATAAGACGATAGACGTTCACTCAGATCATGAGCTCCTTGAAACCTTGAATCTTTACCGAGCCATAACATGGCCAGATTATGAACATAGGCTTTGGCCATAAGTCCTTAGACTATGGCCAATACCCCACCTCGACCACCACCAATCATGTCCATAAGGAAGGTGGACACGAAGAACTTGATAACAATGGACCACAAACCCCTGGACAAGTGACACCCCAAAACAAATGCAACTCCCGGAGGATTAAGACTAACTGGCCAAAGATTGGTTCCCGAGCTTTCTCAAGAGAACAAGATGAATCAAAATGCCTTCAGTCTAAGGACCGTTCCCGAGTCTTACCCCATGACCACACCGTCCACACCTTATGGTTAATGGATATACCATCAACCCCTTTTTAGGTTGGCTTATGCCCGCTTCTCTCACACATCCCATAAGCAATAAGTTTTGTGATACTTAGAGAAATATGTTGTTGTCTTCATGGATGGCATCCTTATTTGCCCAGTGAGAGGAAGGAACACCTTAGTCATATTTGGAGAAACCCCAGAAACACCGATTGCCATGACTCCCCAAGTGTAAGGTTTTGCCTTAAAGCGGCCGGAATCCTTGAAGCACCCTCCTTGCAGCAGAAGACATTCTTGCCAAAGCAAGATGAAGAACCACTACGGTTAGGAAGCCACGACGAAGGTGAAGAAGAAGCAAGAGAAGTCAACCACCACTCCTCTGTCGGCTACATCAGCTAGACTATATCTAGAACCACCGACGTTCAAGCACGATGTAGCCCTTGGACATCAAGAGAAATTAAAAGAGCCCCTTGTTTTAAGTAGCCACCTATCAGTTCCTGACTAGGAAGGAACCGAGAAGTTGATAGCACCCCTCACTCCACCACTTTGGCGGTACACGAGGAGCACGACGTCCCTACTCTCTCCAAATGCCTAGAACGGAGTGGAACCACTGTCATGAATTCTTTACTAGCCCCCTTTTTGGTCCAATCAAGGACATGAATCCTGACTGGATCATGGTGAAACCCCTGTCAAAGGTGGTTCACCCTGCTTGCCAAGCCTCTGACCCTGGGGATTGGATGGCTGGTATATACTTTTGGGTAACCAGCTCATCTAGGATCCCTCCAAAACTTTCCTAGGTGTTAGGAACCATTTCCGCGTCAAATCTCTAAGCTTAATCTTTGGGACGAGACTCATCCCAAACATTGCCACAAATGGCTACGGAGAGACAAGTAGACTAAACACTCGAAGACCCGTCAAAAACGTGCGTCCGTGACGATGGAGCAAAATGTCAAAAGATGAATGAAGAATATACATGGGCAACTTACTCAAGCTAAAGATCTCGACGAGAAGCCTACGATGACGCGCTTCGACACCCTTAAGTGTGGAGACCACCTTCGACTGAAGATCTCCTGCTTTAAGGAATTCAAGGACCTCCCCTTCGATGGGAAGCTTCACCAAAACCTTGACCTTTCCAATCTAACACGAGACATCTAGGTGTCACTAACCAATGTGAGTAACCCCAGGAACAGCATGCAGACACACTACCCTACCACGTACTCCCACTTGGGAGTACACCCGCAAGCCAGGCCCTTGCCTGAACCTCGTTCACAAAACCCTTGACCTTTAGGCAAGCCTAGCATACCATAAAAACCCCGATCACCCTCAGACGAAGCCAAGTGATGCACTCGGAGCTGTATCATCAAGCACTTCAAGAAATAGTGGAGCAACCACACCAAAGCAAAAGTAACATGGGAACATGAAGACTACCCCAGACCTGAATTTCCGTATCTTTTCAACGCCTAGCCTAGGAATTTCGGGGACGATATTCTTGTAAGGGGGGTAGGTTTGTCACACCCTGTGTTTTACCTCATGACTAAGTTAACATGACTCAAAAATTAGGGCCAACAAAAACTTTTTGTGTGCTTGTGATGCTTGACTTGATTGCTGATTGCATGTTTGCTTGCTTGTGTTTTAATTCATAAAATCCCTTCTACTCTCAAAACTCATCTCCTTGATCCAAGTATTTGCCCAATGATCATGCCATGTGTATAGCACCAAAAACTATTTTTATACAAATTTATTTTGGCCAAAAAGTATTTATTCAATTTAGGTTTTCCAAAACCCCTAAATTGATGTTTGTACTACAAATCCTCAAATTTGGTGGATTGTTTTCCCCAAAGACATTATTTGGAACCTATTATATATAATACTTCCCAAAACCACAAAATATTATTTTTAAAGATTATTCTCCTATTTTATTTAAAAGCTTTTTCTTTAGTCCAGAAATGGTCTTTTATAGGGAAAAATTATTTTTATGCTTTCAAAATATTTGAGAAAATTTAGGGAAACTCGGTGGACATATATTTTCCATGTATATCAGTTTCAACACATGGTCATGTTCAAAATATTGGACAAAACCCTCCAAACCCCTTTCTGCCTATTTCAAGGATGTGAAATATGTTTATAGGAAATATTCTCAAATAATTCCAGGAAAATTCTAGCAAGTCACACATGATATATTTGATGACCTTGCCAAGTTTCATATCAATCCTAATTGTCTTGATTCACCAAAATACCCCAAAACCATTCATGTCCAGATCCAAATTTGATCAACTTTACATTGTCTAGTATCTCCATTTGTGCTCAAACATTGTGGACATGTTCTAATCCTCTAAAAATGCATCCACGCCAAGTGGTCCACTAAGGAGAACAGATCCACTTGCCCAAATCCACCCAAACCCATTTTTGCTGATTTCTAGAATAGGGTAATATTGCATTGACAAGTTTCCGCATTTGGTCCCAAACTTTTTGGTCATGCTATAATAGACTAATGATGACACCACACCAAGTGGTGCATTAGGGAGAGCAAGTTATCTTACATAGATCTAAGCAAAACTACTTCTGCCTATTTTTAGGGTTTGTAGAGTTTGCATTAGCAACTTTCAGCATATGATCTCAACATTGGTGATCAAGCTTATTTATCCCAATTATTTGATCCTGTTAAGTTTCATAGCAAGGGGAATCCTTTAGCTACCCCAGACACCCATTAAACACCTTTTGCTCATTGTTTTTGCCCAATGATTGGAGTACCAGGAGTGGTCTCCTTGAGCCCATAATTTTAACACAGCCCCTCCTGGTCGCCAGCTACCTCCAGTAACAGCCCCAACACCCAGCTCCATGGTTGAGGGGTGGAATCCCCACTTGCACCCTCTGGACAGCCCCTTTCCCACCTCTCTCTATTCTCTCTCTCACTCTTGGCTAGCTCCAGAGCATCCAAAGCTCTTTCCCAATTATTAACTCCCTCCTGCTTTGCATGGGCACTAGTGGACGCGCCAGAGCGCACCAAAAGGCAGGCCATGCCAGCCAAAGTCGCGCTCTGGAGCATGCTGCCGTGCTCCAGAGGTTTGACCTCGCGCGCCAGTCGAGGCGCCTCGGCGTCTGGGACACGCCATGCTCCTTTTCCCCTCCTCTCTCTCTCCCTGCAATGGCTCTCCCCGGCGCAAGCCCGACGCTGCCTGAGCCGGCTAATGGGTGAGCTCGCACGTGCAGCGTGTCTGCCTCACCCCACTCCTCCCTCTCTCTATCTGCGTCGTGGACGACCCCCACTAGCACCCCGGACTCACCCGCGCCTCCTCCCGTGGCCTCTGGCGACGGCCACAATCTCGCCGGCGCACGGGTCTACGGTGAACTCGTGCCCCTCCTATTTAAGGGCATCGCCGAGCCCGCTGTCCTCTCTATTAGCCCTCTTCACCTCCTAATCGCACCCTAGAGTCACCAGAGACCCCTCCCGAAGCCCTGAGCTCGAGATCGAACCCGAGCCCCGCCGCTTTGGTTCGCCCGAGATCTCCGGGTTCCGACCTCCTCCGGTCCTCGTTCTTATTCCCATGCTCCTCCCCTAGCTTGCTGATGTGTTTCCCCCTTCCTCCCATGCGATTTGCTCCAGGAACCGTCGACTTGGAGCACGACCAAAGCTTCTCCACCGCGGCTTCTTCGTCGCCGGCGACTGGGACCTTCCCGTCGACTGCCTCCACCTCCCCTGGAACGGCGACGAGCCCCTGAGTCCATTCCCATGCTCGCCAGCCCTCGTCGTGCCCTGCCTCGCCGATGGTGAGCTCGTCGGCCTCTATGTTCCGAGGTGGGAGATAATAGGTGGGACCCCCTGTCATCCCAACACCTCCCTCACTCCCCTCCCTCTCGCTGACGCTGGGGCCCACGCATCAGGTTTGAACCTGACCGAGCGCGCGCAGCTCGGCTGGGCTGGCCTGGCCGTCTGGGCTAGGTTCGGCTGGCCGATTTGGCCCAGGGGCACAGTGGCCCCTTTTCTTTTCTTTTTTCTGTGGATTTTTGCAAAAATTCCACAGAGTTAAACAAATCTCCAAATCCAATAATTCCAACCCCACAAATCTTGAAATATTCCAACATATTTGATTATGCCACTTGTGAGAATTTTAGAAAAGGTTTTATACTCTGTTTTTATTTAAAACATTGTTTTAGGTTTTAATAGTCTCTGTTGAAATAGTTTTCACAACTTTTTACTTTTCAAAACCAGGGACAAATATTTTTAGTATTCTTAGTTTTCACTCTAGTATTTTACAAAAGTAGTTCAACATTTTCTGAGTGATTTATTTTCCCTGTTTTGTGCTATTGCCTTATTATACCCCGTTACTTTGTGACGATAGATCACGTTCTTGACGAGGGAGTTGGACCAGAAGAATATGAAGACCCCGAAGACTGTGTTGAGCCAGGCAAGCAGCCCCTTGACCATGCCTAAGAAACTTTTTAATGCATGACATATAGCGCTTTATTTCGATGTATTGATCATGATGATGTGGTGGCCACTTTGGTGGATGCCTCGTTACTTTCTGGTTGAAACTTGCAACGTGCATGACCCTACCTCCTTATGAGGGTTATGCGGGTGGGAGTAGATAGGTTGCTAAAGTAGATAGGTTGCTAAATAGTGCTACGCAAATGGGATGGGAATATGCATGGTGATGAAAATGAAAGCTTTTCAAAGACTTTCTCGAAAACCCATCCGGTGCCACTAATGCCCAAGGGAGAAGATGGGCTAGGTAACCACTTAAGGAAGAAGTGGTGTACAGGAGCCAGTTGCGTGTGTGTGTTTTCGAAAGCGGATTAAATTTAAGATCTACTGATCGTCCCAACCTTACATGTACAACCACGATACCCCTTATGGGACGAGGCTTTGTTGATTACCTTGGTCGGTACTAGTAGGGAGCCTGCATTACTAGTGGAGGGAGTGACGAGGTCACTCTCGATAAGGGGTAGTGTCAGAAAGGACGATCATGGGCTATTTTTACAGACACCGGGCACACCGTTGGTTCCTTCATGGATGATACTTGTGATGTACATCGTGCGGGCTGTGTGCCAACGAGTGGACTCTTTGTTTAGTGTCATCAAGGGAAAGGCAATGTTCGGGTGCTTACCTCGGGTATGTGATATACCGCGAGTCGTGGCTTGACATGGAAGTTCCCCGGGTCTTGTGGGTAAAGTGTGCAACCTCTGCAGAGTGTAAAACTATTCGAATAGCCGTGTCCACGGTCAAGGACAGTTGGGTGGTTCTGCTTAAACTATGTCTAGGTGTTTTTAGAAGCTTGGCGTGTGTGTGGGAAAAAGGAATACTCGAGCCATGTCGGATGACTTGACATGATGATTGAACATGAGATGTTCAAGCCTTGTTTATATTGATATCTGTAACCTGTTCTTACGGATACTTGTGACCCCATGATGCATGCTTACAAGTTGTTTGATGATGTCATTGCATTCAAAAATTAGCTTTCCGCATATTACCTACTTAGTGCTATATCATGCATTGTTACACCTTGATGCAAAACATGGGTTGCTTGCGAGTACATTCAAAGTACGCATTGGCTTGCCAATGGTTATTTAATTCGCCAGGCATGGAAGAGCAGGAATATGGTGAATAATTCATTGGTGACGAACATGCGAGCCAGGATGCTTCCCAGTCAGAATGCCTGTAGGGTTAAGGCAGATAACATGGGTTCACGCTTTCGTTCAAGATTTCCGCTGCTAGTTATGTTTGGTGTTTGGCCCTCATGGCCCTATCTATGTAAGACTTGACCTTAATGGTCTTTATTTGTGTAAAACGGTATGTATGGATATAAGACTCTTGTTATTTGGCTTCTGTGTGTTCAGTGATCATTGATCTCTGGGATCACTGTACACGTGCATTCGGTGATCACGACTTATGAGTCGGGGTCCCCACACGTGCGCATGCTCGTTCACCGACGTGTGGGCAGAGGAGGCGGCACGCTCGCTCACCGGCTCGGTGGCGGCGCAAGGGCGCCGCCCTTGGGCGCCATGGGCGGCAGGCGCCGCGTGGACCCTGGCAATAGCTCGGCGTGCAGCATGTTCACAGCGAGCAGCAGCTTCGTCCATGTCGAGGTTGACGTCGAGGTCGAAGATGGCAAGTCCCCTACCTGTGGCGCCAAATGTCGGAGTCCGGGATGTGCGCCCAAGAACTTCTCTGTGAATAAGATTCAAACACTGGGGGGCTTGGCTACCTACAACTCGACGGTTAACGTAACAGGATCGACCACGAGCTCGCTGCGGCCTGCCAGACACGACAGGGGCATAGGAGCTACCCAGGTTCGGGACACCATGCGGTGTAATACCCTACTCCTACTTAGTGTTGGATTGCTCTACGGAGAAGAGCAGTGCACAAGGTACACGTGGTCTGGGGGACAGAAAATGGCTCGATCCCCTATAGGATCGAAAGTAGGTCTAGAGGGGGGTGATCAGACTACTTGACCAAATAAAAACCTAACCTTTTCCCAAGTTAATTGGTTGGCAGATTTTAGCGATTGTTGCAAATCAAGTTCACCATACACGTGCATATCTGCGAGTATTGCAGCGAAAAGTAAAGACATGCATCTGTAAGAGGGTAGGGATAAGAAGATCAAACGCAATTTGGAGACACGAAGATTTTTCCCGTGGTTCCAATAGGTGGTGCTATCGTACGTCCACGTTTATGGAGACTTCAACCCACAGAGGGTAACGGTCGCGAGAGTCTACGGAGGGCTCCACCCATGAAGGGTCCACAAAGTAGCAACCTCGTCTATTCCATGATGGCCTACGTCCACGGAGGACTAGCCTTACTCGGGGTAGATCTTCATGAAGTAGGCGATCTCCTTGCCCTTACAAACTCCTTGGTTCAACTCCACAATCATGAAGAAGGAGGCTCCCAAGCGACACCTTACCAATCTAGGAGGCACCGCCCTCCAAAATGTAATAGATGTGGTAGTATGATGAATTCCTTGCTCTTGTGCTTCAAAGGATAGTCTCCTCAACACTCAATCACTCTCTCACAGGTTTGGCATGCATAGAAGAGATTGATTGGATGGAAAGCAACTTGGGGAGGCTAGAAATGAAGATCCATATGGTTGGAATGGATGATCTTGACCTCAACACAAGGGTAGGTGGTTCTCTCTCAGAAAATTGGATATGGCAAGTGGGTGTATGTTCGGAGTGCTTCTTTTGCGAGTGAGAGGTCATGGAGTGGTATATATAGGCTTCTCCAAAAATCCAACCGTTACAACATTATTGCCCAACTCGGTGAAACCGAAGTGAAAACTCGGTTCCACCGACTAGTGCAAAATGTGGTAACTTTGGCGTTTTCAGCGAGACCGATATATGAATCTCAGTGGTACCGATATGGGTGACCTAGGCAGTTACGAAAACTCGGTGAGACTGATTCCTCAAACTCGGTGGGACCGATTTTAAGAAATTGGTTAACAGAAAGTTGGTCACTGGTTTCAGTTGCACTGAATGGAATGTTGGTTGTACTAAGATGCTAGGGTTTGCTTGGGCTTCTGTCTAGGGTAAAACTCGGTGGATCCGAATGGGAAATGTTGGTGTCACCGAATTTTGACTTATGGCTTTGGATAAAAGATTTCTGTGGGAAAGTGGGTGAGTATTTTTGGTGGCTAATCTCTAAACACTTGAGCAACCAGATCATCATATGTACCTCATTCCCTTTTAATAGTATTGGCTCTCCTATGGACTCAAAAGTGATTTCTCACAAAATATAAAATGTCGTGTCCTCATTCTTGAATCATGGCCAATTCTATTCCTTCCTTTCCTTGGTGAGGTTCTCCAGACAATCCTTAGCCAATCCCATCATTGAACTTTTTCCTGAGATACACTTGGTGGAAACATTAGTCCAATGAAATATACGTTGTTATTAATTACCAAAACCACCTAGGGAGAAGTTGTGCTTTCAATCTCTCCCTTTTTGGTAATTCATGACAACATATAGATCAAAGCTTCGATAAAAGATATAATCAATGAATAGCATTGTCGCTTTGAGAAGTATGTGATAAGCAAGAGCTCCCCCTAAATTTGTGCATTATTTTAAATTTGCATTTGAATGCAAATGCACAATCGATTAGGATCATGGGTCACTCTTCCATGTCACATACAACTTGGTGGTGTGCAAAAATTAATATGAGTGAATTGCATAAGCACATCACACCAAACAAGTGATTGATCATCTCATAGATATATCACAAAGATTGGAAATAGTAGCATCAACAAGCAAAGTATATGATCAAACACAACTGAGTTTTAAACAAACGAACCATAAACCGAATGTTTTTAAACTGCAGAGAGGAACCAAAACGCAACACACTCTCTCTCGAAGCCCTATGATCTATAACCTCTCCCCCTTTGGCAACAAGTTACCAAAAACTTCAAAGCTATAGAGCTAATCGTTGCTCTGGGCATGGTCTCCTCCATGAGATGATGAAGCTGCTCCCGTGGCTGTCAAAGGAGTCGAGAGAAGAGCATCTGCAAACGCTTCAGCTGAAGTCCTCTGAGGTGGTGGAGTAGACACTGGAGGTACAGGAGGAACTGATGGAGATGTGGCAGGTGCTGATGAGGTAGGCCTCGTCTCTGGAGCTGGCACGGTAGGAGTCCTAGACTGGGTCTTGAACTGAGTGCTGGTCCTGAGAGGTGGAATGTCATCATCATCATCAGTGGAATGAGGGCTACGCACTGCATCCACTTTGTTCTTGAACTCATCCACAGTCGTCGTCAGCTCATCCACCTTGTTGTTCAATGTTGTGAACTTATCTTCCACTATCCTCTAAAGGCTTTCTTGATTCAGCAAGATGTTCTCGATGTCCTTCTGCATACCCTGGATGGTGCTAATGAGAAGATCAATTTGCTCACTCTTAGTCCATGGAACCTGAGCACTAGTGGCTCTAGCTGCCTCTGCCTTTGCTTGTGCAGTAGATGAAGTGGGATGACTGGGATCCATCACCACAACATTATCCTCAAAGTCTGGCTGAAGTGGCATGTGAGGACGATCAAGTGCATATATATTCTTCTCCAACTTGGAGTTGATGAGCATCTGAATGTAAGGAGCATATCCACAAGATCGTTTCTGATCAGTAGTTGTCCTCTTGACTATCTCAACTACCAAATCCATCACTCTAATCCTGGTATGGGTGTCTATGTGGTGCACCATGTTAATGGAGTACCCCCTGATCATCTTATCATCTCCAGACTTGGGCATCAAGGTATACCTCAAGATAGTGTTGGTGGTGGGTAGTCCTGCATGCAAATGATAGACATAGACAAGCTTATGTGAATGCACATGAGTGGCTGGGATTTCCTTGTACATATTGGCCATTGAGTTGTGATTCATCTTGGCCTTAGCATAGACATCCAAGTCTCCTTCTTCTACCTGTGGGGCTCCCAAGATGGTAGCCCACTCATCAACAGTGGATTGGTACCTGACTTCCATAGTCATCCATATGATGCGGCCATCTGGATAGAAATGAGTAGTGGAGTAGAACTACATGATCATCTCATCATTCCAGGCAGTGAACTCTCTCCCAACAAAGTTCTCAATATCAATGCACTTGAAGTTGTCTTGCACACTGGGAAAGTAGTCCTCATTATCCTTGATATAGGCCCAGTTAACATACCTCATATCACTGACAGCTGGGCACTTGTCCAAAAGGACAATCTCATACAAATCCTGGTGTTCCTTGGTGTAGAACCTGTCATCTGCAGCAGTCCTTCTCTTGGATGCATAGGGGTCATCTGCTCTCCATTTCCTCAGTCCGGAATCTCTTCTCTTCTTCATATCTTCAGCCACTGCATGAGCATCATTGTGTTCTGGCAAATGTGGTCTCAGCTTCCTCAAAACTGAAATGTCATCCTCTTCTTCCATGGTGGAAGATTTCTTGTTCTTTGCTGCAAGAGGAATATCCTTGGTAGTCTTCATAGACTTAGAGACAGCAGCCTTCTTGGGTGCAGACTGCTTGCTCTTTGATGGGGCTTGCTTGGGCATAGCATCTGCAAGTAGTTTCTTCTTCTTGGAAGGAGGAGCTTGGGCAGCTGGCTCTTCCTCCACTTCCTCTTCCTTAGTCTCAGCCGGGTCTTCAAACGTGGAAGTGGGCCTGCCAATGACACATACAATTCTCTTCCTAGCTCTCTTCTTCTCACCTGCCTTCTTAGGCATAGAGCTCTTTGAAGGCTCAACAGATAGTGATGTGTTTGCTCTGGCACTCTCAGGTGCTCTCATAGTCTCAGAGCTAGCATACTCTTTCCTGATAGGCCTCTTAGCAGAAGTGGCCTCTGAAGAAGATTTCTTGATAGCCCTCTCTTTATTGTCTTGTTGCTTCTTGGCTAGCACTTCCTCTGGCACAAAGTGTGAGTCCTCCTCATCAGAATTCAACTTTCTCCTTGCTCTGGTGGCAGCCTTGGGCAGCCCATGAGAACTTGGGGTGCCTAGATCTTCTGAAGATGAAGAACTAACATCTGGGCTTGTGCTTGAACTCATGCAACTTCCCTCTCCCTGAAGTCATTCTAGCTATCTTCAGACCCAGACATGCTGAACCTGTGAATAGAGTATAGAAGAGTAGAGGGGTTGAGCATCACAAAACACAGAAAGTTTTAGCAAATTTGAACTCAGAATCTTAAGTTTAATTTTCTGCAAAAAGGATTTTGGTTCCACCGAGTCAAAATATTAGGAGCCAACGAGACATACAGCCTCCTTAATAGATACATGGCAGCCTCTTCAGTTTCACCGAAAATAGCCACTCGGTTTCACCGAGACTGTTCTCTGTAGCCCTAAACCCAAAATTGGTAGAAGAGATTTTTCTGACTCGGTGACGTCGAGATTCGATTTGCGGACGGTTAAACCTAAAAATTCATCGTTCTCTAATCTAATGGAATTTCTCGAGGATGGAACTTGTTCACACATTGGGAACAAGATGGAAATCAATCTTTTGCACATGAATCGGACGGGGAGTGCAAAGATTTGAGGCGTTACCCTAACTTGGCAACGACCTCCTATGGCAGCGACGGCGGGGCGATTGCTATCGACTGCGAGGACCTCCTGTGGTGTAGACGCACGAGAGCGAGGGAGAAGTCCGAAGACGTTGAGCGGTAGCTAGGGTTTTGCGGGGACCATAGGTTTTGAAGAAGTAATTTCAAAAACCGGTTCCGCTGAGTATATATATCCCATAGCTGTCGGTGACACCGATTCTACTATATCGGTGCCACCGCGTTACTCTACTGTCAGTTGATAGGGAAACTCGGTGAATCCGAGATTATGGAATCGGTGCTACCGAGATTCATAAAACTAGCCCTAGGCTTCAGGGGAACCAAGATTTTGAGGTTCGTTACACCGAGATTACACTGGGGAGGTTTTCGAAGTCAGCTTTTAACGAAACGGAACTCCGAGTGCTCCTCACATAGCGGGTTTGAGAAGTGCTTGCTCAAATTTTGTGATGAAGCAATAATAGAATTTGAGACGAGAAAGCATAGATAGCTAGAGGATGGTACTTACGAATTCTTGTATATCCAATTGTCCAAAGAAAAATGAAAGCCAAATAACAACAATTGGATATCCTCGGATGAGAAAAGATATGCATACCAACATGCTCACGCAATAAATTGTCAAATGAAATATGGCAAACATGCAAAACCACTCTAGTATCTACCAAGCACTTTGGCGACGACGGAGTCATCAATATTCGCTAATCTATGGGAACTCTGGTGGATAGACAGGATTGCACACAGTGGCTTATAGATAAGAACATCTCAATGCGCAAGAATCAGACGATGGAGCGCAAGAGAGGATCGGATCCGTACCCTAGCTTGGTGACGGTCCGCTATGGCGAAGACGGCGGCGAAGATGCCCGTCGACGGCGAGGATCCCAGCGGCGGAGGAGCACGGCGAGGCAAGGGCGAAGACCGGGGGGTCCTTTTTGGCAGCTTAGGGTTTTGGAGCGCGATGGTTTGAGGAGTGAATTTCAAAGCGTCGGGTCCATAGCATATATACCGCTTGCTGTCGGTGACACTGGTTCGAAATTTTCGGTGTCACCGAGTTTCTCAACTGTCAGCTGACAGGGAAACTCGGTGTAACCGAGAATAAGGAATCGGTGTTACCGAGATTAGAAAACCAGAGCAACCCTAGGCATTCGGTGAGACCGAGAATTTTGGTTGGTTCCACCGAGATGCACTTGGGAGGTTTTGGAGTGCAGCCCTTTTCGACACGGAACTCCGAGTGCATCTCACACAGAGGGATCGAGAAGTGCTTGTTCAAGTTTTGTGATGCAGCAAGAATGGAATATGAGGTGAGAAAGCATAGATAGCTAGAGAGTGGTCCTAGGCATTCTGGTCCATCCAATTGGCAAAAGAGAAAACAAAAACCAAATAGCAACAATTGGATGTCCTCGAATGGATAAATAAATGCAGACCAGCATGCTCACACAACAAGATGTCAAATGAAATCATGGCAAACATGCACAAACATACTAGCATCTATCAAGCATTTTGGCGATGACGGAGTCATCTATATATGAGTATATTGACTTAGGAGCCAAGCAAGAATACTTGATCATAGGTCATACTCATCGTTTAAGCACAAGTGGGGTTGCCATTTTTACATAAAGCATTTAATGTGTTCACATCTTTAAGAGATGCTTTAACTCAATTCTTATAGTAAAGCTCCCCCTTGATGTGACATCCCCCCTTAGAGGGAGAAACTAACCTTGGGTTTTGTCGTATAAGACTTCATGTGGGTGAGGTAGTAGTGGATGCTCATTGTTGATGAAGATCATCTTGAGTTGGGAGCAATCCTCGTTGTTTCTTACTCTTCTCACCTACATGGATTAGTCTCACACAAGAGACAAATACAAGGATATCTATGGACATGGAGTGCAATGTATACATGATGATGTCCATGGATTCATTAATTACCTTGTCCCTTGCATACCTTCGAGGGAATGTGTGACTCCTTGAACTATTGCATGAAGTTGGAGTTGATTGCAAATAGTCCTTGCCAATAATGAATGTGAGTGAATTTCATTGGCGGAGTCACCCCTCGAGAACTTCTCTAGTTCTTCTTCTTGGGGACCCACATCAAGTTGATGGGAATCCTTGGGGTTGAAGTAGCACTAGTTGAACTAGAACTTGGAGTAGCCTTGGGAACACACTTGACCATGGCTTGGGACTCTTCATCATATGAGTCAACCTCCTCTTGAAGCTTGTCCTTGCCCTTGAGCTTGTGGTCTTGTGGTGGAAGGTCATCTTGAGCTTTTGTTCCCTTGGGAAGAGTATGTTCATACTTGTCCTTTTGGGGAACAAACTTCGGCTTGGGGTATTGACCTTCTTCCCATTCAACTCCAATGGCGTTGAAGTAGCCAATGCCTTGGTTCTTCCGGTATCCTCCATGCTTGCGTACAATCTCCTTGAATTGCTTACATCCGGCAAGACTTTTGTAGATACCCTTTTCTATAATCCCTTTCAATAGATCATTTTCTTACTCAAGTGTAACTTGGCTAAGAGAATCATTAGTGGAATCGATAGAACTACAAGAAGTAATATCATTGGATTTATCATTTTTATTGCTACTAGTTTAAGAACCTTTCTTGCCTTTGTTACTAGTTTGTTGAGTCTTAACTTGTGGAACGAATGTAGACAGGAGTAGTCGTTTGTCTAGATAAGAAGAAGTCTTCTTTCAGAGACCGTCATTGATAGCTTTAAGAAACTCATGTTCTTGCTCCAAATTGAGCTTCTCAAAGCGTAGCTTCTCACGAGTTCTTGCAAGCTCTCTATGATCTTCTAGAGTAGATTCATGGGCAAACTTAAGAGTGTTTAATTCTTTAGTTAGTTGCTCTATTTCCTTCTTATCATCATCACACGACTTATCTTGACTAGCATGATTATTATCTAGTTCATTTTGACTAATATCACTAGTTTTGTCAAATAGCAAGTCATCATCTCCATGTAAGTCATCCTCATCACTATTAAAGTCAATGTATTCGGGGTGTGATACCTTGGGGCCTTTAGCCATGAAGCAATTTCCACTCCCTTCATTTGGTGGATCAAATATGTCGTAGGAGTTTGAGGAAACAAGTGCAAGTCCGGCAACACCTTCATCTTGACTATAGTCGGAGTCACAGTGATAGCTTCTCTCGGAGTGATTGTCGGATTCAGAGCTAGAAACCCATTCACCAACACGAGCTTGATGTCTTCTTCTTGTGTAGCTCTTGGTGTACTTGTCCTTCTTCTCCGAGTCCCTACATCTCCTTGAGGGTCTTCGTTCATAACGATCATCTCTACTCCTTCTCTCTCTTCGAGGTGACTCGTCTCTTGAGCTCTTTCTCCTAGGTGACTCTTCTCTTCTTTTGTGGCGGGCCGTGCACTCATTGGAGTAGTGTCCGGGCCTTCCAAAATTGTAACAATTCTGGTCACGACTAGATGAACACTTCTCTTCGTATCTTGATTTGGAGCTTCTTTCTTTGCCACTACTCTTGTAGAACTTGTTGAATTTCTTGACCATGAGGCTTATCTCTTAATTGGTTACAAGGTTGTCACTTGATGTAGTGGGAGTGTCACTTGAAGCTTTGTAAGCACCGCTTGTCTTGTTGTGAAGTTCTTCCTTGTCTTTGAGTGACATCTCATGGGCAACAATCCTTCCAATGACTTCCGTGGGCTTGAGATCTTTGTAGTTTGGCATCATTTGGATCAATGTGCACACAGTATCGTACTTCCCGTCAAAGGCTCTAAGTATCTTCTTGATGATGAATTTGTAGGTAATCTCTTTGCTTCCTAAGCCGGCAATCTCATTGGTGATGAGAGCAAGCCTAGAGTACATTTCGGCGACTCCTACGATCCTTGATCTTGAACTTGTCAAGTTGACTTTGTAGCACATCCAACTTAGATTCCCTGACGGATTCGTTACCTTCGTGCATATCAACCAAAGTATCCCATATTTCATTTACATTCTCAAGACGGCTAATCTTGTTGAATTCTTCGGGGCATAGGTAGTTGAATAGAATGTCACATGCTTGAGCATTGTTTTGCAACATCTTCAATTCTTCCGCGGTAGCTTCACGATCCGGTTCCTTGCCATCACCAAAGAATTCACCTTGCAAGCCAACACGAACAACAGCCCATACGGCGGGGTTATGACCAAGAATATGCATTTTCATCTTATGCTTCCCACTGCAAAGTTTGTACCATCAAAATATGGACCTCTACGATGATAATTTCCCTCACTAGACTCCATACTCTCCTAGGTTGTGAGACCAATGCAATGGAGACAGAAGCTCTGATACTACTTGCAGGATCGAAAGTAGGTCTAGAGGGGGGTGATTAGACTACTTGATAAAATAAAAACCTAACCTTTTCTCAAGTTAATTGGTTGGCAGATTTTAGCGATTGTTGCAAATCAAGTTCACCCTACAAATGCATATTTACGAGTATTGCAGCGGAAAGTAAAGACACATATATGTAAGAGGGTAGGGATAAGAAGATCAAACGCAATTTGGAGACACGAACATTTTTCCCGTGGTTCCGATAGGTGGTGCTATCGTACGTCCACATTTATGGAGACTTCAACCCACGGAGGGTAACGGTCGCGAGAGTCCACGGAGGGCTCCACCCCACGAAGGGTCCACGAAGTAGCAACCTCGTCTATTCCATGATGGCCTACGTCCATGGAGGACTAGCCTTACTCGGGGTAGATCTTCACGAAATAGGCGATCTCCTTGCCCTTACAAACTCCTTGGTTCAACTCCACAATCAGGAAGAAGGAGGCTCCCAAGCGACACCTAACCAATCTAGGAGGCACCACCCTCCAAAAGGTAATAGATGTGGTAGTATGATGAACTCCTTGCTGTTGTGCTTCAAAAGATAGTCTCCTCAACACTCAATCACTCTCTCACAGGTTTGGCATGGGTAGAAGAGATTGATTGGATGGAAACCAACTTGGGGAGGCTAGAAATCAAGATCCATATGGTTGGAGTGGATGATCTTAACCTCAACACAAGGGTAGGTGGTTCTCTCTCAGAAAATTGGATATGGCAAGTGGGTGTATGTTCTGAGTGCTTCTCTTGCGAGTGAGAGGTGGTGGAGGGGTATATATAGGCTTCTCGGAAAATCCAACCGTTACAACATTATTGCCCAAGTCGGTGAAACTGAAATGAAAACTCGGTTGCACCGACTAGTTCAAAATGTGGCAACTTTGGCGTTTTCGGTGAGACAGATATATGAATCTTGGTGGTACAGATATGGGTGACCTAGGAAGTTACCAAAACTCGGTGAGACCGATTCCTCAAACTCGGTGGGACCGATTTTAAGAAATTGGTTAACAGAAAGTTGGTCACTGGTTTCGATTGCACCGAATGGAACGTTGGTAGTACCGAGATGGTAGGGTTTGGTTTGGCTTCTGTCTAGGGTAAAACTCGGTGGATCCAAATGGGAAATGTTGGTGTCACCGAATTTTGACTTACGGCTCTGGACAGAAGATTTGTGTGGGAAAGCGGGTGAGTATTTTTGGTGGCTAATCTCTAAGCACTTGAACAACCAGATCATCATATTTACCTCATCCCCTTTTAATAGAATTGGCTTTCCTATGGACTCGAAAGTGATTTCTCACAAAATGTAAAATGTAGAGTCATGATTCTTGAAGCATGGCCAATTCTATTCCTTCCTTTCCTTGGTGAGGTTCACCAGACAATCCTTAGCCAATACCATCATTGAACTTTTTCCCGAGATACACTTGGTGGAAACATTAGTGCAATGAAATATATGTTGTTATTAATTACCAAAACCACCTAGGGAGAAGTTGTGCTTTCATCCCCTTACATGGAGGCATCCCTGCCCCCTTTGTAGTGACTTGGTCCTCTTCCCCGAAAACACCGGCTGGAAAGGGTGGCCAGAGGGCGGCAATCCAACGGGGTAGGAACCCAGTCCTATCCTGACAAAAGGTGGTCTGCGCCAGCTAATGTAGTCTTTGTGACGCGCTCGTGGGCTCGGCGATGACCTCAGTCCTACAGCCCTTATCACTAGAATAGAAACTTTCATGTTCTCTCCCCTTTGTCCTCATCATGACATCGGGGGGGGGGGGGGGGGGTTACCTTTGTAATGAGAGCCGCGTGCCGTGGCTGGCCTCGTACAACCTGCCTCGCGAGGCTACCCCGCGAGGGGCGGACTCACGAGGCACTCACGTGTGCCAGGCAGCCTCGGTAGGGCTAAGCCTCATGCCAAGGGGCCCCGCCCCTCATGAGGCAACTCCCCTAGGAGAGGAAAGGCAGGGATCATCCTTCTTGGGCTGGCCCAGCGTCGCCTCCTGGTTCGGCAGGCAGATGGGCCATGGTATCCCTGGTCCCACTAGGCCGACAACAGGGAGGGCACCCTGCAGCTGTGCTCTTCCAAGGCGAAGGAGCCCATCCGCGACATCAGGGGGGCATCCTGCATCCATGCTCTTCCAAGGGGAAGGAGCCCATCTACAACAACAGGGAGCACACCCAGAATCCGTGCTCTTCTAATTGGAAGGAGCCCATCTATGACAGGTGAGGAAACCGATGTCATGTTTAATTATTTCACTCATGCTAAATGTATGGACTGTGTGGTTGAATTTCATCAATACCTGTTTCAACAGTAGTATGTGGTTCCTGTTAAACCTGGTGTAGTTAACACGTCCAGTGTTTAATTCAGTTGTTTCACATGTCATGTTTAGTTATACAATTCGATGTTTAAGCACTAGCTACGTTCTACGCAATTTCAATAGCACAATATGAATGCCTATTTTTTGTTTTCTATTAAGCCTGTTGTAGTGAGCATATGCCTTGTTTAACTATTTTTCCTGCTCTGTTGTTTGTAGTGGGCATATGTCCAGATTCAATTGCTATATAGTATGCCTTGTTTATTTCAGTTATTCACGTTTTGAAGTTCTATATGTGCAAGTATGTACTTTCCAGTTCAATTTCATCATACTAGTTTCAACAACCATATGTGGTTCCTGTTAAGCCTGGTGTAGTTAACACGCCTACTGTTTATTTCAGTTTTTTCACAATGTGATGTTCAGTTATACAATTTGATGTTTAAGCACCAACTACGTTCTATGAAATTTCAACAGTACCATTATGAATGACTATATTTGGTTGTTGTTAAGCATGTTGTAGTGAGCATATGCCTTTCCATTTTTATGTAACAATAACTAGTGTGCTTAAACCTGCACAATACCAGTTTGAATGACTATTTGTTGTTGTTAAATGTTAAGCCAATTGCAGTTAACACACCTCTCCACTTCTTACTTGCTTAGCTAGCGTGCTTAAACCTACACACTGAAGCTATCATTTTGTGATCATGTTGGTTACCATGCATATATTCGGTTGATGTTTAGCATGTTGTACTTAACATGCCTTTCATTGTAGTTACCCAGGACAATATTGGGAATGTCTGTTGTTCTCCATCGAGGTTAGTTTCATCACATGACATATATTTCCTCCTCCACCCAAAGTATAAGATGTTAATACATCAAATATGTGAGTATTTTCTATGTAATAAGATCTTATATACTGGGATAGGGAATACTCTACTACATCATTGTGCAATTTCAGTTTACCTTTTGATACTAACTTGTTGCTTGTAGGTACATATGTCACTGGTAAAGATCCACGCGTCGACCCTTTTTGCGTATGGGGCAATGAGATATTCATGAACTAGAATCAAGTGAGGAAACTAATAAATATTGTTAATAAAATGAGACGAAATATGTCAATTAAACTATGTCTTTACACCTTATCCAAGACAACAGTGAACTGCAGGATGGTAACTAAAAACTCTCTACCCTTCTTTTACTGTCCATAATGAGTTGTTAGCTTACAAATTTACAATGTATGAATCTTTTTTATTTGTAGTGGTTCCCAAAGCAGTTTACTCAAGATTACCTCTCAAGCTACATGAATGGTGGATGTGCAAATGTTAAAGTATATCTACGAGGACACGATGACTATCTAGATGTCTTCATCAATACAGAGAAGGATGGGCCGTCCTCCATCACAAGGGGCTGGCCTAGAGTGGTGCGTGCATTCTAAATGGAGGAGGACACATCATGGGCATTCCGATTCACCTTGCACAGCTCCCAGAATGTCTTTTGCCTCTTTCTTTACCGTATTTAATACAAGTACGCAACCAAGGTCCCCATGTAATTATTATTTCTTGATGTAATTCTTGAACCTATGTATGTGTGAATGGAATAATGCATTGGTTGTTGAATCTCTATATCTATATAAGATGGATATGAAAAATGTTATAGACTACTTTCGAATTCAAATTCTGCATAATTTTAAATTGCGACGAATAAATTAGCAGAAAAATGTGCTCTGCAGGTCACTACACCGCACACAGTTTATAGAGCAGAACGTGTGTGATATACTCATAATTCGACACGTTTCAGAGAGAGAAACCATGTGCAACAAGTCCCCCTACCTGACGCGCCAAATGTCGGAGTCTGGGTTCTGCGTCCAAGAACTACTGTGTGGATAAGATTCGAACATTGGGGGCTTGGCTTAGCTACCTACAACTCGACGGCAACGTAACAGGATCGACGATGAGCTTGCTACTGCTCGCCGGACACGACAGGGACAAACGAGCTACCCAGGTTCACCGAGCGGTGTAATACCCTACTCCTGCTTTGCGTTGGATTGCTCTCTGAAGGGGAGCTGTGCTTGAGGTACACGAGGTCTTGGGGAGAGAAAATGGCTCGATCAACTTACATGGAGGTGTCCCTCCCCCATTTGTAGTGCCTTGGTCCTCTTCCCGGAAAATATTGGCGGGAAAGGGTGGCCACAGGGTGGCAACTCAAAGGGGGCAGGAACTCAGTCCTATCCTCACAAAAGTTGGTCTCCTCTAGCTAAAGTAGTCTTTGTGACGCGATGTTGGGCTCGTTGATGACCTCCGTCCTACAACGCCGATCTGTCCTGAGCTCCTTACACCAAAGGGGAAATGCTTTGGGACTTGCTTTTGTGGGGTAGCTGGCGCTGCATCCTAACCACGAAAGGGGACATCTCCCTGTCCATGCCGGCTGGCACGGTCCCCGCTATCCCCTGTTGCGAGGTTGTACACCCACCTGAGAGGCATAGGGCCCTACATTGGCACCGCGTGCCCGGGCTCGCGAGGCAGCCCTGAGGGAGATCCCTCGCGAGGCAATCACCACACTCTAACGCCCCGAGGGGCCCGACCTTGGGCGCGAGTGGGCTCTGCGAGACACGCCCCTCTCGAGGTAGGTTCCTGCAGAATGGCATAGGCATGGCCACCTCCTTGGGTCTGCCCCGAGCGTCGACACCTGGGCCAACGTTAGATGGGTCGTGGTACCCTGGTATCCACTGGGCCGACAGCATCTCCACCATAGGAAGCACCGATGGCTCCCAGCCAAATATTGCAACAACTGCCGAAATATGAGCATCCAAAAGAGGCTACGTGAAAAGGGTGACGTACATCTTCAAGGCCTCTTCTCCTATCTCTTCTCCTTCATTTGCCAGGCATAACTTTCGGATTATCCCTTGTTGTTGTCTGGATGCCGTTGATGCCCCTCTAACCTTGGCAATGCGCACACTCCTGCGTGGAGATCCCAGCAATGGTTGCTTCTTCTGGGCCTTCGGGATTTGGTTACCACCGGTACAGATGGACCTACTGGAGTTGACAGAATTGGCGAGAGGGGGCGAATGACCTCCGCGCAGAACACATCCGACAGCCTGGGAGGGGAAAAGGCCCTTCTTTCCTGTTCACGTGCATTTGCATGCATGTCTTGCATGGCCTATCCGGACGGTGGTGGAGTGGAGGGGCCCGCATCCATCCTGCTCCCTGCAGTGAGCCCTCCGCTGGTGCGTGGTGAGAATCCTGTGGTTGGTCACCAGCGGAGAGGCTAACCATCCACCAATCTTCTTCATCCTGTATCACCAAATCCTAAGATAGTCCCCCCACACCAGGCGATGGAGGGTTTGATTCTTTCAGCGTCAAAAACGAGGGGTTGTCCCTGTCCACACCAACGGCCGCCCCATCCACCAGCTGAGCACGTGTTGGGTCACCCATGTCTTCGCTAGCCTCGGATGGAAAGACCTTGAACGACCCAACAAGGACTGGCCCCTCCGGTAGTCGAGAAGGATCCGCCTCCCTCGTATCTCACGATCTTGTCTCCGATCCCACGAGGCCAGTAGCGCGGTCCTCCACCATCCGACGAGGAAGGCAAATGGAGAGCGCCGGCCGGTCTACGGCTAGATCCCGAGGCGTGTCAGCCTTCCCTGCGGCAATTGACGCATCCGATGCGCAAGACGACGACACCGGGAGACACGGCCCGCCCGCGACTTGACTGGACTTTGTTGAGGGAGCTGCAGACTGCTGGTCTCTTTCCACGCATCGCACCGCAGCTAGCTCGCATCCACTTTCCGCAACAGCCAAAGCAGAGCAGGGAGGCCCACGACCTCTTTCGACCAAAGCAGGCTGATCCTGACGCAACTGAGCCAGAGGTTGTCTGCTGCCAGCCGCTGTTTGAATCATGGCCTGCCGAACCAGGCGCGCCGAGGCCGACGCCACCGAGGCACCTAGAGATGGCGCCGGGGCCTCCCCAGAGCTCTTGGTATGCCCACCAGCCCTACGAGAATGATCACTTGAGGCCGATTCCTTGCCACCGGAACGAGGAGAGGCCGGTGGTGGTGGCGGTGGTGGCTCGTCTACATCTTCGTCCTCCTCTACGAGTTCCACGATTGGCTCCGCCAGGATGAAGATAGTGATTGGGTAATGAAGCGCATGAGAACGACGCCTCCCCAAAGAATGGCAGGCTCTGGCTCCCGCCTAAAGCGTGTGAGGCGGCTCCTCCACAACAAGCACGCGCCGGTGGGGGATACGGTCCAGCCTGTCTGTTCGAAGCCACAATCTGAAGTCCAACATGTCCTGGTGGCACGCCGTCAACTCATCCATCCTAGCGACAAAACCAGCGCCGCAGAGGATAGTGCTCGCCGTCCTCTGGTTCCATGCATGCTCCAAACATTATATATATCACTCCTATCATGATGAACTAAGTGCACATAATAAAACTTCTGGTAAAACTCTAGTTTTAATCGATTACAGTCTCATATTCATGATTCATCCAATAGCCTAAACCATGCCAATGATTTCCCCGCCAAACATAAAGGGAATAATTTATTATTAACTCCATCTTTCAATAAACCTGCAAGCTTAAATAATCCACAAAGTTCATCTATATAGATTAGGTGCATCTCAGGATGTATTGTTCTGTCTCCTACATATGGATTAGCAAGCAGTTTTTTCATAATACCCAAAGGAATTTTGTAGCAAATATTTTCAGTAGGTTCAGTAGAATGAGGAGCGGCTCTTACTTCTTTCGGTCGAGGTGAAGATACCCTGAAAATACCCCTCAAAGTATTATTCTATAGTAACAAGTGGAAATAAATTTCAGCACGTAATATAAATGTTTCTTTACTGATTCCTCTTACCAAAAGTGCTTCACTCCCTGGCAACGACACCAGAAAAGAGTCTTGATGACCCAAAAGTATAGGGGATCAATCGTAGCCTTTTTGATAAGTAAGAGTGTCGAACCCAACGAGGGGCAAAAGGAATTGATAAGCGGTTTCAGGAAGGTTTTGTCTACAAGTGTTGAAAAAGTGTGGTAACAAATAGTTTGATAGTAGGATAATTTGTAGAAAGTAACTAGTAACCAAAGTAACAAGGTGAAACAAGGTATCCCAATCCTTATATTGCTCAGAACAGGCCAAGAGTAATTCTTATAATGAGAAAAGCATTCTCGAGGACACATGGGAATTTTCTCTAGTCATGACCATCAATTTTTAGTTGATTCACATTCAATACTGTCGAGGTACGACAATCTATAGGACCAATGGGGCCCCTTTGCGGTTCAACTGTGGGGATCGACGGGCATAAAGAGCATCACCAATCCAAGCATGCTCGGGGTTTAGACAGGTTCAGGCCGCTCGGGAGCATATAACCCTATGTCATGTGTGTTGTGGATTATATGAGTACAAAGTACACAAAGCGCGACAACCCGGCAAGGATGCTCAAGAGTGCAGCTACCCGTGCAAATGGACGGGGTTTCGATCTTTTGTCAAGGTAGCCACGGACCTCCTTTTATAGGTTAAGGGGTTACTACAGTGGCTAAAATAGTCATTACATAGGGTAAAAAGTAGATACAGTAGCTGCCAAAACTACTAACGTAAGCTACAATGGGAAATACCTAACCCTGACGGATTAGGACAGGTGCATTAAATGCGCCGTGAGGTGTCACGCAGATGCCGTCTCCCGGCAAGGATCATCTCTCCTTCTGTGTCATTCACCCAACTACCTTCTATTCTTCCGCCACGCTAATTGGACGAGTGTCATTAAAGCTGTTGTAATTCCACCGAGCTGCCACGCATCCCAACAAGATCTACCTAACCGCCTGCCCGCTCGACACCTAACTGATGTAGACAATCAGCCTGATGAGGTGGAGCGATGGCTTGATAGCGGGATCTTTCCGGACATGCCTGCTACCCGGTCTTCTCCACCGGCAAGGAGGTTTGCCGGTTGTCTTGCTCTTCGCTTGGTGCTTTTTTTAGTGTAGTACTCCTGCGGCAAGGCTTTCCTGGCCGGAGGCTGCTGCCATCTATGCACAAGTTAGGGTGCTAAAGGGCCCATCATTTAGTACACCGACAGGAGCCCACGGGCCTGGGGCACACTTAAGTCTGTGACATTGTTGGGCTAGGCCAAAAGCAGTGCACAGATATACGTGGCCAAAATTCTCTGCGGTTGTGATGATGGTTTTACTGCCCGCCCATGACACCCATTAAATGCGGGACGTGACAGAGGTGCATCGAAACGGCGTCTGAGGGACGCGCCTAAAAAGGCGCGACCGCACTGGACTACGAGAGGCGGCCTCTACGCATTCCCCTTCCTGATAGGAGGACTCGCAGATGTGCAGCACATCCCACCCATTTGTCTTCCTCTTTCTCCATTTCCCTCCATCTTCTTCTCTTTTATCATGCCCTTTATGACGTGTGTTGCAAGCAAAGTATGGCATTGGTGAAGGGGGCGGTCGCTGGAATAGTGCACTTGCTAGTGCGTAGTCCTCTCGAGCAGTAAAGAGTCAGCCCCCGTGCCCTACCTATAAAGAGGAGACCGCGGAGAGTGTTGCTCATTCACTCCTCCTTATTCCAGTCTGCTAGCCATGATTGCCTTCTCCCTTCATCTCCCTCCCTCTGCTTCTTCTTCCGGAAGATCGTCTTCGAAATGGTGAGGGGTAGGGGCAGAGCTCGAGGACCCGCCACCGTCTCGAGGGCTTTCCCCCGGAGCCAGACGCATATCTTGGTCACGACTGCGGGGCTGGCTCTAACTCCCGTGGGAGTATCACCTCCAGGGGCGCGAAAGTCTAGGTGTCCCGTGCCGAGGCGGCCAAGGCGGCACACCTCTCCCTTCACCCTGGGTGGAGACCCATACAGGGAAGGTGGCACATGCGTTCGTTGTGGTGCTACGCTGTCTTCCTCGCAGCTGGCTACGTCTTCCCGACCCCTTCGCAAGGGCCATGGAAGGAAGAAAGCCCTGAGGCCTGTGGCTTCGGGCGGACGACTGCTGCAACGGCCCCGCCTGGGTGGCCGTCGACGTTTCTCCCGGCAGCGCCATGTTCCTAACGCGGGGATGGAAGTTGTTCGCCCGCTCACATGCACTACAAGAAATATATCAAATTGTGACCTTTTGGCAGTGACCCTGGAAGAAATGGTTGTAAATCTACGACCATTTGAGACCAATTGGTCATAAGCTGTTCGGGGGACTCCAAACCCTAAACCATAACGACCATTTTGGTCAGAAAGGTCATAATTTCCTTACACGAAATGGTCGTAAAGCAGACAACACTGGTCCGCTGCCTTATTTCTAGCTGATCACGACCAATATAGATGGTCATAGCCTTGTAAATTGTGGTGCATTGTCATGACTAGGTGCCACCTCATCAGTTTTGCCTATGTGTCATGTCCATGTGTCAATTTTTGGCCTAGGTTGTGAAGGAGCTTACATTTCTGTCATTACCAAAATTCCCAAGAAATTCTCATAAATTCTTTGGATCGTATCTTCCTCAAATATATCAAAACCCTTCCTTGCCTAGTTCAAAAATAATTTAGGAATATTCATTTTCATATTCTATTCAGAACAACACTTTGTGAAGGAAGTGCTATTTCTATTTTTTGGATTGCCCTCAAAAATTTTGGGCACTCTTTCCTATCCAAATCATTGCCTCGTGACAAAATTCAGATCCATTTGCCTATTAAATCTTCCTCAGCAATTTTCCAAAGTTTCTGTTCAGCTAGAAGCTTTGCGAGGTAAGTACTAGCTAGGCATCTCCTAATGAGCTGAATTTTTTCCATAGATGCTATATGGCCAAATCATAGCCCTCCACAAAATTGGATCCCCATCTAATAATCTATGTGAGCTCACCATCCAATCTTTGTTTCTGATAATATTTTCAGTTTGTGAAGCAACTATATTTTATATTGCTTTATAATTGCTGAAAATTTACCAGGTCATGACCCTGCCCATAGAACCTCCCTACACCAAATTTTATCTGATTTTAATGTAGCCAATTTTCCTCAATATTTTTCCCAATTTTTTGTTCAGTGGAGAGCATTGTGAAGGAAGTACCATTTTTTATTTATGCAAATGATATGAAATTTGTACAGTTCCTTCATATGCCCAGATTAGCATCCTCCTCCAAATTGCAGCTCAATTCAATCATCTATCTGGGCCCAACATCAATTTCTATTTTCTGTCCACATTGGCACATTGCAAAGCAAGTGCTATCTAGACCCCTCCTATTCCCTAAAACATTTTGGGCTCTCTTAGATACTAAAATCATTGCCACATGCCAATATTCAGCTCCATTTGCCTAGTAAATCTTCCTCATCAAATTTCCAAAGTTTCTATCCAGAGAGAAAACTTTGTGAAGGAAGTACTGGCTAGGATTATCCAAATGATCTGAGATTTTTCCAGATGTTTCAGATGCTCAAATAATCACTCTCCACAAAATTTTAGATTTATCCAGCAATCCATGTGGGCTCGTCATTCAATCTTTTATTCGGGTCATATTTTCAGTTTGTGAAGCAACTATATTTTATATTGCTTAATTATTTCCGAAACATTACCAGGGCATGTTTCTAACTATATAACTTACCTCAACCAAATTTGAGCTCATTTCATTTAGCCAATTTCTCTCAATAATTTTCCCAAGTTTCTGTCCAGAGAAGAGCATTGTGAAGGAAGTACCACTGTGGCATGTCCAAATGGTATCAATTTTTTACAGTGCCTTCCTACGCCCAAATGACCATCCTCCACCAAATTGCAGCTCAATCCATTCATTCATTTGAGCCCAGCTTCAACATTCATATTTCTGTCCAATGTGGTACTTTGCAAAGCAAGTGCCACCTAGGCTCCTCCATTTGAGCTGAAAATTTGCCAAGACACTCTCCTTAGTAGATGATCATATTTAGCCAAAACTCAGGCCCATTGTCCATGTTCATTTACCCCACCGCTAATCAAACACTTGGCTACTAATTCATGTTTGCGCTTAGTTCCGTCTCCTCGTGAGATTCTTCTTCCTAACACCTACTGGGGGAGTGCCTAACCCATCAGACATGCCTAGGCCGCCCAGAATGTGTGGCAACGCCAAGGTCACGTGGTGACCACGCGGCTGGCATGCCAGTTTGCGCCCTCTGGAGTTGGGGCCATCGTCCACCATCCAAACCTTGATGTCTCGCCACCAAACCATGTATCTCTGACTAAATAGATACTTATGTACCTAGAAATTATTTTTGGAAAAAAACATGAGCAAACAATAAGGCAGCTGCATTTCAAATTTGACCCGCTTCCTACTGAATCGGCGAATTTTTGTCTTTTTCACGAGAGGTGGCTCAAAGATTTTGACACCCAACCATTTAGTCATTTGTACATTAACTATGGCCTAATAGTTTAGAAAATTGATTTGGTCGAGTTTTGCAACAAATATATGGTAGGTCATTCACAAAAAAACTCATTTTGGGAACTTGAAAAATGGAAAATGAATTTTTCGTCCAAAGAAAATGAGAACTTCCTTAGACAACATTGTTTGCCATTCCAAGATGCATCCTTGTGCATAATATTAGATCATTTGAACAAACTATGCCATGAATGTGGCCATAAGATTGATCATTTGGCTTGAAAGCCATGCATCTTCACACATGATACCTCATTTTTTAGAACACTTTTTTAAAATAATTGTCGTATTACAAGTTTATTATATTTCCTGGTAACTTGGTCACATATATTGACACAATGTGAAGGTTTTCCCATTTTCTGAATTTTTTGAATTTTTCATGCCCATTTCAAAATGGGGTGAAAACGGCGGGCATTACTGTTCGTAGCTAGGTATTGAATCATGCCAAAGTTTTGTTGGATCTGTGATGAAATACGTACTTATGTACCTAGAAATTATTTTTGTAAAAAATAATGAGCAAACTATCAAGCAGCTGTAGTTCAAATTTGACCCACTTCCAGCTGAACCGGCGGAAATTTGTCTTTTTGATGAGAGGTGGATCGAAAGCTTTTGACACGCAATCATTTGGTCAATTGTACATAAAATATGGTCTAATATTTTCTAAAAATGGTGTGGTATCATTTTGCAACAAAGATTTGGTAGGTCCTTCACAAAAAAACTCATTTTGGGCACTCGAAAAATGAAAAACAAAATTTCTATGCAAAGAAAATGAAAACTCCCTTTGACAACAAAGTTTTCCATTCCAAGATGCACCCTTGTGCATAATATTAGATCATTTGAACAAACTATGCCATGAATGTGGCCATAATATTGATCATCTGGCTTGAAAGCCATGAATCTTCAGACATGATAGCTCATTTCTGAGAACACTTTTTAAAAATAGTTGCCTTATTACAAGTTTATTATTTTTCCTGGTAACTTGGTCAGATATAATGACACAATGCAAAGGTTTTCCCATTTTTTGATTTTTTTTTGAATTTTTCATGCCCATTTCAAAATAGGGTGAAAACGGTGGGCATTACCGTTCGTAGCTAGGTTTTGAATCTTGCCAAAGTTTTATTGGATCTGTGATGAAATAGGTACTTATGTACCTAAAAATTATTTTTTGAAAAAATAATGAGCAAACTATCAAGCACCTGTAGTTCAAATTCGACCCACTTCCAACTGAACCGGCGGAAATTTGTCTTTTTGATGAGAGGTGGATCGAAAGCTTTTGACACGCAATCATTTTGTCAAATGTAAATAAAATATTGTCTAATATTTTCTAAAAATGGTGTGGTGCCATTTTGCAACAAAGATTTGGTAGGTCCTTCACAAAAAACTCATTTTGGTCACTCGAAAAATGAAAATCGAAATTTCTATGCAAAGAAAATGAAAACTCCCTTTGACAACAAAGTTTGCCATTTCAAGATGCACCCTAGTGCACAATATGAGATCATTTGAACAAACTATGCCATGAATGTGGCCATAAGATTGTTCATTTGGCTTGAGAGCCTTGAATCTTCACACATGATAGCTTATTTCTTTTTAAAATAATTTTCGTATTACAAGTTTGTTATTTTTCCTCGTAACTTGGTCCCATATAATGACACAATGAGAAGGTTTTCCCATTTTTTGATTTTTTAAATTTTTCATGCCCATTTCAAAATGGGGTCAAAACGGCAGGCATTACCGTTCCTAGCTAGTGGTAGAATCTTGCAAAAAATTTGTTGGATCTCTGATGAAATAGGTACTTATGTATCTAAAAATGATATTTGAAAAAAAATCATGAGCAAACTATAGAGCGGCTGTAGTTCAAATTTGACCCGGTTCCTCCTGATTTGGTACAAGTTGGTTTAAATGGCCAAGAAAATCTAGAAAGATCGAAAATGCATAGAAGTTGGTTATCATCCATAAAATGTGGTATAACTTGAGTGAAACTTTTAGTGGTGGCATTTTGCAAAATATTATTGGTTGTTGCTTCATAAACCCCCATTGTTTTTAGCACTTAGAGACTATTTTAAATGACACATGTCTCGAACCAATCACGACGTCTCCCCCGGATCACCCTCATGTAGGTGATCTGAGCCGTGCACGCCCTACTGATCCAACGTCTCCGCACCTCTCCTACCTAAACCTAGCGCAGCGTGTGGCACACTCTGTCTCCTCCCTTGACCCCTTCCTTCCTGAGAACGCCACCACCTCCTCTCTCCCCTTCTCTCCTTCTCCCCGGTCTAGGTCGACGCCACCGCCTCTCGCACCTCGCCGCAGCCGTCGCCCCTAGCCCCTGCCATCCTCCCCAGCCCATGCCACCCCCCCCACGACACCCCCTCCTGTCCCGCAGTAGATCGAGCGCTGTCTAGGGTTTGCGGTGGCTTTGCCCCACGCTGGCAACAACTCTCCCGCAACCAGGACGACGACGGCGTCGACAAGATCCGACGGGCGCGTCCTCCTACGGCCACTCATCCTCGCCGTCGCCGGCATGGCTTTGGCATTTGTTCCAGTGATCCGGTGAGTCCCTCCACTCATCCTCGTCACATCCCTCCCTCTCTTCCTCGCCACGTTCACTCTCCCTCTCAGATCCGTCGTTGCTCAAGCTCCAAAAGGCCATGGACGGGATGGCCACTTCCTCCCCTGCTCCGATGCCATGAAGGCCGCCTTCTCGCTGCCGCATCTCCTTGATACGTCTCCAACATATCTATATTTTTTGCTTGTTCCATGCTGTTATATTATCATTCTTGGATGTTTTACAATCACTTTATAGCAATTTTATATCATTTTTTGGGACTAACCTATTGACATAGTGTCAAAGTGCCAGTTCCTGTTTTTGCTTGTTTTTTACTTCGCAGAATATCAGTACCAAACGAAGTCCAATCGCGACGAAACTTTTTAGAGATTTTTTTTGGACCAGAAGACACCCAGTGGGCCAACGAAGTGCCAGAGAGGTGGGCTGTGGAGGCCAGAACCCACCAGGTCGCGCAAGGGGGGCCCCGGCGCGCCCTGATGGGTTGTGCCCTCCACGGGCCCCCTCCACCGCCTCTGATGCCTATAAATACTCAAATATTCAGAAAAACCTAGGGGAGTCGACGAAAAACACATCCAACCGCCGCAAGTTCCAAAGCCTGAAGATCCAAGCTAACACCATCACGGAGGGGTTCATCTTCTTCATAGGTGCCTCTCCGATGATGCGTGAGTAGTCCACCATAGACCTACGGGTCCGTAGGCAGTAGCTAGATGGCTTCCTCTCTCTCTCTCTCTTTTGATTCTCAATACAATGGTATCTTGGAGATCTATTTGATGTAAACTTTTGCGGTGTGTTTGTTGGGATCCAATGAATTTTGAGTTCATGATCAGTTTCTATCCATGAATATTATTTGAGTCTTCTTTGATCTCTTATATGCATGATTACTTATATCCTCGTATTTCTTCTTCGAATCTTTGGTTTAGTTAGGCCGACTAGATCGATTTTTCTTGCCATGGGAAGAGGTGCTTTGTGATGGGTTCGATCTTGCGGTGTCCTTTCCCAGTGACAGAAGGGGCAGCAAGGCACGCATGTATCGTTGCTATTAAGGATAACAAGATGGGGTCTATTCCTAAATGAATAGATCTTGTCTACATCATGTCATCGTTCTTATTGCATTACTCCGTTTTTCCATGAACTTAATAGACTAGATGCATGCTGGATAGCGGTCGATGTGTGGAGTAATAGTGGTAGATGCAGGCAGGAGTCGGTCTACTTATCTTGGACGTGATGCCTATATAATGATCACCGCCTTGGATATCGTCATGATTATTTGATCTTATATCAATTGCCCAACAGTAATTTGTTCACCCATCGTGTGCTATACTCATGAGAGAAGCCACTAGTGAAACCTACGGCCCCCGGGTCTACTTTTCCAACATATTGCTTTCCGATTTATTCTTTTTGCCTCTTTGTTTTCAGATCTACTATACCAAAAACCCAAAAATATATTGCTGCACTTTTTATTTTCCCTTTTATTTTGTGTTCTTGAGAGATCTATCTCTCCTATCTATCATTACCTGATCTATCTTTTTACCGTAGAGAGATTGACAACCTCGCTTACGCGTCGGGTTGCAAGCATTTGTTCTTTGTGTGCAGGTGCTGCTTATTAGGTGGTGGTGATCCTCCTACTGGTTCGATACCTTGGTTTCATAACTGAGGGAAATAGTTACCGTTGATGTGCTGCATCATCCCTCCCTCTTTGGGGAAATACCGACGCAGTCTCAAGCCACGTCAAAGGAATTTCTGGCGCCGTTGCCGGGGAGGAAGCGGTCTCTTCTACGTGTCAATCTCTGGCGCCGAGGAGACACCATCATCATCTACCAGGTTCCTAATCACAAATCTCATCTCCTTGCAATTACATTATTTGCCATTTGCCACTCGTTTTCCTCTCCCCCACTTCACAAACATTTGTCGTTTTATTCGCCCTCTTTTTTGTTCGCCTTTTTCTCGCCGGATCTCTTTTTGTTTGCTTGTGTTGCCATGTGCCTTCTATTTGCAAGCATCTTCGCTTGCTACAAATCTATTGATATGGATGCTCATCCACTTGCTAATCTTTTCAAAAGACCAAATTATGATGAACCAATTGCTAGTGAGTTGAGTGCACTTGATTATCTCTATGAAGTTTTGTTTGAAAATCATGAATCTGAAAAATTTGATGAAGTGTTAAAAGAAGAAATTTATAAGGTGATTCATGATAGTTCCTTGAATGATGAGCATGATTGCAATGTTTCTAGTATCAATTCTCTAAATATCCATGATGCTAATGATATGCAAAGCCACAAGCTTGGGGATGCTATGTTTGATGAATATGATATTTCTAGTCCCCCAAGTTTTGATGAGCAAATTTATTATGATGATTGCATGCCTCCTATTTATGATGATGGTGATGAGACGTATGCTATAATGAGTAATGATAACCATGAAACTTACCATCATGGTTTTTGTTTGCAATGTGATTATGTCAATCAAGTGTCTCATGATAGTTATTTTGTTGAGTTTGCTCCCACTACCATGGACGATAAGGAATTTGCTTATGTGGAGAGTAATGAAAATTCTATGCTTGTGCATCATGAAAAGAATGATTTATGTGATAGTTATATTGTCGAGTTCCTTCATGATGCTACTGAAATTTATTATGAGGGAGGAACATATGCTTGTAGGAATTGCAATAATATCAAGTTTCCTCTCTATGTGTTCAAAGTTTTGAAGTTATGCTTTTTTTGCCTTCCTATGCTAGTTGATTCTTGTTCCCATAAATTGTTTGCTCACAAAATCCCTATGCATAGGAAGTGGGTTAGACTTAAATGTGTTTGTCATGGGATTCATGATGCTCTTTTGCATATTTCAATTACTACTTTTTATGTGAGCATCATTCAAATCATCATACCTAGCTAGGGGCGTAAAACGATAGCGCTTGTTGGGAGGCAACCTAATGAATAAATTTATTTTTGCTTTTTCCTTTCTGCTTTTGAGTTTTGACACAATTATGCCTCTGTTATGATTGTGTTTTTATGTTTTATTTAGTGTTTGTGACAAGTAGAGCCTTTAGGATGATTCATAAGATGAGTAGAAGCGATGCTGAATCTGAAACAAAAACTTTGCGTCCAGTGTTCTAATTTTAATTTTTTACCGGAATGTGATATTGAGCTGAAATTTTAACACAGTGTTTCTACACAAACTCTTTACGTTTTCCTAGTGTTTCAGAATTTTTAGAGTTAAAGAAGTATGGTTAGAGTACAAATTACTACAGACTGTTATGTTTAAGACATATTCTGTTTTCGTTGCATTCTGTGCTTGTTTTGATGAATCTATGGGTTGTATTTAAGGGTATGAGCCATGGTGAAGTTAAAATACAGTAGTTATAATGCAATAATAAAATATGAATGGGTTTGCAACAACACCTAAAGTAGTGATTTGCTTTATTATAATAATGGATCTCATGAAGATTTTGTTGAGTTTTGTGTGATTGAAGTTTTCAAGTTTTGGGTGAGATCACGATGGATGAAGGAATAAGGAGTGCAAAGAGCCTAAGCTTGGGGATACTACAGCATCCCCAAGATATATCCAAAGAGAAACAAGCAACTAAGCTTGGGGATGCCCCCGAGTGGCATCCCCTCTTTCTTCTAACGACCATCGGTATTTTACTTGGAGCTATATTTTTATTCGTCACATATCATGAGTTTTGGTTGGAGTATCTTGTATCATTTGAGTCTTTGCTTGCTTTCCTTGTTAGTTTTTCACTTGTATCCTTTCTGGACACACCTATTTGGGAGATCCAAAATTATGCTATGATTTGTTAGAATTGCTCTATATGCTTCACTTAAACTTTTTGAGCTATAGAATTGCTCTAGTGCTTACTTATATCTTTTTGAGCACGGTGTGCTTGGAAATTTTTGTAGAAATACTCTCATGCTTCACTTATATTAATTTGAGAGTTAGTATATTTTGAATAAATCCTCTCATGCTTCACTTATACCTTTTTGAGAGATGAAAACTCTATGCTCATGTTCTTCACTTAAATTTGTTTGAGCTTGTCAAAAGCAATGTCAATATATGAAACTAGTCCCAAAGTGATAGATATCCAAGGAGGATATAATAAAAACTTTCATGAAGACCATTGGACAAATTAAACTTGATTCCTTGTAATAGTTTTGAGACATGATGATAGTAATATGTGAGTCGTGTTAGTGAGTAATTATGCTTTAGTAAGAATATTGGTGTTAAGGTTTGTGATTCCCTATGCAAGTACGAAAGTCAATAGTTATGCAATGAAATTACATCCTACTTATGGTGCATTATTCAGTGTTAGTTATGCTCAATGCTCACTTATGTGAATTTTCGTTTCTTGGTTGGTTGCTTCTCAATCTATTTGCTAGCCTCCATTTGTACTAAGTAGAAATACTACTTGTGCATCCAAAATCCTTAAACCAAGTTTTGCCTTATGAGTCCACCATACCTACCTATATGCGGTATTTCCATGTCGTTCCAAGCAAATTTGTATGTGCCATCTCTAATTTTCAAAATAAACCTCTCTTTTGTGTGCTTGTACCGCTCATGAAACGGTGGGGAGAGTCCAATATTTTTCCATGCTAGATGTGTTATTCTCAATATGAGTGTTTATTCACTTGTCATTGCACGCGAGTGCGGCGGTAATAAGGATGCCCATTCCCGAAATGAAAAAGAAAAAAATATTTACTTTATGTTGTCAAATAATAAATTCCTTGGAAAGTGTTTGTATGGAAGGCAACCGTGGATACGGCCAGCCATGGAATGTGAAAGAATGGTGGAAAAAGGAATAAACTTTATTTTCCGTTTGGGAACCGCCTATGATATATCTAGCATGGAAAGTATTGTGAACTACTTTGTCGTTTTCGCTGACAGGAAAGGCATGCCACTCAAAATATTTCTCTCTCTCAATTTAAACCTTGAGCTCTAGCACCTCTACAAATCCCTACTTCCGTCTGCGAAGGGCCTATCTATTTACTTTATGCAATTTTTATTTTTACTTTGAGTCTCCATCTTCTCTTATAAAGCACCAACTAGGGGGCACTATGATCGTACTTGAGCATTGGGTGTAGCTAATATTTGAGTGTGTTTCATGAATGGATCAATGATTGAGCATGATGGGCTAGGGATAACTTTCTTTAGTGTTGATATTTTGAAAGACATGGTTGCTTGTTGGCATGCTTGAGTATTGAGGTCATTATGTTAAAACTAGACTATTGCTTTGAATCATCTAAAAAGTCCAAATGTCCATGCTACAAAGAAAAGAATATGAGATGAACATGTTAGGCAGCATTCCACATCAAAAATTCTGTTTTTATCATTTACCTACTCGAGGACGAGTAGGAATTAAGCTTGGGGATGCTGATACGTCTCCAATGTATCTATATTTTTTTGCTTGTTCTATGCTGTTATGTTATCATTCTTTGATGTTTTACAATCACTTTATAGAAATTTTATATCATTTTTGGGACTAACCTATTGACATAGTGCCAAAGTGCCAGTTGCTGTTTTTGCTTGTTTTTTACTTCGCAGAATATCAGTACCAAACGGAGTCCAATCGCGACGAAACTTTTTGCAGATTTTTTTGAACCAGAAGACACCCAGTGGGCCAAAGAAGTGCCAGAGAGGTGGGCTATGGAGTCCACAACCCAACAAGGCGTGCAAGGGGTACCCCGGCGCGCCCTCATGGGTTGTGCTCTCCACTGGGCCCCCCTCCACCGCCTCTGATGCCTATAAATACCCAAATATTCAGAAAACCCAAGGGGAGTCGACGAAAAAAACATCCAGCCTCCGCAAGTTCCAGAGCCTCAAGATCCAATCTAACACCATCACGGAGGGGTTCATCTTCTTCATAGGTGCCTCTCCGATGATGCGTGAGTAGTCCACCATTGACCTATGGGTCCGTAGGCAGTAGCTAGATGGCTTCCTCTCTCTCTTTTGATTCTCAATACAATGGTCTCTTGGAGATCTATTTGATGTAAACTTTTGCGGTGTGTTTGTTGGGATCCGATGAATTTTGAGTTCATGATCAGTTTCTATCCATGAATATTATTTGAGTCTTCTTTGATCTCTTATATGCATGATTACTTATAGCCTCGTATTTCTTCTTCGAATCTTTGGTTTAGTTAGGCCGACTAGATCGATTTTTCGTGCCATGGGAAGAGGTGCTTTGTGATGGGTTCGATCTTGCGGTGTCTTTTCCCATTGACAGAAGGGGAAGCAAGGCACTCATATATTGTTGCTATTAAGGATAACAAGATGGGGTCTATTCCTACATGAATAGATCTTGTCTACATTATGTCATCGTTCTTATTGCATTACTCCATTTTTCCATGAACTTAATACACTAGATGCATGCTGGATAGCGGTCGATGTGTGGAGTAATAGTGGTAGATGCAGGCAGGAGATGGTCTACTTATCTTGGATGTGATGCCTATATAATGATCATCGCCTTGGATATCGTCATGATTATTTGATCTTCTATCAATTGCCCAAGAGTAATTTGTTGACCCACCGTGTGCTATACTCATGAGAGAAGCCACTAGTGAAACCTACGGCCCCCGGGTCTACTTTTCCAACATATTGCTTTCCGATCTATTCTTTTTTGCCTTTTTGTTTTCAGATCTACTATACAAAAAACCCAAAAATATATTGCTGCACTTTTTATTTGCCCTTTTTATTTTGTGTTCTTGAGAGATCTATCTCTCCTATCTATCATTACCAAATCTATCTTTGTACCGTAGAGAGATTGACAACCTCTCTTACGCGTCGGGTTGCAAGTATTTGTTATTTGTGTGCAGGTACTGCTTATTAGGTGGTGGTGATCCTTCTACAAGTTCGATACCTTGGTTTCATAACTGAGAGAAATACTTACCATCGCTGTGCTGCATCATCCCTTCCTCTTTGGGGAAATACCGACGCAGTCTCAAGCCACGTCACTCCTCGCTGTGCGTCTCTCTGTGGATTGGCCGGTGGCCGACTCATTGTGAGACCTCACTCCAGTTCTTTTTTTGGCTGCGTAGATCTTGCCGGATTGATTGTTATGGTTGGCAAGACTGCTCACCTGCCGCTGTCGAAGCTTCGCAGGGGGTTCGCTCGGTTTTTCAATGTCAGGGACGACCACGGCGCGACGCCGCTGCACCTCGCCGCCAAGCAGGGCCGTCCGGGCTACGTGCTGGTGCTGCTGGAAAACGGCGCCATTGTGTTGGATTTGACCAGATCATATGGGTGATGGTTGATGTCCCTACCAGCCCTGTCATTTGGGGATCTGCTCAATTGGTTGTTTTGGTTGTGCAAAATGTTTACACATGTGTTTGTTGTGTGTTGCAGCTTCCCCGGTAGCACGTCGTTGCAACTGGCCGCTCGCAGTGGGGACTTGGATTGCATCCGGAAGCTGCTTGCCTGGGGAGCTGATCGGCTCCAAAGGGACTCAGCTGGGTGAGAACTAGACCCCTTCCATGGGTCAGCCTTATACATTGTTGGTGCATATAGCACCACCGTTTTAGGTGATCTTTTGGTAATCAGTAGAACTCAACTAACAAATTAACAAGTGAACTCGCTATGCATTTGCTGAATCCACATTTGGAAAGTTCACAATGCCACTATCAACAAACTTTGATATGTTCTTTTGATGAATTTCCAATATTGGTCCTGCTGAAATCTTATGATAAATGTTGTTGTTCCACCAGCATAATTCCGTATGTGGTGGCATAGAATTAGAAGCGCAACCATGGGGCATGTGCGGCATTGCTGAACCCTTCTTCGGCAGAGCCTATGGCCTGGCCTTCCCCGCTGAAGGTCTAGTGGTGGTGATCTCGACCCGCCCCAATAGATTGGCCAGCGTTGCCGTAGACAACTGAGGTGTTGCTGTTCCGCTACGCCAACCCCATCTTCCAGCCCCTCGCGCCTGAAACCCTAGCTCGGGATCCGCAGCACAGCAAGGTATGCATCCCTCCTCTCCCCCTTCTCTTCTCCTTCCTCTTGTCTCCCCCAATTTGATGCGTGCGTGCATTTTTTTTGCAGGTTCGTGAAGAGGTTGATCTGGTTTTGTGAAAGAAGGGGGCTAGCCATGGAGAAGATCCCATGGGGAGCTCCTTAGGGTAGGTTCTCCCACAAATCTCCTCAATTGGGATGTGAAGATGCAGAACTTCTGTTTTTTCAGGCAGTTGCTTTATTATATACCAAATGCACCAGATGCTTCTGATTTATTTTATGATCTTATGGCTGGGCTAGAGCAAAAATAGAGTTGCATATGATATCAATTGGCATCTAAATTAGTTCATCTTCCCACTTCCCTACCTGCTATAATGTGCTTGCAAGCTTAAAT
The DNA here is from genome assembly GCA_039707655.1 of Elymus sibiricus. NCBI lineage: Eukaryota > Viridiplantae > Streptophyta > Magnoliopsida > Poales > Poaceae > Elymus > Elymus sibiricus. The sequence goes on along the minus strand of CM077669.1, from coordinate 233,442,046 downwards.
TTTGTGCTTCTATTACTACCTGCTATAATGTGCTTGCAATCTTAAATTTTCTGCTTCTATTGCTATGGGCCGATCTTTTGCGGTAAAATAATGATGTTAGATATCTGTTGGTTGTTGTATATGGGCAAGACGAATTGAATCCTGTTGTGTAATTGTCAATTCTAGATTATATTGGTGTTTTGCGATCCTGTTCTAATTAATGTGTATAGTTCAAGCCCTTGTTTCTATCTAAATGTGTGCATAGAAGTTCAGTTACCTACTGTTAGCTTTGTATGTACTGCTACCAGATGAGTGCTTTCTTTGTAGTATTTCAACTTGGCATGCACATGTTTATTTCTAACTCTGCATGACATGAAATAATCATTTTCAGTGTTTTTCTCAACTTGTTTTCACTATCACTTGATATATACTTGCTTGTACTTGAAGTTGTGGGTTAATGATGGTGGTTTTGTTCTACTTGGATGCATTGGTACCCATCATCGAGCGAACGGATGCAACAGCAGCAAGAAGATCATGGTCGTGCGCATCATCAAGCATACCATGGAGATCATCTACCTCCTCGCCAATGCTAACTCAATCCAGATCATCATCGATGCTATCATCCACATGTATCTCTCTTGGTTCCCTTTATTCTCTCATGCCTTTGTGATGTTAGTATGCATGCGCAAACTAGTATTGTTAGATCTTGCCAATTGAATGGATGGTCATGGTAGTAGAATGGTATTTTGTTTTAGGCGCAATGTGTAGCAATTAAGTTTATTGGACGACATGCACTTGAGCCACGTGTATTCATATTGTGTCTCTGTTTTCTTGTATGAATGAGTATCTCATTTTAACTAGTTGGAGAACAAAAAGCATGGTACTAGCTCAATTTGTGTCATCATTCTAAATAACTGTCATTTTCTTGAATGGTCTGTTCATAATATATTTGCCCCAGTTTTTCTGATTCTTCTCTGCTGATTCATGTAACAGGGAGACCGAGGAAGGCATGTTGTCATTTTGTTTGTTCTCAGCCTTGACTATGGTCGTCCAGCGTGTCCGGCATGTTGTTCATCTGACTATGGTCGTCCAGCGAGTCCGGCATGTTGTTCATGACATGAGCTTCTAAAGCTTGTAGAGCTTGTAAAGTATTGTATTACACTTGTACAGCTCGTTACACTTTTTGCTCATATGTATTGGCACGGATAGAGCTTGTTACTGTGATTGCCATTGTATTACGTGATGTGATTGCTCTTATTTGAAATATCATGTGTGTTTTGTGTCTCTGCCAATTTAAATACTGGTTGAAATATGAAGAAAATGAGCCTGATAGATGGGACCCAGTTACCAGAACCTGACAACTAGGACCCATCTGACTAGTGGACCAATTTTATAAAAAAATGAAAATGAAAATGTTGAGACAAAAAGGCCACGACCCAAAAATAAAAAGGTTGCCATGTTGGTCTTGGCCCATGAAGCCGACCAAAAATTGACAGGAAAAAGATATAAATAGGCCGAATTGTTAGGTTGGGCCCATGTGAAGCACCGAACTGGACCGGGCTGATTCTGGTCAACGACCGATCCAATTGGTCTCAATTTTTCCCCGTTAGCTTGCCACGTTGGATCCGACGTGGCCTGGGCAGACAACCAACGACCAAAATAATTGGTCGTAGGACCAACGACCTTTTAGTTTGGTCGTAACCGTCTATGACCATTTCACAAAGAAGGTCGTTAAGTTTCATTAAAGACGGTCTGCTTTTGACCAACTGTTTTTGGTCACAAAAAGGTCGCAAATGAAAAACAATGACCATTCGGTGACCAATATTGATGGTCGCAAGTTAGCACATTTCTTGTAGTGATGGACTGGGACCGGAGCATCTCCTTCAATTTAGGTTTGATTGATCCACCACGCTCTCCATGAATTTCTTCGGGGCTTCCTGCAGCCATCTGGAGTGCTGCGTAGAAAGCTCGAGCGGCAGCGACTTCGACTCCTCCAGCGAGAGCGACGATGACAGATCCCCCCACATCAAGAGCGATGGCGAAGATTCTGATTAGGTGCAAATAGCGCTCCATCCGGATCTCGAGAATGAATCGCGCCATAGCTACGATTTTGTCTTTGAATCACATCTGATGTAACCCTACGGGGACACAAGAAAATGTGGTCGGGCACTTTTGACTAGATATGTACTATTTATCATGTTGTCTGTAATGAATAGCTAATTTCCCTTATGTGCAATTTTACACTTGTATGATCTTGATCCCTACACTTGCTGGAAATGCTTGTCGGTGCGCACATTCTTGTCGTGAGCGCTTTAGGAACGGATCCTTAGCAGCCTGCTGGCGATGCCGCTGCCGGTGAAACCACCTTGCCGTCTTTGTCGCAGCTACCTTTGTTGCCGAGTGGGCTCGAAACTTAAGAGTGGGAACAATTTCGACAAGGGTCCTTCGCGTGCAGGTTTTCTCATAAAAATGCTAAGAATCGTTCAAGGGAGAACAACTCAAAAGAAAGAAATTTTTTGAAAGCTTTTGTGACATAGCTTTTCTTTGATTTTCTTCTTGCCGCAAAATGACCGTCCTTGAATGCGTTTAGGTATCCGTACCATCACTCCTCCCCCTAGGAAGACTTGCATGTGGGAGGCCCTTCTGTCTTTTGAGAAAAATTAAGAAGAGAAAAAGAGAAGGTAGGAACCTTGCTAGTCCGGTAACCACTTTAAGCAAGTTATGGTGGTTACAACATTTTCATGCACATACATATAAAATAAATTTGTACTTTGACAAAAAGTTGTAGAACACTTAGCTTTATTGACTACGCACATGGTCTTTGCCTCGCTTTGTAAAAAGCATTACATGCCTTGCCGGCTGACTTGTACAAAAGAGACTGCCGGAGGGGGGGGGGGGCAACCGCGCCTCATGGGTAGAACTTGCGAAGATGCTCGATATTCTATGAGTTTTGCACCGGGGTGCCATCTTCAGTCTCTAGGTGGACGTCGCCAGGCCTAGTGACTTGTACCACCCGGTAAGGGCCTTCCCACTTTGGCGTCAACTTGATTGATCCCTTCGCGGACTGGATCCGGCATAGGACAAGTTCGCCTTCCTCAATGCTCCTGGCATGCATCTTGCGGCTGTGATAGCGGCGCGAGGCTTGCTGGTATCGAGCGGCACGTAGTGCAGCCTGAAGACGATCTTCCTCGATGAGTGTGGCATCATCTTGCCATAGTTGCTTTTGCCGGTCTTCATCAAAGGCCTGTACTCGAGGTGACCCGTATGTGAGTTCTGTGTGCAGTACCGCTTCTGCCCCGTAGACTAGGGAGAAGGGCGTCTTGTCGGTGGCTCGATTCGGTGTCGTCCTGATCGACCAAAGAACCGCCGGCAGCTCATCAATCCAGCACCTTCCGTGCTTGTGCAGTTGTCGAAAGTCCTTGTCTTGAGGCCTCGCAACACTTCAGCATTCGCTCTCTCCACTTGGATGTTGCTTCTAGGGTGGGCAACTGAGGGAAAGGAGATTTTTTTGCCGATATCTTGATAGTACTGCATGAAAGTGTTGCTGGTGAACTGTGTGCCATTGTCGGTGATGATCCTATTGGCCACCCTGAACCGGCGAACATTTCCTCTGATAAACTTGACTGCTGCTTGCACCTTTATCTTCCTCACTGGTTCCACTTCAGTCCACTTTGTAAACTTGTCGATTGCAATGAACAAGAATTCAAAGCCCCGGTAGCATGGGGAAAAGGGTCGACGATGTCAAGTCCCCAGACTGTGAATGGCCAGGAGAGTGGTATGGTCTGAGGGCTTGTGCTGGTTGATGTATCTGCTTGGCATGGAATTGGCATGCCTCACATGTGGTTACCACCGCCAAGGGAAGGGTTGTCAGCCAATAAAATCCTTGCCGGAACGCCTTACAAACAAGTGCGCGGGATCCGATGTGGGATCCGTATATCCCTTTGTGTATCACTGCAAATAGCTTTTGTCCGTCTTCCCATGGTATGCACTTCAATTTCACTGCATTTGGTCTTCTCTTGTATAGAGTGTTGTCCACGAACTGGTACATACTCGACTGTTGGGCTACCCTCTCAGCTTGCTCTTGTTCCTCGGGAAGCTCTCCTGTTTGGAGGTAATGGATGATTTTATGTGCTCATGCCGGAGCCTGTGTCCCAACGACAAGGACTAGAGGCATCTCTTCCTCCATGGGAGGTCTAGCTTCCACGGCAAGGCCCATGGGTCATGTTGGAGCTTGCTGCTCACCAGCAAGCGTCTTGTCGCTCCCGGTAACCTTCTTGGCAGCGGCTGGTAGCTCTGCCGGGAAGTAGTTGACAGGACTGATCTTTCTCTTCTTTGTTTAACGAGTTGATGGTGTGACGGATGGTTGAGTCAGTTGGAGTATAAAAGTACCTGGTTCTACAGGCAGCTTTATGGCAACTTGTTTTAACAAGTCATCAACAATGGTATTCTCTGCACGAGGGATGTGCTCCGTTTGTAGATCGTCAAAATGCTCTTCAAATTTTCTGACTTCATCTACATATGCTTCCATCAGAGGGCTTTGATAATCTTTGTTCACTTGACGCACAACAAGATGGGTGTCCCCTCGGACTATCAATATTCTGATGCCAAGGTTTACTGCTATCCGCAGACTGACAAGCAGTCCTTCATACTCAGTTGTGTTGTTTGTCAATACCTCCCGGTGTTGAGGACAAATATTTATTTAAATATTGCAGTCCTCCCGCCGCTTCTGGATTCCATTTCATTGGACCTGCCTTTTTCAAGATTTCCGCAAACTTGGAGATGAACCTGCTGAGGGCGGCGATGCAACCCGCCAAGCGGCGTACGTCCTTGACGCGCTTTGGTGCCCCCAACTGCTCGGTCGCTTCTATCTTGTCGGGGTTAGCTTCAATACCGCGTTGCGACATGAAGAACCCGAGAAGCCTGTCGGATGGGACCCCAAATACGCACTTCTTATGGTTGAGCTTCAAGTTGATCTTGCGCAAGTTTGCAAACGTATCTTCTAGATCTTGAATGAGTGTTGCTTTGTCCTTGATCTTCACCACTACATCATCCTTATATGCTTCCACATTTCTATGCAGCTGTGGCTCAAAACCAATCTGGACGGCTCTTGCAAATGTTGAACCAACACTCTTCAACCCGAAAGGCATACACTTGAAGCAGTATGTGCCACATGGGGTTATAAATGCGGTCTTTTCTTCGTCTTCCTTGGCCATAAAGATTTGATAATAACCAGAATAGGCATCAAGGAATGACAGCAGGTCGCAGCTGGTGGTAGAATCCACTATCTGGTCGATGTGCGGCAAGGGAAAGGGGTCATTTGGACAAGCCTTATTTATATCAGTGAAGTCGATACAAAGCCTCCACTTTCTGTTTGCCTTCCGCACTACCACTGGATTTGCTAAACACGTGGGGCGGACCATGCCTCTGATCAGACCTACTGCTTCTAGTTTCTTGATCTCTTCGGCAATAAACTCTTGCCGCTCCAGGGTTTGATTCCAAACCTTCTGCTTGACGGGGCATGCATGGGGACAAACGACAAGATGGTGCTCAATCACCCCCCTGGGAACACCTGGGATGTCAGATGCTTGCCAGGCAAACACATCGACATTCGCCCACATGAAGGAGACGACTGCGCTTTCCTATTTCCTGATGAAGGGTGGCACCTATGTTGAAAGTACCGCCCTTCCCGTCCTCCCTCGCGGCCACTTGTTTAGTCTTGGGGATTGTCACCTTGCTTTTCTTGCTCCTAGCAGCAGAGCTCTCTGGCAAGTCCTCGACGGGTGTGCTGCACTCTACGACACGCTTCCCGAAGTTCTCACCAGGCGTCTTGCTGGAACTCTTGTTCTTCTTCCCCATGGGAGATTTGCCGGCAGGAGCAGGTGCCTTGTTGGCAGATGCTTCCACTGCCTCCCGGTAGAGCTTATCGATGCAGAGGACTGCCCTTTTGTTGTCGGCGTGGACGGTGATGACGCTTATCGGTCCTGGCATCTTCAGCGTATTGTAGGCGTGGTGAGACGCCGCCATAAACTTTGCCAGTGCCGGTCAGCCCAAAATTCCATTGTACGGCAGCGGCATCTTCGCAACATGAAAAACAACTTTCTCTGTCCTGAAGTTGACCTTGAGGTTGCAGATTACTGGTGAAACAAACAATGGCACACACGCAGTAGCAGTGGTGCGGTCAGGGTGATCCTCAGCGACAAAAATGATGGGAGTGTTTGACCACTTGAGGGGTTTCCTTGCCTCTGCTGCTGGCTCTACTGTGTTAATCTCACGGGCCCACTGCTTGAGCTTCAACTGAGAGGAGTGCAAAGATGTGCCTCCATCAACGCACATGGCATCTATTGCTTTCTAAAATTCTTGGCCTTCAGATCCCTCTTCATCTTCATCATCATCGCCCTCGTCATTAGATTTCTTATCTCGGCCCCTGGCAGGCTTCTCTTTCTGCTGCTTGGACTTGCCGCGGCGACCACCACAGCCACCACGGTTTTTCTAGCCAGAGCTACCAGTAACATCTTGGCCCTTCTCCTTGTCGCGCCTTTCGTACTCTTGCTTTTGTTTCTCGGCAAGTTTTTCGACTTGGTGGCACTCGGTGATGTCATGGCCCTTGGTGAGGTGAATTTTGCAGTATGACATGTCGGTCTTTTCTCCTGCCGTGGCCTCGTCATCGCCGGAGCATGCCGCAGCCTCCTTGCCGGAGCCTTCGCTCTTTGCTTTCTTGTCGGCCTTGGGGTTGCCGGAGCCCTCGACGGCCATGACTGCTTTGCCCTTATGCTTCTGGTTGCGCTTTCGGCCTTTCTTCTTAGATGTGGATGCGTCTTCGTCGTCGGAGTCGACCTCCGCGCCGGCGTCCTCTCTGGGGAGTCTCCTCCCTTCCTCAATGCGCGCACACTTATCGACCAGAGCATAGAGCTCGGGGATATCATGCACCTTGTTGATACTCATCTCCTCATGCATCCGCCTGTTACGCATGTTCGTGTGGAACGCGGCAATCACTGCGGCAGGATGGATGTCGGGGATGTTGTGTTGCACACGGCTGACCCTCTGGATATACTTGTCGAGGGATTCACCGTCTCTCTGGGGGATCACGTGCAAATCACTGGGCTGTCCTGAGAGCTTGTGTCCCCCGTGGTATGCGCCAACAAGTTGATTGCACATGTCCGCCCAAGAGGAGATGGACCCTTCCGGCAAGTTCATCAACCAACTTCTCACGTTAGGCTTGAGGGCCAATGGGAAGTAGTTGGCGAATACTTTCTCATCGCGTTCCCCGGGAGCTTGCGCCGCGATGGTGTAGATTCCAAGGAACTTTGACAGGCTGATCTTGTTGTCGTATTTGTCTAGCAAGAGTTAGGCTTCAAGGTCTTGGTGGAGGGCCAGCAGACTTGTCGCAACTCATGGGTGAACGCCGGACAGCGTATCTCGTAAGGTAGGCTGCCGGATACCTCGGGCGCAGGCTCGTCGGCGTCTGGATCGGCACAGCCATTTGACTGGCGACATGTCTCTTGCCCCCGCTCGATGGTGGTGCGGCCCTCCTTCCTCCGATCCTTCAAGACTCGGTGTTGATCTTGCCGCTGCCGCGGGTCTGATGACGTGAAAGACATCTTGTTAGGAGTCTTGGTCTGGCGGTTCTGTTGTCGTTGCTGTTGCGGGGGTGACTGCACCGTAGGTGTCCCGTGAGCATGTACTATGCCCGGCGGCAGGCCTTGTCGGCTCCGCGTGGCGTGTTCGTGAGGGCCCTGCTGCCTTCGGCTTGTCGCGGTTGGCGAAGCTCAGTAGGCTCTGGATGCTGGCCCTCCAGTCTTCCATCTTCTCCGGCGCGGGAGGAAAGTCCAGCAGAAGCTGGGCTTGCACCAAAGCCTCCTCCGTGGTCCTCGGCAAGGTACGATGCGAAGCGTTGGTCACACTCTTGCTTCAGAGAGAGTCATGAAGAGCGTTGTCCTGCCCCGACGTCCGATGCCTATTCTCGAAAGGAGGTCGATGACGAGTTTGGCCCTACGTGTTCTGAGAATGACGCACAGGGGTCTTGTCCGCATGCTGCCCAGGATCATTGTTGTTCCGTGGGTGTTGATTGCGGTTGTCTTGAGAAGGAAGCAGTGGAGGTCTCGCCGCCGATGTCGCCACTATCGCTGGCGCGACCACCGTAGTCGCTACTGCAGCGTTGGTTCCGAGCCCCACCGGTGCATCCGTGGACATTACAACGACGGGGTCTGGGTCGCGGATCACGGAGCTCCGTGCACTGTTGTTGCTACACTCACCAACACGGTGAGTGCAGTGCGCACCTCTGTCGCCGTCACATGTAGTCGCCTGCGAAGGTAGCTCGGACATAGATGAGGTGGCTGCCGATGCGTCTTTGGCCTTCTTGGGTGCCATGGGCGTCGATGAATATGCTGATGAAGACACGCAGAAATTGGTGAAGATTCGCGCACGCGACCCCAAATATGTCGAGGTACGACAATCTATGGGACCTACGAGGCACCTTTGCGGTTCAACTGAGAGGATCGATGGACACAAAGAGCATCACCAATCCAAGCAGGCTCAGCGTTTAGACAAGTTCGGGCCACACGGGAGCGTAAAACCCTACGTCTTGTGTGTTGTCGATTATATGAGTCCAAAGTACAGAGAGCGTGACAACCCGGCAAGGATGCTCGAGAGTGCAGCTACCCGTGCAAATGGACCGGGTTTCGCCCTTTTGAGCAAGGTAGCCATGGACCTCCTTTTATAGGTTAAGGGGTTACCAAAGTGGCTCAAATATTCATTACATAGGGTAAAAAGTAGATACAGTAGCTGCCAAAACCACTGACATAAGCTACAGTGGGAAATACCTAACCCTGATGGATTAGGACAGGCACATTAAATGCGCGGTGAGGTGTCACGCTGGCGCCGTCTCTCGGCAAGGAACATCTCTTCTTCTATGTCATTCGCCCGGCTACCTTCTATTCTTCCGCCATGCTAATGGAACGGGTGTCATTAAAGTTGTTGTAATTCCAGCAAGCTGCCACGCGTCCTGACAAGTTCTACCTAACCGCCTGCCCGCCCTACACCTAACTGATGTAGACAATCATCCTGATGAGGTGGAGCGATGGCTTGACAGTGTGATCTTGTCGGGCACGCCTGCTGTCAGGTCTCCTCCACCGGCAAGGAGGCCTTCCGGTTGTCTTGGTCTTCGCTTGGTGTTGTTTTGAGTGTAGTACTCCTCCGGCAAGGCTTGTCGGTCCAGAGGCTGCTACCGTCTGTGCACAAGTCAGGGTGCTAAAGGGCCCGTTCTTTAGTACACCGACAAGTACTTTGATAAATTGTAATGTGGATGGACCAGTACTAAGGTACTTTTCCTACTTGAACAAAAACCTACTGATGAACACACCCTCTCGCAAGCATCTGCAACTATGAAAGAAGAATTAAGAGAAATCTAACCATATCATGAAACATATGGATCCAAATCAACCCCTTACATCATAGTCCATAAACTAGGGTTTAAGCTTCTATCCTCACGCAACCCCTCGTAAACTTAGTACTCAACAATGATTTCTCCTAAGACCAAAGATGGTGAAGTGTCAATTAGTCGACGTTCACATGACACCACTAGAGGAAACACAACATACATGTCATCAAAATATTAAACGAATACCAACTTCACATGATAATTTGTAACAATACTTCTCACATGTCCTCAAGAACAAAAGGAACTATTCACAAATAATATTCATGTTTATTATCAGAGGAGTTAAATATGTGATTAACAATCTGAACATATGATCTTCCACCAAGTAAACCAACTAGCATCAATTACAAGATGTAATCAACACTACTAGCGACCCATAGGTACCAATCTGAGATTTTATGACAAAGATGGAATCCAAGAGATGAACAAGGGTTTGCGATGAGATGGTGCTGGTGAAGATGTTGATGGAGATGAGTCCTCCCATGATGAGAGGAACATTGGTGATGACGAAGGCTTTGATTTCCCCCTCCCGGAGGGAAGTATCCCCGGCGGAATCGCTTTGCCAAAGAGAAAAAGTGCTCCTACCCAGGTTCCGCCTCGGAACAGCGGCGCTTCATCCTGAAAGTCTCCTCTATATTTTTTCTGGGGAAAATGGCCTCATATGGTAGAAGATGGGCACTGGAGGGCCCCCGTGGGCTCCACAATGGTGAAGGGCGTGCCTAGGGGGTAGCGCGCGCCCCCTGCCCTTGTGGGCCCACGGTTTATCTTCACGGAGTTTCTTCTTTCCAGTATTTTTTATATATTCCAAAAATAAATCTCGATAAATTTCAGGTCATTTGGAGCTGCAAGAATAGCTATATCTTTTGTAGCTTTTCAGGTCTAGAATTCCATCTGCTGGTAATTTCCCTCTTCAAATAAATCTTGCAAATTAAGAGTGAAAGGCCATAAGAATTGCATCATAACGATCAAAAACATTGTAAATAATAATAGGAAATCTTGATGCGAAATGGACGTATCAAATGGTCAACTCCTTTAAACTGATGGCAAGGCTTTGTTTGGGCTTTTGTGGGAATGGGTCGAGCGGTGAAGGGGAAAAGTGAGGAAAGTTAGATGCCATAGGCAAAGCTGAGCACAACTAAGGAATCAAGGGCATAAAAATAGAAATCCCTAGAAGAAACTCCTTGATACTTTCAAATATGTTTATATTCATGAAAAGAAAATATATCTTGTCATTATCAATACTAAACTTTTTGTGCACGAAGAAAAGAGATTATTGCAAACTCTGAGAAAGCACTAGGTTGCAACGGGATATACCCTTGATGATCGTAAAGGCACTATGTGGGGACCCCGACTCATAAGTCGAAGTCACCGAATGCACGTGTTCAGTAATCCTAGAGATCAATGCTCACTGAACACACAGAAGCTGAATAACAAGAGTCTTATATCCATTACATACCGTCTTACACAAATTATGACCATTATGGCCAAGTCTTACATAGATTGGGCCATGACCAAACATCAAACAAATACTCGCAGCGAAAATTTTCAGTGATAGCGTAAACCCATGCCATCTGCCTTAACCCTACAGGCATTCTGACTGGGAAGCGGCCTAATTCGCATGTACGTTACCAAGGTACTCTTCATCATATTCCTGCTCTTCCATGCCTGGACAATCAAATAACTAGTGGCAAGCCAATGAGTACTTTGAATGTACTCGCAAGCAACCCATGTTCAGAACAAGGTATCCATGCATGGTTTATCACTTAGAAGGTAATTTTGCAGAAAGCTAATTTTGAGTGTAGTATCATGTCCTAACATTTGTAAAATCATGCACCATGGGGTTACAGATACCCATATGAACAGGTTATAGATATCGATATAAATAGAGTATCCCAACTCAAGTTTCATCATCTCATCAAGTCATCAGACTTAGCCCAAGTATCTCTTTTGTCACACACACCAAGTTTTGTAAAACAATGGATGTAGCCCAAGAGCGGTCATCCAACTATCCTTGACTGTGAACACGGCTATTTGAAAGTTACACTTTGCAGAGGTTGCACAATTTACCCACAAGACTCGGGGAACTTCCGTGTCAAGGCACGACTCGCAGTATATTACAAACCCAAGGTAAGCACCCAAACAATGTCTTTCCCTTGACAACACTAAATGAAGAGTCCACTCGTTGGTACCCAGCACTCATGATGTACATCACAAGTACCATCCCTGAGGGGACACAATGGTGTCCCCGGTGTCTTTGAAAACAATCATAGTCGTCCCTCCAGGCACGACCCCATATCGAGAGAGTAACTCTGGCCCTCCCGCCACTAGTAATGCGGGCTCTCTGCTAGCATCAACCAAAGTAATCAACAAAGCCCCATCCCACAAGGGGTATCACGGTTGTACATGTAAGGTTGGATTAACGGTCGCAATATAAACCAATCCCTTTTAGAAAACAACACACACACTTGCCTCAGTACACCACTTCTTTCTCAAGCAGTTACCTAGAACATCATCATCTCCCTCGGGCATTAGTGGCACCCGATGGGGTTTTCGTAAAGTCTTTGGTAAAACACTTTGTTTTCTAACTCATGCATATTCTCCTTCCCACTTGGGTAGCAACTACTTGCACCTATCTACTTCCCACCTGTATAACCCTCAACAGAAGGTAGGGTCATGCACAATGCAAGTATCAACGAGCAATGCATCGGAGACAACCCAACGAGGTGGTCACCATACCATCATGTTTTTATGAAACATTCAAAAAACTATAATGCCATGCATAAAAGTAGGTTCATCAACATGGTCAAAGGGCTGCTTGCCTGGCTCAACAAAGTTTTCGGGGTCTTCAAATGCTTCTGGTCCAGCTCGCTCATAAACTTTGTAATCTAACGTTGCAAAATAACGGGCACAAATAAGGCCATAGCAAAAGTAGGAAAAATAAAACACTCAAAAAAATGTCAACATAACGAGTACTAAATTTTAAACTAAAAATTGTACATGTGTTGGTTTTGGAGTTCGAGTGACGAAAATGAAAATTTGGATTTTTTACTATGATTTTAAATACCAAAACATGGATTTAATTTGGGACAGAACAAAAAAGGTTCACTAAATGGTATATAAGTGGCACCATTAAATAGGTTGGATTTAAAAAAAAAATTAGAAATTTGAATCACCTCATTTGGACAAATATTTTGCCCTGAGGAATTTTTGGACATATACTGGAAATGGAAAAAGAAAAATGGTCAGCAAAGCCATTGGGCCAAACTTGCCCGCAGCTGGACCGGCCCGAGGCCAAACCAGGCCGGGCGAGCCGGGGTGCGCGCGCCTCCCAGGTTGAAACCTGACGTGCAGGCCCCTGCTGCCAGTGAGAGGGAGGGCACGAGAGAAAGCCATGAGGCTGACGAGCGGGCCCCGCCGGGGTCGTCGTCAACCTCCGGACGGCGGACGGTGAGGCTCACCGGCGGCGCTGCAGAGCATGGTGAGGCGAGGAGAGGACAAGAACGGGGTCAGGGAGTTGCCGCCGTTCGGGTGGTGGTCGAGGGGGTCGTCGGAGTGACCTGAGTCGCCGGTGATGAGCGTACGTGGCGGAGAAACTTTGGGTCAACATTGTACCAGTCACCACGTCTTGCAAAATGGTGCACGAAGGGAGGGGAAATGATTAGGGCACTGAGGGGATCTTATACGTATCCGTCGTATCTATAATTTTTGATTGGTTCATGCCAATATTCTAGAACTTTCATGTACTTTTGGCAATATTTTATATTACTTTTTGGGACTAACTTACTTATCCAGTGCCCAGTGCCAGTTCCTGTTTTTGTGTGTTTTTTGATTCGTAGAAATTCCATATCAAATGAAGTCCAAGCGCGATAAAAATTTACGGGGATTTTTTTGGAATATATGTGAATTTTGGGAGTCGGAATCAACGCAAGACATGCCCGAGGGCCCCACAAGCCAACGAGGCGCGGCCTGGGGGGGCCACACCCTGATGGCTTGTGGCTAACCCTTAAGTCGGTTGGGGCCCTTCTTCCGCCGTAGTAAAGATATTTTCGCGATAAAATCCCCTCAAAATTTCAGCCCGATCGGAGTTACGGATCTCCAGAAATTTAAGAAACAGTGAAGGGGTCCGAAAACAGTCGCAAAAACAGAAGAGAAACAGAGTGATAGATCCAATCTCAGAGGGTTTCCTGCCCTCCGGGAGCCATGGTGGCCATGGACCAGAGGGGAAGCTCTCCTCCCACCTAGGGAGGAGGCCAAGGAAGAAGAAGGAGGGGGGCTCTATCCCCCTCTCTCCCGGTGGCCCCGGAGCGCCGCCGGGGCAACCCTCATGATGGCGATCTACACCAACAAGTTCACCGCCATCACCACCAACTCTCTCGCCCTCTATGCAGCGGTGCAAAACCTTTTATCCTCGCTGTAATCTCTACTTAAACATGGTGCTTAATGCTATATATTATTATCCAATTATGTGTGGCTATCGTATGATGTTTGAGTAGATCTCTTTTGTCCTACGGGTTAATTGTGGTATGATGTTATTGATATGAGTTGTATGTTGATATGGTGATGTCCTAAGGTGCCTTCCATGAGGCGCACACATGAAGGATTCACGCTGGAGTGTTTGCAATATGTTCATTATTCGCTTATAGTGGGTGGCTACAGTGACAGAAGCTTACACCGGAGTAAGGGAGTTGTTTGCGTATGGGAGTAAAGAGGACTTGATGTTTAATGCTATGGTTGGGTTTACCTTAATGATTTCTAGTAGTTGTGGATGCTTGCTAGAGTTCAAATCATAAGTGCATATGATCCAAGTACGGAAAGTGTGTTAGCGTATGCCTCTCCCTCATTGCATATGACAAGTACCTATCATGTTATATTGAATTGCCTGTGGACAATCTTTCTCTTGCGTTACACAAAAGGCTTTCTAATAAACATATTACTTATTAATCTTTGTCTAAATAGCCCCTAACTTTTATTTACTTCTTTATTATCTTGCAAAACTATCTATTACACCTACTAAGTACTTCTAGTTTTATTCCCACAAAGTAGTTTCATACTTGTTCGAGACAGTATTAATTCTACCTTTAGCTCCTCATTCGGTTCGACACTCTTACTTATCGAAAAAGGCTACAAACGATCCCCTACACTTGTGTGTTATCAAGACCTTTTTCTAGCACCGTTGCGGGGAACAATAGCGTAGTGGTTGATATTTTCGTATGTGCTTGTTTGCTTTATCGCCAATTAATTTTTATTTTCTGGTATAAGTTGTTTTCTATCTTTAGTTATGGATATGGAATACGAAACACCAACAAAATTAGTTGTACATGCTACTCATGGAGATGGGGAATGTCCTAAAACCCTCGATGATGGTTATGTGGAAAACATTAAATACTGCTTTGATAATCCTCAGAAATCCCCATTCAACTTGATAATGGGATACACGTTGGATCAACGTGAGTACTTTAGGGATTATTGCTTGTCCCAAAAAGGGAAACACTTATGGGATCAAATTAACATGTTGTGTTAGTATGTGTCGGGACCCCGATCCTAAGCCATAAGAATCTAGCATGTAACACATCACATCACTTTGCAGCCTCACGCATGGTTATCCCCACGGCTGCCACCTTACCTGGGCCGGGACCGTTTGCGTCTTTTGGCTCACGTATGTGAATATGTCGCTAGCATTCAAATGTCAAAGAACCCGGGCTGACATGACTAGTCGTAGAACCCAAGTAGCACATCCATACAGGGACAGGCGTACATAACCTAGCAATGCAGGTGTCAGCCTCCAGCATGTGTAGACGAGTCGTAGCAAGCTACATGGACTCCATTACGCCGTGAGACATTTCTGTCATCAACTGCGCGTAGACGAGTCATAGCAGGCTACAAGGACTCCATTACACTACGAGACGTTTCCCCGAAGGGACAGACACAGCAGCAAAGAAGGATACACGCTGGTCAATCAATGTGTCCGGAGCAGTAGCAAGCTACCAAGGCTCGGTGGAAGCACAAAGAGGCAGTTCCCTGTAAAGAGTACTCCTAAGGCACACAACTAGGTGTCGGATCCCATACATACCATTGCACGTCACACGTACGCACGACATGCCCGATATGCATAGATACAACTATGGCATCACAACATAACCATACAACAACATATCATTTATTTAGAAGGCTCCAGAGAACCTCCATAGAATAATGGTACAAACAGGGATCACATGACCCATCATTCAGAGCATACAACCAACAAGCGGAAGACATATGTCTGGGTACAGACATCTACTAAAAGTGGCTGGAGGAGCCTGAAAAGCTATAACGACCCTACCAGAGGAACAGACCTCTGTCTCGGATTCCCAAGCTAATCCGGTCAACGTAGCACCTCACGTCATAAGGAACACTATTGAGACTGACGTCTCATCTGCAAAAACATAAATGAAGCAACTGTGAGTACAAAGGTACTCAGCAAGACTTACATTAGAACTATCTACATATGCATCATTGTCAACAGAGGGGGGTTGTGGAGTTTATTGCAGCAAGCAAGCTTTGACTCTTGGCTAACCTATACTACGACTACAAGTAGTATCTTTGAGGTGGGATAGCGCACACGATTCCACATATTCACCAAATCAATACACCACTATGGATCCACTCCCGTCTCCCTACGAGAAGGCCATCCATAGCACTCACACTTATCTTGAGCATTTTAGAGTATTTCTTTCACTTGTGTATGTACCACATAAGTTCTCCAAGTAGTCCATATCCGAGGACGCGGCTATTCGAACAGATTCATAACCCTGCAGGGGTGTACTTCTTCACACATGCTCCCGCCACTTATCGCCATGTGCACGTAAAAGGCACCTCGGCAACCTTCAAGCGGAAGCCTAGCAAGGGAGTCGGCCACGAACGTCAATCACACAAGACCCTAGTCCAGGTTTATCGCCTATTTGAGACTGAACCCGCACGGAAGTCCGGCCGAAGTTTCCGCTACGGCCTCAAACGATGTGCGCAGGGTTCCCAAGCCCACCGTTCGGGTGCCACTTGGTACACCGTGCCATTGTGTCTATACCGCATCACAGCCCACCCCGTCGGGCAGCGCTATGCACGGCCGCCAACACTTTTCCTACAAACACCAGGAACTAATTGCAACTCCTGGACAGGGATCAAGGCGATTAATAAGCCGAGAGGGTCAATTAAGTATCCCAATGTGCGGTAGTATCTTGTCTTGGATAACATACACAGAACTCAGTTCTTAAGGATAGTCCCAATGAGACAACCCGCCATGTACTCCTACATGGCCTCTCATCGCTACCTTTACCAAAATGGATTCACATCCTTAGCTCTCACACAGCAGGATAGAAACATATCCATTCCGATTCATCACCCAGATGGATCAGACCCGACACGACTCTAAGCATAGCAGGCACAGTAAGTAAGCAAGCATGGATGAGTAGGCACATCAAGGCTCAAACAGTTGCTACTCATGCTAAGTGGTTTCAACTATTTACTGTGGCAAGGACAGGTCATGCAAAGGAATGGTTTCAACTACCGAGAACATGTAACAATTGAATCGTTGTTGTCCTAATGCAGTAAAAGAGAGCAGGAGCGAGAGAGTAGGATTTTATCGGGATGCTCAAAGAGGGGTTGCTTGCCTGACAGTTCTGAAGATAGAAGATCTCTTCATCAATGTCAACGATCATAATGTCGGAACAACGTCTACCAAGGAAGAACAAACACCGGCAAACAAGAAGGAACAACATTCAATTCATGCAATGCACAACCATGATGTATGCTATGACAAATTAAAGTACGCAATTGACCTAGAGGAATAATTAACCAAGTTAATTGAAGTGGAATTCAAATAGGCATCAAATTCCAACTAAAAACTATTTATCAAATTTTTCCTAGTCATAAAATGTCCTAGTTGGTGATGTTAACTTGTTCAAACATGGATGATCATGGCATAAATAGATTCATTGGATTTATCTGATCATTTTTCATATATAAATTATTTTCATCTGAGTTACGGTTGAATTTCTATGAATTTTAGAAATTTATAGCATTTTCTGAAATATAATAAATCATTTGAATTACTTAAAAATCCAGAAATGCTTTATTGTGTCAGCGTGATGGCAAGGTGACGTCAGCGGTCAACAGAGCTAGCCCAGGTAAAACCTGGCCGGTGGGACCCGCATGTCAGCGTCTCTGGCTTAACCACAGTGGTTTATTTTAATCCGGGGTTTAGTTAGCGGTTGGGGTCCAGTGTCAGTGGCACATGAGGGGGTTAGTTAGTTCCGTCATTAAGCTAATGACGGCGCCACGTCAGTGCCACCGGCGGCAACCGCCGGCGACCAACAGAGCGACGGAGGCACGCCGGAATCGTGGCTCCGGCGTCCATTCGATGCGCAGACGGGCGGAATGGGTTATTGGGGCCGCGGCGGTTCAGTTGGCGGCAGCTGGGTGGCCGGCGGGGCACCAGAAGTACGCCGGTGACGAGCCTATGCGGCAGCGGGATTCGACCATGGTGGAAATCGCGGCTAGGGGTCGAGCGGGGCAGCGGGCTTACGGGGAGGAGCAAAGGGAGCTCACAGGGATGCTGATGAGCTGGCCAGCGGGCTCGGGGACGACCGGGATGGCGCAAATTGACGGCGAGGATCCACGGCGGCCGGCGGTGAAGATGGAGAGGACTAAGGCGATGCGGCGGAGCTCGTGGACACTAAGGCAGGGCGAGGCATGGCCGGAGGGTGCGGCAGCAGCGAACGGCAGCGAGCGGCGCTCTCGGTTCCGGTGATAGAGAACAGAGGAGAGGGAGAGAGCGAGTGGAGGCGTGCACGGGAGGGGGTCTCGGCGTCCTTATCGCCCTCGCCATGGAGCGGCGGAAGCAGGAGGTGGCGCGGCGCGTGGTCGCGCGCATCGGGCACACGCCCTGTCCTCCTGGCAGGAGGAGGAAGAAGACCCCCTGCCCCTGGTGGGCTGGGCTGGCTTCTCTCCTGGGCCAGGTAAGGTAGGTGAGGTTTCATTTCTATTTTTTTCTATTTTCTATTTCTGCAATTTGTTTTGATTTAATAAAAATACTAAACCATTTTATAAACTCCTGAAAATAATTGTGGGCAATATCTGAATTATTCCAGAGACCCTCAACTATTTTTCATAATTTTTGGAGCACTCAGATATATATAGCAGTTAAATGCCCCAATTCAAAAACAATATGAGTTAGTTCGAAAATCCAAAAAGATCCTAGAATTGTGTGCATCATTTTTGGAAGAGGTTTTCACCTTTTTTAGAAATGATGAACTTTTTCAAAGGGCATTTTGGGTTTATTGAAAAATAATTTTAGCTTGATCCTATTTGGATTTGATTTTGTGCTAGGGTTTGATCATCCCTATTTCTCATTTAAAAGAAATTAACATGATGCCATGGATGCCAATGCAATTATTTACAACCAATATTCTATGGCTGTGACAGTATGCTTGGAATTTATGCTTGAGATGTGATTATACTTGTTGCTCTAAGATGGAGGCTCAACACCTTCCCTTTCAATGTGAATTTTATGATAATAAAACCTTGGCTTCTTATGCTAATGATATATATGATTACTATGATGTGGAACAAATAGAAGAATTTGTTGCTTTTAAGGGTGCTTATGAAATTGCTTCTTTGATTGAAAAGTATGATGCTATTCTTTACAAATCTGAAAAAAATTCCATGCTTAAATATTGCTATGAGAACTATGAATACAATGCCTATATTGATGAATTTATTGAGAGAATGTCTGCTGCCTTGGAAGAGACTAATATTTTGCGGGAATCTATGGAAGAAGAAATTGCTGAAACTGTGAGTTCATTAGATGAAAAAGATGAGGAGGAGAGCGAAGAACAAAAGGAGGAACAGCGGATTAGCTACCCGTTCCCACCTTCTAATGAGAGTAACTCTTCAACTCATACATTGTTTAATTTCCCTTCGCACATACCGAAGGATGAATGCTATGATCCCTTGGATTCGTTTGAAATATCCCTTTTTGATGAACTTGATGCTTGCTATGCTTGTGGCCGTGATGCCAATATGAATTATGCTTATGGAGATGAACTTGCTATAGTTCCTTATGTTAAGCATGAAATTGTTGCTATTGCACCCACACACACGATAGTCCTATTATCTTTTTGAATTCTGCCAACTACACTATATCGGAGAAGTTTGCACTTATTAAGGATTATATTAATGGGTTGCGTCTTACTATCACACATGATGATTTTGATGAATATAATATGCATGTGCTTGCTGCTCCTACTTGCAATTATTATGAGAGAGGAACCAAATCTTCACCTCTCTATGTTTCCAATACGATAGAATTGCAAGAAATCACTTATGCTATGTATTGGCCTTTACTTTGTGTGCATGAATTGTTCCTTTATGACATGCCAATGCATAGGAAGAGAGTTAGACTTCGTTGTCATATGATATATGTTACTTTGTGCTCACTACTAAATTACAAATCATTGTTCATTAAAATTGTTTTGATATACCTTGGGATCCGGGTGGATCAATTACTTAAGCACTATATGCCTAGCTTAATGGCTTTAAAGAAAGCGCTGCCAGGGAGACAATCCGGAAGTTTTAGAGAGTCATTTATTTCTGTTGTGTGCTTTTAAAATAATTGAAAACAAAAAAATAAAGTGGGGAACTTAAAACCTTTTCAAAGAAAAGTGAAAGTCCGAAAGACGAGCATCGTTGAAGTGGGGGCTAGCCTTGAACTTTGTTCATGCCCATGGAAACTTTGTGAATCTTGATTACAAAAACTTTTCAAAAATAATAATTATCTCCTTGTATAAATCCATTGTATTATAAAAATAATGTGCCAAGAATTACCTTTAGGATGTTTAAATTGCTTGTTTGATATGTGCTGTGTAAAAACAGAAACTTTCGCTGTAGTGTTTGAATTTTCATATTTTACTGGAGCCTGCATCTGAATTTTTTACACAATACTGTTATACAAATTCTTAATTACGTCCTAAGTATTCAGAATTTTTTGAGTTACAGAAGTATACGTTGCATCTACACCTTTACAGACTGTCCTGTGTTTTCACAGATTGCTGTTATATTTGATTTCCTTGCATATGTTTGAATTCTTGTTGAGCCCCAATGACTTAGGAGCCATATAATTGTGATAGCATACAGTGGGTAATGTTAGATTATAATTATGCAATAATGTTATGTCAGGACATGATGAGATTTGATGATTATGTACTAATGTTTCTAATGAAAGTTCTGTCAAGTTTTGTGTGGATAAAGTGTTCGAAGATCGAGGAGGTATCGATATGAGAAGAATAAGGAGACACAAGAGTTCAAGCTTGGGGATGCCCAAGGCACCCCAAGTAAATATACAAGGAGACTCAAGCGTCTAAGCTTGGGGATGCCCCAGAAGGCATCCCATCTTTCTTCTTCAACAACTATCGGTACGTTTCGGTTTTCGTTTTGTTCACATGATATGCATAAATTCTTGGAGCGTCGTGTGCCTTTTATTTTCCTTTTAGCAATGCACCATGCTGGTTTGGGAAAGTCCATGGTTGGTTTATATAATGCTCTTTGCACTTCACTTATATCTTTTGAGTATGGCTGTATAGAATGCTTCATGTGCTTCACTTATATCATTTGAAGTTGGATGCATGTTTCTCTACATATAGAAAACCGTTATTTGTATAATGCTCTTTAGCTACAATTATATTTATTAGAGCATGTCCAGGTCTTTTGTAGAAATAATTAAACTCTCATGCTTCACTTATACCTATTTAGAGAGTCAACAGGAATTAGTCATTTACATGGTTAGTCATAAAAATCCTACATAAAACTTGTAGATCACTGAATATGATATGTTTGATACCTTGCAATAGTTTTGCGACATTAAGATAGTAATATGTGGGTGCACTAGTGGATGATTGTGGATTAGTAAGAATATTGATGTTAAGGTTTGTGATTCCCGAAGCATGCACGTATAGTCTCTAGTTATGCGATGAAGATTGAAGCATAATTTATCCTTGATTGAAATCCTTTGTGTTGTTATAATCGGGGGCGCGTGATGATTAACTCCTACCGACCTCCTCCCTAGGAGCATGCGAGTAGTACTTTGATTCGAGAGAGCTAATAAAACCTTAAAATAAGTATGTGAGTTATTTATGACTAATGTGAGTCCATGGATATACGCACTCTCACCTCCACATATTTGGTAGCATCTTCGGGTACCGTGCATTGCCCATTCTCACCTCGAGGATCGGTGCAAATTTCGCCAGTGCATCCAAACCCCGTGACATGATACGCTCTGTTGCACATAAGCCTCATTATATCGTCATCAAAAGAGCCACCGTACCTACCTATCATGGCATTTCCATAGCCATTCCGAGATATATTGCCATGCAACTTCTACCGTCAGTTCATATGACTTGTATTTCAATTGCCATATTGCTTTGCATGATCGTAAGATAGCTAGCATGATATATACATGCCTTGTTCATTTTTTTATCTTTCGCTACGCTAGATCATTGCACATCCTGGTACACTGCCAGAGCCATTCATATAGAGTCAAATCATCCTATCAGTTTTTCATATTGAGTTGTAAGTAAATAAAAGTGTGATGATCATCATTATTAGAGCATTGTCCCAGTGAGGAAAGGATGATGGAGACTATGATTCCCCCACAAGTCGGGATGAGACTCCGGGCGAAAAATGAAAAATGGGGGAGGCCAAATGAGCCCACCACAAAAAAGGAAATGGGGGAGGCGAAAAAAGAGAGAGAAAAAAAGCCCACCAAAAAATAAAAAATATAAAAATGAGAGAAAAAGAGAGAAGGGTCTTTTCTACTATCCTTTACCACACTTGTTCCTCAAAGTGGCACCATGTTCTTCATATAGAAGTCTCTTGTTTTGTCACTTCCATATGCTAGTGGGAATTTTTTATATAACTTGGCTTGTATATTCCGATGACGGGCGTCCTCAAATGCCCGAGGTCTTCATGAGCAAGCAAGTTGGATGCACACCCACTTAGTTTCAGTCGAGCTTTCATACACTTATAGCTCTAGTGCATCCATTGCATGGCAATCCCAACTCCTCGCATTGATATATATTGATGGGCATCTCCATAGCCTGTTCATAAGTCTAGTTGATGCGAGACTTTCTTCTCCACATTTACACCTTTGAAACCTACCACCATACTCTATTCCACCTATATGCTATGTCCATGGTTCACGCTCATGTATTGAGTGAGTAATAAAAATCTGAAGCACATTCAAAAGTATGATCCAATTGCTTGGTTTGACACTGGGGTGCTCATGATTTATACTTTATGCTAGGAAGAGCAAGCATGACAAGCTATATGATTTTGTAGGGATAGCATTCTCTGGCATTATTATTTTGAAAGGACATGATTGTTTGCTATTAAACCTGAGTATGGATGTCTTTTTGTCAAATTATAGACTATTACCTCGAATCACTTGTATCTTAATATTCATGCCATGATTAGACAGTTGTTCAAGATTATGTTAGGCAGCATTCCACATCAAAAATTATCTTTCTATCATTTACCTACTCAAGGATGAGTAGGAATTAAGCTTGGGGATGTTGATGCGTCTCCGTCATATATATCTATAATTTTTGATTGCTTCATGCCAATATTCTATGACTTTCATATACTATTGGCAACATTTTATATTATTTTTTGGGACTAACTTACTTATCCAGTGCCCAGTGTCAGTTCTTGTTTTTTGTGTGTTTTTGTTTCGTAGAAATTCCATATCAAACGAAGTCCAAATGCGATAAAAATGTATGGAGATTTTTTGGGGGATATATGTGAATTTTGGGAGTCGGAATCAACGCAAGACGATGCCCGAGGGCCCCACAAGCCAACATGGCGCGACCTAGGGGGGCACGCCCTGATGGCTTGTGGCTAGCCCTTAAGTCGTTTGGGGCCCTCCTTTCGCCGCAAGAAATATATTTTCGCGATAAAAATATCCTCAAAATTTTAGCCCGATCGGAGTTATGGATCTCCAGATATTTAAGAAACGGTGAAGGGGTCCGAAAAAAGTCACGAAAACAGACGAGAAACAGAGAGATAGATCCAATTTTGGAGGGGCTCCTGCCTTCCAGGAGCCATGGCGGCCATGGACCAGAGGGGAAACTCTCCTCCCACCTAGGGAGGAGGCCAAGGAAGAATAAGGAGGGGGGGCTCTCCCCCTCTCTCCTAGTGGCGCCGGAGCGCCACCGGGGCAACCCTCGTGACGGCAATCTACACGAACAATTTCGCCGCCGTCACTACCAACTCTCTCCACCTCTATGCAGAGGTGTAAAACCTCTTCTCCCCGCTGTAATCTCTACTTAAACAAGGTGCTTGATGCTATATATTATTATCCAATTATGTGTGGCTATCGTATGATGTTTGAGTAGATCTCTTTTGTCCTACGGGTTAATTGTGGTATGATGTTATTGATATGAGTTGTATGTTGATATGGTGCTATCCTAAGGTGCCTTCCATGAGACACACACGTGAAGGATTCACGCTGGAGGGTTTGCAATATGTTCATGATTCGCTTATAGTTGGTGGCTAGAGTGACAGAAGTTTACACCCGAGTAAGGGAGTTGTTTGCATATGGGAGTAAAGAGGACTTGATGTTTAATGCTATGGTTGGGTTTACCTTAATGATTTCTAGTAGTTGCAGATGCTTAATAGAGGTCCAATCATAAGTGCATATGATCCAAGTACGGAAAGTGTGTTAGCGTATGCCTCTCCCTCATTGCATATGACAAGTATCTATCATGTTATATTGAATTGCCTATGGACAATCTTTCTCTTGCGTTACACAAAAGGCTTTCTACTAAACAACTTACATATTAATCTTTATCTAAAAAGGCCCTAAGTTTTATTTACTTGTTCGTTATTATCTTGCAAAACTATCTATTACACCTACTAAGTACTTCTAGTTTTATTCCCGCGAAGTAGTTTCATACCTTTTCTAGGTAAAGTAAGCGTTAGCGTGCGTATAGTTGTATCAGTGGTCGATAGAAATCGAGAGAGTATTTATTCTACCTTTATCTCCTCATTGGGTTCGACACTCTTACTTATCAAAAAAGGCTACAAAAGATCCCCTACACTTGTGGGTTATCAGAATCCAACAGAGAAGAAAGTGGAGCCGGAGGTGGTATGTACCCGGAGATCACCGAAGGTCCAACGCGGCTGAGCTCAGGATCGATCTCGAGCTCGGGTGGCCTCGGGGAAGAACTAGTGGTGCAGAAAGTCGACTGGGAGGTAGAGAGGTAGTCCCGAGGGGAGAGAGGGTCACGGGGGTGGCTTTAATAGCCCTGCCAGGGGTGCGCCGTGGACGAAAGTCCGGTGAGGTCGTGGCGGTCGTTAGAGGGCACGGGTGTTCGCGGGCTTGTGCCCTGGGCGTTCCTGGGTGAGGTCTCAGACCAGGAGAAGAGAGAGGGGAGCGAGGAAAGTACCAGGGGCTCGCGGGTGTGAATCTAGTGATTGGCCGAACGGGGCGGCGTCAGGCACGCGTGGCAACAGTCACCGGAGGGAGAGGGGAGGGGGCGGCAGACCAGCGTGTTGCGGATGCATCGCAGGCTTTGTAGGCGCGCGGGGAGGCTCGAGGAGGTCAGGGCAAGGGCAAGGCGCGGAGTCAACTCTCTAGAGCGCGGCTGCCTGCTCCAGAGCACGACTTTGGCCCGCATGGCATGTCTTTTGGCGCGCTCTGGCGCATCCACTTGTGCTCAACGGCTGCAGAAGGAATAAATAAGAGGTAGGGAGGCTTTGGATGCTCTGGAACTTGCCAGGAGGGAGAGAGATCTGAGGGGAACTAAGGAAAAGTGTTGTCCAGAGAGGAAAAGAGATGTTTTCTCCGCCTCAATCATGGAGTTTGCTGCCAAGAAATTTACTGGAGGTGGGAGTGGAGTTGCTGGTGCTGTGGTAAAAAGTTGGGCGCGAGGAGAACACTTGGGGTGCCTCAATCAGTGAGTTGGAATAATTCATAGAAGGTGTTTGTTGTGGTTTTGGGCTAGCTAGGTTGCTCTACTGGTTTTGATACTTAACAGGAGTGAGTGGCACTGATAAATGACCTTGACCACAAATTTTCAGATGAAATGAAGGAAGTAGCTAATGTAACATTTGTAA
The DNA here is from genome assembly GCA_039707655.1 of Elymus sibiricus. Taxonomy (NCBI): domain Eukaryota; kingdom Viridiplantae; phylum Streptophyta; class Magnoliopsida; order Poales; family Poaceae; genus Elymus; species Elymus sibiricus. The sequence goes on along the minus strand of CM077669.1, from coordinate 233,416,488 downwards.
ACCGTAAAAATGAGCAGATATTATTTTCCTTAGATCCAGTTGGGCTAATCTATTCTCCTTGATGAACCATTTTGTGTAGTGTCATCATCTGGGGATTAGATCTTGCCCATAAATTTTGAGACCAAATGGAGATACTTGACAAATGTAAAGTTGCTCAAATTTGGATCTGGACCGAGAGGGTTTTGGGGCACTTTTGTGAACCAAAACTATTTTGATTCAGATGTGGCAACATAATCATATAAGGCATATGGGACTTGCTGGAATTTTCTTGGATTTATTTGACTATATTTCTTATAGAAATATTTCAAATATTTGAAATATGCAAAAAGAGTTTTGGAGGACTTTGTTCAATATTTTGAACATGACCATGTGTTGGAACTCATATATATGGAAAAATATATGTCCACTGAGTTTCCATAAATTTTCTATAATATTTTGAAAACATTAAAATAAATTTTCCCTATAAAAGACGATTTCTAGCCCCAGAAAAAGGCATTTAAATAAAATACAAAAATAACTTTTAAAATAATATTATTATGGTTTTCGGAAGTCTTATAGATAATAGGTTTCTAAAAAAATCTTTGGGGAAAAACATTTACCCTAATTTGAGGACTTGTAGTACAAACCTCAGCTTAGGGGTTTTTGAAAGCCTAAATCAAATGAATGCTTTTTGGAAAAAATAATATTGTATAAAAATAGTTTTATGTCCTATACACATGGCATGATCATTGGGCAAATATTTGTATCAAGGAGATGAGTTTAGAGAGTAGAAGGATTTTTGTGAATTAAATACAAACAAGCAAACAAGCAAATATTAATCAACTCAAGCATTCTCATGCACACAAAAGGTTTAATTGGGCCAAAATTTTAAGCTTTATTAATCATAGTGATGTGATACAGAACACATGGTGTAACACACTAGTCCTACTATGTGCCAACATAAAATTTATATGGAGCCTAATGCTAAACCTGTTGTCGATCATGAATGTCGCTTGAATCCTAAGATGAACGATGTGGTAAGAACGAAAATACTAAAGCTTCTAGTAGCGGGTATAATTTATCCTATAGCTTATAGTAGATTGGTAAGTCTTGTTCATTGTGTCCTATAGAAGGGAGGCATTATTGTTGTTCCTAATGATAAAAATGAACTTACCGACAAAGAATCGTAACTGGTTATAGGATGGCAATTGATTTCAAGAAATTGAATAAAGCTACTAGAAAATATCATTATACTTTGCCTTTTAGTGAAAAAATGTTAGAAAGGTTATCTAAGCATACACATTTTTGTTTCCTAGATGGTTATTATGGTTTTCCTCAAACATCTATTGCACTTTAAGATCAAGAGAAAACTACTTTTTCTCGTCCTTTTGGAACTTTTGCTTATAGACGTATGCCTTTTGGTTTATGTAATGCACCTACAACTTTTTTAAGTTGTATGGCTACTATATTCTCTAATTTTGGTGAGAAAATTGTTGAGGTCTTCATGGATGATTTTTCTGTATACAGAACTTGTTTTGATGACTGTTTGAGAAATCTGGGTAAAGTTGTGCATAGATGTGAAGAGACTAGTCTTGTCTTCAACTCGGAGAAGTCACACTTTATGGTGAATGAAGGTATAGTCCTTGGTCATAATATTTCTGAAAGAGGCATTGAAGTAGACAAAGCTAAAGTCGATGCTATTCAGAAAATGTTGTGTCCTAAAGATATCAAAGGTATGGGAAGTTTTCTCGGTCATGCAAGTTTCTATAGAAGGTTTATTAAGGACTTCGCTAAAATTTCTAAGCCTCTTACAAATCTGTTACAAAAAGATGTTCCATTTGTTTGATGACGATCGTGTAGAAGCCTTTGAAATACTTAAGAAAGCTATAATAGCTGCCCCTATTTCCATCCACCTAATTGGAAATTTAGCCTTTGAAATTATGTGATGCTAGTGATTACGCTATTGGGGTTGTTCTTGGTCAAAGAGTTGATAAGAAATTAAATGTTATTCATTATGCTAGTAAGAACTTGGATAGTGCTCAAAGAAAATTTTCTACTACCCAGAAATAATATTTAGTAGTTGTGTTCGCTTCTGATAAATTCAGACCTTAAATCGGTTATTCTAAAGTTACTATTCACACTAATCATCCTCATATTAAATATCTTATGGCTAAGAAAGATGATAAGCCTGGGTTGATTAGGTGGGTTCTTTTATTACAAGAATATTATTCGCATATTGTTGATAGAAAATGGGCTGATTATCATGTCGTAGAAAACTAGTCTAGGATAAAAAATATTCTTGATGACCCAATACCTATTAATGATAGTTTTCCTGATGAGCAATTAGCTGCTATAAATGCTTCCTCTTCTCGTAATAACACTTGGTATGCAAATTATGCTAATTACATTGTTGCGAAATATATACCACCTAAATACACCTACCAAAAAAAGAAAAGGTTCTTCTTTAATTTAAGGAATTACTTTTGGGATGACCCACATCTATATAAAGGAGTAGATGGTGTTATTAGACATTGTTTCCCTGAGCATGAGAAGGAGAAAATCTTGAGGAAGCGCCACACCAATGCATACGGAGGGCACCATGCTGGAGACAGGGTTGCACACAAGGTATTACAATCCGGAATTTATTGTCCTACTCTCTTCAAAGATGCACGTAAGTTTGTTCTCTCTTTTGACGAATGTCAAAGAGTAGGTAATATTATTAAACATCAAGAAAATGCCTATGAATTATTTACTTGTTATTGAACCATTTGATGTTTGGGGTTTTGATTATATGGTACCTTTTCCTGCCTCGCATTGTTATACTCATATTCTGTTGTTGATTATGTTACTAAGTGGGTAGAAGCTATTCCAACTAGTATTGTTGATCATAACACTTCTATCAAAATACTTAAAGAGATTATTGTTCCAAGGTTTGGAGTCCCTTGATACTTAATGAACGGTGGTGGTTCACATTTCATTCATGGTGTTTTCCATAAAGTTCTAGCCAAATATGATGTAAACCATAGAATAGCATCACCTTATCATCCTCAGTCTAGTGGGCAAGTAGAATTGAACAATAGAGAAAAATAATAATGCAAAAGAATGTTAATAGATCTTGAAAGAATTGGTCTCTGAAACTTGATGACGCACTGTGGGCATATATAACGGCTTATAAAAATCATATGGGTATGTCCCCAACCAAAATGCTTTATGGAAAGGCTAGTTATTCACCTCTCGAGTTAGAACATAAAGCTTATTTGATGCAGAGCATCCCACCATCATCCCCATGGAATCTACACCACCCCTACAAGCACCAAGTGGACCTATGACTAGAGCTCGAGCGCATGCCATCGAAACAAAGGTGAACTCCCTCCTCTTTGAGATACCTATGGATATCAACGGAACATGGATGCTACCTCACCACGAGACTCTATGCATCATTGGGCACGAGGAGAGCACCCCAAGGAAGTACAAGGAAGGATGAACAAGGCCAAGAGGAGGAACGTCAAGAAGCACGAAAGGCAGAGCCCCAGCTGAAGCCAAGAAGCCCAACTCCAGGCTACCCCGTGCGCACGGGCCCAGAAGACCCCGCGCGCACGGAGGTACCCGAAGTCCTTGGATACCCCATGCGCATGGGCCCCAAAAGACCATGTGCGCACGGGCCCTCTGCTGTCGACGCTGGACATCCCGTGCGCATGGGCGTGTACCGTGCCCACGGGACCCCCCATGCGCACGGGGTCTACTTAGGTCGTGCGCACGGGCCTTCCAGGCCAGCCCGCGGGTCTCGGCCCAAATCTCCTCCACTCCGTTCCCTACCTCCTGCTATCTATATATTTGAACCAAGGGTCATTTTCTAGGGTCACCTTATGCTAGAGATTTGTATAGCATAGCTCCATTCACATTCCTCCTCTCTTTGGAGATAAACTGTCCATGGGAAGATCCTTGTGGATGCCAAGGCGCCTATCAAGGGAAGATCCCTACTGGATTTCAAGACCCTCCTTTGGAGTGGAAGCTACCGGTACTTGTATCTGTTTGTTGAACTCATTTCGAGACTCGTGTGTTCTTGTGGATTTAGTGGATGTGTAATTGGAGATTGTGTCTTGAGTTTTTGTGTTCTCTCTTGTGATTTCCCCATGTTTTACTCTGTATTCTTCGTGTTCATCCCCAAATCCACCTCCAATTCGTGAAAGATCGACGCACACGGGTGTGCCCCATATCATCTTGGTATCATGAGCCACGTTGATCACGAATTTGGAGCCTCCCATCTTCATTTTCTGGCCTAATTTTTTTTGATTTTGTCCCAATTAGAAAATCTCCACAAAAATAGCCATACCAATTTTTCTTGCAATTGTTGATTCTCGTCAGTTTTTGTTGGTTTTGATCCATGGAATACATGCCTAGCAAGTGGATCTAGATTCCTATCCAAAAGAATCCCCAAAATTTTTCTCATAGCCACAGATTTTTTGGATTTCCCGAAATTTTCGCGCCACCCCGTGCCCACGGGCTCAAAATACCCCATGCGTACGGGCCTCCCCGAACCCCCCCTGACCACCCCGTGCCCACGGGCTCAAAAGACCCCGTGCGCATGGGCCATACAGAGCAGCCACAACAGTTTTGTTTTCTTTGCCATTTTCATCACCACCACATATACACTTCCGCCATTGTTCCTAAAATTTTTATTTTGAGATTTGAGTTGCGGTTTCCATTCCTAAGGTGTTTTAGCTAATTAGGGACGGTATTACCCCGACATCTCCACCACTCATCGCTCCGGCCTCGAGATCGACTTCGGCCACTTCAACAACCGTAAGCAAGGACGGTAACCTCGATGACATCTTTGTCCATACCTTGCCATTACATTGATAGCTTCAAGCCATTTGTGTAGCTTACCTATTGAGACTAGCTTGTTGAGAATTGCCAGGCCACGTTACTTGTGCATCGTAGTGTGACTTGTTCTAGTACATCTTCATATCTACTTTGTGCCATAAGTATTTTCCCGTGCATAGACATCATACTTGTCTCATATCTCGGCTCAAACTTCAAGCTTAAAAAAAGGAATCCAAAGCTTTTAAGCAAAAAAGAAGATACAAAAGAGCTTGTAAGCAATAGCGATAGCATTGAGCCATTTTGCATACTCATCTTCACATAGCATATTTGGGATTGAAGACGGCACATTACTCTCATAGGTTGGTGCACAAGCGCGTATCAAGCCCATTTGAGCAATCGAGCTATTTGTCTCTATTGTATCCATGCAGCACGAGCTTTCCATGGCATTACATCTAGTGCTCATTCCTTGGTTGCACGGATCCCATTTATCTATCCGTGGGTGTGTTCCTCATACCACATAGCTATTGATTTATTTGCTTTGCACTGTTATGTTGTGAATCTTTCCCAACATTTACAATACCTTGAATCTCATTTGCTTGAAATTTTGTGACACTTGTCCTAACCGAGCCACTCCATAAGCTTTACTTGTATAGGTGTGAGACGACCAATCTCCGGTACCAATTCTACTACTTCCACATTAGCACATTGAGTGCTTGATACATTTTCAACTTACGGAACGGTACTTGGTATTGTCTTTCACTCTTCCACTTATATCTACTTGAGTGTTATGGATAGGTCAAGCATCCACAACCCGGCATTTGAGGAGCAAGAGAACGACAAAACCTCCTTCATCACCAAGATGCAATTCTTCGGCGCGCAAAAAGCGATGTGCCAATCGCATGACGCTTTGAACGACCGCGTCGAGCACCTCGCCACTGACGTTCGCAAATCCGAAGTGCGAACAAGGGACTACCTCCACAACAAGCTCTCAAGCCAAATGGAGGAAATTCGCGCCTTGAAGGTCAAGTGCGCTTCTTCCACATCTACATCGTCAGGAGGCGCAACTCAAGTCGCCCCTCATCGGAGTACTCTTCCGGCGAGAGTCCATCTCGAGCACGGCCTCATCACCGTGATGTCCACTCCGGTCCAAGTTCACACCAAGGCCGCCAACGTCAAGCTTCGGACAATCCATTCCATGGCAATGGACTACAAGATCGACTTCGCGAGCGCGCCCGGCGTCACCAACAAGAACAAGAAGCATTCGAACAAGAACGCCAACAACAACGCCGTGAAGAAGAACTACGCCAACGCGAAGAACAAGCGCTAGAAGCCCAACGTGCACTCCGCGATGCTACTCGCGTGTTGGAGGAACGCAACCGTCAAGCACGTCAAGAACAAGAAGAAATTCGCCGCCAACGACAAGAAGAAGCCAATCGTCAAGAGGAGCACCAAGAAATGTGCAATCAAGCACGTCCACCTCGTCGCGGTCCCCAAGCTCATCGTGACGAATCCGAGGGTGAAGACGAACAAGGACAAGAACATCGTCAACAAGCCCAAGACATTGAGTTCCCACCTCCAAGACAAGGGTTTCGGCATCACCACCACAATGAAGAACAACGCTTCAGCAAGCTCAAGTTCACAATGCCAAAGTTTTCCGGAAGCAATGATCCCGAAGATTACCTATCATGGGCACTCAAAGTTGACAAGATCTTTCGCCTCCACAACTATGATGAAGAGAAGAAGATAGCCATGGCTTCACTCAAGTTCCAAGACTACGTTCTCATTTGGTGGGAACAAGTGATGGAGCGACGAAGAGAGAAAGGTGAACCGCCTATCACCACTTGGGCCCAAATGAAGGATCTCATGCAAGCTCATTTTGTGCCTACACACTACAACCGGGATCTCTTCAAGAAGCTACAACAACTCAAGCAAGGAACCAAGTCAGTAGAAGAGTACTATCAAGAGATGGAGATTGCAATGATCCGAGCCAATGTCAAGGAAGATGACGAGCAAACAATGGCACGATTCTTGAATGGCATCAACTACCAAGTCAAGAAAATCGCGGACTTCCAACCATACTCAAACCTACTTGAGATCGTGCATCAAGCAACCAAGCCGGAACGACAAGTGCAAGATGACAACAAGTACTCCAAGTTCTCCTCCAAGACCTACGGCTCAAGTGCTCAAGCTACTACAACAACGACACCTTCGACTACGAAAACTACAACACCTACCGGCGACAAGTCAAGCTACAAGGACAAGATGACTTCGTCAAGCCGACCTTCTACAACCAACTACAAGCCAAGAGTTTCATCCTCTACATCAACACAGGATGCTACCGCCAAGTCAAGCTATGTCAAGTGTTTCACGTGCCAAGGCCGAAGCCACAAGACATATGAGTGTCCAACAAAACGCACCATGATCCTTCAAGATGATGGCACCTATGACTCTATGAGTGACGGTGAGATGGAAACATTGGAGCACGTGGACATGCTTCGTCAAGAAAATGAAGATGAAGATTCGCAAATCTTTTGCGTCAACGATCCGAGCCCCGCTCACGTTGTCTCCAAGGTTTTGATGCTTCAACAACAAGAAGACGAGGACAAAGTTGCCACATTTTCCAGACCAAGGTGGGCATCCAAGGAAAATCCATCAAGGTCATCATCGACGGCGGAAGCTGCCACAATTTGGCAAGTGAGGACCTTTGTTCCAAGCTACATTTGGTGAAGAAGAAACACCCTCGCCCCTACAAGTTCCAGTGGCTAAGTGATTCCGGCACCCTCCAAGTTGAACACACCGTCGAAGTTTCCTTCAAGATAGGCGCTTATGAAGACACTTTGGAGTGTGATGTGGTTCCCATGTCCATTTTCCACCTTCTACTTGGTAGACCTTGGCAATTCGACCGTGGCGTCATCCACACCAGTCGGACTAATCACTATAGTTTCAAAATTAAGGGCAAGCAATATGTACTTCGACCAATGACTCCAAGTCAAGTCATTGCCGACAAACATGCTTCATCCCATCATGGAGATAAAAGTGAGAGAGTGATCCACCTCAAAGAGAGTGAGTGCCACAAGCCAAAAATGAGCGACTCCACAATGAGGGACATGAGAGATATAGTTCTTTTAGCCACCAAAAGATATTTGAGGGATGTGAGTGAGAGCCCATCGACCGTTCTTCACTATGTACTTGTGTGCAAAGATGACGTCGTTCGGACTAACCCTTCACAACATCTTCCTCTTGTGTTATCAAAATTGTTGCAAGAATTTCATGATGGTTTCCCCGATGAGCTACCTCCGGGACTACCACCAAAACGAGGGATCGAACACCGCATCGACCTCATCCCCGAAGCATCGCTTCCTAACAAGGAACCATACAGCGTCAACCCCGAAGAAACAAAGGAGATAAAGGGCATGTACATGAGAGTTTGAGTCCTTGTGCGATTCCGGTAATACTAGTACCTAAGGAAGATGGTAGTATGCGCATGTGTTCCAATTGCCGTCCTATCAATGCTATTACCATTCGTTATCGTCACCCCATTCCTCGCCTAGATGATATGCTAGATGAACTTAGAAGTGCCACTATATTTTCCAAGATTGACTTAAAAAGTGGTTACTACCAAATACGCATACAAGAGGGTGATGAGTGGAAAACGGCTTTCAAAACAAAGTTTGGTCTCTATGAATGGCTAGTGATGCCTATGGGCTTATCCGAGACACCGGGTACTTTTATGCGCGTCATGCATTACGTTTTGCGACCCCTCATAGGATATTGTGTTGTGGTCTATTTTGATGACATTCTTGTCTTTAGCAAGAATCTTGAGGAGCATGCTACCCACGTTCGTGATGTTTTGCAAATTCTTAGGAAAGAACAGCTTTATGCAAACATGGAAAAATGCACCTTTGGTGTTGAGAAGGTAGTTTTCCTAGGATTTGTAGTATCTTCTAAGGGCGTTCATGTAGATGAAACTAAGATTGATACTATTAAAACTTGGCCTACACCAACGAATTTGCAACAAGTGCGTAGTTTCTTAGGACTAGTCGGTTTCTATCGATGTTTTGTCAAGCACTTTAGCACTATAGCATCTCCTCTCCATGCTTTGAGCAAGAAGAATGCACCATTTATTTGGGGTCCTTCCCAAGACACCGCATTCCATGAACTTAAAAATTTGCTCACTCATGCACCTTTGCTTGCTTTGCCAAACTTTGATAAAACATTTGAAGTGCATTGTGATGCTAGTGGTAATGGAATAGGTGGTGTGCTTATGCAAGAGAAGCGCCCAATAGCGTATTTTAGCGAGAAACTTTTCGGCGCTCAACTAAACTATCCAATCTATGACAAAGAATTGTATGCTTTGGTGAGATTTTTACATGTGTGGGAACATTATTTGCGACCTCATGAGTTTGTTATTCATACCAATCATGAAACTCTAAAGTACCTTAAGGGCCAAACCAAGTTGAACAAAAGGCATGCTAAATGGAGTGAATTTATTGAGTCTTTTCCTTATGTCATCAAATACATTAAGGGTAAAGAAAATGTTGTGGCGGAAGCTCTTTCCCGCAAATGCATGCTTGTCACTCAACTTGAATTGAATATAATTGGTTTTGAGCATATCAAAGACTTGTATGAGCACGATGTTTCTTTTGCTACTCCATATGCTAAATGTCAAGTGAAACCTTGTTGGGAGAACTACTATATGAAAGATGGCTATCTTATGCGTGCTAACAAACTTTGTATACCCGAGTCTTCTCTTCGTTTGTTGCTTTTGCAAGAGGCTCACGGTGGAGGACTTATGGGTCACTTTGGACGCGACAAGACGTATGCCACACTATCCAACAAGTACTTTGGGCCCAAGATGTTTCATGATGTTGCACACTTCACCAACCGATGCTCTACATGCCGCAAAGCTAAGTCAAAAGCTCAATCCCATGGTGTTTACACGCCTCTTCCTATACCCTTCCAACCGTGGGAATACATTAGTATGGATTTTGTGCTTGGTTTGCCACGAACAAAAAGTCACCATGATTCTGTTTTTGTAGTTGTGGATCGTTTTTCCAAGATGGCTCATTGCATTCCATGTCATAAGATCGACGATGCTTCACATATTGCAAATCTCTTTTGTATGGACATGTTGCGACTACATGGCGTCCCCAAGACCATTGTTTCCGATCGGGACGTTAAGTTCCTAAGCTACTTTTGGAAGAGTTTATGCGCCAAGCTCGGAATCAAGCTACTATTCTCTTCGGCATATCATCCACAAACCGATGGCCAAACGGAGGTGACGAACCGGACGCTATCTACTCTCCTACGCGTGTTGATCAAGAAGAACATCAAGGAATGGGAAAAATGCATCCCCATCGCCGACTACGCCTACAATCGCGCGCAACACTCCACCATCGGCAAGTCTCCTTTCGTAGTGGTCTACGGCTTCAACCCTTTGTCCCCATTGGACATACTTCCTCTACCTCTCCAAGAGCGTGTAACCATGGACACAAGTTCAAGGGCAAGCTACATCAAGAGGATGCATGAAGATACAAGGCGAACGATAGAACGTCAAGTGGACCGCGTCACCAACAAGCGCAACCTCAACAAGCACCCCATGGTGTTCAATACCGGTGATCTTGTGTGGCTACACCTCCGCAAGGACTGCTTCCCCAACGAATGCAAGTCCAAGCTACTCCCTCGAGCCGACGAACCTTTCAAGGTGTTGGCACGCTACAACAACAATGCCTACAAGATAGAAATTCCATGCGACAAGTACATCGTGAGCGACATCTTCAACGTCCAGGATCTATCCCCTTTCCATGGTGATGAAGATCTTGATCCGAGGATGGATCTTCCCCAAGGGGGGGGGGAGATGATGCGGAGCATCCCACTATCATCCCATGGAATCTACACCAACCCTACAAGCACCAAGTGGACCTACGACTAGAGCTCGAGCGCGTGCCATCGACACAAAGGTGAAGTCCCTCCTCTGTGAGAAACCTATGGATATCAAAGGAACTTGGATGCTACCTCACCACGAGACTCTATGCATCATTAGGCACGAGGAGAGCACCCAAGGAAGTACAAGGAAGGATGAACAAGGCCAAGAGGAGGAACGTCAAGAAGCATGGATGGCGGAGCCCCAGCTGAAGCCAAGAAGCCCAACTCCAGGCTACCCCATGTGCACGGGCCCAGAAGACCCCGTGCGCACGGAGGTACCCGAAGTCCCTAGATACCCCGTGCGCACGGGCCCCAAAAGACACCGTGCGCATGGGCCCTCTGCTAGCGACGCTGGACACCCCGTGCGCACGGGCATGTACCGTGCCCACGGGACCCCCGTGCGCACGGGGTCTACTTAGGCCGTGCGCACGGGCCTTCCAGGCCAGCCCGCGGGTCTCGGTCCAAATCGCCTCCACTCTGCCCCTACCTCCTACTATCTATATATTTGGACCAAGGGTCATTTTCTAGGGTCAGCTTATGCTAGAGATTTGTAGAGCATAGCTCCATTCACATTCCTCCTCTCTTTGGAGATGACCTCTCCATGAGAAGATCGTTGTTGATGCCAAGGCCCTTATCAAGGGAAGATCCCTAGTGGATTTCAAGACCCTCCTTTGGAGTGGAAGCTACCGGTACTTGTATCCGTTTGTTGAACTCGTTTCAAGACTCGTGTGTTCTTGCGGATTTAGTGGATGTGTAATTGGAGGACTTATGGGTCACTTTGGACGCGACAAGACGTATGCCACACTATCCAACAAGTACTTTGGGCCCAAGATGTTTCGTGATGTTGCACGTTTCACCAACCGATGCTCTACATGCCGCAAAGCTAAGTCAAAAGCTCAATCCCATGGTGTTTACACGCCTCTTCCTATACCCTTCCAACCGTGGGAAGACATTAGTATGGATTTTGTGCTTGGTTTGCCACGAACAAAAAGTGACCATGATTCCGTTTTTGTAGTTGTGGATCGTTTTTCCAAGATGGCTCATTTCATTCCATGTCATAAGATCGACGATGCTTCACATATTGCAAATCTCTTTTGTATGGACATGTTGCGACTACATGGCGTCCCCAAGACCATTGTTTCCGATCGGGACGTCAAGTTCCTAAGCTACTTTTGGAAGAGTTTATGCGCCAAGCTCGGAATCAAGCTACTATTCTCTTCGGCATATCATCCACAAACCGATGGCCAAACGGAGGTGACGAACCGGACGCTATCTACTCTCCTACGCGTGTTGATCAAGAAGAACATCAAGGAATGGGAAGAATGCATCCCCATCGCCGACTACGCCTACAATCGCGCGCAACACTCCACCATCGGCAAGTCTCCTTTCGAAGTGGTCTACGGCTTCAACCCTTTGTCCCCATTGGACATACTTCCTCTACCTCTCCAAGAGCGCGTCAACATGGACACAAGTTCAAGGGCAAGCTACATCAAGAGGATGCATGAAGATACAAGGCGAACGATAGAACGTCAAGTGGACCGCGTCACCAACAAGCGCAACCTCAACAAGCACCCCATGGTGTTCAATACCAGTGATCTTGTGTGGCTACACCTCCGCAAGGACCGCTTCCCCAACGAACGCAAGTCCAAGCTACTCCCTCGAGCCGACGGACCTTTCAAGGTGTTGGCACGCTACAACAACAATGCCTACAAGATCGACATTCCATGCGACAAGTACACCGTGAGCGACATCTTCAACGTCCAGGATCTATCCCCTTTCTATGGTTATGAAGATCTTGATCCGAGGATGGATCTTCCCCAAGGGTGGGGGGAGATGATGCGGAGCATCCCACCATCATCCCATGGAATCTACACCACCCCTACAAGCACCAAGTGGACCTATGACTAGAGCTCGAGCGTGTGCCATCGACACAAAGGTGAACTCCCTCCTCTGTGAGATACCTATGGATATCAAAGGAACTTGGATGCTACCTCACCACGAGACTCTATGCATCATTAGGCACGAGGAGAGCACCCAAGGAAGTACAAGGAAGGATGAACAAGGCCAAGAGGAGGAACGTCAAGAAGCACGGATGGCGGAGCCCCAGCTGAAGCCAAGAAGCCCAACTCCAGGCTACCCCATGCGCACGGGCCCAGAAGACCCCGTGCACACGGAGGTACCCGAAGTCCCTAGATACCCTGTGCGCACGGGCCCCAAAAGACACCGTGCGCATGGGCCCTCTGCTAGCGACGCTGGACACCCCGTGCACACGGGCGTGAACCGTGCCCACGGGACCCCCGTGCGCACGGGGTCTACTTAGGCCGTGCGCACGGGCCTTCCAGGCCAGCCCGCGGGTCTCGGTCCAAATCGCCTCCACTCCGCCCCTACCTCCTGCTATCTATATATTTGGACCAAGGGTCATTTTCTAGGGTCAGCTTATGCTAGAGATTTGTAGAGCATAGCTCCATTCACATTCCTCCTCTCTTTGGAGATGACCTCTCCATGAGAAGATCGTTGTTGATGCCAAGGCCCCTATCAAGGGAAGATACCTAGTGGATTTCAAGACCCTCCTTTGGAGTGGAAGCTACTGGTACTTGTATCCGTTTGTTGAACTCGTTTCAAGACTCGTGTGTTCTTGTGGATTTAGTGGATGTGTAATTGGAGATTGTGTCTTGAGTGTTTGGGTTCTCTCTTGTGATTTCCCCACATTGTACTCCGTATTCTTCGTGTTCATCCCCAAATCCATCTCCAATTCGTGAAAGATCGACGCACACGGGCGTGCCCCGTATCATTATTGGTCTATTAAAGAACTTAATTATGATTTTAAACTTGCCGATGAGAAGAGATTATTTGGCATTAGTTCTCTGGATGAGTGCAGAATACAAGCTTATGAAAATGCCAAATTATTTAAAGAGAAGTTTAAAATATGGCATGACAAAAGAATTGAAAAACAAGAATTTAATACTGGCGACAAAGTTCTTTTATACAAGTCTTGTTTCACATTTTTGGCAGACAAACTCCTCTTCAAATGGCAGGGTCCCTATATCGTCGAGGAGGTTTATCGTTTGGACCTATCAGGATCAATAACGCCGAAGGAAGCCAACCGAAGTGTGACACCCTGGATTTGGTGCTACAGTAATCTCTGTAATCAAGCTACAGTATCCTGAGGATTAAGCTAATCCATTTTGCTAATCCAATTATGATCACTGTTGGAATCAAACTCTAATTCAAATGCCTATGCAATTCAAAATCATTTGAAAAGTGGATTTAAAAGTTTTGCAAACTTCAAAATAAAAATCATGCTTAGGATGCAAATATTCCCTAAGCTTTTATAAAAATGGGACTAACATTTTATCATATGATTAAGTGCCTCAAATCTATTTTTAACAGTGGGCAAATTAATTATTAAATGGCCTTTTCATTTTTGTAGTTTTCAAATTATCTCAAATGGCTCTCAAACTTTTGTGCCTCTGCCTTTTTATTGCAATGCAATTAATTGGGCCATGTGGCATACTTTAGTAAGTGATTTTCTAAACTAAAATAAATAAAAATTGAAACAAATAAAATAGAAAATGAATAAAGGGTAAAACAAACAAAAATAAAAATAGGAAAGAAGAACCCCCTGGGCCGTGGCCCAATTGGGCCAACCGGCCCAGCCGCCCCCCTACTAACCCCACCGACAGCCCAAGTCACCCCACTCCCCCAACCACGCTCACCCCCCTCCCGATCCAGATCGGATCGGGGCTGCTCCCGGCGGCGCCAACCGTCGGCTCGCGCCTCGCCGACGCTGCCTCGCCGTCGCGCCTCCGTCCCCCGTCGCCGTCGCCACTGCACCACCCCGCCGCCACCTCCCCATGCCTGTTGCCTCCCCTTCCCCGCATCGTTGTGAGCCCTAGGCTCCTCCCAACCTCCCCTCCTTCTCCCCGCTCCCCCCTCGCTGTGCCTCGCGCCGCGCGTGCAACCACCTCACCATGGCCCCGCTCACAGCGGCCCTGCGCCCGCACGCGCCTGACCGTGCCTTCCTGGCCACTCGCCACGCCCGCTTACCCCGCGGCCACCCACCGCCCGCCTAGCCGCCGCTGACCCGCCTCCGGCCACCGTGCCCGCCTCCCGCCGGCCGTGCTGGCCCTGGCCTCCCCTCCCTAGCTGGACCCGCCGTTGGGCGCCGCCCCTGGCTGCGGCCGCCGTGGCCTGGCACCCGTGCGTGCCCGTGGCCAGCCAGCGGCTGGCTGGCCCAGTGCCACGTGGGGCCACCCCTCACTCTCAATGACAGAGGGCGCCCGCGCCCCCTAAAAACATTATAAAAAAGAAAAAAAATAGATAAAGAAAATATAAATAAATATTTAAAATAAATAATTAGGTAATTAATTAATTTATTAGTTATTAACTTTATTAGATTAATTAACTTAATTAATCTGTTATTAATCAAACAGTGTATGACATGTGGGCCCATGCAGTATTAATATTAATTAAACATGTTTAAATAAATATGCTAATTAATAAAATTAATGTGTCAATGACAGGTGGGTCCCACCCCCTCTAATTAATCTGTTTAAACTTAATTAAACCTGGATTAACTATGTGACAATGACAACAGGGGCCCACTGGTCAGTTTGACCAGTCAACAGGCCCTGTTGACTGCCGATGTTAGCATGACATCATGTTGATGTCATAAATGAATTATTGAATTAAATTTAATCTATTTAATTTCTAAAAATTAACAAAACTTTAAAAATTAATATAAAATAATCTGTATGTGAGATGAAAATAATTTATACATGAAAGTTGATCAGAAAAATCCCACGAATCCGAATACGCAGTCCGTTTGTTTGTCACGTGCTCCTATCACAACGAAGATGGAACTTTTCCATCGGTTTCATCTTTACGGTAAAAGCCAGAGACCCGAGAAATATCGTCAGATATTCTCCCGCTCCGTCTGCGACGTGTAGTACTGCGTTAGTGCATGCCTAGCTGTGCATATTGCCATGTCATGCATCGTGTTGCATCTGTCTCCCTTATTTATTGTTTCTCCCCCCTCTTCTTACCGGTAGACCCCAAGACTGACGCTACTGCGGGGTACGACTACGCCATTAACGATCAGGCCTTTGCAGCAGAGCATCAAGGCAAGCAAACCCCCCATGAGCATTTCGATATCGCCCATTCCTTCTCTCTCATGCTTGCATTAGATTTTGATACTGTTGTATATAGCTCCTATTCTGATGCATAGCCTGCTTTTGATAAACTGCTACTGTACCTACTGTTATATCAACTGCTTAGTATAGGTTGATCAGTGAATCCCGTGTGACCCCTTAGTCCCAGTTGCCCCGCTTTTAATATCAGTTACTCGATCATCAGGATCGACGAGCCAGGCCCGTCACATCACCGCACACCCGCTTAGTTGTACGACTCTGCAGAACTACTATCGAGTACCGAGGGTGACACCTCCTAAAGTACTCATGATGTTAGCTCTATAGTGTAGCTTGTCGGTCGTGGTAAACAGAGGGTGATACCTCTCTGCCACTCCCGATATCGTCTCTGTCGTGCAACCCCCTCAAGTGTGGGGCCCCCGAGGGTGATTCCTCGAAGTCCACCTTGACGGTCACATCGAGCGGGAACCATTGAGGGTGATTCCTCAGGTTCCGCCTTGATGTTTTATACACACGGTTACTATGACTTGGTTACAGAAACATGTTGGTGATGGGTCGGCCCTGAAGGGTACCCATGGTTTATTGACGACGAGGCGTAGCCAGGCAGGTCAGGCCCTTGCCACAAGACCTCGAGACGGGGCGATAGGACCTCACATTAGGAGTCGCGCTCGTCCCCACATTAATAAAATGCTAATGGGTTGGGTATTTGATCTGAGTTGGTCGATTAACCTTTTTACGCACTAACCTTCACGTGGGACAAGTTATGCGTACTCAGCGTCGTTGTATCAGCCGAAGCTCTTCGGACGTCAGCAATGGAGCGGCGCGCGCCCGAGTGGTCCATGACGGCATTGATCTTGTATTAGAGTGTGCTAGGACTGACCTCGGCCGCCCTCGCATCATGCAGGAGTGCAAAGGGTGAGTGGGCCCATGACCCATGCGCGCTTAGGATTTAGACCGGCGGGCTGGCCTCTCTATTGAGCCTAGGTAGGGCGACGACGTGTTGATTTCCCGAGGCTGGGCATGACCCAGGAAAGTGTGTCCGGCCAAAGGTTATCAAGCGTGTTGGGGAATGTGGTGCACCCCTGCAGGGATGAATTCATCTATTCGAATAGCCGTGTCCACGGTAACAGGACGACTTGGAGTTGTACCTTGATCTACTACAACTATAATTGTGACTTCAAATTGAAATGAATGTTGGCTCCGAGATTGCTTTCTCGCAGGGAGTCGAGGAAGAATCTTTGGGCGTGGTTACTTAATAAAATTGCTATAATAATATTGCTACATATGAGTTACGAATCTACACTCTTCTAATGCTGCAAGATGTTGAAGATGCTAGTCTGCGATAGGACTAGGCCTTCCCCCTCATTCTTGCTTTCTGCAGTCAATCCAGATATAACCCCATTCCTTGACAGTGATGCATACTTAGCATAGTAGGATAGGAGGTTCCCAGGCAGGAGGCCTTGCCTCTTTCGATCCGTTGCTATGTTTGTGCTAGCCTTCTTAAGGCAAAATTTGTTTAACTTATGTCTGTACTCAGATATTATTTGCTTCCACTGACTTGTGCTTGTCGAGCTTTGTATTCGAGCCCTCGAGGGCCCTGGCTTGTAATATGAAGTTGTATGACTTTAATTTGTGTCTAGAGTTGCATTGTGATATTGATCAGTGAGTCCCTAATCTTGGTCCTACGCATTTGCGTGTATGTTTAGCGTACGGTCAAATTGGGAGCGTCACAAATTGGTATCAGAGCTGACTGCCTGTAGGTAGCCCCCCTTCTAACTCCTTGGTTGAAGTTGAGTCTAGTACTTGAAGAACTTTACTAACATTGTTGTGTGGCTTACGGGCCCACATCTCAATCGGGTGGTATTAGGATCTTTTATTCCTCATCTATACTCTAGGTTCTGATCTCTCTTCTCTTTCGGGTTAAAGATTTTGCTAACTCTAACATTAGGTTCTCGTGATCACATCCACAGGAGAGTTGTTTTCGTCGACAATTGTTTCCTTTGAAGTTATGATACACACATTGTCATTTGACATCTTTGAACCTTCTTGTTACAGATGCGTCCTTCTAGGCAGCTCGTTTGTCTGACCATGGCTGTCGATGCCCCTGGATTCCCGACAATTCTGATCAACCTCTTGACCAGGCTGGGATATCACTGGTACCCCGAGTACACTGTTTATGAGGACTTCCGCGATTTCAACCAGGAGCAGTACCAGGCAGTGGTTGTTATCTGGGATCAGCGTGACCGCTCCATCACTAAGCTGCACACCTATTGCGGTGTTGGAGTGACTGTTGAGATGACAGTCCATGATGCTGCCTACACTGCTATCACCCGCCTTCGTAGAGAGCACCCCTGCTTGGAGGAGACTGGATTCAGATACATTCCGTATGTCCCCGCTGGGGACGAGACTGGATCTGACACCGCTGCCTTCACCCATCTTGTGCGGCAGCGCAATGACCGGTCCAACACTACGGTCTATACCCCTTATGTGAGCCGTCGTTATGACCCACAGATTCTGGTTCAATACACTAAGGCACTGGATCATGCTGTCCAACCTCTGACTGTTGAGTTGTACGCCACTCGTACACGTCTTTACGACGCTCTAGATCAGTTGATACCAGTAGTCCATGCGGGGACGTATCCACGTTATATCCTTTACCCGCGCCAGACAGAGCTACCACCAGGTCTTGAGTGGCATGCGGTTGGAGGTCGTACACCTGCACGTGGACCTCGGGTCCCCGGTCTGGACCAGTATCCGCATCATAGTGTTCATGGATTGCAGAATCCTATCCCCGGGTTTGCCATACATGATCACCGGCAGTTACCTGGCTTCAGTGGTTGTCCCCGACGTTGATGTAGCTTGTCGCTATGTCCCGTTGTTGTATCCCTTAACCGCGTGCCTGTGTGCCGCCTAGTTTGTTTAAGTTATTTCATGCCGAATCTATCGCCTATTTGTAACAGACTTAAGTACGGATCATTATGTCGTGTTTGACTGTTATGATGTATCTATTGCACTTCTTTATTTGTGCATTTTACCTCATGAATGATTCATTGTCTTTTCATTACTCAATGCTAAACTATCGCTATTACATATAACAGGATGGTTAGGCCAGCTGGTCGTGGTCGTGGTGCGCCTGACCCACCATCGCCACCTGAATACATGGCTGGAATGATGCAGTAGTTTGAGCTGAACCGCCAGTTTATGCAAGGGATTATTGACTAGTTCCCGAGGCCGAATATTGAATCAGCAGTCAGCCCCAATGACTGTGCAAAACTTCATGTGCCTCAACCCTGCTATCTACCGCAGCTCAACTCAGCCGCCTGACGTTGATGACTGGCTCCGTGACATCACTTATGAGCTGGAGTCTTCAGGTGCCCCAATGGCTAGCTATGTCACTTTTGCCTCGTACTTTCTGAAGGGTCCCGCCGCTCAATGGTGGGACAGTCACAGGCGCTCACAGCCTGTTGGAACAATCATCACCTGGCCGGAGTTCCAAGCTGCATTCCGTGCTCGCCATATTCTTGAGGGAATGATGGACAAGAAGAAGCGTGAGTTTCGCAATCTTGTCCAGGGCAACAAGACTGTGGATGCTTATCAGCGGGAATTTCTGGACTTGTCTCGCTATGCTGAAGAAGACGTTGCAACTGATGCGCATAGGCAGGAGAAATTCCGTGAAGGCCTTCACCCTGATCTCAAGCTGGCGCTCCTTGTTCAGGACTTTGATAACTTCGCCATCTTGGTGAACAAGTCCATTCAAGTGGAAACAGGTCTGCAGGACTACAAGGACTGCAGCAAGCGCAACCGTGACAAGGGCTCATCTTCGGGCTCACCAAGTCAGAAGCGCAAGATCTGGATTCCCCACAATATGTACCATGCACCTGCTCCTACTCCAAGGTCGTCCTATGCTGCACCTCGTATGCCTCCTCCACCACCAAGGCAGCCGAGGCTTCCAGCTCCGCCACCACGAGCTCCTGTTCCCCCTTCTCATCCTGAGGATGGGTTGTGCTTCAAGTGTGTTCGTCCAGGACACCATGCCAGAGAATGCAGGCAGAATCAGAATCAACTTGCACTGCCTTCTAACCAGCCCTGCAACAACAATGCCAGGCCTGCTCAGGGTCATGCTCAGGCTAACAACGCTGAGCTGAATGAAGCTCAAGACCAGCCTGCTACTGTGATGGGTACTCTTCTCGTCAACTCAACTCCAGCTTCTGTATTGTTTGATACAGGAGCATCGCATTCTTTTATGTCTGAAGATTTTGCATACATGCATGGCATTAAGTACGAGGAGATGAACATTCCAATAGTGGTAACCCCCCCCCCCCCCCCCCCGTGGGCCAATGTCAAACCTCCATGGTTAGTCACAATGTCCCCATTGAATTAGAAGGACTGGAATTCCATGCTTCCCCCATTATATTGAAGTCTTCCAAGATCGACCTTATTCTGGGAATGGATTGGTTGAAAGCACATACTGCTTCGATCATTTGTGCCACCAAAACCGTCCACCTCCTACATCCTTCGAATGAGATCGTAAGCTACCATGCTCATCTTGTTCGAGATGCAGAAGCCTGGCTGTATGCCTTGAATGCTTTAAATGCGTCACATCTTGAGGGGATTGAAAACATCCCAGTGGTCCTTCATTTTCAAGATGTCTTTCCTGAAGAACTTCCAGGGATTCCCCCTGTAAGAGCTGTCGAGTTTGTCATCGACTTAGTGCCAGGCACCACCCCTATTGCTAAGCGGCCTTATAAGATGCCCCCTCATGAACTCCTTGAATTGAAACAAGAAATCGATGATTCACTTCATCAAGGGTTCATCCGTCCAAGTTCCTCTGCTTGGGGAGCACCTTCTCTCTTTGTCAAGAAGAAAGATGGTACGAATCGATTGGTCCAAGATTACCGTCCCATCAACCAAGCAACGATTCAGAATATATATCCGCTTCCTCGGATCAACAATCTGTATGATCAACTTGCTGGTTCATCAGTGTTTTCAAAACTCAACTTGAGGTTGGGTTACCAACATATCTGGGTTCGTGAAGAGGATATCCCCAAGATTGCATTTGTTACTCGCTATGGTTCATACGAGTATACCGTCATGTCCTTCAGCTTAACCAATGCTCCAGCAACCTTCTCTCGCCTGATGAACTATATATTCATGGATTACCTCGACAAATTCGTCGTGGTTTATCTGGATGATATCCTGGTATATTCCAAGAATAAAGAAGAACATGCTGAACATCTTCGTCTTATACTCGAGAAGCTTCGGGAACATCAACTTTATGCAAAGTATTCCAAGTGTGAGTTCTGGATGGACGAACTAACCTACCTTGGCGATGTGATCTCCAAGGATGGTATTGCAGTCAACCCTGAACGAGTTCAGGCTATTCTTGACTGGACTCCCCCAAAGAATGTCAAGCAAGTCAGAAGTTTTCTCGGACTCGCCAGCTATTGCCGTCGATTTGTCGAGAACTTCTCCAAGATTGCAAAGCCCTTAACCAATCTGCTTCACAAAGGTGTTAAATATGAGTGGACAGAAAAACGTTAGGACAGCTTCCAGGCACTTAAAGACAAACTGACGTCTGCTCCAGTGCTTGCTCCTCCGGATACTCAAAGGACTTTGTCATCTATTATGACGCTTCACGTCAAGGAATAGGTTGTGTCCTAATGCAAGAGCGTAGAGTGGTTGCTTATGCATCTCGTCAACCGCATCATCATGAAGGGAACTACCCAGTCCATGACCTTGAACTTGCCGCCGTAATTCATGCACTGAAAGAGTGGCGGCGGTACCTTATTGGTAATCGTTGGGAGATCTACACCGATCATCAAAGTCTGAAGTACCTGTTTACTCAGCCAGATCTGAACCTCCGTCAACAGAGATGGCTGGAGCGCATAGAAGATTAGAACGTGGGTATTTCTTACACACCTGGCAAGGCTAATGTAATGGCTGATGCTTTGAGCCGCAAGTCCTATTGCAACCACCTCCAGGTTCACAAGGTTCACCCCCTTCTCAAGAAGAATTCCGCAAGCTGAACCTCCATATTGTTCCTTAGGGTTATCTCGTACCCCCTCCATCGGAGGCCTGCAAAATGAACCTCCATGTTGTTAACCAAGGTTCTCTGAGTAACCTGGTTGCTATACCAGATCTCGTGGACAACATCAAAACTATGCAGATCTACGACAGTGAAGTTGAAAAGATTAGATGCTATCTTGCGGAAGGTAAACCCTCATGCTTCACCGTTGCTGATGATGGCGCCATGTACTTCAAGGGTCGCTTATTCGTTCCAACTAAGAAGGAAAACCTGAATGTAACTAAGAAAGTGATGAAAGAAGCACATGATACACCTCTGTCTATTCATCCGGGTAGTACCAAGATGTACCAAGACATCCGTCAAAGGTTCTGGTGGCCAAACATGAAACAAGAGATTGCACGCTATGTTTTGGAATGCGACATTTGTCGTCGGATCAAAGCAGAACATCAAAAGCCTGCTGGAACTCTGCAACCTATTTCTATTCCTAAATGGAAATGGGACCATGTTGAAATGGACTTAGTCACTGGTTTTCCCAGATCACAGAAAGGTAATGATGCTATTCTTGTCATCATTGACCGACTGTCCAAAGTTGCACACTTTCTGGCCGTGAAGGAAACTATCACTTCTAGTCAGCGGGATAGTTCATTGGTGATTTGTTCAGACCGTCAGCAGATCTTTATATGTCCAGAGTTGTTTCACTCCACGGTATTCCATTGGTGATTAGTTCAGACCGTGGCAGCTTATTCACTTCAAGATTCTGGGCAAGTTTCCAGGAAGCTATGGGAACTCATTTGTCCTTTTAGCACCGCTTTTCACCCTCAATCCCAAGGACAAGTTGAAAGAGTCAACCAGATTCTCTAAGACATGCTTCGAGCTTGTGTCATTTCTTTCGGCAAGAAATGGGAGGAATCTCTCCCATATGCTGAGTTCTCCTACAACAATAGATATCAAGCTAGTATGAAGATGGCCCCCTTCGAAGTGTTATATGGACGTAAGTGTCAGACTCCTCTGAATTAGTCAGAAACTAGGGAACCTGCACTTATTGGTCCGGATATTATCCAACATGCCGACGATCAAGTCCGCATTATTCATGCAAATCTGAAGGCTGCTCAGTCTCGTCAGAAGAGTCAGTATGACCGTCATCACAAAGATATGGTCTATCAACCTGGTGAGAAGGCTTATCTTCGAGCCACGCGAATGAGAGGTGCACACCGCTTTGGGATCAAGGGCAAGCTGGCTCCTCGATATATTGGCCCCTTCACTATTCTCGAAAGGCGTGGTCAAGTGGCATACCAATTGGAATTACCGTCAAACCTTTCTCAGGTTCATGATGTTTTCCATGTGTCACAGCTTCGCCACTTCTTCAAGGATACTATCCGAGCAGTGGATCATGACATGCTTGAGCTGCAACAAGACCTTTCTTATAAAGAGCACCCGGTCCGCATTCTCGATGAAACTGAACGTCGGACTCGTTAGAAGTTTACCAAGTTCTTCAAAGTGCAGTGGTCAAATCATTCTGAAGATGAAGCCACTTGGGAACGCGAAGATCATCTTCGTGATGAATACCCCGGGCTCTTACCTTATACTTCTTAATTCTCGGGATGAGAATTCCTTTTAGTAGGGGAGAGTTGTGACACCCTGCATTTGGTGCTACAGTAATCTCTGTAATCAAGCTACAGTAACCTGAGGATTAAGCTAATCCATTTTGCTAATCCAATTATGATCATTGTTTGAATCAAACTCTAATTCAAATGCCTATGCAATTCAAAATCATTTGAAAAGTGAAATTAAAAGTTTTGCAAACATCAAAATAAAAATCATGCTTAGATTGCAAATATTCCCTAAGCTTTTATAAAAATGGGACCAACATTTTATCATATGATTAAGTGCCTCAAATCTATTTTTAACAGTGGGAAAATTAATTATTAAATGGCCTTTTCATTTTTGTAGTTTTCAAATTATCTCAAATGGCTCTCAAACTTTTGTGCCTCTACCTTTTTATTGCAATGCAATTAATTGGGCCATGTGGCATACTTTACTAAGTGGTTTTCTAAACTAAAATAAATAAAAATTGAAACAAATAAAATAGAAAATGAATAAAGGGTAAACAAACAAAAAATAAAAATAGGAAAGAAGAACCACCTTGGGACGTGGTCCAATTGGGCCAACCGGCCCAGCCGCCACCCTACTAACCCCACCTTCCCCCACCGACAGCCCAGTCGCCCCACTCCCCCCACCTCGCTCACTCCCCCCTCCCGATCCAGATCGGATTGGGGCTGCTCCCCACGGCGCCAACCGCTGGCCCGCGCCTCGCTGGCGCTGCCCTGCCGTCGCGCCTCCGTCCCCCGTCGACGTCGTCACTGCGCCACCCCGCCGCCACCTCCCCACGCCCACTGCCTCTCCTTCCCCGCGTCGCTGTGAGGCCTGGGCTCCTCCCAACCTCCCCTCCTTCTCCCCGCTTGCCCCTCGCCGTGCGCGCAACCACTTCGCCGCGGCCCCGCTCGCCGCCACCCTAGCTCGCCACGGCCCTGCGCCCACATGCGCCCGACCGCGCCTCCCCGGCCACTCGTCGCGCCCGCTTACCCCGCGGCCGCCCGCCTCCCGCCGCCCACGCTGGCCATGGCCGCCCCTTCCTGGCTGCGGCCGCCGTGGCCTGGCGCCCATGCGTGCCCGTGTCCAGCCACCCCCCCCCCCCACTTTCTATGACAGAGGGGGCCCGCGCCCCCTAAAAACGTTATTAAAAATAGATAAAGAAAATATAAATAAAAATTTAAAATAAATAATTAGGTAATTAATTAAGTAGTTAATTAGTGAGTTAATTCACTTAATTAGATTAATTAATTTGTTATTAATCAAATAGTGTATGACATGTGGGCCCACGCAGGATTAATACTAATTAAACATGTTTAAATAAATATGCTAATTAATAAAATTAATGTGTCAATGAGAGGTGGGTCCCACCCCCTCTAATTAATCTGTTGAAACTTAATTAAACCTGGATTAACTATGTGACAATGACAATAGGGGCCTACTGGTCAGTTTGACCAGTCAACATGCCCTGTTGAGTGCTGATGTTAGCATGACTTCATGCTGATGTCATAAATGAATTATTGAATTAAATTTAATCTATTTAATTTCTGAAAGTTCATAAAACTTTAAAAATTAATATAAAATAATATGTAAGTCAAATGAAAATAATTTATACATGAAAGTTGATCAGAAAAATCCCATGAATCCGAATACGCAGTCCGTTCGTCTGTCACGTGCTCCTATCATAACGAACATGGAACATTTCCATCGGTTTCATCTGTCCGGTAAAAGTCAGAGACCCGGGAAATATCGTCAGATATTCGCCCGCTCCGTCTGCGATGTGTAGTACTGCGTTAGTGCATGCCTAGCTCTGCATATTGCCATGTCATGCATCGTGTTGCATCTGTCTGCCATATATTTATTGTTTCTCCCCCACTTCTTACCGGTAGACCCCGAGACTAACGCTGCTGCCGGGTACGACTATGTCACTAACGATCAGGCCTTTGCAGCAGAGCAGCAAGGCAAGCAAACGCCCCTTGAGCATTCCGATATCGCCCATTCCTTCTCTCTCATGCTTGCATTAGATTTTGATACTGTATTATATAGCTCCTATTCTGATGCATAGCCTGCTTTTGATAAACTGCTACTGTACCTACTGTCATATCAACTGCTTAGTATAGGTTGATCAGTGAATCCCCTGTGACCCCTTAGTCCCAGTTGCCTCGCTATTAATATCAGTTACTCGATCATCAGGATCGACGAGCCAGGCCCGTCACATCACCGCACACCCCCTTAGTTGTACGACTCTGCAGAACTACTATCGAGTACCGAGGGTGACACATCGTAAAGTACTCATGATGTTAGATCTATAGTGTAGCTAGTCGGTCGTGGTAAACAAAGGGTGATACCTCTGTGCCACTCCCGATATCGTCTTTGTCGTGCAACCCCCTCAAGTGTGGGGCCCCCGAGGGTAATTCCTCTAGGTCCACCTTGACGGTTACATCGAGCGGGAACCGTTGAGGGTGATTCCTCAGGTTCCGACTTGATGTTTTATACACGCGATTACTATGACTTGGTTACAGAAACATGTTGGTGATGGGTCGGCCCTGAAGGGTACCCATGGTTTATTGACGACGAGGCGTGGCCGGGCAGTTCAGGCCCTTGCCACAAGACCTCGAGACGGGGCAACGGGACCTCACATCAGGAGTCGCGCTCATCACCGCATTAATAAAATATTAATGGGTTGGGTATTTGATCTGAGTTGGTCGATTGACCTTTTTACGCACTAACCTTCACGTGGGACAAGTTATGCGTACTCAGCGTCGTTGTATCAGCCGAAGCTCTTCGGACGTCAGCAATGGAGCAGCGCCCGCCCGAGTGGTCCGTGATGACATTGATCTTGTATTAGAGTGTGCTAGGACTGACCTCGGCCACCCTCGCATCGTGCCGGAGTGCAAAGGGTGAGTGGGCCCATGACCCCTGTGCGCTTAGGATTTAGACCGGCGGGTTGGCCTAGGTAGGGCGACGACGTGTTGATTTCCTGAGGCCGGGCATGACCCAGGAAAGTGTGTCCGGCCAAAGGTTATCAAGCATGTTGGGGAATGTGATGCACCCCTGCAGGGATGAATTCATCTATTCGAATAGCTGTGTCCATGGTAACAGGACGACTTGGAGTTGTACCTTGATCTACTACAACTATAATTGTGACTTAAAATTGAAATGAATGTTGGCTCCGAGATTGCTTTCTCGCAGTAAGTCGAGGGAGAATCTCTGGGCGTGGTTACTTAATAAAATTTCTATAATAATATTGCTACACATGAGTTACCAATCTACACTCTTCTAATGCTGCAAGATGTTGAAGATGCTAGTCTTCGATAGGACTAGGCCTTCCCCCTCATTCTTGCTTTCTGTAATCAGTCCAGATATAACCCCATTCCTTGACACTGATGCATACTTAGCATAGTTCTGATGTCAGTCTTGCGAGTACTTTGGATGAGTACTCACCGCTGCTTTACTTTCTTTTTTTCCCTCGATATGATTACTGCGTTCAGATGATGGAGCCCAGGAGATGGAGTACACCGGAGACGACTACTACACCACCGTTGGAGCCTACTACTACGTGGAGGTTGCCCCCGACCAGCAGTAGGATAGGAGGTTCCCAGGCAGGAGGCCTTGCCTCTTTCGATCCGTTGCTATGTTTGTGCTAGTCTTCTTAAGGAAAAACCTGTTTAACTTATGTCTGTACTCAGATATTATTTGCTTCTGCTGACTCGTGCTTGTCGAGCTTTGTATTCGAACCCCCGAGGCCCCTGGCGTGTAATATGAAGCGGTATGACTTTAGTTTTGTCTAGAGTTGTGTTGTCTTATCGATCAGTGAGTCCCTAATCTTGGTCGTACGCATTTGCGTGTATGTCTAGCGTACGGTCAAATTGGGGGCAACACGCGAAGGTGGTTAATGGACAAAGACGTAAACATTATATTGAATTACCCATATTAACATTGAAGCGCGTGTTATTCAAATAATTACATCGAAAGACTACCTAAAGGTGACCTTGTGAAACATTCTAGAATCCTGAAAAATAAATCGGTATGTTATACGGTAAGTAAATCGACTCCAACAATTCCATAAAAATATTTTTTGTCAGTTTTAAATATATAAAAAATTGGAAAAATAAGAAACCGCCAAGAAGGTCCACGAGGGAGCCACAATGTAGGGGGCGCGCCCTACCCACAGGGTACGCCCAGGTACCTTGTGGGCCCCTCGTGCACGTTCTCAACTCTGTATTTCTCCCGTATACTTCTTTTGCAAGATAAAAATTTATCATATATACTCCACCCTGTTTTGACCTCCGTATTGCAAGTGTCTCCATTCTTCTTCTTTTGAGCTAACTTTCTGCGAGGATCTAGATGATCGTTATGTCACCATCAAACTCATCCAAGTACTTGTTCTACAAGAAGGTCATCAACTCTTACCTCCCTAGGGTGATCAATAATCCCCAAACCATGGAGTTTATGGATGGCGTGCTTCACATCTAGGGCGTTCAAGGGCCTAGGAAGGAGGAAAACGAGGAGTCTAGGCTTGAAGTGGTGGAGCAAGCTTCAAGTGCCAAAGATTGGTGGAGCGAGGACTCGATGCCAACCACCATGATCACGGAGCTTACCCATGGGAATGAGTGGGGTAGCAACAAGATCAGGGAGGCCATTGGTAAACTCCATGTCCGAATTGAAGATCTTCAAGCATAAGTTTATGACCGGCAAAACCAAAACTGTGAGTATGAAGCCAAGTTTCAAAGGATGAGTTTAGCTATAGATTTTAGCATTATGGAAATCCACTCTTCTTTCCTTGATGTGGAACATATGCCCTAGAAATGGATGACAAGCCTACCACTCCATCACCACTATCATCGAAGAAGGAAACTTGAGTACACGGGTATGGGCACCACACTTGGCTTGTTCCAAACATGTGGGGTGGTGCCCCGTATTGTATCACCATCAATTATTATCATTATCTACCTTAGTTCGATCCTTAGTATTTTGTTATTTAAAAAAATTATTAGTTTGAATTAATTTTCAAGTGCTTGTTTCGTGATCGTTCTATTCACTACAACTGGACAGAGCTTTGGTAACACCGTCTTGTGTTACTACAGGCCGAAAAGAGTGTTACTAGGCCATATAGTAACACAGTTCAAATGTGTTCCATTAGAACGTATTACTAAGTGGTGTCCACTGTCACACATATTAATTGTTACCATATGTTGAAAAATGTGTTACAGTTACATTATAGTAACATGCATATTATGTGTTATCAAACACACTGGTAACACATTTTTGTAATTACCGTAACACCCATAGTAACATATTTTCAAAGACATAGAACCTTTGTGGTAACATGTTTTGTTAACTATAGTAACACAACTGGTAACACATTTTTTAGTGTCGAAACACAACTAGTAACATTATATCCAAATATTGTAACACTATAATTTATAGTTGTCAACTAGCGTAGTAACAAATTTTGTAATTATAGTAACACCATCAGTAACACTAATATATCAATATGGTAACATAATTACTGTATTTGGTTTTTTCATTATTAAACATGAAATTTGTACCCGTTTTATGGAATATACATTTATTTAATAAAATCGATGCAATTGCACAAATAGTTAACATTTTTTTCATTATGCTTAGCAGCATCAAAATGATATGGAAATTGAAGCATACCGCATATAGAAATTCAAAATATGAAGATATTTATTACGAATATACAACTGTATGATACATATGTATTACAATAAGGATATCACTCATATAATTTTAGAAAACACAACCATGGAGAATATTACACCACATCATTTGCATCAATTCGACGAAAGAAAAAGATCTTGTGGATGATATTACAATTTTCAATCTATTAGTGTAAACTACGACAATTGGTAGCTAAAATCTTCAAATTCCATTTGCTTCTTGATCCAACCGGAGAATTCTGCTACAACTCAATTATCCTTCTCTTGAATCTGTAAAAGAAAACAACACCTTAGAGATATGTGATTAAATGTACACAAATATGATTTTCAAATATGGAAGAGAAGATTTTAACTTACAAAAGTTGAAGGCCAAGCAATTAAGTATCTTGAAGTGAAAGCCTCACCAATTGTCTTGCAATCAGAAACTTCCCTTATGAACTCATTATCAATAATAGGTTGATCTATGCACACAATGGAAAATTCAGCACCTAACTCAACATCACCAGCCTTAATTAGTTCTTTGACCAGTACTCCAAATAGTACCCTACACAACAATCCGCTTGTTGGGATATGTTGAAGTCTTTAAAACTACTTTGGAAGCAAACTATATTATGATCAATATTAGCATTCAATGACAATGATAATATAATTTGCATGAACAATCTGAGCTCTTTTTAATGCCATCCCAGTATAGATGCCCCAAAAAACTAAATAAACTTGACCAGACATCGAAGTCTAATAACCAAGATCACTTTGTTAGTTAAATTCTCCTTTACTTGCATATAGCAAATTGAGCAAAATTTGTAACAAATCCATTTTTCAAACATGCATGATAATATGGTTTGGGTTGGGAATGTGGGTGCAGTAAACCATGCCCCTTGACGGCTCCTTACCTTGATGGAAGAAGTATGCCTTTTTTAGCGAACTGGGTGTGGATGTTCAGTTCTAGTTCCGTGCTCGTTCAGTCTTTAAAAATATTAGCCTATAGGATCCCTCATTTCCCTCACATACCAATAGACAATAATAGAAGATGGAATGATATTCATATCTTGAAGCTACAAAAAGCAGCAACTTCAAAACTCAAAAGCACACAAAAATTACCTCTCACACAGAATCAACACGGTCTTGTGGCGATGATGAATTTTGTTGAATTTGTAATACGAAGGTTTCAACTGACAAGCAATGATATAGCCATGTATTAACATTACCTTTGTTTTAGCATGTAGTATTGGTAACAGAGAAATACCAATATCATTTGATTGGAGGCTTTCCAATAAAACTAACAAATCTAAGTAAAATATTGATAGAAATGCATACAAAAGATGGTATAAAGAAGTCCTTTACCTCTTCTATTCCATTATTCATATAGCCTTCTTTGTTATTCATATCTTCAATAATCTGGCCTTGCCTTTATATATGTTCCTTCAGCTTTGTTTTTTCCTCCCAAACATCATGTTCAACTTCATATGGTGATCCATCAGTTGTAGTCATATTAATGTTCTTTAGATACCATGGTGTCCGGCCATAGACTTGCTTACGAGTTGGAAGCAAACCCATGCCATGCATTTGTCCAATCTTTTCTTCCCCTAACACTTCATGTAGGGCATCACCTTCTCATGCAACTCTTCCATTCAAATTTTGTGCCAACTCTAGTCGTTCAGTTACTAGACCCTCCAAGCGATCCTATAAGAAAAGAATGATGCATATACTACTTGTTAGATTGAACTGTAAGTTGATCCCAGGAACCGTTTGATGTATATTAATTGCCTACCAGGCGCTCATTTCTATCTTTATTTTTAGCATTAGCATCATCCTTCTTCTTGTGAGTTGCTAAATAAACCTTTGATCTTTGTGGTCATCTCTTTGCAGGATCAGCTTGTCTCTACAAAATAGAAAGATCACCCATATGACAAAAGAGACAGAGAAAAACACTTCACGAATCAAGATTACTCACCATGTCCGCACCCCAACGATTATAACTCTTTGTGCCAGCATTATGTGAATTCTTGACGAGGAAATGACTAATTATGTTTTCTCAACAATTGCTTGTTATGATGCAATCATATCAAGAAGTTGATCAGCCCAAGAGCTCACATTCAAATTTCTAAACTTGAAAGAACAAGATCTCATTCATTACCCTTCCTTTTCTTGACTTCCAAAATTTAACAAGCCAACACCATTGATCACTATCCACATTTTCTGGATAGATCTTATACAAAGCCCTTCGCTTGATGTTTGTATTTTTTTCCAATGGCGGGTTTGAAGAAATCATCTTTCAAACAAGACTTAAATTTCTTCCAGTCTCTTCCAATAGATTTGAGTATCCATTTTTTACACGATCTAGGATAGATGAACTTTGTCTGAAAATACAAAATAAAGAATGGATGTAAAGAGACATGCAGACCACATTACATCTAGAGTGGAGAAATTAGATATAAATAGAAGGGCAACAAATAGCATATTTTGTTTTCTTGTTAATTGTGAAGTACACACACTGCGATATTGTTTCCTCACCACTATTCTTCTTGACATCACGCCAATCATTTATGTTTAGCGGGCAAAATCCTCTGTTTCTAGCTATCAATGCAATATCAGCATGGTGTCCCAACCAAGAATATTAGTGTGGATGATCGCCATGATATTGCCACATCGGGCGTATGCGCAGCTACGATTCCATCAACTATTCAGGGTGATATAAAATCCATCACTACATGAGGGACACTGAAAGTTAATTCCAATGAAAATATACCAAATAATTTAAAGATGGGTGAGATGTCAAAATCCTCGAAGAAGCTAGATGCTCCTACAAGTAAAAGTCTGATGATGTTGACTGGTTCCCTAAACAAATGGGTAAAAGCACATAGGATCATCAGGTGACGGTGGTATCATACTGAAGACAAGTTCGTCACAAAAACACAGCCTTTATTCAATCGACTAAATATGGTAAATGCTAAAGTGCATTCTGTGTATATTCTCGTAATTAAAGGAGGTCGACTCCTACCATCTTCTTAGAAAACAAGAATCCAAATTGTGAGAAATCATTAATCATGGTGCTCACCTACTATCCTAATTCATACAGTTCTTCCTTGTTTGGTTCACAACTGTACTAGCTTATTATATCATCAAATATGAAGATCCGTTCAAAAAAAAGGTGAAAAACAAAGCTCACTATAGCAAATGAAAATAGTACAACTGTTGACCTCTACTTTTGCAAACTAGTAACCTAACAAACTACTATCGAAGCTAATAATTCATCAAAGGCCTAATAACTTCATGTATGTCATAACATTTTAATGGTTCAATTTATGAAGGCGAAACTGTTGCAGTACACCGGCTGCATCCAGAGTCGAAGAGCAGAGTAGGTTTTGAATATGATAATCTTAGGGCATCAAAGAAAATTAATAAGGAACCTAATGAGCCAGCCAAGCATCATCCATCTGAGTCTGAGATTAGCAAAAGTTTGCATCGGTATAGTGTTGTTTCACCTAGCATGCAGATCAACGAATTCATAGGAGGCAGAGTAGGAAAGGGGTGGGCCGTGGGCGTTCAGATCAATACCAGCCACGAGATGGTACACCTTCAGGATGTAGGTGTCGGATCTGAAGACCAACGAAATCGTCGCCGCAACGTCGCCGATGCAGGTGGAGGCAAAGGCAGATCGATCCAGGGATGAGGTGGGGATTAGGGTGGGGGCAGAGGTTGCAGGCGATGACCAGGATGGGCGCTGCACGAGGGGAACGAAGGGGGGAGGGGGGTTGCAGGGGAGGGCCAGGCTTTGGAGGGCGGCGAGGTAGCCGCCGGAATGGGGGGCGTGCTGGGCGGTCTGGTGATGAGGCGTCGGCTGGGCTGGATGTATAGTAAGATGCAATCTGAGACCCCTTTGATTCAGTGTTTTCATAGTTAATTGGAGAGAGAAGTTACCACGAAAATTAGAAGTTTGGCGCCAGGAAAAATCTTAATTTTTCACCATCGATAACTGGAGGGAAATTTGGATCTATAATATATCCATAGAGAATGGTAATTGTTTTGGAAGAAGCAGGACATTGTTACTTTTTTTGCTTGGCATGGAAACAATCCAAAAGTATTTTTGGCATGAAAAAATAGAGTATATTTTATTTATTATTGAGAAGGAAATTAAATGTAGTTAAATAGTACTACTCCGTCCCATAATATAAGAGTGTCTTCGACATTAACGTAGTGTAAAAAATGCTCTTATATTATGGGACGGAAGGAGTAGTGAATTTGTAAAATAAATTTACATAACATATGCTAAAACCTATAACATGTTTTCCTTGGCTTACTAGTTGATATAAAAAAACATCGAGCTAGAAGTTGCGACCAGCCTGTAAGGATGTTGTGACCGGGAGATCTCCGATGTTGGGACGATGGATGTGGCGGTGTTGTTATGACCAGCAGTGATCGTTTGACACAACAAGGATGATGGGCGCAACGTTGTTGTCGTGGCCAGTGGCGGCGTTGATGTGCCCTTGGGGGAGTGTTGTCGTGGTCAGTGGCGGCATTGCTACGTCAATGGTTGGTTAAAAAACATTATAATTAGACCATCCGATCTTGCTCCTGATCAGTTGCCTTGGCCGAAATCGCGTCATTCCCACACGACTGCCCGCGAAAGGTATGACGGGCGTGCGAGAAAGCTATGACTGATAATGTAGTTTCAACCGGTTTGAGAGCATGGTGTGACCAACGAGGCTAATGACTTTCGATGTGGGGTGAGTATGCATGCGGTGGTGCTATAAAGCGGCGATGACGGGATGCGTTAGCTACCAACGACTGCCGACGATGTTGCAAGAACAGATCTGAGAGGCTGGCACATTGACCCAGTCTCCTCCTTCCTTCCACCTCGATGGAGATAGAGAATAAGGGAAGAGGAGACCAACAACACCCACAATTTAAGACATTGTATTTTGGCCAACCGATCTCGCTCCTGATCGACCTCCTCAACCAAGATCACGTCATTCCCGCACGACTACCCATGGAAGCTATGACCGGTGTGGGAGAAAGCCGCGATCGATAGAACTAGAAGCTTCAACCGCCCTGGGAGCACGTTGTGACCAGGAAGGCCGACGACTTTGGATGGTTGCTAAGAGCACATGCGGGGGTGCTACAAAGTAGTGATGACGAGATGCGTCACGTGCGACCGACCGCCGACGATGTTGCAACAACAAATCTAAGAGGTTGGTACATGGACCCAGTCTCCTCCTTCCTTCCACCTCCATGGTGACACGGAATAAGAAAAGATGAGACCAACTACAACCATAGTTTAAAAGCATTATAATTTGGCCAACAGATCTCGCTCCTGATCGACTACCTAAACCAAGACCGCGTCATTCCCACACGACTGCCCATGGAAGCTACGACCGGCGTGGGAGAAAGCCACGACCTAGAAGTTTCAACCGGCCTGGGAGCATGTTGCGACCAGCAAGGCCAACGACTTTTGATGCTTGCTAAGAGCACATGTGGTGGTGCTACAAAGCGGTGAGGACGAGATGTGTCAGGTGCGACGGACAACCGACGATGTTGCAACGACAAATCTGAAAGGTTAGCACATCAAACCAATCTTCTCATTCCTTCCACCTCCACGACGACAGTGAATAAGTGAAGAGGATAACTATTCCCATAGTTAAAAAAACTGACCGCATTTGCAGTCGGACCAAAAGAAGAAAAAACTTATACCTCGATGGTTGGTTAAAGAAAAATAGAGTAATTGGGCCCACGAGGTTAACCGATTGACTTTGCAGCGGTCAACCTAGTCCATGGACCGGAAATAGCCATCGGGAATATGGGAAATTGAGAACCGCTGATCTCGGTAGTTAGCTAAGCTCTATGGACCGTCCGCGCAATCGAATAAATCGTTCGAACCAGGTGTTTTAATATATAAACCGGTGAACCGGTGTTTCCAGAAAAGCCCCTCGTTTGATTAATTTTCAGTCATGTGTGAATAAGCTAGGGGATTATCTGAATCGGTGGACATCCATGCACTTTGGCCTCTTCAACCGCTGATTCCGCCGCTCGACGACGCCGCCCCGTGCCACCAGGAGCCCAGGACCGACACGCCGGCACCACCCCGTACGGCCGCGCCACCGATGTGCCGCGTGCTGGTCCCGCGACCCCAGTCGTCCAAGGGACGCCATCGCCGCCGCCTGGTCTCCAGCGTCCCTTCGGTCCCCACTGTAGACCAGGAGGATCAGCCGACCTTGACGACCGACGGTTGCCTCCCTACGCTCCTGACCAGGACGCCCCGACCACCGACGCTGGTAATATGATCTCTCTCGTCTCCTCTCTATTTACCAGTTCTTCTATTCTATCCAAGCATCTATATGTGATATGTCAACGTGTGAAGTTTGTGAGCTAGAATTAGAGAGACTAGCAGGTTGCTTGGTTTTATGAGAGAGAACTAGAACATTGTTAGATAACGAGCGACTAATATTCACTGTGGGCCAAAGGCCAGTACATATACATGTGAGGTATTACAAGCGGTAGTACCGCACTCAGAGCGGTAGTACCGCACTCGGGCGGTAGTACCGCAGAGAACACACACCAAACACACATCTAACACCCCCCCCCCCCTCAAACTCATGGTGGATCAACAACACTGAGTTTGGAGAGAAAGAAGCCATGCTGCGCTCGAGTCTGTGCCTTCGTGAAGAAGTCCGCCAACTGTAACTCAGAGGGCACATAGTGAAGAGCCAGTGTCTGATCCTGCACAGCAGCACGTACAAAGTGGGCATCCACACCGATGTGCTTGGTGAGCTCATGCTTCACCGGGTCACGCGCAATACTGATAGCACCGGTACTGTCTGACAGTAAGGGAGTCGATGTAGTAGCAGACACACCAAAATCCTCAAGTAACCATCGTAACCAGATCACCTCAGCCGTCAGCATAGCCATCGATCGTAACTCAGCCTCTGTACTCGAGCGAGAAACCGCAGTCTGTTTCTTTGTCTTCCAGGCAATAAGAGAGCCACCAAGGAAGACACAGTAAGCAGACAGCGAGCGTCGATCAGAGGGATCACTAGCCCACGTAGCATCAGAGTAGGCCTGGAGCTCGAGAGAGCTGGAGCGGGGAAAGAAAAGGCGATGAGAGATCATGCCACGAAGATATCGTAGAACACGGAGGAGGTGACTATAGTGGACAGAGGTGGGGGCTGAAACAAACTGACTGAGAATGTGGACAGGATAGGAGATGTCAGGACGCGTAACAGCAAGATAGACAAGGCTCCCAACGAGGTGGCGATAGCGAGTGGGATTAGGAAGAGGGTCACCGTCAGAAGCACGAAGCTGAACGTTGAGCTCCATAGGAGTCACAACAGTGCGCTCATCACCGAGAGCGGCACGAGTAAGAAGATCCTGAATATATTTTTCCTGGGAGATGAAGAAGCCTGCAGAGGTCTCAGAAATCTCGATCCCAAGAAAGTAGCGAAGAGGACCAAGATCAGACATCAGGAACTGTTCCCGGAGGCGGGCCTTAACAAAGGCAATATACTCAGAATCGTCACCAGTGATGATCATGTCATCCACATATAGAAGGAGAAGAGTCCGACCACGAGGAGAGGTGTGGACAAACAGTGCTGGATCATGATCACTAGGCAAGAAGCCAGCGGCAGTAACGACAGAGGCGAACCGCGAGAACCAGGCGCGAGGGGCCTGTTTAAGACCATAGAGGGAGCAGCGAAGTCGGCAGACCATACCATCAGGAGCATAGTACCCCGGTGGTGGCTGCATATAAACCTCCTCACGCAACTCACCATTGAGAAAAGCGTTCTGGACATCAAGCTGAGATACAGACCAATGACGAACAGAAGCCACAGCAAGGAGAGTGCGGACAGTGGTCATGTGGTCCACAGGAGCGAATGTCTCATCATAATCGCGTCCCTGCTCCTGCTGAAAGCCACGAGCCACAAGACGAGCTTTGTATCGCTCAAGGGAACCATCGGAGCGAGTCTTAATCTTATAGACCCACTTGCAGGTGATGGGACGAAGACCGGAGGGAAGAGAAACCAGATCCCACGTGCCATTGCGCTCAAGCGCCGCAAGCTCCTCGGCCATCGCAAGCTGCCATTCAGGCTGAGTCATGGCAGCCCGATAGGTGGTGGGCTCAGCAATGGCAGAAAGACCATACCGGTCAGGAGAATAGCGATCATGTGGGGGACAAGGCCTAACACAGAGGTTATGGACCGGCGGAGGCGTGAGAGGTGGTGCACTGGAAGTAGAGGGCACATCAGTAGGATCGTCCACAGCACGAGGATGACGAGTGTAGTGGAGAGGAAACGGGGAGTGAGGTCGAAAGACTGGGGAGGAGGGTGGGGAGGGAGGGGATGGTGGAGACGAGGGAGAGGAGGAGGGAGGGGATGGTGGTGACGAGGGAGATGGCGAGGGAGAGGAGGAGGAGGGAGGGGATGGTGGAGGGGGACTCACCGGGGGAGAGGGAGGAACAGGAGGCACAGATGGAGATGTGTCGGGAAGGAGAAGGAAGGAAAGATCTTCCACGGAAAAGTTCGAGGAGGACGGACGCGGATAGTAAGAACGAGACTCATCAAACGTCACATCACGTGAAATGCGCAGACGGCGACCAACAGGATCCCAACAGCGATAGCCCTTGTGCTCATCACTGTAGCCAAGGAAAACACACTCAACGGACTGAGCAGTCAACTTGGTTCGTTCTCGCGGAGCAAGAAGAACATAGCACACGCATCCAAACATACGAAGAGCAGAGTAGTCAGGAGAGCGACCAGAGAGACGCTCCATAGGAATACCACCCTTCAAGGCAGCCGAAGGTTGAATGTTGATGAGGTGGGTGGATGCGGAAACGGCCTCAGCCCAAAAATGGGGTGGAAGAGAGGCGGCGATCATCATCGCCCGAGCCGTCTCAAGCAAATGGCGATGTTTGCGTTCAGCAACACCATTCTGAGCATGGGCACCAGGACAAGAGAATTGGGAAAGAGTACCCTGCTCCGCAAGAAAACCACGCAACATGTGAGAGATATACTCTCCAGCTGAGTCAGCACGGAAGATACGGACAGGCGTGGAAAATTGAGTGCGAACCATGGGAGCAAAACGCTTGTATATGGGGAGAACCTCGCTGCGAGATTTCATACAATAAAGCCAATTGTAGCGAGAGAAATCATCAATAAATAGAACATAGTAGCGATGACCCCCTTTCGAGTCAAAAGGAGCAGGACCCCATACATCAGAATGAACTAAGTCAAAAGGACGCTGAGATACAGACTCACTGGTAGGATAAGGTAACTGAGTCTGTTTGCCAAGCCTACATCCTTCACAATGCAACGAAACATCACCAGAGACAGGGCCTAAGACGCCTTTGTGTACTAATGAGGACAAGCGAGAGCCACAGATGTGACCAAGACAATGATGCCACTGCTGGAAGGACGCAGAAGAGGAGGCAGCAAGAGCATGAGAGCTGGCATATGTGGTAGCAGCGGAAGGAACACGAAGCCAGTCAACCTCCCAAAGGCCCTCAGACTCACGGCGCCGAGGGCCACCACCAACCAGAGCCTGAGTGCGACGATCCTGAACAGAACAAGAGTCGGCATCAAGAATGACACGACAGCCAGAATCAGTAAGTTGGGCAGCGGAAAAGAGATTCATGGTAAGACGAGGAACAAAGGAAACACTAGGAACCGAAAAGGACGGAGTGGAAAGGATGCCACGACTAGCAATAGGAAGAGGTGTGCCATCGGCAGTGAGAACATTAAGAGGAAAATCAAGAGGTCGAAGAGAATATAAGGCAGAAGAATCAGAAGACATATGAAAGGAAGCTCCAGAATCCAGAACCCACGAGGATGTACCTGACTGAGTATGCTCCGGCGGGGGCGGAGTGGTGATGGCAGTCACAGCGGCAACAGATCCCGTCGAGGAAGAACCAGAGGAAGCCAACATTCGCTTGAGCCGCACAATATCCTGGTCAGTGAGCGACGAGGTCGAGGAACTAGAAGAAGAGCGCTTCAGGTCTTTCCGCTTCTTGTGACAATTAGACTCTGGATGACCTGGCCTGTTGCAGTAGCCACAGAAGGTGTGCGAGCGCGGCCGACCCCCTCCTAAAGAAGGAGGGTGACCCGCCCCCCCTGGAGGTGTGGGCAGGAGCGGTGGAGTGGTAAGGCGAGCAGATGGCACAGGAGCTCGGGCAGCAAGAACAGTGGGAACCACAAGCAGACCAGCAGAACGGAGGCGTGTCTCCTCAGCACGAAGCTCTGCAAGCACCTCCGAAATAGGAACACGACCACGAGCAAGCAGGTGAGCACGCCGAGGCTCAAACTCTGGACGAAGGCGAGATAAGAACTCATGGAGGCGATGAAACTCCAAGTCAGATCGCACAGTCTGGCAACAACGGCAAGTACCACAAACAACTGTCCTGAGAGAATCAAGCTGGCGCCAGATGGCAGAGCTCTGTGAGTAGAACTCATCAACAGAAGAGTCACCCTGCTGAAGAGCGTGCTCCTGACGCACCACAGATAAGTAGAGAGCATCACCAGATGGCTGATATCGCTGACAAAGATAGGACCACATCGCAGCAACAGGACCGAGACCCATGAACTCAGACGCAAACTGAGGTAAGACACTCGCAGTGAGAACATCAGCAGCTCGAGCATCATCGTTGCACCACTGAGTGTAAGCAGACAGATCATCTCGGTAAACAGCAAGAGCATCTGAGTAGGCGGATACCTGCTGATCATAAGCATCAACCGCAGCATCGTCACGGGCCTTGGCTGTATCCCAATCAGCCTGAGAAGCATCAGCAGCAAGAACAGGCGGCACCGGCGGGGTAGGAGCCACAGGAGCAACAGGACAGGGCGGACAGGGAACCTCGCCAGAGAGAACGCCCCACAGGAGAAGACCGCGCATGTGGATGCGCATGAAACCCACAAACTCAGCATAGTTGGTGCCATCGAAGATCACCGAGCACCGAGGAACAGCCACATAGCCCGACGAAGACATGACGAGCTCACCCTGAACGGTAGTACCGCTCTTCCCAGCGGTAGTACCGCTCTGCTCAGGGCGGTAGTACCGCGCTGGTTAGCGGTAGTACCGCTTACGCGGTACTTCCGCGATTCAGTGCCGTGGGCAC
Organism: Elymus sibiricus; assembly: GCA_039707655.1. Classification (NCBI taxonomy): domain Eukaryota; kingdom Viridiplantae; phylum Streptophyta; class Magnoliopsida; order Poales; family Poaceae; genus Elymus; species Elymus sibiricus. The sequence continues at coordinate 233,376,210 of CM077669.1, read as the reverse complement.
TACCGCTTATAAAAAACCTTCTGGAATGCCTGTCCCTCCGAGCGGAAGTAGAGCGGCAGGGACAGGCGGTAGTACCGCTTCGGGCGGTAGTACCGCGCTGATCAGCGGTAGTACCACGCAGAGCCGCTGGATCGGGATCGGGATCGACCAAATCGCTGGGCAGAGGCCGAGCGAGGAGGAGTCCAGGCAGGAGCCGGCCGGAGGAGGAGGCCGGGCGCGGGACGGCTCGGAGGTGAGCCTGGGCGAGGCGGGGGGGGCCTGGCGGACGGGGGCGGCCGGAGCCGGCGCAGTCAGGGGCGACCGGAGACCGGGCTGGCGCGAGACAGAGGCGGCCGGCGACCGGCGCGGTGTAGAGGACGGGGAGGGGCAGCCGCGGCCGGACCAGCGGGCGGGCGCGGGGCAGAGACGTCGGCCGGAGTTGCTAGCGGCAGCGACGATGGAGGTGGAGCACGAGGAACAACCTCACATCTGATACCATGTTAGATAAAGAGCAACTAATATTCACTGTGGGCCAAAGGCCAGTACATATACATGTGAGGTATTACAAGCGGTAGTACCGCACTCGAGCGGTAGTACCGCACTCGGGCGGTAGTACCGCACTTGGGCGGTAGTACCGCAGAGAACACACACCAAACACACATCTAACAAACATGATGGGGCAGGTTGATGTAGATTAGTAACAATTAGTCTGAATCGCTTCAATGTACAGTCCCCCATCCTCGCTTTGAATCACTTGTAATGTACAGTCCCTCATCCTCGCTGTAACCCTGAAACTACGAGTCATCAGAACACCATTGTTTCTAAATTCAACAAAAGGATATAACAAAATACACATGGCTGGCCATACATAGAGCATTGTTAATTAAAATCAACATACTTGGATTTGTGCCTGACGATTGAGCAATTTTTTGTCCATCATTCATCGTCTAAAAAAGGTGAAAAACTATTTTCAGGCATGGTGATGATGTTGTGGGAATTGCTACATAATTTGTTCAAGTAACACTTCCACCGATAGGCGTTCCACTTATTCCTTAACTTTAGACATTTTTTTCAGTTATCCATATACTTGAATTCTAATAGCTGGATTATCAATCTGTACCTTAAATGCCATCATCTTGTTCTACCAGTTGGTCAGTATATTTTTGTTCTTTATAGCATTATCCATGTGATATATTCTTCAATTTCTAAGAGACAGACACACCATTCTATCACGTGGACAAGATTATGTACTAATATTCTCGCTTCAACCGGCGGAGAGCACGAAACCTCAAGCCTGCCCTTGTTTGCTCGCCTTCCCATCCTATCGGGTGTTCCTCATCTCATCTTCCTTGCACTTCATTAATTGTACCTGCGCGTCCTTGTCGTCAGTTTTGGTTGATTGCACTTTTGTACTTTTTTATGTATATATCTAGTTGATTGTTTTAGATAAACGTGTATGTTTATTGACCACATACAGGTTGCAGTTGGCTGAACTGAAAATACTAGTGGATAGTCTGACTGAAAGTTTTTTATTATCCTGAGATGACTTGGAATATTGCCCATTGGAGCACATATATGTGTAGATAGTGTGTTCATACTCAATAACTTCTGAGGTGCAAAGACTGCAGGGTATTCCCGTTATATACCAATCAGCTGATTGAGTAGTGGTGTATCCAACAAAACCGAATTGGATAGTCCATGGCTGAATTGTAAACAGCCCACGCTGTAATTCAGAATGCAGTAACATGTTGGGTGTTCCATGGAGTGTATGTGATGATGGCTCCCGAGTAGTGACAGTATGTGATGATATTGCTCCATAGGTGCTTCATCCCTGAAGTTTTTGCACTGTATGTTCTTGCAGATCGTTGGCTGAGCTTACACCCTTCAGAAAATTTGAAGGAATGAGGTCTTACACCCAACATATAAATTTGAATGATGTTAAATAGCTTGCTTACATTTATCTAGCTTATGAGTAGCAATAGTAACACATGATGCATGGTAGTTTAATTCTGTAGCAGCACTGGATAATTTATCCTTGAAGTAGATAGCTAGATCTTCAAATGAATGTTCAAGAACAATTTTGGTTGTCAGACTGGACCAACACGGCAACACTGGACAGTTCATCCTCGAATTCCGACCTGTTGTCATCAGTCTTAAATCGTGCAACTCAATTATAAGATGTTTCTTTCACCATTCAACGTTGCAGATGAATTTGCAAGTGCGCCGAAGAGAACATATGATTTACGTAAAGTATCCCGGACCTTACTTTCTTATAGTTTTGGTAATTGTACTTCTGTAGTTCTGTTGGCTTATATTTGAGTTGTTGCCAACTTAAAGTTCCAGGCTCATTATATATTATACTTTTTAATAAAGCAGCACTTCTTTTCATCTTATTTTGCTGATTTGTGCAACAACAACAACAACAACAAAGCCTTTAGTCCCAAACAAGTTGGGGTAGGCTAGAGGTGAAACCCATAAGATCTCGCGACCAACTCATGGTTCTGGCACATGGATAGCAAGCTTCCACGCACCCCTGTCCATGGCTAGTTCTTTGGTGATGCTCCAATCCTTCAGGTCTCTCTTTACGGACTCTTCCCATGTCAAGTTCGGTCTACCCCGGCCTCTTTTGACATTATCAGCACGCTTTAGCCGTCCGCTATGTACTGGGGCTTCTGGAGGCCTGCGCTGAATATGTCCAAACCATCTCAGACGATGTTGGACAAGCTTCTCTTCAATTGGCGCTACCCCAACTCTATCTCGTATATCATCATTCCGGATTCGGTCCTTCCTTGTGTGGCCACACATCCATCTCAACATGCGCATCTCCGCCACACCTAACTGTTGCACATGTCGCCTTTTAGTCGGCCAACACTCAGCACCATACAACATTGCGGGTCGAACCGCCGTCCTATAGAACTTGCCTTTTAGCTTTTGTAGCACCCTCTTGTCACAGAGAATGCTAGAAGCTTGGCGCCACTTCATCCATCCGGCTTTAATTCGATGGTTCACATCTTCATCGAACATTGACCCCAAATATCGAAAGGTGTCCTTCTGCGGCACCACCTGCCCATCAAGGCTAACATCCTCCTCCTCCTCGTGCCTAGTAGTACCGAAAGCGCACCTCATGTACTCGGTTTTAGTCCTACTAAGTCTAAAACCTTTCGATTCCAAAGTTTGCCTCCATAACTCCAACTTCCTGTTGACCCCCGTCCGACTCTCATCGACTAGCACCACATCGTCCGCAAAGAGCATACACCATGGGATATCTCCTTGTATATCCCTTGTGACCTCATCCATCACCAAGGCAAAAAGATAAGGGCTCAAAGTTGACCCTTGATGCAGTCCTATCTTAATCGGGAAGTCATCAGTGTCGCCATCACTTGTTCGAACACTTGTCACAACATTATCGTACATGTCCTTGATGAGGGTAATGTACTTTGCTGGGACTTTGTGTTTCTCCAAGGCCCACCACATAACATTCCGCGGTATCTTATCATAGGCCTTCTCCAAGTCAATGAACACCATATGCAGGTCCTTCTTTTGCTCCCTATATCTCTCCATTTTGCTGATTTGTGCATTTTATTTTTTTGCCTCATGCCACCATGCCCGAAATTGTGGCACTGCAGGATTGAATGTCATATGAGGCTTTTACAGAATTGTTGCCGGTTTTATTATTAACCTTGATACTTAAAAGTTTTTTATATTGTTCTGTCTGAGGTACACGGATAAATAGGATATTAAGCTATTCAAAATTTATTAGGCCGTCATTATTTTCCCCTTTTTTCTTCTAATTGCAATTAGCACACTTCCCAGTGAAGGAAATAAAGATAAATTTATTCCGAGAACCGCACAAACACGTTGTTAAGAACAAGGTCATATTCAGTGGAAGGTCCCTTCTTTTGTTTCTTATTTTGCCTTTCGAGAGTATTCCTTGATGTATATAAATGATTGTACCATCCATAAGTCATTCTTATTTATGGTCAAGCATTTTCTGCACATTGTCCCTCCTTTTTTCTTCTTCTTCTATTTCCTTCTCCACATTCATATACCTGGCTACGAGATATATCCTGCAAGAAAATAAACGGTACCCTGAAAAATGAGAGGTACTGCTTGGTCAAAGCAGAAACAGAAGGAAAAAAATGCCGCAGCGTGGCAAATCGTGCATATGCTTCCAGTTCACTAGTAACTCACAAGTTTTTTTTCTTCTAGTTCACTAGTATATATCTCAATTTCCAGCAATGGCTCACAGTAAAAAGAGAAGAGAGAGATTCAGAGACTAGTTCCTAGTCAATTTTCAAGTTGTAGATGTAGCAGGTGTAGGTGATGAAGAAGAACAACCGTGAAAATCAAGCAGACGATCTGCAGAGGAGGTTGAGGTGTTGGAGAAGAATAGTAGTAGGGGACCCTTTGGGAGGAGGTTGAGGTGTTGGAGAAGAATAGTAGTAGGGGACCCTTGGGGACACTGTACAGGAGAGACGATCGAAAAGGAGCACCAGTAGGGATGTAAATGGCAAATAAGTGGCGTCCACAAGTCCTGTTTATTTATCTTTATCTAGCTCTACAGTTCATTTTCCACAAAAAACAAATTTTTGAACTGTCAAATTATTATTGGGTTAAAACGGGATTAAATGGGACCACTTCCCATCCCTAAGCACCAGGGCCTCATGCCGATTACCAGACAACACGGCTGCCTTGTCTGGTGAATCTGGGTTAAAACGGGATTAAATGGGACCACTTCCCATCCCTAAGCACCAGGGCCTCATGCGGATTACCAGACAACACGGCTGCCTTGTCTGGTGGATGGCGCCACGTACACGAGGGAGACTCACGAGAAGAACCAGACACCGCGGCTTTGTGTCTGCCGAGGCTCGACCTTCCCTTCCTTTTCTCTCTTCCCTCGATCTCTCTGTGAACATGTGGCTCCCTTGGATCTGATGCTCTCCTCTCCCTTTGACCCCTTCTCTCGATCTGATTTTTTTAGGCAACCTTCTCTCAATCCGAGATCTCCTTTCTGGTTCGATCCCGCCTAACTCCAGGAGAAGGAAAGCGAGGCCTCGCGCGGCCTGCTAGACGTCCTCGCTGAGGTGTCTGGAGGGTCATGAGACCGTTGGCGAATTCAACAAGACACGCAACAACGTCAAGCGCGGCCACATCAGCGTCGGCGAAGAGCACGGCTTCGTGCCCGATCGTGTTGTGCAGTGTGTTTGTTCTTGTCGGAACGGTCGATCTACCCAGCGGCTATGTAATTATGCATGTGTATCTGACCGACTCTGTTTGTGAGGTGCAGGAGCCAACTTTCAATGAAAATAGATCAGGTGCTTGTGCTAACTCGGTGCTTGTGCTAACTCCTGTGTACGTGCGCGTACAAGCATTCTGGTCAGAAGGAATCACTACCGTCTACCGTGTCAGACGTTGCTGTCAGCCTACACCGCCTTAGCCTTATCCCTTGCGCCAACTTCAAGCAGCTCTCTTCCTTCCCTCCTCTCTATCTTGAGCTCATGCTTCAGAGAAGGTCACCGACGTCGCCGTTTGTCGTCCTCATGCAAGAGACCACCCTAAGCCCAGCTGACATGTCATGTAGATCCACCTCATTGCCCTCTTAGCCGCTCTAGAAGGATTCACTCCAAGCTGACACAATTCAGCGACATGGTCTTTGTCTTCTCCATCTCCGATTGGCTGCCGCCATTGCACAATCTCCACCTCCGGCGACGCCTCTTCTGGCCTCCTTGACTCTTGAGGCACGTCGCTTCCATGGGCCCTATGTGTCAAGGTATTTGTGATCTATGTATGTAGTTGATTTTAGGCCTTTCTAGTTCCCCTTATAATAGAGCCTGTAACACTATGTATCAAACATGATTATGTGCTACCAAGTAGAAGTACGTAACACATTTCAGTAACACATATTTATATGTTACCATGTCGAAATCTACGTAACACATTCGACCAACACATATTTATTTGTTACTATTACAATATCCCTGTAACACATTTTGAGGCCTTATATATTATGTGTTACTACTGTCGTTCGACACAAAATGATGTGTTACGGTAATTTTCCTTGTCACACATTTTTCAATCTGTTACATGATTGTGTTACCTAAAGTCTGTTTTGTTGTAGTGATTAATGTAATCGTGCTTGAGATTTCTAATAAATAGTAGTATGAGTACCTTTTGGTTTACTTTCGTTGCTTCAATTGTAGCAAAAATAATGAAAAGTTCATATGATAATCACATCGGGAGTAATGACTTCACATAAAAGAAGAGTAATTGGTAAAATTTGTTGGAAGATAACAAACATATCATTAGTCAATTGGGCACTTCAAGAAAGAATAACAAGGAAAGAGGAACTTCACATATAGATATACTATCTTGGACATCTTCTATGATTGTGACCCCCCATTAACTATTTTCAAACTTGATCAAATATATGATGTTCGACAAGGAAGACAACATAATGGGTTGTGTTTGCTTATATTTGCATATCAGTTATATTGTCATGGATCCTCTAACATGTGATGCTTGCAAATAATCTTTTCTAGACAAAAAATTTGTACTGAGTAGAGATACTACCTGTGCATCTGAACACTCTTAAACCTAGTTTCTTGTCATGAGAGTCCACCATACCTACATATGGATTGAATAAGATACCTCAAGTAAGTTCTCATCGGGGCAAAGCAATAAAAATTGCTCCTAAATATGTATAGTGTTATATTATAAGGGAAAACAAGCTTCATACAATCATACGATGGTAACGCAATAAAAGCGACAGACTGCTCAATTAATGTTGCCATCCTAAGGGGCAATACAAAGTGGCATTCCTTTACATTAAGAGTTTGCACATGAAAAAAATTAAAAGTACATGACAACCTCTGCTTCCCTCTACAAAGGGCCAATCTTTTACTTTTCAAGATTTACTTTTATGCAAGAGTCAAAAAATATTTACTCCTATTCCAATCTTAATGATTCTCCACTTGGCAAGCATGATGTGGTAGGGAAAGATACAGACACATATATATATATCTAGTCAAAATATACGTAATCATGAGGGATTATTGTTGACATTATCATTGAGATAAACAAGTTGGGAGGTGAAACATTAAAACCTTTGTCTTCCTTTGTGTCTGATTGATATGGTTTGTTTTGAAAATATGCGTTGAGTGCCAATCATAGAAGACTATATGATAGTAGAGTATGTGAAGCTTGCTAAGAGAAAAGCTCTTACATAGACCCTTCCTGGAAATATAATGAAGTGTAATTTCTTTAATGACTGAGAGCATAGTTTTATTGGTTTTCAATGAAGTTTATTGCTAACGCTTTAGCTTGTGAATGAATTATTGCTTGATCATGGGAAGTGTTATGGTAAATAATTGTTGTTATAATAATGATCATGATGCTACCATGTCTGTATTTTCTATTATCGACACCTCTCTCTCTCTCATTCTCTCTCTCTCTCTCTCTAAACATGTGATTATGGGAGCTATATTTCACTTTATGATGCAATTCTAATGCCTTTTCTCTCTTAAAATGAAGATACACCAAAAGTGGGAGATTATCGGCAACCGAAAGTCTGAGCCTGAAAAAGCTACAACAGAGATAGCTATTCTTCGGAGCTCCAAATGACCCGAAAATTCACGGAGAATTATTTTGTAATATATTAAAAATACTGGAAGAAATAAGTGCTAGACAGGAGCCTTGGTGGGCCACAAGGAAGGGAGCGTGCCCTATCCCCAACACACACCCTAGTGCCTTGTGGGACCCACATAGGTCCTCTCAAGCCCATCTCCTGCTATATGAAGTCGTTTTCTCTTGCAAAATAATAAGAGAAGACTTTCAGGACGATGCGCCACCGTCTCAAGGTGGAACCTGGGCAGGAGCACTTATGCTCTTTGGCGGAGCGATTCCGTCGGGGAAACTTCCCTCCGGGTGGAGGAAATCGAAGCCATTGTCATCACAACATTCCTCTCATCCTGGGAGGACTCATCTTTATCAACATCTTCACCAGCACCATCTCCTCTAAAATCCTAGTTCATCTCTTGTATACATTCTTTGTCTCAAACCTCGGATTTGTACATTTGGGTTACCAGTAGTGTTGATTACATCTTGTAGTTGATGCTAGTTGGTTTATTTGGTGAAAGATTATATGTTCAGACTGTTAATAATATTTTTATCTTCTCTGATCATGAACATGAATGTGATTTTTTGTTAGTTTGTTTCTCTCGAGGACATTGGAGAAGTCTTGTTATAAGTAACCATGTGAAGTTGGTTTTTATTCAATATTTTGATGATGTGTGGTGTTGTTTTTCCTCTAGTGATGTCATGTGAACATCGACTACATGACACATTACCATGTTTGGGCCTAGGGGAAGACATTATAGGATTTGTTAGTAGACGATGGGTTGCGCGAGTGACAAAAGTCTAAACCCTATTTTATGATCTATCCCGTAAGGGGCTGTTTTGGGTCCATATGTTTCATCCTATGATTAGATTTATCTTAGTTATTCTCTTGTCATTGTGGATGCTTGCGAGAGGGGGTAAGGATAAGTAGGTTGTATGTTCAAGTAAGAACAACACCTGAGCACCGGTCCACCCACATGAAAATTTATCAAAGCAATGAATGTCAATGAACCATGGTGAATGTAACTAGATAATATTCTCATGTGTCCTCGAGGATGGTTTAATCACTATAATAAGTAGTTCCGAATTGTCCTTTGCAATAAAAGGATTGGGCCACCTTGCTGCACATTGTTACTTTGTTTGGTTGTCACTTGTTACATATTATCCTGCTATCAAACTATTTGTCACAACTACTTTACAACACTTGCAGACAATACCTTGCTGAAAATTGCTTATTAATTCCTTATGCTCCTCGTTGGGTTCAACAATCTTACTTATCGGAAGGATTATGATTGATTCCCTATACTTTTGGGTCATCATACTCCAACTAGCTACTAGTTCCACCACCCTCATAACCCCACGATCATCGTATCCCTTGCGAAGAAGAGCTTCTCTCATGAAGGACCAATGGAACGTATCGTAGGCCTTATGGAAGTCGATCTTCAGGAAGACCGCCTTATGGTGTTTAGATAAGACCTCGTGGAGAACCTCATGGAGCACCAATACCCCATCTAGTATGTATCGCCCTTGAATGAAGGCTGACTGGTTGGGTGTGTGATACGGTCTACAAGAAAGGTCACCCTATTGCCGCACCCCTTCGCCAAAATGCAGAAGATCACATTGATAACCGTGATCTTACAGAACTGGCTGATCAGAGTGATTATCCCATAGTTGATTCGGGTGAGGTCAATTTAGCCTACATAGAACTCCTTGAACAACGCCATCACTTTAGTCTTGATGGTATTCCAAAAGGTCTAGAAGAACATCACTGGGAGGCCATCCAGACTGGGAGCAGAGGCCAGGTTCATGCCTTTGATGGCCGTCAAAACTCCCTTGGCCGAGAAGGGGTCTTGCGGGCAGCGTTATCCGCCTCCGAGACCAGCTAGGGGCCTCCCATATATTAGGTGCAAGGGCCACACCTTCCTGAGGGGAGGAGGAGAAAAGGGCCTTAAATAACCCATGTACATGGGCCCGAATGTCTGATGGCCGCTATAAGATTGTCCTCGTCCCACAGAAGAGGGATAGTATTGCGCGGCATCCGATTGTTGGCGATTGCCTAGAAGTAATTCGTATTCGCAATGCCCTGGAGTACCCAGCGTTGGGTACCCCTCTGGCGCTAGTAAGCCTCCTCATCGGCGTAGATGTCCATGACTTGGTCCTCGAGCTCATACCACAACAACCATTCGTTGGGGGAAAGGCCTATGGAATCCACCCGGATGTCTAACACCTCGATAGACGTAAGGAATGTGCTTTTACGATCACGCAAATTTTGGCCAAGTTCAGCACCCCACCCCGTCATGAACTGTTGGGCGCATTTGCATAGAAGTGCCAGGAGTCGACATCAGAGAGGGCGCGGTGAGGGATCGCGCGTGCTGCAGCCCACCAATCACGGACAGCATCCGCAAACCCCGACTGGTTCAGCTAGAATGCTTCGAAGCAGAACCAAGGCTACCGCGGGGTTTCGGAATCGGGGCTCCAGGGACCCAAGAGAGGTTCAAACTCTAGGGTGCACCGGCTCTCCAACCTACCTCTCTCACCGTAACCATCCGCGATGCTCCGGTGTGCTTGAGCTTGAGGAGAAGAACAACAAACACCGCGATCTACCCAGGTTCGGGCCACCTTGCGGTGTAAAACCCTACTCCTGCTTGTGTGGATTGCTTAGCGTTAGAAGGTAAATACAACGGGCATGTCCTTCTACAGTTGTTGCCTCCCCCTTGATATACTGGCCCCTGTACTCTTCCCCCCCCCCGAACACCCGGCGGGAAGTGTTGCCACAACGGCTAGTCTTTTTTTTTGGGGGGGGGGCAAGACTACAGCCTATCCTGCCTAAAGTAGTCTTCTTCTGCTAAAGCTGCCTGCCATGACGCATCGATGGGCTCGAGGGTGACCTCCGTCCTAGCAAGCCCCAGCCATGGTCTTCTTTCACCAAAGGGGAAACCTTTGAAGAGTTGCTTTGGGGCCGGTGGCTGTCCCTGCTTCCTTAGCATGGGAAGGTAAAACTCCCCATTCGTGCACGCTGGCACTGCACCAGGCACCGCCTAGCATGGCACGCGGCGCCCACGTGAAGCCCCCGTGGGACAACCCCAGGAGGCGGCCTCTCGAGGGGAGGGCATCCTCGCGAGGCCCTCGGAGGTGCCTTGGGTCAGAGGCCTCACGAAGCGGGGGCTCCCACAGAACCCCCTCCCGCGATGCCCTACTCCGGGCCGTGTTGGGCCCAGACCACACGTCATGCCATGGGCCCTAGGCAGACGGGCCTGGGTACCCCCAGTCCCAGGAGCCCGACAGTAGCCCCCGAGGCCGCGGCGTGCGCTATCCCATTGACCGGATGGGGCGAAACGGCGCAGGCCAGAACCGCCTGCGGGCTCGGTGCGTCGCATGGCGCATGATGAGGCAAGAGATGCCCCCACTCTTCACGACGCCTCGGTAACCCCCGAACCGACACAAAGCCTGTGCGCGGCTCGGAGCCATAACTGCCCCTTCGAGTCTCGCGTCTTCTTTCTTGCACCTTCCTTCCTGCGTAAGGTAGCCCCTTCTTTGTTGGATCTCTGCCGCCTTCCATCCCGCCTTGCCGCAATGGTGCCCCCGGTCAAGAGGGGAGAAACAGTGACGGCGACGGGCGAGCCAGCGGCGTCAGAGCCCGCCCTAGGCAAGTCCACGGTGCTCAACCGCGAGGGGCTCGACAAGGTCCTCCCGATGACCGCGACTGCCTTCAACGAATGGGGGCCAACCTAGATCTGGCCAGCCTTGCGGCGTCCCGCTGAGCTGGATGCCACCACTATCGCCATCCATCTCCCCGTGCTCTTCTCTGGTTTATTGCCCCCATTTTCAGACTTCTTCAATGCCGTGCTTACTCACTACCAGGTTCACGCGCTGCATCTTGAGCCAACATCTATTCTCCTGCTTTCGTTCTTCGCTTTTTTATGCGAGGCCTTTCTAGGTGTAGCCCCCTCGGTGGCGTTGCTTCGGCATTTCTTCTGCCTCCATCTTACCGTGGCCAACCAGGGCTTCGGGTGCGTGTCGCTTCGGGCCGTGAACGTGATGGCAAGCGAGTGCGTCGATAAGGAGGTCCACCACGAAGCGAAGGGCTTTCGGAAGCAGTGGGTGTACGTAGACGCTACCCAATACAGCCCCCTGTTGTCGATTCCTTCGTCTCCGGCACTGCCGAGTTCTGGGTGGCGGCACGAGAGGCTCGACGACCCGAGGCTGTCGCATGTGACGAAGAGGCTCACCGTCCTACGGGCCGCGGGGGTGACGGTGACGATGGTCTTGAGGGAATTCCTCAACATGAGGATTGCCCCCCTCCAACGCCATTCTCACCCGATGTGGACTTTTACCGGCCCGGCAATGCCATGCGACTCTGTGTCGAAGCCCTGCCGGCCGATGTGCTTTGCGGGGTGCTCAAGACCTTGACTGGCCAGGAAGCCGGCGGACTCCCCGACCACGGGCTTCCCATGTAAAACTACAAAAACAAGGTGACCCTCGCCGCGGGGATGCCCTGCTTCGACCAATGGGGGCTGCTCCCCGAGGGCCACGCGGGGCCCCGGGACAACCCTTTCTTGGCAACCCCTAAGACAGAGGGCTCGGCTGGCCCGATCCCGCGGCCACGGCGGCTCTTCACCTCGACAATCCTGCCTCCCGGGGGCCCTGGGCATGCGACCCCCAGACCGCTCGCCCCCGAGGGGGGCACTACGCTCGGTGCCCGCCCCCCTTGCGAACGAGGCTGGGGCTGGCACCGAGGTTGCCCGACCTCCCTCCGAGGCTGGTTGCAAGAAAGGAGTCCCGCCCGGGGGGCAATGCCGGCGCGCTGCCAGGGTTGTTGAGGAAGCGAAGATGGACCGCCAAGGACGAGTAAGCGTCCCTATTCTTCCTTGACCGTTTTAGTGCGTCCAGGCATCTGCTCCTTTTTCCTGTGTAGGCCAGCTTCGGGCAAAAAGGCTAGGCCACTCCCGGGCCTGGCGCCATCTCCTCCGCCGCCCTCCGAGACCCAAAGGGGCGGGGTGGATGCACCTCGTCAAGGCGCGGCTGGCTCACCGGGGCGCGAGGCGGTCTCACCGCCTTTCGTCGAGGGCGTGGGGCCCGGGACGATAATCTCCCCTCCTTCCCCTGCCGTGGACGCTTCCCACGGCGACGCGCCATCGGGCCCTTAGGTGGCGCCTTCGGGGGCCCGCTCTCCACCTTCAGGCGTGCTTGTGGCCACGACGGGCGATGAGCGAACAAAGGCGGAGCCGCCGGCAGCCAAGGCCAAGCCTACGAACCCCGGCGGCCCGAGGGGGACTCCGAGCCTGCGGTGTGCGTCACCCCGTGGAGGAGGGACTGGACTGGCGCCGACCGGTCCTCAGCCCCCGTCGTGTGACACCGGGGCTTCCTTGGCAGACGAGGGCGCGAGACCCAACCCGGACTAGGCACTGGCGCTCGTGAGGTCCCGGACCTCGGTCCGACACGGCCTCTTCCGGAGCGCCGCGGGCGCGCTGCTGGAGGCAAAGCTTCGTGACACCGAGGCGTGCTTTGCCGAGGAGCAGTTGCATCTGGCACGGGGATGGCATCAGCTTGACGTTGCCACAAAACTGGGTCGTCGCCAGCATGAAGCAGCGCACTTGAAGAGCGAAGCGTCCGTTGCCGAAGCGAAGGCAGTTCTCGAGAGTGCTCGTGGTGAAGCCGCGGAGGCGGACCGGCGTCGCGAAGCGGCAGAGCCCGGGAGCAAGAACTTCTGGCCTCAAACGCTTCCCTGGAAAAACGGCTCCGAGATCTGGAGAGCTGCCTCTCCACTTCTATCGAGGAGCTGGCGGTGCGCGAGGCATGCCTTCGGGCCCTCGAACAAGATCTTACCTCGAAATCTCTGGGGCAGATATCGGAGCGGAAGCGGTTGGAGGCGTTGAACCATGACGTAACCGCTGCCCAGGCCTCTTATGACCGGCGCGTGAAGGAGGCCAACGCCCGCCTGGCGGCTAAAGAGAAGAGGATCCAGGAGGATGCCAATTCGAAGGTCGAGCGGGCTCGCAAGGCCCTCGCAAAGGAGTACCACGATAAACTGGTGCAGCAGGAGAACCTCTTCAAGGCGCGGCGCCAAGGATTGCAGCAGGATGTGGATGGTCTGCAGGAGATGTTGACCGAGGCCGAGAGGCAACGGGAGGTCGCGCTGAAAGCTCAAGCCGATGCTGAAGCTGAACTAGCATCCCTTTAGGGGCGGGTGGGGAGCGTCGCGTCCCTCATGGAGCAGGTGACGGATGACGCGAACCGGGCTCGGGGGCAAAATCACATGCGCTCCCAGATGTTCCAAAGCCTCGGGCGTTGAGCCCATCGCGCCCTGGGCTCCATCTGCAAATGGGGCGTCCGTGATCCCCTTGTGCCCGACGACGCCGGTTATCTCGACTTGTTTGCCAAGGCCGTGGAGCGGCTCGAAGCGGGCACCAAGGAGGTGGGCCAGATCATTGAGGATGAAAGTCGCGACGTTCTTGCCCAGGCACTGACGCGCGTCTTCAGCCAACTACTCCGCGCCAATTCTAGCTTTGACTTCGAGGTCGTGATAGCCCCCGTCCCCGAGGAGATCCTTGATGCCCTGGAGGAAGCCGTGGAAGATTATGTAGATGCGCTGAGCGCACAGTTCACCCACATTGGTCGTGAGGGCGACAACGCAAATGGCGATGCGGGCGGTGCGTCTCCTTAGGGTGCCCCTCGCCTTTAGCGTCGGTCCATGACTCCATGGGGGCGCGAAATGGGTGGTCCTCGCTTGGACCTCTTGTTGCCGTAGGAAATACTTATGATCCCGTAAACTCCTCTTTAATGTTTTTCATACCCGCTTCTGTTCTCGATGCCGTTAAAACCTGGGTTGTGGTCGAGATAAAGGGGTGCCGGGGGTGAGCATGGGCCCCTGAGGCGGAATGTTCGGTAGGGCAATTCCCGGCCGAGGAGACGGCCCCGCACGCGGGGGTCCGGCCCGAGGGGTTCCATCTTCAGGAAGGTGTGCTCTCGTTGGCCCGCTCGTGTGCATCGCGCGAGGAGACCAGACACCAAGAGTTTTGGTGAGGTGGTACGCTCGGGGGCTGGCCCATGGCCCGGAGCCCACCACTTGGGCTTTCTATGCCGTTGGGGCCGATCCAAGCGTAGGCACCGTGCCCAGCCCCCACTCGCGCGAAGCACAGGAGGGGGAGAACGAAGGCGCGGCTTTGCCATAAGGTTTCAACAAAACACCGCAAGACTCAATAAAACCGAAACCTTGCTTAAGAGAAGCAACGGACTGGTTTATAAAACGGGTGAGACGGTGGCTTCATCGCCCAGCGCGGGGCATGGAGCTTCCACTTGGGTGTGGGAATAGTTGTGTTTCGACAGTAATTCCGCCAGCGCAGAGCGTGGGGCTTCCACTTGGGCGTGGGCAGTCGCAATTCGATAGTACTTCCGCCACCGCTGAGCATGGGGCTTTGCTACTTCTGGAGCTTGCGTTGGTTTTCCCTTGAAGAGGAAAGGGTGATGCAGCAAAGTAGATAAGTATTTCCCTCAGTTGTTGAGAACCAAGGTATCAATCCAGTAGGAGATACAAGCAAGTCCCCAATCTTCGCACCTACACAAACAATCAAACTCTTGCACCCAATGCTATAAAGGGGTTGTCAATCCCTTCACGGTTATTTGCAAGGATGAGATCTGATAGAGATAGATATAAAAGATTGCTAAAACGAAAAGTAAAACAAAAGTAAAAAGATTGCAGCAAAGTATTTTTGGTATTTTTGGTTTATAGATCTGAAAATATAATATGGAAAATAGACCCGGGGGCCATAGGTTTCACTAGAGGCTTCTCTCATGAAGGAAAATAATACGGTGGGTGAACAAATTACTGTCAAGCAATTGATAGAAAAGCGCATAGTTATGACGATATCCAAGGCAATGATTATGCATATAGGCATCACGTCCGTGTCAAGTAGACCGAAACGATTCTGCATCTACTACTATTACTCCACACATAGACCAACTCCTGCCTGCATCTAGAGTATTAAGTTCATAAAGAACAGAGTAACGCATTAGGTAAGATGACATGATGTAGAGGGATAAACTCAAGCAATATGATGAAAACCCCATCTTTTTATCCTCGATGGCAACAATACAAATACGTGCCTCGCTACCCCTACTTTGTCACTGGGTGAGGACACCGCAAGATTGAACCCAAAACTAAGCACTTCTCCCATTGCAAAAATTACCAATCTAGTTGGCCAAACCAAACCAATAACTCGAAGAGACTTGCAAAGATATGAAATCATGCATATAAGAATTCAGAGAAGATTCAAATAATATTCATAGATAATCTGATCATAAACCCACAATTCATCGGATCTCGACAAACACACCGCAAAAGAGTATTACATCGGATAGATCTCCATGAAGATCATGAAGAACATGGTATTGAAGAACAAAGAGAGAGAAGAAGCCATCTAGCTACTAGCTATGGACCCGAAGGTCTGTGGTGAACTACTCACGCATCATCGGAGGGGCAATGGAGTTGATGTAGATGCCCTCCGTGATCGAATCCCCCTCCGGCAGATTACCGGAAAAGGCACCAAGATGGGATCTCACGGGAACAGAGGCTTCCAGCGGCGGAAAAGTATTTTCATGGCTCTTTTAGGTATTGGGGGAATATTTAGGAATTTATAGGCTGAAGAATAGGGTTAGGAGGCCTGCTGGGGGGGCCACAAGCCAAGGGGGCGCCCCCCCTAGGGCGCGCCCTGCAGGTTTGTGACCTCCCGATAGGTCTCCTGCCTTCATCTCCAAGTCTGGTAGGTTTCTTCTGGTCCAAGAAAAATCATCACGAAGATTTTATTCCGTTTGGACTCCGTTTAATATTCCTTATCTGCAATACTCAAAAACAAGGAAAAAACAGAAACTGGCACTAGGCTCTAGATTAATAGGTTAGTCCCAAAAATAATATAAAATAGCATATTAATGCATATTAAACATCCAAAACAGATAATATAATAGCATGGAACAATCAAAAATTATAGATACGTTGGAGACGTATCAAGCATCCCCAAGCTTAATTCCTGCTCGTCCTCGAGTAGGTAAATGATAAAAACAGAATTTTTGATGTGGAATGCTACCTAACATATTTATCCATGTAATATTCTTTATTGTGGCATGAATATTCAGATCCGCAAGATTCAAAACAAAAGTTTAATGTTAACATAAAAAAAATAATACTTTAAGCATACTAACAAGGCAATTGTGTCCTTTTGAAATAACATGGCCTCAGAAAGCTATCCCTACAAAATCATATGGTCTGGCTATGCTCCATCTTCCCCACACAAAGTATTTAAATCATGCACAACCCCGATGACAAGTCAAGCAATTGTTTCACACCTTTTATGTTCTCAAACCTTTTCAACTCTTACGCAATACATGAGCGTGAGCCATGGATATAGCACTATAGGTGGAATAGAATATGGTGGAGGTTGTGAGGAAAAGGAGAAGATAGTCTCACATCAACTAGGCGTATCAACGGGCTATGGAGATGCCCATCAATAGATATCAATGTGAGTGAGTAGGGATTGCCATGCAACGGATGCACTAGAGCTATAAGTGTATGAAAGCTCAAAAAGAAACTAAGTGGTTGTGCATAATGATAAAAAATTCCACTAGTTATATGAAAGTGACAAAATAGGAGACTCTCTATCATGAAGATCATGGTGCTACTTTGAAGCACAAGTGTGGAAAAAGATAGTAGCATTGTCCCTTCTCTCTTTCTTTCATTTTTTTTGGTGGGCATCTTTGGCCTCTCTTTTTTTATTTGGGCTTCATTGGCCTCTTTTATTATTTGTAAAGTCTGGAGACTCATCCCAACTTGTGAGGGAATCACAGCTTCCATCATCCTTTTCTCTCACGAGACAATGCTCTAATAATGAAGATCATCACACTTTTATTTACTTACAACTCAAGAATTACAACTCGATACCTAGAACAAAATATGACTCTATATGAGTGCTTCCGGTGGTGTACCAGGATGTGCAATGATCTAGCCTAGCAAATGACATCAAAAAACGGACAAGCCATGAAAACATCATGCTAGCTATCTTACGATCATGCAAAGCAATATGAAAATGATGGTGCGTGTCATGAAAAACGGAACGGTGGGAGTTGCATGGCAATATATCTCGGAATGGATATGGAAATGCCATAATAGGTAGGTATGGTAGCTGTTTTGAGGAAGGGTATATGGTGGGTTTAATGCACCGGCGAAAGTTGCGCGGTACTAGAGAGGCTAGCAAAGGTGGAAGGGTGAGAGTGCGTATAATCCATGGACTCAACATTAGTCATAAAGAACTCACATACTTATTGCAAAAGTCTATTAGTTATCGAAGCAAAGTATTAGACGCATGCTCCTAGGGAAGAGGTTGGTAGGAGTTAACCATCGCGCGCTCCCGACCCTCACACAAAGGATGACAATCATTAAACAAATCATGCTCCGACTTCGTTACATAACGGTTCACCATACGTGCATGCTACGGGAATCACAAACTTTAACACAAGTATTTATACCAATCCACAATTACTCACTAGCATGACTCTCATATCACCATCTTTATATCTCAAAACTATATGCAAGGAATCAAACTTCTCATAGTATTCAATGCACTTTATATGAAAGTTTTTATTATATCCCTCTTGGATGCCCATTATATTAGGACTAAATTCATAACCTAAACCAATTACCATGCTGTTTAAAGACTCTCAAAATAATATAAGTGAGGTACGAGAGTTCAATTATTTCTATAAAATAAAACACCACCGTGCTCTAAAAAGATATAAGTGAAGCACTAGAGCAACATTGCCTAGCTCAAAAGATATAAGTGAAGCACATAGAGTATTCTAATAAATTCACGATTAATGCGTGTCCCCCTCAAAAGATGTGTACAGCAAGGATGATTGTGGCAAACTAAAAAGCAAAGACTCATATCATACAAGACGCTCCAAGCAAAACACATATCATGTGGTGAATAAAAATATAGCCTCAAGTAAATTTACCGATGGATTGAAGACGAAAGAGGGGATGCCTTCCGGGGCATCCCCAAGCTTAGGATCTTTGTTATCCTTTAATATGGCTTGGGGTGCCTTGGGAATCCCCAAGCTTAGGCTCTTGCCACTCCTTATTCCATAGTCCATCAAATCTTTAACCAAAACTTGAAAACTTCACAACACAAAACTCAACAGAAAACTCGTGAGATCCGTTAGTAAAAGAAAAATAAATCACCACTTTAGGTACTGTTGTGAACACATTATTTATTTATATTGGTGTAATATCTATTGTATTCCAACTTCTCCATGGTTTATAACCCCCGATACAACCCATAGATACATCAAAATAAGCAAACAACACAAAGAAAACAGAATCTGTGTAAAACAGAACAGTCTGTAGCAATCTATAGACTTCGAATACTTCTGTAACTCCAAAAATTCTTAAAATTTAGGAAAATCAGGGAAATTTGTACATCAATCTCGTGTAAAAATTTCAGACTCATTCGACGCTCTGGTGAATTTATAAAATTCCTGGACTGAGCGCAAAAGTTTCTGTTTTTCAGCAAAATCAAATCACAATCACCGTAGACCATCCCAAAGGTCTTACTTGGCTCAAACACTAATTAAAACAATAAAACACAATTACTATAGAGGTAATAATGTGTAAAGCACTCAAAAACAGAAGCAAAAAACAAAAGCATAAAAATAAAATTGGGTTGCCTCCCAACAAGCGCTATTGTTTAACGCCCCTAGCTAGGCATAACGCAATAGATCTAGGTATTGTCATCTTTGGTATGCAATCCATAAGTAGCTCTCATAATAGATTCATAAGGTAATTTTATTTTCTTTCTAGGAAAGTGTTCCATGCCTTTCCTTAATGGAAATTGGAATCTAATGTTTCCTTCTTTCATATCAATAATTGCACCGATCGTTCTAAGGAAAGGTCTACCAAGAATAATAGGACATGTAGGATTGCAATCTATATCAAGAACAATGAAATCTACGGGCACATAATTCCTATTTGCAACAATAAGAACATCATTAATCCTTCCCATAGGTTTCTTAATGGTGGAATCCGCTAGATGCAAATTTAAAGAGCAATGATCAAATTCATGGAAACCTAGCACATCACATAAAGTTTTCGGAATCGTGGAAACGCTAGCACCCAAATCACACAAAGCATGGCACTCAAAATCTTTAATTTTAATCATAATAGTAGGTTCCCACTCATCATAAAGCTTCCTAGGTATAGAAACTTCCAACTCAAGTTTTTCTTCAAAAGATTTCATCATAGCATCCACGATATGTTTAGTAAAAGCTTTATTTTGATTATAAGCATGCGGAGAATTCAACAAGGATTGCAACAAGGAAATACAATCAATCAAAGAACAACTATCATAATTAAAGTCCTTGAAATCCAAAAGAGTGGGTTCATTGTTATTTAAAGTTTTGACCTCTTCAATCCCACTTTTATCAATCTTAGCATTAAGATCTATAAACTCCGAATTATTGGGACGCCTTTTAACTAAAGTTGACTTATCTCCAGTCCCATATTTATCAAGATTTATATTAGAAAACAAAGATTCAATAGGATTCACATCAATCACTTTAAGATCTTCATCAATATTATCACGAGAACACACTTTTTCAAGCCATTCACGCTTAGCACGCATTCTAGTGGTTCTTTCCTTACACTCATCAATAGAAATTATCATAGATTTTAAAGACTCATTAATATCACGCTTGGGTGGAGTAGATCTAATTTTCAAAGAATCAATCTCAAGCGAAATTCTATCAACGTTCCTAGCCAAATCATCAATCTTGACCAATTTTTCTTCAATCATTGCATTGAAACCCTTTTGCGAACTAATAAATTATTTAATATTATTCTCAAGATCAGAGGGCATATTATTATAATTTCCATAAGAATTGTTGTAGGAATTACCATAATTATTAGAGGAATTACTAGGAAACGGCCTAGGATTGAAATTACCTCTATACGCGTTATTACCAAAATTGTTCCTACCAACAAAATTCACATCCATAGATTCATTATTATTTCCAATCAAAGAAGACAAAGGCATATCATTAGGATCAATAGGAGCACTCTTACTAGGAAACAATTTCATTAATTCATCCATCTTTTCACTCAAAGTATTTATTTCCTCAATAGCATGCACTTTTTTACTAGTAGGAGATCTTTCGGTATGCCATTGAGAGTAATTTGCCATAATATTATCTAGGAGTTTAGTAGCTTATCCTAATGTGATTTCCATAAAAGTACCACCCGAGGCGGAATCTAAAAGATTTCTAGAAGCAAAATTCAATCCCGCATAAAAAAATTGTATAATCATCCATAAACTCAAACCATGCGCGGGGCAATTTCTAATCATTAGTTTCATCCTCTCCCAAGATTGTGCAACATGCTCATGATCAAGTTGCTTAAAATTCATTATATCATTCCTAAGGGAGATGATCTTAGCGGGCGGAAAGTACTTGGAAATAAAAGCATCTTTACACTTATTCCATGAATCAATACTATTTTTAGGCAAAGATGAAAACCAAGTTTTAGCACGATCTCGTAGTGAGAACGGAAATAGCTTCAATTTAACAATATCATTATCCACATCTTTCTTCTTTTGCATATCACACAACTCAATGAAAGTATTTAGATGGGATGCGGCATCTTCACTAGGAAGGCCGGAAAATTGTTCTTTCATAACAAGATTAAGCAAAGCGGCATTAATTTCATAAGATTCCGCACTAGTGGCGGGAGCAATCGGAGTACTAATAAAATCATTATTATTAGTATTGGAGAAGTCACACAACTTGGTATTCTCTTGAGTCATCGTGACAAAGCAAGCAATCTAGCACACAAGCAAACAAAAAGCAAACGAAAAGACGAACGAAAGAAGGGCGAATAAAAAGGCAAATCTTTTTGGTTTTTTCTGAAAATCGTTTTAGAAGTGGTGGAGAGGAAAATGAGAGGCAAATGGCAAATAATGTAAATGCAAGAGATGAGTTTGTGATGGGTACTTGGTAGGCTTGATGTAGATCTCCCCGGCAACGGCGCCAGAAATCCTTCTTGCTACTTCTTGAGCTTGCGTTGGTTTTCCCTTGAAGAGGAAAGGGTGATGCAGCAAAGTAGATAAGTATTTTCCTCAGTTGTTGAGAACCAAGGTATCAATCCAGTAGGAGATACAAGCAAGTCCCCGATCTTCGCACCTACACAAACAATTAAACTCTTGCACCCAACGCTATAAAGGGGTTGTCAATCCCTTCACGGTTATTTGCAAGGATGAGATCTGATAGAGATAGATATAAAAGATTGCTAAAACGAAAAGTAAAACAAAAGTAAAAAGATTGCAGCAAAGTATTTTTGGAATTTTTTGTTTATAGATCTGAAAATATAAGATGGAAAATAGACCCGGGGGCCATAGGTTTCACTAGAGGCTTCTCTCATGAAGGAAAATAATACGGTGGGTGAACAAATTACTGTCGAGCAATTGATAGAAAAGCGCATAGTTATGACGATATCCAAGGCAATGATTATGCATATAGGCATCACGTCCGTGTCAAGTAGACCGAAACGATTCTGCATCTACTACTATTACTCCACACATCGTCCGACTCCTACTTGCATCGAGAGTATTAAGTTCATAAAGAACAGAGTAACGCATTAGGTAAGATGACATGATGTAGAGGGATAAACTCAAGCAATATGATGAAAACCCCATCTTTTTATCCTCGATGGCAACAATACAAATACGTGCCTCGCTACCCCTACTTTGTCACTGGGTGAGGACACCGCAAGATTGAACCCAAAACTAAGCACTTCTCACATTGCAAGAATTACCAATCTAGTTGGCCAAACCAAACCAATAACTCAAAGAGACTTGCAAAGATATGAAATCATGCATATAAGAATTCAGAGAAGATTCAAATAATATTCATAGATAATCTGATCATAAACCCACAATTCATCGGATCTCGACAAACACACCGCAAAAGAGTATTACATCGGATAGATCTCCATGAAGATCATGAAGAACATGGTATTGAAGAACAAAGAGAGAGAAGAAGCCATCTAGCTACTAGCTATGGACCCGAAGGTCTGTGGTGAACTACACACGCATCATCTGAGGGGCAATGGAGTTGATGTAGATGCCCTCCGTGATCGAATCCCCCTCCGGCAGATTACCGGAAAAGGCTCCAAGATGGGATCTCACGGGAACAGAGGCTTCCAGCGGCGGAAAAATATTTTCGTGGCTCTTTTTGGTATTGGGGGAATATTTGGGAATTTATAGGCCGAAGAATAGTGTTAGGAGGCCTGCTGGGGGGCCACAAGCTAGGGGGGCGCCCCCCCTAGGGCGCGCCCTGTAGGCTTGTGACCTCCCGGAAGGTCTCCTGCCTTCATCTCCAAGTCTGGTAGGTTTCTTCTGGTCCAAGAAAAATCATCGCGAAGATTTTATTCCGTTTGGACTCCGTTTAATATTCCTTATCTGCAATACTCAAAAACAAGGAAAAAACAGAAACTGGCACTAGGCTCTAGATTAATAGGTTAGTCCCAAAAATAATATAAAATAGCATATTAATGCATATAAAACATCCAAAACAGATAATATAATAGCATGGAACAATCAAAAATTATAGATACGTTGGAGACGTATCAGGCTTCCACTTGGGCGTGGGAATAGTCGCGGTTCGACAGTTCTTCCACAAGTGCTGAGCATGGGGCTTCCACTTGGGCGTGGGCGGGAGCCCTCTAGAGGCCAAGGGGTGGCGCATCAGGAGGCTCCGGGGCGTATACAGCCCCACTCATTCTTACGTGAGAGTGTCACGGGTAGATTCTGCGGAGGTGCCGGATGTCCCGTGCATTTTGCACGGGGGCTCCATCCTTCATGTCTGAGGGGGCCGCGGCCGGCCTGGGGGCAAGGCACCCCTAGAGGGGGGCTTCCAACAAGGGCGAGGGCTCGCAGAGGCCCCCTCTAGAGAGGATGCGCCGTTGGGTGAGGCCCCTAACATCGTGGGTACGGGGACGAATGTCGCGGCTGCAGCGGCGCCACAAGGCCCGCTAGCGCCTCGTGGCGCGGGGGGCGGCCTGGCGGCGGGCATCCCCAGGGAGCAAAGGTTGGCCCCCCGCGGGTCATCCCGACCCGCCTTGTCGGATGCCGAGACCCGCGGAGAACCGTGCTTGGACTCCAAGGGAAGGACCACCTCAGGCCCATTGCCGAGGAGGGAGGGGGCCCCGCTAGCAAGCTTAGCCGTGGTGGTGCGGGCGGACCACAATACGGACTGCAGCTCGTCCGGCCACCCCCTCCCGTCGGCTTCAAGCTTCTCCTTTGAAGCTTCTTGCCTTGAGGCTCTTGGGGGGCCTGGTGTCGGTCCGCTCGGCCCGGCCATCGCTTCGAGGGCGGGCTTAACGGGGCCCGCATACCTGCATACCGAAGTTAGCGCAAAACGAATTGAAGAGGCCACCTGTGAATTGGGAACCATTGTTGGGATGATGGGGGTGCGCAGCATGGGGGGTGGCCACCATAGTCTTGAGGCCGTTCCAGGCATCGAGGGAGGTAGCGTACCGCGACCACTTGAGGGGCCATGTGGCCTCGGGCTTCAGGAGGGCGGCATCCGCCTGAACCGCTTGAACAACTGGTTGGACGCCGGGAGCAGGATGGGCTATCACGCGAGACTCCTAATAGCCCACGGCCCTCTCGTCCCGCTGGGCACCATCATTCCTCCTGGGCGGCGGAGGCAAGGAGGGACAGTCGCGGTGACAATCCTGATCGAGGCTGGCGCGAGTGGCCTCGTAAGGACGCCCGGCGCGAGCAAGCTCGCGAGGCGCGCCCCCAGGATAATGCCGCCCTTGGACGATCTGCCAGTTGGCCCCCTTCCAGGCTGGTGGGGGTGCTTCGCGGGGCGGGTCACGCAGGCTACCTCTCGGTGGCGAGGTGCACAAACAGCACATAGGCCAAGCCCCCCGTCTACCATCCGTCGGGTAAGGGTTCGATCGCGCATCGCGCCGAAGCCTGGCTGGCTCGTCGTGCGGGGGAGGTCGCGGCGGCGCTCCTTGTGCCACGTCCCCGACTCAAGACGGTGGGGGGAGGAGCCAGTGGGAAGGCACCGTAGCCAGGTACCGAGGCTTCTCCAGTGGCGGTGACGAGTTCAGTGGTGTGGCCCAGCCAGGCGTCATAGCCAGCGTTTGCTGGACGGTAGCGGAGCAGCTCGTGCCCCATGAGCAGTGCGGCCTGCGCGTTCACGTGCTAAAGGCGAGCGTGGGAGGAGGAGGTCGTAGTAGCGCGGCCGTCCCTCTGCACTTCAGGGTGCACGGAGGAATCCTGCTGCTCGCGTGCAACAGGGTCGGTGGCGGCGGCAGCTTTGGCGCCAGCGGAGTGGCGGGGGCCGTCACGACCCGCCGGCGCAGTCTGTACGACGTGGGCCGCTCGGCGCTCAACGCGCGCAACGCGCACACGACGAGCTTCGGCCATGGGGTCGGCGAGGGTGGAGCCGAAACGGAGCTGAAGAGCGGCGGCGCACCCCTACCTGGCACACCAAATGTCGGAATCGGGGCTCCGCGATGTACCCAGGTTCGAGCCACCTTGCGGTGTAAAACCCTACTCCTGCTTGTTTGGATTTCTTAGTGGAAGAAGGTAAATACAATGGGCCTGTCCTTCTACGGTCGCTGCCTCCCCCTTCATATACTGGCCCCTGTCCTCTTTCCCCCCGAACACCCGGCGGGAAGGGTTGCCACAACGGCCAGTCTTTTTTTTGGGGGGGGGGGGGGAGGGGGGACAGGACTGCAGCCTATCCTGCCTAAAGTTGTCTTCGCCTGCTAAAGCCACCTGCCGTGACGCATCGGTGGGCTCGAGGGTGACCTCCGTCCTGGCAAGCCCCGACCTTGGTCTTCTTTCACCAATGGGGAAACCTTTGAAGAGTTGCTTTGGGGCCGGTGGCTGGCCCTGCTTCCTTAGCACGGGAAGGGAAAACTTCCCATCCGTGCCCGCTGGCACTGCACCAGGCACCACCTAGCATTGCACGCGGCACCCACGTGAAGCCCCCGTGGGACAACCCCAGGAGGCGGCCTCCCGAGGGAATCCTCGCGAGGCCCTCGGAGGTGCCTTGGGTCAGAGGCCTCGCGAAGCGAGGGCTCCCACGGAACCCCCTCCCACGATGCCCTACTCCGGGCCATGCTTGGACTGGACCACGCATCGTGCCATGTGCCCTAGGCAGACATAGCTACCCCCAGTCCCAGGAGCCCGACACGGGGGATAGTCCGTGTCGGAGGAGAGGAGGAGAGGTACATGGTCCGACCCGATCCTAGTGATGGCGCGACGTGTGGCTAGAGGGCACCGCGGCTCCCACTCCGGTGAAACAAAGATGCGGTCTAGAACTGACCAGGTCGGATTTGCCTGGCGGTTGGTCTAGGTAAACCTGGCACCAACCCTGTCTAATTCCCGAAGCCTGAGCTCGACAATGTAGTCGTTAAACATCTTCATCCGAGAAAGGTTGACTCAGTTATTAATCTTGTCAGCGGGGGGCAAATGATACTAAAGTCACCTCCAACCACCACCAGCAATTGAGCACCGGAGATTGTATTATTGAGCCTGTCTAGTATGGCCGTCGAGTGGCGGTGATCCGCCGGGACGTACACAATGATGATCACCCACTTGAAGTTGATGGACCTTTCGAAGACCTCCATACTAACGAAGAACTCGTCTCTATCCATGCTACCCACCTTGAAGGAGGCGTCATTCATGCCTAAAAGGATGCCACCCGAGTGGCTAGAGGTCCCACTAGAAAGGAGTCAATACCATGCAAAGAAATGGGTGCTAAGGCTCTTGAGTTTGGGAAGGGGAAACTCGGTCCTATGGTTTGGCCGCGGGGCGGCGGGTGGTCGGGCGGCGGTAGAGACGGGCGGGGCGTGGCGGGGCGGTGGTAGGGGCGTCGGGGCGGTGGGCGCGGCGGGGGCGACCGGTGTTTCAGGGCGGTGGCAGCTGGACGCATAAGAGAGAGAGAGAGAGAGAGAGAGAGGGGGTGGGGGCGGGGCGGTGACGGGCGTTACATGTTAGCCTCTTTGTCGTTTGCTCGCAGACAGCAAAGAGCTTGACAACAGACGGCAAAGAAGGTACTGACGGCATCTGTGCCGTCCATTTGACCTAAATAGCTCCATGGTCCGGTGGGTCCCAGCTGGGCTCTTTGCCGTCTGCTTTTAAGCTCTTTGCCGTCTGCGAGCGGACGGCAAAGAATGTACTAACGGCAAATAATATCTATGCCATCATTCCCATCTTTGTCGTCTGCTTTCAGGAAGCTGGCGGCAAAGACCATCTTTGCCGTCCGCTAGCAGACGGCAAAGATAGGACTGATGGCAAATTCAGTGATACCTGTAGTGGTGGGAGGTGTAGGATGAAGATGGTCTCTCTCAAACAACCTTGCAATCAAATACAAGAAATCTCTTGTGTCCCCAACAGACCCAATACAATGGTAAATTGTATAGGTGCACTAGTTCGGCGAAGAGATGGTGATACAAGGGCAATATGGATAGTAGATATAGGTTTCGTAATCTGGAAATAATAAAAACAGGAAGGTAACAATTTATAAAAGTGAGCACAAATGGTATTTCAATCCTTGGAAACAAGGACTAGGGTTCATACTTTCACTAGTGCAATATATGAACAGTGCTAACATAATTGAATCAAATAATCATCCCTCAACGTGCGACAAGGAATCACTCCAAATTTCCTATCTAGTGGAGAACATAAGATGAAATTGTTGTAGGTAGCAAAACAACCTCAAAGTTATCCGTTCCGATCAATCTATTGAGCCTTCCCTATAGGTGTCACAAACAGCCCTAGAGTTCTTACTAGAATAACACTTATGATACACATCAATCAACCCTGATGTCACCTAGATACTCCAATGTCACTTCAAGTATCTGTGGGTTAAAAATTCGACAAGCATCAAACAATTTCAGATTCATCATATTCAATCGAATACAAAGAACTTCAAAGAGTACCCAAGATTTCAATCAGACAAAGTAGGACAAGAACGTGTATCAACCCATATGCATAGATTACCCAAATGTCACCGCGAGAATCCGCAAGTTGATTACCAAAACATATATCAAGTGAATCGCTAGAACACCGCATTGTCACCACGGGTATCCACATGCAAGACATATATCAATTGTTCTCGAATCCAAAGTATTCAATCCAACATAACGAGATCTCAAAGGGAAAGACTCAATTCATCACATCAATATATACAAAGAGGGAAGCACACCATATGATCCAACTATATTAACAAAGCCCGTGATACATCAAGATCATACCATCTCAAGAACACACACACACACACAAACACACACACACACACACACACACACACACACACACAGAGAGAGATTGAACGCATAGCTACTGGTACATACCCTCAGCCCCGGGGGCGAACTACTCCATCCACGACATGGAGACCGCCGGGATGATGAAGATGGCCTTCGGTGCTGATTTCCCCCTACGGCAGGGTACCGGAAAGGGCTCCGAATGAGATTTCTTTGATACAGAGAGTTGCGGCCGCGGAGCGGAAGTTCTAGATTAACATTCGGGAGTTTCTGAATATATAGGAATTTTTGGCGTTCGAATCACGCGAAGAGGAGCCATAGGGGGGGCACAAGGTACCTAGGCGTGGCCGCCCCCCTGGGCGCGCCCATGTGCCTTGTGGGGCCCCTCTGGGTCTTCTAGTACTCCCTCGAAGTTTCCTGGGTCCCTTTCCTTCCGGAGAAAATCATCAAAAAAATTCGTTCAATTCCGAGAAGTTTCATTTTCTTCACAAAAACACCACCACGGTAATATTCCTAAAAACAACGTCAGTCCGGGTTAGTTACAATGAAATCATATAAAATAGTGTAAACATGGGTAAATATGGCAGGAATACTTCATAAATTATCGATACATTGGAGACGTATCACAAGCCGCGCAATAACTCCTGGGCCATGGCCGCTCGCCTTTCTCTTCGTATAACGGATGCGGGGAGGGGAAGTTCCACGCTGCAACCCCTAGGTCTTCTTCGTCCCCTTCTTCCTTTGCATTCTTCTTTGCCCAACATCCCCACTCTACCTGACCAGTTTGGGCTCAGTGTCTGTGTGTAACAGCCCGGAATCAACGCTCCAGAAGCTCCCGTTTTATCCCGTTGTCATCGTGCGGTTTGTGAGGTTGTCGCATTCATCATCGCATCATTCTCATCATCCGCACTGCATCGGCACTCTGTTGCCGTCGTTTTTCAAAACTTGCATCCGTTCGTAGTTGCCGGTTCTCTCCATTCTTGTCGTTGACCGTTTCGAGGCCAATCACACAGGCACGCGCCCGCGACATCATTCAAAATATCGTTTTAGAAGTGCGTATGAAACATTCTCGGAATAGGTCGAAACTTGGCGAGCAGTCTTAATATAGTGTAGGTAGACCGCCTTCCAATTTTTTTTGCATTTGGAGTCCGTTTGATGGCCCAACCGTTAAACATATAGCGGATCTAGTCGGTTAAATCGTTGGACGTTTTTCGTATATAAGAAAACCTGTTGCCAGGCTGCCTGGGTCTTCCCTCTCTGCTATGCCTAGCCCCTCTGGACAGTACATAGACCCTCGCGTGCGCCCGATATTTTCCCTGAACCCGAATCGTCGAGTCATGACCGTTGGGTCCGGATCGACCCTAAAATACCCGAAACCATCATCCATTTTTCTAATTAGACTCCCTAACCTATTTTCTTGACCGTCGGATTGCAATCGTAAAGACAAGATAGCCCCTACACGGATCCACTTGCTATAAATAGCGGATGAATCCCGACCTATTTTGGACAACCCTAGAAATCCTCCCATTTGTCCCATCCCGCCGGCGCCAGCCGCATCTTCTTCGGGATCCCACCCGAACCAACCTGCAACGCCACCCACAGCCGCCACTGCTCCACCTCGTCTTCAGTGCCGGCCAACCAACGCTCACCCTGCTCCTCGCCAGTAGCCAGCCGCCATGGACTTCCTGAGCCGCACGCGCCTCCTCTGCCACAAGTCTGCAGCCACTCCGTCGTGCCCGAGGACCTCCCTCTCGAGCTCGACCCCATCTCCGGCCGTCCTCTCCCGCGACCTGCTCCACTTCTCCCTGCCTGACCTCTCCGCCTCTCGCACCCGAATGGGAGAGCCTCGTCCCCAAGCTCCCGCAGCCATGGTGCCCATCGCTGGCCTCCTCGAGATGCTCCTTCCTCCTCTGCATCGTCCCCAACACCTGTGCTGCCCCGAGCCTCGCCGGATTCCGTTGTCGCCGCCATCCAGGAGGTCACCTCACCTCTCCACCGTCCCCTCCTTTCCCCTCGATCTCTCTCTCCCGACTCCCTCCCTCTCTGTTGCCTACAGGAGGAGCTCGCCGCTGCCATAGAGCCAAGCTCCGCCCCGCCGCCGCTGACGGGCCTCCACTGCCATCGAGGGTCGTCGGCTAGCCGCTTCCAAACGGATCCGCCGGATCCCGTCGTCTCCGACCCGTTCCCGACCTTCCCCTCGCGCCCCGTCCAACCTCCAGTCGCTGCCATGGCCTCCTGTTCGTCAGGAGACAAGGAACGGCAGGAGATGCCGCTCGCTTGCGCCCGTTTACCGCGCGGCATCCTGCTTCGTGCCCTGGGCAGCACCAGGAGCAAGGCCCAGCCGGCCTAGCCAACCCCACTGAACGGGCCGCGGCCCGCTAAGGTGAGCTCCCCCCGCGCTAAAACCCGCCTGTGAGCGCTGTTTGCTATCCTGCACCAAGTGCTCTGTATAGATTCGGCCTGAACATGTTTTTTTTCGTCTTGCGAATTTTGCAATTTATCCAGGAATTACATAATTGCAGAGAAAACCCTATTGTTCATGCATTTAATAACTTAATAACCGTGCATCATACGTAAAAACTTTATATATGTAAAATGTTTAGAATTTTGTGTAGATTAATAATTTCCAACTTTCAACCATGTTAAAAATGTTTAAACTTGTTGTTTGTTCAAATTTGTGTAAATGCCATATTAAAATAGTTTCTTTCGTAACTTAATAACCGTAGCTCCGTTTCTAATGAACTATATATGTAACTTGCTTGGAAAAACGTGTAGAATCTCATGACACACTTTATTTTGCTGTTTAACAAATATAAAATATGCTTAGGACAGATCTGGACCAAATTCATAAATTGCATATGAGGTCGTTTCGGAAATACTATAGGTTGCTTTCGGCCTCATTTAAAATGCCTAGATGATGTAGTTGTGTAAGCTTCACCTCTTGGCATGATGAACAACATTTAAAGTGATTGTTTAGTTATACAACATTAACCATATTTCTCGTAATATGGAGAGTTATTATTTTGTTATTTGTATGTTTCCTTCTCCATTTAAAATTGCTTTAATTCCATCTTCACCTTATGCCATGACCACCCATGTTAAACAACATTTAATATTGATGAGTACCTAAACGAGAGTGAACTAAATGATTTGTACGTGGAGTTTCATCAATATGCAACTCATTGCATATTGAACTTCACTTAATTTATAGTGTTTGATTGTTGTGCTTGCCATGCCTTGCATATTTAAACTTCACATGCATCACCATTACTTGCGCATCATGTCATGCATATGTTGTGGTGTTTACCGTGTCATTTGTTTGTTTCTGCATTGCTTCTTCTCGATAGAGTTCCGAAAGCGTTTCGGGATGTGAGGATCCATTCGACTACGTTGGTTTGTCTTCTTCATGGATTCGTTCTTCTTCCAAGCGGGATTTCAGGCAAGATGAACATTTCCCTGGATACCACTACTATCATTGCCATGCTAGTTGTCTCGTTTCTATCGCTATGTCTCGCTACCTACCACTTGTTTTGTCAAGCCTCCCAAAATGCCATGATAAGCCCCTAACCCTCCACATCCCAGCAAACCATTGTTTTGCTCAGCCCGTCATATAACATTGCTAGTTGTAGGTGCAAATTGTTTCCATGTGGTAACATGGATATTTTTGAGATGTCACAATATTATTGCTATTTAATTTAATGCACATATATACTTTGTAAAAGGTGGAAGGCTTGGCCTTTTGCTCGGTGTTTTGTTCCACTTTTGCCGCCCTAGTTACTTGTGTACCGGTGTTATGTTCCATATTGAGCGCTCCTAACATGCTCGGGGTTGTTATGGGTCAGGGTGTGCATCCGGTTTTTTCGGTTTGATTCAGTTCGGTTTATATGGTTTTTGGTTAATACGGTTTTTATACTTCGGTTTATACAGTTTCGTATAACAATATGGTTCGGTTTCGGTAATAACCATTTGAATTCGGTTCGGTTTCGGTAATAACCATATTAACCAAAGTTGTCGCGATTTTTTAAGACCACGTGATTTTTTGTCACATATTTCAATTTTTAGTTCATGGATAATCGAAGATTGAGGCATGTTTCATTGTTTACATTTCTTTTCCTATGCACAACTTCCTTGAAAGTTCAGAGTTGGAAATAACTTGATGAAATTGAAAGCACATTTGCTCCCTTGGTGGTTTTGGTAATTAATAACAACATATATGTCATTGAACTAATGTTTCCACTAAGCATATTTCAGGAAAAGTTCAATGATAGGATTGGCAAAAGGATTGTGGAGATTGTGGAGATACCCCAAGATGCAAGGAAATGGATTGGCAAAGCTTCAAGCAAGAGGACTCTACATTTTACTTTGTGAGAAATCACTTTGAGTCCATAGGAAAGCCAATACTATTAAAAGGGGGTAAGGTATTGTTGGTGAACAAAATGCTCATACGTGCACAAGTGATAGTCACCAAAAACATCCACAAGCTCTTCCACAAAAGTCTGTCCAAAGTCAAATATCCAAAATCGGTGCAACCAACACTTTCCACTAGGTGCCGCCGATTCCCATATTCAGACAGACCTAAGCCAAACCCTAGCCTTTCAGTGCAACCAATTCTGCTTCGGTGCCACCGAGTTCAGCTTGCCAACTTTGTGTTACCCAATTTCACAAAATCGGTCCGACCGAGTTTGTGGAATCGGCGTCACCGAGATTGGGCATTCCGACCGTTGGTCACCTTATCGGTGAAACCGAGTTTTATATATCGGTCTCACCGAGATTCAAAAGTTGTCACCTTTTGGTCACTTCGGTACCACCGAGATTCACACATCGGTGTCACCGAGTTGGTCACTTTAGGTGTAACGGTTGGATTTTTGGAGATGCCTATATATACCCCTTCACCACCACCCACTCGAAAGAGAAGCACTCAGAACTATTCCATACTTGCCCCATCTAGTTTTCTGAGAAAGAGCCACCTACTCATTTGTTGAGATCATGCTATTCCATTCCAACCATATGAATCTTGATCTCTAGCCTCCCCAAGTTGCTTTCCACCAATCCCATCTCTTCCACCAAGCCAAATCTGTGAGAGAGTGATTGTGTGTTGAGGAGTCTGTCATCTTGAAGCACAAGAGCAAGGAGTTCATCGACATTGCCGAGCCTATTACCTTTTGGAGGGTGGTGCCTCCTAGATTGGTTAGGTGTTGCTTGGGAGCCTCCTACTTCGTGTTGTGGAGTGAACCAAGAAGTTTGTAAGGGCAAGGAGATCGCCTACTTCGTAAAGATCTACCCATAGTGAGGCTAGTCCTTCGTGGACGGAAGCCGTTATGGAATAGTCAAGGTTGCTACTTCGTGGACCCTTATGGGTGGAGCCCTCCGTGGACTCTCACGACCGTTACCCTCCGTGGGTTGAAGACTCCATAAACGTGGACGTACGATAGCACCACCTATCGGAACCACGGGAAAAAATCATCGTGTCTACAATTGCGTTTGATCCTCCTACCCTTCCTTTCTACTCATGCTTGTTGTTACTTTCCGCTACTATACTCTTAGACATGCATGTGTAGGGTGTACTTGACTTGCTATGAATGCTAAAATCTGCCAACTCTAAAAATTGGGAAAAGGCTAGATTTTTATTTTGGTCAAGTAGTCTAATCACCCCCCCCCCCTCTAGACATACTTTCGGTCCTACAAGTGGTATCAGAGCTTTGGTCTCCATTGCATTGGTCTCACAACCTAGGAGAGTATGGCATCTAGTGAGGGAAATTATCATCGTAGAGGTCCGTATTTTGATGGCACTAATTTTGCTAGTTGGAAGCACAAAATCAAAATGTATATTCTTGGTCATAACCCCGCCGTATGGGCTGTTGTTCGTGTTGGCTTGCAAGGTGAATTCTTTGGTGATGGAAAGGAACCGGATCATGAAGCGACCGCGGATGAATTGAAGATGTTGCAATACAACGCTCAAGCATGTGACATTCTCTTCAACTGCCTATGACCCGAAGAATTCAACAAAATCAGCCGTCTTGAGAATGCAAAAGAGATTTGGGATACTTTGGTTGATATGCACGAAGGTACCGAGTCCGTGAGAGAATCCAAGTTGGATGTTCTTCAAAGTCAGCTTGACAAGTTCAAGATGAAGGATGGTGAAGGAGTCGCGGAGATGTACTCTAGGCTAGCTCTCATCACCAATGAGATTGCCGGCTTAGGAAGCGAAGAAATGACCGACAAATTCATCATCAAGAAGATACTTAGGGCTTTGGATGAGAGATACAACACCGTGTGCACATTGATCCAAATGATGCCCAACTACAAAGACCTCAAGCCTACGGAAGTCATTGGAAGGATTGTTGCTCATGATATGACACTCAAAGACAAAGAAGAGATTCACAACAAGTCTAGCGGTGCTTACAAAGCCACAAGTGATTCTCCCACAACTTCAAGCGACAACCTTGTCACCAATGAAGAGATAAGCCTCATGGTCAAGAAATTCAACAAGTTCTACAAGAATAGAGGCAAAGAACGAAGCTCCAACTCAAGATATGAAGAGAAGCGTTCGTCAAGTCATGACCGCAATTGCTACAATTGTGGGAAGCCCGGACACTACTCAAATTAATACACGGCTCCCTACAAACGAAGAGAAGAGTCACCTAGAAGACGAAGCTCAAGGAATGAATCACCTCAAAGAGAGAGAAGGAGTAGAGATGATCGTTATGAACGAAGACCCTCAAGGAGAAGTAGGGAATCGGAGAAGAAAGACAAGTACACAAAGAGCTACACAAGAAGAAAACATCAAGCTCATGTTGGTGAATGGGTTTCCGGCTCCGACTCCGACAACAACTCCGAGAGAAGCTATCACTCCAACTCCGACTATAGTCAAGATGAAGGTGTTGCCGGACTTGCACTAGTGACTACCAACTCATATGACCTATTTGACTCACCATACAAAGGGAGTGGAAGTTGCTTCATGGCTAAAGGCCCCAAGGTATCACACCCCGAATATCTTGATTTCGATAGTGATGAAGATGACTTGCTATATGATGATGACTTGCACTTTGATGAAACTAGTAATGTTAGTCAAAATGAACTTGATAATTCTCATGCTAGTCAAGATAAGTCAATTGATGATGATAAGATGAAAATAGAACAACTAACTAAAGAACTAAACACTCTTAAGTTAGCCCATGAATCTACTCTCGAAGATCATAGAGAGCTTGTAAGGACTCATGAGAAGCTACGCTTCGAGAAGCTCAACTTAGAGCAAGAGCATGAGTTTCTTAAAGCTATCAATGACGATCTCCGAAAGAAGACTTCATCTTATCTATCCAAACAACTACTCTTGTCTACATTCATGCCACAAGTTAAATCCAAACAAACTAGTAACAAAGGCAAGAAAGGTTCTTCATCTAGTAGCAACAATAAAAATGCTAAACCTAATGATGTTGCTTCTAGTAGTTCTATTGATTCCACTAATGATGATTCTCCAAGCCAAGTTACACTTGAGCAAGAAAATGCTTTATTGAAAGGAATTATAGAGAAAGGTATCTACAAGAGTCTTGCCGGGTGTAAGCAATTTGAGGAAATTGTACGCAAGCACGAAGGATACCGGAAGAACCATGGCATTGGCTACTTCAATGCTAATGGAGTTGAATGGGAAGAAGGTCAATACCCCAAGCCCAAGTTTGTTCCTCAAAAGGAGAAGTATGAAAATACTCCTCCCAAGGGAACAAACACTCAAGATGACCTTCCACCACAAGACCACAAGCTCAAGGGCAAGAACAAGCTTCAAGAGGACATTTACTCATATGAAGATGAATCCCTAGCTTTGGTGGAGTGGGTTCCCAAGGCTACTTCAAGCTCAACTTCTACAAAGGCTACTTCAACACCAAGGATCCCCATCAAGTTGATGTGGGTTCCCAAGAAGAAGAACTAGAGAGTTCTTGAGGGGTGACTCCGCCAATGTAATACACTCACATTCATTATTGGCAAGAACTATTTGCTATCAACATCAACTCTATGCAATAGTTCAAGTAGTCACACATTCCCTCAAAGGTAAGCAAGGGACAAGGTAATCAACAAATCAATGGACATCATCACACATGCTTTGCACTCCATGTCCATAGATATCCTTGTATTTGTCTCTTGTGTGTTGGGACTAACCCATGTAGGTGAGAAGCGTAAGAAAACAACAAGGATGCTCCCAACTCTTGGTGATCTTCATCAACCTTGAGCATCCATCACTACCTCACCAACATGAAGTCTTCATCGACAAAACCCAAGGTTAGTTTATCCCTCCTATGGGGGGATGTCACATCAAGGGGGAGCTTTACTCTAAGACTTGAGTTAAAGCATCTCTTAGTATGTGACAACATGAAATGCTTTATGTAAAAGTGGTAACCCCACTTGTGCTTAAACGATGAGTATGACCTTTGATCAAGTATTCTTACTTGGCTCCTATGTCAATATACTCATATATAGATGACTCCGTCATCGCCCAAGTGCTTGTTAGATGCTAGTATGTATGTGCATGTTTGCCATGATTTCATTTGACATCTTATTGTGTGAGCATGTGGGTCTGCATTTATTTTACCCATTCAAGGACATCCAATTGTTGCTATTTGGCTTTTGATTTTTCTTTTGCCAATTGGATGGACAAGAATGCCTAGGACCACTCTCTAGCTACCTATGCTTTCTCACCTCATATTCTCTTCATGCTGCATCACAAAATTTTAACAAGTACTTTTCTATCCCTCTGTGTGTGGAGCACTCAGAGTTCCGTATCGACAAAGGACTGACTATTAAAACATCCCAAGTGCATCTCGGTGGAACCAACCCAAAATTCTCGGTCTCACCGAATGCCTAGGGTTGATCTGGTTTTCAATTTTGGTACTACCGATTCCATATTCTCGGTAACACCGAGTTTCCCTGTCAGCTGACAGTTGAGGAACTCGGTGACACCGAAAATTTAGAATCGGTGTCACCGACAGCAAGGGGAATATAGCTGTGGACCCGACGCTTTGAAAATCAATCTTCAAACCGTCGCGCCCCAAAACCCTAAGCTGCCGAACAGGACTGCCTGGTCGTCGCCCTTGTCTCCCCACGCTCCTCCGCCGCTGGGATCTTCGCCGTCGACGGGCATCTTCACCGTCGTCTTCGCCGTAGCGGATCCGCCACCGAGTTAGGGTATGGATCCGACCCTTCATTGCGCTCCTCGTTCGAATCTTGCGCGCTGAAGCTTATTCCATCGATAATCCACCATGTGCAATCCTCCCTATCCTCTAAAGGTTCCAGTAGATTAGCGAATCGAAATTTTTTAGATTTAGTTGCCCGCAAAATCGCATCTCGGTGATACCGAGTCAGAAAAATCGGTCCCACCGATTTATTTTTTGTGCTACTGAGCACAGTACTCGGTGAAACCGAGTGGTAGTTTTCGGTCCCACCGAAACTGCTGCCAAGTTTCTGTTAAGAGTATTGTGAGTCTCGGCTACACCGAAAATGTTGACTCGGTGACACCGAAATTCTTTTTGCTGTGAACTACATCTAAGATTTTTTTGTTCATTCTTTCAAAAATAGCTGCATTTTGTGATGACTCAACTTCTTCTACTCCTCTATACGCTATTCACAGGGTCAGTATGTCAGATGCTGAGGACAGTGAGAACAACTTCAGAGAGCAGAGTGTTGAGTTAGATTCTGGCACTAGTCCTAAGTCTAGTTCCTCTTCAGATCCCGGCACCCCCAGTTCTCATGGGTTGCCCAAGGCTGCTACTAGGGCCAGGAAGAAGCTGAATTCAGATGAGGAGGATTCAGATTTTGTTCCAGAGGAAGTTCTTGCCAAGAAGCAAGACAAAGCTGCTAAGAAGTCTGCTAATGAAGCCACCTCTTCCAGAAGAACTGTCAGCAAGGTATATGCTAGCTCTGAAGCTATGAGAGCACCTGAGAGTGCTAGGGCTACCATGACCATTGAGCCCCCAAGGAAGTCATTGCCTAAGAAGGCAGGAGAGAAGAAGTCAAGGAAAAGGATTGTCTATGTCACTGGCAGGCAAACTTCTATGTTTGAGGATCCAGACGAGCCTGCTGGTGCTGCTGCTGAGGAGGAGGAGGAAGAGCATGTTGTCAAGGCACCTCCCAAGAAGAAGCAAAAGAAGCTTTTGGCAGATTCTATGCCAAAGCAAGGTCCCTCCAAGAGCACCAAGTCTGCCCCCAAGAAGGCCGCTGCTGAAAAATCCAAGAGGTCATCCAGACAGATTCCAGCTTCTGAGAAGAACAAGGGAACAACCTCCAGAGATGAGGATGAGGATGCCATGTCTGCTTTGATGAAGCTTAGACCACACCTTCCTGAACACAATGCCAGCCATCCACTTGCTGAAGACATGAAGAAGAGGAAGGATTCTGGATTGAGGGCATGGAGAGCTATTGATCCATATGCCCAGAGGAGAAAAACAGCTGTGGACTACAGATTCTACACCAAGGAGCAACATGATTTCTATAAGACTGTGCTGCTTGACAAGAGTCCAGCTGTGAGCGATATGAGATATGTTGATTGGAAGTTCATCAAGGCTAATGAAGATTACTTTCCAAATGTCCAAGACAACTTTCATTGCATTGGCCTAGATGAGTTTGTTGGTAAAGAGTTCACTGCATGGAATGACGAGATGATCATGCAATTCTACTCCACTGCTCACTTCTATGGAGATGGTAGAATTGTATGGATGACAGAAGGAGCTAGATACAAGTCTACTGTTGATGAATGGGCTGCCATCTTAGGAGTCCCAGAGGTGCAGGATGGTGACTTGGATGTCTACTCTGAATCCAAGGAGAGCCATGATGCTATGAAGGACATGTACAATGCTATCCCTGCTGCTAACTTGAAATCTCACAAGTTAGGATCTATCTACTTCCTCCAGGCTGGCCTCCGTACCATGAACACCATTCTGAGGCACACTTTGATGCCCAAGTCAGGAGATGAGAAGATGATTCGAGGCCATTCAATCAACATGCTGATCCATCTTGATAGACACACCAGGATACGTGTGATGGACTTGATAGTAGAGAAAGTGAAGAGGGTTGCTGTTGATCAGAAGCGCTCATGCTGCTATGCACCCTACATTCAGATGCTCATCAACTCCAAGCTGGAGAAGCACATCTTTGCTCTGGACAGACCCCACTTGCCCCTACAGCCAGATTTAGAGGACAACGTTGTGGTGATGGACCCAGAACATCCCACATCAGCTGCAGCTCAAGCACAGGCAGAGGCAGAGGCAGCTAGAGCCACTAGTGCTCAGGTCCCTAGATCCAGGAACGAGCAAATGGATCTCTTGATCTCATCCGTTCAGGGCATGCAGAAGGACATCAAGGACATACTGGACAATCAAAATAGTCT
Organism: Elymus sibiricus; assembly: GCA_039707655.1. NCBI lineage: Eukaryota > Viridiplantae > Streptophyta > Magnoliopsida > Poales > Poaceae > Elymus > Elymus sibiricus. The sequence continues at coordinate 233,336,920 of CM077669.1, read as the reverse complement.
TGTCAGGATCTTTGAGAACAGGATCAAGACCCTTAATTACAAGGTAGATGGGCTGACCAAGACAGTCAATGAGCTCAAGAAGGAAGTTGACTCTGTGCCTCTTCCTCAGTCTACTGATGATGATGATGATGATGATGATGATGATGATGATGAGGATGACTCTCCTCTCAGGCCAGGCACACACTTCACTACCCAGGCCAGATCAGCCACAGTGCCAGCTCCAGATTTGAGGCCCTCTTCATCTGCACCTGCTACTGTCACCTCAGCTCCATCAGCTCCAGTTCCTCCAGTTGCTACACCAACTCCATCCATGACATCAGCCAATATCTTCGCCACCGCAGTTCTCTCGACTCCTTCATCAACAACCGGAGGAGATCAGCCCAAGAACGTTTAGCTATATCTCTTTGAACTTTTTGCTAACTTGTTGCCAAAGGGGGAGAAGTGTATATAGATCTTTAGGCTTTGAGTGAGAGAGCATTTGGTTTTTATCGCTTTTCAAAAACAGTTGATCTTTTGATTTGTTTGTGTTGAACTATGTGGTGTTTTGATCATACGCTTAATGTGTGTTGCTACTACTTCCTATCATTATGCTACTTATGAGATGATCACTCACCTTTGCTTGATTGTGTTGTGCTATGATGTTAACTCTTATTATTCTCGCACACCACCAAGATGTATGTGACATGGAAGAAGTGCCCCATGTACCTAATCGATTGTGCATTTACATTCAAACGCAAATCTTAAAATAATGCACAAATTTAGGGGGAGCTCTTGCTTATCACATACTTCTCAAAGCGACGATTATATTCATTGATTATATCATATGTCGAAGCTTTGATCTATATGTTGTCATCAATTCCCAAAAAGGGGGAGATTGAAAGCACATTTGCTCCCTTGGTGGTTTTGGTAATTAATAACAACATATATGACATTCAACTAATGTTTCCACTAAGCATATTTCAGGAAAAGTTCAATGATAGGATTCGCAAAAGGATTGTGGAGATTGTGGAGATACCCCAAGATGCAAGGAAATGGATTGGAAAAGCTTCAAGCAAGAGAACTCTACATTTTACTTTGTGAGAAATCACTTTGAGTCCATAGGAAAGCCAATACTATTAAAAGGGGGTAAGGTATTGTTGGTGAACAAAATGCTCATACGTGCACAAGTGATAGTCACCAAAAACACCCACAAGCTCTTCCACAAAAGTCTGTCCAAAGTCAAATATCCAAAATCGGTGCAACCAACACTTTCCACTCGGTGCCACCGATTCCCTTACTCAGACAGACCTAAGCCAAACCCTAGCCTTTCGGTGCAACCGATTCTGCTTCGGTGCCACCGAGTTCAGCATGCCAACTTTCTGTTACCCAATTTCACAAAATCGGTCCGACCGAGTTTGTGGAATCGGCGTCACCGAGATTGGGCAATCTGACCGTTGGTCACCTTATCGGTGCAACCGAGTTTTATATATCGGTCTCACCGAGATTCAAAAGTTGTCACCTTTTGGTCACTTCGGTACCACCGAGATTCACACATCGGTGTCACCGAGTTGGTCACTTTAGGTGTAACGGTTGGATTTTTGGAGATGCCTATATATACCCCTTCACCACCACCCACTCGAAAGAGAAGCACTCAGAACTATTCCATACTTGCCCCATCCAGTTTTCTGAGAGAGAACCACCTACTCATGTGTTGAGATCATGCCATTCCATTCCAACCATATGAATCTTGATCTCTAGCCTCCCCAAGTTGCTTTCCACCAATCCCATCTCTTCCACCAAGCCAAATCTGTGAGAGAGTGATTGTGTGTTGAGGAGTCCATCATCTTGAAGCACAAGAGCAAGGAGTTCATCGACATTGCCGAGCCTATTACCTTTTGGAGGGTGGTGCCTCCTAGATTGGTTAGGTGTCGCTTGGGAGACTCCTACTTCGTGTTATGGAGTGAACCAAGAAGTTTGTAAGGGCAAGGAGATCGCCTACTTCGTGAAGATCTACCCATAGTGAGGCTAGTCCTTCGTGGACGGAAGCCGTTATGGAATAGTCAAGGTTGCTACTTCGTGGACCCTTATGGGTGGAGCCCTCCGTGGACTCTCGCGACCGTTACCCTCCGTGGGTTGAAGACTCCATAAACGTGGACGTACGATAGCACCACCTATCGGAACCACGGGAAAAAATCATCGTGTCTACAATTGCGTTTGATCCTCCTACCCTTCCTTTCTACTCATGCTTGTTGTTACTTTCCGCTGCTATACTCTTAGACATGCATGTGTAGGGTGTACTTGACATGCTATGAATGCTAAAATCTGCCAACTCTAAAAATTGGGAAAAGGCTAGATTTTTATTTTGGTCAAGTAGTCTAATCACCCCCCCTCTAGACATACTTTCGGTCCTACAGAAATACACACGTGAGAGTGATAGGCAACAGTCCCATGTAACGAACTTAATTATCCAATGATGATGAAGTGCTTTTGCCGTCTTAATTATGCTTTACAAGTTTTATACCTCCTGGATGGGTAACTTTCTACAAGCACATGGTGACATTATGCGGAAGCGGTACAATGGTATATGCATATTAAGTATATAAATTGTTCCTTCCTAGTAAAAAACAGTAAACTTACTTGGCCTAGTTGGTAGCAGGTTGTAACGCAGTGGCCCTTCTAGTCCGAGGTAAGGAGTTCGACACCAGGTCCATGCAAATTAATTTTTGTGAGCATGCACTTCATGTCATTTTGATTTTTCTGTTTCAACCCAGTGGTTTTCGGTTTTTAACCGAAAAACCCGAATGGCATACAGTTTTGAGATATGGAAACCGTAACTGAAACCAAAAACCATAAAAACCAAAATTTCGGTTCGGTTTGGTTTTTTTGGTTCGGTTTTTGGTTTTTGGTTCGGTTTTGCACACCCTGAGAGGGGACCCCTTGACTTTCGTTTTGGGATAAAACTCTTCTGGCAAGGCCCAACATTGGTACTACATTTGCCTAATAACTAATAAACTTGCATAGGGACTTTCCGGACCCTGTGCATAATTAATCAACCCCCGGGCCAGTGCTCCTCATGAGTGTTGGTCCAAACTAGAGGACTGTGCGGGGCCACCCCAGGGCAACTTGGGTGATTTCTATTAGGCCACCGCACGTGTCGCTTATCCGTCGTGTCCTGACAACGAGATACGCGGCTCCTATCGGGTTCGTCGACACGTCGGGCGGTCTTGCTGGATTTGTTTTATCTTTCTCGAACGTCTTGTGCACGGGAGTCCGAGGATACTTTGGGCTATCTCGAGGTTGAGGTTTTCCACCAGAATTTTCGAGGAGACCACGGGTTTCCATGGTTGAGGCTATTCCATGCAGCGTGTGGTTAGTTTGTGATGGATGAGTTGGAGCACCCCTGCAGGGTTAAATCTTTCATGAGAGTCGTGCCCGCGGTTATGTGGCAACTTGGAAATTTGTTTAACATCCGGTCATAGAAAACTTAAAGTAAATTCAAATAAAATACACCAACCGTGTGTGTAACCATGACTGTCTCTACTCACGAGTTCTGAATCGAGAGAGAACACGGTGGGGTTATGTTTGACCGTAAGTAGGTGTTCAGGATCACTTAGTGATCATTACTAATTCACAATCGTTTATGCGTAGATCACCCCCCTCTTATTCTTGTACTCGTAAGTTAGCCACACAAATAAAATGCTTAGTGCTTGCTACAGCCTCACCACTTAACCATACCTTACCCATTAAGCTTTGCTAGCCTTGATACCCTTGGAAATGAGATTGTTGAGTCCCTGTGGCACATAGATTACTACAACAACAGTTGCAGGTATAGGTAATGCGATGCTTTGATGTGAGAGCGATGCTTTCTTAGATTTGGAGTTCTTCTTCTTCTGCATCGATCATAGGATGGGTTCCAGGCCGGCAGCCTGGGATAGCAAGGATGGATGTCATTTTTATCGTTTATTTTCGTCCGTAGTCGGACCCTGCTCTTATGTATGATGTTTGGATATGATGTTTTATTGATGTGATATTGATGTAGCTTGTGGCGAGTGTAAGCCAATTCCATATACTCATCTCTTCTTTACATGTACTTATAATGATATCCATTCTTGTGAAACGACAAGATGCGCTTTTATCCCTGTCGAGGCCCTCGAGTCAAAATAAGGATAGGATCGCATCTTGGGCGTTACAAGTTGGTATCAGAGAAGTACCGACCTAGGAGCCCCCTTGATTGATCGAACTTGGTCGAGTCGAGTCTAGAAAAAAACTATTTTGAGTCTAGTTATATATCGGAGAGTAGGATTCTTTTTACTCGTCTTCCCTGCTCTGGTGAGGAATCGCGACATAGGAATTTTAATTCTACTCCTCTTCTCACTCAAATTTTTTAGGATCACGCGGGTATTTTGGAGCCTCTATGATACCGATGTGACGGAATTCTGTACTTGGTGCCTCCTGTTTCCGAGGAGTAGAGATCCAAGGGATTCATGACACATCGTTATCATTCTGTTTCCTTAGTACCTCAGGACGAGGATGTTCGAAATTGCTTCAATACTATTTGTGGTGCGAAGAGTGTGGCGGCATCCAGTACTGGGGAGTGGGATCACATGTACTGCCATGTTTAGTATCGTTGTGATTACGAGGGTCTGAGGTAGATGAATTTCCGAGGCCTTTGGTTGTGTGTTAACGGATGTGATACATTGGAGAGTAGTATTACTGCTAGGAGTTGAGTGATGGATTTTACTCTGTGTATCCGTGGACCTGATTGCATAACCAAAGATTTCGGAAGTGCTTAGGTGGGAATTCAAGTAGTTACCTAGGATTATCCTTCCAAAAAATGCAAAAGGGTTATGTATTTGTTCCGGCTTAATTTGCAAGCCTCATCCTTTGTTTTGCTGGAGTATGGTAATTCAAGTTGCTTCCATGTCTAGTGGTGATTTCATATCTTTCCTAAGCGGTGTTCTCATATTCCTATGGCAATGCTAATCCTTTTGCTCAATCAAATTGGCATGCCAATTCTTTTCCATCCGGAGTGCTTCTCTTCAAGATAATTCAGTTCTCTCTAATATTTGCAAGTTCAATCCTCATATTTCTTTCTGGAGTTCTTTTCATCTATATAAGTTGTCTTTGTTTTTCCCCACCCTCCCCCCTTTTTCTTCAATGGTTAAATTATCATCCAAGTGCCATTCTTTTCATTCATGCTTCCACTATCCTTTCTTTCGTATTGTATCCGGTGATTCATTGTGAAGATGCTCAAGTGCAAAGTCCATCATTCTTCGTTCTTGTTTTCTTCCCCGGTGGATTCGATTCAACCTCTCAGTGTTCATCATATCCTTTTCATTCGTTAAATGCTCTTCATGTCGAAGTTCTTACTCAAGCCTCTCTTTTTTATTCACCTCTGTCTATTCTATCTGGAGTGCTGAAATATCTCAGAAGACTTGTGTTTCCGTTAAAATCCTTTTGAATTATCTCGCGGCTCTCAACCTCATCAAGTTTTTAATTTGTACCGGTGCAATCTCTCTTTCTAAACAATCGTTTCAACGGTGTGTCCTTTCAGTGGGCCCATAACCCACAAGTTTTTACCTAGGATCTAACCTGGCTCTTCTGATCTTTCCGGAGATGTCCTCAAGTTCTTTCCAATATGATGTAAGAATGAATCTCATCAGTCTTATTCCTTCTCGAAGATTGCTTCTAAATCAGTTTCATCATTGACTCAACCTTTCCTTATTCATTGTTCCGGAGTATCTCAGTAATTATTCGTGGTGTTTCTAGCCATCACCCTCTGCGTTGAAGACAGAAGGAGAGTTTCTCTTAAATCTTTTTCCATTCTTTTGAAGATTCGACTTTTCAACTTGGTGTTATTCTTTCAAATTGTTTTCAATCATGAGCAATTCCTTCCATATCTATCCGGATCATTTCAGAGTTGTATTCATTTCTCGATCCTCCGAAGGCCATCATTTCAGAAGATTTCTTCGTTCTCAGCTTTTTGCTTTCGTTCTTAAATTCTTCTCAATTGTTGTCCCTTTGTTCGCATCTCAATTCTCCCGGTGCTTTGTTCAAGTTTCCTTTAGGCGGATCATGATCTCTGCATTCTCATGTATCTCCATTCATTCATGGTTCCCTCTTTCATTTTCAATTCTTTCGGTGTTGTCATTGAAGACTTCTTCAAGCTTGTTTTCTCTCTCTTCAATATTTTCAAGAAGAATAAGTAGTATGCCAAATCCGTGCTTGCCATCAATTTAACTTGATGAAGGATGAGCATGACATAATTCTTATTCTTGTTTCATCAAGGTGATTTTCATCCTTCTTCCGGAGCTGTTCATGATATCAATTCTCAATCCAAGTTGTTCATATTTTCTTCTCCGGAGTTCCATTTTTTCGCAAATATCTCCTCGTGAAGCTTCATCTAAATCATGGCCAGGACTTAATCTTATTATTTTCAACCTTCAATTCTTTTCTATCATCCTTTCATTTTGGAGTTCTTTGAAGAAGTTTTTCATGGTAGTTCGTTAAGGATGTAATTCTTTCTCGAAGTATTCTTCAAGATTCTTGTGGTAGTACCTCAAGTATTCCTTATCTTTGAAAGTGCAATTCATTCTCCCTTATCTTTTGAGGTGGTGATATAGCATTCTTGATTCATGAGAAGTCTCGAAGAGAATTTGTCAAGAATGAGTTATTTAAACCCATCTTTTCTTTCTCGGAGTTATCTTGGATTGAAGCTCACCTAAAGCCTTTCCTAAGGATTGTTGCTATTTGCGGTGCTCATAAATGATCCAAGTTTCTCCTCCTCCTCTCAACAAGAGAAGTTTTCATCTCTTCGTTGATCTCAATCAAATCAGTTGTTTCCATTAGTGGTCGGTTGTCACCTCATAATTTTGAGATGTTTTCCATAAACCCACGACAAGCTTAATCTTTGCATTGTTGATGTTTCAACAACTCTGTTCAATCTATGCTTTTAATTCAATTTTGGTCTAAGTGTCATCTTCTTCTCCGTTCTCTTCTTTCAAATGATCTAGTTTCTTTTCTTTTGTTCCGGAGCCTTTGTGATGTTGCCCTCTTCGTTCCATCATATCATTTTGTCAAGATCATGATTGTTTCCTCGTTTATCTATTCTACCAGAGTGTCGTGCCCTCTTTTCAAGATCTTTCCATCTTATCAAGTTTTGCTCCTCTTTTCTACCGAAATGCTGCCCAAATTCTTTCTCTCCTTCCTTGTCTATCTCGTTTCAACTAGAGTGATTTCAAGTTCTTGCTTGTGCCTCGTGCCATTCTTCATCTCCTTGCAACCTTCAAGGTTTGTTAGTTTCAATCGTTTGTCAAAGATGCAACTAAATTTTACCTCTTGCTCTTTCTCTTCCACTTCTCATTCTAAGTTCTCGGGTTGAGATCTCTTGTTAGTGGAGGAGAGTTGTAACAGCCCGGAACCGACGCTCCAGAAGCTTCCCGTTTTATCCCGTTGTCATCGTGCGGTTTGTCTAGTTGTTGCATTCATCATCGCATCATCCACATTGCATCGGCACTCTATTGTCGTCGTTTTTCAAAACCTGCATCCGTTCGTAGTTGCCGGTTCTCTCCGTTCTTGTCGTTGACCATTTAAAATATCGTTTTAGAAGTGCGTATGAAACATTCTCGGAATGGGTCGAAACTTGACGAGCGGTCTTAATATAGTGTAGGTAGACCGCCTACCAAATTTAGTCACGTTTGGAGTCCGTTTGACGGCCCAACCATTAAACATATAGCGGCTCTGGTCGGTTAAATCGTTGGACGTTTTTCGTATATAAAAATACCTGTTGCCGAGCTGCCCGTGTCTTCCCTCTCTGCTATGCCTAGCACCTCTGCACAGTACACAGACCCTCACGCGCGCCCGATATTTTCCCCGAACCCGAATCGTCGAGTCGTGACCGTTGGGTCTGGATCGACCCTGAAATACCCGAAACCATCATCCGTTTTTTAATTAGACTACCTAACCTATTTTCTTGATGGTCGGATTGCAATCGTATGGACAAGATAGCCCCTACACGGATCCACTTGCTATAAATAGCGGATGAATCCCGACTTATTTTGGACAACCCTAGAAATCCTCCCCTTTGTCCCATCCCGCCGCCGCCAGCCGCATCTTCTTCGGGATCCCACCCGAACCAACCTGCAACGCCACGCACAGCCGCCACTGCTCCACCTCGTCTTCAGCGTCGGCCAACCAACGCTCACCCTACTCCTCGCCAGCAGCCAGCCGCCATGGACCTCCTGAGCCGCACGCGCCTCCTCCGCGACAAGTCTGCAGCCACGCCGCCGCGCCCAAGGACCTCCCGCTCGAGCTTGACCCCATCTCCAGCCGTCCTCTCCCGCGACCTGCTCCTCTTCTCCCTACCCGACCTCTCCGCCTCTCGCACCCGAATGGAAGAGCCTCGTCCCCAAGCTACCGCAGCTATGGCGCCCATCGCTGGCCTCCTCGAGATGCTCGTTCCTCCTCTGCGTCATCCCCAACACCTGTGCTGCCCTGAGCCTTGCCGGATTCTGTTGTCGCCGCCATCCAGCAGATCACCGCACCTCTCCACCGTCCCCTCCTTTCCCCTTGATCTTTGTCTCCCAACTCCCTCCCTCTCTGTTGCCTACAGGAGGAGCTCGCCACTGCTATAGAGCCAAGCTCTACCCTGCCGCCGCTGACGGGCCTCCACCACCATCGAGGGTCGTCGGCTAGCCGCCTCCAACCGGATCCGTCGAATCTCGTCGTCTCCAACCCGTTCCCGGCCTTCCCGTCGTGGCCCGTCCAACCTCCAGTCACTGCCATGGCCTCCTAGTCGTCAGGAGACAAGGAACGCAAGGAGATGCCGCTCTTGCGCCCGTTGACCGCGCGGCGTCCTGCATCGTGCCCTGGGCCGCACCAGGAGCAAGGCCCAGCCGGCCTAGCCAGCCCCACCGAACGGGCCGTGGCCCGCTAAGGTGAGACCCCCCCCCCCGTGCTAAAACCCGCCCGTGAGTGTTGTTTGCTATCCTGCACCCAATGCTCTGTATAGATTCGGCTCGGACATGTTTTTTTTCGTCGTGCGAATTTTGCAATTTATCCAATAATTGCAGAAAAAACCCTATTGTTCATGCATTTAATAACTTAATAACTGTGCATCAGACGTAAAAACTTTATATATGTAAAATGTTCAGAATTTTGTGTAGATTAATAATTTCCAACTTTCAACCATGTTAAAAATGTTTAAACTTGTTGTTTGTTCAAATTTGTGTAAATGCCATGTTAAAACAGTTTCTTTCGTAACTTAATAACCGTAGCTCCGTTTCTAATGAACTATATATGTAACTTGCTTGGAAAAACGTGTAGAATCTCATGACACACTTTATTTTGCTGTTTAACAAATATAAAATATGCTTAGGACAGATCTGGACCAAATTCATAAATTGCATATGAGGTCGTTTCGGAAATACTATAGGTTGCTTTCGGCCTTATTTAAAATGCCTAGATGATGTAGTTGTGTAAGCTTCACCTCTTGGCATGATGAACAACATTTAAAGTGATTGTTTAGTTATACAACATTAACCATATTTCTCGTAATATGGAGAGTTATTATTTTGTTATTTGTATGTTTCCTTCTCCATTTAAAATTGCTTTAATTCCATCTTCACCTTATGCCATGACCACCCATGTTAAACAACATTTAATATTGATGAGTACCTAAACGAGAGTGAACTAAATGATTTGTACGTGGAGTTTCATCAATATGCAACTCATTGCATATTGAACTTCACTTAATTTGTAGTGTTTGATTGTTGTGCTTGCCATGCCTTGCATATTTAAACTTCACATGCATCATCATTGCTTGCGCATCATGTCATGCATATGTTGTGGTGTTTACCGTGTCATTTGTTTGTTTCCGGATTGCTTCTTCTCGATAGAGTTCCGAAAGCGTTTTGGGGTGTGAGGGTCCGTTTGACTATGTTGGTTCGTCTTATTCATGGATTCGTTCTTCTTCCAAGCGGGATTTCAGACAAGATGAACATTTCCCTGGATACCACTACTATCATTGCCATGCTAGTTGTCTCGTTTCTATCGCTATGTCTCGCAACCAACCACTTGTTTTGTCAAGCCTCCCAAAATTCCATGATAAGCCTCTAACCCTCCACATCCCAGCAAACCACTGTTTGGCTATGTTACCGCTTGCTCAGCCCTTCTTATAGCATTGCTAGTTGTAGGTGCAAATTATTTCCATGTGTCAACATGGATATTTTTGAGATATCACAATATTATTGCTATTTAATTTAATGCACATATATACTTGGTAAAAGGTGGAAGGCTTGGCCTTTTGCTCGGTGTTTTGTTCCACTTTTGCCGCCCAAGTTACTTGTGTACCGGTGTTATGTTCCATATTGAGCGCTCCTAACATGCTCGGGGTTGTTATGGGGACCCCCTTGACTTTCGTTTTGGGATAAAACTCTTCTGGCAAGGCCCAACATTGGTACTACATTTGCCTAATAACTAATAAACTTGCATAGGGACTTTCCGGACCCCGTGCATAATTAATCAACCCCTGGGCCAGTGGTCCTCATGAGTGTTGGTCCAAACTAGAGCACTGTGTGGGGCCACCCCGGGGCAACTTGGGTGATTTCTATTAGGCCACCATACGTGTTGCTTATCCATCGTGTCCTGCGAACGAGATACGCGGCTCCTATCGGGTTCGTCGACACGTCGGGCGGTCTAGCTAGATTTTTTTTTTACCTTTCTTGAACGTCTTGTGCATGGGATTCCGAGGATACTTTGGTCTATCTCGAGGTTGAGGTTTTCCACCAGAATTTCCGAGGAGACCACGGGTTTCCGTGGTTGAGGCTATTCCATGCAGCGTGTGGTTAGTTTGTGATGGATGAGTTGGAGCACCCCTGCAGGGTTAAATCTTTCATGAGAGCCGTGCCCGCGGTTATGTGGCAACTTGGAATTTTTTTTAACATCCGGTTATAGAAAACTTAAAGTAAATTCAAATAAAATACACCAACCGTGTGCGTAACCATGATTGTCTCTACTCGTGCGTTCTGAACCAAGAGAGAACACGACGGGGTTATGTTTGACCGTAAGTAGGTGTTCAGGATCACTTAGTGATCATTACTAATTCACGATCGTTTATGCGTAGATCACCCCCTCTTATTCTTGTACTCGTAATTTAGCCACTCAAATAAAATGCTTAGTGCTTGCTGCAGCCTCACCACTTAACCATACCTTACCCATTAAGCTTTGCTAGTCTTGATACCCTTGGAAATGAGATTGTTGAGTCCCTGTGGCTCACAGATTACTACAACAACAGGTGCAGGTATAGGTAATGCGATGCTTTGAATGGAGAGCGATGCTTTGTTTCATTTGGAGTTCTTTATCTTCTTCATCGATCATATGATGGGTTCCAGGCTGGCAGCCTGGGATAGCAAGGATGGATGTCGTTTTTATCGTTTATTTTCATCCATAGTCGGACCCTGCTCTTATGTATGATGTTTGGATATGATGTTGTATTGATGTGATATTGATGTAGCTTGTGGCGAGTGTAAGCCAATTCCATATACTCATCTCTTCTTTACATGTACTTGCAATGATATCCATTCTTGCGAAACAACAAGATGCGCTTCTACCCCTGTCGAGGCCCTCGAGCCAAAATAAGGGTAGGATCGCATCTTGGGCTTTACACTGTGTCGTCCGCCAGTTTCCTCATTCGCGAGGTGGCGCAGCTACACCGAGAGCTGGCCACGAGGGTGGATACCTTGGTGGAGAAGTCATCATGGACACCGTCCGCACTCATGCCCTTAAGGTGTTGTCGCGGCACGAGCAGGAAAATGGAGAGCTCCGCACGCGGCTTCATGAGACCACGGCGGAGCTTGGAGAAGTGAGGGACACCCTTGCCCAAGAGACACTTCACATGTCCTGCCTGGCAGTGCGGGAGAACCGAAAGCGGGAGGAGGTCTAAGAGCATCTTGGCGGCATGCTGGCGGAGATCAGCAAGCACCATGAGGCCCTATGGGATATCTATCGCCGCTTGAGCGGGCTGCTCCCCGCCCTCGAGCTCAACCCGTTCCACCATGTTCTCGATTTTGATGAGCACCGGGTGGCGGATCTTGTTGGTTTCTTTGAGTATCTGGGTAGCGAGCTCTCCCACCTCCGCGAGGCGGTGGGTGAGAATCTGGTGAGAGAGAAAGCCCGGGCCACCGTTGCGTTCGCCTTGCTTATTCTCTCCCCGCTTCACTACCAAGACCCCCTTTTCCCTATGGACGCCATCATGGAGGAGCTCGCACCCAAGGACCGGACGCGGTCGTAGAGGGCCATAACGAGTCGCGTGTTTGCTGAGTCCGGACAGGTCTGATACGTCCATTTTGCATCATGATTTCCTATCAATATTTATAGTATTCTTGTCCATTATTCCACTTTATGATAGAATTCTTATGCCTTTTATCTTTGAATTTACAAGGTATATCACAAAGAGGGAAATTTTCGGGAACTGGAATTCTGGACCTGAAAACCAAGAAAAAGGGTGAAAATTCACTGGACTCCAATTGACTTGAAACTTCACGGAGAATTTTTGTGGAATATATCTGAAATTATGGAGCAAAAATATACCGAGGGGGGCCACCTGCTGGCCACAAGCCAATAGGGTGCGCCCTGATAGCTTGTGGGCCCTCGTAGGGGCCCCGGACTCCTTCTTCTGCTATAAGATGTGTTTTGACCTAGAAAAATCAAGGAGAAGCTTTCGGGATGAAGCGCCGCCGTCTCAAAGCAGAAACCTAAACAGAGGCCCTTTTGCACTCCGGCAGGGTGATTCTGCGGGGGAGATCTCTCTCCGGGAGGGGTAGATCGAAGCCATTGTCATCACCAATGCTCCCTCCTTCGTTGGAGGGCCAATCTTCATCAACTTCTTGACCAGCACCATCTCATCTCAAACCTTAGTTCATCTCTTGTACTCAATCTTTGTCTCAAAACCTGAGATTTGTACATGTGGGTTACTAGTAGTGTTGATTACATCTTATAGTTGATGCTTGTTGGTTTACTTGGTTGAAGATAATATGTTCAAATCCTTATTCATCATTATTACACCTCTGATCTTGAAAACGGTGATAATTTGTGAGTAGTTACTTTTTTTCCCAAGGACATGGGAGAAGTCTTGTTATAAGTAATCATGTGAAGTTGGTATTCGTTCGATATTTGGATGATATGTATGTTGTTGTTCTCTTTAATGGTGTCGTGTGAACGTCGACTACATGACACTTCACCATCTAATGGGCATAAGGGAAGGCATTGTGGAGTAATAACTAGATGATGGGTTGCTAGAGTGACAGAAGCTTAAACCCTAATTTATGTGTTACTTCTTAAGGGGCTGATTTGGATGCATATGTTTCATGCTATGGTTAGATATATCTTAATTCGTCTTTCGTAGTCGCAGATGCTTGCAAGAGGGGGTAATCATAAGTGGGTTGCTTGTTCAAGTAAGAACATCACCTTATCACCGGTCCACCCACATATCAAATTATCAAAGTAACGAACGCGAATCAACTAAACATGATGAACATGACTAGACGGAAATTCCTATGTGTCCTCGGGAGCGCTTGCTTTATATAAGAGTTCCTTCAGGCCTAGCTCTTTTGTACAATTCTCGTTTCATATTTTTTGCAGGTAAGCATCTCTCCAAATGGGAAGGGCCTTATATCGTCAAAGAGGTTTATCGCTTCGGTGCTATCAAAATCAATAATGTCGAAGGCACACATCCGAGAGTGCTTAATGGGCAAAGAATTAAGCATTATATCTCAGGTACGCTCACTAATGTTAAAACTAATATTATCCAAGTGATGACACCGGAGGAACACATAAGAGAGACCTTCCGGAACACTCCAGAAACATGAAAAAGGAATAGGTATGTGATACGGTAAGTAAACCGATTCGAAAAATTATGTAAACATACCTTTTGTTGGTTTTGGTATTTTAGAAAAATTACAAAAATAAAAACGAGTCATGGGACCCACGAGGGCCCCTCGCGTGCCTCCCGTGGTCGGTTTTCTCCCCAGACACGTATTCTGACCTAGAAAAATCATTATATATACTCCCGTATGTTTTGACCACCGCATCGCAAGTTTCTCCTGTGTTCTTGTTTCGGGTTGTTTTTGTGACAGATCTAGATCGCCATGATGCCATCAAGCTCCTCCAAGGACAAGTTCTTCGAGAAATTCATCAACCCCTACCTATCGGAGGTGATGAAGCACCCTCAAGCCATTGAGATGCGTGAGGGGGTGCTCCACATCTGGGATGTCCAAGGCCCAAAGAAGGAGGGGAGAGAGGAGGCCAGGCTTGCAGCGGTGGAGAAGAAAATCTTCAAGTGCCAATGGATGGTCGAACGTGGTTTGAGTGCTAATCACTCTATGATCACAGAATTCATCCGGGAGAACAAGTTGGACACAAGGAACGTGGGAGAGGTTGTCTTCAAGCTTCAAGAGCGGATCGATCATCTCCAAGCTCAAATCTTTGACTTGCAAAACCAAAACCGTGAGCATGAATCCAGGTTTAAAAGGATGAGCATTGCTGCCGATTTCAGGATTCCGGAGACAAGACCCTCTTTCTATGACGGGGAGACTATGCCTTGGAAGATGGAGGACCAACCTACTACATCATCAGCACTATCACCCAAGAGGGACGCTTGAGTGCATGGGTATGGGTGCCACCCTTGGCTTGTTCCAAGCTTGGGGGAGGTGCCCCGGTATCGTATCACCATCACTTTTACCATTATCATCTATCTTAGTGTGATCCTTAGTGTTTCATGATTTATAGAAATAAAATTTAGTTTTGCTTTGCTTAGAGTGTTTTGCTTTGTGATCTACCTATCGTTGTAATCGAGTGTAAGAGTTATATGATAAAGATTAGTTGGGTTTGTTTGCTTTACTCTCATGCACCCATCATCATAGCAATGAAATAAAAGAAATAAAAATAAAAATCATATGCTAATCCCATGGGGAGTAATGACTTCACATAGAAAAGGTATGATTGATAAAAATTGTTGGGAGTTGACAAACATAGTGATAGTCATTGATACAATCCATGAAAAATTATGATGGTAGAGAGGAGATTCACATGCAAATAAACTATCTTGGACATCTTCTATGATTGTGAGCCCCCATCAAATCTTATATAATGATCGAATTGTTGATGTTGGACAAGGAAGACAATGTAATGAGTTATGTTTGTTTACATTCACATAGAAGTTATATTATCTTGGATCTTTTAACATGTGGTGCTTGCTTTAGATCTTTTGCTAGCCAAAAAAATTCCGCACTAAGTAGAGATACTACTTGTGCATCCATAACCCTTAAACCCGGTTTCTTGCCATGAGAGTCCACCATACCTACCTATGGATTGAGTAAGATCCTTCAAGTAAGTTGTAACAGGTGCACAAAGAAATAAAAATTGCTCTTAAATATGTATGATCTTTTATTGTAAGGGAAAATAAACTTTGTACGATCTTGTGACAAAGAAATAAAAGCGACGGACTACATAATAAAGTTTGTTATCACAAGGGGCAATATAAAGTGATGTTCCTTTACATTAAGAGTTTGCACGTTCAAAAACAAGAAGCGCATGACAACCTATGCTTCCCTCTGCGAAGGGCCTATGTTTTAATTTTATTAATTTACCTTTCAAGTACTTACTTTCATGCCAGAGTCAAGTTTATCTTTACTCAAGTCCATTAACTCTTTAGTAGAAAGCATCATGTGTTGGGGAAGATCTAGATACATATATCCCGTTGGATGTATATGATCATGAGTTATTATTGCTGACATTATTCTTGAGGTAAATAAGTTGGGTGGCAAAACCAATAAAACCCCTATCTTCCTATGTGTCCAATGGAAACATTATCTCCAAAAATATACAATGACTGTCAGCAATCATAGAAGACTAAATGATAGTTGAGTATGTGAACTTGCTAAATTGAAAGCTCGTACATAGACTCTTCTATGAAATATGATGAATTGTGACTGTCTCAATGACTAAGAACATAGTTTGTTGATTGTCTATAAAGTTTATGCTTCTTACTTCCACATTGTGGATAGATTGTTACTTGACTATCAGAAGTTATATGATGAAAAACTTGCTGCAATGTTAATATGCATGATGCTCTCATGTGCGTATTTTGTTTCTGTCGACACCTCTCTCTCAAATTATGTGGTCATTATTCTCGAGTTCGGCTTTCGCTTGAGGACAAGCAAGGTCTAAGCTTGGGGGAGTTGATACGTCCATTTTGCATCATGATTTCCTATCAATATTTATAGTATTCTTCTCGATTATTCCCCTTTATGATACAACTCTTATGCCTTTTCTCTCTGAATTTACAAGGTATATCACAAAGAGGAAAATTTCCGGGAACTGGAATTCTGGACCTGAAAACCAAGAAAAAAGGTGAAAATTCACTTGACTCCAAATGACCTGAAACTTTCATGGATAATATTTGTGGAATATATTTGAAATTATGGAGCAAATATATAACGGAGGGGGGCCACCTGCTGGCCACAAGCCAACAGGGCGCGCCCTGATAGCTTGTGGGCCCTCGCAGGGACCCCAACCTCCCTCTTCTGCTATAAGATGTGTTTTGACCTAGAAAAAATCAAGTAGAAGCTTTCGGGACGAAGCGCCGCCATCTCGAGGTGGAAAACTGAACAGAGGCCCTTTTGCACTCTGGCAGGGTGATTCTGTCGGGGAAATCTCTCTCCGAGAGGGGGAGATCGAAGCCATCGTCATCACCAACGCTCCCTACTTTGTTGGAGGGCCAATCTTCATCAACATCTTCACCAGCACCATCTCATCTCAAACCCTAGTTCATCTCTTGTACTCAATCTTTGTCTCAAAACCTCAGATTGGTACATGTGGGTTACTAGTAGTGTTGATTACATCTTGTAGTTGATGCTTGTTGGTTTACTTGGTGGAAGATAATATGTTCATATACTTATTCATCATTGTTACACCTCTGATCTTGAATATGGTGATGATTTGTGAGTATTTACTTTTTTCCCGAGGACATGGGAGAAGACTTGTTATAAGTAATCATGTGAAGTTGGTATTCATTTGATATTTTGATGATATGTATGTTGTTGCTTCCTTTAGTGGTGTTGTGTGAACGTCGACTACATGACACTTCACCATCTAATGGGACTAAGGGAAGGAATTGTGGAGTAATAAGTAGATGATGGGTTGCTAGAGTGACAGAAGCTTAAACCCTAGTTTATGCGTTACTCCGTAAGGGGCTGATTTGGATCCATATGTTTCATGCTATGGTTACATTTATCTTAATTCTTCTTTCGTAGTTGCGGATGCTTGTGAGAGGGGGTAATTATAAGTGGGTTGCTTGTTCAAGTAAGAACAACACCTTATCACCGGTCCTCTCACAAATCAAATTATCAAAGTAACGAACATAAATCAACTAAACATGATGAACATCACTAGACGGAAATTCCCATGTGTCCTCGGGAGCGTTTGCTTTATATAAGAGTTCCTTCAGGCATGTCCTTTGCTATAAATAGGATTGGGCTATCTTGTTGCACACTTGCTACTATTGTTACTTGTCACTTGTTACGAATTATCTTGCTTCAAAACTATCATTTCCTTCTGCTCCTCGTTGGGTTCGACACTCTTACTTATCGAAAGGACTACGATTGATCCCCTATACTTGTGGGTCATCAGGGGCAACCCTGCGTCTTCAGATGGAAAGCAGGCTTAGCGGTTGGACTTCTGTTGGCCTAGGAAGTTACTTTAACGGCATAGTTGCATAGTAGGATGATAGATTATGTTAAGCACGCTTGCCTTAGCTTGTAAGAAATTAAAGGATCGTTTGTTGGAATCCCAAGAGTCTTTTTACTAAGTGTGTGCATATGTTGTTCTTCCCAGAACCTGTAGTGTAACCAATATGATCCCCATAGCCAGAGTAACTGCCACTGATGACAAGAAAATTGCGACACAGATACGTTGCAGCGGGTCAGGAACGTAGCGTGTATATTTTGCTTCTCGACATGACAGAGCATTCCGGGGAGCGGGTCACGTGGTGAATATCTCGGGAAGCCCCTGTTTCACGGTCGGGACTGATTACACGTTTGGAGGAATTCGGGAAGGAAACAACTTAAGCGCGAGAGCGCCAGGATGCTTGTGCCCCTTTTCTCTGACTCGGTGTTTACACATGGAGCGTATAAGTGTGGGAAAGGGTACAAGGATATAATAGTACATAGCTGGGGTATGCCATGACGCTCCTTTTGAGGGGAAGAACCCGAGTACATGGCCAGTGGAGTAATAGCTTTTAGACACAAAACAGTGAGTCCCGTTCTGAGCTTGCCGTGGGTAATTGGGTACTCCTACGGTCGGTGATCTCCTGGCGGCGCATCATCCAGTGAAACGACAGGTCGCCACGTTCTAGGAGATCGGGCGCAACCCCTAGGCCTATGCGGCGGAGTACTCCGCCTTGACGGAGATGTTGCAGGATGAGTAGCGATCTCGATGGTGAACGAAGTCTTCTTCGACCCCTTGGGTGCAGCTGCCACAACTAGTTTTGTTGGGGAGGCCGGAGCGGCGACCGATCCGGCTCGAGCAAGGGCGCTCGAGCCGGCGGATCCCTCCCGCAATGCCGACTGGGCCTGCTCAATCTCATTCACGGGAATAACCGCTCCTGGCAGAACTCACTGTCACACCCTTTTTTTTGCCTCACATCACTATATTAATAAAGCTTGAAAATTAGGACCAACAAAAACTTTTTGTGTTTTGTGATGCTTGACTTGATTGCTATTTGATTGCTTGACTGAATGTGCGCCTAACTCATAAATTCCTCCTACTCCCAAAACTCATCTTCTTAATCCAAATATTTGCCCAATGATCCTGCCATTTGTATAGGACATAAAACTATTTTTATAAAATATTATTTTGGCCAAAAAGCATTTATTTTATTTAGGTTTTGAAAACCCCCTGAATTGAGGTTTGTACTACAAGTCCTCAAATTAGGGTAAGTCTTTTGCCCCAAAGATTTTATTTGAAGCCTATTACCTATAAGACTTCCAAAAACCACAAAAAAATATTTTAAAAATAATTTTTTATTTTATTGAAATGTCTTTTTCTGAAGCCAGAAATGATATCACTAGTGCAGAAAATGCTAGTGCCGGCGTTCTAAAAACCATATTGCTGGCGTTAGAGGTCGATGCCATCAATATGACGTCGCAGTTAAAAAATACATATAGGGTCAGATCTCACACCATCGGTATTTTTGTTATTGATGGCATGTCACTGTTCACTCACGCCACCACTATTTATAATATTTATTTATGCCGTAGCATATTTTGGCACGCCACATACAGTATAGAATAGCTATGGCATGTCATCCAATTTCCACGCCATCACTAACGTAATTGTGAATTAAAAAAATACACCATATTTTGTAGCATTCACCCGTACACCAAATACATACATACATATGTTTCATCCAGACGTCCAATCCACGAGTTCAAAGCACTACCGAGCGTAGAGGTTGTGGCCGTCGCTGCTGCTGTCTCGTGTGGATGTCGTCATCGTTGCTTCCACATGTGTCGATGTCTCCATCACCGTCGCCGCCGCAGCCCCGTCTTGATGTCTTTGTCGTCGCCGCCTCCACAGCTGTGTCATTAATGAACTAGTTTACAAACAAAGAAATGCACATGAACAAGAAATTAACTCAAGCAGTACAAGAACAAACTAATTTACAAGAACAAAACATAATTCAAAAAGAAAACAATCAGAGGATGTCACATAATAGCAAAACTAGTCATCAGTAACTTTCAGAAATAGACACAACAGAAAATATAAATGGGCAGTTGGCTATGATGCAACTATGTAATTAGCAGCTATGCAATAACTTTTAGAAGTAGACATAAGAAAAAACTATTTTTGTGCATGCTCACAATTTAAGATTTATGCCAAGAATATAAATGGGCAGGGGCACACTATTTTATTTAAAATAACTACTTTGTTCTTGTTGTTGAGAAGATTGCACCACAGAAACTGAACTAACAAGATACACATAGCAATGCTACAAAGGAATGAATCAGAATTCCAGTATAAATACAGAGAAATTACATCAATACCAGGTTTAAAGCTCTGTTTTTATCAATCTTAAATATCAGAAAAAAGTTAAAATTTCTTTCACTTAAAAACGCAAGAAAGATCAAATTCAGCGAACAATAGCGTAAGCTAAACCATATACCGCAACCATTTTCCTATCTCAACCTAATTACGTATAAAATAGATATCCAAGTTTATCATAGTACACACCATGGACCATGGACTATACCGAAGATCATGGATCTGGACTGCACTGCGTATGGATCATCTTTACTCTTGTAGCAGACACACACACTAGAGATAGAGTTTTATACAGTATTATGATTTTGTCAATACTTTCCTCCTAGGTTTAGTGATGTAGACATGCAGTTAACAACTGGGACCTGGACTTATTTATTCATTTTAGTATGTACGAGCTCTTCAAGTATATATTGGTAGTACAAATCCAGATTACTGGTTTTGGAGCTACATATAGGAAAATAACACACCAGAACTGGTTTAGTAAAATGCTATCTTAACCTGAATGCGATGTTCAGATTAATTTTGTTTATCCAAGCAGGAGGAATTACCTGAAGGTGCATATACAATGTGCACATGAACCATCAGTACCAAACTAACCCGATGGCTCTTATCCAAAATGCAACCTTATATTAATTTCAAAAAACGAAGAAGTATGCTAAGTTAACTTTGTGTATACATCATGTGCTTGCATCCTAAATACCACTAATTATGCAAATCCTGAACAAATTGAAAATCTCTGTCCAGACTTTTGCCACGAGCCACAACATAGCGGGTCGCATTACCATGTCGCCATGGAAGTCTAGGTCGTCGTGGTCAGCGGCGAGGTGGTGGAAGACCAGGTCTCCGTGGTCAGCGGCGCGATGGTGAAAGACCAGGTCATCGTGGAGGACCAGCCACTCGGCCTCATCCCCCACGACGGCGGCGACGGGGCCCTGGCCTTGGTAGATCGGGGAGCGCCATGGCCGTCTGCTGACCCACTCAATTTGGGGCTTCGGGTAGTGAGAGAGGATGGGAGATAGGGAGGGGGGAGGGTGGGGCAGGTAGGTCTTGGAAACAGTAGTTGGGCAGAGTAAGCTGCCGGAGGTCGTCGGAATCAGACGGGGTGCTAGCAGCAATTTGGGAATCAGGGAAGAGATGGTTGGGGAGAGAGAGAGAAAGTGTATGGTCACGGGGCTACATACGCGATTATCTATAGCGTCGATTTTAGACACCACGTCATCGCTGCTAATTTTTTTTAAATATTATCTTTTTTTTATTAATTTCGTCACATATTACGCAGGTTCAAAAAATTTGAAATCTGTGATCCCGTCGAACTCGAGGGGGCTGACAGGGTCCAGTCGGCCACGAGGAAGCCGACAGGAGGCAGTCGGCCACAAGGAGGCCGATAAGTGGGGCCACGTGGCGGCCGACTACTGGCCCGAACACCTCACTCGGCCTGAGGCCATCCAGTCGGCTGTGCCAAGGCCGACTGGGCCCAATCGGCTACGCCGAGGCCGATAGGACCCAGCCACCTTCGGCCGCGCCTCCTTCTCCCTTTCTTCCTCCTCTCTTCCTCTCTTCCTCTCTTCTCTGTTCTTTCTCATCTCTCTCTCAACCCGAAGCCCCCCGATTTCTTACCGCATATTTAGCCGATTTCTTCCTAGTTTTTCACCGTAGATTGCTTCTAGAGTGCTAGGGGATGCTAGTGTAACCTCGATCTCGTGATGGGGTAGCTCGTAGAGGTGGTGGTGACCATTGTGGTGGAGGTGGAGGTGGAGGTGGAGGTGGAGGCAGTGGAGGTGGACATTCCGGTGTTCGTCGTCCGTTCGCGTGTTTGAAGCCCGCCGTTCGTCATTTCTTCACACGCTACAAAGGTAATATATCCAACGTCCATTCCTGTAGTGTTAAGTTGTGTGGATATTTATGTGTGTAGAATATTTTAGTTGATCCGGTAGCGTTGGTTCGATACAATATGTAGAAGTCAAATATTTAGTTATATTGCATTTTTATTTGGTGCGGTAAAATTTGGGTAGCTGTGGTATTTTTTAGTTGGTTCGGTAAAATTGGTTTAGGGTTCGATAGAATATGTAGTTGTCAAATATTTAGTTGTGTGTTAATTTTTAGTTTATCCGGTAGCTTTGGGTAATATTAGGGTAGATGTGGTAATTTAAGTTGGTTCGGTAAAATTATTAGTTTGCCTTTTGCTTAATATTTATCCTTGTTGATTTTTTTTAGGTCAACAGATATGTCTGATTTAGTGACGTTAATTTTTTACTACGGCCCTGGTAATGTGCAAATAACTGAGACAGGAGCTGATCTGAGTGAATTTGAGCACATTGAAGTGCCAATGACTGCACCTGAAACATGGTCTGTTAGTCAGTTGACAGAATGGTTAACCGGGTCTTTAGGGTTAAATACTGAAACACACACCGTGGGTGTTCATGCATTATGGACCCGGTCCAGTTCGAAAATTTTCTTTTATTTGAAGGAAATAGCGCGGGACGATCAGTGGGTGCGCTGGTTACAAGCTTGCTCGAGCAGGGGAGTTAATCCTGTCGCTTTAGTGCTTCCCGTCGTGAAGCAGATGAGTGCAAATGAAGCCGACGGTGGTTACGATTATGGCCAGAGCAGTGAAGGAATGCATGATTCAATGTCAAATTATGCGTCCCGTGCTGCAGATGAAGTTTACGAATCAAGGCAGAGCAGTCATGCAGAAGGAGGTAATGTCGAGGATTATGCTAGTGGCGAGGTGGATGCTGACGAGGTAGATGGACACTTGCAAAACCAGATGGAAAATGAAGATAGAGATGGTGATATTGCTGATGATTCTGACGAGTCAGACGAAGAAGAGAACGTCCAGCAGGTGCCTAATCCTGCATCATGGAATCAGGACTTCTCAAATGCAATGACCGTGAATGATGGCCATGATTCTGCGTGGCAATATCACCAGAACAACGTTGCGACGGGTGCGCTGTATCCAAACAAGCAAGCTCTCAAGGATGCAATAATTAGTTGGGCAATGTCCACGCAAAGGGTTTTTGTAGCAGATGTGTCAAGTCCTAAAAACTTGACAATGGTATGCAAGAACCCGGGTTGTCCAGCGAGGGTGCATGGCTATCTCCCTAAGTATGGCACAAATTGGGTGATCAGTGACTTGGTTCATCACACTTGTGTTATTCCCTGCATCCCTCAAGATCATCCAAACCTTACGTCCACCCTCATTGCTCGGTTGTTTTATAGCGAGATAGTGGAGGGCAAAGCTATGGAAGTGAAGGCTATCCAGACAAAAGTCTTCGTCAGGTTCAAGTACAAAATATCCTATGGCAAGGCTTGGAGGGCTAAGAAGAGGGCACTTGAGACCAGATTTGGTTCGTACTTTGATGCATATGACTCTGTTGTCCGGCTCCTCCACACATTGCAGGACCGGAATCCGGGCACCTATGTCAATATTCAAGACTTCTTCATGCCAGAGTCCCCAAATGTAAATGTGTTGCATCGATTGTTCTTCTCTTTCGGTGTGTGCATTGAATCTTTCAGACATTGTCGTCCAGTGATATGTGTGGATGGCACTTTTCTCACAGGGAAGTACAAGGGTCAGATCCTGACCGCCATTGGTCAAGATGGGCAAAATCAAGTCGTTCCTCTGGCGTTTGCTTTTGTGGAAAGCGAGAACATTGAAAGTTGGACATGGTTCTTCAGGCAATTGAAAATAGCTGTTGTGCAGGATAAGCCGAATGTGTGCATTCTTCATGACAGACATGCAGGTATACTCAGTGCGATAAAGACATTGTCAAACCCTGGTCCTGAGGAACAAACTCCATGGCAGGACTTGCATAGTCGTTGGTAAATGTGCCATCTTGGGGCCAATTTCTTCTCGCAGTTCAGAAATAAGAACCTCATGAATCTATTCAAGAAACTCTGCAAGCAGAACCAGCTATGGAAGTACACTTTGATACGTGACAGACTAAATACTTGCACGAAGAGACATGTTAGGGACAGGAGAGCTGCACGAGATGCAGCTGTGAGGGCGCATGTTGAAGCAGTAGCTGCACAGTTAGCAACAGGATCAGCAGCCGTGGAGGAGGAGCCTGTTGGGCTTTGTGACTTGCCAGGATTTGATCCACCTGGCACTAGGAGAAGGCTTGGAAGGACAATTAAAACATTTGATCAGTGGATAGAGCATGAGCCTCTTGAGAGGTTGTCTTTGCTGCATGACACACATGGAGCAAGGTACGGTGTCATGACTACCAACCTCGCTGAAACATATAACTTTGTCCTCAGAGGAAATAGGGCTTTGCCCCTTACAGCTATTGTTGAGGGAATTTTCTATGGTACGGTGAAGTATTTCAGAGATAGACGTCAAAGCGCCGCCCTGCATATCACTAACAACCCGAACACACGTTACTGTGAAAGGGTTATGAAGTACATGAATGAAAAGATGGAAAAAGCCCGGTCACATACTGTTGTTTCCATCGGAAATCAAGAGCGAAGGTATGAGGTCCGGTTAGCTAACAACAAATTCGGATGTGCAAATGTGTCGAGGACACACGAGGTGAAAATTGGAAATGAAGTCCGGCCAACTTGCGAGTGCACATGCAACAAACCGAAGTTGCTTCACCTACCTTGCTCGCATGTAGTTGTTGCTTGCGGGCAGTTAGGACTGGACGCAATCTCATTCGTATCCCCATACTTTCTGAAAGAGTCCGTCCTCAATACCTGGACAGGTGAGTTGGTTGGTTTTCGATCAATGGGTAACTTCAACACCGTCGACCCTGTTGAACGGAGATACATTCCACACCCTGAGTTTATGCGTACAAGTAGAGGTAAACGACAGTGTCAGCGCATCCGGAATGATATGGATGAATCTTATGCCGGAGGGCGCACCATGCAATGCATTCTATGCAATGAATTTGTACATAGGGACACTGAATGTCCCATGTTCGTCACTACCAGGGGGGCTCAAGGCGTGGACGAGGCAGACGTGGACGAAGAGGAGGAAGAAGGAGAGCAAGATGAAGAAGCTACGCACTATGTTTCAGATTTGTATTAAGTGTGGCACTATGTTTCAAATTTGTATTGTGTGTGGCACTATGTTTTAAATTTGTATTGTGTGTGGCACTATGTTTTAAATTTGTATTGTGTGTGGCACTATGTTTTATATTTGTATTGTATGTGGCACTATGTTTTATATTTGTATTGTGTGTGGCACTATGTTTTAAATTTGTATTGTGTGTGGCACTATGTTTTATATTTGTATTGTGTGTGGCACTATGTTATAAATGCACTATTGTAGAATGGAGGTACCGTCGTTGATAAATCCGGAGATTGATAGTAAGCATCGTGCCTCGCTATTATGTGAGCGCAAGCTCGACCCCCTTCGCACTCGCACTTCTAAGGTGGACTGGAAGATACATCCGGATTGGGTTGACAGGTACGTGTTTTACTTATTTATTTATTTCAAGCTGGATTTAATGTGTCACACTAAATGAATTGTTATGCTTTCTGATATGCAGGTTGAAATGGGCTGGACTTTTACCTTTCGCGCGTCTAGTAGAGGACACTGACACCTCCAGACGCGTTGCCATTGACTCCTCTCTGCTCACCTGCTTAGTGGACCGATGGAGGCCTGAGACCCACACATTCCACTTCCGCTGGGGAGAGATGGCTCCTACTCTAGAGGATGTCTCGATGCTCCTGGGCCTACCCTTGGCGGGTGGTGACATAGGACCATTGGATGCACCGCCTGGTTGGGAGGCATCTATGACACAACGTTTCTTAGGTGTTTATGATGGGGCTCCGGTTTTTGCGTCGGAGCCTCACGGGCCTAAGTATGATTGGCTGCATCATTTCAGGGTTAGTTCCTCAGCCACATATCTTTCGTTGGTCGTGCATCTGGTTTTACAATTAAATATGTTGTTTATTAATATGTTCTCTTTACTCAATACAGATCCAGAATTTCCCGGGGTATCCAAATGTCCCTCTGAATGCGACACAGATCACTCGTAGCCTGGAGGCGTACCTACTGTGGCTTCTCGGGAAGGTTATGTTCACAGAGAACCATGTCACCACTGTAAGTGCACGCTACATCCCTATTGCACTAGAGATCGCGAGAGCTGAGATGCCGAATCAGATCACACCTAGGAGTTGGGGATCAGCGGTCTTAGCAGCTACATACCGAGGTATGTGCAACGGTTGCCAGCTTGCCGCGGATAAGTCAGCCCTTCTTGGATGCCCTCTATTTTTACAGTTGTGGTCCTGGGAGAGGATCTCTATAGGACGGCCGAACATAGATGTCCAGGAGGGTTATCCTATGGGCCACTTGTTCGATGCTAACGGAATCGACATGCCTACTTTTGGTCTGTGCTGGACGCGTCGCAAGGTATGTCTCGTGTTATAATTTAATGCATGTTCTTTGCCTACACTACGGCTGAAAACTCACTTATAATCTGTGCAGAGACGCTATGCTGCTGAGCAGACTAGGCGAGCGTACACGGCATTAAACGAGCAGTTCGATACGTACACCGGGGTGATATGGCAGCCGTACACGCAAGCAAACATACATGCCAGGTACCCCGACGGTATTTCTCATCTATGCACAAGAGATCGGGGTTACTGGATGACGAAATCGAAGATTATCTTCGATGTCTGCGTCGAGGAGATGGCGCAACAGCGGGTTATGAGGCAATTTGGTCTTCGGCAGATGGCCAACCCCCCCTATAGAGAACCCACTGCCAGCAGTAGTCCACAGGTATTGTATACTTATTCAATGTTTCATTGTCATTCAAATATGTTCACAGTGAATCACCAATTAATTGTTAAACACACACCTCAATTGCAGGAACACAAGGAAGGGGATAAGCAGGACACAGAAGCAGTGGGTCCAAAGGCTTCAGCCGTACATGACAGACTGGGATACTGCGACGACACGTCTCTAGGAAGAGGTTCGCATGTTTGATCTCAATGAATTCAATGCCTATTTGCATCGGTACATGGGCGGGACAAGGTTACGCATCATGTAGCACCCTCATCCAGAGGAGATATCAGACCCCGTTACGTCTGATACATACCCGAGCTATGATACTTCGGGCTCTAGGCAGTACGCGGTAACATTTATTGTCTTTATCTAATTCATCTTCTGGTTACATACTTTGCCGTCCATAATTAATAATCATCGTGACAATTTCAGGCTGAGCTGGCATACGATTTTCATAGTGAGGTCAGGGACTATACACGATCGC
Source organism: Elymus sibiricus (assembly GCA_039707655.1). NCBI lineage: Eukaryota > Viridiplantae > Streptophyta > Magnoliopsida > Poales > Poaceae > Elymus > Elymus sibiricus. Next base: position 233,309,627 of record CM077669.1, on the reverse strand, counting down.
TGTCGTCTGCACCTCTTATGGTTCCCACATCTCAGCTCCGGCCATGGTTCGCATGCCTGGAGCAGAAGCTACGAGCTGTCTACAAGGCTATCACGTGCACCCGCACTTCGGACATTGTTCCCCACCACCAACAGCAGCAGCAGCACGATCACCACCAGCAGCAGCAGCACCACCACCACCACCAGCAGCAGCAGCACCACCACCAGCAGCCGCAGACATCCACGCAACGACAGCAACCACGTCCTCGCCTAACACAGCAGTCGACGCCCCCTCCACCACCTCCTGACCAGGCTGGCAGTTCGGCGTGGCAGCACCCAGAGTAGCATTATCCCTCATCCAGCTTCGCGTTTGAACCTTCACCACAACAGCAAAGTCCCACATCGGGATTCATGTTTCAGCCAGATCCATATCAGCAGGGGTCGGCTTCCGGATCTGCGTTAGGGAGTGAGGGTGAGCCACTATCACAGCTACACACGTGGATGGACATATTTTCGACTCCTCCACCAGGACCCACCCAGGATACACAGGATGACCAGGACGGGTCTGAGGTTCCTCTTCGTCACATTAGGCCACCCAACAGGTTTGGCTGGAGTACGCCTAGCACACCGCCTGAGCGCTGAGGCAGGCGTCGTCGTTGACGGTTCCATCGTTCGGTAGAGACATGACTATCTAATTATGTATGAGACATATGTCTATTTTATGTATGGGACAAATTACTATCTACTTATGTATGAGACATATTCATGTTCTATTTCAGTGGTCAATTGGTTTATAGGGGATAACACTTATACTGCAAACTAAATGCATCCAACGCCGCGCTTTACATAAAACATAATGCCCACAAAACAAGACAATACACAAAGATAATATAAAATACAGCTAAATTAACCAATACAACTGAAATTACAAAATATAGCTAAAAAACTACATGAATGCATCATCGTCCTCCTCCGTCCATGCAGAGCTCTTGCCCTTTGTCGATGCAGAGATCTTGCCCTTTATCGATGCAGAGCTCTTGCCCTTCGTCGATGCAGAGCTCTTGCCCTTCGACGATGCGGTAGTCTTGACCGTGGTGCTCGGCATGAAGAGGTCGTCTTCGTCCTCCTCCGTCGATGAAGATCTCTTGCCCTTCGTCGATGTAGAGCTCTTGCCCTTCGACGATGCGGTAGTCTTGACCTTGGTGCTCGGCATGAAGAGGTCGTCTTCGTCCTCACTGTCTGCTGACCATAAATCTGAATTATTTACAGCAAGCCTGAGGTAAGATTCACTCTTATGCAGTTGCTTCTGCCATCTGCCATGCAACCTGGGAAGTTCTTTCCGTATCTCCTCAAATGTCCTGGGAGGCCACCCACTCCTAGCTAATGAGTGAGCCAACTCATTCATTATGGTGTCACTACTGATGAGTTCCTCCCATGAAACTACTCAATCGTCGATCTTGAAATTGGCGGCTAGACGGAGAAGACGATCGGACATACCAGAGTGAAAACTATGATCAAAAGGATAATGGGACATCTCCATGAAACTACGATACTATACTGGACAACTTACCCAACTTAGTGTGGAGGGGTTTTTATAGGTTCAGAAGAGAAGAATAGGCGGGAACTCAGAAGAGTGAGACAATGGCGGGAGATATTGGCGGGAACTAAGAAGCGGGAAACGATGGCGGGAGATATTGATGGGAACTCAGAAGCGGGAAAAGATGGCGGGAACTCAGAAGTGGGAAAAGATGGCAGGAGGGTTTATTGTGTCATTTTATACATCACAAAATGTTAGTTATGCATCAAAATATGAGGAACATGCACCTATCGGCCTAGCCGTGGCCGATTAGTACTAATTGGTCACGGCTAGGCCAATTAGTACTAATTGGCCACGGCTAGGCCAATTAGTACTAATCGGTCACGACTAGGCCGACAGGAGCTCTTTCTACGCGGCCGACTGCCCTATCGGCCTATTACAAGCCGACTGGGACTAATCGGCTATGGCAAAGCCGACTGGGTCCAGTCGGCTTCCTCCTGGCCGACTGAATCACAAATCTGTAAATTTTGCAAACGACGTTATATGTGAGAAAATTAATAAAAAAAGATAATATTTAAAAAAAATAGCGTCATCGCTAACTGGTCCAATTTTTCTTTAATTTATGAATATATGGGTCTGGTTACTAATGACGTGTTATTAGTCTGCACGCCATTAATAATCAAGTTATTAATGACATGGCCATATATAACCACGGCACCACTAACCTATTAATCATGTTTAATTTTTTAATGAACTAGACTAATTACATATGGCGTGGATTTTTTATGGCAAGCCATCAGTAATCTATTACTGTCGACCCACAAAATATGCCAACGCCACATCTATTTTAAAGAAAATAGTGGTGGCGTGGATCGAAAATGAGACGCCACCAATTGAAGTTGTGGCTAGCCATTTCTCCACTAGTGCCTTTTATAGGAAAAAATTATTTCAATGTTTCCAAAATATTTGAGACAATTTATGAAAACTCAGTGGACATATATGTTCCATATATATGAGTTTCAATAGATGGTCATGTTCAAAATATTGGAAAAAACCCTCCATAACTCTTTGTACATATTTCAAGCATTTGAAATATTTCTATAAGAAAGGTTGTCAAATAAATCCAGGAAAATTCCAGTAGGTCACTTATCCCTCATGTGATGATCTTGCCAAGTTTCATCTCAATCCAAATAGTTTTGGTTCACAAAAGTGTCCCAAAACCTTCTCTGTCCAGATTCAAATTTGATCAACTTTACATTGCCAACTGTCACCATTTGATCTCAAACTTTGTGGAAATGTTCAAATCCCATAATAATGCATCCACACCAGGTGGTGCATGAAGGAGAATAGTATAGCTTAGCTAGATATAAGTGGGTTTGTTTCTGTAGATTTCTAGGATTTGAAACTTTTGCATAGGGCACTTTTTTGAAATGAGCTACAAATTTGTGGACATGCCCATTTAATCCCATTCCTCAATCCTGTTAAATATCATGGCTAGGAGAATCATGTAGCTATCTCTAATGTTGATCAAACACCTCCTGGAAGAATCTGGTATTCACTACTTTGACCCCTTCTGCTCTTCTCCTTGAGCTCAACTTTTTACCATCACTCTTCCTAGTCATCTAATATCTCTAGTAAGAATTTCAAGCCATGGCTCAATCATTGACTGGAGTAAAACCCCAATTACCCTCCCTGGACAACAGGTTTTCCCCTCTTTCTCTAATTTCCTCCTCTCTTAAGGAACCTCCAGAGCATCCCTGGCCACAGGCACTTTGTTTGCACCTCCTAGATACTCCAAGACACAAGTGGACACAGTTGTGCCCATTGTTTATGCCAATGCCGGCCAAAGTCGTGTTCTGGAGCGCGCTACAATGCGCTCCCGCACTATAGCCGCCCCCATCCCGAAGCTCCCGACCACCTTGGGTTGCCCCTGCATTCCTGTCGGCGTGCCTCGGCGTCCGCAGCACGACACCAGGTCGCCCCCTCCTCTGTCTTCTTACTGCTGCCACCCCTTGCTCGCGCACCAGACTGCCCGAGAGCTCTACTCCGTGAGATCACACGCGCGAGCCCTGTCGGGATCTGGCTCCTCCCTCTGTCTTCCACTGGTCATGGACTACGCCCACGAATGTTGTGGACATGGACCCGAGGCCCCCGTGGCCTCCTGTGGTGCCCCGCATCTCGGTCGTGAGCTCCGCCCACGACACACCGGCGCTCGGCTATATAAGCCACCCCCGCACTCTCTCCTTCCTCCTGATCGCCCTCTCCTCCTCTCTATAGTGCCCCTGCACCACCCCAACGTCCTCAGAAGCACCCGAGCTCGAGATCGAGCTTGAGGTCCGCCGCTCCGGCCTTCTGGCAACCGCACGGTACAGAGTGTCCCTGGCCTCCCTTTCTTCTCCACCGGCTCTCTCTCATCCCCCTGAGCCTAACCCCGCCATCCATTTAAAGGATTGCGGGTGAGGGCGAGCGATTCATCCTCACGATCTTTGGTTAGCGCTCAGGTTCGACGTCGTCGGCATTCCCGTCAACTCCGGTGGCCAACACCACCCCTCGGAGACGCGCGCCATCCTCCGGAACCCGTCGGTGCCCTCCGATCCGCCTGTCGTGCCTTGTGTCGCCGCTAGTGAGGCCCCTCCTTGTCCAAAGGTTGAAGATGACAGGCGGGGCCCGCCTATCATCCTCACCCCGCCCCTCTCCCACTGATCACTCAGGATCGCGTGTATGTTTGAATAAAAACCTGTCGCGCGTACCGGTTCGCCCTGGGCCGGATCTCTTCTGGGTCGGCTCAGCTGCGTTGGTTTTGGCCCACTGCAATAGTGCGATTTTCTTTTCTTTTCAATAGAGAGATTCCAAAATTCATATTTAAATAAATATAACTCCAAATGCAAAAATTCCAACTCCTAAATTCTTCTAAAAACCTCACCTATTTAATGGTGTGGTTTTCATACATGTCCATCACACCTTTTTGTACTGTTCAAGTACAAATTCAAACTTTGAACATTCTAAAGGACACTTTGTATAATCCCTAGAACACTCATTTTAAGTCCAAAAGAGTTGAGTCAAATTTTCTTGTGCTCTGTATATCATGCACTATTTATCTAAAAATGGTGAACATTTTTCCTAGGTATAGGATTTGTTGGATATAATAAACGGTCCATTTGATCATATGACTCAACTTGGGAAATTCCTTAAGTGGCCATATGTTGACCAAATCCAGTAAAACCAACTCCTTCCTATTTCTAAAATCATGCTTGAATTAATGAGTGCCTTCACTCATTTTCATAAAAAGCAATCTGGGGATTCCTTGCAGATCCCCATTACCTTTTGATTCCATTCTAATAAAATCCCTAGTGCTTCAAATCTAGTTGGACTACCTTGGTTATTTTTCATGTAACCATAGGTGTCCTAGAAAAATGAAATTACTATTTCAGGATACTTTTACTTTCTGCCTTGTTGTGTTGTTTATTATGGTTGTTTTTTTACGTTAGTTGACGAAGTAGACGGAGTATTTGGAGAAGATCGGAAGCTTTCGAAGACCCCGAAGACTTTGTTGAGCCAAGCAAGCAGCCCTTTTATAACTGCCCGAGATCGACGCTCTAGAGGATTCCCCTTTTATTCCATTCTCGTCGTGTGATTCGTTTGCTTGTCGCATGCATCGTCGCATCATTCACATCATATGCATAGCATCGTCACTCGTTTTTGAAAACTTGCATCCGTTCGTAGACGCCGGTTCTTCCGTTCTCGTCGTCGACCGTTTCGAGGCCAACCACACAAGCACGCGCCCGAGGCATCATTAAAATATTGTTTTAAAAAAATGCGCATAAAACTTCCTTCGAATGGGCTGAAAGTTGGCGTGCGGTCGTAATTTATTGTAGGTAGACCGCCTGCCAAATTTCGTCGCATTCAAAGGTCGTTTGATATCCCAACGTTCAACTGTAGCGTCGCCTGCGTCGGTTAAATAGCAGACGTTTTTCGATTTTCTAAAAAACTATGTCACGGGCTACCACTTCCTTCTCTTCTCTAAACCAAGCCCATCTACACAGCCTATCAGCTCACCTAGCCCCCTCTCCGCTTCCGGAGCCGTCCGATCGGCATCGTACGGTCCGAAAACGGAGCAAAACCCTAACCTAGCCCTCCCCTGCTATAAATAGCCACCCCATGTCCATTTTTGGCCTTCTCCCACCTCTGCCTCGAAATCCGTGTCACCCAGCCGCCTCCCACCTCGCAGCCACCAGCCTCGCATCGTTTTCCGCGCAAGCCCCGTCCGCCGCCGCCACCCAGCCACCGCAGCCGCCGCTCTTCACCACTCAGCGGCCGCCACGTAGGCGCCCGCGCCGCCAGCCGGCTCCCCGCCACGCCAGGCCCGCCAGGCCCACGGCCGGCCCGCCCCCGGGCCCGACCGGGCCGAGCCCGAGCGCCGCCGCTCAGCTCCCTCGCTCTATCGCCTGCTCCCGCAGCCGCCTCCCGCGGCCAGCCGCCGCTGCCCGCGTCGGGCCACCACCGGAAGTCCACCGCAGCCTCGCCGTTGCGCGCCCGCCGCCGCATCGCCGCCGCCCCGTGCCGCGCCCGCCGTCGCCCAGCTCCTCCCGAGCGCCGCCGTGCCCCCGCCGCCGCTGCATGGACGCGCAGCTCCCCGCCATGAGCTCGCCGGCGCCTCACTCCGGCAGCCTCCGTTCGCCCTCGCCGTCGACGGATCCGGGCCGGCCGCCGCCGGATCCGGTCGTCCCCGGTCGTCCCTGCCCCTTCCCCGCCTCCGGTGGCCGTCGCAACATCCGCCGGCGCCGGAACCGCCGCCGCCGTCGCCGGATCTGGACGGGCTCATCCATGGACGGCCCCGTCCCAGATCCCCGTCGTCCTCCGAGCCAAACGGTGCCCCTGAACCTGGCCGTCCGGCTGGATCCCGCCGTCCACATTGGCCCCGAGGTGAAAACGACTAAGTCCCTAAATATCTATTTTAAACATCATATGCATAATTGTGAGGGCTATAACTTTTAAACCGTGCATCGGATGGAATTGGGTTATACATGAAAATTGATCTACTCACTGCACTCTACATAATGGCATCACTTGCACCCATGGTAGGATTCATTTGCATGTTAAAAACTTGGTTGCAAAGGTGCATCTCAATGTTAGGTGTAAATCTGTTATTTTATTCGATGTTGCGCGGATGGTTGCATGTCACCCGTAGGTCTTTTGCATGTGGTTTCTTCATGAGTATTGCTCTAGGATATGCCTACTTTCATGCCATGCCTCTGGTTGCTAGGTAGAAGTTCATTATCATGTTTATTTCTTGCTCTCAAGTAGCCATCGCGTTAAAACTGAAATCTGTTAACGATGAGTTCCATTTTGCGAGCATCATTTTAAGCAAACCATGCATCCCATGTAATTGAACCAATGGTATGATTTGAATTGTGCCATGTCTTCTTGATGTTCGTGTCCTTGCCATGCTCATAGAGGGTTGTTATGCTACTGTTATTGCGACGTCAACATGCTTAGTCAATGCTGCAGTTTTGGAGATAGTTAAAATTTCACTAAGTCTGAAACTGTTATATTGTTGCCATGTTGCCATGTGATTTGCTATTGTTCTAGGAGTCTTTTGTGGTTATCACCAAGGAGTCTTTTGTTAAGCATGTTGTTGCCTATCATGTTGTGCCAATAGTTTGCATGAATAGGTTTAACATCATAATTAATTCTGTTGTCCAATATGTCAATCTGTTAAAAACTGCTGCACATGTCTACTCTAATTTTCACCAAGTCTGAGAATCTGTTTTCTTCGTAATGCCATATTGTGTTGATGCTAGCCATGATTCTATGCATAATTAGACCTTGCCACCATGGAGTGATTTGTAGTGCATCATGTCTACTACCATGCTGTTAATTTTCATGCCATAATATGCCCTGTAGCATACAGTTTTGCTGCTGCCAATATGCCTCCATGAAAATCTGCTATGTTACAAACTGTTATTTTCACTAAGTCATAATCTGCTATATTTTGTTGCCATGTTGTGAGCTTCCTACCATGTGATCCATGACTCTTTTGAGTATGATATGTGAAGATGAAATGATGTGTGTGTTATATGCTACTGCTCCATGCTTAGTTTGTGCATTTTAGAATATTGTAACTTGTTGTTTTCATGTGTGCAATATGCCATGTTGCTGTTTTTGGACAGGTTTGAACTAAAACTTGTGTTGGTTGTTGTGGTTGAACCGTAGCTCCGTTTTGAACAAGTCCTATATGAAACTTGCTTAGATTTTCATGTAGTATCATAATATCTTGCTGCATTCATGATTTGAAATGTTTGAGATTGTCATTTTCATGCATTTTGCATTCATGTCATGTTCATCTTGTGAAGGTCATATCTTTTAGGCCGTAGCTCCGTTTTATATGATCTATATATGTAAATCGACTAGAATGACGAGTAGAATCACATGGTGCATTTTGTTTTGCTGTTTAACAAATATAAAACATGATTAGTTCAGATCTGGACCAATTTCGAAATTAACATATGGGGTCGTTTCGGAAATGCTATATGTTGTTTCCAGCCTCATTTAAACTTGCCTAGATGTGTAGTTTACTTATGCTTCACCTCTTGCCATGTTTAACAACATTTAATATTGTCGTGTACATAAACGAGAGTGAACTAAATATTCGAATGTGGAGTTTCGTCAATATGCAACTCGTTGCATATTGAGCTTCACTTAATGTGTAGTATCTGTTTGTTGTGATTGCCATGCCTTGCATAATTAAACCGGACATGCATCATATTTGTTTGCGCATCATGTCATGCATATGTGGTGGTGATCTCGTGTGTTGATTGTTGTTTTCGATTTGCTTCTTCTCGATAGAGTTCCGAAAGCGTTCGGAGTGTGAGGATTCGTTCGACTACGTTGGCTCGTCTTCTTCATGGACTCGATCTTCTTCCAAGCGGGATCGCAGGCAAGATGATCATTTCCCTGGATACCATTACTATCATTGCCATGCTAGATGTCTCGTTCTATCGCTGTCTCGCTACCTACCACTTGGATGTCAAGCCTCCCAAATTGCCATGAAAAGCCTCTAACCCCTCCACATCCCAGCAAACATTGTTTGGCTATGTTACTGCTTGCTCAGCCATTCTTATAGCGTTGCTAGTTACAGGTGCAAGCTCTTTCCATGTGCAACATGGATATTTTTGATCTATCACAATATTATTGCTATTTAATTTAATGCACATATATACTTGGTAAAGGGTGGAAGGCTTGGCCTTTTGCTCGGTGTTTTGTTCCACTCTTGCCGCCCCTAGTTACTTGTGTACCGGTGTTATGTTCCATAATTGAGCGCTCCTAACATGCTCGGGGTTGTTATGGGGACCCCCTTGATTTTCGTTTTAGGATAAAACCTGTCTGGCAAGGCCCAACATTGGTACTACATTTGCCTAATAACAACTAAAATTGCATAGGGACCCGCCGGCACCCGTAGATCTTTAATCAACAACCCGGGCCAGTGTTCCTCATGAGTGTTGGTCCAAAACAGATCCACTTGCGGGGCCACCTCGGGGCAACTCGAGGGATTTCTATCAGGTCGCCGTACATAGTGTTCATTCGGTCGTGTCCTGAGAACGAGATACGCGGCTCCTATCGGGTACGTCGACACGTCGGGCGGCCTTGCTGGACTTGTTTTACCTTTCTCGAACATCTTGTGCCAGGAATTCCGATACTTTGGGCTATCTCGAGGTTGAGGTTTTCCAGAGGAATTGCCTAGGAAGATCACGAGATTCGTGGTCGAGGTTATTCCCGCTGCGTGTGGTTAGTTTGTGATGGATGAGTTGGAGAACCCCTGCAGGGTTTAATCTTTTGGAAAGCCGTGCCGCGGTTACGTGGCAACTTGGAAACTTTGTTTAACACCCGGTCATAGCAAACTTGAAGTAAACTCAAATAAAATACACCAACCGTGTGCGTAACCATGACTGTCTCTTCTCGTGAGTCCTTATCCGAGAGAGAACACGGTGGGGTTATGATTGACGTAAGTAGGTGTTTAGGATCTCTTAGAGATCATTACTAGTTCACGTCCGTTTATTCGACAATCATCCCCCTTTGTTCTTGTACTCATAAGTTAACCACTCAAATAAATGCTTAGTACTTGTTGCAGCCTCAGCACTTAACCATACCTCACCCATTAAGCTTTAATAGTCTTCATACCCTTGGAAATGAGATTGCTGAGTCCCCGTGGCTCACAGATTACTACAACAACAGTTGCAGGTACAGGTAATGCGATGATTTGACGTGTGCGCGATGCTTGTTTGATTTGGAGTTCTTCTTCTTCTTCTTCATCGATCTAGGATGGGTTCCAGGCGGCAGCCTAGGATAGCAAGGATGGATGTCATTTTATCGTTTGTTTTCGTCCGTAGTCGGACCCTGCTCTTCTGTATGATGTTTGGATATGTTGTTGTATTGATGTGATATTGATGTAGCTTGTGGCGAGTGTAAGCCAATTCCATATACTCATCTCTTCTTTACATGTACTTGTAATGATATCCATTCTTGTGAAACGACGAGATGCGCTTCTATCCCTGTCGAGGCCCTCGTGCCAAAACAAGGATAGGATCGCTTCTTGGGCGTGACACCTTTGACCATGTTGACGAAACCATTTTTATGCATGTCATATAGCACTTTACTTCATTGCATTAAAATCATGATGATATGGTGACCACCTTGTTGGGTTGTCTCCGATGCATTCCTCGTTGATACCTGCTTTGTGCGTGACTCTATGTTCCATTGGGACTCATGTGGGTGGGAAGTAGTTAGGTGCTAGTAGTTGCTATGCAAGTGGCACGGGGATATGCATTGAGATGGGAAACAAATGTTTTACTAAAGACTTTTTTGAAAACCCCATCGGGTGCCACTAATGCCCGTGGGAGGTGTTGAGCTAGGTAACCACTTGATAAAGAAGTGGTGTACAGAGGCAAGTGGGTGTGTTGTTTTCGAAAAGGGATTGGTTTAAGCTATGACCGTTACTCCAACCATACATGTACGGCCACAATACCCCTTATGGGACGAGGCTTTGTTGATTACTCTGGTCGATGCTAGCAGAGGGCCCACATTACTAGTGGCAGGAGTGGCGTGGTCACTCTCAATATAGGGTCATGCCTGAATGGATGACTATGGTTGTTTTCACAGACACCAGGCACACCGTTGTGCCTTCTCTTGGATGGTACTTCTGATGTACATCATGAGGGTTGTGTACCAATGAGTGGATTCTTTGTTTAGTGTTGTCAAGGGAAAGACATCGTTCGGGTGCTTACCTCGGGTATGTAATATACCGCGAGTTGTGGATGACACAGAAGTTCCCCGAGTCTTGTGGGTAAAGCGTGCAACCTCTACAGAGTGTAAAACTATTCAAATAATCGTGTCCACGGTCAAGGACAGTTCGATGACCGCTCTTGGGATACGTCCATTGTTTTACAAATCTTGGTGCGTGAGTGTGTGGGAAAACAGGTACTTGAGCTAAGTCATACAACTTGATGAGAAGATTAAACTGGAGTTGTTCAAACTCTCCTTATATTGATATCTATAACCTCATGATGCATGATTTTACAAATGTTAGGACATGATATGGCACTCAAAACTAGCTTTCCGCAAAACTGCATGCTTATTGTTATACCATGCATGATTACCTTGCTCCAAACATGGGTTGCTTGCGAGTACATTCAAAAGTACTCATTGGATTGTCCCTGGTTAATTAATTGGCCAGGCATGAAAGAACAGGAATGGTGAAGAGTACCTTGGTGACGAACATGAGAGCTAGGACGCTTCTCAGTCAGAATGCTTGTAGGGTTAAGGCAGATGACATGGGTCTGCGCTATCGTTGAAGATTTCCGCTGCGAGTTTATGACTGGTGTTTTGGCCCTCCTGACCCTATCTATCAAGACTTGGTCATAAAGGTCATATTTGTGTAAGACGGTATGTACTGGATGTAAGACTCTTGTTATTCAATTTTGTGTGTTCAATGAGCATTGATCTCTAGGATCACTGTACATGCGCATTCGGTGACTTCGACTTATGAGTCGGGGTGCCCACAGAGCCGGTATCAGAGCCATCCTGACTGTAGGAATCCCTTAGTTAGCATGGACGTTAGTTAGGACAAAAACTAGTCTCCAGACCCTCCAAATCACTTGCAAAACCTATTACACTTCTCTCCCCTTGTGATTTAGCAGAATATAAAACCTTTCATACTCACCTTATCCTCTCTTGTCATATTAACTCTTCTCTTACCATCTTGTAGATGGTCGACGCCCCCATGAGACTCCTCATGACCGGTTTTCCACCCCTCCTAAGGGACTGCCTCCAACAATGTCACTATCCTTCGGTGCCGATGTACACCCTGCATGAACTAGATAATGGCGAGTTCTGGACAGAGTCCTATGACAAGGTGGTTGTGCCTGCCAAGACCTCACCCCATAGTTGGTTCTTTGTTGGACCACCCATGCCAAGAAGAGACATGGACATTCAGCAGGCGGCCTATGAAACCCTCCTTCATCTTCGAGACCTCCTCCCGGAAATGAAGAACAAGCTACCCGCTACCTACCCAACAAGAGTGGACTAGCAACCCCTGCTCAAGCAATGAATCCCCGAGGAGACGAGGACCCAACACTCAAATTCTAGATTCGATTGGACAACGTGGTGGATTACCTTCTGCGTTACCTTACCGAAGAATTCCTCAAGTCCCACCAGGATTTCCGTTCTCTTCTACACCTTCACTGCCTCGAGAAGAAGAAGGTGGTCGAGCAAGAACAACAGATTGCTGCCCTACAAGTCCACATCACCAACCAAAGGCAGCAAATTGAGGAACTCCAGGAAGCCTGCAACCAAGACCCTCGCAGAAGGCATAGGAACGGGTTCCCATATCCACCACATGGAGGACCATCGTCAGACCGCCGACTTCATAACCCAAGGCTGATCAGCAACTCCTTTTCTCCCGTCACATGCTTCGAATGTGGCGACTTTGGGTATCATGCCAAGAGGTGTCCCAACAAGAATACGACTATCGCCTATCCACTGATACCACCAGGAGGACCTAGAAGCTGAAGGCTGAATGTCCTTCTCTCCAAGATATGAAGCAAGGCATGACTACTGAGTCTGAGCATCCCTGGGGTAGGATGAGTCGTGTATCCCCTATGCACAATCGAGTCCATGGGATGGTTCAATGAAACCATGTTGTGTGTTGCTTGTTTTCATATGTTTGTGTTTCGGTATAAGTCACACGTTTGCCCTAGGTAACATGTACGCGACTATATCACCTATCTTATCTTAATGAATGTGTTGGCCCTTTCGGCACTTGTTTGATTACACTTGCACCATACCACCCCCTTTAGGCACTCCCCTCTATGCTACTTTTCCCTCTCACCTATATCATCAACTGAAGACCAGAGAGACAAGAGGGACCAAGGATTCCACCTCGATGAACAACTGGCACTGAAGACTTTTTGTGACAACCTGCTCAACCAGGTGCAACTCAGTGAAGTTATGTCTCTCCCTCAAGATTGGAAACCCTCCCTAGACTAGCCTAGACCTCACAAGTTACCGCGGCTCAAACCCTTAACCACGTGCTTAACACATGGGTTTGCTAGAGAACTAGTTAAGCTTCAAGAACCTCTTCTTAGCACTGGGTTCATCATGGAACTAGTGATCATAGTGAACAAACACATTACATCCTTAATCTAGCACCAGAACTAACGATGCCATAGGAAATATTGTTTTGAGGATATATGATTAGTAGACCAATGATTTGATGAGGTCATAACAGACATCTTGAGGAAATTGATGAGACGCTTTGGAGGATCACGGAACTTTTATGTTGGTAGATAAAATTGGTGGATCGAGTTGATAATGTAGAATAACTACTTCTCCCTTGAGTAAATTGGATTTGGTGGGACAACTATGATCACAAGCTGAAAATTATTGGGGAAGTAAGAATTTGACTTGACCAGATAATATTGGTAGAAATTGGTGATGTTACAAAAATGACTTGGAGGAACAAGTAGGAATGCTCGTTGTACATGAGATTTGGAATTAAAAATAGGCAATCCCGATAAGGTGATGATGATAAGTAAGTCTACATGGTTCGGAGTGATTTGGATTTAGTCTGATGATTTTGATCATGAGACCCTACTTCTCGGTGGAAGATAAACTAGGGACTTGGATTGTTTGTCAAGAGTTGATTTAGGGATATATATACATTTGACATTGGAGTTTACTTAATCATAATAACGGAAATTGATGGATATATTGTGATAAGATGGTCCTTTCTAGGAATTGAAGATTATGGGAACTCTAGAAGATTATGTGGAACATCATCGGTATTGGATTTGTGGGGTAGTGGATCATGTACTGATTGATGGGATTGATGGACCACTAGATTGGATTCGTAGGAAGGAAATAGTACCATGGATTGGTCTGAGACGTGTTTCCGTAAGATAAAGATGCAATACCTTGGACCTTGGATAACTTAGCAGAGCACTTGTATTTGTAGTGTTTTATTTTGAGGTTAGTAGCTCGTATGCTCCACCCGAGGATTTTTACATAGCGATACATGTGAGATGGTTATAGATGACATATGTGATTTTTTTAGTCCTTCTCTCGAGAGTCATAAGTATATGAATGGCATGAGTGATGTTTGAGGCAACTTATATGGGACAATGCTTTCACTGGTATAAGATGATTTTGTTTAAGATAGGTAATACTATTGGCATCTAAGAACTGTGCTCAAGGATAAGATGATAGACGTTCACTCACATCCTAAGCTCCTTGAAACGCCTAAGCTTTACCGAGCCATAACACGGTCAGATTATGACCATAGACTTTGTCTCTAAGTCAAAAGACTATGGTCAATACTCCACTTTTACCACCACCAATCCTGTCTTTAAGGAAGATGGACACAAAGAGCCAGATTACGAAGGACAACAACCCCTAGACTAGTGACCACCCGAAACAATGCCCGCTCCTCTCACGGGTCCCATAAGCAAAGTGTTTATGTGATACTTGGAGAAATATGTTGTTGTCCTCGTGGATGACATACTTATTTATCCAAGGAGAGTAAGGAACACCCTGGACCTACCTTGGATAGGCCCCAAGAACCGATTGCCAAGTTTCTCAAGTGTAAAATTTTACCTTGAAGAAGAAGGACTCCTCGGAGTACTCTCCCTGCAGCAGAAGACATTCTTACCCCAAGCAAGATGGAGAAATATTATGGTTGGGAAACCACAACAAAGAAGAAGAAGCAAGAGAAGTCAACCACCACTCCCTTGCCAGTTACCTCAGCTAGACTATGTCAAGCATCACCGACGATCAAGCAAGACGAAATCCTTGGAAGTCAAAAGGAATTAAATAGATCCTTGTTTTACAGGTCACCTTTCAGTTCCTTACTAGGAAGGAACTGAGAAGTTGATAGCACCCCCTCACTCCACCACCTGGATGGAGTAAGATGAGCATGACTTCCCTCCTCCCTCCAGAGCCTGGAACAGAGTGGAATGATTGTCATGACTTCACTAATAGCCTCTTTCAGACCAATCAAGGACTCGACCCCGACTGGATCATACCGGACCACCTACCAAAGATAGTCCTCCCTACTTGTCTGAACCTCAGACCATGAAGACTAGTTGGCTAATCTACACTTTTGGATAGTCAGCTTATTTAGAACCCCCCTGTCGTGGTTTTGTCATGACAGATGTCCTTGTGCAAGGACTTAGCTGTGAGGCCATCGCCGCTAGGTGGCGACTAAAAGGGGTTAAACGGGAATAGGAGGCGAGTTTACCCAGGTTCGGCCCCTCCGATGGAGGTAATAGCCTACGTCCTGCTTTGTGTTTATATTGATGGTGATCTCGATTACAAGGGTGCTGTCGGTGCACTAGGACAGGGGTATCCAGTGCCCCTGACTTATGCACAGGCAGTAGTAGCAAAACCCATCATCACAAGCTACCACACCACCAAGCAAGCATTCGAGACCCAGACACCGGCAGCAGCAACCTACAACAGGCCAACCAACGCCGGCAAGCTCAATGCAACGGCCCAGGAGGAGCCCAAGACGCGCCAGCCATGCCCCCGGTACCTGCCGGGGGCCGAGACGCGCGCATCTTCAGGAAGACCCGGCAAGCCATCCCCAGGCAGGCGCGAGCCAATCGGCCACCGCTCCACCGCATCGCGACGCCAGTCACTTGTTGATGTGGTGTCGAGCCCTTAGGTGGCTAAGTGGCTCTCGCGAAGCATGTGGCGACGCACCGGAAGACAGATCATGCCCAGTTGACACCCATCCAAAGGCATGTCAAGACATTAAGCAACAGTCAGCTAAGCAGTGGTAAGAGCCTGTCGGGGATGCACCCCCGCGCGCCACCTAGACTAGGAATCATAGTATTTTGTCCTAAATGCCAGAGTTAGGTATGATATCTTTGTTAGCTATCTAATTGCTAGATAATGACTGTTTTGCCATTGTGGTTGCCCCTTGCCCTATAAAAGGAGGCCCAAGGCAACCTAGCTCAAGATTCGGACCTTGGGAAACTTGTACTCACGTAGCAGCTCTCCCCTACGACAGCCCTTGCCGGGATTGAGCACTGCATGTTCTTCGTGTTCCTCTGATCAATCCACAAAAAGTAGGAGTACGGTTTTACGCTTCACAGCGGCCCGAAACTGGGTAAAAACACCAGCGTCCCGATCGTCGCGCTGCCCCATGATCTCCGCTCTTCGTGCAACGTGACCTCCCCCTGCCGAACCACAAAGGGGCCTCTGGTCCCATAGGTGATCGTGTGCATCCGTGCCCCGACATCTTTGGCGCGCCAGGTAGGGGGCGCATCGTTTGTGCGAAACCGAGTTCGTGAGCAGCGAGTCAATCGTCATCATCGTCTTCTTCATCCATGCATCCAAAGAAGAAGTCCGGCGCGACCGTGCATCCCTCCACTTCAAAGGCTCCCTCGCATGCAACCAAGGGCGCCATTGGCACCGTGGCGGTTGCGAGTGAGGCGGGCGTCGTGGGCAATGCGGCTGGCGCAGGCGGCACCACCATCGTATCCCCCGTGGCCGAGGTTGGAGCGGGGAACACCGGAGAAGAGCAACAACAGCAACATCCTGGCGACCAGTCTCCACCTCCCCGCCACGTGGATGGTCGAGGCCGCCACGGCGGCGCTCAGTCCGGAGCAAGCCGTGATCCCCCATCTGTGCCCGTCACTAGCGCGGCTACTGGGCGCACGCCTCGTCCAGAACAAGACAGAGCGCCGAGCGGCGCCGCGAACCCGCGGGCTCGGCCTCCCCCACGTCAGACTGCCCCAGAGAGCAACGCATGGCAACAGGGAAGTTTAGCAGCAGCTGGGCTCGTGCCATTGCTTCCGATGCCGTGTCCGACATGGCGAAAGAGGCAGACCACGACATCGCCCGGCTCTTGGTGGAACCAAGAGGGGTGTCGCCGTGTCCCTGAGATTTGCTGAGATTTGTTGGCTTCGACGAAGGATATCAAACCATCGTGACGCACGCGTACGGCAACGGCGGTCCGGGCCGGCGATCGTGTCGAGGGGGCCACACCAACGGTGCAGTCCCCTCCATGACAACAGACCCAGGAGCAGCCACGGTGAGCTTCACACGCTGACGAGCACGACGAGGCATCTATGGTCTCGTCTAGTTCGCATGATCACCAGGACCAGCAGCGTGTCCTGAATGACCGGCGGAGGGAAGATGCATGCATCACCAACGAGCGGCGCCGGGCAGCACACCACCAGTCTGACAAGCGCAACAGCCCAGATGCTGGCGACCCCGCGCCCTGTGTTGGCGCGTACCTGCCTTATGAGGTTGGGTGCCCTGCCTTCACTTGCGAGCTGCGACAGGTCCACTGGCCGTCAGCCCGAGCCTTCAAGCCTGAGGTGATGGAGAAATACGATGGGAAGCTAAACCCGGTAGAGTTCCTGGGCATCTACACGATTGCCGTTCAAGACGCTGGAGGAAGAGATGAGAAGGTGGCCACCAGGAGCCAGGGCAGCCCAGCGATCTGCAAGTCCTACAGCAGAAGGAAGGAGAGACCCTGCGGAAGTACATCCAGAGATTCAGCCGAGTGCACTGCAATATCCCGGAGATACACCTCGCAGCTGTGATTGCCGCATTCCATTCGAACGTGCGCAACAAGAGGATGCGGGCCAAGATGAATGTGAAGCTCCTCAAAACAGTCAATGAGCTATATACGATGGCGTACAAGTGTGCTCGTGCTGAGGAAGGAAGGCGACTCCCCGGAGAGGAGGCTTGCATCGAAGTCGACTCAGATGATGATGACGACGTCCCCGACTCAAAAGGGAGAAGTCGAAGACGTAACAAGAAGCGCAAAGGGAAAGTAGTGTTGGCTGTGGAGAGCTCTGGTAATCTCACTGCAGCAAGAAGGCCAAGGCCGAGACCCCCGGCAAGGGAGCTTCCGTGTGCGCTGATTGCCGGGAGGCCGCAGCAGCAGAGAAACCCGAAAAATCCGATGGGCCATACTGCAAAATCCACCACACTAAGGGCCATGATCTCCAAGAATGCCGCCAAGTTGAGCAGCTTGTCGAGAAGCAGAAGGCCGAGTACGAGAAGCGTGACAAAGAGAAAGGTCAAGACGGTGCTGCCGGGAAGAGCCGTGGCGGCAGAGGAGGTCGCCGCGGCAAAGCTCCACAGTAGAAGGAAAGGCCAGCTAGAGGCCATGAGAAGAAAGAAGCAGAGGATATGAGTGAGGATGAGGATGACGAGGAGGATTCTAGTGATAGAGAATTCCAGAAGGCAACCGAAGCCATGTGTGTTGACGGGGGTGCATCTTTGCATTCCTCTCACCAACAGCTCAAGCATTGGGCACGCGAGGTCAACGCTGTGGAACCAGCTGCAGAGTCCAAAAGGCCACTCAGATGGTCCCGCACGCCTATCATCTTTGATGAAGAGGACCATCCTGATCGCATCACTGTGGTCGGATGTTTGTCATTGATGGTCTCCCCAACAATCCGCAACCTCAAGGTCACCAAGATGTTAGTTGACGGCGGGGCGGGATTGAACTTAACCTCCCCAAAAGTGGTTGAAAGGTTGCAGATCCTTGACGGAGAGCTCAAGGCTATGGGTACATTCCAAGGAGTCAACCCCGGCAGAAGCCGACCTAAGGGAAAGATCACCTTGCTTGTGACATTTGGCGGGGAGTTGAACTACCGAACTGAGAAGGTGGTGTTTGATGTGGTTGAGCTCCCCCTGCCTTACAATGGAATTCTTGGTCGCCCATCCCTGGCTAAGTTCATGGCAGCATCCCATCCGACAAGAAGGACGCAGTCATATGCATGGACAAGATGTATCGGGACGCGGTAGCAGGTGAGGCTGAAGAAATCCCAGCTCCCGCCAAGGAATCGAAGAAAGCGAAGAAGCCTAGAGCGAACGCCGGCAAGGACTCCGGGAAGCGTGCCTCTTCGGAGTGCGCTGCGCCTGATGATGACCTGCCGGAGAGTTCCGCCAGCAAGAAATCCAAGGTCACCTATCCTGAGACGAAGAAGATCCCAACATGGCTGGATGGCACTGGTGGCACGTTCACCGTCAGCGCCACCCTTACTGACAAATAGGAAAGCGTGCTCATCGCCTTCATGCAGGCGAATGTTGATGTGTTTGCTTGGCAATCATCTGACATCCCCGGTGTTCCCAGGGAGGTGATTGAGCACCACCTTGCTGTCTGCTCTCATGCCAGGCCCGTCAAGCAAAAGGTTAGGAAGCAAGCCTTGGAGCGGTAGCAGTTCATTGCCGAAGAGATCAAGAAACTTGAAGCAGATGGTTTGGTCAGAGGATTGTTGCATCCAACGTGGTTAGCCAATCCAGTAGTGGTGCGCAAGGCAAATGGGAAGTGGAGGCTTTGCATTGATTTCACTGACTCAAACAAAGCATGCCCGAAGGACCCTTTCCCTTGACGCGCATCGACCGGATTGTTGATTCCACTTCCGGGTGCGACTTGCTCTCCTTCTTGGACGCATACTCCGGGTACCACCAGATTTTCATGACTAAGGAAGACGAGGAAAAGACTAGGTTCCTAACTCCGTGTGGCACATACTGCTTTGTACGGATGCCCTTCGGGTTAAAGAGCGCTAGTTCTACCTTTTCCAGAGCCGTGTAGATTGGATTTGGACCTCAGTTGCACAGAAACGTGGAAGCTTACATGGATGACATATTCGTCAAGACCAAGGATGGAGCAACTCTCATACAAGACTTGGAAGAAACTTTTGCAAACCTGTGCAAGATCAACTTGAAGCTCAACCCTGAGAAGTGTGTGTTTGGCGTCCCATCCGGCAAGCTACTTGGGTTCTTCGTATCTCAGCAAGGAATAGAAGCTAATCCCGACAACATCAAAGCAATCGAGCAGATACAAGCACCCAAGACCATCAAGGACATCAGATGTTTGACCGGATGCATTGCCGTGTTGAGTAGGTTCATCTCCAAATCCGCTGAACGGGCCCTGCCGTTCTTCAAGATTCTGAAGAAGGCCGGCCCGATAAAGTGGACCCCGGAAGCAGCGGCAGCACTGCAGGATCTGAAAACTTATATTTCTTCTACTCCAACCTTGGTCGCTCGTAAACCACAAGAACCGTTGCTGCTATACTTGGCGGCAACGAATCAAGTGGTTAATGCAGCGCTGGTGGCACAATGAGAAGTGGCTGAAGGTGCAGCCGCTGCGGCTGATGCTATCGGGGACAAAATCGAAGCATCCACGGCAGGACCCAATGCAGACCCAGGGGAACCTCAGCAAGCTAGCGAAGGCAGCTCCAAGGAAGTGACAAAGAAGAAAGTGGTGCGGCCAGTGTACTTTGTCAGCTCCTTTTTGCAGGGGGCTAGGTCAAGGTACTCTGGAGTGCAAAAGCTGATTTTCGGCCTCATCATGGCCTTGAGGAAGCTGCGCCACTACAGCGCATATTGAGGAACCCCGAAGCCACTGGCAGGATATTTGAATGGGCACTTGAGCTGTCAAGTTTTGGATTGAAGTATGAGAGCACTTCCACAGTTCAGAGCAGGGCGTTGGCGGAATTCATTGCAGAATGGACACCCACGCCAGATGAAGAAGTTCTAGAGACAATTCTCCCAGGCAAAGAAGCACCCAAGGATTGGATCATGTACTTTGACGGTGCTTTCTCGCTCCAGGGTGCCGGGGCAGGCGTGATCCTCGTCGCCTCCACCGGAGAGCACCTCAAGTATGTGGTTCAGATGCACTTTCCCCAGGAGGAAGCCACCAACAACACCGCTGAATATGAGGGACTCCTTGCCGGACTCAGAATCGCGATGGAGTTGGGAATCAAGAAACTGATCATCCGAGGAGATTCACAGCTCGTGGTGAAACAAGTCAACAAAGATTATCAGAGCCCATTGATGGAAGCATACGTGGAAGAGGTGAGGAAACTGGAGGAGCGCTTTAATGGGTTGCAAGTAGAGCATGTGCCCCATGCAGAAAACATCATCGCTGATCACCTATCAAAATGCGCCGCGCAGAAGCTTCCTGTGGAACCAGGGACTTTTGTCCTCCGCCTCACTCAACCATCAGTATCCCTGTCAGCGATGGCCAGGAAAAGAAGAAAGCTGAACTCCAGCAAGCATTTCCCTGCAGAGCTTCCAGAAGCCGCTGGTAGAGAGGCTGCCGGGGGAAGTCCCGTTTCGGTTGGTAAGCAGCTCCCTCCCGTAGAACCTCAGGCTCTTGCGGTCAAGGTAAGCACACCCACGAATGAGGATATGCCTTTAGTTGTTGTTGTCAAGCCGCGGGCTCCAACCTGGGCATAGCATATAGTCCACTTCCTCCAAGCGGGGGAACTCCCCGAAGAGCAAGAAGAGGCCGAAAAAGTAGCCCGTCAGTCAAGTATGTACCAGTTTGTCGATGACACCTTGTACAGAAGACGACCGAATAGTGTGAAATTGCGGTGGATCTGCCGGTAGGATGGACTGAAGCTGTTGGCGGAGATTCACGGAGGCGTATGTGGCTCTCATATTGGATCTAGGGATCTTGCCGAAAAAGCTTTCCGGCAGGGTTTCTATTGGCCCATTGCCCTCCAAGATGCAATTGAGTTGGTCACGAAGTACGAAGCCTGCCAGTTCCATTCCAAGAACATCCATCCACCAGCGCAAGCTCTCCAGACGATCCCTTTATCCTGGCCATTCTCCGTCTGGGGGCTCGATATTTTGGGCCCCTTCCCCCGCGCTGTCGGGGGCTTTGAGTTCTTGTTCGTAGCAATCGACAAGATCACTAAGTGGCCTGAGGTAGAGCCAGTGAGGAAGGTGATCGTGCAGTCAGCTATCAACTTCATGAAAGGACTGGTGTGCCGTTTTGGAGTGCCCAACAGGTTGATCACCGACAACAGCACCCAGTTCACGAGCCGCGCCTTCATGCAATACATCCAAAGCCTTGGAAGCAAGGTCTCCTTCGCCTCTATTGCCCATCCAAGAAGCAACGGTCAAGTCGAGAGGATGAATGCTGAAGTGCTGCGAGGGCTCAAGACAAGGACTTTTGATAGACTACGGAGGAGCGGCAAGCGCTGGATAGATGAGATGCCGGTGGTTCTTTGGTCCCTCAGAACGACACCAAATTGAGCTACCGGCCAGACACCCTTCTCCCTAGTGTATGGGGCGGAAGCAGTGCTCCCCATGGAACTCATATACGGGTCACCTCGAGTACTTGCCTACGACGAAGTAGAGCAAGAGCAGCTACGGCATGATGATGCCATGCTCCTCGAGGAAGATCGTCTCCGGGCTGATGTGCGTTCTGCACGCTACCAGCAAGCCCTGCACCGCTATCATAGCCGCAGGTTCCATGCCCGGAGCCTTGAGGAACGCGACCTTGTCCTTAGGCGCGTTCAGTCCGCCAAGGGTACCAACAAGTTGACGCCGAAGTGGGAAGGCCCTTACCGGGTAGCACGAGTCACCAGACCTGGCGCAGTCCATCTGGAGACCGAAGATGGCACCAAGGTGCTTAACTCATGGAATATTGCGCATCTTCGTAAGTTCTACCCGTGAGGCGCGGCTACCGGGCTCAGTCCCCGGCAGCCACCTTTTGTACAAGCTTTGCCGAAATTGCATGTAACCCTTTGTACAAAGCCAGGCGCAGACCCTGTGCAACAATAATAAAGCTAGTCATTGCATCATATCATTGCATTGCATGTTCGTTATGCATTTTTTTATGATTGAATATCATCGCCTATTTTAAGTTCTAGTGATTTGCTAGAGTACTTGTTGAGCCTATAATCCTTGTTACCGCATTCTCTCTTCAAGGGATAGAGGTCTTTTGCCCTACGTGTTTGACCACCAGGAAAACATAGAAGGAGGGCAAAGGAACAAGGACGGTGGCCCAACGTAGTCCAGACAGGGATACTGCCTAAAAAGATAAGTCTAGTCGCATATCCCAAGTTTTATGATTGTTTGCTCCCTTAAAGGAAACCCTTGCTCCCCTTTCGGATGTGTTCGATGGAGTCCCCCATGTGGTGAAATCCCTTGTCGGGACGAGCCGTTCCCCAGTTTATGATACTTATCATCCCTGGGGGGCCACGCCGATACCGACAGGGAGCCCTGCCGGGGAACAACGCTAGCCTGCTGCCGGGGGCTCGCTCCCTTTTTTGGCGCTCGTGGTTAATAGTGACCCGGCAAGCTGTTCCGTGCGGCAAGGACAAACATACTGACACAAGTAGAAACAAAGGGCGAAAATGATTGTACTAAGGGAAGAGAAATAACATTCATTCATTCA
Organism: Elymus sibiricus; assembly: GCA_039707655.1. NCBI lineage: Eukaryota > Viridiplantae > Streptophyta > Magnoliopsida > Poales > Poaceae > Elymus > Elymus sibiricus. The sequence continues at coordinate 233,286,400 of CM077669.1, read as the reverse complement.
TTCATTTGTTGATACAAAATGGATCAAGATACATGGGAGCGCTCCTTCCTAATAAATCTTTATTTAATTTTCTCCCCTAGGTGCAAGCTACTAAAAGAAAAAGGGCGAAAGGGAGACCTAAGCACAAGCCCGGCCTGACCCCATCAGGGCTGTCGGGGAACAGCTCGGCGGGACCACCGGCAAGGAAGACGAAGCCAAAGTCCACGAGCCTGCCAAGGTCCAGCTGAGAAGGAGAGGAGGCGCCCAAGTCAAGAACCCTCGGCAAATCGCTCAGCCGGGGGAAGGGGGGAGCTCGCTGACGGTGATGGTGCGGCCGGCGGTCAGCTTGAGCCCAGGTCGTCGTACTCCGACTTGACGGCCTGGAGCTCGATGTCGCCGTCTTCACCGGCACTGTCCTCTTCGTCGCTATCGCTCAAGGAGGAGCCTTCGTCATCACTCGAGCTCTCTTCACAGCAGCCGAGACGAGCGCTCGAACGCCCATAGATCTTGACGGAGAGCGTGTCGGCCTCCACCAGCTTGAAGCGGAGGACGTACCCGCCCGTGAAGTTATGAGCGCGGGCAAAGGTCTTCCACCCACGCCTAAGGAACATGACGCGGGACGCCGGGTACTCGACATCGGCCCGCACTGCGCCATTACAGCAGCCGTGCATGCGCAACCACATCGCGTGCGGCTTGTCGTCCTCCATCACCCTGGCGAAAGGACGAGGGAGTCGCAAGCGGCTGCGAGGAGGGCCACGCAGCCTGATGACGAACTACAGCACCGTGCTTTCAGGATGTTCCGCTGTTGGAGAAGGCACCGCCGCCGGAGGAGGGTCGGAGGCGGCGCTCCGCCTCCCCCGACCACGAGCCCCACGCTGGCCCCGGCCTCTTCCGGCCCTCCCGCCGCGCGCGCTGGGGCCGCCTCCCGTCGCCGCGGCTGAAGCAGTGGCATGATCTCTAAGGGAAGCTCTCATCGCCCTAGTGGAAGCTAAGAGCCGCCGTCGCCCCCTCGTCATGGCGAGAACTAGCACATCCAAAAATGAACCAGAAGAGAAGGGCAAGCAACGTGGACTTGGGAATAAGGAGGAGATGGAGATGGATGAGCATTGCCGCCATGACCCCCTAATTTATAGGGGAGGGCACGGGGGCTGGCTCTCCTCCACTCCAGAGCGGCCGCCCATCTCCACCAATCCCGCGACTCGCGGGCGAACAGGTAACCACCCCACTGCTCCAATCCATGTCGCTGCAGTTTCTACCATGCCAAGACCTTTAAGTCACGCGCACCCACCGTAAGCTCCCCGCAATGCATGCGGCGCGCGTGGCGGAAAAGGCCTGAGGTAGTGGGTCAGTGCTGACTAATATATTGGCGGTTACTCCCCCACATTGCGTGCCTGTGCATAAATTTTGGGCCTGACCCAACGGCACCGGGCGAGCGCATGTGGGACAGACCCTGGGGCTCCTATCGGTGCACTAGGACGGGGGTATCTAGTGCCCCTGACTTATGCACGGGCAGTAGTAGCAAAACCCATCATCACAAGCTACCACACCACCAATCAAGCATTCGAGGCCCAGACTCCGGCAACAGCAACCTACAAAAGGCCAACCAACACTGGCAAGCTCAATGCAACGACCCAGGAGGGGCCCAAGACACGCCAGCCACACCCCCGGTACCTGCTAGGGGCCGAGACGCGCGCATCTTCAGGAAGACCCGGCAAGCCATCCCTCGGCAGGCGCGAGCCGATCGGCCACCGCTCCACCGCATTGCGACGCCAGTCACTTGTCGATGTGGTGTCGAGCCCTCAGGTGGCTAAGTGTCTCTCTCTCTAAGCACATGGTGACGCACCGGAAGACAGATCATGCCCAATTGACACCCGTCCAGAGGCGTGTCAAGACATTAAACAACAGCCAGCTAAGCGTTGGTAAGAGCCTGCCGAGGATGCACCCCCGCGCGCCACCTAGACTAGCAATCATGGTATTTTGTCCTAAATGCCAGAGTTAGGTATGATAGCTCTGTTAGCTATCTAATCGCTAGATAATGACTGTTTTGCCATTGTGGTTGCCCCTTGCCCTATAAAAGGAGGCCCAAGGCAACCTAGCTCAAGATTCGGACCTTGGGACACTTGTACTCACGTAGCAGCTCTCCCCTACGGCAGCCCTTGTCGGGATTGAGCACTGCGTGTTCTTCGTGTTCCTCTGATCAATCCACCAAAAGCAGGAGTAGGGTTTTACCCTTCACAGCGCCCGAACCTGGGTAAAAACACCAGTGTCCCGATCGTCGCGCTATCCCATGATCTCCGCTCCTCGTGCAACGTGACCTCCGCCTGCCGAACCACAAAGGGGCCTCTGGTCCCGTAGGTGATCGTGTGCATCCGTGCCCCGACAGGTGCGGAATCGCTAACCTAGCTTTCGAGAGGGGAATAACTTAAGTCTTTCGGCCCTAGGGGCTTGCCTTTATATACAGGTCAAGACCCTAGGGTTTACAACAGAGTCCGAGTCATATTATGACTCGTAACCTATCATGTCTCTAACACGCGATGCCTCTCAAGCAAGGAATCTTCCAGTGTCTTCTGCCCCGTGGGCCTTGAGTCACCGTCTCCACGCGCCTGGGCCACCCGGCGGTTTACTTAGTAACAGCCTTACTTGTCTTATCATTACAACGCGGCCCATCTTGAACATATTTCCAGAGCCGACATTCTACTGACCCAGCCCAATAGGGCGGGTCACACCGTGGGGTTATATCCCCGACATTAGGCCCTAGATTGATTTGAATTCATTCATGTCAATTTTTCTTATCTCCCCTTGGTGGCTTACCATCTGCTTGCGTCCGTTCTTCATGATCCTTAAGGCGTCAGCTCGCAGTCCTTCCAGACTTGTCATTTTTCCAATGCCATCCATTTCATGATGTCACTCGCCAGAAATCCAGGAAACTAATGATGACATCACAGCGAATCTAAATGTATCCGTATATCCCGAAAATCGAGGCGTCTTTGTTTCCCAAAATTTACTGCGTTTCCTCGATCGTCGCGCTCGTCAGTTGCCTCTTCGGGCTCCTTCCCTTTAAATATTTACCAGGGGGTCCCCTTCTCATTTTTCACTTCATCTCTTTACTTCTTCTTCCTCGAGACCGGAGCTTCCTTGCGCCACCGCCGCAACCTGCTCGTCGCCGGTGACCACTCCTGAGGCCGTAGTGGCATTTCTTCTTCATCGGGAACCATCCGTGTGTTTCTGCCGCCATCGGCAACCACTCAGGTAAGTCACTTCCTTTTACCTAGATCCATTGTAGTTCTTCGGAGCTCTTAAGCTCTTCAGTAGTTCTTCTTCGGTTCATCACCATTGCCAGTTTCTTGTGTAGATCCCGTAAGTTTAATCATAAAAATAGAGCGGCAAGAAAACAACGGCACATTTTCACATATAGAACATTTCAATCTCCCTTGAGAACTCATAAACCATGCCACCACTGCTTCCCTACTTTACAATTTAGGGTTAGCGAAATATCTTCCCTTTCTGAATCATTTGTAGATCTGTAATCACAATCAATTTGGTAGAAACCTATTTGCCCCACACTTAGCAATAATCAGAGGTCTTTGATCTAGTATGAGCCGACCTTATTTTTGCCGGCTCAAACCATTGTAAATCGCCACGTGTTAAGCGGCTGTACCAAAATACCGGCTTTGCACCAACAACCTTAGCTATTGTAAATGTTTTAGATCATCTTGCTTTGCACATACGCTTAAGTGATAACCCACAAGTATAGGGGGTCGCAACAGTTTTCGAGGGTAGAGTATTCAACCAAAATTTATAGATTCGACACAAGGGGAGCCATAGAATACTTGAGAGTATTAGCAGTTGAGTTGTCAATTCAACCACACCTAGAGATTAAATATCTGGAGCAAAGTGATCAGTAGCATAGTAATATGATAGTTTTGATAGCAGTTGGAACAGTAACAGTAGCGGTAACAGTAGTAGCAATAGTTTTGTAGCAGTTGGAACAGTAGTAGCAATAGTAGTAACTTAGCAAGAACAATAAGTGGAAATCACGTAGGCACTGGATCGATAACTCGTTGGATGATATTCATCATATAACAGTTATAACCTAGGGCGATACAGAACTAGCTCCAGTTCATCAATGTAATGTAGGCATGTATTCCGTAAATAGTCATACGTGCTTATGGAAAAGAACTTGCATGACATCTTTTGTCCTACCCTCCCGTGGCAGCGGCGTTCATAAGGAAACTAAGGGATATTAAGGCCTCCTTTTAATAGAGAACCGGAACAAAGCATTAACACATGGTGAATACATGAACTCCTCAAACTACGGTCATCACCGCGAAGTATCCCAAATATTGTCACTATGGGGTTGACGGATCATAACACGTAATAGGTGCATATGACTAGGGAAGATCGGATCAAGAACATAGATATAGAGATGATAACATAAACGGTTCAAATCTGAAATCATGGCACTCGGGCCCTAGTGACAAGCATTAGGCATAGCAAAGTCATAGCAACATCAATCTCAGAACATAATGGATACTAGGGATCAAGCCCTAACAAAATTAACTCGATTACATGATGAATCTCATCCAACTCCTCACCGACCAGCAAGCCTACAAAGGAATTACTCACTCCCGATGGGGAGCATCATGGAATTGGCGATGAAGAAGGGTTGGTGATGACGAAGACCAAAGATTCCCCTCTCCGGAGCCCCAAACGGGCTCCAGATCTGGCCTCCCGATGAAGAACAGGAGGTGGCGGCGGCTCCATATCATAAAACACGATGAAACTTAGTGGCGGAATTAGGGTCAGTGGGGCCACGAGGTGGGCACAACCCACCAGGGCGCGCCCAGGTGGTCTGGCGCGCCCTGGTGGGTGCTGCTCACCCTAGCCCCCCTCTTCGGTGGATTTTGGCTCCAATAATTCTTATATATTCTAAAATAATTCTCCAAAAAGTTTCGTTCCATTCCGAGAACTTTTATTTCTGCACAAAAACAACACCATGGTAGTTCTGTTGAAAACATCGTTAGTCCGGGTTAGTTCCATTCAAATCATGCAAATTAGAGTCCAAAACAAGGGCAAAAGAGTGAGGAAAAGTAGATACGTTGGAGACGTATCAACTCCCCCAAGCTTAAACCTTTGCTTGTCCTCAAGCAATTCAGTTGACAAACTGAAAGTGATAAAGAAAAACTTTTATGAACTCTTTTGTTCTTGTTTACATATATATGCTTAAGTTGCACCCAGGTTTTCAGCAAAGATTATGACTAACCATGCCAACAATAACTCTTAGAAATTATATTAACTCATAGCAATAACATAAGCAACTAGCGACCAATAATAAGATATCTTAAGCGCCAACACTTTGTCAAAACGATCATGATACAATATGACAATAGTGGTATCTCGCTAGCCATTTCTGAGAACGCAAAACATAAATGCAAAGCACCACCAATGTTCAAGCAGCGACTAAACATTGTAATTCATGGTAGAAAAGATCCAGTCATGCTGCACCCAACATCAACTGTACACAAAGCATGAGGATGACAATAGTGCTCTCAGGTCTGGAGCTTATTTGAGAAGGTGATGACTCAACATAAAAGTAAATATATAGTCCCTTCGCAGAGGGAAGCATGGATTTGCAGCGGTGCCAGAGCTCAAAGATTAAAACAGAGATAGATATAATTTTGGGAGGTACGCCCTTCCTGTCAACGTCACGACCAAGAGTTATCAATATCTTCCATGCTAAACAAATTAGCGGCGGTTCCCAAGCGGTAAAAGTAAAGGTTTACTCCCCCTCCACCAACATTCACACTCCACGGCTAGCCGCATCCACGGGTACTGTCCGAACCAACAACATTCCTGGGGGAGTTTTGTTTAATTATTTTTGATTTTTGATTTCGGGATTGGGAATCCCTATTACCGCCCCTCTCGTGTAAGGACAAGTGAATAAACACTCATCATGAGAATAACCCGCTTAGCATGGAAGATACTGGCCACCCCCTGTCACTCCATGAGCGGTCCAGGCACACAAAATAGATGTTCATTTGAATTTTTAGAGATGGCACATGCAAATTTACTTTGGAACGGTAGGGTAATACCGCATATAGGTAGATATAGTGGACTCATCTGGCACAACTTGGTTTAAAGGTTTTGATGCACAAGCAGTATTCCCGCTTAGTACAGGCGATGGCTAGCAATTAGATTGAGAAGCGGCCAGCTAGAGAACGAAAACGGTCATGAACATGCATTACATATAATCAACATTGAATACTAGCATGAGTAGGATATGGACACCATGAACATAAATATCATGAAGGCTGTGTTGGTTTTGATTCAACTACATGCGTGAACATGTGCCAAGTCAAGCCACTTGAAACATTCAGAGGAGGATACCATATCGTCATACCGCATCACAACCATTTTAATGCATGTTGACACCCAAGATAAATCATTATCCACTCCTAGCTACTTAAGCATGGCATGAACAACTATAATCTCTAATGGTCATTGCAAACATGTTTGATCATAATATGCTGAATCAAGGATACTAGGTTAAACATATTTACAAAAACAAAAACAAGTTGAGTTCATACCCGCTTTTCTCTGCCACAGTCAATTCATCAAATATCGTCATTATTGCCTTTCACTTGCACGACCGAATGATAAGAAAATAATAATAGTGCAAGAGTGTCGTGGACTAAGCTGGAATCTGCAACATTTTATTCAAGAGGAGAAGACAAAGTAATATGGGCTCTTTGTTAGATAAACAATAGTGCATATGAGAGCCACTCAACATTTTCATTGTGGTCTTCTCCCTGGTACGACTGAAATAAAAGGAAAAGAATTTCAGAGAAACACACTGAAATATTTTTGGAGTTTTTGTTTTTTCTTGAAGAAGGCTAATTAAAAGGGAAAACAAAAACGGGAAAAGCTATTTACACGGGAAAGCTCCCAACAAGCAAAAGAAGAAACGAGGAATCTTTTTGGGTTTTCTTTTGATGCAACTATAAAACTAAGCTAGAAATAAAAATTGAAAAGAAGTAGGAAATATTTTTGGATTTTCTCAAAGTTTTTCAAACACACAAGAAGAACATGAGAAAACAAATCTAGCTTGGATGTTACAATGAAAAAGTGTGAACACCGACAACTGGAATGAAATGTGTGAACATGAATGTAATGTCGGTGGAAATAAGTACTCCCCCAAGCTTAGGCTTTTGGCCTAGCTTGGTAATCACCATCCATAGTAGCCGTCCGGTCCCAAGTTGTAGTGTGGTGGAGGCGGCACCTGATCATCCCACACCTGGGGCTCCTCCTCAGCAGCTGCTAGGTTGTTCCGGTAGGCTGTAATGTCATCTGGCATGATCTTGTATCCGTTGCTTGCAATAGAATCAAACAAGACAGGTAGCAACGGAATAACATCACGAGTTTCTTTACTGAACGCTAGGTTGTAATGAATGTCACGGGGAGAATCAGTTACATCGAGGAATTGGTGATCTTGCAGTGACTTGTGATCAAGGTAAACTCGGGACAAGAGATAATCATGAGGGCGAAACTGAACATTAAAGTGTCTCGCTAAGCGAGTAACATAAATACCACCATGTATCTTTCCCTTAGTTTTGTTAAGATGTAAGCGACGAGCAATAATAGCCCCCATATTAAAGGTGTGATCATCATAAAGTGCACGACGTAAAATAGCAAGGTCAGGGGCACTGAGTGCGCCGACCTTCTCCCTAGCGGTTAAACACTTAGCGACGACCAAAGCGAAGTAATGCACTGAGGGAAACTGCAAGCTGGTAGCAGTAGCGTTTGACACGCCTCTATCCTCACCCAGTGTTAAAGTGAGTAGAAAATCCTCAAACTCAGATGGCCTAGGTTCTCTCAATTTCCCATCAGAAGGGATCAAACATATCTTGCAGAAGTTAGTTAGCGGCATTTTGTAAGTTTCAGCATAAAGATTAAACTGCACTTCAGGAGGATTGTTTCTCCCTAGATAATAAAAGCCTTGCATAAAGGAATTTGTAAGGATGTGATATTGGTCACACTTAGCTGCAAGGAACTCGGTCAACCTAGCGTTTGCAACAAACTGAGCGAACTCTTGATGGAATCCGGCCTCCACCATGAAGGCATCATGCGGCCATTCGCACGGCCGCACCTCCGCCCTTCTTGGGGTGTGAAGGTCATTGTCTGATGATTCCCCAATGACTCCCTTAGCATTTTTCTTGGAGGAGAACTTCCTAAAGAATTGCATTTTATTCCTATAAAAATTCTAAAAAAATTTAGTCCACAAAATTTTTGTCAACAAAACTTTGTAAGATTGTTAGCAACTACTCCTAAGCATGCATAGAGGCCATATTGAGCATTCAAACTACTTAGAACTCTAAGAATTCAACATGCAAGCTCATCTACAGCAGCACCAAGAGTAGCTAATTACTCTAAAAATAACCCACTAAATAAAAAACTAATTGGAGCAATGGAGGAGTCACATACCAAGTTGCAATCCCTCCAAACAGTTTCAGAAATGGAGCTTCGAGCTAAGAGATCGAAATCCGCGGGTTTGAGAGCAAGAACATGGGAATGGTGGCTGTGGTGATTTTTTCTGGAGGTAGGGATGATGTGGGCTAAAGAGATAAGTAAGGGGCCCACGTGGGGGCCACAACCCGCCAGGGCGCGCCTTGGGTGCCGGCGCGCCCTGGTGTCTTGTGGGCACCAGGTGCACCCCCCCCCCCTCTGGTATTATTTGCACCAAAAATTCAGAAATATTCAGAAAAAAATCATATCAAATTTTCAGGACATTCTGAAAACTTTTATTTTTGGGTCATTTTTTATTGCACGGAGAAAACAGAAAACATGATAAACATGGCATTTTATTTTATATGACTAGCTAAAATAGAAAATAAAAGGTGGGAGCAGAGAGTTGTGCTTACTAGATTCATCGACTTCATACCTCTCAAAAATGATTCATTAATAAGGTTGACCAAGTCTTATTCTCAACCACTTCCGATTAGCATGAAACCGAAGAACTTTCGTAAAACCCTAAGTTACCTCAATGGGGATGTGCATATCCCCAACAATAAGTATATCATATTTCTTTTTGGCAGTAGGTAGAGGTAATTGAAAACTTCCAATAGTGATGGTCAGAGATTCTTCAATAACATTTATACCATTCACTTGGAATTGTTTCTTCGGAAAGTAAACCGTATGCTCATTACCATTGATATGAAAAGTGACTTTGCTTTTATTGCAATCAATAACAGCCCCTGTAGTATTCAAAAAGGGTCTACCAAGGCTAATCGACATGTTGTCTTCCTCGGGCATCTCAAGAATAACAAAGTCCGTTAAGATAGTAACATTTGCAACAACAACGGGCACATCATCACAAATACCGATAGGTATGGCCGTTGATTTGTCAGCCATTTGCAATGATATCTCGGTAGGTGTGAGTTTATTCAAATCAAGTCTTTTATATAAGGAGAAAGGCATAACACTGACACCGGCTCCCAAATCACACAAAGCGGTTTTGACATAGTTTCTTTTAATGGAGCCAGGTATAGTTGTATTCCAGGATCTCCAAGTTTTTTAGGTACTCCATCCTTAAAAGAATAATTAGCAAGCATGGTGGAGATTTCAGCTTCAGGTATCTTTCTTTTATTTGTGATGATGCCTTTTTCTTAGATGGCTTAGGTGGAAATGGCATGGATTTCTGAACCCATGGCTCTCTTTCTTTACCATGTTTCCTAGCCACAATGTCTCTTTTATCATAACGTTTATTTTTAGGTTGTGGGTTATCAAGATCAGCAGCGGGTTCTATTTCAACATCATTATCTGGTTCTTTATCATCATTAGGTTGAGCATCTTCGTGAACATCATCATTATCATTTTCATTATCACTAGGTGAATGTTCATTACCAGACTGAGTTTCAGCATCAGAAGTAGAGGCATCATTGTTATCAGGAGGTTTTTGTGTCTCGGGTTCACTAGAGGTATGCAAAGTCCTATCATTTTTCTTTTTCTTTTTCTTTCTAGAAGAACTAGGTGCATCAGTATTAATTCTCTGAGAGTCTTGTTTAATTCTTTTAGGATGACCCTCAGGATAAAGTGGTTCTTGGGTCATTCTACCTCCTCTAGTTATTACTCTAGCAGCAAAATCATGCATATTATTATTCATTTCATCAAGCAATTCTTTTTGAGATTTAGCAACTTGTTCTAACTGAGTTTGAACCATAGAGGCATGCTTTCCTACACTCGTAACATCATTACTGATTCTAAATAGCAAGTCACTCAAGCGAGCAATCATATCAGAATTATATTTCAGTTGTTTCAGAACAAGAGCATTGAAATGATCTTGCTTCATAATATAGTTGTTAAACTCATATAAGCATTGACTAGGATGTTTATTGTGAGGGATGTCACTTTCATTAAACTTTAATAAAGAATTTACCTCTACCACCTGTGGAGGTGGTGGTGTGTCAAGGCCATGTATCTCTTCAATAGGTGGCAAATTCTTAACATCCTCAGCTTTAATACATTTTTCCTTCATAGATTTCTTTGCCTCTTGCATATCTTCAGGACTGAGAAATAAGATACCCCTCTTCTTCGGAGTGGGTTTAGGCGGTGGTTCAGGAGGAGTCCAATCATCATAATTTTTCAATATATTATTCAATAATTCCTCAGCTTGTTCAACAGTTCGCTCCCTGAAAACACAACCAGCACAACTATCTAGGAAGTCCCTAGAAGCATCGGTTAGTCCATTATAGAAGATATCAAGTATTTCATTTTTCTTGAGAGGATGATCAGACAAAGCATTAAGCAATTGGAGAAGCCTCCCCCAAGCTTGTGGGAGACTCTCTTCTTCAATTTGTACAAAGTTAAATATTTCCCGTAAGGCAGCTTGTTTCTTATGAGCAGGAAAATATTTTTTAGAGAAATGGTAAATCATATCCTGGGGACTACGCACACAACCAGGAGTAAGAGTATTGTACCATGTCTTAGCATCACCCTTTAATGAGAACGGAAATAACTTAAGGATATAATAGTAGCGAATCTTCTCATCATGAGCAAAGAGGGTGGCTATATCATTCAGCTTAGTAAGGTGTGCCACTACAGTTTCAGTTTCATATCCATGGAAAGGATAAGATCCAACCAATGTAATTAACTCTGGGTTGACAGAGAACTCATAATCCTTATCGGTAACAAAGATAGGTGAAGTAGCAAACTTAGGATCACATTTCATTCTAGCATTCAAAGTCTTTTCCTTATACTTGCATAGCAATTTCTTAAGATCATTTCTATCCTAGCAAGAAAGAATTTCTCTAGTTACCTCTTCGTCCATGACATAACCTTCAGGTATCTTAGGCATTTCAAACTTAGGAGAGCTAGGACTAGTAGGTGTTTTATAGTCATCATCAGTTTCAGCAATCTCATCAATTTCAGTAGTTTCATTCTCTTTAGCTCTAGAAATTTGTTCATCAAGAAATTTTCCTAGTGGCACATTACCATCAAGCATGGTACTAGCATCATCCATATCATAATTCATAGTAGAGGTAGCATCATCAATAACTTGCGACATATGAGGATTACTAGCATGTGGTGGTGTTGCAAGCTTACTCATAACAGAAGGTGAATCAAGTGTAGAGCTAGATGGCAGTTCCGTACCTCCCCTCGTCTTAGAGGGAAAAATCTTGGTCTTTGGATCCTTCAGATTCTTCATAGTGATCAATTGATATAAATCCCAAGTGACTCAACAAATATAGCTATGCTCCCCGGCAACGGCGCCAGAAAAAGGTCTTGATAACCCACAAGTATAGGGGATCGCAATAGTTTTCGAGGGTAGAGTATTCAACCCAAATTTATAGATTCGACACAAGGGGAGCCAAAGAATACTTGAGAGTATTAGCAGTTGAGTTGTCAATTCAACCACACCTCGAGATTAAATATCTGGAGCAAAGTGATCAGTAGCACAGTAATATGATAGTTTTGATAGCAGTTGGAACAGTAACAGTAGCGGTAAGAGTAGTAGCAATAGTTTTGTAGCAGTTGGAACAGTAGCAGCAATAGTAGTAACTTAGCAAGAACAATAAGTGGAAAGCTCGTAGGCACTAGATCGGTAACTCGTTGGATGATATTCATCATATAACAGTTATAACTTAGGGCGATACAGAACTAGCTCCAGTTCATTAATGTAATGTAGGCATGTATTCCGTAAATAGTCATACATGCTTATGGAAAAGAACTTACATGACATCTTTTGTCCTACCCTCCCGTGGTAGCGGGGTCCATAAGGAATCTAAGGGATATTAAGGCCTACTTTTAATAGAGAACCGGAACAAAGCATTAACACATGGTGAATACATGAACTCCTCAAACTAAGGTCATCACCGCGAAGTATCCCAAATATTGTCACTATGGGGTTGACGGATCATAAGACGTAATAGGTGCATATGACTAGGCAAGATCAGATCAAGAACATAGATATAGAGATGATATCATAAACGGTTCAGATCTGAAATCATGGCACTCGGGCCCTAGCGACAAGCATTAGGCATAGCAAAGTCATAGCAACATCAATCTCAGAACATAATGGATACTAGGGATCAAGCCCTAACAAAATTAACTCGATTACATGATGAATCTCATCCCGCTCCTCACCGACCAGCAAGCCTATGAAGGAATTACTCACTCCCAATGGGGAGCATCATGGAATTGGCAATGGAGAAGGGTTGGTGATGACGAAGACCAAAGATTCCCCTCTCCGGAGCCCCAAACGGGCTCCAGATCTGGCCTCCCGATGAAGAACAGGAGGTGGCGGCGGCTCTGTATCGTAAAACATGATGAAACTTTCTCTCTGATTTTTTCTCCAAAAATAGGAATTTATAGTGGCAGAATTAGGGTCAGTGGGGCCACGAGGTGGGCACAACCCACCAGGGCGCGCCCTGCTGGGTGCTGCTCACCCTGGCCCCCCTCTTCGATGGATTTTGGCTCCAATAGTTCTTATATATTCTAAAATAATTCTCCAAAAAGTTTCGTTCCATTCCGAGAACTTTTATTTCTGCACAAAAACAACACCATGGTAGTTCTGTTGAAAACAGCGTTAGTCCGGGTTAGTTCCATTCAAATCATGCAAATTAGAGTCCAAAACAAGGGCAAAAGAGTGAGGAAAAGTAGATACATTGGAGACATATCATTAAGCCACCCCCTTTTTGCTTTATTCAGGCGACTCATCATGTCGGAATCCAAAGCCTGTAACTGGGTGTGTTCCCATGTTTCCGAAGCTATACTTCAAGACTATCAAAATCAAGGTTTTCTGCCATCCAAAGAAATAGTTGGCTGGCGGGTTGCTCTTGGAAAATAAATCCCAAAACCTGGTGAGGGAGAAGTGCTAATATTCCTTGACCATCTTCTCAGAGGCTTCTCCCCTCCCGGATCAAAATTCTTTCGAGACGTTTTACATTTTTTCAATCTTCATCCTCAAGACCTTGGCCCCAATTACATATCCAATCTCTATTAATTCCAAGTGCTTTGCGAAGCATATCTGCAAATAGAGCCATCTGTCTCCCTCTTTAGAGAATTCTTCTATTTCAATCGCCAAACTGAATGCGCCGATGGCCCATCTTGGAACTTGGCGTGGTTTCAATCCAGAGGCAGAGAGACGTCGCTTTTACCGCTGTCATGCGGCCGAGTCATCCTAAAGGGTGGAATAAGACTTGGTTTTATTGCTGGAACACGTCCCCGGATGATGAGCACCCCCTGCCGGGTTATAAACCAGAGCGTCTCCTTATGGACCTCGCACTTCCCGGCTGGGCTCCTCCGGAGGAATGTGCTCAACATGCCCCTATCTATCCAAAACTGAGAACTTTAACAGCCAACTGGTTAACTAGGATTGATTTGACCCGGTGCTGGGTGTCCTGGAGTATTCTGCCACTAAGCCACCGCGTGTGCGCCTATTCCGGCGAATTAGAAGATCCCCAAAGGTTCAACAATATAACCTTGGATGACGATGAGGTGAATCAGATTGTGAAGAAGCTATTATGTGAAAGTCTGGCTGCTTGCAGCATAGACGGTTGAAGTCCCTTCTATGCTCTTAACCCGGCTCCTCTGGTAAAAAGTCTTCAATAGTTTTTATCCAGCTTTATATATAGTCTTTTATTTAGCTTCTAGATCTTCACCTGCCTGTTCTAATTGTCCATTTTCCAGGCCAAGTCTTCGTTTTGGGGCAAGAAACGAGGCAAAACTCTGGCTAATAAAACCAAAGCCGCCCCAAGTAGGAAGAAAAATAAAGCGGCCACTGAAGACCGTATCAAATGGACAAAACAGCTGCAACTGATATTCAATCAGAGGTAGAATTTAACTTTGTCCATGTCTCATTGAATCTGGTTGATGTCTTCTCTTCTTAGGGTAATGTCGAAACAAGCCGTGCAGGATATGTTGAGGTAATTTCCATCTCCTTCGACTCAGAATCCTTGCCTCCATTAAAAACAAGGCGGGTTGTTCGGAAAGTAAGCTTCTCTCACCCGGACGCTTATCTGGATCCCAATTTTGTTTTGTAGAAAACTTAGCACAAGTCAAGGCATCAAACCCGGAGTGGGAATGGTGATCTTGCTGACGGCTTAGCCGATAAGCCAACCGTGCGCAAACGACCAACTGAGGTACTTTATGGCCCAATTCTTCAAAGAAAACTGACTTAATATGTTGACTATTAATCTTTATATTTCGGATTTTTCAGGAGTCACCACCTTCGTCGGGCAACTCAACGGCCTCCAAACTAGCACCCTTTGTTATCAATCCCGGGTAAATTTCTCTTTTGTCATACGCTTGTCTAAATAAGCTTTTGTCTCTGCTTACACCCTATACTGCTCTCTTATTTTGCAGGGCCAAGGCCAAGAAAAGGAAAGTTGATGGGTCATCCGTCGACCCTGAAGTCCCTGAGCCGAAGAACCCTGATTTGGCGGCTCCTGAAGTTCATATTGATCAATCTCTAAATCATCAGGAAAACCAGGCTGATTTACCCCCTCCTCCTGAGCCAGCAAGCACCAATGCCGTTGATACTGAAGCTGGTTAGGCGGCCCAACTTAATCTGCCCAGTCCTCCAAAGACAACTGAAGATGCCCCTCGCGACAAAAATGAGGAGGTCACTATCACTGGGTCGGGTTACGCCACCCCTGAAGTCTCCAGGGTGCTAACAACAATTATTTCTAAGGATGAAACAGTATTGCCAGAGAAAGGGAAAGCCAAGCTGGAGCTCCCAAACTATGAGAATTTTAGTGCTGAAGAGCTACATGCCGACTATCTGGATTGCCTTGCTACGAGTCGAGAAATGGAAGTCGGCCTTGTTAGCATGATGAAGAACAAATACGAGGTATGCTCCATACCATATATCCTTACTTAGCCTACAAAGGCCAGCTTATCATTCTGAGATAAGTTGGGTCTTGTGAATATCCTTACTTAGCCGCCAAGGGCCGGCTCATCTTCTTGAGATGAGTCGGGTCTTGATAATTTGAGAAAGTTTGACCTGTAGCCGCCAAGGGCCGGCTCATCTTCTTGAGATTAGTCAGGTCTTGACAATTTGAGAAAGTTCGACCTGAAGCCCCTAAGGGCTGGCTCATCTTGTTGAGATGAGTTGGGTCTTTTCTGTATTTGAAGAACTACTTTGCATTAGCCCCCAAGGGCCAAGTATATTATTTTGCACCATAAACAAGCTACACCTTGTTACCGGCTCATGATCAATTAATATGATAAAAATCTTTTATTCAGGAAGCTCTGAAAGCAGCCGAGTCAAATGCGGCTGGCTTAAGAAAAGATCTCGAAGCGGGGCAAACCGCCCGAGCAGATGTTGAGGATAAACTTTGACTCTCCTTGGCAGAATTGGAGAAGATCAAGGAAAATTTTGAGAAAGACAAGCAATCCTTTGAGACTGAAAAAGCCGCTCTGCTGAAGCGTGCAGAGGATGCTGAGGGTCAGCTGAAGCCCATCACTGAAGAACTATCCGGGTTGAAACGGCACATTGCCCATATGACCCGGGCTGTTTTTGGTAAGTATCTTGATGGTTTCTTTCTTTCTTAAAGTATGAATATAAATCGCCTGGCGACTCATGTATTGATACTACTTTGCAGGTCCCCAGACTAGCAACCTTCAGGATAATAGCCTGCTGACGCTGAAGGCTGTATACTCGTTAACTGGACAACTTTACGCAGGAAGCTACTTCGTGGTCAAGGCTGTGATGGGGAACAAAGAGCGCGAGAAAGCTTATCAAGGATGTGCTGAAGTGCCTTTCAACAATTCCACAGCAGATTCAAGAGCTGAAAAGATCAGCCGCCCGAGCCGGCTCAACATATTACTTGAGCCAGGCCCTAGCCTACTCAGCGGAACTTGATCCAGCAGAAATGTCCAAAGGCTTCCCAGAGTTTAAGGTAGAAGGGTTAGCATTTACCGAAAGCGACTACACCTCTTGCATCAAGGCGGCTCGAGATTTGTCCACCTAGCTTGTTTCTTAAATGAAGGTGAAGAATTATCATGCGGCTTATGATGCCAACCATTCATGAGTTCCACGACCCTCTTTTGAACCGGTGAATCTGACTCCTCAACGGCGTAAGCACATCTTTGCTCCTGATGTTGACCCGTCTCCCATCCTTGATGATGAAGCCATATTCCACGCTTTAATCCATTGCAACTGGGATACAGATAATCTTCAGATAGAAGAGCCAGAAGACCCAGTGGAGGATAACCCGGAGACGGCTCAAGCAAAGGATATGTCTGCTGCCAACCCGGATGGCACAGAAGGCGAGTTGCCAAAATGATGATATGAGCTTTTTAAGTTGCCAGCCTGACGGCTCGAGCCCCCAAGTATGGGGAAAAACATTTTGTGGCTTCTTGAGCCTGTAATAGGAGTAGTTTGAAAACTTCTGAAATGCTTTGTCGTGCCATCGTGCACGTTTGCGCCTTTGTGTGTGCAAGACATCAATATTTTGGGCCCAATATCATTTTGCTACTCTTTTTGCCTGTCTTTGTACGTCTCTATTGTTGTGATTCATGAATTTGTTTGACAGGAAAATCGGAGCAAAATAAGCCCGCAGAAGGTCTTGGTTTTCGAGACTCAAGTTCTGTCAACTCTCCTTTCAACGATGTATGATTTGACAACTGGTCACAATGTGAACTCAGTTGCTTAACCCGGCCACTCAAGTGTGAGCTGGCAATAGTGTCAATATTGTACCTGAAAAATTGCTATGATAAAAAATGTAAAATAATATGATTTGATAAACCGGCTCGGTGAGACTCGGCAAAGAGAGACTGGCTTTCGAGGCTCAAGTCTTGAGTTTTCCCCAATATCATTGAGGAAAGCAATTTTTTTGTGTTGGTCATTGTTTTTACTGCAATGAGAATAGGGTGTACCTGAAAGTATTATGTGGTGATAGCATAATTTTTATAACAATACGAAGTACTGTTAATAAGCCGGCCCAGTGGGACTCGACAAAAATAAACTAGCTTTCGAGGCTCAGAAATATAGACCAACTCTTTGGAGCTGGCTTTAAAGGCTCCAACCATTTGATCCTGGTCATAATAAACCATGATGTGGATCAGCCAAAAACTTTTATTTGTTTAGCATAAATATTTCGGTATGATGTTTATGTTGTATCCCGGTATGACGACCAGCTTCCCACACAAGTATGAATATGCAGGTATGATGTAATGATGCGATGATACGATGCAAATGATGTATGTATATGATATCAGAACATATAAAAATTGTCAGCTTTCGTGGCTTGACGAAAAGACCTGCTTTCGAGGCTCGAGTCTTGCTTCAATCAAGTGGGTATGATAACCCATGGTTTATCCTAGCTCTCTGTATGTCGGCTCTCACATGACTCAAGCCGATGTTTTAACCTTGGTAAGTTCAGGGTCCAACAAGGATTGACTTGTCAAGAGTACACGGGGTCATCTGATCGGAGTCGCATGAAGCGTACAGGCAGGTTTAACCATATGTGGTGTTTTTGCTGGGTCAAGAGGGTGAGAAAGCTGAACTCGATGAGTTGGAAGCCACCAAATGCCCAAAGTATTGTGGTGTTTCTTTGCCGGGTCACAAAGGTGAGAAATCTGAACTCGATGAGTTGGAAGCCCCCAAGTGCCCATTGTTTCGAAAAAAATAAAGACTAATGCTCATTTTGTAGGCTGAAGACGACAAAAAAAACCGAGTTTCGGGGGTGCCGGCTTTATTATATTCGAAAACAAAATGGGCGGGGGATATTTATGCTACTAGCATGTACACGTCGCTCTGGTTAACCTGCTGATCCATTGCTAACTCATAGCTTTCGATCCAAGCCGCTGGCTCAAGATCCGCTGTGTAGTTCGGCACCTTGTGTGGCCCCTTGAAGTCTTTGGGCATACGCTCGGCACGGAGAGCCAGGGATAGGCAAGGTATCCCAATCGTCCTACTGTTGGTCCCAGCCTCAGGGTGAGCATGAAGCTGTTGAATTGCCTGAGCTCCTGCTGCTGCCTCTGCCTATCGCGCACCCCTAACCGCATCCACGATCGCCTGAGCTCCTAATGGAATTGGCCGGGTTGGGGAAACTTGAGGCTGTTGCCTGCGCCCACTGCTAGAAACTGTCGGAGACTCCGTAAGGCGACTCTTGCTGCAACTAGCATATGGAGTGGAGTGCATCCGATCGCGACTATAAGAATACTGCGCTTGCTACACTACTGCTGTTTTCAACATCTCTATGGCGTTCCTCGCTTCCATGTCAACAAGGGTATTTCCAAGAATAGGTAATTCTTCCAACTACTGGGTCGCCACCAGCACATTGTCAATAGGATTAGAAAAGTGGCCCCGTGACGTCTAAAAACGTTGTGGCGGTGAGTGAGCTGGTGGTGGCTGAGGCAGCTCATTTTGTTGATTTTCGAGCGGCTGCCCAGCCCCGGGTGTGTGATGTGGGGTGTTGAAGGGTTGTTGTGGCTTGAGGTTCAGTGGCAGCCGGCTCCGATGTCTCCTTTGGTAAACCGCCTCAGATGCCTCTCTCTAAAGTCCTAACTGCCAAGCCTTGGCCTTAAGGTGTTTCGACTCATTATATATGCGAGCCTGTAGTTCCGCCATCCTGGCGTTCTCAGCATTGATTTCCCTCTGTACCTCCGTCATCTGATCACGTAGTTTGGTTAACTCTGTGTTGCGTTATTCTTGATTTTCCGAAGTGACAAGACTCTCCACGAGTTTTGCCATCTCAGCCATTAAATCTGTCATGGCTTGAGCCGGCGTTTTGCCCGACCCGCTAGATCCACCCGCCGCTCCGGCCGCGGATGGGTTCTGAGCCGCCGCGGTTCCTGCCATGTAGACAACAACCTAACGAGGCGACTCATGGAATTCTTCAGGGGCTTCAGTCTTCAGTGATCCCCCGAGTCTGCCATCATAGAGAGGACAGATTGATTCAGTTTCTCCTATGGAAAAATTTGCATCTGAGTCGGCGAGGATGTCGCTGCTGCCCGCCAGCTCACCCGAGAGGCAAACTCCTTGAGTAAAGCCGAAGAACACATGGCACCGGCCGGTTCGATCCTGACTAGTTCGTGTATGCTGAGCCAGTTCGTCGATGTCGATGTAGATGCCTGGCTCGGCAATGGTAGTTCCGATCCTACCAAAGGGGACCTGGTGTTCGTGCTTGGTTGAGCCGACCTTGGTACCCCAAATTGGATCATCAATGCAGATCTTGTTGCGGTGACTCTTGATCATCTGATCAACCGCGAATTTCCCGAACCCTGGACAAGTTCCCTTCGAGAACTCAACTCCACCGGGCGAGGGCCCCACGGTGGGCGCCACCTGTCGTGGTTTTGTCACGGCATATGTCCTCGTGCATGGAATTAGGTGTCAGGCCATCGCAGCTAGGTGGCGACTCAAAGAGGTTAAATGGGAATGGGAGGCGAGTTTACCCATGTTCGGCCCCTCCGATGGAGGTAATAGCCTACGTCCTGCTTTGTGTTTATATTGATGGTGATCTCGATTACAAGGGTGCGGAATCGCTAACCTAGCTTTCGAGAGGGGAATAACTTAAGTCTTTCAGCCCTAGCGGCTTGCCTTTATATACAGGTCAAGACCCTAGGGTTTACAACAGAGTCTGAGTCATATTATGACTCGTAACCTATCATATCTCTAACACGCCTTGCCTCTCAAGCAAGGAATCTTCTAGCGTCTTCTGCCCCGTGGGCCTTGAGTCGCCGTCTCCACGCGCTTGGGCCGCCCGGCAGTTTACTTAGTAACCGCCTTACTTGTCTTATCTTTACAACGCGGCCCATCTTGAACATATTTCCAGAGCTGCCATTCTACTGACCCGGCCCAATAGGGCGGGTCACACCGTGGGGTTATAGCCCCGACACCCCCCTCCGAAACCTCTTCAGATGAGAGAACCCATTTTCTACCGAATCTCTAAGGTAAGCCTTAGGGACAAGGCTCCACCCAAACCTTGCCGCAACTAGCTACCAAGAGACAAGTAAACCAAACCTTCAAAGACATACTGAAAGTGTGCGTCCGTGATTATGAAGACAAATGACCAAGGATGACTGAAGAACATACCTGGATAGCTTAGTCAAGCGGAAGATCTCGACGAGAAGCCTATATTGACACGCTTCAACACTCTCAAAGATGAATACCACCTGTGACTGAAGATCACCTGCTCTAAGGGAGTCAACCATTTCCCCGTCGACGGAAGGCTACACCAAGACTTTGACCCTTCTAGTCTAGCATGAGACATCATGAAGACACTAACCAACATGGTTAAACCCCAGGGCCAGCACACAGACACACTACTTTTCCATGTATTACGACTTTGGGATACACAGACAAGCGAAACCCTTACCTGGGCCTCGTTCATCAAGCCGCTGACCACTAGCCAAACCTATCTTATCGCAAGAACCCCGTTTGTACCTTGGACAAAGCCAAGCGTTGTATTTGGAGCCGTATCATCAAGCACTTCAAAGACCAGTGGAACAACCACACCTAAGCCGAAGCAACATGGGAACGTGAAGACTACCTCCGACCCGGATTTATGTATCTCTTTAACGCTTAGCCTAAGAATCTCGGGGACGAGATTCTTGTAAGGGGTAGGTTTGTCACACTCTGTGTTTTGCCTCACATCACTATATTAATAAAGCTTAAAATTTGGGACCAACAAAAACTTCTTGTGTGTTGTGATTCTTGACTTGATTGCTATTTGATTGCTTGACTGAGTGTGCTCCTAACTCATAAAATTCCTCTACTCCCAAAACTCATCTACTTGATACAAATCTTTGCCCAATGATCATGACATGTGTATAAGACATAAAACTATTTTTATAAAATATTATTTTGGCCAAAAAGCATTTATTTGATCAGGTTCTGAAAAACCCATGAATTGAGGTTTGTACTACAAGTCCCCAAATTAGGGTAGGTGTTTTGCCCCAAAGATTTCATATGAAGATTAGTACCTATAAGACTTCCAAAAATCACAAAAGCATTATTTTAAAGGTTATTTTGTATTTTATTTAAATGCCTTTTTCTGAGCCCAGAAATGGTCACTTATAGGGAAAAATTATTTTAATGTTTCCAAAATATTTGAGAAAATTTAGGGAAACTCGGTGGACATATATTTTCCATATATACGAGTTTCAACACATGGTCATGTTCAAAATTTTGGAGAAAACCATCCATAACCCATTCAGGATATTTCAAGCATTTGAAATATTTATATAAGAAATTTTGTCAAATAAATCCAGGAAAATTCCAATAGATCACATATGCCTCATGGGATGATATTGCCAACTTTACATTGCCAAGTTTCGTCTCAATCGAAGTAGTTTTGTTTCAAAAAAGTGTACAAAACCCTTTCTATCCAGATTCAAATTTGATCAACTTTACATTGCCAACCGTAACCATTTGATCTCACACTTTGTGGACATGTTCAAATCCCCTAATATTGCATCCACACAAGGTGGTGCGTCAAGGAGAATAGTGTATCTTAGCTAGATCTAAGAGAATATGTTTCTATAGATTTATAAGGTTTGAAACTTTTGCATAGGGCACTTTCTTCAAATGAGCTACAAATTTGTGGACATGCCCATCGAATCCCATTCCTCAATCATGTTAAATCTCATGGCTAGGAGAATCATGTAGCTAGCTCTAATCTTGATGAAACACCTTCTGGTAGAATCTGGTATTCACTACTTTGACCCCTTCTACTCTTCTCCTTTAGCTCAACTTTTTACCACCACTCTTCCTAGTCACCTGATATCTCCAGTAAGAATTTCAAGCCATGGATCAATCATTGAGTGGGGTAAAACCCCGATTACCCTCCCTAGACAACAAGTTTGCCCCTTTCTCTACTTTCCTTCTCTCCTAAGGAACCTCTAGAGCATTCCTGGCCACATGCACTTTGTTTGCACCTCCAAGATACTCCAAGACACAAGTGGACACGGTTGTGCCCATTGTTTATGCCAACGACGGCCAAAGTCGTGCTCTGGAGTGCGCTATAGTCCGCTCCCACACCGTAGCCACCCCCATCCCGAACCTCCCGACCGCCTCGGGCCACCCCCCGCACGCCTGCCTGCGTGCCTCGGCGTCCGCAGCATGGCACTAGGTCGCCCCCTCCTCTGTCTTCTTCCTGCTGCCCACCTCGCATGTGCACCGGACCGCCCGAGAGCTCCACCGTGAGCTCACACGTGTGAGCCCTATCGGACTCTGGCTCCTCCCTCTCTCTTCCCCTGGTCATGGACCACACCCATGAAAACCGTGGGCACGTACCCGAGCCACCCATGACCTCCAGTGGTGCCTCGCACCGCGGCCGTGAGCTCCGCCCACGGCACATAGGCGCTCGGATATATAAGCCACCCCTGCACTCTCTCCTTCCTCCTGATCGCCCTCTCCTCCACCCAATACTGCCCCTGTACCACCCAGCGTCCTCACAAGCACCCGAGCTCGAGGTCCACCTCTCAGGCTGTCCGGCCACCACATAGTATAGAGCGTCCCCGACCTCCCTTTCTTCTCCCTCGGCTCTCTCTAATCCCCCTGAGCCTAACCCCGCCCTCCATCCAATGGATTGTAGGTGAGGGCGAGCGATTCATCCTCACGATCTTCGGCCGTCACTCGGGTTCGACATCGTCGGCGTTCCCGTCATCTCCGGTGGCCAACTCCACCCCTTGGACACACGCGCCATCCTCAGGAACCGGTCGGTACCCTTCGATCTGCCTGCCGTGCCCTGTGTCGCCGCCGGTGAGGCCCTCTCCTCCCTGTCCAGAGGTTGAAGATGCCAAGTGGGGCCCGCGTGTCATCCACACCCCGCCCCTCTCCCACTAACCAGTCAGGCCCGTGTGTAGGTTTGAATAAAAACATGGCGTGTGTACTGGTTCGCTCTGGGCCGGCTTAGCTGCGTTGGTTTTGGCCCACTGCAACAGTGTGGTTTTTCTTTTCTTTTTAACAGAGAGATTCAAAAATTCTTATTTAAATAAATACAACTCCAAATGCAATAATTCCAACTCCTAAATTCTTCTAAAAACTCACCTATCTAATGGTGTAGTTCTCATGCATGTCCATCACACCTTTTTGCACTATTCAAGTACAAATTCAAAATTTGTACATTCTAAAGGTCACTTTGTAAAATCCCTAGAACACTCATTTTAAGTCCAAAAGAGCTGATTCAAATTTTCTTGTGCTTTGTATATCATGCACTATTTATCTAAAAATGGTGAACATTTTTCCTAGGTATAGATTTTGTTCGATCTAATAAATGGTCCATTTGTTCATATGACTCAACTTGGGAAATTCCTAAAGTCGTCATTGTTAAGCTTCATGCACTAGCCAACGCAACCAAAAGTTCAAACTGTTGGAAAGGGCTAATGCAATCCACATATACTGTAACACCCCCTCTCACGTGTGACGGGGAAGATAAGTCAACATGTGCAACCGGAAGAGAGCGACGGTGCGCGAAACTCACGTATGACTCAAGAGGCCTCTATGTGGACACAAAGGGGGCTACCAGCAATTTTTTAAATAAATTGCGAAAGCCAGGACTTGAACTCAAGACCATAGCTCCGATACTATGTTAAGCTTCATGCAATAGGCAATGCAACCAAAAGTCCGAACTGATGGAAAGGGCTAGTGCAATCCACATACACTGTAACAGTCATATGTTGTCCAAAGCCGGTAAAACCAACTCCCTCCTATTTCTAAAATCATGCTTGAATTAATGAGTGCCTTCACTCGTTTTCATAAAAAGCGATCTGGGGATTCCTTCCTGATCCCCATTCCCTTTTGATTCCATTTTAATAAAATCCCTAGTGCTTCAAATATAGTTGGACTACCTTGGTTATTTTTCATGTAACCATAGGTGTCCTAGAAAAATGAAATTACTATTTTAGGACACTCTTATTTTCTGCCTTATTATGTTGCTTATTATGGTTTTTTTGACGTTAGTTAATGAAGTAGACGGAGTATTTGGAGAAGACCGGAAGCTTTCGAAGACCCCAAAGACTTTGTTGAGCCACGCAAGCAGCCCTTTGATCATGTTGACGAAACCATTTTTATGCATGTCATATAGCATTTTACTTCATTGCATTAAAAGCATGATGATATGGTGACCACCTTGTTGGGTTGTCTTTGATGCATTCATCGTTGATACCTACTTTGTGCATGACTCTATGTTCCGTCGGGAGTCATGTGGGTGGGAAGTAGTTAGGTGCTAGTAGTTGCTACGCAAGTGGGATGGGGATATGCATTGAGATGGGAAACAAATGTTTTAGCAAAGACATTTTCGAAAACCCCATAGGGTGCCACTAATGCCCGCGGGAGGTGTTGAGCTAGGTAACCACTTGATAAAGAAGTGTTGTACCGAGGCAAGTGAGTGTGTTGTTTTCGAAAAGGGATTGGTTTAAGCCGCGATCGTTACTCCAGCCTTAAATGTACGACCACAATGCCCCTTATGGGACGGGGCTTTGTTGATTACTTTGGTTGATACTAGCAGAGGGCCCGCATTACTAGTGCTAGGAGTGGCGTGGTCACTCTTGATATGGGGTCGTGCCTGAATGGACGACTATGACTGTTTTCACAGATACCGGGCACACCGTTGTGCCCCCACTTGGACGGTAATTGTGATGTAAATCATGAGGGGTGTGTACCAATGAGTGGGCTCTTTGTTTAGTGTTGTCAAGGGAAATACATCGTTCGGGTGCTTACCTCAGGTATGTAATATACCACGAGTTGTGAATGATACTGAAGTTCCCTGAGTCTTGTTGGTAAAGCATGCAACCTCTACATAGTGTAAAACTATTCGAATAGCCGTGTCCATGGAAAGGACAGATGGATGACCGCTCTTGGGCTACTTCCATTGTTTTACAAAACTTGGTGTGTGAGTGTGTGGGAAAAGAGGTACTTGAGCTAAGTCAGACGACTTGATGAGTTGATTAAACTGGAGTTGTTCCAACTCTGCTTATATTGATATATGTTACCTCATGATGCATGATTTTACAAATGTTAGGACATGATATGGCACTCAAAACTAGCTTTCTGTAAAACTGCCTGCTTAGTGTAATACCATGCATGATTACCTTCCTCCAAACATGGGTTACTTGCGTATACATTCAAAAGTACTCACTGGCTTGTCCCTGGTTATTTAATTGGCCAGGCATGAAAGAACAGGAATGGTGAAGAGTACCTTTGTGACGAACATGCGAGCTATGATGCTTCCTAGTCAGAATGCATGTAGGGTTAATGCAAATGGCATGGGTCCGCGCTATCGTTGAAGATTTCCGCTGCGAGTTTATGACCGGTGTTTAGGCCCTCCTGGCCCTCTCTATGAAGACTTGGACGTAAAGTTCATATTTGTGTAAGACGGTTTGTACTAGACGTAAGACTCTTGTTATTATGTTTTTGTGTATTCAGTGAGCATTGATCTCTCGGATCAGTGTACACGTGCATTCAGTGACTTCGACTTATGAGTCGGGGTCCCCACCCTCGTTTAGTGCAATGAAAGCGGCGAGACCCGAGCAGGATGCCGACCTCCACAGACCGAACGCACTGTCACGCCACATGGTAAATAATCCGTAATGGTCACCTATGCCGCAAGCTCCGCGCGGCTCCCAAGGGTGTTGACATTCTCAAAGAACGTCGTAACAACGGCAGCCTCGGGGATGCCTCGCGTCAGTGCATGCAGCTAACGAAAGCGAGCAACATAGCTCCTGAGTTGCTCCTCGACTCTGTGTGGGAGGTGAAGGAGAGAAGTCAACGTGGGCCTTAACGGACCATGATTCCTTGGGCGTGGGACTCCCCCAACCGCGCCCCTACGACCACGCGCCGCCCAGGTGGGCATCGAGTGGACGGGCACAACGGGAAGGGGCCCTGCCCTGGTCGATGCGCCTGGGCCCGTGCCATCGAACGAGGGATCCTACCCCGCACCGTCTTCAGCAAAACACCAGGCGGATCAGGTGTTTTGAGTAACGAAGAAAGTGGACCGAGATAGCTGAAGACGCATCAATCCCCTACCTTGTGTGCCTAATGTCGATTTCTAAGAACCTACATATGAGTTGTGAGCAACAACTCTTTGAGAGTTCGGCCAGGGACTAAACACGTCCAACTATCCTAATCCATGGATGAAATGTAGTGGATGAACACGAAGAACTACCCAGGTCCGAGCCACCTTCTTGGTGTAATATCCTACTCCTACTTTGTTGTATTGCAATGGTAGAGAGCTACAATGAGTGTGTTACAATGGTGAAAAGATCGACCCCCTTCTGAGGCCTCGGTTTCCCCTATTTATAGTGTCGAGAGAGGCCTTGGCGGAGGCTCCGATTGGTTGGGAATACACTTGAGTATAATTTGTACAACGGCGGCATGGCTGTCTATGGCACGCCGGTTCACATGATGATGACGTCCTTCCGGGGCAGCTTGTTGCCCCCCGGATACTTACCTGCCTTCTCTGGTATTCGTCGGTATACGGTAAGGTACCGCCCCTATAGTGGCGCAAGGAGCGGGTGAATCTTACTGTAGATGGCGTGGACGACTTGGGCTGCACGCGTCCTGTCAAAGCCCATGCGCGAGGGCTAGTCATTCGTCCCTCATCCCCTGTGTGATGCAGGCAGCAGTGTTTCCTCGATGGTCACCAGTGCACCACCCCAAGGGTCAAAGCTTCCTTTCCTAAAGAGGTGGGTAAAGTACTACCTAGGCCTCCCGGGAAGGCCCCGCGAAGGGCTTCCCGGAGGAGAGACGGCATCCTCCTCTTGTGTTGTCCCTTTATGACCCAGGCTGTGGTCCGTCGGGCGCATCGGGGTCTCCAATCGAAGATTCCCGAGGTGGAGAGATATCCAAGCCTTCGATGCAAAGGCTCTTTTTACAGGGTTAGTAATAACCTGGTTTTACTGATGCCGACACCGTCTATTTAATAAACAGATAATGTAGAAAAAAGGGGGGGCTTAGGAGTGGAATATTTCAGAAAGAAATATATCCTTGGAATCCTAGAATTATGCAAAATTGGAATAAAATGCTCTGGCATTATTTAAAGACGAAAAATTAGATCAAGTTTGAATGTAATTCAAACTTGAGCCAATTTTGAATCTGTCCGGAACATTTCCAAAATTGCTGAAATTCGGAGGAGTGGTATTTGGCATGGATTAGAGAATTTAGGGAAATGGTAAGCATTTATTTGAAGCAGAAAATGTCCCACTGGCAAATAAATGGAAGAAAAGAAGAAGAAGTTCATGCTTGGGTATATGGATTTGGGTGGAAACAAATATGAACACTACTATAGAATGGTCCAAAGACGACACATCAATCGGAGACCCTTCGTGGAAACTGTGTGCGATCCATCAATCGCAAACGGTATAGTTCAAGCTCCGTCGCTAATGACACGAACTATGTGCGATGGCGGATCCATCAAATACGATTCAGAAAATAGTTGCGTGTGTGATGCTGGGAATACAGTGGGTGCTTATGAACTGTTTGCGATTAGACAAGATAACACAAACGGTTCTCAAAATACATATGTGTGTGAAGTACGGCATTCAGTTCATTCAGACAAACTGTTTGCGTTGATCGAGCTAGAACACAAATGAGTTACCATAACAAGGTGTGTGTGATACCAGGCAAACAGTTCATTCATTAGAATTGTGTGGGAAGACCAATAATAACCCAAACGATTCATACTGACAAGTTGTGTGGGTTGTTGGCAGACGGTTGCTGCCAAACAATTGTCAGCGATGGATAAAATCATTACCGACGCTTCATTGGGAAGTGCCGTTTGCCTGTATTAATATCGCAGACGTTTTATAATTATGACCTGTGTGCCTGCGCATCACCTCATCCTCCTCTGTCGCGTCTTGTCACCGCGTTGCCGCCTGAGGATTCCAGTGCACGCTTTGGCGCCGCTTTTGGCCACGCGTCCGCTCGATAAGCCCGTTCCAGCACAGGTTCCCGTGCACAAAACCGTCCTATGGCTCTAGCTTCCTGCCCGGCTCGGTGAAATCCCCAATGCTTGCCGGCCTGCTATATAAACCCTCACGGCCGGCGACTCCACATTGCCTTCATCCCCTCCCTCCTCGTAGCTTGTCTAGTTTGATTCTTCCCCAATCGCCAATGGCACCGGCCGTTCGTCGTCGCCCAGCCACTCCGCCAGAGGACAGCTCCTGCTGGGAGGCTTCACCGCGTCGGCGCGGCAGTCCTCTGAAGCATATGGTGCACGTGGCGTCCCTAGTGGGTGTGCGCACGCCACCAAATACACGCTCAACTACCGCTGCCCGAAGGCAGCTACTACCGGTGGCCAACAACACGCCGGTAGCCGCCGGGGCCGCCACCCCACCGTCGTCCGTCTTTGCCATGACCCCGCCGTCAGGCGGCAAGGTCATCATCCGCTCCGCCACCAAGGCCCGAATGCGGGAGGTGGAGGCCGCCAAAGGCCCACCGCTGGGCTTCTGCGTCGCAACCCTTGCACGCTACATCTACTTCCTAGAGAAGGAGGTAGAGCGCCAGGTCGCGCACGCGAAGAAGCTCGCCATCGCCGTGGCCGCAGGAGAAGCCGCAGCGGCGGCGCGGAATGCGGAGATCTACACCGAGTTCCGTTGCTTCGAGGAGGGGCGTCTTGTGTGCCGGAGGGCAGCACTGGCAGGCAACGGACACGACTCCAGCAACTCGTCGGCAGGCTCCTCCTCCACTTGCTCTTACTGAGCGCGCTCGATTCTGCTGGAAGTGGTACAAAGCCCCTCCATAGTACTAGTATTTAGGGGCTATTTTGTTCAGTTCATCTAACTATAGATATGGTTGAACTGTACCACGTACTTTAAATTAGCTAGTATGTATAGTTTAACTAGCTATTTCAGTACGTGGTTGGCAACAATTGGGAAAAAGTTTGTTCGATTCAGCTGTCGAGTTGAACTATTTTGTACAAAGACCAATGGTTAATCTATGAATGAAGTCCATGTGTGCTGAATTTCAGTTGCAAAAGTGCACCGTAATAGTAATTTTGTTCCTGCGAAATTCAACAAATGCCAGTGCTACAATGTTGACAAATGCCAATGTTACTAGATCGACAGATGCCAATGCTTCCGATTTGACACATGGCAATTTACCCAATATGATAGATGCAAATCTTCCTGGATTGTCTGTACTAGGCACACGGGTCATATTAGAGAAACGTTTGCGATGACGCATTGCACCAATCCTGCGCGCCAATATTTTCACTTGGCTTACGGGCGAAGGAAAGATAGTTGTCGATCTGTATAAGGGTATTCAACCTGAACCGTTTGTGATGAGTGTTTATTCAGAGAAAACGATGATGGCTTTTTGTTTGCTATGTGAATTCAGAGATAAATACTTAGTTCATCAAACCATAGATTTCATTTAGTCAAGCTTTGACTTTACATTCATACAATCGAGATACAATATAAAGAAAACTAGTTGCGGCGGCGGCGGCGACGTCCTGCGGTGGCGTTCTCGTGCTCCGGGGCGAAGTTGTACAGTTCTTCAAATGAGACCAGAATGTTATGGACTTCACAATCAAAGAGCCGGTCGTCGTGCGATCGACAGGCGCGGGGCCGGGGGCGGCGTCTAGCGGCGCTGCGAGGAAGTTGTCGACAGCGGCATCCCAATCCGCTGAGGGGCCCGTGACAGGTGCAGGCGCGCGCACGGGGTCGGGCGCTGCATGTGCGGGCACGCACACTGGTACAGGTGTGGCGTGTGTAGGGGCGCGCACGAGGACGGGCGAGGGAGGAGGCGCTGCGCTTGCACATACACGAGCTCGCGCGGGACCACGGGGACCTCCCTGACGCCTGCGGTTTCCAGCGCTGCGATGATACTCGGCGACTAGCCCATCAATGCCATGGGGATGGTTGCTAGCGCGGGCGCGCGGATGGTTGCTGGCGAGTGCGTCAGGGCAACATCCGCTGCGGCATGCAGCTCTTCCAGGGCCATGTCCATGGCGTCCCATTTCTCTTTATGTTCTATCTCTTCCGACTCGGTGTCAACTTCACCAAACCGGAAGACTAGTGGCATATGATTCTTGTGCACCATGGCGTAGGTCGCCGTGGAGGTCTGAATGACGGAGGGGAATGGGAGGCGAAGATGTAGAGAGGATTGTGAGTGAGTGGGCAGTAAAGCCACCTATTAAACAGCGGCTTGGGCGCCATTGATGGACAGGTTGGAAGTGAGGAGGGCCGATACGATGGTCAAAGGGCTCGCTTCCCGATGAGCCTGCGGCGTACAGCCCGCACGCCTCCCGGTGAGCCTACGCAGCGGAGGCCAACTCGCACGCCTCCTGTCAACTCTAGCAGCTGCTCGCACGGCACCTCCTAAGCCCTAGCCAATAGAAGAGTGCGACGCTTGGCAGCACGTAAGTGCAGTAGAACGCCCACGGTTTGAAAATAATGCAACCGTTTCCGTGGAAACGTGACAGTTCTTTGTTCCAAAAAGATTTTGTTAGCTATTAATGTGTCCATCTTTTTCCAAAATGGACACGAAAAATACCACAGCATATTTATGCTATATCATGACGTCGTGCCCAATTTCTTGAATTGTGTGTCAGTTCTAGATTTACAATGACTTAACGTAATATTCTCAATGTTGGATCCAAAAGAAAAAATATATTAAAAAACGAGTCTCAAATAGGAAAACAAAATGATATGATGCCTTTATGTGCCATGTTCATGACAGCAAGCCAAGTTTCATGAATCTTCTGACGTGTTTTTTGATTTACATGATTTAAAACCCGAGTTTCTCAATGTTTCTCTCGCCTAGCCAAGACCCCGAGATGATTGAAATTCATTCCCATATCATGCATGGGACCTAAAGATGCATGCACACTAATATGGTTTTCTAACCATTTTGATGCACTGGACCTTGTGTTAGTAGTTCAAATTTGAATTATGCATATTAAATAATGCAAATACAAGTCAATTAATGTGTAAAAAGTCCAAACGAACCATGTATAATTTCATATTTTGGCACGACACTCATTTTGGTATATGTTGCCTCTGGAAATATATAGTTCGAGATGAGAAGGTGCAGCAGATGTCGATTCGCCCACAAAAGGTGACATGTTCCATATCGAAACCACAAAAGCTTCCCATGAGAAGCTTAGGTTTGTTAGAGGCTTGTGCCAAAACTTGTCGCAAATTGGATATTATTTTACTAGGGCACATATGAGCCAAACGGACCCTGAATAATTCCATATTTTAGCACGACCCAGCTATTGGTAAGTGTTCACTACAGATAAATCTTATTGCAATCCAAACATCGTCCTTTGTCGAAGTAACCTCTTTTTTGTTTTAAAACATTTTGAAAATCAAGTCTTTCACAAACAGTTCAACTTCATGAATCGTGTGTGATGCAGTACAAAACATCTTGGGCCAATCCTCATAAAGTCATAATGCATGGCTTAGGAAGGAAGCTTCGTCGGCTACAGTTCACCGCCGGCCAGTTTACCGCACGGACTCCCCAGAGCATTTTACTTCTCAATCGTCGCCGGTGAAAGATGGGGACGTGGATCCTCGTCATGAGGGAAACTTCAGCAACCCACTCTAGCCCGAGCGCGGCCGCATCAGCCATGAGGGTGCTCTCAAGATGCTTGAACGCGGCCGCTACCTCCAACAGGGCGGCTGCAGCAACCGAAAGGGCAGCTGCTGCAGCTGAGAGGGCGGCAGCAACAACCGCGACGGGGATAGCAAATGACGAGAATGGCACATCAGCTATCAGTTTCTCGGCGGTCGCCGTAGCCCTGATGGCGGACGCTCAGTCCCATCTCGAGGCCGCCCATGCCCATCTCGTGTCGGTCACTGCACAAATCACATCTGCCTTCTCCGACACCGGTCGACAACCCACGTCCAATGAGTTGGTAATCGCTGAGTGTGCTCGAGAAGGCATCCCTAGCCAAGATTGTGGCCATCCATGCCCAGAGCAAGGCCGCCCACGCCCGGCTCTGATAACCCACAAGTATAGGGGATCGCAATAGTTTTCGTGGGTAGAGTATTCAACCCAAATTTATAGATTCGACACAAGGGGAGCCAAAGAATACTTGAGAGTATTAGCAGTTGAGTTGTCAATTCAACCACACCTGGAGATTAAATATCCGCGGCAAAGTAATTAGTAGCACAGTAGTATGATAGTTTAATAGCAGTAGTGACAGTAACAGTAGTGGTAACAGTACTAGCAGTAGTTTTGTAGCAGTTTGGACAGCAGCAACAGTAATAGTAACTTAGCAAGAGCAATAAGTGAAAAGGTCGTAGGCACTGGATCGGTAACTCGTTGGATGATATTCATCATGTAACAGTCATAACCTAGGGGGATACAGAACTAGCTCAGTTCATCAATGTAATGTAGGCATGTATTCCGTAAATAGTCATATGTGCTTATGGAAAAGAATTTGCATGACATCTTTTGTCCTACCGTCCCGTGGCAGTGGGGTCCATAAGGAAACTAAGGGATATTAAGGTCTCCTTTTAATAGAGAACCGGAACAAAGCATTAACACATGGTGAATACATGAACTCCTCAAACTACGGTCATCACCGCGAAGGATCCCAAATATTGCCACTATGGGGTTGACGGATCATAACACGTAATAGGTGCATATGACTAGGCAAGATCGGATCAAGAACAGAGATATAGAGATGATAACATAAATGGTTCAGATCTGAAATCATGGCACTCGGCCCTAGTGACAAGCATTAGGCATAGCAAAGTCATAGCAACATCAATCTCAAAACATGGGTACTAGTGATCAAGCCCTAACAAAACTAACTCGATTACATGATGAATCTCATCCAACTCCTCACCGACCAGCAAGCCTACGAAGGAATTACTCACTCCCGATGGGGAGCATCATGGAATTGGCGATGGAGAAAGGTTGGTGATGACGAAGACCGAAGATTCCCCTCTCCGGAGCCCCAAACGGGCTCCAGATCTGGCCTCCCGATGAAGAACGGGAGGTGGCGGCGGCTCTGTATCGTGAAACGCGATAATTCTTTTTCTCTGTTTTTTCTCTCCGAATTTAGGAATTTATAGTGGCGGAGTTAGGGCAAGTGGGGCCACGAGGTGGGCACAACCCACTAGGGCGCGCCCTGGTGGGTGATGCTCACCCTGGCCCCCCTCTGCGGTGTATTTTGGCTCCAATAATTCTCATTTATTCTGAAATAAATCTCCAAAAAGTTTTGTTCCATTCCGAGAACTTTTATTTCTGCACAAAAACAACACCATGGTAGTTCTGCTGAAAACAGCGTCAGTCCGGGTTAGTTCCATTCAAATCATGCAAATTAGAGTCCAAAACAGGGGCAAAAGACTGAGGAAAAGTAGATACGTTGGAGACGGATCAACTCCCCCAAGCTTAAACCTTTGCTTGTCCTCAAGCAATTCAGTTGACAAACTGAAAGTGATAAAGAAAAACTTTTATGAACTCTTTTGTTCTTGTTTACATATATATGCTTAAGTAGCACCCAGGTTTTCAGCAAAGATTATGACTAACCATGTCAACAATAACTCTCATAAATTATATTTACTCATAACAATAACATAAGCAACTAGCGAGCAATAATAAGATATCTCAAACGCCAACACTTTGTCAAAACAATCATGATAAAATATGACAATAGTGGTATCTTGCTAGCCCTTTCTGAGACCGCAAAACATAAATGCAGAGCACCTCCAAAGTTCAGGCGGCGACTAAACATTATAATTCATGGTAGAAAAGATCAAGTCATGCTGCACCCAACATCAACTATACACAATGCATGAGGATGACAATAGTGCTCTCAGGTCGGGCACTTATTTGAGAAGGTGATGACTCAACATAAAAGTAAATAGATAGTCCCTTCGCAGAGGGAAGCATGGATTTGCAGCGGTGCCAGAGCTCAAAGTATAAAAAAGAGATAGATATAATTTTGAGAGGTGCACCCTTCCTGTCAACGTCACGACCAAGAGTTATCAATATCTTCCATGCTAAACAAATTAGCGGCGGTTCCCAAGCGGTAAAAGTAAAGGTGTACTCCCCCTCCACCAACAATCACACTCCACGGCGAGCCGCATCCACGGGTAACGTCCAAACCAACAACATTCCTGGGGGAGTTTTGTTTAATTATTTTTGATTTTTGATTTCGGGACTGGGAATCCCTAGTACCGCCCCTCTCGTGTAAGGACAAGTGAATAAACACTCATCATGAGAATAACCCGCTTAGCATGGAAGATACTGACCGCCCCCTGTCGCTTCATGAGCGGTCCAGGCACACAAAACAGATGTTCATTTGAATTTTTAGAGATGGCACATGCAAATTTACTTTGGAACGACAGGGCAATACCGCATATAGGTAGGTATGGTGGACTCATCTGGCATAATTTGGTTTAAGGGTTTTGATGCACAAGCAGTATTTCCTCTTAGTACAGGCGAAGGCTAGCAATTAGATTGAGAAGCGGCCAGCTAGAGAGCGAAAACGGTCATGAACATGCATTACATATAATCAACATTGAATACTAGCATGAGTAGGATATGGACACCATGAACATAAATATCATGAAGGCTATGTTGGTTTTTATTCAACTACATGCGTGAACATGTGCCAAGTCAAGCCACTTGAAACATTCAAAGGAGGATACCACATCATCATACCGCATCACAACCATTTTAATTCATGTTGACACTCAAGATAAATCATTATCCACTCCTAGCTACTTAAGCATGGCATGAACAACTATAATCTCTAATGGTCATTGCAAACATGTTTGATCATAATGAGCTGAATCAAGGGATACTAGGTTAAACATATTTACAAAAACAAAAACAAGTTGAGTTCATACCCGCTTTTCTCTGCCATAGTCAATTCATCAAATGTCGTCATTATTTCCTTTCACTTGCACGATCGAACGATAAGAAGATAATAATAGTGCAAGAGTGTCGTGGACTAAGCTGGAATGTGCAAGCATTTTATTCAAGAGGAGAAGACAAAGTAATATGGGCTCTTTGTTAGATAAACGATAATGCAGATGAGACCCACTCAACATTTTCATTGTGGTCTTCTCCTTGGTACGACTCAAATAAACAGAAAAGAATTTCAGAGAAACACACTGAAATATTTTTGGAGTTTTTGGTTTTTCATGAAGAAAGCAAATTAAATAAGAAAAACAGAAAACGAGAAAAACTATTTACATGGGAAAGCTCCCAACAAGTAAAAGAAGAAGCGAGAAATCTTTTTTTGGGTTTTCTTTTGATGCTACAATTAAACTAAGCTAGAAATAAAAACTAAAAAGAAGCAGGAAATATTATTTTTAGGTTTTCTCAAAGTTTTTCAAACACACAAGAAGAAAGCGAGAAAACAAATCAAGCATGGATAATACAGTGAAAGAGTGTGAACACCGACAACTGGAATGAAATGTGTGAACATGAATGTAATGTCGGTGGAAATACGTACTCCCCCAAGCTTAGGCTTTTGGCCTAGCTTGGTAATCACCAGCCATAGTAGCCATCCGGTCCCAAGTCGTAGTGAGGCGGAGGCGGCACCTGAGCATCCCACCCCTGGGGCTCCTCCTCAGCGGCTGCTAGGTTGTTTCGGTAAGCTATAATGGCATCTGGCATAATCCTGTATCCGTTCCTGGCAATAGGATCAAACAAAGCACGTGCAGGCAATGGAATAACATCACGTGTTTACTTGCTAAATACTAAGTTATAATGAATATCACGTGGAGACTCAGTTACATCAAGGAATTGGTGAGCCTGCAGTGTCTTATGATCAAGGTAAACTCAGGATAAGAGTAATCATGTGGGCGAAATGGGATTCTAAAGTGGTCCGCTAAACGAGTAGCATAAATACCACCATGTATCATTCCCTTAGTTTTGTTAAGATGTAAGCGTCGAGCAATAATGGCTCCCATACTAAAGGTGTGATCATCATAAAGTGCACGACGTAAAATAGCAAGGTCAGGAGCACTGAGTGTGCCGACCTTCTCCCTAGCGGTTAAACACTTAGTGATGACCAAAGCGAAATAATGCACTGAGGGAAACTGTAAACTAGTAGCAGTGGTGCTCGACACGCCTCTATCCTCACCCACGGTCAACGCGAGGAGAAAATCCTCAAACTCAGATGGCCTAGGTTCTCTCAGGTCCTCATCAGAAGGAATCAAGCATATGTTACAGAAGTTGGTTAACGACATTCTGTAAGTTTCAGCATAAAGATTAAACTCCACTTCAGGAGGATTGTTTCTCCCTAAATAATTAATGCTTTGCACAAAGGAATTTGTAAGGATGTGATATTGGTCACACTTAGCTGCGAGGAACTCGGTTAACCCGACATTTGCGACAAACTGAGCGAACTCTTGATGGAACCCGGCCTCCTCCATGAAGGCATCATGCGGCCATTCACACGGCCGCACCTCAACCTTTCTTGGGATGTGAAGGTCATTGTCCAATGATTCCCCAATGACTCCCTTGGCTTTTTCTTGGAGGAAAACTTCCTAAAGATTTGCATTTTATTCCTATAAAATTTGTGAAAAATTTCAGTCCACAAAAATTTTGTCGACAAAACTTTGTAAGATTGTTTGCAACTACTCCTAAGCATGCATAGAGGCCATATTGAGCATTCAAACTACTTAGAACTCTAAGAATTCAACATGCAAGCTCATCTACAGCAGCACCAAGAGTAGCTAATTATTCTAAAAATAACCCACTAAAACAAAAACTAATTGGAGCAATGGAGGAGTCACATACCAAGAAGCAATCCCTCCAAACAGTTTCGGAAACGGAGCTTCGAGCAAAGAGATCGAAATCCGCGGGTTTGAGAGCAAGAACACGAAAATGGTGGCTATGGCGATTTTTTTGCTCGAGGTAGGTGGTGGTGTGGGCTAAAGAGATAAGTGAGGGGGCACTCATGGGGGCCACAACCCACCAGGGCGTGCCTGGGGGTGCTGGCGCGCCCTGGTGTCTTGTGGGCACCAGGTGCACCCCCCTCTGGTGTTATTTGCACCAAAATTCATAAATATTCGGCAAAAAAATCGTGTTAAATTTTCAGGGCATTCTGAGAATTTTTATTTTTGGGTCATTTTGTATTTGCACGGAGAAAACAGAAAACAGGATAATCACGGCATTTTATTTTATTTGACTAACTAAAACAGAAAATAAAAGGTGGGAACAGAGAGTTGTGCTTACTAGATTCATCGCCTTCATACCTCTCAAAAATGATTCATTAATAAGGTTGATAAAGTCTTATTAACAACCACTTCCAATTATCATGAAACCGAAGAACTTTCGTAAAACACTAAGCTACCTCAATGGGGATGTGCATATCCCCAACAATAAGTATATCATATTTCTTTTTGGCAGTAGGAAGAGGTAATTGAAAACTTCCAATAGTAATGGTCGGAGATTCTTCAATAACATTTATACCATTCACTTGGAATTGTTTCTTCGAAAAGTGCACCGTATGCTCATTACCATTGATATGAAAAGTGACTTTGCTTTTATTGCAATCAATAACAGCCCCTGTAGTATTCAAAAAGGGTCTACCAAGGATAATCGACATGTTGTCGTCCTCGGGCATCTCAAGAATAACAAAGTTCGTTAAGATAGTAACGTTTGCAACAACAACGGGCACATCCTCACAAATACCGATAGGTATGGCCGTTGATTTGTCAGCCATTTGCAATGATATCTCAGTAGGTGTGAGTTTATTCGAATCAAGTCTTTTATATAAGGAGAAAGGCATAACACTAACACCGGCTCCCAAATCACACAAAGCAGTTTTGACATAGTTTCTCTTAATGGAGCAAGGTATAGTTGGTATTCCAGGATCTCCAAGTTTTTTAGGTACTCCATCCTTAAAGGAATAATTAGCAAGCATGGTGGAGATTTCATCTTCTGGTATCTTTCTTTTATTAGTGATGATGTCTTTCATATACTTTGCATAAGGGGCCATCTTCAAAATATCAGTTAAGCGGGTACGCAAAAAGACTGGCCTAATCATTTCAGCAAAGCGCTCAAATTCTTCATCATCCTTTTTCTTAGATGGCTTAGGTGGAAATGGCATGGGTTTCTGAACCCATGGCTCTCTTTCTTTACCATGTTTCCTAGCCACAAAGTCTCTTTTGTCATACCGTTTATTTTTTGGTTGTGAGTTATCAAGATCAGGAGCAGGCTCTATTTCAACAGCATTATCTGGTTCTACATCATTACTAGGTTGAGCATCATTGTGAACATCATTATTCTCATTTTCATTATCACTAGGTGAATGTTCACTACCATATTGAGTTTCAGCATCAGAAATAGAGACATCATTATTATCAGGAGGTTTCTGTGTCTCAGGTTCACTAGAGGTACGCAAAGTCCTATCATTTTTCTTTTTATTTTTCTTCTTAGATGGACTAGGTGCATCACTATTAATTCTCTGAGAGTCTTGTTCAATTCTTTTAGGATGACCCTCAGGATAGAGTGGTTCTTGGGTCATTCTACCTACTCTAGTTACTACTCTAGCAACAAAATCATGCATATTATTATTCATTTCATCAAGCAATTCTTTTTGAGACATAGCAACTTGTTCTAACTGAGTTTGAACCATAGAGGCATGCTTTCCTACACCTCTAACATCATTACTGATTCTAAATAGCAAGTCACTCAAGCGAGCAATCATATCAGAGTTATATTTCAATTGTTTCAGAACATGGGCATTGAAATGATCTTGCTTCATAATATAGTTATCAAACTCATATAAGCATTGACTAGGATGTTTATTGTGAGGGATGTCACTTTCATTAAACTTTAATAAAGAATTTACCTCTACCACCTATGGAGGTGGTGGTGTGTCAAGGCCATGTATTTCTTCAATAGGGGGCAAATTCTTAACATCCTCAGCTTTAATACCCTTTTCTTTCATAGATTTCTTTGCCTCTTGCATATCTTCAGGACTGAGAAATAAGATACCCCTCTTCTTCGGAGTGGGTTTAGGCGGTGGTTCAGGAAGAGTCCAATCATCATAATTCTTCAATATGTTATTCAATAATTCCTCAGCTTGTTCAACCGTTCGTTCCCTGAAAACACAACCAGCACAACTATCTAGGAAGTCCCTAGAAGCATCGGTTAGTCCATTATAAAAGATATCAAGTATTTCATTTTTCTTGAGACGGTGATCAGGCAAAGCATTAAGCAATTGGAGAAGCCTCCCCCAAGCTTGTGGGAGACTCTCTTCTTCAATTTGCACAAAGTTAAATATTTCCTGTAAGGCAGCTTGTTTCTTATGAGCAGGAAAATATTTTTCAGAGAAGTAATATATCATATCCTGTGGACTACGCACACAACCAGGAGCAAGAGTATTGTACCATGTCCTAGCATCACCCTTTAATGAGAACGGAAATAACTTAAGGATATAATAGTAGCGAATCTTCTCATCATGAGAAAAGAGGGTGGCTATATCATTTAGCTTAGTAAGGTGTGCCACTACAGTTTCAGTTTCATAGCCATGGAAAGGATCAGATTCAACCAAAGTGATGAACTCTGGGTGGACGGAGAACTCATAGTCCTTATCGGTAACAAAGATAGGTGAAGTAGCAAACTTAGGATCACATTTCATTCTAGCATTCAAAGTCTTTTCCTTATACTTGCATAGTAATTTCTTAAGATCGTCTCTATCCTTGCAAGAAAGAATTTCCCTAGTTATCTCTTCGTCCATAACATAACCTTCAGGTATCTTAGGCATTTCAAACTTAGGAGAGCTAGGACTAATAGGGGTTTCATAATTATCATCAGTTTCATAAGCTTCATCAGTTTCAGTAGTTTCATTCTCTTTAGCTCTAGCAATTTGTTCATCAAGAAATTCTCCTAGCGGCACATTATCATCAAGCATGGTACTAGCATCATCAATAGTATAATTCATAGCAGAGGTAGAATCATCAATAACTTGCGACATATCAGGATTACTAGCATGCGGTGGTGTTGCAAGCTTACTCATAACAGAAGGTGAATCAAGTGCAGAGTGTGATGACACTTCCTTACCTCCCCTCGTAGTAGAGGGAAAAATCTTGGTCTTAGTGTCCTTTAGATTCTTCATAGTGATAGATTGATATAAATCCCAAGTGACTCAACAAATATTGCTATGCTCCCCGGCAACGGCGCCAGAAAAAGGTCTTGATAACCCACAAGTATAGGGGATCGCAACAGTTTTCGAGGGTAGAGTATTCAACCCAAATTTATAGATTCGACACAAGGGAAGCCAAAGAATACTTGAGAGTATTAGCAGTTGAGTTGTCAATTTAACCACACCTGGAGATTAAATATCTGCGGCAAAGTAATTAGTAGCACAGTAGTATGATAGTTTGATAGCAGTAGTGACAGTAACAGTAGTAGCAGTAGTTTTGTAGCAGTTGGAACAGCAGCAATAGTAATAGTAAATTAGCAAGAGCAATAAGTGAGAAGGTCGTAGGCACTGGATCGGTAACTCGTTGGATGATATTGGTCATGTAATAGTCATAACCTAGGCCGATAAAGAACTAGCTCAGTTCATCAATGTAATGTAGGCATGTATTCCGTAAATAGTCATACGTGCTTATGGAAAAGAACGTGCATGGCATCTTTTGTCCTACCCTCCCGTGGCAGCGGGGTCCATAAGGAAACTAAGGGACATTAAGGCCTCCTTTTAATAGAGAACCGGAACAAAGCATTAACACATGGTGAATACATGAACTCCTCAAACTACGGTCATCACC
Organism: Elymus sibiricus; assembly: GCA_039707655.1. NCBI lineage: Eukaryota > Viridiplantae > Streptophyta > Magnoliopsida > Poales > Poaceae > Elymus > Elymus sibiricus. Next base: position 233,245,282 of record CM077669.1, on the reverse strand, counting down.
ACGAAGTATCCCAAATATTGCCACTATGGGGTTGACGGATCGTAACACGTAATAGGTGCATATGACTAGGCAAGATCGGATCAAGAACATAGATATAGAGATGATAACATAAACGGTTCAGATCTGAAATCATGGCACTCGGGCCCTAGTGACAAGCATTAGGCATAGCAAAGTCATAGCAACATCAATCTCAGAACATAATGGGTACTAGTGATCAAGCCCTAACAAAACTATCTCGATTACATGATGAATCTCATCCAACTCCTCACCGACCAGCAAGCCTACGAAGGAATTACTCACTCCCGGTGGGGAGCATCATGGAATTGGTGATGGAGAAAGGTTGGTGATGACAAAGACCCAAGATTCCCCTCTCCGGAGCCCCAAACGGGCTCCAGATCTGGCCTCCCGATGAAGAACGGGAGGTGGCGGCGGCTCCATATCGTGAAACGCGATAATTCTTTCTCTCTGATTTTTCTCTCCGAATTTAGGAATTTATAGTGGCGGATTTAGGGCAAGTGGGGCCACGAGGTGGGCACAACCCACTAGGGCGCCCCCAGGGGGCCTGGCGTGCCCTGGTGGGTGATGCTCACCCTGGGCCCCCTCTGCGGTGTATTTTGGCTCCAATAATTCTCATTTATTCTGAAATAAATCTCCAAAAAGTTTCGTTCCATTCCGAGAACTTTTATTTCTGCACAAAAACAACACCATGGTAGTTCTGCTGAAAACAGCGTCAGTCCGGGTTAGTTCCATTCAAATCATGCAAATTAGAGTCCAAAATCAGGGCAAAAGAGTGAGGAAAAGTAGATACGTTGAGACTTATCAGGCTTATGGCGGCCTTATCCAAAGAGATGGTGGACGAAGACTGCGAGGTGCTAGAGTATGTGGCGACGGATCCCATGGATCTCCTTACCCCGGAGGTCGTCGAGCGGGAGCCGGTCATCGAGGAGGCGGCGGAGATCGACGAATGCCACGCGGAATATTAGTCTCTGTCTAGAACGATGGTATTTTGTTATAGTAATGTTCAGGTCAACTAACTAATGTTTATTAGTTGCTTGATTAAGTAAGTGCGGGCAGTGCTGTAGGCTCTTTTGTGTAGTACTCAAATTTGCAAGTGTTGTTAAATTAAGCAATGACGTCGATGACCAATGTAACGAGGGAAATTCGTACCAAAATTTGCCTCCGTATCCCCATTTTCTCTTCCAAATGAAAATGAAGTGCAAGTACCATGTGCAATGTAGTATCCGATATCTTATGCCGGAAGCTTGGAGACCAAAATTTCCACGTTCAGTCTCTTCACACACGGGATCAACTATAGGATTCGTTTGGGTTGTTGAATATCTCACATAGTTATGGTAAAGGGACTGTGTCCAATGTGACTGTGCGCGCTACTTTTTCGCTGCACCGAACGAAATTTTGGGCTGCCGCGCAAATATCTACCTCCCCCGCCCCTCGTACCAACCAAAAGCCACACCCCCCCGCTTCCCCCTTCCTTTCCTAAGTTCAAACCTGCACAGCTTGCTTGCAGCGCCGCCTCCTCGCCGGTGACGCTCCTTCCTGCCGCTCGCCCTCCTCCATCTAGTCAGGAAATCCACACCTTCCCCAGACCCCTCCCCCTCTACCCCCTCCTCCATTCCACATGCCCCGACCATCGGCGCGACACATTCAACCAAAATCACCGGCCCACCCCCCACATAATCGCCGCCGAATGACATGGTGCGCGCAGTATAGCCAGGATCTCAAGGAGCACCTGGCAGCAGAGAAGCAAATCGCGACCGCATGCGCAGATGAGGCCGTGATGGCTTCCATGCGTGCCGACCCCCAGATCTTGGAGCAGCACATCGCCGTCGAGGCCACCGTCGACGCCTCACGCGCGGACGCCGCCACACGGTTGTCTGCTTTGAACAACAACTTGGTGTCTTATCTCGAGAGATCCGCTTTTGCCTTTGACGACGACTACGAGTTGTTTTCTCAGCGTGCCCATGCTTTCCTCAACCCAGAGCCGGCAGGTTGGTGCCTGGACAGGCTGAGGCCACTCACCACTACGAGGAGGGCACCCACGATGTGGAGGCCTCGCCCTCTTCCAAGCCCATCGTTATCGATATCTCCGATAATGAGGAATAGCTTGTTTTTTAGCTTAATTACTAATGACCCGTGTTCAGGTAGCTACGCATGTTAAGCATGTTTGCTTTACCTGTGGCATGTGCTGCTCCTGCCTTTCCTTAAGAAATTCTAGTGAAATATACAAGTAATGCTACTATGCAATCCAACCTTCTAGTATGTTCTATTGTCCAATGTGATGATCAATTAACTGTTTGGTTCATTTGTTTTGGTGATCATCTGCAATGTGATGTTCGATTATTGTTGGTACAATTTTGTATTGTTATGCATGTGAAACTTACAATTGCTACCTTTCATAGTTCTTAGCACGCTTGGCTTTTCCATGTGGCTTGAATTAATATGTTGGATCTACAATACGTTTATTTTTCATTAACATATTTTACTGATAGCATGCCAAATCTCACTTAAAACCTGATCAATATCTATCTTAAATGTGTTACAGGGGGAATAATGGGAGACAATGAAGTTTACCATCGAGGTTTGCACTTTCATGATCCTTTGGCTAATAGCACATTATTGTGCAATTGCAGGAACCATTCTAATATTTAGGTTTCTAATAATAATTTGGTCTTGCACATGTAGGTCTCACTGTAAGAGGTTTAGACCCACTATTCGACCCATTTTGCATGTGGGGAAATGATGTGTTCATGAATATCAGTCAAGTCAAGAAACTCAGAAAGATTGTTAAGATAAAGAAACTTGCGACAAAAAAACAACAAGCTGTTTGTCTGCACAATGAAGAAGACATCAGTGAACTATAGGATGGCACTATCGCTTTTACCTTGTCTTTTTTCCCTTTGTGACATTACAATTTTTTGAAACGAAATTTATGCATATCTTTGTTTGCAGTCCTTTCCAAAGCAATTCATCGATGTGTACGTCTCAAACCACATGTATGGTCAAGAGGCGAGGAAGGTATTCATACAGCACCCACGGTATAATCTTGAAGTCTTCCTCAAGAGGATGAAGGATGGCCGGGCAACCATCCATAGGCACTGGCATAAAGTTGCAAGGACCTTCGACATCAGCGAAGGCTCAATATTTGCCTTCCGCTTCAACAGTTTTCTAGACGAGATTCATCTGTCTATTTACCGTATATGATGCTATTTTCCGAAGGTTTTAGATGTTGCATGTGAAACTCGGTCATGTCGTGTAATTGGGTAGCTAGGTAATATATGCCTATATGATGTTGTACTCTGATGTATTCCAATTATGAAATCCTGGTTGCCGTAATACGAAATGAAATATATTGTGTGCTTGATATGAAGTGTCAATTTGTTTACTAGCTGGATTATAAATAATAGAGCAATTGGCCTGATTATTGTGGTTTCATATTGCAGACGGTTTGTCATAGAACACCGTGGGCGATTACCTCACCACACACGGTTCCTGGAAATTTGGCGAGTTGGATCAGTGAAAAATCACACACGACTTCCGGCCGTGAACTGTGTGCGTTAGAAGACAGATTCGCAAATGTTTTCACGTAAAACGTGTGTGTGATGGACAGCCCTATGCCAAACAGTTTCTTCTAGGAACCGTGCGTGATGGCCACCCCTAACACAGACGATATGATGCAGAAAATTGTGTGTGATGTAGAATGCGAACGGAAACGTACGTTTGGGATTCACTGTGTGGGATGCTAAGCACATGTCACACGACTTCCCAAAAATATCTATTTGTGATGGCCCCTCCAATCGCACACGACATATTTTTGCTCATTGTGTGTGACCGGGCGCAGCCATCGCCGACGGGTTTTTCGTGTCGTGTGGGATAGCCCCCCCTATCGCCCACACATGCAAGGCGACGGTTTGAGACTACGTCACAGAAAGGGGTTAAAACCGTTTGTATAGCAGGCGCCAGCACTAGTGGAAGTTGAGTGCAAGAAGGCAGAGAAGGGGTGATCACACACCATCATACATGGACAAACATAACATGGCATGATGGATGCAATGCATGAAGCAACACAAGTGAATCATCATGCAACAAAATAAAATGAACCAATACAAGACAATGATCATGATGCAACATTACTTATGCCGATCATAGTATCCACTCATGACAAGATGATTTATGGTAACAAAACATGGAGCGTCACAATTGGGATGTTACATCATTATGCGTTCAGTTATGTAGAACAGGTTGAGAACATCCATGAGCCGTCCACATACACTGAAGTCGATGTTTCCGGTGACCGCGAGAAGTGGATTGCTGCTATGTAGGAAGAGATGTACTGACTTGAGAAAAATGGCACATGGGATATTGTGCGCTTGCCTAAACAAAAGAAGACCGTTCGTTGCAAATGGATCTTCAAAAGAAAGAAAAGTTTGTCTCGTAGTGATCTGCAAGGTTTAAGGCAAGATTAGTGGCTAGGGTCTTCAGCCAGATACCAGGTATTGATTATAATGATGTGTTCTCTCCAATTGTGAAGCATAGTTTCATTCGTGCATTTTTTGGTATTGTTGCTATGCGTGATCTTGAGCTTGAGCAGCTAGATGTCAAGACTGCTTTTCTGCATGGAGATGGAGGAGGAAATTTACATGGACCAACCAGAAGGTTTCATAGTGTCTGGTAAGGAGAAACTTGTTTGCAAGTTAAAGAGGTCCCTATGGTTTGAAGCAGTCTCCGAGACAGTGGTATAAAAAGTTTGATTCGTTTATGATAGCCATGGATTTAAGAGGTCAGCATATGATAGTTGTGTTTACATTAAATTTGTTGATGGATCACCTATATACTTGTTGTTATATGTTGATGATATGTTGATTGCTAACAAGGGCAAGAAAGAAATCACTACTGAAAGTGCATCTAGCACTTAGTTATGTTTTGGTGTGATGGCAATATGGTTAGAGGATCTAATGTGAGTGAAAGTGCTAGTTATCGACTAGAGGGGGGTGAATAGGCGATTTTTATGAAAGTCTTCGAAACAATAAATGTATTCGAATAGAGCGGAAACGTAAACAGGATCAGGTAGGGATACAATCAAGAATCTAATATAGGCATGCACCACGGTGTACACATACAGACAGGTTAAGCTTTAACATCATGCACAATAAGATGAGTCGAAGATAAACTTAGACAGTACGAAGATAAACAGCAGGCATGAATGTCTTCAGGACAAGTCTTCAGTGATGAACAGGGAAAGGCTTCACAATACAGAACAGGAATGTAAGAAAGTGAAGGATAGAACCAGTTGTTTGACGAAGACACAGGATTTGTTGGACCAGTTCCAGTTGTTGTGACAACTGTACGTCTGGTTAGGGAGGCTGAGATTGAACTCAGAAGACCTCGTCTTCACCTTATTCCCCTTGAGCCGAAGTCACTTAGACAACGCCCAATCACTCTGGTAAGTCTTCAGGGGAGACTTTCGAAACCCGTACAAACTTGGTCACCCGGCGATCCACAGTGACTCTTGGATTGCTCTAGACCCAGACGCCTAACCGTCTGGAAGATCACAGTCTTCAAGTGTAATAAGTCTTCAGTTCTCTCAGAACAGAATGACTTCGGTGATGCTCAAACACTCTAGCTCTAGGTCTTTAGGTGTATCCTCGCAGGATGTGTCTCTCTCAATGTCTTCGAGGTGGGTTTCTCCAAAACGACAACAGCCGTATCTTTCTCTGAGCAGCCACCTTCACATGGTGAAGGGGGTAGGCTATTTATAGCCAGCGGGCAACCCGACCTGATATGACCGAAATGACCCTGGGTCAATGGCCAACCGACACGTGTCACAACGGTCAGATTTCAAACACACGTGGCAGCTTTACTTGGGCTACAAGTAAAGCTGGCTCAACCAACTCTGGAAGAGATTTCCTCTCATTGTCTTCGGTCGAAGACATAGGTATGGGCTGAGCATCACGTCAGCATCTGACTTCGATCACATCGACCCCACTTAACAGTATGGTGGTTCCTATGACTCGGGAAAGAAGAAACAAAACTTCCAAAAGACTTCGTCTTCGCGTTTCATTGTCTTCGGACGAATGTCTTCGCTTACCACCAATGGCTTCAGCCGTCATCAATGTCTTCGGACATTTTTGGGGGGTCGTCTTCGACGGCTAAACCGAAACTCCAGGGACTTCTCTCTGTGTTGACCTGTGAACTCGCACAAACACATTAGTCCCTCAACCACGTTTGTCTTCAATACTCCAAAACCAAACAAGGGTGGCACTAGATGCACTTACAATCTCCCCCTCTTTGGTGATTGATGACAAACTGGTTGAAGTTTTCAACGGGGATAAAAAATATGTGAAGATAAGGTTTTGAAGATTTGGATTACAAGATATAGAGAGCTCCCCCTGAAGATGTGCATATGAAAATTTTGCTTTGAATGCAAGTGCACATGGCAGGTTGTAGTTTGTGGAGATCTCCCCCTATACCTTGTAATCTAATCACTATGCTATAACAGATATGTCGAAGATAATGAAATGCATAATGAAAAATGGGCGTCTGCAGAATGGCTTCAAGCGCATAAAGTAACTTGAAGAAACGCCAAAGAGTATGGTAAACATAAAGTGCAGACGTCCATCAGGACTTAAGTTTTACAACCCAAAACAGCAAATGTTCAGAAACGAGAGTTGTAAACTTAGCAAAAATAGCACCCAACCCTTATTAGTAGACCCGTTTGAAGACTATCATCCAATGCTTCTCCCCCTTTGTCATCGAATGACCAAAAAAGGGACGAAGACATTGAAGAACTAAACGTCCCCAGCAGGTGTCGATGAAGACGGTGCAGCAGGGTCTTGGGGAGCTGGTGCAGAGGAGCGTGGTGCAGTGTCGCGACGCCGAGTCGATGGAGGCACAGAGGTGGCATCATCAGCTTCATCAGCGAGCCTGACGTTGGTGGAGGGAGCTGAAGAAGAGAAATCATTGTCTTCGAGGGATGGAGTCTTGCGCCATTTCTCCGCACTGGGAGGTGGTGCACCAAATCTGTAGCGGGGGTGAAAGCCATCTTCTCGAAGCTCATCCTCAGGGGCCAGCATGGTTAAAGTCCTCCATGAGCGGCGACTGGTTTCATAAGCCACAAAGGCATTCTTGGTGGCGAGGTTGCGAACATGATTGATATCTTGCATCATGGCATGCATCTGGCGCCGAGTCCATTCATGGTGCTTGTCTTGCCTTTGAATCATTGAAACAAGAAGTTCACGATCAGTGAGTGCACGCTCTCTTCTTGGCAGGCGTTGACGAGGCAGAGTGCTAGCAGTGGCTTCGGTGTTGGTAGCACCGGATCTTGGCTGACGAAATGCACCAATAAGTCTTGCCCTTGATGGATCAGAAGGAATGTGAAGACCTTCAATATCAGCAGTGCCACTAGTGCCTTCGACAATAGGATTCTTTCTCTTGGATGGATACAGATCTGCTAGCACAACTTCAATATCTGGAAGATAAACGCCATGGTTGCGAGCAGAAGGAAGAAACCTGGTGTTGGTGCTGTACTTGATGAAGCGCATGATCCAGGGAGCATATATCTTCGGCTCGAGAACATTGAAACCATTGGCAGCAAGGTTGCGAAGAAATAAGTCTTGAAGATTGAACCTGATGCCATATACAATGTTGTAGAGCAATGTCTTCAGAGGCCCTTCAATCTTGCGGGATGAGTTGTGCCCTTTAATCGGCCAGATGGTGTGCCGAAGAATGTGATAGATAGTCCTGGGCAAGTACTGAAGATCATCCACAAAGAATGAAGTGGGCAATTCTGCATCTCTAGCCAAAGGCTTCATCATTGTTAGCATCTCAGTCATGTTGGGTTCTTGCATTTGGAAGAGGCTTCGAGTGGCAATCTCATAGGCTTCAGAGCGAGGATCCAACTCTTCACTAGAGGCAACAAGTGGTGTTGCAGGAAAGAAATCCAGTGGTGAAGCAGTGATATGTTCATCTCTTATCATAAACTCAATCTGCCAGGTGTTCAAGTCACGACCGAAGCCAGAGATGTGAAGAGTTGCGTAGAACTGGAGAATGAGCTCTTCATTCCAGTCTTCATGGTCAGTGCAGAAAGGGAGGATACCCACATCGCGAAGACAATAATCCAGTGCTTGATCGAAACAGGGAAGACCTTTCATAGCTTCAAAGCTGAGATGTTTGTGGGGAAAGATCATGTTGTGACCATAGAGCACACACATGTAGTACTGACGTTGTGGAGCATTTCAGAACCTGTCAGACTGTATTCTTGCATGCTTGTATGGATTGCGTTCAGAGTTGAAGAAGGTGTTGTTCAGCCTGAACCTTTCCAACTCGAAGACTAAGGGTCTTGCTGGGCCAGACTGGCGAAGACATGGAAGACGCGGCATGGGGTTCATGACATTGGGGCGTCGATCAATATGGAACTCATACTATGGTCCCATCCGTGGTGGTGCAACAAGACGAGGCCATCGGATAGGAACCATCTCTCCTTCCCTATTGCGAGCCATCACAATGTTGTCCTCATTGTCTTCAGTTGATGGCGTGGCAGGGACAGGAGGTCCATCTGGGGAGGGGGCATTGACATCGCCCATAGTGGCATCGGCAGCAATGTCTTCGGTTGCTGTATTGTCTGTTGCAGGTTGGCTGGGAGGCACACCTTCAATCATTAGCACTCCTTCGACTGGTGCAGTCGGTGAAACTCGTACTTCGTCTTCAGGAATAGGAGACATGAGAGCTCGAGGACCTCGACGAAGACGTTTTAGTGGGGAAGTGCGGGTGGTGGTTTCAATCTCCTCTGGAGCAAATGGAGATTCTGGTGAGGCTGACACGGGTGGGAAGAAAGGTGGTGATGGTGTACCGGGTTCAGCTTCAGGTACATCTGGCCGGAGGGGAGTCCCAATATCCACAAAGTCACTTGTTGGCGGTGGGGAGGAAACCATGGGCGCATCCACCTGTGGAACGTGTTCTGGCTCAACATTGGCTTCAGTACCAATGTCGTCATGAGCAAAGTCTTCAGCTGCTTCAGTGTCTTCAGCAGCTGGGATATCTTCTGGTTTCTGAGTCTCTGTGGAAGCAGACTCATGCAGAACAACTCTTCTTTCTAAGTTTTCTAAGGCGAGAGGAGCCACTGAGATTGGCCTGATGAGCAGAGGCTCTTGTTGAGGAGCGGGAGTTGATGACGGAGCAGTAGGGGGTACTAGTGTTTGGTCTTGAGCTGGCTCTGAAGACTTTGCTTTTCTTGTCTTCAACCTCTTCGGAGGTTGTGCTTCAGAGGCAGCTTCCTTGCGCTTCTTGGCTTCAGCTTCAGCTTTCTTGGTCTTCTTGCTATCAGCAGCAGAGGGAGATGGAGGTGCACGAGGACTAGAGAAGCCAGCTGGAAACTCAATGCCACGGCGCACAGACGGTGTGGGAGAAGGCACATCCGAAGACATCGAAGCTTGCCTGGAGCGTGCAATGACTTCGGGAGCAAGTGCAGGCTGACCAAGTGACTTTCTCTTCAGCATGTCATTGTGAGCTTGGACCATAATGGCAGTCTTCCGCTTGAGGCGCGCAAGGGCGCCCTTGACAGCTTCACATCGCTTCTCGAATGCAGCCTTGAGATCTGTCATCATCAGCTGATATCCCTTGATCTGCTCGGCGGTGAGTCTGTGCACATTTTGCTTGAATAGCTCTTTTTCATGGTTGATCTTGGCCTTCATTTACTTGGCCTTCTGAGCCACAGTCAGTTCCTCGTTCACAAGTCCTTGGAACGTGACACTCAGGCCAATTGGGAGCTGAAGTGCATCAATGCTGAGGGAGGGATCGGCGAACCATTCATCAATGAAGTGTTCAAAGATGACAGGATCAAACAGAGGTAAGTCTTCAAGCCTTTTGGCTTCCTCTTCTTTCTGCTGGATGAGCCTAGCTAAGGCTTCATTGTCGAACTCATCGTCAGACAGTTCAATCATATTTGTTGCATCCATTAGTGACAGAGTAGGCTTCGGACCTCTGGAAGCAACAGCTTTCCTTTTCATGTGCCTATGAAGGCGATCTTCTTCCTCAGGCTCTTCTGGATTATCAGTGGGAGACCGTGAAGCCTGAGGAGAGTGGACATATGGCTTGGGAGGCTTTGAAGCCTTGGGCTTTGATGATTTTGACTTCTTCAGAGGCTTCGGCCTTGGGGCTGGTGGATGCTCTTCATCATCATCATCCGAGTCAGACTGTGTAGGATCTGGGCAGCCAAGAACGCTCGATGGATGAGGATTGCTGGGCATTGGGGGCCTGAGCATGCACGGATAAAAACCCATATTGATGGCTTCTGCCTTTGTCTTCGGATGAAGATTTCTGTATACAATATCTATCCATGGTGCCTTCTTAGCACATTTTGCAGCATACTCAACAGTCACAAAGTGGTAATTCAACCATTCCTCACTCCAATATCTACGAATCCATTGGATTCGATTCTTGCTCTGTGTGTATGTTTCCTCCTCATCTGACTTGTATTGCTCATAAAGTGCTGGAGGAAGATCTTTAGCTGTATTCTTTCGTCTCTGCTTCCCTCCCTTCTTGACTGTATTGTTATCAGCCATTGGCTTCAACAAAGGCTTCGGCAAAGGCTTCACAGGAGTGAGCAAGTGTGAGCACGCACCAGAGGATTCCAGATGAAACTGCAAGTAGTCTGCAAATGAATTCTGACTATGAGATCCAAGCGATTCTGCTGCGGACATGTACCTGTGAAAGAGTTAGAGACGCGAGGGAAGAGGAGAGGTCATATGCATTCTCAGAAGATTTGGAATATAGCACTGTGTTTAGAAGACATTGACCTTTTACTGAAGACATTCACTTCTATAGCTTATATGGTGATTTCAGATTTGTACAAGTCCAAGGAATCGTACAAGTGAGGAATCAAACCAATCTTAAGACCAAAAGTGAAAGTATTTGGCAAAATAGAGATCTAGATCTATATGCGGTTGAGGTGAAAGTGAAGAAACAACAACCGACTAATTTCAGTAGAAAGTTTAGATCAAACATGCGGTAAGAAGTAGCTTTTTATTTACCGCAAGGAAGAACGTGACGAACAGCTCAACGAGGCAGAGAAGCCAAGCGGTTCGATCTGCCTCACCCTAACTTGGTGGAGGCAGACAGCTACGGCGGCGGCGAGCGGAGGATGAACGCGGCCGGCATGAGTACGTCGTCGGAGAAGGCGTGGCAGCTAAGCACTTCGTCTCCGGTGGCGATGGAATCCAGCGACGGCGCTAGGGTTTTGAGCACGTGGGTGGCGGAGGAAGGGGAAAGTAATAATGGAAGGGGGTTAACTTGTACTTATAGGGTGTGGAAACCGCCGAACAAGTTGGACGGATATGCCCCTGACTCCTCGGTTTATGTGGACATGTGGCATACATGCAAACCACCTGACAACCCACTACCATAATCGAAGCGGTGGCGCGGGAGTTGTTTGCTAATTATGTGGAGACAGTTGAGATTTGAGAATTAACTATGTGGTTGATTTGTCTTCAGCTGTCAAGGACACAGAGAAGACAGTCAACATGTGTCAATATAGAATGCATATGACTGGATTAGAACAGATTTGGACGAGGAAGAATAGAAGCGAATGTCGGGTCTGATCACATTTGCCTAGGAAAAAGTTGAAGACAAAGCTATAGGACAAATACTGTATAGGACAAAGCTCTAATCCAAATGTAGATTTGTAAATATTTTTCAACTGAAACACATATAAACTTTGTTCCGAAGACATTCAACTCTCGAAGACATGTGAAGAAGATGAGATAAAAGGCAATTAGTTGAAAAGAAGCAATGTCTTCGAGTTTGGTTGGTGGCGTTACCCACCGTATAAGAATGTTTGACTCAGACACGGCGCACAATTATCGTGGCGCTCTGAAGTCATATTCTTCGTTAATGTATTCACACTCAGATTGTAAGTCTTCATGAATTGAAGACATTCGTTACTTCGTGTGTTGTGCATCAAAGTCATCAACATGCATAAGCGTTATGATGTATTCCCATTCAAAGGACATTTGAGGATTCTAAGATATTTAGCTCACACCGCAACTTGCAAAACCTCTTCTCATCCAAAGGCTTCGTGAAGATATCTGCCAGTTGATCTTCAGTATCAGCATGCTTGATGTTGATGTCACCCTTCATCACGTGATCTCGAAGGAAATGATGTCGTATCTGAATGTGCTTTGTCTTCGAATGATGTACGGGGTTGTGGGAGATCTAGATTGCACTCTCATTGTCGCAGTAGAGAGGTACATGCTTCAGGTTGATGCCGTAGTCCTTGAGTGTCTGCTTCATCCAGAGAAGCTGAGTGCAGCATGCGCCAGCAGCAACGTATTCGGCTTCGGCAGTGGAGAGTGAAACACAGTTCTGCTTCTTCGAAGACCAACACACTAGAGATCATCCCAGAAAGTGACAAGTGCCTGATGTAGACTTGCGATCAACTCTGTCGCCAGCGAAGTCAGAATCTGAATAGCCAATCAGCTCAAACTTCGAACCCTTTGGATACCATAATCCTAGTGTTGGGGTGTGAGCCATATATCTAAGTATTCGCTTCACAGTAAGGTGATGCGACTCCTTTGGTGCCGCTTGAAATCGGGCGCACATGCAAACACTAAGCATTATATCTGGCCTAGATGCACATAAGTACAACAAAGATCCAATCATGGAGCGATATACCTTCTGATCGAAATCTTTACCATTTTCGTCACTGCAGAGGTGTCCATTGGTAGGCATTGGCGTCTTGTAACCTTTGGCTTCGTTCATGCAAAATTTCTTGAGGCGGTCCTTGAGGTACTTCTCCTGGGATATGAAGATGCCATTTGGTTGTTGTCGAATTTGAAGCCCTAGGAAGAATTTTAGTTCTCCCATCATCGACATTTGATATTTTTCTTGCATCATATAAGCAAACTCATCACTGTATTTGATGTTAGTACAGCCGAAGATAATGTCGTCCACATATATTTGGCATACAAACAGTTCATCATCATAGGATTTAGTGAAGAGAGTGGGATCGAGTGAACCAGGTTTGAAGCCTTTCTTCTTGAGGAATTCCTTGAGTGTGTCATACCAAGCTCTTGGTGCTTGCTTGAGGCCAAAGAGTGCCTTGTTGAGCTTGAAGACTTTGTCTGGATGCTTTGGATCTTCAAACCCTGGTGGCTGAGCAACATATACTTCTTCCTCAATCTTACCATTGAGGAATGCACTTTTGACATCCATTTGATATAAGTATATGTCATGATGGTTAGCATAAGCAAGCAGTATACGTATGGCTTCGAGTCTAGCGACAGGTGCAAAGGTTTCACCGAAGTCAATACCCTCAACCTGTGTGTAACCTTGGGCCACAAGTCTGGCCTTGTTTCTGACGACTTGACCGGACTCATCTTGCTTGTTGCGGAAGATCCACTTGGTACCGATGATGTTGTGCTTCCTTGGATCAGCACGCTTTACAAGCTCCCACACATTGTTCAGCTCGAACTGGTGAAGCTCTTCCTGCATGGCTTGAATCCATTCCAGTTCCTTGAAAGCTTCATCTACTTTGGTGGGTTCTGTGATAGATACAAAAGCAAAGTGCCCACAAAAGTTAGCCAGTTGAGTAGCTCTTGAGCGAGTAAGTGGACCTGGGGCATTTATGCTGTCAAGCATTCTCTCAATTTGGACATCATTTGCCACACGTGGATGAGCAGGGCGAAGACTTTGTTCGGGCTGCTGAGTATTGTCTTCATCAGCAGCATTGTCTTTGGGTTCTGCATTGTCTTCGCACTGAGTAGATGGAGGGATGATGACTTCTTCTACAATCACAGGTTCTTCAGGCACAATTTCTCTAGTGCCCATCAGTCGAATAGCTTCATCAAGAGGTAGTTCATCTAGCACAGGAGGTAGGTGCTCTCTTTGCGAGCCATTAGTTTCATCGAATCGCACATCTACAGTTTCAACAACCTTGTTGTGAAGGATGTTGAAGACCCTGTAGGTGTGCGAATCCTTTCCATAACCAAGCATGAAACCCTCATGTGCTTTCGGTGCAAATTTAGAAGTGTGGTGTGGATCCCTTATCCAGCATCTTGCACCGAAGACTTTGAAATAACTTACATTGGGTTTCTTACCAGTGAGAAGCTCATATGATGTTCTCTTGAAGAACTTGTGAAGATAAACTCTGTTGATGATGTGACATGCAGTATCAATGGCTTCAGGCCATAGCTTCCGTGGTGTCTTGTATTCATCAAGCATGGTGCGAGCCATCTCAATAAGAGTTCTATTCTTGCGCTCCACGACACCATTCTGCTGAGGAGTATATGGAGCAGAGAACTCATGAGTGATGCCAAGGATATCAAGAAAGGTGTCTAGGCCTGTGTTCTTAAATTCAGTGCCATTGTCACTCCTGATGTGCTTGATCTTGATGTTGTAGTTGTTCATACACCTATTGGCGAAGCCCCTGAAGACATCCTGCACTTCAGTTTTGTAAAGAATGATATGCACCCAAGTGAATCGAGAATAGTCATCAACGATCACGAAGCCATATAGATTTGAAGTGGTAGAGAAGGTGGAATAGTGAGTACGACCAAATAAGTCCATGTGTAGCAGCTCAAAGGGACGTGAGGTCATCATGATTGTCTTCGAGGGGTGTTTGGCCCTGGTCATCTTCCCGGCTTCACATGCACCACATAGGTGGTCCTTCTTGAACTTGACACCCTCAACGCCAATGATGAGCTTCTTCTTGGCGAGTGTGTGCAAGTTCCTCATCCCAGCATGCCCTAGCCTTCTGTGCCATAGCCAGCACTCCGAAGCTTTTGCTAGAAGACATGAGGCAACCTGTGGTCCTGCAGAGAAGTCTACCATGTACGAATCACCTCTTCGAAAACCTCGAAGACTTTGGTTTTGTCAGAGGCCATTAGTACCACACATCGAAATTTGCCGAATATGACTAGCATATCTAAGTCACAGAGCATTGAGACAGACATCAAGTTGTAACCAAGGGATTCGACAAGCATGACGTTTTCCATGTGCCAGTCCCTTGAGATAGCAACTCTACCTAGCCACAGTACTTTACTGCTGCTCTTGTCAGCAAAGACGATGTGATCTTTTGTTGGAGGTCGAAGAGTTTGCTCCATCAATAGGCTTCGATTACCAGTCATATGACTTGTGCATCCACTGTCCATAATCCATTCGGTGGCATTGGATTTGTCTTCCTGCATTGAGAATTAGTCGAGTTCACCAAAGCATGTAAGAGTAACAAGCTAAGATGAAGATATAGCAGAAGACAGTGGTAAGCATTCTGAACGAGGTATGCATTAATTCTCTTGCATTCAGACAAGAATGTTTTCGGGTCTCCAGAGTTGATCTTCGGGATAGGCTTCTTCCTATCTGGAGACCCGATGCTGCATAGAAGATATTAGTTCTTCTTAACCACCCACATGCGAAGGGGTGGCCTAGAAGCAATGAGACGTAAGGCAGCATCAGAGAATTTAGGCAAAGATGCCCTAATAGTATGTTTCACAGGAGGGTTTGTGTACTCAAATGAATAAGCAGAGAAGTTCTTGGTTGGATGAACATAGCGGTTCATGCCATTGTATACATATTCATGAGTCATATGAGTCTTTTCCTGCGAAACAGAATGGTTAGTGCCAACATATGAAGACTTATGTCTTCTCGAAGACATTGATCTAGAGTTTGTCTTCTTCTTGGGATATGTCGTCAAGACATTCACGCGAAGCTTCTCAAGAAGACATTTGGGAACCCAGATCTTCTTCATAGGAGAACCATTCTTGCAGTTAGTTTCCAATAAATCTGGCAAATACTTCACCATTTTGACATTTGAACAGTTTATAATTGGAATCAAAGGATTCATCAATAATGAGAGGATTCGCACAGTTGAAGCCTGATAATGTGGAAGGGTCGACTGAAGGACCTTTCGCAGCAACCCATGTGGTTTTGGGGTATTGCTCAGGTGTCCAGTAGGATCCATCAACATTGAGGTTTCTTTCGAAACCAACACCCTCTTTCCTAGGGTTTTTGTTCAGGATAGTCTTCTTCAGGACATCACAAAGAATCTGATGTCCTTTTAGACTCTTGTACATGCCAGTTTCAAGCAAAGTCTTCAACCTGTCATTGTCATCAGTGATAGCAGTGGCTTCCTCAGATGAGGGGTTAGTTGCCACATATACAGTTGAAGATAAAGCATTTTCAGAAGCATTTGAACATTCAACAGTTGAATCATTAGCTTCACGTGCAATACACTTTAAGGATGGAGCATCAAATTCATCCTGAGCGGTACTGATCTGCTCTACTAGGAGTGAGTCGTTTTCCTTCCGTAGGTCATCATGTGCTTCCCTCAACTTTTCTAGATCAATCTTCTTCCGAAGATATTCAAGAGAAAGCTTTTCATGATCAGTTGAGAGGGCATCATGACGACTTTGGAGATCCTCAAACCTTGAACGAAGACTACGCATGTCTTCAGCCATAGTTTCGTTCAGACTCATCTCTTCGCGCAACAGGTCATCACTTTTTTCTAAAGTGGTTTGCATTTTCTCCATGGCATGTTGTTGCTTGGTGGCAATTTTTACAAGTTTAGCATAGCTAGGTTTCTTGTCATTATCAGATTCAGCTTCAGATTCAGAGTCATGATGTGAGGATTTTGAGGATACCTTGGAGGCTTTTGCCATGAAGCAGTAGGCCGGAGCAGCATCATCATCACTGGCTTCGGTGAAGAAGGAGCCATTGTCTTCGGGTTCGAAGACAGACGTGGAGAGATATTCCGAAGCCATTGCTAGTCCAGCTACTTCAGCGTCAGATTCCTCCTCAGATGCTTCCTCACCCTCTGAACCAAATTCGGACTGTGAATCCATCTCCTTTCCGATGAAAGCATGTGCCTTGCTAGATGAACTTTTCTTGTGTGATGAAGACTTTGCAGACTTCTTCCTTTTCTTGTCATCGGAGTCATAGTCCTTGCTCTTCTTCTTGGATTCCTTCTCCCATCGAGGACAATCAGCGATGAAATGGCCAACTTTCTTCCACTTGTGACAGGTTTGCTTCTTGCTGTCTCTTGAAGACATTTCACCAGACCTCTTGGAATCACGCTTTGAAGATTTTTCATAGCGCTTTGACTTGGCAAACTTTCGAAACTTCCTGACAAGCAGAGCGAGTTCTTTTCCAAAGTCTTTAGCACCATCCGAACTGCATTCAGAGTTGTCTTCGGATGACGACACAGCCTTGGCCTTCAAGGCACGAGAACGACTGTAACTAGGCCCGTAGATATCCCTCTTCTCAGCTTGTTGGAACACGTGTGTGTTCAATCTCTCGAGGATATCAGCGGGATCCAAACTCTTGAAGTCAGGGCGCTCTTGGATCATGAGTGCGAGAGTATCAAAGGAACTGTCAAGTGATCTGAGTAGCTTCTTCACGACTTCATGTTTGGTGATATCAGTGGCGCCAAGTGCATTCAGCTCATTTGAGATGTCGGTGAGTTGATCAAATGGGAGCTGAACGTTTTCGTTGTCGAGTCTCTTGAAGCGGTTGAACAGGTTGCGAAGCACATCAACACGAGAGTCTCTTTGAGATGAGACACCTTCATTCACTTTGGACAGCCATTCCCAGATTTGCTTAGCAGTGTTAAGTGCACTCACACAGCCATACCGTCCTTTGGTCAGATGACCACAGATGATGTTCTTGGCGGTGGAGTCCAGTTGTGCGAACCTCTTCACATCAGCAGCAGTAACACCTTCGCCAACTTCGGAAATGCCCGCCATGACGACATACCATAGGTCGTTGTCAATGGCTTCGAGATGCATGCGCATCTTGTTCTTCCAGTAGGGGTAGTCTATGCCATCGAAGACAGGGCACGCAGCGGAGACCTTGATTATCCTGCAGTCGACATAGCTAAAACTCCACGGTGGTTAAACTGAAACACAGAACAAGGGAGTACCTTGCTCTGATACAAATTGAAAGTGCTAGTTATCGACTAGAGGGGGCGTGAATAGGCAATTTTTATGAAAGTCTTCGAAACAATAAATGTATTCGAATAGTGTGGAAACGTAAACAGGATCAGGTGGGGGATACAATCAAGAATCTAATCTAGGCATGCACCACAGTGAAGACATACAGACAGGTTAAGCTTTAACATCATGCACAATAAGATGAGTCGAAGATAAACTTAGACAGTACGAAGATAAACAGCAGGCATGAATGTCTTCAGGACAAGTCTTCGGTGATGAACAGGGAAAGGCTTCACAATACAGAACAGGAATGTAAGAAAGTGAAGGATATAACCAGTTGCTTGACGAAGACACAGGATTTGTTGGACTAGTTCTAGTTGCTGTGACAACTGTACGTCTGGTTAGGGAGGCTGAGATTGAACTCAGAAGACCTCGTCTTCACCTTATTCCCCTTGAGCCGAAGTCACTTAGACAGCGCCCAATCACTCTAGTAAGTCTTCAGGGGAGACTTCCGAAACCCGTACAAACTTGGTCACCCGGCGATCCACAAGGACTCTTGGATTGCTCTAGACCCAGACGCCTAACCGTCTGGAAGATCACAGTCTTCAAGTGTAATAAGTCTTCAGTCCTCTCAGAACAGAATGACTTCGGTGATGCTCAAACACTCTAGCTCTAGGTGTTTAGGTGTATCCTCGCAGGATGTGTCTCTCTCAATGTCTTCGAGGTGGGTTGCTCCAAAACGACAACAGCCGTATTTCTCTCTGAGCAGCCACCTTCACATGGTGGAGGGGGTAGGCTATTTATAGCCAGCGGGCAACCCGACCTGATATGACCGAAATGACCCTGGGTCAATGGCCAACCGACACATGTCACAACGGTCGGATTTCAAACACACGCGGCAGCTTTACTTGGGCTACAAGTAAAGCTGACTCAACCAACTCTGGAAGAGATTTCCTCTCATTGTCTTCGCTCGAAGACATAGGTATGGGTTGAGCATCATGTCAGCATCTGATTTCGATCACATCGACCCCACTTAATAGTACGGTGGTTCCTATGACTCAGGAAAGAAGAAACAAAACTACCAAAAGACTTCGTCTTCGCGTTTCATTGTCTTCGGACGAATGTCTTCGCTTACCACCAATGGCTTCAGCCGTCATCAATGTCTTCGGACATTTTTGGGGGGTCGTCTTCGACGGCTAAACCAAATCTCCAGGGACTTCTCTCTGTGTTGACCTGTGAACTCGCACAAACACATTAGTCCGTCAACCACGTTTGTCTTCAATACTCCAAAACCAAACAAGGGTGGAACTAGATGCACTTACAGTGAGCTGCTATAGTTTATCTCAGGTAATTGATTCCATGCAGTTCTCGGTGGAGGTGTGTGACCCCCCAATTTAAAAAGATCAAAGGCGTGGTTTTTCCGACGACTCGAAGGTTTTCGTTTTGGGTCAATTTGAGTCGTAGGGAATACCTCACTATCAAGAGGGGTCATCGTGGATGTGTGTTGTGTGGGAATGCCTCCTAGTATTTCATTTCAGCCTTCCTACCACTCCTTTTATTCCACTGGGTCAGTTCGTGTCGTGCTCGGGTGCTCTGAGTTGCCAAACAAAAACCTTCTGGACACCCCATGTGCACGGGGTCTTTTGACCCCCGTGCGCACGGGATACCGCGAGGCTCTCTGGGTAGCCCGTGTGCGTGGGGTCTTTTAACCCCCCGTGCGCACAGGGTACTGCACCAGCTCTGAGCACCCCGTGCACACGGGGCTGACTTAGCCCGTGCGCACGGGGTCCAACAGTTACTTTTCCCCTCCCAGCCAAGAACACTATAAAAGGACCCCTTCTTCCTCCTCCATACCTAACCCTAATGTCTTGTTGAGCTCCACCATTGCTACACCTCATTTTGCTCAATACTCTCAATCCCTTCACCCAAACTTGTTGATACTTTCGGGATTCGGAGAGCAAGACCCGGTCTACACTTTGACCAAACCAAATTCGTGCTCCCCACAACATTTGTTCACCATTGATTTGTTAGTCTTGGATCTTGGGCTCCTAGGCAGTTAGAGCTTCCTCCGGAAGCTTCCTTTCTTGTGGTGTGCTCCGTAGAAGTTTGTGGTCGTCTTCAAGACAAACCCCGAGTGATTCAAGGCTCATCCATTGGGGGTGACTTGAAAGAGATACGGTGAGCCTTCTGTGGCGTTCCGCAAGCTTCGGCTCCGGTACCGCTCTAAACGGAGAGTAGCTCTTCCCCAAGGAAGAGTGAACTTCGGGATAAAATCCGGGTCCTCGTCTCACTTGTAGTTAATCCTTTCCCGCACTTTACCTTGCTTTGTATACTTGTTGGCTTGTTACTTATCTTATTGCCTAGCATATTTAGTACACCTTGTGTTTGTCTTATAGGTTGTGTTCACCTAGTTGCATATCTAGTGAACCCTATTAATCCGCATATCCCTAAAATTGACAAACAAGATTAAAATTTGTAGTCTCCTATTCATCCCCCCTCTCTAGTCGACCGTATCGATCCTTTCAATTGGTATGAGAGCCTCGTGCTCTATTATAAGGTTTTACAACCTTAGAGGATATGTCCGACGATCAAGTGGTGGGGGGTCTCCCCGCGGCTGCGGGACTTGGTGAAAATCAAGGTCCTCTCACAGCCGAGGTGGTCATACCTCAAGCCGTTGCTCCTATAGCTCCCAACCCAGTTTCCCCCTTAACAGCGGCAGATGTCCTTTCAATGTTTGCGGATCTTAAAACTGCAATGTTGAGAGAAGTTTGTTCCTCGGTTATGGAGGAAATTGATGTGCGCTTAAAGCCATCATCATCCACATCAAACTCATTTAATCCAAATGAGGTCTTTGATGTGGATGACTCAAGGGAAACCCTTGCATCACCGGTTCGCACTCAAGTTCCTAGGTACAATGCCACGGAACCTTTTTACTCACCACAATCCTTGCAACATCCTCGCATTAATCCTGTTAGGCCTCCGCCCCCTTTGAAAGCTAATGTGTTTGCTAAGTGGAAGCTAGATATGGAGTCTCACATTCGAAGTGCATCTACGCAATTATGGTCGATTGTGGTCAACGGTTTCAATCCGAAGTACCCAAGAAATCTCACTCCAAGGGAAGCTGTTGATGATCAACTCAATGCAACCGCCCACAACATCTTGCGTAATGCTGTGACCGAAGACTATAGTGACTCCATTGCTCTTCTCAAGACCGCGAAGAAAATATGGGATTGACTTGAGGAGGCTCTTGAGGGTGATGATGCAATTCGAAGATCTCGATTGGCCTTGCTCAAGCGAGAGGTAAATTTGTTCGTAAGAAATGATGGTGAGACCGCGGATGATGTTTATCGAAGGTTGAAGTCTCTTGTGCTAAACCTGAGAACCTATGGATGTGAACGGGCTAACGATGGGTTCATCAAAGACAAGTTCATTGATGCAATGGTTCTAATGGAACACACCATGGTGATGATGATCCATCAACGCCCGAACTACCACAAGTTGACAACAACTCAAGTCGTGTCTACCTTCTCCACCCATCTGCTTTTGGAGACCAAGTCAAAGAAGACATATGCAATAGCTCAAGCCACCAAGAACTCAAATCTTGCCTTGAAGGCCAAGAAGGCAATTTCCCAAGCTAGAGAAGAAGATGTGCTTGAAGAGTGCGGTGAAGATGATAGTGAGAATACTTGTCCATCCAATGACTTTGCGGAAGACTTGGCTCTCTTAGTCAAGAAATATTCAGGCACCATGGCCAACAAAGGAAAGAATCTTCAAGGAAGTTTTGGGAGAAGAAAGTGCTACAACTGTGATAGCCCAAGATACTTTGTGCATGATTGCCCGTATGAGAGACGTGAAGACAAGTCCGAGAAGCTTGTGCTCAAAAAATAAGAAATTCTCAAAGTTCACCAAGAGGAAAGATGACAAGGCACTTGTTCATGAAGAATACATGTCAGGAAATGAAGATGACGGTGATGATGACCCAGTTGGCATGGCTGCCATTGCCTTGCATGCTACTAACTCATCCGCATACACCGGTCTCTTCGACTCTCCAAATGAGGACAACCCCTTCACTCATCGATGCTTCATGGCTAAAGAGGTAAAAACTAAGTCTAAATCTTCTATCCCCGCTAACCACACTCCCAATATCTCTTGTATGATAGTGGAGGATGAGTGTGAGGCTAGCGTGGACAATGATGAGGAATCCTTGATGGCTTTCATGAAAACTCTTCTTGGTGAAGCACATGCTCGTTTTAGCTATCTCCTTAAGTCACTTGCCAAACGCGATGACTTTATTGAGAACGTTAAAAACCTCCTCATAGAAGAAAAAGAGAGAGTCGAACTCCTCAAGCACGAACTACATGAAGAGAGTGCCATGAGAGCCTCCCTCGAGGAAGCCATGTCTTTCCATGACATTGACTTTGTTAAAACCAATGATGTTTTACAAGTTTCTCTTGAGAACAAAGATGCCATTACTCTTAAATATAAGAAGCTTTTAGTTGATCACTCTAGGCTTAGTGAGGAACATGAGATCCTTGTGAAAAGTTCCAAGGTTGTCAAAGGTGAGCTCATTGCCCTCACCGAGTCATATGCTCAACTCAAAGCTTCTACCATGAAGGCTCTTAGTACCGTCTCTCGCATTGATTTAAAATGACGAATCTTGTATGGCTAAATTTGTTCATGATTGCACCTCCCTTCAAGAAGAGAACAATAAGTTAAAAGCCCAAAAGGAGTGTTTTGCAAAAGAGGAAATTCGGTTTGATCACTCTCTCAAAGCAAAGAAGGCCAAGAAGAAGAACAAGAGAAGAAGATCGATTCCACTCCTTCTCCTCAACAAAAGGTAGTCTTCATACAAGAAGGGCACAAGGAGAACGAGAAGGAAAAAGAGGAAGATGGGAATGGCAAGGTCATTAGGGACAAGGCCATTCCTAAGGAGTTTGCCAGCAAGAACAACCCATCCTATGTCCTCACGAGAGGAACAGATGGGTACACCTTTGCTAAATTTGTTGGCATTAATTATGATGATTATGCATGGACTATTTGGGTTCCTAAGACCCTTGTTGATAACTCTCTAGGACCCATTGCGAAATGGGTACCTAAACTCAAAGCTTGATTCGTGTAGGACTATATCTCCGGTGGAAAGCAATGGGTGATCGATAGTGGACGCACCAATCATATGACCGGAGATAGAGGAATGCTTGTGGAGTTCGTTGATTCCCTCAATGCCTCCTCAACCATTTCGTTTGGTGACAATAGCAAGGGAAAGATATTGGGATTGGGTAAAGTGGTAATCTCTAGTGATTCATCACTCACAAATGTCATGCATGTTCAATCCCTTCACTACAATTTACTCTTAACGATTCAATTGGCACGTGTCAGTTATGATTCTCATTTCGGTGAATTTCATGTGACCGTCTTTGAGAGGAGAAATCTCAAAGTGGTCTTTGTTGGGCATGTTGAAGACAACCTTTACGTGGTTTATTTCTCAAAAGAGAAAACACATCTTGCAACATGCCTAATGGCCAAGGCCGACGTGGGGTGGCTATGGCACCGACGGCTAGCCCACATGGGTATGAGAAATTTCCAAGCTCTCTTAAAGGGGGAGCACATCCTTAGACTAACCAATGTGTCTTTTGCCAAAGATTGTCCTTGTAGTGCTTGCATTGCCGGAAAGCTACATGAAAAAGGCCATAAAGTGGAGACTATCATTTCAACATCAAGGCCCTTACAACTTCTTCACATGGATCTCTTTGGTCCCCCATCTTATGATAGCTTGGGAGGAAGAAGGTATTGTCTTGTCATTGTTGATGATTATACAAGATATACATGGTTATTCTTACTCAAGGAAAAAGATGAGACCCAAGAAACATTCATCAACTTTGCCAAAGAAGCTCAATGTCAACATGATTGTGAGATCAAGGCAATTCGAAGTGACAATGGGACCGAGTCCAAAAATTATACCATGGATGAGTTTTTGAGTGACGAGGTGATCAAGCACCAATATGCCGCGGTTTATACTCCTCAACAAAATGGTGTTGCGGAAAGAAAGAACCGAACTCTTATTGAAATGGCTAGGACCATGCTTGACGAGTACAACTCTGCATACAAGCTTTGGGCCGAAGCCATCAACACCGCATGTCATGCTTCAAACCGGATTTATCACCGCAAGCTCAAGAACAAGACCCCTTATGAACTTCTCATTGGCAGAAAACCCAACGTCAAATATTTTCGGGTTTTCGGTTGTAAGTGTTTAATTCTAAACAAGAAATCCCGTTTAGCTAAATTTGAGTCTAAAACTTATGAGGGCATATTTGTTGGATATGCTTCAAATTCCCATGCTTACCATGTTCTCAACAAATCCACCGGATGCATTGAGGAGACGGTAAATGTGGAGTTTGATGAAGATAATGGCTCCCGTGTGGAGTAAATTGTTCCTAGTGTTGTAGGTGATGAGGCTCCTTCACAAGCTATAAGGACCATGGGGATAGGCCACATTCTTCCACAAGAAATACCCCAAGTCCAAGTAGAAGAAGAAGGTGTAAGAGCCCCTCTTGTGGAATCCCCACAAGGGAAGTCATCACCGCCAATGCAAGTACAAGATGCTTTGGGAGATCATGAACCTATCCAAGAACAAGATCAAGCCCCTCATGCTCCCGAGCTAGATCAAGGACAAGCTCAAGCAAGTGGTGATGAACAAAACATTAAGGTCCAAAAAGTTCCTCAAGATGTTGATCAAGATCAAGATCAAGCCCAACCTCAAGTGCCTTCTCAAGATGATGCTCTAGACCAAGATCAAGCCCAACCTCAAGTGTCTTCCCCCATTCCACAACCATGTGTCTAGGAAGTTGAGGTTGTGAAGAGAAGAGTGTCCGCAAGACTCAAACGCGCTCAAGGCCAAGTGTCTTCATCAAGTGCAACACCAAAAGATGAAGAGCTTTCAAGAAAAGAGGGAAAAGCATCTGCCATGTTAGAGCATCTTCAATATATCATAGAGAACATCTATGGAAGCATCAAAATGGGGGTAACTACTAGTAGACGTGTTGCAAACTTTTGTGAACATCACTTGTTTGTCTCTTGTATTGAACCTCTTAAAGTGGAAGATGCTCTTGACGACCTGGACTGGGTGAATGCTATGCATGAAGAACTCAACAATTTCACCCGCAACAAAGTATGGACTCTAGTGAAGAGGCCACAAGAACATCATAATGTCATTGTGACCAAGTGAATCTTTAAGAACAAGCAAGATGAACATGGACAAGTCACAAGGAATAAGGCAAGGTTAGTGTCACAAGGTTTCACTCAAGTTGAAGGTTTGGACTTTGGTGAAACCTTTGCCCCCATTGCCCGTCTTGAGTCCATTCGTATTTTGCTTGCATATGCCTCTCATCATAATTTCAAGTTGTATCAAATGGATGTTAAGAGTGCTTTTCTTAATGGTACTCTTAAAGAGTTAGTGCATGTCAAACAACCTCCCGGTTTCGAAGATCCCGATCACCCCTCTCACGTCTATGAACTCCATAAGGCACTCTATGGACTTAAACAAGCACCTCGTACGTGGTATGTTCACCTTACAGCTTTCCTAGGCGAGAAGGGGTTTCAGATCGGGTTAATAGATTCCACTCTCTTCATTAAGAGGGTAAAGGGGAGTTGTTTGTGTGCCAAATTTATGTAGATGACATTATTTTTGGTTCCACTAACCATGCTATTAACATTGAGTTTGAGAATCTTATGACAAAGGAATTTGCGATGAGCATGATGGGAGAGTTGAAGTTCTTCCTAGGATTTCAAGTGAAGCAATTGAGAGGAGGAACTTTCATCAACCAATACTTGTATATCCAAGACATGCTCAAAAAATTCAACATGATAGATGTCAAGCCCAAGAAGAAACCCATGCCAACAAATGGTTAACTTAATCTTGATCCCAATGGTAAATCCGTGAATCAAAAGGTATACCTCTCCATGATCGGTTCTTTGCTTTAACTTTGTGCATCTAGACCCGATATTATGTTGAGTGTGTGCATGTGTGCAAGATTTCAATCCGCTCCCAAGGAGAGCCATTATATGGCGGTGAAAAGAATCCTTCGATACTTGGTTCATACCCCAAACTTGGGCCTTTGGTATCCCAAAGGATCAACATTCAAGTTGATAGGATATTCCAATTCAGATTGGGCCGGAGACAAGATTGATCGCAAATCCACATCCGGCTCTTGTCAGTTCCTTGAAAGGTCCTTGGTAAGTTGGTCCTCGAAGAAGCAAAATTGTGTGTCTCTTTCAACCGCCGAAGCAGAGTATATTGCCGCCGGAAGTTGTTGTGCACAATTATGGATGAGGCAAACTTTGATGGATTATGGTGTCAAATGTGACAAAGTGCCTCTTTTGTGTGACAATGAAAGTGTAATCAATATCGTGGACAACCCCGTACAACACAACCGTACCAAGCACATTGATATTCGTCATCATTTCATTCGGGATCATGTGGCAAGAAAGGACATTGAGTTATTCCATGTTAACACCGAGGTGCAACTTGCCGATACTTTCACCAAGCCACTTGATGAAGCAAGATTCCGCGATTTCAGGCATGAGCTAAATATTGTGGATTTTAGTAACTTGGTTTGAGACCCTTGCATGCACTCACATACTCAACCTGTATCTTGTTTAGATCACCGGTGCAGCGACGTGCTATACAAACGGTTTTTAACCCCTTCCTACGATGTACTTCTAAACCGTCAGCTTGCATGTGTGGGCGATAGGGGGGCTATCCCACACGACATAGATAAATCGTCGGTGATGCCTCCGTCTGGTCGCACACGCCAGGCAAAAATAGGGCGTGTGCGATTGGGAGAACCATCACAAATAGACATATTGAAGAAGTCATGTGAGATGTGCTTCGGATCCCACACAGGGAATCCAAAAGATACGTCTATGTTCGTATTGCACATGACACACAATTTTCTGCATCACATCGTTTGTGATAGGGCTGGTCATCACACATGATAGTCATAATTTTGTCGATTGTGTTATTCAATACATCACTTACGATTCCTACAAGAAACTGTTTGACATTTGGCTGTCCATCACACACACTTGTTATGCGAAAACATTTCTGATAGGGTGCCCTAACGCACACAGTTATCGACCGAAAGTCTTGTGTGATTCTTCACTGATCCAACACGCTAACTTTCTAAAAACCGTGTGGGTTTGTTGAGGTCATCGCCCACGGTGTTGTCTTAGAAACCGTCTGCAATACAAACCAGAATTATCAGCCTAATTGCTCTATTATTTATAATCCATTTAGTAATCAAATTAACATTTCATATCAAGCACACAATATATTTGTTATTCATATTACGGCAACCAAGATTTCATAATTGAATTACGTCAGGGTACAACATCATATAGGCATATACTACCTAGCTACCCAATTGCACAACAGGACAAAGTTTCAAATGCAACATCTAAAACCTTTGGAAATCATGTATCATCATAGGCAGTAAATAGACAGATGAGTCTCGTCTAGAAAACTGTTGAAGCGGAAGGCGTATATTCAGCCTTCAGTGATGTTGAAGGTCCTCGCAACTTTAGGCCAGTGCCTGTGGATGATTGCCCACCCATCCTTTGTCCTCTTGAGGAAGACTTCAAGATTATACTGTGGGTGATGTATGAATACCTTCCTCGCCTCTTGACCATACAGGTGGTTTGAGACGTAATCATCGATGAACTGCCTTGAAAAGGACTGAAAACAAACATATACATAAATATCTTTTCTAAATTTTGAAATGGCGCAAAGGGAAAAGGACAAGGTGAAAGAGATGGTACCATCCTATAGTTGACTGATGTCTTCTTCATTGTGCAGACAAACATCTTGTTGTTCTTCGTAGCTAATTTCTTTATCTTAACAATCTTTCTGAGTTTCTTGATTTGACTTGTATTCAAGGACACCTCATTTCCCCACATGCAAAATGGGTGGAACAGTGGGTCTAAACCTCTTACATCAGGACCTATATGTGCAAGAACAAAATATTTAAAAACTTAATATTAGAATGGTTCCTCCAATTGCACAATAATGTGCCATTAGCCAAAGGACCATGGATGTGCAAACCTCGACGGTAAACTTCAGTGTCTCCCCCCTGCAACATATTTAAAATAGATATTGATCAGGTTATAAGTAATATTGGGCATACTATAAGTGAAATATGTTAATGAAAAATAAACACATTGTGTATCCAACAGATTAATTCGAGCCACATGGAAAAGCCAGTTATCTAAACCAAGTGTGCTAAGAACTAGGAAATATAGCAATTGTATATGTTTCACATGTATTCAACACATCTAAATTCGATTTATTTCTCACATGCATAACAATACAAAATTGTACCAACAACAATCGAACATCACATTGCAGAGTTGAACTAAATAGTTAAATGATCACCACAACAAATGAACAAAACAGTTAACTAAGTACAACATTGCACAATAGAACATATACTAGAAGGTCAGATTGCAAGTAGCATTACATTGGGCATTTCACTGGAATTTCTAAATGAAAGGCAGGAGCAGCACATGCAACAGGTAAACCAAACATGCTTAACAGGTGTAGCTAGCTGAACATAGGTCCTTAGTGATAAAGCTAAGAAAAACAAGTTATTCCTCATCGTCGGAGATATCGATGATGATGGGCTTGTTCAACTTGGAAGAGGGCGAGGCTTCCACACCGTCGGTGCACCCCTCATAGTGGTGAGTGGCCTTTTCATGCCCCGGCACCAACATGCCGGCTCTAGAGATAAGGTGAGCACGAGCACGCTGAGAAAACACATCGTAGTCTTCGTCGAACGCACCGGCGGTGCCCTCAAGAAAAGACCACGAGTTGTCATTTATAGCTGCCAACCGCGTGGCTGCGTCTGCGCGCGAGGCGTCGACGGTGGCCTCGACGGCGAGGCACTCGTCCAAGATCTAGGGGTCAGCACGCATGGCAGCCATCACTGCCTCATCCGCGCGTGCAGCCGCGATTTGCATCTACGCTGCCAAATGCTCCTTGAGATCCTGGCTATACTGCGTGCACCATGGCTTTCTGTGACGATTATTTGGAGGATGGGGCGGTGATTTGGGTGGAAGGTGTCATGCAGGCGGTCGGGCCATCTGGGATGGAGGAGGAGGGGGTATTGGGGAGGTGTGGATTACCTAACAAGATGGAGGAGGTCGAACAGTAGGAAGGAGCGTCGCCGGCGAGGAGGCGGTGCTGCAAGCAAGTAGTGAAGGTTAGAACAATAGGAAAGGAACGAGGAAAAGGGGGAAATGTGGCTTTTGTGGTACCGGGGGTGAAGGAGGTAGATATTTCCATGGTAGCCCAAAATTTTTGTTCGGTGCAGCCCCGTGTGTGATGAGCTTGAACGTGCAAATTATTCAGAACAGTTTGCGATATCTATACATCACAAACGAAGCCTACGCAGTACCCCGTGTGTGATGAGCTTGAAGGTGCAAATTACTCAGAATAGTTTGTGATATCTACACATCACAAACGAATGATACGTCTCCAATGTATCTATAATTTTTGATTGTTCGATGCTGATATATTATCATTCTAGGATACTTTTTGGGTATTTATTTACAAATTTATAATATTTTTGAGCACTAACCTATTGACCCAGTGCCCAGTGCCAGTTCCTGTTTTCTGCGTGTTTTTGCCTTTTCACAGTTACAATACCAAACGGAGTCCAATTGCCACGAAACTTTTTGGTGATTTTTTTGGACCAATACAAGACCTAGAAGCTTCGGAGGAGGGCCAGGAGATGCACCAGGGGCCGACCACATATCCAGCCGCGCCCCCTAGGGGGGCATGGCCAGATATGTGGTGGCCCCCTGGAGTGTCCCCCGACGTCGTTCTCTGGCCTATAAATTCACATCTACCCTAAAAACATCAGAAGCGCTCCCGAAACACTTTTTTCAACGCTGCAAGCCTCTGTTCCGACGGGAGGCCATCTACACCTCCGTTCCGGCACCCTGCCGGAGGGGAGATCAATCACGGAGGGCCTCTTCATCAACCTTTCTACCCTCACCATGATGTGTGAGTAGTTCATCGCAGACCTACGGGTCCGTAGGTAGTACCTAGATGGCAATCTCTCTCTCTCTCTCTCTCTCTCTCTCTCTCTCTCTCTCTCGATCTTTAATACAACGTCCATCACATCTTTGCCTTGATCTATCCGATGTAATCCCTTTTTATGTTCAGATTTTTCATGAAAAGTATTTGAGTCAAAGCTGATTACTATGATTCTTATTTGCATGATCATCATAGCTTCGTAATGCTCTCCGATCTATTGAGATAGTTTGGCCAAGTAGATTGATATTTCTTCGGTGGGAGTGGTGCATTGTAGTAGGTTCAACCTGACGAGTTTCTATATCCCAGTGACAGAAGGGGACAAGTTGCGTCTTTGTGTTGTTGCTACTAAGGATAAAACGATGGGGTTTATTCATATTAGTTGAGTTTACTTTGTCTACATCATGTCATCGTTCTCCAAGTATTACACCGTTTTCATGAACTTAATACGTAGAGAGGCAAGCATAGAAGCGCTCTTGAACTGGAGTAATAGTAGTAGGTGCAGGCAGGAGTCAGCCTATTTGCTTATGGACGTGATGCCTATATACACATGATCATTGCCGTGAACATCGCATAATTATTCGCTTTTCTGTCAATTTCCCAACAGTAATTTGTTTACCCACCATATCCTTTGCTTATGAGAGATGCCACTAGAGAACTCTACGGCCCCTTGGTCTATTCACTTATAAATTCACAAACGCTATCATTACCTTGCTGTTTTTTATTACCTTTTATTTTATTTTGCACTTTACCATTATCTACAATTATCTACACAACTCACTTGTTAGCAAATAACGAGATCAAGGGGATTGACAACCCTCTTGCCGGCGTTGGGTGCAAGTTGTTTGTTCTTTTGTGTGCAGCCGCTGAAGACGGTTGAGGATTGGTATTCTTATTGGTTCGATAAACCTTGGTTTCGTAACTGAGGGCTACCCACTTTGTGCTGTGATTACCCGTTCCTCTTCACGGAAAACCCAACGCAGATCACGAGTATCAGGAAGGATTTCTGGCGCCGTTGCCGGGGAATACCATCACCAACTATCAAGTAACTTCGCACAAAATTTCATTCACTTGTTCTTCTTTTTATTTGCTGTTATATTTAGTTTGTTCCATAAAAATCAAAAGTACAAAAATATTTACTTTACTAGTTTGCTTGTTTCGTCTCTAGTTTGCTTGCATGCCTAGCTATGTTATCTTTATCTTTGTCACACACAAACAGAAAGTAAAAGGTAAAAATAAAGATAAATGGATCCTCATCCACTTGCTAATCTTTTCAAAAGACTCGATTATGTTGAACCAATTGCTATTGAGTTGAGTGCACTAGAATTTCCTTATGAGGTCTTGCATGAAAATCATGAATCTAAAAATTGTGATGAAGTGTTAAAAGAAATTTATAAAGTGATTCATGATAGTTCCTTGAATGAAAAGCACAATTGCCATGTTGCTAGTATAAATTCTATGAATATAAATAGTGCTAATGATCATGATTGGGGTGATAATCATGATGTTCCTTATGATCTTGATAATTCTAGCCTTCATGATGAATCTATTATTGAGTATGATATTTGCAACACTACTAAAAGTGGGGTTGGAAGAGTGTCAACTTTAGGTAATAATGATCCCACTAGTTTGTAGAATGATCAATATTATGATAGTTATATTGTTGAGTTTGATTATGATCCTACATATATTGAGAGAGGCAAGCATGGTTATAAGAATTTGCATGTTACTCAATTACCTCTATTTGTGATGAAATTATTAATGCTTCATTCTTCCTATTTGCATATTCTAGATTTCACTTGTCTTGAGAATTTGTTTTCCTATAAAATGCCTATGCATAGGAAGTATGTTAGACTTAGATGTGTTTTTCACATGCTTTATAATGCTCTCTTTGTGCTTCAATTCTTGTCTATTATGTGAGCATCATTGAAATCTCACGCCTATCTTAATGGCTATAAAGAAAGAGCTTGTTGGGAGACAACCCAATACTTTATGTTTGTTTTTGTGTGATAACATGATTGTTGCCTCTGTAATGATTGTGTTTTTATGTTTTAATTAGTGTTTGTACCAAGTAAATCCTTTGGGGTGTCTCACAAGATGAGTAGAAACGATGCTGAATCTGAAACAGAAACTTTGACTCCAGTGAAGGAATTTTCATTTTTTACTGGAGCGTGATAATGATCTGAAATTTTAACACAGTATTTCTATACAAATTATTTACGTTGTCCTAATTTTTCAGAATTGTTAGAGTTACAGAAGTATGAGTTCTTTATAGATTGCTCCAGACTGTTCTGTTTTACTTTCAGTTTGTCACAATCATCATTTGCTGGACACACCTATTTGAGAGAGACACACCTTCATGATAATTTGCTAGAATACTCTATGTGCTTCACTTATATCTTTTAAGCTAGGCAGTTGCTCTAGTACTTCACTTATATCTTTTTTAGCATGGTGGCGTGTAGATTTTATAGAAATAATATGCTCTCGTTCTTAACTTATATTAGTTTGAGAGATGAGTAATAGTGACGGTAATTTGCATGGGTCATAAGACTAGTCCAAGAATATTAGGTATTCAATGAATGATAATCAAAACCATCGTGTAGCACATGTACAGAAGTTGTGGGTTAATGACATTGATGTGGTAATATGAAAAAGGTGTGAGTCCAAAATTGTTGATTCGTAGAAGTGTTGAGATTAAGAGGTGTTAACTTGTTATTCATCTAAAAATTAAAGAGGCATGGTGATGATGTGTGAGCATTTATATTACTCGTTGAAATCCTAGTGTTGTTTTGAGTCGGGGGCGCGTGATGGTTAACTCCTACCAATCTCCTCCCTCGGGGCATGCGAGGAGTACTTTGATTTGTGATAAAACTAATAAAACTTTGCAATAAGTATGTGAGTTCTTCATGACTAATGTGACACCATGGACATACGCATCTTCACCTTCTCATATTTGCTAGCCTCTTCGGTACCGTGCATAGCCCATTCTCACCTCGAGGATCGGTGCAAATATTCGCCGGTGCATCCAAACCCCGTGACATGATACGCTCTGTTGCACATAAGCCTCATTATATCTTCCTCAAAACAGCCACCATACCTACCTATTATGGCATTTCCATAGCCATTCCGAGATATATTGCCATACAAATTCCATCATCACTTCATATGACTAGTTCGTTCATCATCATAATGCTTTGCATGATCGTATAGAGCTGACATAGTATTTGTGGCAAAGCCACCGTTCTTCATATTTTTGATACATGTCACGTTAGATCATTGCAAATCCAGGTACACTGCCAGAGGCATTCATAAAGAGTCATATCTTCTATCAGTTCTTCATGTTGAGTTGTAAGTAAATAAAAGTGTGATGATCATCATTATTAGAGCATTGTCCCAGTGAGGAAAGGATGATGGAGACTATGATTCCCCCATAAGTCGGGATGAGACTCCGGACGAAAAATGAAATAAAAATGGGGGAGGCCAAATGAGTCCACCATATAGAAAAGGGAGAAAATGGGGGAGGCAAAAAAAAAGAGAAAAGCCCAACGTAAAAAAAATAAAATGAGAGAAAGGAGAGAAGGGACTTTGCTACTATCCTTTACCACACTTGTGCCTCAGAGTGGCACCATGTTCTTCACATAGAGAGTCTCCTATGTTTACAGTTCCGTATGCTAGAGGGAATTACCTTTTCATATAATAAACTTGGCATGTATATTCCTATGACGGGCTTCCTCAAATGACGAGGTCTTCATGAGCAAGCAAGTTTGATGCACACCCCACTTAGCTTCAGTTGAGCTTTCATACACTTATAGCTCTAGTGCATCATTGGCATGGCAATCCCTACTCCTCGCATTGATATCTATCGATGAGCATCGTTGGTACGCCTAGTTGATGTGAGACTATCTTCTCCACTTTTTACCCCTTTGATATCTACCACCATATTCTATCCCACCTATATGCTATGTCCAACGGTTCACACTCATGTATTGCGTGAAGAATAAAAAGTTGATGCATATTGAAAAAGTACGATCCAATTGCCTGACTTGGACACCGTGGTGCTTAATATTTGTATCTATGTGGTGAAGATGGAGTCATGCCTTGCTAATATAATAAAATAAATAGGGGTAAAACATTCTTTTAGGATCGTATACTTTGAAAAATTAATGATTTTGTTGCTTATACTTATAAATATTACTATGTTGTTATTTGTTAATTCATCATTTCTCAATGAGCATACATACCAATGATTACATAATGGGTAGCATGTCAAATAAAAAATTCTATTTTTATCATTTACCTACTCGAGGACGAGCAGGAATTAAACTTGGGGATGCTGATACGTCTCCAACGTATCTATAATTTTTGATTGTTCCATGCTGATATATTAACATTCTAGGACACTTTTTGGGTATTTATTTACCAATTTTTAATATTTTTGAGCACTAACCTATTGACCCAGTGCCCAGTGCCAGTTCCTGTTTTCTGCGTGTTTTTGCCTTTTTAGAGTTACAATACCAAACGGAGTCCAATTGCCATGAAACTTTTTGGTGATTTTTTTTGGACAAATACAAGACCTAGAAGCTTCGGAGGAGGGCCAGGAGATGCACCATGGGCCCACCACATATCCAGCCGCGCCCCCTAGGGGGGTGCGGCCAGATATGTGGTGGCCCCCTTGAGCATCCCCCGACGTCGTTCTCTGGCCTGTAAATTCACATCTACCCTAAAAACATCAGAAGCGCTCCCGAAACACTTTTTCCGCCACCGCAAACCTCTGTTCCGACGGGAGGCCATCTACACCTCCGTTCCTGCACCCTGCCGAAGGGGAGATCGATCACGGAGGGCCTCTTCATCAACCTTGTTGCCCTCGTCATGATGTGTGAGTAGTTCATCGCAGACCTACGGGTCTGTAGGTAGTACCTAGATGGCAATCTCTCTCTCTCTCTCCATCTTCAATACAATGTTCATCCCATCTTTGCCTTGATCTATCCGATGTAATCCCTTTGTATGGTGTGTTTGTTGGGATCCGATGAATTGTGAGTTTATGTTTTGATTATTCATGAAAAGTATTTTAGTCAAACCTGATTACCATGATTCTTATTTGCATGATCATCATAGCTTCGTAATGCTCTCCGATCTATTGAGATAGTTTGGCCAACTAGATTGATATTTCTTCGGTGGGAGTGGTGCATTGTAGTAGGTTCAACCTGACGAGTTTCTATATCCCAGTGACACAAGAGGACAAGTTGCGTCTTTGTGTTATTGCTACTAAGGATAAAACGATGGGGTTTATTCATATTAGTTGAGTTTACTTTGTATACATCATGTCATCATTCTCCAAGCATTACTCCGTTTGTCATGAACTTAATACGTAGAGAGGCAAGCATAGAAGTGCTCTTGAAGTGGAGTAATAGTAGTAGGTGCAGGCAAGAGTCGGCCTATTTGCTTATGGACGTGATGCCTATATACACATGATCATTGCCGTGAACATCGCATAATTATTCGCTTTTCTATCAATTTCCCAACAGTAATTTGTTTACCCACCGTACGATTTGCTTATGAGAGATGCCACTAGAGAACTCTACGGCCCACGGTCTATTCACTTATAAATTCACAAACGCTATCATTACCTTGTTGTTATTTATTACCTTTTATTTTATTTTGCACTTTACCATTATCTACAATTATCTACACAACTCACTTGCTTGCAAATAACGAGATCAAGGGGATTGACAACCCTCTTGCCAACGTTGGGTGCAAGTTGTTTGTTCTTTTGTGTGCAGCCGCTGAAGACGGTTGAGGATTGGTATTCCTATTGGTTCGATAAACCTTGGTTTCATAACTGAGGGAAATACTTACCCACTTTGTGCTGCGATTACCCGTTCCTCTTCACGAAAAACCCAACGCAGATCACGAGTATCAACGAAGCATGCGCTATACACCGTGTGTGATAAGCTTGAACGTGAAATTTTTGATTGCTATCGGGGGGTGAGGGAGGTAGATATTTCCGCGGTAGCCCAAAATTTTCCTTCGGTGCAGCAAAAAACTGGCGCGGAAAGTATCATCGGACACAGTCCATTATTCACAACTGTGTGGGGATATGGTGGAAAATTTTGGTCCTAATTTCCCTGGTTACAGTGGTCATCCACGTTGTCGCACAATTTAACATTAATTGCTAATTTGGGTACTACACAAAAGAGCCTACACCACAGCCCGCACTTACTTAATCGAGCAATTAAACAGAGTTGGTTGACCTTAACATTACTCTAACAAAAGAACATCGCTCTAAACAAAAACTAATTTTCCGCCTGACGCTTGTGGATCTCCACCGCATCCTCCATGACCAGCTCGCGCTCGATGACCTCCAGGGGAAGGGATTCCATGGCATTCATTGCCACGTACTCCGCAAGCATCTCGCAATCTGCGTCCGCCATATCTTTGGAAAAGGCCGCCACGAGCCGGGTATGGGCGGCATTGGTCCGGGTGTTGACGGACTCCATCTCGGCTAGGGAGGCTGCCAAAGAATGGACGGCTGCCCGAGCGCTCTCGGCCATTGCCAACTCTTCAGACCTAGGTTGCCGACCGGTGTCGGAGAAGGCCGCTGCTATTTGTGCGGTGACCGACACGAGCTGGGCGTCGGCGGCCTCGGCATAGGCATGGGCAGCCACCATCAGGGCTACGGCGGCCGCCGATGAAAGGATAGCTGATGTGCTGTTCTTGCCATTTGCTATCCAAGTCGCAGATGTTGCTGCCGCCATCTCAGCTGCAGCAGCTGCCCTTTCGGTGGTTGCAGCCGCCCTGCCAGAGATTGTGGCCGTGCTCAGAGATGTTGTGAGCGCACTCATGGCTGATGCGGCTGCGCTCGGGCCTGAGTGGTTCGCTGAAGTTGCCCTCACGACGCGGATCCACATCCCCATCTTTCACCGGTGACGTTTGAACAGTACAGTGGTCTTGGGGATCAAGTGTGACTGTGTGGTTGCGCGCCGGCGCTGGACTATGGCCGATGAAGCTTCTGGCGTAAGCCATATATATATGAGGATTGTCCCAAGATATTTTATACCACATCACACACGTTTCATGATCAAGAACTTTTTGCGATGTACTTGCTTTTCAAATTGTTTAGAAACGAAAAATGAGGTTACCTTGGCAATTGAATGTGTTTGGATTGCAATAACATCTATATGCAGTGAACGTGCAACTATAGGTGTGTCTGTTAAATATGGAATTATTCAGGGTTGTTTAGGCCTTTTTAAACATTTAAAGAGTTTTTTAGACATTTCATGTGCATAGTTCATATATGAATTGTAGTTAAGCACATGCTAGCTAGAGGCACCTGGATGGGTTGAACATCATATATGTGTCACTGGATACATGTTTTGGTCCCATGCAAGAGATGGAAATGAATTTCAAACCTCTCGGTATTTTGGCTCGGCCATAACACTGAGAATCTGTGTGTTTCAAATTCCAGTAAATCCAAATATCGTAAGAAATTCATGAAACTTTGCATGGTGTCATGTCATGGCTCATGTGTGTTGTGGTAAAACAATCCCAATTTGGGACAAGTTTTGGCACAAACCTCTTACAAAATGAAGTTTCTCACAAGAAGTCATGTGGTTCCGATAGGGAATGTTTTCCTTTTATGTGCGGAACAACATCCGATGTCTCTTCTCGCCTTGAATTTATTTCTAGTCACCATAGAGCAACATGACTGTCGTGCTACATATGAATTTTCCATGGTTCGTTTGGCCTTTTTAATACATTAATTGAGTTTTCTAGGCATTTAATGTGCATAATTAAAATTTAAACTACAATCACAAGGTCAGGGCATGAAAATAGGTTGAAAAATCATATACGTTTCCTTGGATGCATGTTTAGGTCCCACGCAAGAAATGGGAATGAATTTCAAACATCTCATCGTCTTGGAACGGCCTCAAACATTGCGAAACTTGGTTTTTAAATTTTTGCTAATCCAAACCTCGTCAGAAATTCATAAAACTTGGGCATGGTGTCATGACCATGCCCTGTTCTGTGTTGTGGTGGCAAATTACCCAATTTTGGACAAGTTTGGGCACAAGCCTCTTACAAACCGGAGATTCTCACAAGAAAGAGCCATGTGGTTCCGATAGGGAACGTTCACCTTTTATGTGC
Organism: Elymus sibiricus; assembly: GCA_039707655.1. Taxonomy (NCBI): domain Eukaryota; kingdom Viridiplantae; phylum Streptophyta; class Magnoliopsida; order Poales; family Poaceae; genus Elymus; species Elymus sibiricus. The sequence goes on along the minus strand of CM077669.1, from coordinate 233,207,119 downwards.
GAAACAACATACGCTGTCTCTTCTCGCCTTGAATTTATTTCTAGAGTCACCATAGAGCAGCATGACTGTCGAGCTAAACAATGGAATTTTCCAGGGTTCGTTTGGCCTATTTAATATATTAATTGAGTTTTCTAGGCATTTAATGTGCATAATTCAAATTTGACTATAATCACAAGGTCCAGTGCACGAAAATTGTTTGAAAAATCATATATGAGTCCCTGGATGCATGTTTAGGTCCCATGCAAGAAATGGAGATGAATTTCAAGTATCTCAGTGACTTGGCTCGGCCACAAACATTGAGAAACTTGGTTTTCCAATTCATGTCAATCCAAAACTCGTCAGAAATTCATGAAACTTGGCCTGGTGTCATGACAAGGGCACACATATGACGTGGTAAAAAATTGTCCAACTTGGACATGTCTCGCACAAAGCCTGTTACAAACCAGAGCTTCTCACACGCTTTGTGATTTCGATAGGGAACATTATGCATGTCACATCTGCTAGGGAAACGACATGTGATGCCTCTTCTCTCCTCGATTTTTTATAGAAACAACATAGACAAATAGGTGCAAAGTGCAAAAATAAGAATAAATTAAGGGATCATCTCGCTTTTTAATAAATTAATTGAGTTTTCTATGCATTTAATATGCATAATTCAAAATTGATCAACAATCACAGGGTCCAGTGCACCAAAATGGGTTCAAAAATCATATGTGTGTTCTTGGATGCATGTGTTAGGTCCCATGCAATAAATTGGAATGAATTTCAAACATCCCAGCGTCTTGGCTCGATCGTAAACATCGAGAAACTTGTTTTTAAATCCCCGTAAATCCAACACCCGTCAGTAATTCATGAAACTTGGCATGGTGTCATGAAAAGGCACACATATGTCGTGGTAAAAAAAGATCCAACCTGGACATGTTTTGGCACAAGCCTCATACAAAGCGGAGCTTCTCACAATAAGCTACGTGGTTTCGATAGGGAACATGCATGTCACATCTGGTGAAACGACCTCCGATGCCTCTTCTCTCTTTTATCTTCTTTTAGAAACAACATAGAACAATATGTGTGTACTGCAAAAATATGAAATTATTAAGGGCTCGTCTGGCTTTTTTATACACTAATTGAGTTTTATGTGCATTTAATGTACATAATTCAAATTTGAACTACAGTCACAAGGTCTATGTTGGGCAGGGCCTCGTCATATAGCACAAATATGTTGTGGTATTTTTCATGTCCACTATGAGAGAAGGAGCAAACATTATTAATAGCCAACAAAGGCATTTTGTAACAAAATCTGTCACATTTTTTGAACAAAAACTGTCACTTTACCATTGCAAACGGGCGTATTATTTATAAATCGTGGACGTTCTACTGACCATTTACGTGCTGCCATGCGTCGCGCTCTGTATTGGCTAGGAGGTAGCATGCGGACAGGTGTTTGAGTACACGGGAGGCGTGCGAGCAGTCCTCCGCACGCTCAGCGGGGCGGCGTGTCCTTTCACCGTCAATGCAAACGTTTCAGATTGAATACCTGTATGCAGACCGAGGGCAATGGTTCCTTCGCTACTAAGCCAAGCCAAAATTTGGCGCGAAGGATATTTTTTTCATTGCGTCATCGCAAACGGTTATGTATGATGACCCATGTGCTTAGCACATACAATGAGTTTAGATTTGCATCTGTCATATAGGGTAAATTGTCATTTGTCAAATTGGAAACATTGGCATTTGTCGATCTAGTAAAATTGACATTTAACATCGTTGTAACACTGACATTTGTCAAATTTCGCAGGAACAAAATCACTATTACGGTGCAATTTTGGAACTGAAATTCAGTACACATAGATTTCATTCATAAATTAAGCAGTGGTCTTTGTACAAAACAGTTCAACTCGGTAGCTGAATTGAACAAACTTTTCCCCAATTATTGCCAACCACGTACTGAAATAGCTAGTTCAACTATATATACTAGCTAATTTAAAGTACGTGGTATAGTTCAACCATATCTATAGTTAGATGAACTGAACAAAATAGCCCCTAAATACTACTCCCTCTATACCTAAATACTTGTAGTTGGGGAGAACTTCCCCAACTACAAGTATTTAGGTACAGAGGGAGTACAAGTACTATGGAGGGGCTTTGTACTACTTCCAGCAGCCTCTCCTCCGCCGAGTGCGCTCAGTAAGAGGTAGAGGAGGAGGAGCCTACCGACGAGCTGGAGTAGTCGAATCCGTCGCCTTCCCCTGTTACCCTCCGCCGGTCCTGACGCGCCTCCTCGAAGCGACAGGACTCGGCGTAGATCTCCTAATTCTGTGCCACCATCGCGGCGTCTGTTGTGTCCACGACGGCGGCGAGCCTCATTGCGTGCTCGATCTGGCGCTCCTCCTCCTCGTGTAGGAAGTTGATGTAGCGCGCAAGGCCGCTGACGCAAAAGCCGAGCAGCTGGGCATTGTCGGCGGCCTCCTCCTTCCGCCTTCGGGCCGTGGTGGCGGAGAGGGTGATGGCCCCGACGGCTGACGGTGCGGTGGCGGCCAAGGCGAACGATGGTGTGGTGGCGGCTAAGGCGGACGATGGTGTGGTGGCGACCAAGGCGGCCGCTCGTGGGGTGGAGACAACGCCGGCTGACGATGGGGTGGCGGCCACGGTGGTCGTCGCCAGCAACTGCCTTCGGGCAACGGTGGCGGAGCGTATGGTGGGTGGCGTGCGCACACCCAACAAGGACGCCACGCACACTACACACTTCCAGGCACTCCGCCGCCGACGTGGTGCAGCCTCCCAACTAGAGTTGTCCTCTGGCGGAGTGGCAGAGCGACGACGACGGACGGGTGCCATTGGCGATTGGGGGAGAAGCAAATTAAAGAAACTATCGGGAGAGAGGGGATGAATGCGGTGTGCAGACGCCGGCCGTGAGGGTTTATAAAGCAGGCGGCCAAGCATTGGTGGTTTGTGGGATTTCAGCGAGCCGGGCGGGAAGCTTGCGCGGGCACGGGAAGGAGAAAATAAATGCCTGCACGCTCCCGAAGCGTGCACTAGAATCCTCGGGTGGCAACGCGGTGACAAGAAGGGACGGAGGAGGGAGAAATCACAAGTACACAAACAGTTCTTAATAAAAAAATGTTTGTGTTTTATTACATAGCAAACGGCCGTTCTGTACGCACCGTCGTGAACTGTTGTACGCATGAGGCGGGCGGTTGAGGCGGCCGCGGCGTGCTCTGCTCGCGTCCGTGCGCGCACTCTACCGGTGTCCCTCCATGTTTGGGGCGCCATATCCATGCAGTTGCGCAGCACCCGACGTCACCATGCAGTTATACATGCGCCACCATGCAGTTAAGCACTGCAAAAACTGCCATGCGGATGTGCCAAAATTCCAGGCCCTCCGACACCCACCCATTTATTCCCACAGCTATTTACCTACATCTCTTCCACCTTTCGATCGTGCGACACAACACAAGAAGCACACCCACGACGACAAATAATAGAGAGAAGATGCACATCTCTTCATCGCTTCAACCTTCCCGCGCGGATCCAATGGCGGCTGTCAGGGCCGAGCGGCAGTTCACCATTATTGTCAAAGTGGACACCCACATCAGGAAGACGGACCTCTCGGTGGTGTACACCAATGACCCGGTCGTTGTGGAGAACTCCATCAACACGTTGGAGCAGCTGCTTGCTGAGGATGACAAGTACAAAGTGGTCGGCTTCGACCTCGAGTACATCGGCGGTCGTGCCAGGCATTATTAGATGGTTGCCATCGCCCAGTTGTGCCTGCGCCATCACGTGGTCGTCTACCACTACTGCCTAGCCACAAGCCCTTGCGAGCGTTTCGCCAGGTTTGTCAACAACCACGACTACAGGTTCGCAATGGTGGACACCACCAACGATCTCAAGGTGCTCAAGACTTCGGGCTTGTCCTTCCAGAAGCTTGTCAACATCCATGGTCGGTACATGGTCTGGGGCAGCGAGAAGAAGAAGCATAAGGACTCCCTGGTTGACCTCGTGAAATCACAACTTCTCTCTAGGTGGTTTTGGTAATCAATAACAACATATATTTCATTGGACTAATGTTTCACTAAGTATATTTCAGGAAAGTTCATTGAATGGATTGGCAAAAGGATTCTGAGGAGATCCCCTAGATGCAAGGAACATCTATTGGCAACAAGCTTGAAGACTCTACATTTCATGTTTTGTGAGAAATCAATTTTGAGTCCATAGGAAAACCAATAGTATTAACAGGGGATGAGGAATTATGATGATCTGGTTGCTCAAGTGCTTAGAGATTAGCTACCAAAAATACTCATCCATTCTCCCACAATATTCTCGGTCCAAAGCCTAAAGTTCAATTTTGGTGCCACCAACAATTTCCATTCGGTCACACCGAGTTCAAACCCTAGACAGATCCTAAGCCAAACCCATGTCTCGGTACTACCAAGTTTTCCATTCGGTGCCACCGAGAATCAGTGACCAACTCTCTAGTATCTCTTTTTCAAGAATCGGAATTTCCAAGAATTGGAAATCGATACCACCGAGTTGTGCAACTCCCTAGGTCACCCATATCGGTACCAACGAGATTCATATATCAGTACCACCTAAAAGCCTAAAGTTGCCACATTTTGCACTAGTCGGTGCAACCGAGTTTTTACTCCGGTTTCACCGAGTTGGGCAATAATGTTGTAACAGTTGGATTTTTGGAGATGCCTATATATACCTCTCCACCACCACTCACTCGTAGAGGAAGCACTCAGAACACACCTACACTTGTCCTATCCATTTTTCTGAGAGAGAACCACCTACTCATGTGTTGAGATCAAGATCATCCACTCCAACCATATGGATCTTAATTTCTTGCCTTCCCAAGTTGCTTTCCATCCAATCAATCTCTTCTACCCATGCCAAACCTGTGAGAGAGTGATTGAGTGTTGAGGAGACTACCTTTTGAAGCATAAGAGCAAGGAGTTCATCATACTACTACATATATTACCTTTTGGAGGGTGGTGCCTCCTAAATTGGTTAGGTGTCGCTTGGGAACCTCCTTCTTCGTGATTGTGGAGTTGAACCAAGAAGTTTGTAAGGGCAAAGAGATCGCCTACTTCGTGAAGATCTACCCATAGTGAGGCTAGTCCTTCGTGGACGGAAGCCGTGATGGAATAGACGAGGTTGCTACTTTGTGGACCCTAACGGGTGGAGCCATTCATGGACTCTCGCGACCGCTACCCTCCGTGGGTTGAAGTCTCCATCAGCGTGGACGTACGCTAGCACCACCTATAGGAACCACGGGAAAAATCTTCATGTCATCAATTATGTTTGATTCTCCTCTCCCTACCTTTACTTTCATGTGCATGTCTTTACTCTCCGCTGCTATACTCTTAGACTTGCATGTGTAGGGTGTACTTGACTTGCTACAATTGCTAAAACTTGCCAAGACTTAAAATTGGGAAAAGGCTAGATTTTTATTTGGGCAAGTAGTCTAATCACCCCCCCTCTAGACATACTTCGGATCCGACAAGTGGTATCAAAGCTTTGGTCTTCATTGCATTAGTCTCATGACCTAAGAGAGTATGGCGTCTAGTGAGGGAAGTTATCACCGTAGAGGTCCATATTTTGATGGTACAAACTTTGCTAGTTGGAAGCACAAAAAGAAAATGCATATTCTTGGTCATGACCCCGCCGTATGGGCTGTTGTTCATGTTGGCTTGCAAGGTGAATTCTTTGGTGATGGAAAGGAACCAGATCGTGAAGCGACCGCGGAAGAATTGAAGATGTTGCAATACAACGCTCAAGCATGTGACTTTCTATTCAACTGCCTATGTTCCGAAGAATTCAACAATATTAGCTGTCTTGAGAATGCAAAGGAAATTTGGGATACTTTGGTTGATATGCACGAAGGTACCGAATATGTCAAGGAATCTAAGTTGGATGTGCTACAAAGTCAACTTGACAAGTTCAAGATGAAGGATGGTGAAGGTGTCGTGGAAATGTACTCTAGGCTTGCTCTCATCACAAATGAGATTGCCGGCTTAGGAAGCGAAGAGATGACCGACAAATTCATCATCAAGAAGATACTTAGAGCCTTGGATGGAAAGTACGACATCATGTGCACATTGATCCAAATGATGCCTAGCTACAAAGATCTCAAGCCCACAGAAGTCATTGGAAGGGTTGTCGCTCATGAGATGTCACTCAAAGACAAAGAAGAACTTCACACCAAGACAAGCGGTGCATACAAAGCTACAAGTGACACTCCCGCTACTTCAAGTGACAACCTTGTTACCAATGAAGAAATAAGCCTCATGGTCAAGAAATTCAACAAGTTCTACAAGAGTAGAGGCAAAGAGAGAAGCTCCAATTCAAGATATGAAGAGAAGCGTTCCTCTAGTCGTGACCGGAATTGTTACAATTGTGGAAGGCCCGGACACTACTCCAATGAGTACACGCCCCCCCACAAAAGGAGAGAAGAGTCAACTAGAAGACGAAGCTCAAGAGATGAATCACCTCGTAGAGAGACAAGGAGTAGAGAAGATCGCTATGAATGAAGACCATCCCCGAGAAGCAAGAATTCGGAGAAGAATGACAAGTACACCAAGGGCTACACAAGAACATGACATCAAGTTCATGTTGGTGAATGGGTTTCCGGCTCTGATTCTAACAACCAATCCGAGAGAAGCTACCACTCCAACTCCAATTATAGTCAAGATGAAGGTGTTGCCGGATTAGCACTCGTAACCTCCAACTCCTATGACATATTTGATTCACCAAATGAAGGAAGTGGAAGTTTCTTCATGGCTAAAGGCCCCAAGGTATCACACCCCGAATACATTGACTTTAATAGTGATGAGGATGACTTACTTGGAGATGATGACTTGCTATTTGACAAAACTAGTGATATTAGTCAAAATGAACTTGGTAATAATCATGTTAGTTAAGATAAGTCGTGTGATGATGATAAGAAGGAAATAGAGCGACTAACTAAAGGATTAAACACTCTTAAGTTAGCCCATCAATCTACTCTAGAAGATCATAGAGAGCTTGTAAGAACTCATGAGAAGCTATGCTTCGAGAAGCTCAATTTGGAGCAAGAAGATGAATTTCTTAAAGCAATCAATGACGATCTTCGAAAGAATACTTCCTCTTATCTAGCCAAACGACTACTCTTGTCTACATTCATTCCACAAGTTAAAACTAAGCAAAGTAGTAACAAAGGCATGAAAGGTTCTTCATCTAATAGCAACAATAAAAATGATAAATCCAATGATATTGCTTCTAGTAGTTCTATTGATTCCACTAATGATTCTCTTAGACAAGCTACACTTGAGCAAGAAAACAATTTATTGAAAGGGATTATAGAGAAAGGTCTCTACAAAAGTCTTGCCGGATGTAAGCAATTTGAGGAGATTGTACGCAAGCATCGAGGATACCGGAAGAACCAAAGCATTGGCTACTTCAACGCCAATGGAGTTGAATGGGAAGAAGGCCAATACCCCAAGCCGAAGTTTGTTCCTCAAAGGGAGAAGTATGAACCTACTCTCCACAAGGGAACAAAAGCTCAAGATGACCTTCCACCACAAGACCACAAGCTCAAGGGCAAGGACAAGGGTCAAGAAGAGATTGACACATTTGAAGATGAATCCCTAGCCATGGTCAAGTGGGTTCCCAAGGCTACTACAAGCTCTACTTCATCAAGTGCTACTTCAACTCCAAGGATTCCCATCAATTTGATGTGGGTCCCAAATAAGAATAACTAGAGAAGTTCTTGAGGGGTGACTCCGCCAATGAAATTCACTCACATTCATTTTTGGCAAGGACTATTTGCAATCAACTCCAAACTTATACAATAGTTAAAGGAGTCACACATTCCCTCAAAATTAAGCAAGGGACAAGGTAATAAAAGAATCAATGGACATCATCTAAATTTGCTTCACTCCATGTCCATAGATATCCTTTTATTTGTTCCTTGTGTGGGACTAACCCATGTAGGTGAGAAGAGTAAGAAACAACGAGGATTGCTCCCAACTCAAGATGATCTTCATCAACAATGAGCATCCACTACTACCTAACCCACATGAAGTCTTCTATGACAAAACCCAAGGTTAGTTTATCCCTCTTAGGGGGGATGTCACATCAGGGGGGAGCTTTACTTTAAGACTTGAGTTAAAGCATCTCATAAGATGTGACGACATTAAATGCTTTATGTAAAAGTGGTAACCACACTTACGCTTAAACGATGAGTATGACCTATGATCAAGTATTATTACATGGCTCCTAAGTCAATATACTCATATATAGATGACTACGTCATCGCCAAGGTGCTTGGTAGATACTAGAGTGGTTTTGCATGTTTGCCATATTTCATTTGACATGTTATTGTGTGATCATGATGATATGCATATATTTTCTCATTCGAGGATATCCAATTGTTTTTATTTGGCTTTCATTTTTCTTTGGCCAATTGGATATAAAAGAATGCCTAAGTACCCTCCTCTAGCTATCTATGCTTTCTCGTCTCAAATTCTATTCATGCTTCATCACAAAATTTGAGCAAGCACTTCCCGAACCCTCTGTGTGAGAAGCACTCGGAGTTCCGTTTCGAAAAGAGCTAACTTCCAAAACCTCCCAAGTGCAACTGGGTGTAACCAGCTTCAAAAATTCGGTTCCACCGAGGCCTAGGGTTGATCTGGTTTCACTATCTCGGTACCACCAATCTGAAATTTTCGGAATCACTGAGGTTCACTGTCACCTGACAGTTCAGAAACTCGGTGGCACCGAAAGGTTCAATTCGGTGTCACCGACAACTAGGGGTATATATATTCCCAGCGGACCCGACTTTTGAAATTAAATCCTCAAACATCGCCTCCCGCGTCCCCTCGCTACCGAGCTCAAGTCTCCCGACGTCGCCCTTGCATCCCGTGTACCCTCACAGCAAGATTCCTCCGTCGTCGACGGCAATCTCCACCACCGTCGCCACCGTAGCGGAACCTTCACCAAACTAGGGTAAGGTTTCGGCCCCTACTTGCGCTTCCAAATCTGATTCTCACGCAATAGGCTAAGTTCATCTACAATCCATGTTTTGCAATGCCCCTATCCAGAAGAAAATTCCATTAGATTAGAGAACAAATTTTTAGGTTTAACTGTCCGCCAATTGAATCTCGGTGTCACCGAGTCAGATAAATCGGTCTTACCCGATTTGTGCTTTTGGGCTACAGATAACAATCTCGGTGAAACCGAGTTGCTCCTTTCGGTGAAACCAAAAGGGCTGCCAAGTTTCTATTAATGAGTTTGTTTGTCTCGGTGGCTCTAAAAGTATTGACTCGATGTAACCGAAATCCAGTTTGCAGAAAGGTAAACTTAAGAATTTAAGTTCAAATTTGCAAAAACCTTCTATGTTTTGTGATGCTCATCTCTTCTGATCATCTATATCTATTCACAAGGTCAGGATGTCAGGTTCAGAGGACAGTCAGAATGACCTCAGAGAGCAGAGTGTTGACATGGATGCTGGCACTAGTCCAGATGCTAGTTCCTTGTCTTCAGAGGATCCAGGCACCCCAGTTCTCATAGGTTGCCCAAGGCTGCCACAAGGGCCAGGAAGAAGCTTAATTCAGATGAAGAGGACCCAGACTTTGTGCCAGAAGAGATTCTTGCCAAGAAGCAGCAGGAAAAGAAAGACAAGGCTGCTAAGAAATCTGTTAATGAGGCCACTTCTGCTAAGAGGCCAGTCAGGAAGGAATATGCCAAGTCTGATGCTATGAGAGCACCTGAGAGTGCCAGGGCAGGTATGACTCTCACTTTGGAGTCACCTAGGACTTCTAAGTCCATGCCCAAGAAGGGAGGCCAGCAGAGAGTGAGGAAGAGGATTGTTCATGTTGTTGGTGGACCAACCTCTATGTTTGAGGATCCAGTAGAGGAGGAAGAGAGAGAGGAAGAACCTGTTGCAAAACCTCCTCCATCCAAGAAGAAAAAGCTAATGGCTGATGCAATGACCAGTCAAGATGCATCCAGAGACAAGCCTACTGCCCCAAAGAAAGTTGCTGCCACTAAGTCCAAGAAGACAACCAGAGACATTCCTCTTGCAAAGAAGAACAAGAGATCTTCCACCATGGAAGAAGAGGAAGATATTTCAGTACTGAGGAAGCTGAGACCCCATCTGCCTGAACACAATGACACTCATCCAATTGCTGAGAATATGAAGAAGAGGAAGGATTCAGGGCTGAGGAAATGGAGAGCTGATGATCCATATGCCATAAGGAGGAGAACTATTGTTGATGCTCGCTTCCACACCAAGGAGCAGCAAGATTTTTATGAGACTATCCTATTGGACAAGAGTCCTGCAGTCAGTGACATGAGATATGTCGACTGGAAGTAATTATGGAGAATGAAGACTATTTTCCTCATGTGCTGGAGAACTTCAAGGCCATTGACAAAGATGCTTTTGTTGGCAGAGAGTTCACTGCTTGGAATGATGAGATGATCATTCAGTTTTATTCTACAACTCATTTCTATCCAGATGGAAGTGTAGATTGGATGACTGAAGGTACCAGGTACCAGTCTACAGTTGATGAATGGGCTACCATCTTAGGAGCCCCACAGGTTGAAGAGGGAGATCTTGATGTCTATTCTGAGGCCAAGATGAATCATAATACCATGGCCAATATGTACAACCCTATCCCTATTGATTATGTGCACACACACAAGCTTGGATCAGTGTACTTTCTGCAAGCAGGTTTACCCACTACCAACACCATCATGAGGCATACATTGATGCCCAAGTATGGAGATGACAAGATGATCAGAGGGTATTCCATCAACATGTTGCACCATGTAGATCTCCATACCAGATTCAGGGTTATGGATTTGATAGTAGAGACTATCAAGAGGACAGCTGCTGATCAGAAGAGATCATGTGGATATGCTCCATACATTCAGATGCTCATAAATTCCAAAGTTAGAAAGAGCGTATATGCACTTGATCGTCCACATCTACCCCTACAGCCAGAGTTTGAGGACAATGTTGTGGTGATGGACCCTAGTCATCCCACTTCATCTACTGCACAATCAGAGGCAGAGGGAGAAGCAGCTAGAGCCACTAGTGCTCAAGTGCCCAATTCAAAGAGTGATCAAGTGGCACTTCTCATCAAATCTGTCCAAGGTATAGAGAAGGATGTGGCTGAGATTCTTAAGAACCAGAAGAGCATAGTGCGGATCATGGACACCAAGTTTCATGCTCTGGACAACAAGGTGGATGAGCTTACCAAGACAGTCACTGAGCTGAAGTAGGCGGTTGATGCAGTGCCTAGTCCCCACTCCTCAGATGATGATAGTCCTCCTCTCCGGACCAACACTCAGTTCAAGACTCAGGCAAGATCATCTGCTATGCCAGTTCCCGTGTCGAGACCATCTTCATCAGCACCAGCTACTTCCCCTACTGCTCCTTCAACATCTCCAGTGTCTACTCCACCACCTCAGAGGACTTCAGCCAAAGCGTTTGCGGATGCTCTTCTCTCGACTCCCTCGACAGCTACAGGAGCTTCTTCATCGTCTCATGGAGGAGACCATGTCTAGAGAGATGATTAGCTCTATAGCTTTGAACTTTTTGGTAACTTGTTGCCAAAGGGGGAGAAGTTATAGATCATAGGGCTTCGAGAGAGAGTGTTTTGCTTTTTGTTGCTCTCTTAAAAACATTTGGTTTATCGCTCGTTTGTTTAAAACTCAGTTGTGTTTGATCATATACCTTTCTTATTGATGCTACTATTTCCTATCTTTGTGATATATCAATGAGATGAGCATTCACTTGTTTGGTGTTATGTGCATTGTAATCCATTCATATCATTTATGCGCACCACCAAGTTGTATGTGACATGGAAGACTTACCCACACTCCTAATTAATTGTGCATTTGCATTCAAATGCAAATTTTAAATAATGCACAAATTTAGGGGGAGCTCTTGCTTATCACATACCTCTCAAAGCGACGTTGCTATTCATTGTTTATCCATATCAAAGCTTTGATCTATATGTTGTCATCAATTGCCAAAAAGGGGGAGATTGAAACCACAACTTCTCCCTAGGTGGTTTTGGTAATCAATAACAACATATATTTCATTGGACTAATGTTTCCACTAAGTATATTTCAAGAAAGTTCAATGAATGGATTGGCAAAAGGATTGTGAGGAGATCCCCTAGATGCAAGGAACATCTATTGGCAACAAGCTTGAAGACTCTACATTTCATGTTTTGTGAGAAATCACTTTTGAGTCCATAGGAAAACCAATACTATTAAAAGGGATGAGGAATTATGATGATCTGGTTGCTCAAGTGCTTAGAGATTAGCCACCAAAAATACCCATCCATTCTCCCACAATATTCTCTGTCCAAAGCCTAAAGTTCAATTTCGGTGCCACCAACAATTTCCATTCTTTCACACCGAGTTCAAACCCTAGACATATCCTAATCCAAACCCATGTCTCGGTACTACCAAGTTTTCCATTCCGTGCCACCGAGAATCAGTGACCAACTCTCTGGTATCTCTTTTTCAAGAATCGGAATTGTCGAGAAATTGGAAATCGGTACCACCGAGTTGTGTAACTGCCTAGGTGACCCATATCGGTACCACCGAGATTCATATATCGGTACCACCAAAAAGCCTAAAGTTCCCACGCTTTGCACTAGTCGGTGCAACCGAGTTTTTACTCCGATTTCACCGAGTTGGGCAATAATGTCGTAACGGTTGGATTTTTGGAGATGCTTATATATACTCCTCCACCACCTCTCACTCGTAGAGGAAGCACTCAGAACACACCTACACTTGTCCTATCCATTTTTCTGAGAGAGAACCACCTACTCATGTGTTGAGATCAAGATCATCCACTCCAACCATATGGATCTTGATTTCTAGCCTCCCCAAGTTGCTTTCCATCCAATCAATCTCTTCTACCCATGCCAAACCTGTGAGAGAGTGATTGAGTGTTGAGGAGACTATCTTTTGAAGCACAAGATCAAGGAGTTCATCATACTACCACATCTATTACCTTTTGGAGGGTGGTGCCTTCTAGATTGGTTAGGTGTCGCTTGGGAGCCTCCTTCTTCGTGATTGTGGAGTTGAACCAAGAAGTTTGTAAGGGCAAGGAGATCGCCTACTTCGTGAAGATCTACCCATAGGCTAGTCCTTCATGGACGGAAGCCGTGATGGAATAGACGAGGTTGCTACTTTGTGGACCCTAATGGGTGGAGCCCTCCGTGGACTCTCACGACCACTACCCTCCATGGGTTGAAGTCTCCATCAGCGTGGATGTATGATAGCACCACCTATCGGAACCACGGGAAAAATGTTTGTGTCATCAATTGAGTTTGATTCTCCTGTCACTACCTTTACTTTCATGTGCACATCTTTACTTTCCGCTGCTATACTCTTAGACTTGCATGTGTAGGGTGTACTTGACTTGCTACAATTGCTAAAACTTGCCAAGACTTAAAATTGGGAAAAGCTAGATTTTTATTTGGTCAAGTAGTCTAATCACCCCCCCTCTAGACATACTTTGGATCCTACACCTCGCCGCGGTCATCATCGACCCCTACTACAGAGACATCAAGGCTGAGTGCGACAAGGACAAGTCTGTCCGGTACAAGGCCTGGGTGAACAAACTCGATGAAGATCACATCAAGTACGCGGCCAAGGACGCGTACACAAGCTACGAGATGTACAGGAGGATCATTGACATGAGGAAGTGCCTCCTTCCTGCAGACAGCAAGGGATAGCCACAAGCAGAGCAGTGGCGGCAACCATGGTCAGAAGAACAATATGATTTGGTGATCGTCCACTTCTTGTAAATTTATATGGAGGAATGTTCATGTGTTGTGCAATCACTTATGTAATTGGATGTTAAAGTTGGTTATGGAACAATAATGTTGGTGTTTTGTAGTCAGAGCATAGATGTTGTGCAAACAGAGCAAATCACATCTCATGCAATTGTTTAGCAGCAACCGTCTGCCCACAACACACACAGCTTGTCAGTATGAATCGTTTGGGTTATTATTGGTCTTCCCACACAATTCTAATGAATGCACTGTTTGCCTGGTATCACACACACCTTGTTATGGTAACTCGGTTGTGTTTGATACTCGTGATCTGCGTTGGGTTTTCCGTGAAGAGGAACAGGTAATCGCATCACAAAGTGGGTAAGTATTTCCCTCAGTTATGAAACCAATGTTTATTGAACCAATAGGAATACCAATCCTCAACCGTCTTCAGCGGATGCACACAAAAGAATAAACAACTTGCACCCAACGCCGACAAGAGGGTTGTCAATCCCCTTGATCTCGTTATTTGCAAGCAAGTGAGTTGTGTAGATAATAGTGAAGTGCAAAATAAAATAAAAGGTGATAAATAACAGCAAGGTAATAATAGCATTTGTGAATTTATAAGTGAGAATAGACCCAGGGGCCGTAGAGTTCTCTAGTGGCATCTCTCATAAGCAAAGCATACGGTGGGTAAACAAATTACTATTGGGCAATTGATAGAAAATCGCATAATTATGCGATGTTCACGGCAATGATCATGTGTATATAGGCATCACGTCCATAAGCAAATAGGCCGACTCCTGCCTGCACCTACTACTATTTCTCCACTTCAAGAGCGCTTCTATGCTTGCCTCTCTATGTATTAAGTTCATGACAAACGGAGTAATGCTTGGAAAACGATGACATGATGTAGACAAAGTAAGCTCAACTAGTATGAATAAACTCCATTGTTTTATCCTTAGTATCAACAACACAAAGACGCAACTTGTCCCCTTCTATCACTGGGATATAGAAACTTATCAGGTTGAACCTACTATAGCGCACCACTCCCACCGAAGAAATATCAATCTAATTGGCCAAACTATCTCAATAGATCGGAGAGCATTATGAAGCTATGATGATCATGCAAATAAGAATCATAGTAATCAGGTTTGACTCAAATACTTTTCATGAATAATCTGAACATAAACTCACAATTCATCGGATCCCAACAAACACACCATACAAAGGGATTACATCAGATAGATCAAGGCAAAGATGCGATGAACATTGTGTTGAAGATCAAGAGAGAGAGATTGCCATCTAGGTACTTCCTACGGACCTGTAGGTCTGCGGTGAACTACTCACACATCATGGTAAGGGCAGCAAGGTTGATGAAGAGGCCCTCTGTGATCGATCTACCCTCCGGCAGGGTGCCGGAACGGAGGTGTAGATGGCCTTCCGTCGGAACAGAGGCTTGCGGCGGCGGAAAAAGTGTTTTGGGAGCGCTTCTGGTGTTTTTAGGGTAGATGTGAATTTATAGGCCAGAGAACGACGTCGGGGGATGCTCCAGGGGGCCACCACATATCTGGCCACGCCCCCCTAGGGGGCGCGGCTGGATATGTGGTGGGCCCCTGGTGCATCTTCTGGCCCTCCTCCGAAGCTTCTAGGTCTTGTGTTGGTCCAAAAAATCTCCAAAAAGTTTCGTGGCAATTGCATTCCGTTTGGTATTGTAACTCTGAAAAGGCAAAAACACACAGAAAACAGGAACTGGCACTGGGTCAACAGGTTAGTGCTCAAAAATAATATAAATTGGTAAATAAATACCCAAAAATTATCCTAGAATGATAATATATCAGCATGGAACAATAAAAAATTATAGATACGTTGGAGACGTATCAGCATCCTCAAGCTTAATTCCTGCTCATCCTCGAATAGGTAAATGATAAAAACAGAATTTTTGATTTGACATGCTACCCATTATGTAATCTTTGGTATGTATGCTCATTGAGAAAAGATGAATTAACAAACAACAACATAGTAATATTTATAAGTATAAGAAACAAAATCATTAATTTTTCAAAGTATACGATCCTAAAAGAATGTTTTATCCCTATTCATCTTATTATATTAGCAAGGCATGACTCCATCTTCACCACATAGATACAAATGTTAAGCACCACGGTGTCCAAGTCAGGCAATTAGATCGTACTTTTTCAATATGCATCAACTTTTTATTATCACCATGCCTCTTTAATTTTTAGATGAATAACAAGTTAACACCTCTTAATCTCAACACTTCTACGAATCAACAATTTTGGACTCACACCTTTTTCATATTACCACATCAATGTCATTAATCCACAACTTCTCTACATGTGCTACACGATGGTTTTGATTATCATTCATTGAATACCAAATATTCTTGGACTAGTCTTATGACCCATGCAAATTATCGTCACTATTACTCAGCTCTCAAACAAATATAAGTGAAGAAAGAGAGCATATTATTTCTATAAAATCTACACGCCACTGTGCGCAAAAAGATTTAAGTGAAGTACTAGAGAAACTGCCTAGCTCAAAAGATATAAGTGAAGCAAATAGAGTATTCTAGCAAATTATCACGAAGGTGTGTCTCTCTCAAATAGGTGTGTCCAGCAAATGATGATTGTGACAAACTTAAAGTAAAAGCAAACAAAAGCAAACGACGCTCCAAGCAAAACACATATCATGTGATGAATAAAGATATAGCTCCAAGTGACATAACGATGGATTGAGACGAAAGAGGGGATGCCTTCCGAGGCATCGACAAGCCTAGACGTTTGAGTCTCCTTAGAATTATTCTTGGGGTGCCTTGGGCATCCCCACTCTTGGGCTCTTGCTACTCCTTATTCCGTAGTCCATCGTGATCACACCCAAAACTTGAAAACTTCAATCACACAAAACTCAACAAAACTTCGTGAGATCCGTTAGCATAGGAAACATATTGCATACTTGAAGTACTTTGATAAATTGATTCAAATTCATTTTTGCATAATAGGTTCTGTATTCTAACTTCCCCATGGCTTACACCCCCCTGATATAGTCCATGGCATAATCAAAATAAGCAAACTATGCAGCCAAACAGAATATGTTTAAAACAGAACAGTTTGTAGAAATATGTAAAGAGCCCATACTTCTGTAACTCTAAAAATTATGAACAATTAGGAAAACGTAAAGAATTTGTATAGAAATAATGTGTTAAAATTTCTGATCATTATCACACTCCAGCAAAAAATGAAAATTCCTGCATTGGAGTCAAAGTTTCTGTTTCAGATTCAGCATCGTTTCTACTCATCTTGTGAGTTATCCCAAAGGCTTTACTTGGCACAAACACTAATTAAAACATAAAAACACAATCATTATAGAGGCAACAATCATGTTATCACACAAAAACATAAAGTAAAAACAAAAATAAAGATACATATTGGGTTGCCTCCCAACAAGCGCTATTGTTTTATGCCCCTAGCTAGGCATAGCATAGTTTCAAGTGTTGGACCCCTTCATGTCCTTCAAAATTAGCTCTTCCAAAATCTTACTAAATGAGTCACCCTTCTCAAAGCTAGTGGAAAATCCCAAGTGTTCAAAGGAATTTATAAAATCATCACTAACATCATTTTCATCATAAGGATCCTCATAAAGAGCATGGACTTCATCACTAATAGGTTCTCTAATAATATTTTCATGCCAATCATTACTAAATCCTTCATTAATTCCCTTAGCAATCCATTCAAATTTATCACAAGTGTGGAGAAATAGGGATTGTGTCAATTCTTCGGGAAGGACATTTCTTCTCATATTCTCATCAAATCTTTGATAATCATTAGATTCCATCCTACGCAATGCATCTCTATTATGAAGGATTACTTCTATAGGAGGATGTTCAGATTTTATTACATAGAAAGCAAAAAATATCCCTAGCTTCACGCACAATATAATCAAATTCATGCATATGTATGTTGGTGGAAATTTTCTTAATCTCTGGATTGTCTATGCTAGGAAGTCCCAAAAATACCTTTTGTAGCATAGGATGGAGGTGCACAAATTTTCTTTACAATTTCAATATAAGCATAGTAATAGCATCTTCATACCAATTTGTTTCATCAAGTATATATCCTTTAATAAGCGGGGAAACTATTGAATGCTCAAAAAATTCTTGAATAGCATGTTTCCAAATGATGTTCCCACTACCCACATGATAAATTTTAGAATTTAGTACAGTGTGAGTGTTGGTAATGGGGACTTGACTTTTAGGAGGATCATGAGTATAATCAATAAACTTTTGTCTTTCTTCATCCAAGTCACTAGCACTACCTTCACTAGCACTTTCAATGATACCTTTCTCGAATTCATACATGATAGCAAGACAAGCAAACTAGCAAGTAAAGAAAACTAGAAGCAAACTAGTAACTAGCAAAGGTAAATATTTTTGTAATTTTCATTTTTATGAGACAAACTAAATATAACAACAAATAAAAAGAAGAGCAAGTGAATGAAATTTTGTGCGAAGTTACTTGATAGTTGGTGATGGTATTCCCCGGCAACGGCGCCAGAAATCCTTCCTGATACTCATGATCTGCGTTGGGTTTTCCATGAAGAGGAATGGGTAATCGCAGCACAAAGTGGGTAAGTATTTCCCTCAGTTATGAAACCAAGGTTTATCGAACCAATAGGAATACCAATCCTCAACCGTCTTCAGCGGCTACACACAAAAGAACAAACAATTTGCACCCAACGCCGGCAAGAGGGTTGTCAATCCCCTTGATCTCGTTATTTGCAAGCAAGTGAGTTGTGTAGATAATTGTAGATAATAGTAAAGTGCAAAATAAAATAAAAGGTAATAAATAACAGCAAAGTAATGATAGCGTTTGTGAATTTATAAGTGAATAGACCCGGGGGCCGTAGAGTTCTCTAGTGGCATCTCTCATAAGCAAAGCATACGGTGGGTAAACAAATTACTGTTGGGTAATTGATAGAAAAGCGAATAATTATGCGATGTTCACGACAATGATCATGTGTATATAGGCATCACGTCCATAAGAAAATAGACCGACTCCTGCCTGCACCTACTACTATTACTCCACTTCAAGAGCGCTTTTATGCTTGCCTCTCTACGTATTAAGTTCATGACAAACGGAGTAATGCTTGGAGAATGATGACATGATGTAGACAAAGTAAACTCAACTAATATGAATAAACCCCATTGTTTTATCCTTAGTAGCAACAACACAAATACGCAACTTGTCCCCTTCTGTCACTGGGATATAGAAACTCGTCAGGCTGAACCTACTACAACGCACCACTCCCATCGAAGAAATAGATCGGAGAGCATTATGAAGCTATGATGATCATGCAAATAAGAATCATAGTAATGAGGTTTGACTCAAATACTTTTCATGAATAATCTGAACATAAACTCACAATTCATCGGATCCCAACAAACACACCATCCAAAGGGATTACATCAGATAGATCAAGGCAAAGATGCGATAAACATTGTATTGAAGATCAAGAGAGAGAGAGAGAGATTGCCATCTAGGTACTACCTAAGGACCCGTAGGTCTGCGGTGAACTACTCACACATCATGGTGAGGGCAGCAAGGTTGATGAAGAGGCCCTCGGTGATCGATCTCCCCTCCGGCAGGGTGCCGGAATGGAGGTGTAGATGGCCTCCCGTCAGAACAGAGGCTTGCGGCGGCAGAAAAAGTGTTTCGGGAGCGCTTCTGGTGTTTTTAGGGTACATGTGAATTTATAGGCTAGAGAACAACGTCGGGGGACGCTCCAAGGGCCCACCACATATCTAGCCGCCCCCCAGGGGGTGCGGCTGGATATGTGGTGGGCCCCTGGTGCATCTCCTGGTCCTCCTCCGAAGCTTCTAGGTCTTGTATTGGTCCAAAATAATCTCCAAAAAGTTTCGTGGCAATTGGACTCCGTTTGGTATTGTAACTCCGAAAAGGCAAAAACAAGCAGAAAACAGGAACTGGCACTGGGCACTGGGTCAATAGGTTAGTGCTCAAAAATATTATATATTTGTAAATAAATACCCAAAAAGTATCTTAGAATGATAATATATCAGCATGGAACAATCAAAAATTATAGATACGTTGGAGATGTATCAGTGTTCTAGCTGGATCAACGCAAACAGTTTGTTTGAATGAACTGTATGTCGTATTTCGCAGACATATGTATTTTGTGAACCGTTTGTGTTATCTTGTCTAATCGAAAACAATTCATAAGCACCAACTGTATGCCCTGCATTACACATGCTAGTCTAATCTCAAACGTGCCTGATGGACCTGTCATTGCACACAGTTATCTTTATTGGCGACGGAGCTATAACTATACAGTTTGTGATGGCTTGATCGCACACAGTTTCGGCGAAGGGTCTCTGATTGATGTGTCATCTTTGGACCTTCCTGCAGTAGTGGATGTAGGAACCTATGTAGGGGGAGCTATCACAACTCATGGGCTATCTTATCCTACTAGTGCATAAATTAAGCCAAACCTTTCACACTCGCCATTTCTTGATGGTACATGTGCTTCAAAGATGAGTATTGATCTTGGGCCCAAGGTTCCTATCTTCGCGGTGCCATACCAAATAAACTCAAACATGGTGGCTACAGCCACCGCCCTTGTTTTCAAGGTTGGTTCTTCATTTGACTTGATTTGGTTATTTTAGACCATGTGTTCAAATTTGGTTTTGTCATGTGCATGTTGTTTTCATCTAGTGCAAGTGCCCCTCATTTTTTTGGTGTTTGTTTTTCTCTCGTGCGACATTGTCCGGAATTAAGACGGAACTGCACTACGGTGTGGTGGTAAGGATGTTGATCCAGCCCCACCCAAAGTCATTTCCTGTCCTTTCTTCTGGATACCCCGTGCGCACGGCCATGTACCGTGCGCACGGGACACCATGTCCACGGCCCCGTCCCGTGTGCACGGGACCCCGTGTCCACGGGCTAAGTTGGCCCCATGCGCATGGGGTGTGCGGTTCCAGGCCTCTTTGGGTGGGACGCGGGGGAGGGGCTATGGTTCATTCAATCCCTTCATCCTCCCCACGCCCCTGTCGCCTCTGGAGCCGCCTCCGTCACCCCTTGCCTCTCCTTCCCCGTGTGCCTCCTCCTTTGGAAGTGAGGAGGATGGGCTCCTCCTCTGGTATGTGCCCTGGTCCTTCTCTCTTCCTTTCCTCCATGTTTTTGTGTCCCTCTTTAGGTTTTAGGGCTTCTCTCTTCTCTAGGTTTGCTCGTTTTTGTTTTGTCGTTTTAGTCTAGTTTTTTGCTTAGATCCCTGGTGTTTCCCCTTGGCCCCTGTCAAACCCAGTGCTCGATCTGATTTTTGGCCGCCGCTGGGAGCACCCCGTGTCCACTAGCCTGTCCCGTGCGCACGGGACCCCGTGTGCACGGGCATGTACGGTGCGCACGGGGTTGGCAGTGTTTTCCTCTACTAGCTTTCTGTTGCTTTTCCTTTTTTAGGGACACCTGCACTCATTCTTCTTGCATATGTTGTTCGAATGTTGTGTTTCTCATACTCCGGCTGCCGCTCGTAGCAAACGATAGAAGACAGGGTCTGCTCAATTCACTATCGCTCGTCGTCAGCCTTCAGAGGAGTTCGTCAGGGCTCTTAGAGTCGTGCTCGTCGTGCTGCATCTAAGAAAACAGTGATAGAGGCTTCTGATGACTCTGAGGAGGAGTATGATTCTGTGGAGGATGACCACTATGTCGCATGAGAAGAGGCAGAGGAGTTTGCAGATGATGACGATGATGAAGAGGAGGCGAGCCCTGATGATCAGCCTTTTCCACATGGGCGTGATCTTCGAAATACTCCTCTGTGTGACTGGCCCAAGCCAGAGAGTTGGGCTCGCAGGCAGGCAAATCCCTATGAAGCTGCCACCGGTCTTGATGTGGATCCTAGGTTCAAGGATGAGTTTCAAAACAAGGTGTATTCTGAGCTTCTTATGACCAAAGGCAAGAAATTTGCCCCGCACAAGCAAGTTAATGTGGCGAACCTACGCAACAATGATCATATCTATCCAGGGGTTCATGCTTCTCTTGACAGATTGGGTCTCATTCCGTTTGTTAGTTTCAAGCATTCTTACAATGAAGAGCTCGTTGAGGGAGTCCTGGATTAAGGGGTCCTCGGGAGGCCGACCTATTTCCTATGGGCCGGACTGTATGGGCCGTTCGCCGGACACTGGATGGATCGAGGGTCTTGTCTCCAGGATGGAAGCCTCAAGGATCGTGGCGTGTCCTCCAAGTTTAAAGTAGTGAATAGGCATGTTTATCCCTTCGACGTGTAACCGACCATGTGTAAACCCTAGGTACCCTCGGCGTCTATATAAGCCGAAGGGTTTTAGGTTATAGGCCAACAGAACTCGTCTAGGGTTTTAGTCATACGATCTCGTGGTAGATCAACTCTGTAATCCTCATACCATCAATATAATCAAGAAGGACGTAGGGTATTACCTCCATAGGAGGGCCCGAACCTGGGTAAAACCTTGTCCCCTTCGTCTCTTGTTACCATCGATCCAAGTCTCACAGCTCGGGACCCCCTACCCGAGATCCGCCGGTTTTGACACCGACATTGGTGCTTTCATTGAGAGTTCCGCTGTGATCGCCGGAAGGAATCGATGGCTCGCCTAGTCATCAGCGAAGAGGTCCGTAAAACGGGCACTTTTGCCCCTGGACAGATCTTCGCTTTCGGCAGCATTGTGCTGCATGCCAACCCGACCGGCCATCTAGGCCGCGTCGGAAGTTTTGCCCCTGATCAAGAGGTCAGATTCGGGAACTTAGAGTTCTCCGTAGACTCTCGGGGCGATCTGTCGCTAACCGGGCTTGCAGTCTCGCCTGCTATGCCCGAAGACTCCGAGGCTTTAACCTCAGATCCATTTTCCGGCCCCGCCCACGGGATCTACCCGGGCGAGGGCCCGCCTCCTAGTCCGGATCCGGTCGTAGTGCCGGACGTCCGTACATCTGTTCTTGCCGAAAAATCTCCCCGCGCGGACGCATCGGAGGTTCACTCCGGAAGCTCTGGGCAGGCCGACCCGATCGAGCTCTCGATACTCAACGAGGCTCTAGATCGGATCTCGTCGATGAAGATTACCGACGACCCAAACCCGATCTATTCTCAGATCGGGCGCCAGACGGGTCAGGACGGATTTTTCGTCCCACCCACCACCCACTTGATAGCCACTGTCGAGGATTTAACCGACATGCTAGACTATGCCTCCGAGGAGGCAGAGTACATGGATGAGGAGGATCACGCCCTCACCCCCGCTAAGACCGGGCAGTGGACGGCCACCTCCACATACGACGTCTACATGGTGGACACTCCGAAAAACGACGGCAACAAATCGGATGAAGCGCCGTCATGACGCCGAAAGCCGCATAAACGGTCAAAAGGAAAAAAGGGGCGAAAATCTATCGATGGAACCGGGAACGGAGATACCCCGGAAAACATCGGCGATCATGAAAACCCCGAACACCCGCTAGAGGGTCAGGAGAGGCCTGAAGACCGTCGTAACCCCGATGATCCAGATGATCCCGAGGACGACGACTACCTCCGCTCTATCGAGGGGGAGGACAATGCGGAAGCCGAGGACTTCGCCATCCCCGACAATCCTACTGACCAGGAACTGTTCAGGCAACAGCTCATATCCACGGCCCGCAGCCTGAAAGCAAAAGAGCAGCAGCTCAAAGACGAACAAGACGACCTCAACGACCGATGGACGAGAGTCCTCTCAGCTGAGGAAGGATACGGCACCGGTCTATCGGACCAACCCAGGAGCTACCCACGCAGAAGGCTGCTGCCACAATTCGATGACGAGCTCACTGATACGTCGTCTCCCAAGCATACCCCATACGATAAGCCAGACCGCCCTCCTCGAGGACGGGACAGGACGGCTGACGATACTGGCTATAGGCCGACGATGCCCCGCAGACGGGGAAAGGAGCCACTAGAGCCCGACGACAGGTTCGACCTGCGACACGACCTGGACCACAGAGTGGGTCGTAAGCGATCCATCTACGGATCCAGAGGGTACTCACCCGATAGACGGGAGGGGTACCGGCCTTGGTTCGACCACGAAAATGAAGACCGGGAACAAATCTGAGCTAGGACAGACACCGATCACCGGCGCGTCATAGCTCGGGTCAGAGGCGCCGCCCACCCACTGTGCTTCACGGACGAGGTGATGCGGCACCAGTTCCCGGAAGGGTTTAAGCCCGTAAACATAGAGCAATACGATGGGACAACTGACCCAACCGTATGGATCGAGGATTTCCTCCTCCACATCCACATGGCACGAGGAGATGACCTCCATGCCATCAAATACTTACCCCTGAAGCTCAAGGGGCCAGCTCGGCACTGGTTAAATAGCCTCCCCGAAAACTCTATTGGGTGTTGGGAGGACCTAGAAGAGGCATTCCGATCTAACTTCCAGGGCACTTATGTTTGGCCGCCGGACTCCTCCGATCTAAGCAACGTCGTTCAGAAGCCAGGAGAGTCCGCGCGGCTATTCTGGAATCGTTTCTTGACCAAGAAAAACCAGATCGTAGACTGCCCGGACGCCGAAGCCATAACCTCCTTCAGGCATAATATTCGGGATGAATGGCTGGCTCGACAGCTCGGCCAAAACAAACCCAGGACAATGTCCTCCCTCACATCACTCATGACCCGCTTTTGTGCGGGCGAGGATAACTGGCTAGCTAGACGTAGCCACAACCCCGAAGACCCCGGAACCTCTGAAGTCCGGGATGGAAACGGGAAACCGAAGCGCAACAAGAACAAGCGCTGGCACAATAACAGTGATGCCGATGACACGGCCGTTAACGCCGGCTTCCGCAATTCCCGGCCTGGGCAGCGGAAGAAGCCTCCTAAAGGCAAACATGACGGACCTACCCCGCTGGACAAGATCCTGGAGAGGCCTTGCCAGATCCACGGCACTCAGGAGAAGCCCACCAATCACACCAACTGTAACTGTTGGGTCTTCAAACAGGCCGGCAAGCTCGCATCCGAGGACCAAGGCAAGAGCCCATGCAGCGAGGACGAGGATGAACCCCGTGGTCCGATCGGTGGCGGACAAAAGAAATTTCCTCCAAAGGTAAAAACAGTAAACATGATATACGCCACCCATATACCCAAAAAGGAGAGAAAGCGCGCCCTTCGTGACGTCTACGCCATAGAGACTGTAGCCCCGAAGTATAACCCATGGTCGGCATACCCGATCACCTTCGATCGACGCGACCATCCGACCAGTATCCGTCATGGGGGTTCGGCCGCACTCGTCCTAGAACCGATCATAGACGGGTACCACCTCACTAAAGTCCTAATGGACGGTGGAAGTAGCCTCAATCTGATTTACTCAGATACGGTGAAAAAGATGGGCATAGATCCGTCAAGGATCAAGCCCCGTGACACTACCTTCAAAGGAGTGATACCAGGCGTTGAAGCCCGGTGCACAGGCTCTATAAGCCTGGAAGTAGTGTTCGGCTCGCCAGATAACTTTCGAAGCGAAGACTTGATCTTCGACATCGTACCTTTCTGCAGCGGCTATCACGCCCTGCTCGGCCGTACAGCGTTCGCTCGCTTTAACATCGTCCCGCACTACGCATACCTCAAGCTCAAGATGCCCGGCCCTAGGGGGGTCATTACAGTCAATGGCAACACAGAGCGCTCCCTCCGAACTGAGGAACATGCGTTGGCCCTGGCGGCCGAATTCCATTACACCGATGATTGGCAGACGCCGACATCCACCGTAAAGGCATCCAAGGCTGGGAAGCGAGCTCGGTCTCCTTCCGAAGTACCAGAACCTTCTTCTCCCCATAAATAGGGATTCGCCCCCCATCGCACGGTCCTAGAACCGGCAAAGTACGTGCCAAGGAGGCACAACTTCGCGCTCAAAATTCCATGGGCAGCGGTGGGGAAAAACTATTAGAGGTGTTCGGCTGGACCGAACTATTACCGTCAACATGTCTTCGGACATACTACAGGTACCATAAAGTGCCTGCTAAGGCGTCAAGCTCATCTATACTTCGGCAACTTCTCAAGACTTTTTCTTCAAGGTCCGTTCGCCGAACAAGCAAAGCCCATAAAGGCATACACCTCCTTAGGTGACGCAGGAGCAGATAGGCGACAGGGCACATCACGGACGTCAAGTCACTCATCGAAGGCCCTTGGTACAGCCTCTCCTGTAAAGTTTATATTTCATTTATCAAATACCTGTAAATAGTTGCATCGGCAATTTGAGTAATAAGAGTTGTTGAGTAAAATACAAATATATCATACATTATCTCCTTGCTGTCCCTTTTCGGAACACTCCCTATTTTCTCCCTCTTCTCGCGAACCTGTTTGGTATACTTTATGATGCAACCGGCTAATAGACCGGGGGTTCGACCTTAAAAATCGCCCTACAACATAAATGATTCAGTGTTCGGCGTCTTGTAATTCCGCTTTATATGCATTGGTTCCGAACTATGTCTTGGGTCAATAGTTGGGTTGCCCGGCTCCTATGCTTGCCCCTTTATGTTCCGCTCGTTCGGCTAAAAGGGCAAAGGGAACACCGCTGCGATTGCGCTTCCGGCTAGTCTGGTTAAGCGCCTCAGCGGAGAAAGCCGAAAACTGACTGTCATGGTATGCGAGAACCGGTCTGCGAATCCGAGCTTAACTAAATCTCGTTAGAGGTTATTCCGTGTCATACGATGGGTTTGGTGTTAGTACAAACCAGGTGATATGGGCTTCGGCCGCGGTTCATCCGAACATCACAAACACCTGGGGGCTAGTCATCAGCCCCCGCACTCCTTTCTCGCGCCCCTACGGCTAAGTGAAAGCAATAAAGCATTATGGTCTGATTGCCTTGTCCGCCTCGCACTACCGCCTTCGGGTACCGATAGCTCGGCTAAGGGTCACAGTGCGATTGGCAGAGACACCCCGCGTAGTATCTACGTGGGGGCTGAAGACGACGACTCGCAGCTTTCAGTTTCAACGGCCACACAGGAGTTATAAAGGATGCAAAACATAAAAGACATGATAAACCATGCAGCTTTAAATACAAACGCGTTCAAAGGTCTTCGGCCATATTACATAAGCGTTTACTCATACACATTCTCTCGCGAACACTGCGCCTCTATTGCCCGAGCACCCTCCATTACGCCGGAGAAGTACAGCTCGGGGCGCCTATGCTCTTTCCCGGTAGGCGGAGGAGCGGTGGCGATCTTCATTGGATCCAGCCCCGGCCAGTGCACCTTGGCCTTCGCAAAGGTCATCCGAGCTCCCTCGATGCAGGAAGATCGCCTTAGCGCGTCGATCCGGGGCGAGGCGGCGCTCAGCTTCTGCACCAGGCCGAAGTAGCTGCCCGGCAGTGGCTCGTCGGGCCAAAGCGAGATGAAGAGATCCTTCATGGCCGGCTTCGCCATCCGGTGTAGCTCCATCAGCTGTTTCAGCTGCTCGATAAGGAGAGGAGAGCGCTCGGGGGCTTCGAACTGTGCCCAGAATAGCCGAGCTTCATCTCCTTCTCCCCGCGAAGCATAAAACTGCTTCGCGTCCGCCATGCTCTTCTGGAGGTTCGAGCAGGCGCCTGGGGAACGCCATACTTGGGTAAGCAACTCGAACTTGCTATCCCCGAAGATACACTGCAATGAATACGGCTTACCATCCATGATAGCTTTGGCCTGGCTGACCTCCTCTTCAAAAGACCGCCTATCCACCCGCTCCTTTTGGAGATTAGTTTTAAGGGTGGATAGTTCGGCGGCCTGCTCCTTGCCCTTGCGCTCCAGGTCCTCGCACTTTTGCCCGGCGTCCTTGAGCTCCTGTTGGACTTCCTCCACCCGAGCCTTGTGCTTGTCACTAGTGGCTCTTAGGGCGAAGAGCGCGGTAGCCGCTTCTTTGGTCGCCGCCTTCTCCACCGCAGCCTCCTGCTTTGCCTTCTGAAGTTTGACCTTGAGCTTCTCAATCTCTTTCGCCGAGGCTGCGTAAGCATCGACTTATATCAAGAAACCGTGTTGATAGTGCGGTAAATAAGAGTTTTGATACTCTAATCTGGCTTACCTTGCGCCTCATCGAATCTCTTGTTTAGAGCGTCAAGCTCGTCTTCGGAGCTCTTGAGCTTCCGATTTAGCTCATCTAGCTCGGCAGCGTTAGTCGCCGCTGCCGTCGACGAAGCCTGTAACAAACAACATAATATAACGTTACAGGGGCTTACAACCTCCGAACTGTCACTAAAATGATCCTGTGTCCGGTCCTCTTCAGGACTGATAGAACGATCCGAACACATATTGTCCTATGCATAGTTCGGATAAGGATCTACGTTTGACCCCCAGGTAAGTTTTTCAAACTCACCTAGGGCTCGGGGGCTGCCATGTATATAATCATAACTCACAAAAAATAATACTTCATAAAGTAGAGCATTACATGGCTTACCTGGAAGCTTGTCAGGAGACCATTGAAGGCCTCCTTCAGACCATGGAAGCTTTGTATGTTTGTTGGCTTGTTAGTTATCTTATTGCCTAGCATATTTAGTACACCTTGTGTTTGTATTATAGATTGTGTTCACCTAGTTGCATATCTAGTGAACCCTATTTATCTGCATATCCCTAAAATTGACAAACAAGATTAAAATTTGTAGTCTCATATTCTCCCCCCGCCCCTCTAGTCGACCGTATCGATCCTTTCAACTACTTTAAAGGCACAATTAAGTAGTGAGTTTGACATGAAGGATCTTGGTGCTTCTTAAAAAATTCTAGGTATGGAAATTACTAGGGACATAAATTCTGCTTTGCTATTTCTTAGTCAACAAAGCTACATTCAGAAAGTTCTTCGTCGTTTTAACATGCATGATGCTAAATCATTAAGCACTCCCATTGCTCCTCATTTCAAATTATCATCGTCTCATTGTCCTAGTACGGATGAATATTTTAAGTATATGTCAAGAGTCCCATATTCTAGTGTTGTCGGTTCTTTAATGTATGCCATGGTGTGTTCTCGGTCTGATTTGTCATTTGCAATGAGCTTGGTCAGCAGATATATGGTTAACCCTGGTAAAGAACATTGGAAGGTTGTTCGGTGGATTTTCAGGTACCTTTGTGGCACTTCCAATGCTTGTTTGAAATTCGACAGGACTGGTGAGGGACTAGCTGGCTATGAGGATTCAGATTTTGCTTCCAGTGATTTGGACAAGAGGAGGTCCCTTAAAGGTTATGTGTTCACTGTTGGTGGTTGTGCTGTGAGTTGGAGGGCAGCACTGCTTCCAGTAATTGCTCAACCTACCACTGAAGCAGAATACATGGTTGTTCCAGAAGCATGTAAAGAATCGGTTTAACTGAAAGGTGTGTATGCTGAGCTTTGTGGAGATAATTCTTGCATTAATCTGTTTTGTGACTGTGAGTGTTGTATACCTCACTAAGGATCAGATGTTCCATGAGTGAACAAAGCACATTGACGTCAAATACCATTATGTTCGAGACATTGTTGAGCAAGGGAAACTGAAGGTATGCAAGATTAGTACTCATGATAATCCTGTTGATATGTTGACAAAACCAGTTCCTGTTGCTATGTTTGAGCTTTGCTCGGACTTAGTTGGTGTAACTCATTAGCCCTAGTGTTGGCGTTGAAAGTGTTTTTCTTTGTTGGTCATGACTAAGGTTCTCATTCATGCTATAAGATGGAATTTGTCTCAAGGTGGAGTTTGTTATGTTATGCTCCAAATTCAAGTATAAAGATAAAGGCTAACTTCTGATGAGCGAGCGGAGCGAGGCCTGTCGCCGGTAGGCTTGGGCCGAAGCGGAGGATTGGCCACCTTGCTCCACCTTGTTACTTGCTATCAATAACTTTGCTATCAAATTATCTATCAAAACTATCTTACAACACGTGCAGAGAATACCTTGCTGAAAACCGCTTACCGATTCCTTCTGCTCCTCGTTGGATTCGACACTCTTACTTATTGATAGGACTACGACCGATCCCTATACTTGTGGGTCATCAGAAAGCGCTCCTTGTATAAAGACACCCGACCAACCACGCCGAGGCCCTCTCACATTGGCCTAACCGCCTAGTTCCGAGTATTTGCTTTCTGCATACCCATTTGTTCTTCAGAATCAGACGGCTGGTCTAAGTCAGTATGTCCTTGGTCCGCAACATGCTTTGTGGACGCATATGCCGGGACCTCATGGAGCCAAGACCAATTGACGTTCTACAGTTTTGTGATTCATTAGTTTGAGCTTCAAGGCAGTGGTTGGTAGCATGCCTGGGGATGTCCGGCTGGTCCGAACCGGGATCCAACTATGGCAGCGAGAACCATGGCAACGGCAACGTGTCAGTCGCGATGATCACGGTTAGATGTCACACACACATGCGCGAACCTACGACCATCCGTAACATGGCAGATGATGGAACACAATGTGGCTCGCGGCTGAAAGAGCATCTGTAGCCGAACGCCCAAACACGCTTAAAACGTGCGGGCGAATGGCCCGGTCGCTGACCGGCAACAAAAATGCAACGCAGACGGGCGCCTCAAACGGGCCTCAAACGCCCGGTCTGACCGGTACCCCTCATATCCAGCCCAAATATGGAGGGCACGGATATGGGGCGGACATGGTATGGATCAGTATTGACCTAGGTCACCTGTGTTATATATACCTCTTGTAAGCTGTCACACGGGATAAGTTGATCTGTTGTAAATCCCCGACGTTTGTAATCTCTCCCGATATAGTGGAATCCGATGGCTGGCGTCCGTGGTTTTTTTTCCTCTGCCTTGCAAGAGTTTTCCACGTTAAAATCTCTTGTCGCCTAGGTTGATTTCGTTCTTCATCGATTGATTTGCGTGTCGTACTTATTGACAAACGTGAGTTTACCAGCTAGCTTGGAACAACCCTGGTCGTGTATTCTGATGTCCCTCAAACCAAGAGAATCCAGACAACGTCGATCACCCTTTAAGGCCTTGTTTGGTTAGGGACTAATCCACATGGATTTGTGGGGATCGCATGGTGATCCACGTGGGCCGTCCCAGCGAGGAATTAATACACGTGGGTCGTATTTTGACCATTTGGTTTGGCCCATGATGGACAAAATACCGGCCCAAACCACGTGGTTCCACAGGGGCCAAAATAATCGTGCCCCACTCGTGGAATGAATCCACGGCAGGCGGGGCAAATCGAACGCTCCAGAGCAAGACGAGGCGAAGGCAGCGGCACAATAACGGACGACTCCATGCGAATCCAAACAAAATTTCGATAGCAGAGATTAAGGTGGTCAGAAGGGATTGATCCCTGCGGGGATTCGTGACAGAATTGGATCTACCCAATCCCTTGGTTGATTTTTTCCACTAGGGTATTTGTTCCGCTATAACCAAACAAGCCCTGAATGACACCAAGAAAATAGCAACGCAACCTACATTCCCCGTGAAACGGCAAGGACCTTCAACGTACAAACAGATCAGAGTGTAGTGTATGTCAAAGGGTATTGCCCTACAGCCTTCAACTATGAACTATAAGGCCATCCCTTGATGATTGATTGATTGACAAGAGCGTCCAACCAGATGGTATCATACTTACAGATCACATGTACGAGTAGTTATGCACAGCTTACAACATCCAAGGTCGCCCACTATGTGTACTACTAATGCACATGGCGGTCACGTCTGGCCTTCTCTACCACCGCGCCGACGCCGGCGCCGTCGCCATCCACCCAGTAGGCGTGCCAGAGGGGCGACCGCCGCCGTGGCGGCGTGGACCCGACGCAGCCCGCGAGGCAGTCTTCGAACTTGGGCTCCCCAGGCCGGAGCATGGCGGGCAGCGGCATCCTCACGCCGCGCGCGGCGCAGGCCTCGTGGCGCGTCGCGATGCGCGTGTCGAGCGCGTAGGAGAAGTACTCCGGGAAGTCGAAGAGCTCGTCGGCGTCGCGGCCCATGACGCCCAAGAGGTACTCAGCCTTAGGACGCATGTTGCCGTCAATGCCGTAGTAGAATAGCGCTGGGAAGCGGCGTGCCATGGAGCGGGTGGCGCGGGAGGGCAGGCCCAGCGACTCGAGGAACTCGATCCGCTGGAGCAGCTTGTCCTCCACGGAGAAGGAGAGCAGGTCGGCGCGGCGGTGGAGGTCGGGCACGCCAAGCGCCCGAAGGAAGTAGAGCGTCGGCCGGAGCCGCCCCGCGGCAGAGGACACGAGCAGGCGTGGGCGTCGCCTCAGAACGTGCGGAAGCTCCTCGGAAGACACTCCAGCCTCGTCGGTCAGGAACCGCAGTGCGGCTGTGATGGTCTCGACGGGCACGGACATCAGCTCGGGGCACATGCCCGCCGCGCGCCGGAGATCCTCCTGGGGCACGCCCGCCTCGAGCAGGACCGCTGCGGCATCTGCGGCCACGTCCGGCGACGGTAGCACATGCTCCAGGGCAGGCGCCGGGGCCGGCGCCGTCGCTGGTGGAAACCCCGGGACGGCGAGGCTGCTGCTCGGCCTGGACCTTAGCGCGACGGTGACAACGCGGAGGCGGCGGGTTGCCACCGGCCTCGAGAGGCGGCCGTGGCGCAGAAGAAGTTCTTCCATGGCCGAACCCTCGCAAGTGAGTGAGGTGAGAGCACCTGTAGTAGACTTGGAGTGGGCGTGCGTGGTGAAGGGAGACGGGTTTGGCGGTTTAGTGGCGAGGAAGAGGATAAGGGGTTGGGTGGGCCAAGGCGGGAGCGCGGGCAGGGGGATAGGGGGCGGAACGGGTAGGGGTGATTGGGCCAGGTGTGATCTCTGGGATCAGGTGACTTACCTTCATGCAGTCAGGCTGTAACATGCGGCTATCCATCCATCATTCGTTACACATCCAACGGCCATCAGCAACTAAAGTGAAAAAAACTCCAGATCAAGCACACGCACACACCAAGACGCCCACACTTGCAGCAGATAGATTTTTTAGAAGTAGCAGTAATTAGGAGCATATTTTAATAGCATCCAAGTCCAGCCATCAAGCAGTATTTTAGACATTTGTATGTCTGATCTGGTGTATGAGTAAGGACAACTGTCGTGGTATTTCTATGACAAATGTCAGGGGCGGCTTAAGTTGTGGTTTGGGGCCAATGGGCGTCGGTGGCGCTCGGAGATGGATAAGGGTGCCAGACACATGACGCAGGCGTACCCAGATTCAGGGCCCTTCGATGGAGGTAAAACCCCTAGTCCTACCGGACATAGTTGTTAGAATTGAGATTCTGTATCGGATCGGAGCTTCATTGGTAGGATCGTGAATCGTAGAATAATAACTACCAGGATCGTAGAATCGGAGGGGCTAGTTTGGATCGTAAGGTCGTAAGATTCTAAGACTTGAATCGTGATTCTGACAACCTTGCTGCCGGAGTGACTATCTGAGATCACAATACAGGGTGCTCCTTGAGATGATCATGAGGAGGAAGAAGGAGCTCTTGCTACTTGCCTCGCTGCCTCGTGCGTGTGTGTATGAGTGTGGAAAGGGCCGACCCCCTCCCAGGGGGCCTGGGACGGCTTTATAGTGTAGCCAATCTATTACAATATTGGGGATTAAAGGGTTGTGGCCCCCGGCTGCCAGCCTCTCTGGCCGGCCATGGGGCCCGTCGGCTGCCGGGTCTTGTCGGGCGTGGGGCCCACCGACTACCCGTCACTGTGGCAAGTACGTGCCGTCGTGAGGGAGCAAGTAGTGCACGCCTATGACAGGGCCGGACTGTCCGGTCAAGGTCAGCGGTACCTGCAGCCCTATAGCCACGTCTTGCCCCCGTCAGGGGTCATGTAGACACGCTTCGCCCCGTCAAGGGGTCCTGTCGCGTCGGCGTGCGTTGGTATAGGTGGATGGGACGGGCGCTGACCCGTCGGCTGGTCGAGCCGATCGCCACCCAGCAGGCGTCCTACCGAGGGGCCGGCCCGCGGGGGCAGCCGGTCGGACGGCCAGGCGGCCCAAAATGTTTCGGAGTGTTGTCTCCTCTGCTTTGGTATACCCAGGGGTCATATCCCCATCAACAACTCCAACCGGTCGACCCAAATGAAGACACTAAAGACTGACTTTGTCCGACCACCCATAGGGGCACCAAATGCGCAGGGATGCATTTCATATTGTGAACATTTTACGAACTAAAAATATATATACATTGCCGCCCCAAGTCCCTTTGTTACATTGTCTAGTGGTCATCGCCGCCGTCGTTGTTGTCCTCGTTCTGGTGGTCGATCAAGACCGGAGTTGGCCATGGAAACAACCATGGTGAAAGCACATATGCTCTCTTGGAAGTTTTGATAATTCGTGACAACAAACATTGTCTCTTGGACTAATAGTTTTACCTAGTTTATTTCAGATAAAGTCCACAGAGAAGATTGGTCATGGAATATTTGGAGAATCCCCAAGGAGAGAAGAAGAAGAAAAGGAATAGGATTGGCAAAATCAACAAGCTTGAAGACTCTACATTTTACTTTATGTGAGAAATCACTTTGATTCCATACGAAAGCCAATACTATTAAAAGGGGATGAGGTGTCTATGATGATCTGGTTGCTCAAGTGCTTAGAGATTAGCCACCAAAAATACACATGAAATTCTCCCACAAATAT
Organism: Elymus sibiricus; assembly: GCA_039707655.1. Taxonomy (NCBI): domain Eukaryota; kingdom Viridiplantae; phylum Streptophyta; class Magnoliopsida; order Poales; family Poaceae; genus Elymus; species Elymus sibiricus. Next base: position 233,172,790 of record CM077669.1, on the reverse strand, counting down.
TCTGTACAAAACCAAAAGTCCAAAATTGGTGCCACCAACTATTTCCATTCGGCCCTACCGAGTTTTGCCTAAGACAGATCCTATGCCAAACCCTAGCTTCTCGGTGACACCAACTGATATGGATCAAGGTGATCCAAAGGGGTTTAGGCCCGATCTTTCACGGCAATCAAAGAACAACAGCAGGATCACAAACAAGAGAACTCAATCTGAAATAGATCAAACTGATTTCCCTCAATATCTCGCACTGGAACTGACCTAGATCAACTCCCACGCACAGCAACACATCAGATCAACACGATCAGCAAGCACAAACACCAATCGATACTCGCAATAGGCCGCCCATCCGGGAGGAACCTGTTGATAACTCTTATCTTATCTTTCTTGTCTAACCCTAAAACGAAGGTAAGGGAAGGGTATTTAAAGCCTAAGACGAAACGAAGGGGTACACGGGCTGCACAGCCCAGATTCTGCGCGCAGGCAGATAAGCGGTACTACCGCTTATGGCAAGCGATACTACCGCGATAAGCGGTACTACCGCCGTACTAAATATCAACTTCCGCGCCTCTTCCGCTTGGAGTCGCTCGGAGTCCAGTACCGAATTTGTAAGCGGCAGTAGAACGGTAGTCAGGTCCGGTAGTACCGTAGGCGCGGTACTACCGCGATAGACGCGCGGTACTACCGCCCTGGGAACTCTGCAGGACTTCCAGGCCTTCCTCCTTTCCCTGCTGCAATGCCTCAGCTGGAGGTGTTCTGAAGTTGGGCTTCACTTCATCTGTGGGAGGAATTGCCATGCAAACACGTCCAACCTTCAGAATATAAGGAGACAGCGAAATAACAGGAGTAGTAGCTATTCTCCCCTCATCATCCCCCCCAACTTGAATGGAAACCGTCCTCGGTTTCGCCTGAACTTGTTGGACCTTCTTTGCCTCCACTTTGATATCCTTGTCAAGCATAGGCTGCAGCACATGACGTTTTCCTTTATGCCACAAGGAGTATACATTGGATCTGCCCTCATGGGTGGAACGCTTATCAAATTGCCATGGTCGGCCGAGCAGCACATGACATGCATCCATAGGTAAAACATCACAGACCACCACATCCTCATAAGTACCTACTGAAAAGGTCAGGCGCACCTTATGGGTGACCTTCAGCTTCCCAGAATTATACAACCACTCAACACAATGTGGCTGCGGGTGCTTCCATGTAGGCAATGAGAGAGAATCCACCAAACTCTTGCTAACAATATTGGTGTAACTTCCACCATCAATAATCAGCTTGCAAGCGGTGTTCTTGACTGTGCATTGGGTCTGAAAAATATTCCAGCGCTGCCCTTGTCCTTCTATGCGATCTGCTGGCACACGTTGCACCATCAAGTTAATGCAATTAGGGGCAACATCCTCAGGGTACACATCAACGGTGTCCTGTTCCTTAGACTCCTCACTAGACGGATCAGCAACCGTCTCATCATCACTGGCAGAGACATAACCATCTTGGGTGAGCATAACCCTTTTTGTATTAGGGCAATCACGCCTCATGTGTCCTTGGCCTCCACAAGTGAAACACTCTAGACCAGCGGTGGACCGAGTAGACGCAGCTTTGGACACTCCTGATTTTGGCGCCTGATCATTAGAAAAATTGTTGGAGCGTGTAGAAGGTGCCGGCTTAGCACTAGACCCAGCAGCCTCGATAGGGGAATGACGCCATGAGTTCGTGGCTGAAACTTGGCGTCGTTTGAGTTGTTGCTCTGCACGCTCAGCTTGGTGCACAAGATCTTGGATGTTGGCGTAGACCACCATCTCCACACGATCCTGCACCTCAACATTCAGCCCATGAAAGAACCGAGACATAGTGGCCTCCGGGTCCTCAGTTGTTCCTGTACGTATCATCAACAACTCCATCTCTTTATAATATTCATCCACCGATTGATTACCTTGAGTGAGCCGCTGCAATTTGTGGTACATATCACGCTTGTAATGTTCAGGAACAAAACGACGTCGCATGAGTTCTTTCATACCTCTCCAAGACATTGGGCGAGTTGGCATACGCAGAATTTGACTCCACCAAATCAGCACGTAACCGGTGAATTCAACTGCAGCAAGTTGAAGTCTCTTCTCTTCACTATAATGATGGGTATAAAAAATCTGATCCATACGCATCTCCCACTCCAAATAATCGTCAGGACCACGGTCACCAGAGAAAGGAGGGATGGACAGTTTGACACGGCCAATACCACCATCATCCAAAGGAACACGAACAGCCTGTCCAAACGTGTTACGATCATCTGTCAGAGCACGATGAGCATCGGCAAAACGGGCATCAAACGGTCGCCGTTGTGGTGCATAATCACCGTCATCCTCAAGGTCTCCATCAGCAGGTTGTGCAATAGGCCCGTGGCGGCGAGCATGAACATCAGCAGGGCGGCGTGGCAGTATGTCACGAGGTTGTGCAAGAGGAGGCGGCTGCACCTGTGCACGAGGAACAACATCTCCCAAAGCATCAATCCTGGTAGACAAGCCGGCGATTAGCACGGCCAAAGAATCATGGCTCTATTTAATGTAATCACACGTACTGTCAAAACCAGCCCGGACATTAGGGGGAAAATCGTCAGCAAAGACAGGACGTACAAGATCCGCTTTCTTCTCACCAGCAGCTACGGAATGCGAGCCATCAACGGAATTCTCCATAGATCACAATCAACCTCAGCAGATCAATCTCAGCAAAACTCAAAAGCAACAAACCAAGCGCGCCGTGAGAAACCTAGCAAAATCTGATACCAAATGATATGGATCAAGGTGATCCAAAGGGGTTTAGGCCCGATCTTTCACGGCAATCAAAGAACAACAGCAGGATCACAAACAAGAGAACTCAATCTGAAATAGATCAAACTGATTTCCCTCAATATCTCGCACTGGAACTGACCTAGATCAACTCCCACGCACAGCAACACATCAGATCAACACGATCAGCAAGCACAAACACCAATCGATACTCGCAATAGGCCGCCCATCCGGGAGGAACCTGTTGATAACTCTTATCTTATCTTTCTTGTCTAACCCTAAAACGAAGGTAAGGGAAGGGTATTTAAAGCCTAAGACGAAACGAAGGGGTACACGGGCTGCACAGCCCAGATTCTGCGCGCAGGCAGATAAGCGGTACTACCGCTTATGGCAAGCGGTACTACCGCGATAAGCGGTACTACCACCGTACTAAATATCAACTGCCGCGCCTCTTCCGCTTGGAGTCGCTCGGAGTCCAGTACCGAATTTGTAAGCAGCAGTAGAACGGTAGTCAGGGCCGGTAGTACCGTAGGCGCGGTACTACCGCGATAGACGCGCGGTACTACCGCCCTGGGAACTCTGCAGGACTTCCAGGCCTTCCTCCTTTCCCTGCTGCAATGCCTCAGCTGGAGGTGTTCTGAAGTTGGGCTTCACTTCATCTGTGGGAGGAATTGCCATGCAAACACGTCCAACCTTCAGAATATAAGGAGACAGCGAAATAACAGGAGTAGTAGCTATTCTCCCCTCATCACCAACTATCACTTTCGGTGCAACCGAAAATAGTGACTATCTTGCTGGTATCTCATTTTCAAGAATCGGAATTTCCGAGAACTGGAAATCGGTACCACCGAGTTTGGGTAACTTCCTAGGTCACCAATATCGGTACCACCGAGAATTATATATCGGTCTCACCGAAACGCCAAAAGTTGCCACATTTTGCACTAGTCGGTGCGACCGAGTTTTTACTCCGGTTTCACCGAGTTAGGCAATAATGTTGTAATGGTTGGATTTTTGGAGATGCCTATATATACCCCTCCACCTCCTCTCATTCGAAGAGGAAGCACGCAGAACACACTTACACTTGCCCCATCCATTTTTCTGAGAGAGAACCACCTGCTCATGTGTTGAGATCAAGACCTTCCACTCCAACCATATGAATCTAGATTTCTTGCCTCCCCAAGTTTCTTTCCGCCCAATCAACCTCATCTACCAAGCCAAATCTGTGAGAGAGTGATTGTGTGTTGAGAAGACTATCTTTTGAAGCACAAGAGCAAGGAGTTCATCATTGTTACCACATCTATTACCTTTTGGAGTGTGGTGCCTCCTAGATTGGTTAGGTGTCGCTTGGGAGCCTCCTTCTTCGTGTTGTGGAGTTGAACCAAGAAGTTTGTACGGGCAAGGAGATTGCCTACTTCGTGAAGATCTACCCATAGTGAGGTTAGTCCTTCGTGGATGGAAACCGTGATGGAATAGACGAGGTTGCTACTTTGTGGACTCTAACAGGTGGAGCCCTCCGTGGACTCTCGCGACCGCTACCCTCCGTGGGTTGAAGTCTCCATCAGCGTGGACGTACAATAGCACCACCTATCGGAACCACGGGAAAAATCTTCGTGTCATCTATTGCGTTTGATCTTCCTATCTCCACTCCTTGTTATATATGCTTGTCTTTACTTTCCGCTTCTATACTTTTTGACTAGCATGTGTAGGGTGCACTAGACTTGTTAGAATTGCTAAAATGTGCCAACAATTAAAATTGGGAAAATGTTAGATTTTTAATTTGTCAAGTAGTCTATTCACCCTCCCTCTAGACGTCCCTTCTCGATCCCACAACTAGTATCAGAGCTTTGGTCTCCATAGCTTTGGTTTTATCACCATTGGAGGAAGATGGATGTGTCTAGTTTGGGGTATCTTAGTTGTAGAGTGCCCATTCTCGATGGGGAGTACTATAGTCAATGGAAATATGAGATGCTTAAGCTATTCAATGAATTCCATTTGAGCAAGTATGTTAAGAGCCCTTATGTGCCTCCCATTGATCCTGTATGTACTTCACATGAAGAAGAAATTGACATGCTTCATAATCTTAGAACTGTTAATCTTATCATTAGAGGATTGCCAAGACTTGTGTTTTATCAAATGAGAAACTTTGAGTGTGCTTATACTTTGTGGAGTGATTTAGAGAATAGATATCCAAATTACTCCTTGAAAAATCTTGATGTCATTCTCCATAAAACTATTGCTTTTCACAAAATGAAGCCTAGTGATCCAATTTTTGACAATTATCTATTTGAGGTTAGAGACCTCATGTGTGCTATAGGAGATGTCATAACTATGAACGACATCATTGTTGAAGCCATTCGCATTCATAATCTTGAAAATTGTCATGATCACAACCTTAACGAATCTCTTGTCTCTTATGACGAGGATATCTCACTTGATGATGACGATGTGGAACATGGCTACTATGATGAAGATGAGTTGTTCGACATCGAGTATGAGAAGACTATGAAGAATCTAAGTATCATGGCGAACTTCAAGGATTACATGTCCGGAGGAAAAGAGTGGATTCTCGACAGTGGATGCACCGATCACATGACTGGAGATAGAGACATGTTTCAAGAGATCACACCAAACCATGGACCACGGAGGTATGTGACTTTTGGAGACAACTCAAAGGGTAAGGTACTCGATCTTGGTAAGGTGGCCATTCTCATGATAGCTCCATTCAAAATGTCGTGCTTGTTGAATCCCTTGGTTACAATCTTCTTTCCGTATCTGGACTAGCCAACTTTGGTTTCAATGTGATATTTACTAAAGTTGATTTCCAAGTGTTTCGTCAAGATAATCATAGCATGGTCTTTACCGGTTTTCGTAGAGGTGATCTATACATCGTTGATTTCACTAAGAGATCCAAACCTCGTACTTTTCTTATTGCAAAATCTTCAAAAGGTTGGCTTTGGCATAGAATTCTAGGACATATTGGTATGCGTAATCTAGACAAGCTCATCAAAGGTGATCATATACTTGGTGTTAAAAATGTTATCTTTGACAAAGATAGACTTTGTAGTGCTTGCCAAGATGGAAAGCAAGTAGGTGGAAGTCATCCCGTCAAGAATATCATGACTACTAGGAGACCACTCGAGTCGCTTCATATGGATCTCTTTGGTCCCAATGCTTACAAGAGCCTCGGTGGAAATTCCTTTGGTCTAGTTATAGTAGATGATTTTTCCATATTTATGTGGGTATTCTTTCTTGATGATAAGCCTCAGGTGCAAAAGATCTTCAAGAAATTCGCTCACAAGGCTCAAAATCAATTTTAAGTGAAGATCAAGAAAGTTCAGAGCGACAATGGATCGAAGTTCAAGAACACCAATGTGGACACCTTTCTTGAGGAAGAAGGGATTTCACATGAGTTCTCGGCTACGTACACACCTCAACAAAATGGAGTCGTTGAGAGGAAGAACCGGACTCTTATAGAGATGGCTAGAATGATGCTCGACGAATACAAGACGCCAAGACACTTTTGGACAGAAGCCGTGGAAACAACTTGTCATGCTACGGACCGACTCTACCGTCACAAGCTTCTCGGTAAAACGGCATACAAGCTCCTCACCGGTAACAATCCCCAAGTTGGATACTTTTGGGTATTTGGATCCAAGTGTTACATTCGTGATAAGCATCGTCGTTCTAAATTTGCTCCTAAATCTCATGAAGGTTTCCTACTCGGTTACGAATCAAAATCTCACACTTACCGTGCCTACAACAACTTCACGCGAAAAGTTGAAGAGATGGTAGATGTGAATTTTGATGAATCTAATGCTTCGCAAGTCGAACAATTGCCTAATGATGTAGGAGATAAGGAACCTTCGAAAGCCATTCAAGATTTGTCCATCGGCAAGATTCGTCCCATGGAGGTGAAGGAAAGCACTTCATCTACACATGTGGAAGCTCCAACCTCGCGTCAAGGCGAACCTCAAAATGACATGGAAGCGTCCACAAGTGGTACACGACAAGATGAAGAGGAGGAGGAAGTTCATCATGATGATCCACCACAACCACCTTCACCACCACCTCAAGGAAATGGCACCTTGAACAACAATGAAGAAGAAGATGATGATGGTGAGGAAGCTCCACCGTCCAACAAGCAAAAGGTACCACGAGTTCGAGCAAGAGTGAACAAAAATCACCCCTTAGAGCAAATCTTCGGTGACATACAAACCGGGAGGATAACTCGCTCCAAAACTTGTTTGGCTAAATTTTGTGAGCATTACTCATTCATCTCTAGCATTGAGCCTATGAAGGTGGAAGAAGCACTTGAGGACCCCGATTGGGTGAATGCTATGCACGAGGAGCTACACAACTTCGAGAGGAACGGAGTGTGGACACTAGTGGAGAAGCCCAAGGACGAGCAAAATATCATCGAAACCAAATGGGTGTTTCAGAACAAGCAAGACGAAGATGGCCAAGTGGTACGCAACAAGACGCATCTCGTGGCTCAAGGCTACACTGAAGTCGAAGGTATGGACTATGATGAGACCTATGCACCCATGGCTAGACTTGAAGCTATTCGCATTCTTCTTGCTTATGCAAATCACCATGACATTACTCTTTATCAATTGGATATTAAAAGTGCATTTCTAAATGGTGAGATTGAAGAAAAGGTCTATGTTAAACAACCCCCTGGTTTTGTGAACCCTAAGAAACCTAATCATGTTTACAAGCTTTGTAAAGCTCTCTATGGTCTTAAGCAAGCCCCTCGATCTTGGTACAAATGCTTAACAAAGTTTCTTATTGAAAAGGGTTTTGAAATTGGTAAAATTGACGCAACCTTGTTCACTAAAAGAGTTAATGGTGAATTATTTGTGTGCCAAATTTATGTGGATGATATTATCTTTGGATCAACTAACCCACATTTTAGTAAATTTGGAAGGTTGATGTCGGAGAAGTATGAGATGTCTATGATGTGTGAGCTGAAATTTTTCCTTGGTTTGCAAATCAAGCAAACGAGAGAAGGAACATTTATCTCTCAAACCAAGTACACCAAGGACTTGATCAAGAAGTTCAACATGCAAGAGTGTAAAGGTATGAAAACTCCTATGCCTACTACTGGACATGTTGATCTTACCAAGGAGGACAAACTGGTTGATGAAAAGGTATATCGATCAATGATCGGTTCATTGCTATATCTGTGTGCCTCCCGACCCGATATCATGCTTAGTGTGTGCATGTGCGCTCGATATGAAGCCGCTCCTAAAGAGTGTCATCTTAAGGCTGTGAAAAGAATTGTGAGACACTTGATATATACACCAAACTTTGACATTTGGTATCCCAAGGGATCTTCTTTTAACCTTGTTGGCTACTCCGACTCGGACTATGCCGGAGATAAGGTTGATAGAAAATCCACCTCGGGTACATGTGAATTTCTTGGTAGATCTCTTGTGTCTTGGTCATCCAAGAAACAAAACTCGTTATCTCTATCTACCGCCGAAGCGGAATACATTGCCGCTGGATCATGTTGTGTGCAATTACTATGGATGACTCAAACTCTTAAGGATTATGGAATCCATGTGAGACATGTTCCATTGTTGTGTGACAATAAGAGTGCTATTAAGACTGCTCATAATCCCGTGCAACATTCTCGAACTAAACATATTCAAGTTCGTCATCATTTCATTCGTGATCATGTTGCTAAAGGGGGCATTAATCTCAAACATGTTCGCACCAACAAGCAATTGGCCGATATCTTTACTAAGACACTTGATGAGAAAGTGTTTTGTCACTTGCGGAGTGAATTGAACATCACTGATGCTTCAAACTTTAGCTAGACTCATTCGGATGCATGCAAGGGCATGGGCTTACATGACTATTCCTTGATACTGTTGAATATATTTGTGCATGTATATTGTGTCGTAGGCCCACCTCCTAGTTTCCTGTATAGTTGAGGTTGTGGCCCGTCTTGTACATCATATATATGTGCCTAGTGCACCCAATCAATGCATTGAGAGTTGCACGGCCTAAACCTAATTCTCTACATGGTATCAGTTTCCCCCTCGATCCTACCCTAGCCGCCGCCATGCCTTCCCTAGCGCCACCGCCGCCACCGCATCACGCCGCCGCCACACCCCGCAGCCGCCGCCGCTTCTCCCAGCCGTCGCCGCCGCCTCCCTCCACCGCTTCCGCCACCCTCTCCCTCATCTCCCGTAGCCGGCGCTGCCTCCCTTCTTCTCCACAGCCGCCGCTCCCACCACCCCCTCCTAACCCCGCCGCCGCCTTACCACCCACCGATCTGCCCCGCTGCCATGGGCTCCCCGAGTTCCTCGGTCTCCTCCGGCAGCAACCCGTTCGCCGGCCCGGACGTTACCCTCGTTCGCGATCTTAACATCTTCGATCACGTTCTGGTGACTCTAGATCAGTCCACCGCATCCTACTCCGCCTGGAAGAGGTACTTCAACTTGGTGTTCCGTGAGTACCTACTCCACGGTCACATTGATGGCACCGTGGACTCTCGTCTCATGGTGAACGACAAGGACTGGATGATTCTCGACGCCACCATCATTCGCTGGTTCTACCTCATCATCTCCAAGGACCTCTTCCACATGGTGGTGTGCGACGAGGACGACACTTACGCCGTATGGACCAAGCTCAATGGCCTCTTCACCGACAACAAACTTCAGCGCAAGGTCCTCCTTCATGGCGAGTTTTACGGGTGCCAGCAGCTTGACTCATCCATAGATGATTTTTGCATGCGCCTCAAAAAGCTTGCCGATGAGCTCCGTGATCTTGGCGCGACGATCGGCGATGAGGTCCTCATCAGCACCCTCACTGCCGGTCTCAACGACGACTTTGGGAAAGCCGCCTCCAACCTTACCCTCATCCCGGAACCAACCTTTGCTAAGCTAGTGGCGTACCTCAAGCTCGAGGAGCGACAGATGAAGATGGCGTGGATTCGGTCCACGCACACTGAGCTTACCACCGGCACCCGCGGTGGATCTGCACCGCCCGCACCTTAGCCGTGCCCCGCGCCGGCCCTTCCGCCGCCGCCGGCCTTCCCGCAGGCGCCGGCCCCCTGATACGTCTCCAACGTATCTATAATTTTTGCTTGTTCTATGCTATTATATTATCATTTTTGGATGTTTTACAATCATTTTATTACCACTTTATATCATTTTTTGGGACTAACCTATTGACATAGTGCCAAAGTGCCAGTTGCTGTTTTTTGCTTGTTTTTTACTTCGCAGAAAATCAATAACAAATGGAGTCCAATCGCGACGAAACTTTTTGGAGATTTTTTCTGGACCAGAAGACACCCAGTGGGCCAAACAACTGCCGGAGAGGTGGGCTGTGGAGAGCACAACCCACCAGGGCGCGCCAGGGGGGCCCCGGCGCGCCCTGATGGGTTGTGCCCTCCTCGGCCCCGTTCCGCACCGCCTCTGATGCCTATAAATTCCCAAATATTCCAAAAACCCTAGGGGAGTCGACGAAACACAATTCCAGCCGCCGCAAGTTCCAGAACCGCGAGATCCAATCTAAACACCATCACAGAGGAGTTCATCTTCTTCATAGGTGCCTCTCCGATGATGCGTGAGTAGTCCACCATAGACCTACGGGTCCGTAGGCAGTAGCTAGATGGCTTTCTATCTCTCTCTCTTATGATTCTTAATACAATGGTCTCTTGGAGATCTTTTGATGTAAACTTTTGCGGTGTGTTTGTGGGGATCCGATGAATTTTGAGTTCATGATCAGTTTCTATCCATGAATATTATTTGAGTCTTCTTTGATCTCTTATATGCATGACTGCTTATAGCATCGTACTTCTTCTTCGAATCTTTGGTTCGACTAGATCGATTTTTCTTGCCATGGGAAGAGGTGCTTTGTGATCGCTTCGATCTTGCGGTGTTCTTTCCCAGTGACAGAAGGGACAGCAAGACACGCATGTATCGTTGATATTAAGGATAACAAGATGGGGTCTATTCCTACATGAATAGATCTTGTCTACATCATGTCATTGTTCTTATTACATTACTCTGTTTTTCCATGAACTTAATACACTAGATGCATGCTGGATAGCGGTCGACGTGTGGAGTAATAGAGGTAGATGCAGGCAGGAGTCGGTCTATCTATCTTGGACGTGATGCCTATATAATGATCATCGCCTTGGATATCGTCATGACTATTCGATTTTCTATCAATTGCCCAACAGTAATTTGTTCACCCACCGTGCGCTATACTCATGAGAGAAGCCACTAGTGAACCCTACGGCCCCCGGGTCTACTTTTCCATCATATTGCTTTCCGATCTACGTTTTTTGCAATCTTTGTTTTCAGATCTACAAAACAAAAAAACCAAAAATATATTGCTACATATTTACTCTTTTTATTTGTGTTCTTGAGAGATCTATCTCTCCTATCTATCACTACCTAATCTATCTTATTACCGTAGAGAGATTGACAACCTCTCTTTCGCGTCGGGTTGCAAGTATTTGTTGTTTGTGTGTAGGTGCTGCTTATTGGGTGTTGGTGATCCTCCTACTGGTTCGATAACCTTGGTTTCATAACTGAGGGAAATACTTACCGTCGCTGTGCTGCATCATCCCTTCCTCTTTGGGGAAATACCGACGCAGTCCAAGCCACGTCACCCCCTACCCTCCGCAGCAGCCGGCCCCGGCTGGCAACGGTGGTCGCCGCGGTGGTCGGCGTGGTGGGCGCAAGCAGCAGCAACAGCAGTCCAATGAAGCTCAGGGAGGAGCCGCCCGTCCTCCGCAGCCGTTCCAACCGGCTCCGTGGTACGCCGGACAGAACCCGCGGACCGGTGTCGTGCATGCCTATTCCATGCCGGTTCCACGTACGCCTGCTCCCGGTATCCTTGGCCCGAAACCTCCCTCGCATCAGGTGCTTTATGCCGCACCGCAGCCCTATGTGACGCCCTATGGGCCTCTCCTCTATGGAAAGTCGCCGCAGCCAGGAGGGCTGCTGCCGCTGCCCCTGACGGCCCCGTCACAGTCGCAGGACCTTGCGCTTCCCACAGCGCCTTAGGAACCGGCCTTGCTGGTGGCTCTGCACCCCGCTCCTACTCCCTTCAACTACACCGGTGGCGGTGACTGGTACATGGATACTGGAGCAACGGCTCACATGGCCGCTCAACCCAGTAACCTTCACACCTCTTATCCCGTCAACACTTCTACTCGCCACCGTCAGTGACGGCTCCTCCCTTCCCATTACCCACATAGGACACGCATCTTTTCCATCTACATCTACCCCAATTTCATTATCTAACATCTTAGTTTCACCTGCTCTTATTGAAAATCTCGTTTCTGTTCGTTATCTTACTCGTGAAAATCCTGTTACCATTGAGTTTGACGAGTTTGGTTTCTCTATCAAGGACGCTCGTACCCGGATGGTGCTCCACTGCTGTGACAGCCCTAACGAGATCTACCCGGTCCACTCCACCGCCTTCACCACCTCCGCCGCTCCTATCGCCCTCGCCACCGGTGTGGACCTTTGGCATGCTCGCTTGGGTCATTCCAACCCCGCCACCCTTCGTCATATTCTTCGGAGTTTTTCTTTCACGTGTAATAAGATCGACGATCACTCTTGTCATGCTTGTTGTCTTGGCAAACATGCTCGGCTTCCTTTTAGGGCTTCTTCTCATGTTGCATCGCAGCCATTTGAGTTAATTCCTAGTGATGTATGGACTTCTCCAGTTGCAAGTAATACGGGCTATCTCTACTATCTTGTCATCCTTGACGATTTTTCGCATTATGTGTGGACCTTCCCGTTGCGGCGCAAGTCAGATGCTATATCGACCCTTGCTGCCTTTTACTCCTATGTCTTCACGCAGTTTGGGCGTCCCATTCTTGCGTTACAAACCGATAACGGGAAGGAGTTTGACAATCTGGCTGTTCGCACTCTCCTCACCACACATGGCACGATATTTCGTCTCACTTGCCCCTAAACCTCACAACAAAATGGTCGTGTTGAACGCATTCTTCGCACTCTTAACGACTGCGTTCGTACGCTTCTATTCCATACCAATGTGCCTCTGCGCTTCTGGCCTGACGCCCTCTCCACTGCATCACTCCTTCTTAACCTTCGCCCCTATCGTACTCGCGGGAACTTTGCACCTCACCACCTTCTCTTCGGTGCACCACCCTCTTATGACGAGCTTCACATTTTTGGCTGTCTCTGCTACCCTAGCATCGCCGCTACTACGCCTCATAAACTTGCACCCCGATCTATTGCCTGCGTCTTCCTGGGCTACCCACCTAACACCAATGGATACCGTTGCTATGATCCCGTCTCACACCACATGTTCACCTCACGACGTGTTTACTTTGATGAGAAGGTGTTTCCGTTTCAGCAGGTACCCGCCGCCGTCACATCGCCACCGGCCACCGGCGGCTCTTCGGCCACGCCATCTGGTGGACGGCCTCGTTCAGTCCTCGGACCGCCACCAGGCTTTGCCGCTAAGCGTGCCGCGGGACGAGCTGTGGCCCCTGCTTTCGGCCGCGCCCCCTCGACGCCCGGTGGTTCGGGCTCCGGGGTGGTCGCCGACTCGGCGCCCTCGGAGTCCCCCACGCCTTCCTCTCCGGCTACGCCTGGCGCCCTGGCATCGCCTGCCCCTTCCTCAGCCTCGGGCCTTGCTTCGAGCGCGGCTTCGGGTGCGGACTCGGGCGCCGCCACCTCCTCGGCCTCTGGTGCGGCCGGGGCCTCTGCCGCCTCGCCATCCTCCACTGAGGTAGGCCCGTCCTCACCACCTACGCCTGGCGTGGTGCCGGAGCTGCCGTCTCGCCACCTGACGCGGTCTTGGACCGACGTTCAACGTCCGAGCCTGCGGTACTCCAGCGATGAGTATCTCCTCGCCGCATCCACTTCCGAGCCATCACCGATTCCCACATCAGCCCGGGCAGCCCTCTGAGATCCTCACTGGCTTGCCGCGATGCAGGACGAGTTCGACGCTCTCCAGCGGAACCGCACTTGGACACTGGTTCCCCGACCTCCTCGTGCCAACGTCATCAGCGGCAAGTGGGTTTTTCATAATAAGACCCGCTCGGATGGCACTCTTGAGCGCTATAAGGCTCCCTGGGTGGTCCGTGGCTTCCGTCAGCGAGCTGGAGTTGACTTTACCGAGACGTTTGCACCGGTTGTCAAACCAGGCACTATCCGCACCGTTCTCCAGCTTGCTATCTCTCGTGGCTGGCCCGTTCATTAGATGGATGTCTACAATGCCTTTCTTCATGGTCACCTTGCGGAGCAGGTCTACTGTGAGCAAACCACTGGTTTCGTTGATGCCACTCATCTTGGCCACGTGTGTTTGCTGTCTCGGTCTCTCTACGGCCTTAAGCAAGCCCCTCGCGCCTGGTACCAGCGTATCGGCGGTTTTCTATAGACACTGGGCTTCTGTGTCACCCGCTCGGATGCCTCGTTGTTCGTCTATCACCATGGCGACACGACTGCTTACTTGTTGCTCTACGTCGACGACATCATCCTGACGGCCTCCTCCGCAGCCCTTCTTTAGCAGATTACTCTACGGCTGCGTGATGAGTTTGCCATCAAGGATTTGGGTGCTCTCCATTAATTCCTTGGCATTGAAGTCGTCTGGCGACCCGATGGCTTCTATCTTCATCAACAGAAGTATGCGCATGAGCTACTTGAGCGCGCCGGTATGCTCAACTGTCATCCTGTTGCTACTCCTGTCGACACGAAGGCCAAGGTTTCTGCTCTGGATGGTTCACCTGCGTCGGACGCCCCATTCTACCGGTCTATTGTTGGTGCTCTCTAGTATCTGACGCTCACCCTACCAGACTTGCAGTATGCTGTCCAGCAGGTGTGTCTCCATATGCACGCACCTCGTGACTCCCATTGGACACTCGTGAAACGGATTCTCCGCTACATCCGTGGCACGATGTCCCTCGGACTCACCCTCACTTCGTCCCCCTCTATGGATATGGTGGCTTATTCTGATGCTGATTGGGCTGGCTGTCCCGATACATGTCGCTCCACTTCCGGCTACTGCGTCTACCTCGATCCCTCCCTCGTCTCGTGGTCGTCTAAACGACAACCCAAAGTGTCGCGCTCTAGCGCGGAGGCCGAGTACCGAGCGGTGGCTAACGCAGTTGCCGAGTACACCTGGCTTTGATAGCTACTCCAGGAGTTGCATAACGACGTCTCACAGGCCATGGTTATCTACTGTGATAACGTCTCGGCTGTGTATCTTTCCGCAAACCCCATTCACCATCGTCGGATGAAGCACATCAAGCTTGATATCCACTTTGTGCGGGAACAGGTAGCCCTTGGACGCATTCGGGTTCTTCATGTTCCGACCGCACAACAGTTCGCCGATGTGATGACTAAGGGACTGCCTACTTCCACCTTCGAGGAGTTTCGTTCCAGTCTCTGTGTCTCTGGCGACGCTTCGACCGCGGGGGGTGTTGAATATATTTGTGCATGTATATTGTGTCGTAGGCCCACCTCCTAGTTTCCTGTATAGTTGAGGCCGTGGCCCGTCTTGTACATCATATATACATGCCTAGTGCACCCAATCAATGCATTGAGAGTTGCACGGCCTAAACCTAATTCTCTACAGATACCTTTGACATAATATCTTATATCTTGAAAATCTATTCCCCCTTGTATTGTATCTAACCTTTTGTAGGTACTTGGATGAACTACATTCCACAAGATTGCCAACAACTACAATCATAAGCAATCTTGTCAAAAGCCAAGTATCAACATCCCTACCTTGTGACGGAGGAAGAAGACAACATATCCTTGACTTACATATGATGAAAATCTCACTCTTGTCATTTGGATATATTATGTTCTTCCTTGCATGACTAACCCTTTTAGGAGGACCTAGCTTCAAAGAAAATAAGGATTGCTCCCAACTCAAGATGATCTTCATCAACCTTGAGCATCCACTACAAGGCCTCCTACACGTCATGTCATCTACATCACGCCAAGGTATGTGATCATATCCTTCAAGAAGCTTTACTCCAAGACATGAGCTAAAGCAATTCAAGTGATATGAATACATTAAAATGCTTAAACGAAAAGTGGTAACCCCATTTTGAGCTTAACATAGAGTATGACCTATGATCAAGTATTCTTGCTTGGCTCCTAAGTCAACATACTCTAATATAGGTGACCTAGTCATCGACCATCATCTTGATGTAGTATCTTGTTTGGTTCATCTTATAGTTGCATGCTTTCTTGGAACCACTCAATCTCCATCTTGATGAAAATTCCTTGCAAATCTTTTGAAAATTCCTTGCAAATCTTTTTGAAAATTCCTTGCAAATCTTTTGAAAGATTCATTGCAAATTCTCTTATTCTATTTAGACTATCTGAAAAAATATTTTGATAAAATGACAAAGACCACTTCTGTCAAGTTTCTTTTATGCTCTTCGGACCCTCCGATCAAAGTCACTCGGTCTCACCGATATTACTGACAAGCTGCACATACACACATCGGTGCCACCGATTCACTTTACCTTGGAGCCACCGATTTTGCCATCTTTTGTACTGCTTGACAAACAAAATCTCAAACGTTCAAGGATCCCTTCGTAAAAAGGAGGAGAAATCTTAAAGTTTTTAGATATCTGTGGTGGGGGGGGGAGAAATTATCTTCAAGGATTCCCATGTCACAAATGCTCTCTATGACCCAACTTTCAATGACCCTTATTCTCAAGGATCCCTTCCCTCTCAATGATCCCTTTCCTCTGACCCTTTGTGTCACCCTTTTTGGAAATTAATGCCAAAGGGGGAGAAATATCAAAGCTTATACCTGCTGACAAAGGGGGAGAAATCTCAAAAGGAGGAGAAATGTCAAAAGCTTATGCTTACCTATAGGGGGAGAAATAATTCAAGGGGAGAAATGTGAATGCTTATGCCCCAAAGGGAAATATCTTGTGATCTTGTGTTAGACTTGTCTCACCCTACCTACTCCCAATATCTACATGCTAAGATTCAGGGGGGAGAGGAAAACTAACTAATCCATATTTAGGGGAGAAAGTTCTAAATGCTTCTGGAGACATATCAAGTTTTATGAATCTCATTTTCTATATGTCTTCCACATCTTGGTAATTTTGAACTCTTTTTCATTTGGATGAGTAGAATACTCTTGTGTTTCCTAGCATTGTTTTCTCAAGTGTGTTTCTACTAGTAGAATGCTCAAGAACTTCAAGGTAAGTATTTGCATCATATCCTTGGTCAAGATGACCTGTTGCTCCTTGCACATATTGTTTGCAAGAGTGAAGTCTTGAACATGGAAACATCTCATTCATATCTGTTTGATGTATATAGCCAAGGTTCACATGACTCTTCATATCCCTTCTACTATGTGTCTGCTCATGCATTCCAAAGCAACTATCCTCTAAGAGGGATTACACACATTTAGGGGGAGCATGTCTTAGTCATGTGTCTCTTAAAGCTTTCATATATTCTTGCATATCTAAATTTGAAGCTTTGATTGTATGTTGTCATCAATTACCAAAAAGGGGTATATTGAAAGCATATATGCTCCCTTGGAGGTTTTGATAATTCATGACAACATACATTGTCTCTTGGACTAATAGTTTTACCTAGTTTATTTCAGATAAAGTCCACAGAGAAGATTGGCCACGGAATGTGTGGAGAATCCCCAAGGAGAGAAGAAGAAGAAAAGGAATAGGATTGGCAAAATAAACAAGCTTGAAGACTCTACATTTTACTTTATGTGAGAAATCACTTTGAGTCCATAGGAAAGCCAATACTATTAAAAGGGGATGAGGTGTCTATGATGATCTAGTTGGTCAAGTGCTTAGAGATTAGTCACCAAAAATACACATGAAATTCTCCCACAAATATTCTGTCCAAAACCAAAAGTCCAAAATCGGTGCCACCAACTATTTCCATTTGGCCCTACTGAGTTTTGCGTAAGACAAATCCTATGCCAAACCCTAGCTTCTCGAAGACACCAACTATCACTTTCGGTACAACCGAAAACAGTGACCATCTTGCTGGTATCTCATTTTCAAGAATCGGAATTTCCGAGAATTGGAAATCGGTACCACCGAGTTTCGGTAACATCCTAGGTCACCCATATCGGTACCACCGAGAATTATATATCGGTATCACCGAAACACCAAAAGTTGCCACATTTTGCATTAGTCGATGCAGTCGAGTTTTTACTCTGGTTTCACCGAGTTGGGCAATAATGTTGTAACGGTTGGATTTTTGGAGATGCCTATATATACCCCTCCACCTCCTCTCATTTGAAGAGGAAGCACTCAGAACACACTTACACTTGCCCCGTCCATTTTTCTGAGAGAGAACCACCTGCTCATGTGTTGAGATCAAGGCCTTCCACTCCAACCATATGAGACTTGATTTCTAGCCTCCCCAAGTTGCTTTCCATCCAATCAACCTCTTCTACAAAGCAAAATCTGTAAGAGCGTGATTGTGTGTTGAGGAGACTATCTTTTAAAGCACAAGAGCAAGGAGTTCATCATTGTTACCACATCTATTACCTTTTGGAGGGTGGTGCCTCCTAGATTGGTTAGGTGTCGCTTGGGAGCCTCCTTCTTCATGTTGTGGAGTTGAACCAAGAAGTTTGTACGGGCAAGGAGATCGCCTACTTCATGAAGATCTACCCATAATGAGGCTAGTCCTTCGTTGACGGAAGCCGTGATGGAATAGACGAGGTTGCTACTTTGTGGACCTTAACGAGTGGAGTCCTCCGTGGCCTCTCGCGACCACTACCCTCCGTGGGTTGAAGTCTCCATCAGCGTGGACGTACGATAGCACCACCTATCAGAACCACGAGAAAAATCTTCGTGTCATCTATTGTGTTTGATCTTCCTATCTCTACTCCTTCTGACATATGCTTGTTTTTACTTTCCGCTATTATACTTCTTGACTAGCATGTGTAGGGTGCACTGGACTTGTTAGAATTGATAAAATCTGCCAACCATTAAAATTAGGAAAAGGTTAGATTTTTAATTTGTCAAGTAGTCTATTCACCCCACTCTAGACGTCCCTTCTCGATCCCACACATGGTACTGCCGTCGGTTGTGTCCGCGCAGTCAACTCCGGTTGATGTTGTTTCTGCGGCCATGACTCCTCCTACTCCTGCTCCACGCCCACCCACTTGGGCATGCATGACATCCACTCCAGCCTGCAGGGCACCATGGACGTCCATGACAACGAGTGTCGCTGGTGGAAGAAGGACCGACGTCGCTGGTTGTGCTCGTTGTGAACTGGGACCACACGCACGGGCGGGCGGTGAAGAAGGACCGACATTGCTGGTTATGCTCGGTGATGAACCTGGTGTCCTAGTGCAGGGAGTCAACGGCGAACGCCGGGTCATGGAGGAGGTCATCAGGGAGCCAAGTTCGACAATAGTGGATCTCGGCCTCACGCGCGCAGATGTAAGCCGGAACGTCTGGCACTGGATCAAGAACTTTCTTCAGGTTCAGATGTCCCCCATTGGGTAGGTGGACATGGGGCCACATCATCGGGATGGCACGCGCTCAATACCGCTGGCACTGGTCGACGCCCACGTAGAATCATTCTTAGCTTTTTTTTATGTTCATGCATAGTCAGTCCATTGTTTCTTTTTTTTTAGAATGTTCCTACTAAAATCTGTTCTTAATCACTTGTACTTCTTCTAAAAAACCCACAATGTTGAAAGCACATAGTGCATAGCTGCTGTTGC
Organism: Elymus sibiricus; assembly: GCA_039707655.1. Lineage (NCBI taxonomy): Eukaryota > Viridiplantae > Streptophyta > Magnoliopsida > Poales > Poaceae > Elymus > Elymus sibiricus. Next base: position 233,153,324 of record CM077669.1, on the reverse strand, counting down.
ATGTACATGAAAACTATAAGTGTGGACGTCTACATGTGTGCATGTGTTTAATCTGGAGCTTTTTTCCACTTTGATTGTTGATGGTCGTTGGATGTGTAATAGACGATGGATGGATGGTCGCATGTTACAACGTGACTGCGCGAAGGCAAGTCACATGATCCCTATCAAGTGCAGGGGCGCGCATGCATTGTCGGGAGGGACGGAGCTCTTAGGATTAATTAACATGCTTATTAATTAAGGAAAAAAAATCCCTGCTTGTATTAACTGCGGTTCGGTGACATTTTGGCAACCGTTGTGCCAGTTCACATGCGGACGCCTCTTCAAATGGACGTGATAACCCACAAGTATAGGGGATCGCAACAGTTTTCGAGGGTAGAGTATTCAACCCAGACTTATAGATTCGACACAAGGGGAGCCAAAGAATATTTGAGAGTATTAGCAGTTGAGTTGTCAATTCAAGCACACCCGGAGATTAAATATCTGCAGCAAAGTGATCAGTAGCACAGTAGTATGATAGTTTGATAGCAGTAGTAGCAGTAGCAGTAGCGGTAACAGTAGTAGCAATATTTTTGTAGCAATTGTAACAGTACCAACAACAATAGTAACTTAGCAGGAACAATAAGTGGAGAACTCATAGGCACTGGATCGGTAAACTTGTTGGATGATATTCATCATATAACAGTCATTACCTAGGATGACACAGAACTAGCTCCAGTTCATCAATGTAATGTAGGCATGTATTCCGTAAATAGTCATACATGCTTATGGAAAAGAACTTGCATGACATCTTTTGTCCTACCCTCCCGTGGCAGCGGGGTCCATAAGGAAACTAAGGGATATTAAGGCCTCCTTTTAATAGAGAACAGTAACAAAGCATTAACACACGATGAATACATGAACTCCTCAAACTACGGTCATCACCGTGAAGTATCCCAAATATTGTCACTATGGGGTTGACGGATCATAACACGTAATAGGTGCATATGACTAGGCAAGATCGGATCAAGAACATAGATATAATGGTGATAACATAAACGGTTCAGATCTGAAATCATGGCACTCGGGCCCTAGTGACAAGCATTAGGCATAGCAAAGTCATAGCAACATCAATCTCAGAACATAATGGATACTAGGGATCAAGCCCGAACAAAACTAACTCGATTACATGATGAAACTCATCCAACTCCTCACCGACCAGCAAGCCTACGAAGGAATTACTCACTCCCGGTGGGGAGCATCATGGAATTGGCGATGGAGAAGGGTTGGTGATGACGAAGACCGAAGATTCCCCTCTCCGGAGCCCCAAACGGGCTCCAGATCTGCCCTCCCGATGAAGAACAGGAGGTGGCGACGGCTCCATATCGTAAAACGCGATGAAACTTTCTCCTTGATTTTTTCTCCGAAAATAGGAATTTATAGTGGCGGAATTAGGGTCATTGGGGCCACAAGGTGGGCACAACCCACCAGGGCGCGCCTGGGGGGGGGGGGGGCGGCACGCCCTGGTGTAAGCTGGCCAGCCTCTGGCCCTCCTTCGGTGGTTCTTGACTCCAGTATTTTTTATTTATTCCAAAATAAATCTCCAAAAAGTTTTGTCCAATTCCGAGAACTTTTATTTCTGCACAAAAAACAACACCATGGTAGTTCTGCTGAAAACAGCGTTAGTCCGGGTTAGTTTCATTCAAATCATGCAAATTAGAGTCCAAAACAAGGGCAAAAGTGTGAGGAAAAGTAGATACGACGGAGATGTATAAACTCCCCCAAGCTTAACCCATTGCTTGTCCTCAAGCAATTTAGTTGACAAACTGAAAGTGATAAAGAAAAACTTTTACGAACTCTTTTGTTCTTGTTTACATATATATGCTTAAGTAGCACCCGGGTTTTCAGCAAAGATTATGACCAACCATGTTAATAATAACCCTTATAAATTATATTAACTTATATCAATGACATAAGCAACTGATACGTCCATTTTGCATCATGATTTCCTACTGTTATTTACCATGTTTTGTTGAATAATAATGCTTTAGGGAGTGATTCGAATGCCTTTTCTCTCATAATATGCAAGGTTTACACAAAGAGGGAGAATACCGGCAGCTGGAATTCTGGACCTAAGAAAAGCACATCAGAGATACCTATTCTGCACAACTCCAATGAAACTGAAATTTTACGGAGATTATTTTTGTATTTAATAAAAAATACTGGAGTAGAAAACTACCGGAGGGGGCCTGCCAGGTGGGCACAACCCACCAGGGCGCGCCAGACCCCCCTGGGCGCGCCCTGGTATATTGTGGCCTCCTCGGCCCACCTCCGGTGCCCATCTTCTGGTATATAGTCACATTTGACCTAGAAAAAAATCAGAGGAGGACTTTCGGGATGAAGCGCCGCCACCTCGAGGCGGAACTTGGGCAGGAGCACTTTTGCCCTCCGGCGGAGCGATTCCGCCGGGGGAACTTCCTTCCCGGAGGGGGAAATCGAAGCTATCATCATCACCAACACCCCTCTCATCTTTGGGAGGCCAATCTTCATCAACATCTTCAACTACACCATCTCCTCTGAAACCCTAGTTCATCGCTTGTGTTCAATCTTTGTACCGGAACCTCAGATTGGTACCTGTGGGTGACTAGTAGTGTTGATTACCTTGCGTAGTTAATTACTATATGGTTTATTTGGTGGAAGATCATATGTTCAGATCCATTATGCTATTCAATACCTCTCTGATCTTGAGCATGTTTATTATTTGTGAGTAGTTACCTTTGTTTTTGAGGTCACGGGAGAAGTCATGTTGCAAGTAATCATGTGAATTTGATATGTGTTCGATATTTTGATGATATGTATGTTGTGATTCCCTTAGTGGTGTCATGTGAACGTCGACTACATGACACTTCACCATTCATGGGCCTAAGGGAATGCATTGTGGAGTAGTTATTAGATGATGGGTTGCTAGAGTGACAGAAGCTTAAACCCTAGTTTATGCGCTACTTCGTAAGGGGCTGATTTGGATCCAAACGTTTAATGCTATGGTTAGATTTTATCTTAATACTTTTCTCGTAGTTGCGGATGCTTGCGAGGGGGTTAATCATAAGTGGGAGGTTGTTCAAGTAAGAACAGCACCCAAGCACCGGTCCACCCACATATCAAATTATTAAAGTAGCGAACACGAATCAAACCAACATGATAAAAGTGACTAGATGAAATTCCCGTGTACCCTCAAGAACACTTTGCCTATTACTAGAGATTGTTCTGGCCTGTCCTTTGCCACAAAAGGATTGGGCTACCTTGCTGCACCTTGTTTACCATTATTGTTACTTGCTTGTTATCAATTATCTTGCTATCAAACTACCTGTTACCTACAATTTTAGTGCTTGTAGAAATTACCTTGCTGAAAACCGCTTGTCATTTCCTTCTACTCCTTGTTGGGTTTGACACTCTTACTTATCGAAAGGACTACGATTGATCCCCTATACTTGTGGGTCATCAGCAACTAGCAAGCAATAATCAGATATCTCAAGCGCCAACACTTTGTCAAAACAATCATGATACAATATGACAATAGTGGTATCTCGCTAGCCCTTTCTGAGACCGCAAAACATAAATGCAGAGCACCTCCAAAGTTCAAGCAGCGACTAAACATTGTAATTCATGGTAGAAAAGATCCAGTCATGCTGCACCCAACATCAACTATACACAATGCATGAGGATGACAATAGTGCTCTCAGGTCTGGCGCTTATTTGAGAAGGTGATGACTCAACATAAAAGTAAATAGATAGTCCCTTCGCAGAGGGAAGCATGGATTTGCAGCGGTGCCAGAGCTCAAAGCTTAAAACAGAGATAGATATAATTTTGGGAGGTACACCCTTCCTGTCAACGTTACGACCAAGAGTTATCAATATCTTCCATGCTAAACAAATTAGCGGCGTTTCCCAAGCGGTAAAAGTAAAGGTTTACTCCCCCTCCACCAACAATCACACTCCACAGCCAGCCGCATCCACGGGTACCATCCAAACCAACAACATTCCTGTGGGAGTTTTGTTTAATTATTTTTGATTTTTGATTTCGGGACTGGGAATCCCTATTACCGCACCTCTCGTGTAAGGACAAGTGAATAAACACTCATCATGAGAATAACCCGCTTAGCATGGAAGATACTGACTGCCCCCTGTCGCTCCATGAGCGGTCCAAGCATACAAAACAGATGTTCATTTGAATTTTTAAAGATGGCACATGCAAATTTACTTTGGAACGGCAGGGTAATACCGCATATAGGTAGATATAGTGGACTCATCTGGCATAACTTGGTTTCAAGGTTGTGATGCACAAGCAGTATTCCCTCTTAGTACAGGCGAAGGCTAGCAAATAGATTGAGAAGCGGCCAGCTAGAGAGCGAAAACGGTCATGAACATGCATTACATATAATCAACATTGAATACTAGCATGAGTAGGATATGGACACCATGAACATAAATATCATGAAGGCTATGTTGGTTTTGATTCAACTACATGTGTGAACATGTGCCAAGTCAAGCCACTTGAAACATGCGGAGGAGGATACCATATCATCATACCGCATCACAGCCATTTTAATGCATGTTGACACCTAAGATAAATCATTATCCACTCCTAGGTACTTAAGCATGGCATGAACAACTATAATCTCTAATGGTCATTGCAAACATGTTTGATCATAATATGCTGAATCAAGGATACTAGGTTAAACATATTTACAAAAACAAAAACAAGTTGAGTTCATACCCGCTTTTCTCTGCCATAGTCAATTCATCAAATATCGTCATTATTGCCTTTCACTTGCACAACCGAATGATAAGAAGATAATAATAGTGCAAGAGTGTCGTGGACTAAGCTAGAATCTGCAACATTTTATTCAAGAGGAGAAGACAAGGTAATATGGGCTCTTCGTTAGATTAGCAATGATGCATATGATAGCCACTCAACATTTTCATCGTGGTCTTCTCCTTGGTACGACTCAAATAAGAAGAAAAGAAATTCAGAGAAACACACTGAAATATTTTTGGAGCTTTTGGTTTTTCTTGAAGAAAGCAAACTAAAGAGGAAAAACAAAAACGAGAAAAACTATTTACACGGGAAAGCTCCCAACAAGTAAAAGAAGAAACGATAAATCTTTTTGGGTTTTCTTTCAATACTACAACTAAACTAAGCTAGAAAGAAAAATTAAAAAGAAGTAGGAAATATTCTTGGGTTTTCTCAAAGTTTTTCAAACACACAAGAAGAAAGCGAGAAAACAAATCTAGCATGGATATTACAATGAGAAAGTGTGAACACTGGCAACTGGAATGAAATGTGTGAACATGAATGTAATGTCGGTGGAAATACGTACTCCCCCAAGCTTAGGCTTTTGGCCTAGCTTGGTAATCACCATCCATAGAAGCCATCCGGTCCCAAGTCAAAGTTAGGTGGAGGCGGCACCTGAGCGTCCCACCCCTGGGGCTCCTCCTCAGCAAGCTACTAGGTTGTTCCGGTAAGCTGTAATGTCATCTGGCATGATCATGTATCCGTTCTTGGCAATAGAATCAAACAAAGCAGGTGCAGGCAACGGAATAACATCACATGTTTCTTTGCTGAATACTAGGTTGTAATGAATGTCATGGAAAGAGTCAGTTACATCAATGAATTCAAGATCATGCAACGACTTGTGATCCAGGTAAACTCGGGACAAAAGATAATCATGTGGGCGAATCTGAACATTAAAGTGTCTCGCTAAACGAGTAGCATAAATAACACCATGTATCTTTCCCTTAGTTTTGTTAAGGTTTAAGCGACATGCAATAATAGCCCCCATACTAAAAGTGTGGTCATCATACAGTGCACGGCGTAAAATAGCGAGGTTGGGGGCACTGAGTGCGCCGACCTTCTCCCTAGCGGTTAAGCACTTCATGATGAACAAAGCAAAGTAATGTAATGAGGGGAACTGCAAACTGGTAGCAGTAGCGTTTGACACGCCTCTATCTTCACCCACTGTTAAAGTGAGGAGAAAATCCTCAAACTCTGATGGTCTAGGTTCTCTCAATTCCCCATCAGAGGGAATCAAGCATATATCACTAAAGCCAGTCAGCGGCATTTTGTAAGTTTCAGCATAAAGGTTAAATTGCACCTCAGGGGGATTATTCTTTCTCAGAAAATAAAACCTTGCACAAAGGAATCTATAAGGATGTGATATTGGTCACACTTAGCTGCGAGGAACTCGGTCAGCCCAGCGTTTGCAACAAATTGACCGAACTCTTGATGGAACCCGGCCTCCTCCATGAAGGCATCATGCGGCCATTCACACGGCCGCACCTCCGCTCTTCTTGGGGTGTGAAGGTCATTGTCCGATGATTCCCCAATGACTCCTTTGGCATTTTTCTTGGAAGAGAACTTCCTAAAGAAATCCATCTTATTCCTATAGAAATTCTGAAAAAATTTAGTCCACAAAAATTTTGTCAACAAAACTTTGTAAGATTGATAACAACTACTCCTAAGCATGCATAGAGGCCATATTGAGCATTCAAACTACTTAGAACTCTAAGAATTCATCATGCAAGCTCATCTACAGCAGCACCAAGAGTAGCTAATTACTCTAAAAATAACCCACTAAATCAAAAACTAATTGGAGCAATGGAGGAGTCACATACCAAGTAGCAATTCCTCCAAACAGTTTCAGAAACGGAGCTTCGAGCAATGAGATCGAAATCCGTGGGTTTGAGAGAAAGAACACGGGAATGGTGGCTGTGGTGATTTTTTTCTGGAGGTAGGGGATGATGTGGGCTAAAGAGATAAGTGAGGGGGCCCACGTGGGGCCACAACCCACCAGGGCGCGCCTGGGGGTGCTGGCGCGCCCTAGTGTCTTGTGGGCACCAGGTGCACCCCCCTCTGGTATTATTTGCACCAGAAATTCAAAGATATTCAGAAAAAAATCGTATCAAATTTTCAGGACATTCTGAGAACTTATATTTTTGGGTCAATTTATTTATTGCACGGAGAAAACAGAAAACAGGATAATCATGGCATTTTATTTTATTTGACTAACTAAAACAGAAAATAAAAGGTGGGAGCAGAGAGTTATGCTTACTCAATTCATCAACTTCATACCTCTCAAAAATGATTCATTAATAAGGTTGATCAAGTCTTATTAACAACCACTTCCGATTAGCATGAAACCGAAGAACTTTCGTAAAACACTAAGTTACCTCAATGGGGATGTGCATATCCCCAACAATAAGTATATCATATTTCTTTTTGGCAGTAGGTAGAGGTAATTGAAAGCTTCCAATAGTGTTGCTCGGGGATTCTTCAATAACATTTATACCATTCACTTGAAATTGTTTCTTCGGAAAGTGTACCGTGTGCTCATTACCATTGATATGAAAAGTGACTTTGCTTTTGTTGCAATCAATAACAGCCCCTGCAGTATTCAAAAAGGGTCTACCAAGGATAATCGACATGTTGTCGTCCTCGGGCATCTCAAGAATAACAAAGTCCGTCAAGATAGTAACATTTGCAACAACAACGGGCACATCCTCACAAATACCGATAGGTATGGCAGTTGATTTGTCAGCCATTTGCAATGATATCTTGGTAGGTGTGAGTTTATTCAAATCAAGTATTTTATATAAGGAGAAGGGCATAACACTAACACCGGCTCCCAAATCACACAAAGCAGTTTTGACATAGTTTCTTTTAATGGAGCAAGGTATAGTTGGTAGTCTAGGATCTCCAAGTTTTTAGGTACTCCATCCTTAAAAGAATAATTAGCAAGCATGGTGGAGATTTCAGCTTCAGGTATCTTTCTTTTCTTAGTGATGATGTCTTTCATATACTTTGCATAGGGGGCCATCTTTAAGATATCAGTTAAGCGGGTACGCAAAAAGACTAGCCTAATCATTTTAGCAAAGCGCTCAAATTCTTCATCATCCTTTTTCTTAGATGGCTTAGGTGGAAATGGCATGGGTTTCTGAACCCATGGCTCTCTTTCTTTACCATGTTTCCTAGACACAAAGTCTCTTTTATCATAACGTTTATTTTTAGGTTGTGGGTTATCAAGATTAGCAACAGGCTCTATTTCAACATCATTATCTGGCTCTATATCATGGCTAGGTTGGGCATCTTCATGGACATCATCACTATCATTTTCATTATCACTAGGTGAGTGTTCATTACCAGACCGAGTTTCAGCATCAGAAATAGAGATATCATTATGATCAAGAGGTTTTTGTATCTCAGGTTCACTAGCGGTATGCAAAGTCCTATCATTTTTCTTTTTCTTTTTCTTTCTATAAGGACTAGGTGCATCAGTATTAATTCTCTCAGAGTCTTGTTCAATTCTTTTAGGATGACCCTCAAGATAAAGTGGTTCTTGGGTCATTCTACCTCCTCTTGTTACTACTCTACCAGCAAAATCATTCATATTATTATTCATTTCATCAAGCAATTCTTTTTGAGATTTAGCAACTTGTTCTAACTGAGTTTGAACCATAGAGGCATGCTTTCCTACACCTCTAACATCATTACTGATTCTAAATAGCAAGTCAGTCAAGCGAGCAATCATATCAGAATTATATTTCAATTGTTTCAGAACATGTGCATTGAAATGATCTTGCTTCATAATATAGTTGTCAAACTCATATAAGCATTGACTAGGATGTTTATTGTAAGGGATGTCACCTTCATCAAACTTTAATAAAGAATTTACCTCTACCACCTGCGGAGGTGGTGGTGTGTCAAGGCCATGTATTTCTTCAATAGGAGGCAAATTCTTAACATCCTCACCTTTAATACCTTTTTCCTTCATAGATTTCTTTGCCTCTTGCATATCTTCAGAACTGAGAAATAAGATACCCGTCTTCTTCGGAGTGGGTTTAGGCGGTGGTTCAGGAAGAGTCCAATCATCATAATTATTCAATATGTTATTCAATAATTCCTCAGCTTGTTCAACACTTCGTTCCCTGAAAACACAACCAGCACAACTATCTAGGAAGTCCCTAGAAGCATCGGTTAGTCCATTATAGAAGATATCAAGTATTTCATTTTTCTTGAGAGGATGATCAGGCAAAGCATTAAGCAATTGGAGAAGCCTCCCCCAAGCTTGTGGGAGACTCTCTTCTTCAATTTGCACAAAGTTAAATATTTCCTGTAAGGCAGCTTGTTTCTTATGAGCAGGAAAATATTTTTCAGAGAAATAGTAAATCATATCCTGGGGACTACGCACACAACCAGGAGCAAGAGTATTGTACCATGTCTTAGCATCACCCTTTAATGAGAACGGAAATAACTTAAGGATATAATAGTAGCGAATCTTCTCATCATGAGCAAAGAGGGTGGCTATATCGTTCAGCTTAGTAAGGTGTGCCACTACAGTTTCAGTTTCATAGCCATGGAAAGGATCATATTCAACCAAAGTAATCAACTCTGGGTAGACAGAGAATTCATAATCCTTATCGGTAACAAAGATAGGTAAAGTAGCAAACCTAGGATCACATTTCATTATAGCATTCAAAGTCTTTTCCTTATACTAGCATAGCAATTTCTTAAGATCGTTCTATCCTTGTAAGAAAGAACTTCTCTAGTTACTTCTTCGTCCATAACATAACCTTCAGGTATCTTAGGCATTTCAAACTTAGGAGAGCTTGGACAAATAGGTGTTTCATAGTCATCATCAGTTTCATAGGCTTCATTAGTTTCAGCAATCTCATCAGTTTCAGTAGTTTCATTCTCTTTAGCTCTAGAAATTTGTTCATCAAGAAATTTCCTAGTGGCACATTATCATCAAGCATGGTACAAGCATCATCATAAGCATCATTCATAGCAGAGGTAGCATCATCAATAACTTGCGACATATCAGGATTACTAGCATGTGGTGGTGTTGTAAGCGTACTCATAACAGAAGGTGAATCAAGTGCAGATCTAGATGGCAGTTCCTTACCTCCCCTCGTCTTAGAGGGAAAAATCTTGGTCTTTGGATCCTTCAGATTCTTCATAGTGACCAATTGATATAAATCCCAAGTGACTCAACAAATATAGCTATGATCCCCGGCAACGGCGCTAGAAAAAGGTCTTGATAACCCACAAGTATAGGGGATCGCAACAGTTTTCGAGGATAGAATATTCAACCCAAATTTATAGATTCGACACACGGGGAGCCAAAGAATATTTGAGAGTATTAGCAGTTGAGTTGTCAATTCAACCACACCTGGAGATTAAATATCTGCAGCAAAGTGATCAGTAGCACAGTAGTATGATAGTTTGATAGCAGTAGTAGCAGTAACAGTAGCGGTAACAGTAGTAGCAATAGTTTTGTAGAAATTGGAACAGTAGCAGCAGCGATAGTAACTTAGTAGGAACAATAAGTGGAAAACTCATAGGCACTGGATCGATAAACTCGTTGGATGATATTCATCATATAACAGTCATAACCTAGGGCGACACAGAACTAGCTCCAGTTCATCAATGTAATGTAGGCATGTACGTACTTATGGAAAAGAACTTGCATGACATCTTTTGTCCTACCCTCCCATGGCAGCGGGGTCCATAAGGAAACTAAGGGATATTAAGGCCTCATTTTAATAGAGAGCTGGAACAAAGCATTAACACACGGTGAATACATGAACTCCTCAAACTACGGGTCATCACCGTGAAGTATCCCAAATATTGTCACTATGGGGTTGACGGATCATAACACGTAATAGGTGCATATGACTAGGCAAGATTGGATCAAGAACATAGATATAATGGTGATAACATAAACGGTTCAGATCTGAAATCATGGCACTCGGGCCCTAGTGACAAGCATTAGGCGTAGGAAAGTCATAGCAACATCAATCTCAGAATATAGTGGATACTAGGGATCAAGCCCTAACAAAAGTAACTCGATTACATGATGAATCTCACCAACTCCTCACCGACCAACAAGCCTACGAAGGAATTACTCACTCTCGGTGGGGAGCATCATGGATTTGGCAATGGAGAAGGCTTGGTGATGACGAAGACCAAAGATTCCCCTCTCCGGAGCCCCAAACGGCCTCCAGATCTGCCCTCCCGATGAAGAACAGGAGGTGGCGGCGGCTCCGTATCGTAAAATGCGATGAAACTTTCTCCTTGATTTTTTTCTCTGAAAATAGGAATTTATAGTGGTGGAATTAGGGTCAGTGGGGCCATGAGGTGGGCACAACCCACCAGGACATGCCTGGGGGGGCTGGCGCGCCCTGGTGTATGCTGGCCAGCCTCTGGTCCCCCTCTGGTGGTTCTTGACTCTGGTATTTTTTATTTATTCCAAAATAAATCTCCAAAAAGTTTTGTCAATTCCGATAAAAAAAATTCTGCACAAAAAACAACATCATGGTAGTTCTACTGAAAACATCGTTAGTCCGGGTTAGTTTCATTCAAATCATGCAAATTAGAGTCCAAAACAAGAGCAAAAGTGTGAGGAAAAGTAGATACGACGGAGACGTATCAGGACGCGACCTCCCTGTACCTATATATGGAAAATCATCAATAAAAGAGAGAGGAGTTCCATCATTTGCTTTTCTTTGTTACACGTTATCAGCACGTAGAACTATCGAGAGCGCAAAAATGGGAGCGAGCACTTGTCGGTATTGTCCGGCCTCGTCTCCTTTTTCTTCCGCCTCATCTGCGAGGATAGCCATCGTTGTCACGTCGTTGCTCGTCGCTGCCATGGAGTAGGTGGACTCCGTCGTCGCTTCATCGCGAGGCAGCAACGCCGCTAGGTGACCCGTCACGCCGCTGGACACGCTGCTTTTTGCGGCCCACGTTGGACACGGTCAACACGCCGTTGGACCGAGTGTGCCTCCTGTGCAATCCCCCGGACTCGAAGCCTCACCTCCGCCTCCGCATCCTGCACCGGCAGTGAACACCGTTGAAGAAGGCTTCTACGTCTTAGAGCGATTACCGGCGGGAACAGCCGTGCCAGTTGTGCGGGCCGAAACAGCGCTGCCGGTCAACGTACCGACGCCAGCCGTTCGTCCCTAGGCCGCGGACATGGCACACGACGAGGATGACGGCCCGGCGTGCGCCTCGCACAACCCATGTCGGGAATGGTGCGATGTGCATGGGTTTCGGCCTGTGCCTCCGCTGCATGTCGTCTTCGCAGATGTTGTCGCCAACTTCGGCCGACGCGCCAGTACAGGAGGACACCACGACATTGGACGCGGCCACCGTGCCTGCTGCACCGTTGGATGAGGTCACTGCACTGCTCCTGGAGGCCACCATGACGCCCGAGTAAACCAGGGGCTGCCCCCCTAGCTCGTCGCCGGCCTGAGCGTGCCAAGGATGCATGGGGAGCCCGATACGGTGCTCGTGGCCTCGGCCCTCATCCTCCTCCGCTGGAGTGCAGGCTCCGGCGTCGCTCCTCTTCCGACTAGGAGGGTTCGTCGGTTGCGCACCGGTGATCGCCGGAGACACATGGGGGCTGATACGTTTATTTTGCATCATGATTTCCTGCTGTTAATTATATTATTTTTGGCCATCATTCCACTTTATGATACAATTTTAATGCATTTTCTCGCTTAATTTACAAGGATTACATGCAGAGGCACATTGCCGGTAGCTGGAATTCTGGATTTGTAAAAGCTACATCAAAGATACCTATTCTGCTGGACTCCAAATGACCTGAAATTTTACGGAGAATATTTTTGGAATATATAAAAAATACTCGAGCCAAGAAATACGAGAGGGGGTCCACCTGTTGCTCACAAGGCAATAGGGCGCGCCCACCCCCCTTGGGCGTGCCCTGATGCCTTGAGGGTCCCACAGGTGATCTCCGGCCCCCCTCTTCTGCTATATTAAGGGTTTTGAGCTAGAAAAAAATACGGAGGAGATTTTCGGGACGAAGCGCCACCGTCTTGAGGCGGAACCTGGACAGGAGCACTTTTGATCTCCGGCAGTGCGATTTCGCTGGGGAAACTACCCTCTGAAAGGGGGAAATCGAAGCCATCGTCATCACCAATCCTTCCTCCATCGTGGGAGGACCAACCTTCATCAACATCTTCACCAGAACCATCTGATCTCAAACCCTAGTTCATCTCTTGTATTCTATCATTGTCTCAAAACCTCAGATTGGTACCTGTGGGTTACTAGTAGTGTTGATTACATCTCGTAGTTGATGCTTGTTGGTTTATTTGGTGGAAGATTATTTGTTCAGATCCTTAATGATATTCAACACTGATACGTCTCCAACGTATCTATAATTTTTGCTTGTTCCATGCTGTTATATTATCAATCTTGGATGTTTTAGAATCATTTTATAGCAACTTTATATCATTTTTTGGGACTAACCTATTAACATAGTGCCAAAGTGCCAGTTGCTGTTTTTGCTTGTTTTTTACTCCCTCCGTTCCTTTATGTAAGGTGTATTATTTTCGACACGGTGACCAAGGCACCTAATTATAGACATGTTAAGACTAAATTTCCCTTGAAAAATTTGTTGGTTAGTGGAAAGTGAATCAATTAGTCCAAAAAAATATGAGATACATGCAATCGACAAAGAGATAGTTTCCTTCTTTTGCTATAAGGAGAGATCCAGACAATCAGAAAAGAGATGCTTTCCTTTTTTAGGAGGGCTAGCAAGGGAATTATGGGGAATTAGAACAAATGCACCTTACATTCTGGAATTTTATCAAAAAACAAATACACCTTATATAAAGGAACGGAGGGAGTACTTCGCAGAATATGAGTACCAAACAGAGTCCAATCGCGACGAAACTTTTTGGAGATTTTTTTTGGACTAGAAGAAGGCCAGTGGGCAAAAGAAGTCAACAGGAGGGAGCCCAGGCCGCCCACAACCCACCAGGGCGCGCCAGGGGCCCCGAGCGCGCCCTGATGGGTTGTGGCCGCCTCGGGAGTCCCTTCCACCGCCTCTGATGCCTATAAATTCCCAAATATTCCAGAAACCCTAAGGGAGTCGACGAAAAACACATCCAGCCACCGCAAGTTCCAGAACCGCGAGATCCAATCTAACACCATCACGGAGGGGTTCATCATCCTCATTGGTGCCTCTTCGATGATGCGTGAGTAGTCCACCATAGACCTACGGGTTCGTAGGTAGTAGCTAGATGGCTTCCTCTCTCTCTTTTGATTCTCAATACAATGGTCTCTAGGAGATCTATTTGATGTAAACTTTTGCGGTGTGTTTGTTGGGATCCGATGAATTTTGAGTTCATGATCAGTTTCTATCCATGAATATTATTTGAGTCTTCTTTGATCTGTTATATGCATGATTACTTATAGGCTCATATTTCTTCTTCGAATCTTTGTTTAGTTGGTCCAACTAGATTGATTTTTCTTGCCATGGGAAGAGGTGCTTTGTGATGGGTTCGATCTTGCGGTGTCCTCTCCCAGTGACAGAAGGGGCAGCGAGGCACGCATGTATCATTGCTATTAAGGATAACAAGATGGGGTCTATTCCTACATGAATAGATCTTGTCTACATCATGTCACCGTTCTTATTGCATTACTCTGTTTTTCCATGAACATAATACACTAGATGCATGCTGGATAGTGGTCGATGTGTGGAGTAATAGTAGTAGATGCAGAATCGTTTCGGTCTAGTAATCTTGGACGTGATGCCTATATAATGATCATCGCCTTGGATATCGTCATGATTATTTGATCTTCTATCAATTGCCCAACAGTAATTTGTTCACCCACCATGTGCTATACTCATGAGAGAAGCCACTAGTGAAACCTATGGCCCCCGGGTCTACTTTTCCAACATATTGCTTTCTGATCTATCTTTTTGCCGCTTTTGTTTTCAGATCTATTGTTCCAAAAACCCAAAAATACCATGCTGCACTTTTTATTTGCCTCTTTTATTTTGTGTTCTTGAGAGATCTATCTATCCAATCTATCATATCCTAATCTATCTTTTTACCGTAGAGAGATTGACAACCTCTGTTACGCGTCGGGTTGCAATTATTTTTTCTTTGTGTGCAGGTGTTGTTTACGTGGTGTTGGTGATCCTCCTACTGGTTCGATACCTTGGTTTTATAACTAAGGGAAATACTTACCGTCGCTGTGCTGCATCATCCCTTCCTCTTTGGGGAAATACCGACGTAGTCTCAAGCCACGTCAAAGGAATTTCTAGCGCCGTCGCCGGGGAGGAAGCGGTCTCTTATACGTGCCAATCTCTGGCGCCGAGGAGACACCATCAATATCTACCAGGTTCCTAATCACAAATCTCATCTCCTTGCAATTACATTATTTGCCATTTTCCTCTCGTTTTCCTCTCCCCCACTTCACCAAATTTGCCGTTTTATTCGCCCTCTTTTTCGTTTCCCTTTTTCTCGTTAGATCTCTTGTTTGCTTGTCATCATGAGTGATTTTGGTATGGCAGAAACAGATGATGGCATGACTCCTAATGGACGTTCTGGTAATCTGGATGCTAAAACTTTTGTTTTGGGGCAAGGAAACATTATAGGAAAAGAAACTATTCAAGAAATTTTCAATTGCGTTGGAAATTTGACTCTCGATGATACCCCTATACTGAAGAGAACTAAAACCTATGCGGAAGCTATTTCAGCGCTAGTTCTGAAACTTGAAAATAGGTTCATTCGTACCCATCCTACCTTGCAAAGATTGTTTTATGAGCTACCCGTTATAAAGGATCCCAAAGCTAAGAAGTTAGCCACCCTTGTTCTTATGAATGAATTTGATCACATAGTACGAGAAGCTAGGGAGATTTTTGATTTCTTTGGTATGGCCGTGAAAAACCAGTAATAGGAGAGATCCTTTACAATAGTGATTATATTTTGAGACATCTGCTCGGAAATAACCAAATTTTTGATGAGAACCTCAAATAGGAAGTCCCCGTTTTAGATACGATCCTCAAGTTTTCAATGATGTTAATCAACAATATTCTTTTATTGTGGCCGGGAATCAAAGAGGGTACTTAGATGGGCAACTTGATAGTGCTAAGATCTCTATGGATGATGTGTTTCAAATTTTATTTGCAAAACCTCTTGATAAAAATATTTCTACGAAAACAAAAGATGACAATACTTGAATCTATGCTTTATGCCTAGCTAGGGGCGTAAAACAATAACGCTTGTTGGGAGGCAACCCAATGAATAAATTTATTTTCTTCTTTTTATTTATGTTTTTGAGTGTTGACACAATTATGCCTCTGTTATGATTGTGTTTTTTATGTTTTAATTAGTGTTTGTGCCAAGTAAAGGCTTTAGGATGATTCATAAGATGAGTAGAAACAACGCTGAATCTGAAACAGAAACTTTGCCCCCAGTGTGTGAATTTTTATTTTTTACTGGAGCGTGATAATGAGCTGAACTTTTAACACAGTGTTTCAATACAAATTCCTTACGTTGTCCTAATTTTTCAGAATTTTTAGAGTTACAGAAGTATGGTTCGAGTACAGATTACTACAGACTGTTCTGTTTAAGACAGATTCTGTTTTCGTTGCATTGTGTGCTTGTTTTGATGAATCTATGGTTTGTATTGAAGGGTATAAGCCATGGTACAATTAAAATACAGTAGGTATAATGCAATAATAAAATGTGAATGGGTTTTCAACAGTACTTAAAGTAGTGATTTGCTTTATTATACTAACGGATCTCACGAAGGTTTTGTTGAGTTTTGTGTGATTGAAGTTTTCAAGTTTTGGGTGAGATCACGATGGATGAAGGAATAAGGAGTGAAAAGAGCCTAAGCTTGGGGATGCTAAAGCACCCCCCAAGATATATCCAAGGATAAACAAGCAACTAAGCTTGGGGATGCCCCGAGTGGCATCCCCTCTTTCTTCTAATGACCATCGGTATTTTACTTGGAGCTATATTTTTATTCGTCACATATCATGAGTTTTGCTTGGAGCGTCTTGTATCATTTGAGTCTTTGCTTGGTTTTCTTTTTAGTTTGTCACTAGTATCCTTGCTGGACACACCTATTTGCGAGAGCCAAAATTATGCTATGATTTTTTAGAATTGCTCTATATGCTTCACTTAATTTTTTTTGAGCTATGGAATTGCTCTAGTGCTTCACTTATATCTTTTTGAGCACAGTGTGCTTGGAAATTTTTGTAGAAATACTCTGATGCTTCACTTGGATAAATTTGAGAGTTAGTAAATTTTGAAGAAATCCTCTCATGCTTCACTTATACAATTTTGAGAGATGAAACCTTTATGCTCATGTTCTTCACTTAAATTTGTTTGAGCTTGTCAAAAGCAATGGCAATGAATGAAACTAGTCCCAAAGTGATGGATATTCAAGGAGGATATAATAAAAACTTTCATGAAGATAATTGGACAAATTAAACTTGATTCCTTGTAATAGTTTTGAGACATGATGATAGTGATATGTGAGTCATGTTGGTGAGTAATTATGCTTTAGTAGGAATATTGGTGTTAAGGTTTGTGATTCCCTATGCAAGTACGAAAGTCAATAGTTATGCAATGAAATTAAATCCTACTTATGGTGCATTATTCGGTGTTAGTTATGCTCAATGCTTGTTTATGTGAATTTTCGTTTCTTGGTTGGTTGCTTCTCAATCCATTTGCTAGCCTCCACTTGTACTAAGTAGAAATACTACTTGTGCGCCCAAAATCCTTAAACCCAGTTTTTCCTTATGAGTCCAACATACCTACCTATATGCGGTATTTCCATGCCGTTCCAAGCAAATTTGTATGTGCCATCTCTAATTTTCAAAATAAATTTTCTTTTTGTGTGCTTGTACCGCTCATGAAACGGTAGGGGGTGTCCAATATTTTTCCATGCTAGATGTGTTATTCTCAAGATGAGTGTTTATTCACTTGTCATTGCACGAGAGTACGGCAGAAATAGGGATGCCCAGTCCTGAAATGAAAATAAATAAATTTACTTTATGTTTCAAATAATAAATTCCTTGGAAATTGTTGGTATGGAAGGCAACCGTGGATACGGCCAGCCATGGATTGTGAAAGAATGGTGGAAAAAGGAATAAACTTTACTTTATGTTTGGGAACCGCCTATGATATATCTAGCATGGAAAGTATTGTGAACTACTTTGTCGTTTTCGTTGACAGGAAAGGCATGCCACCCAAAATATTTTTCTCTCTCAATTTAAACTTTGAGCTCTCGCACCTCTACAAATCCCAAGTTTCCTCTGCGAAGGGCCTATCTATTTACTTTGTGCAATTTTTATTTTTCATTTGAGTCTCCATCTTCTCTTATAAAGCTCCAACTAGGGGGCACTATGATCATACTTGAGCATTGGGTGTAGTTAATATTTGAGTGTGTTTCATGAATGGATCAATGATTGATCATGATGGGTTAGGGATAACTTTCTTTAGTGTTGATATTTTGAAAGACATGGTTGCTTGTTGGCATGCTTGAGTATTAAAGTCTTTATGTCAAAACTAGACTATTGCTTTGAACCATCTAAAAGTCCAAATGTCCATGCTACAAAAGAAAAGAATATGTGATGAACATGTTAGGCAGCATTCCACATAAAAAATTCTTTTTTTATCATTTACCTACTCGAGGACGAGTAGGAATTAAGCTTGGGGATGCTGATACGTCTCCAACATATCTATAATTTTTGCTTGTTCCATGCAGTTATATTATCAATCTTGGATGTTTTAGAATCATTTTATAGCAACTTTATATCATTTTTTGGGACTAACCTATTGACATAGTGCCAAAGTGCCAGTTGCTGTTTTTGCTTGTTTTTTACTTCGCAGAATATCAGTACCAAATGGAGTCCAATCGCGACGAATTGTTTTTGGAGATTTTGTTTGGACCAGAAGAAGGCCGGTGGGCCAAAGAAGTCATCAGGAGGGAGCCCAGGCCGCCCACAACCCACAAGGGCGAGCCAGGGGCCCCGGGCACGCCCTGATGGGTTTTGGCCACCTCGGGAGTCCCCTCCACCACCTCGGATGCCTATAAATTCCCAAATATTCCAGAAACCCTAAGGGAGTCGACGAAAAACACATCCATCCGCCGCAAGTTCCAGAACCGCGAGATCCAATCTAACACCATCACGGAGGGGTTCATCATCCTCATTGGTGCCTCTTCAATGATGCGTGAGTAGTCCACCATAGACCTACGGGTCCGTAGGCAGTAGCTAGATGGCTTCCTCTCTCTCTTTTGATTCTCAATACAATGGTCTATTGGAGATCTATTTGATGTAAACTTTTGCGGTGTGTTTGTTGGGATCCGATGAATTTTGAGTTCATGATCAGTTTCTATCCATGAATATTATTTGAGTCTTCTTTGATCTCTTATATGCATGATTACTTATAGCCTCGTATTTCTTCTTCGAATCTTTGGTTTAGTTAGGCAAACTAGATCGATTTTTCTTGCCATGGGAAGAGGTGCTTTGTGATGGGTTCTATCTTGCGGTGTCCTCTCCCACTGACAGAAGGGGCAGCGAGGCATGCATGTATCGTTGCTATTAAGGATAACAAGATGGGGTCTATTCCTACATGAATAGATCTTGTCTACATCATGTCATTGTTCTTATTGTATTACTCCGTTTTTCCATGAACTTAATACACTAGATGCATGCTGGACAGTGGTCGATGTGTGGAGTAATAGTAGTAGATGCAGAATCGTTTCGGTCTAGTAATCTTGGACGTGATGCCTATATAATGATCATCGCCTTGGATATCGTCATGATTATTTGATCTTCTATCAATTGCCCAACAGTAATTTTTTCACCCACCGTGTGCTATACTCATGAGAGAAGCCACTAGTGAAACCTAGGGCCACCGGGTCTACTTTTCCAACATATTGCTTTCCTATCTATCTTTTTGCCGCTTTTGTTTTCAGATCTATTATTCCAAAAACCCAAAAATACCTTGCTGCACTTTTTATTTGCCTCTTTTATTTTGTGTTCTTGAGAGATCTATCTATCTAATCTATCATATCCTAATCTATCTTTTTACCGTAGAGAGATTGACAACCTCTCTTTCGTGTCGGGTTGCAAGTATTTGTTCTTTGTGTGTAGGTGCTGTTTACGTGGTGTTGGTGATCCTCCTACTAGTTTGATACCTTGGTTTCATAACTGAGGGAAAGACTTACCGTCGCTGTGCGGCATCATCCCTTCCTCTTTGGGGAAATATCGACGCAGTCTCAAGCCACGTCAAACACCCCTCTGATCTTGAACATGAACATGATTTGTGAGTAGTTACTTTTGTTCTCAAGGACATGGGGGGGGGAGTCTTGTTATAAGTAATCATGTGATGTTGGTATTCGTTCGATATTTTGATGATATGTATGTTGCTCTTCCTTTATTGGTGTAATGTGAACGTTGACTACAAGACACTTCACCATGTTTGGGCCTAAAGGGAAGCATTGGGGAATGGTAAGTAGATGATGGGTTGCGAGAGTGACAGAAGCTTAAACCCTAGTTTATTGGTTGTTCCGTAAGGGGGTAATCATAAGTGGGTTGGTTGTTCAAGTAAGAACATCACCTTAGCACTGGTCCACCCACATATCAAATTATCAAAGTAGCGAACGCGAATCAACTAAACATGATGAACGTGACTAGACGGAAATTCCCACGTGTCCTCAAGAGCGCTTTGCTTTATATAAGAGAACTTTTAGGCTTATCCTTTGATACAAAAAGGATTGGTCCACCTTGCTATGCCTTTGTTACTACTATTACTTGTTACGAATTATCTTGCTACAAAACTATCTATCATTGTTACTTACAACACTTGCAGAGAATACCTTGCTGAAAACCAATTGTCATTTCCTTGTGCTCCTCATTCTGTTCGACACTCTTACTTATCGAAATGACTATGGGTGATCCCCTATACTTGTGGGTCAGCAAGACTCTTTTTTGGTGCTATTGCCGGGGAGTGAAGTGCCTTTGGTAAGTGCAATTTGGTAAGGAAACACTTTCGTTACGTGTTGAAATTTAATGTTGCTTGTTACTATGGAGGATAATCCTTTGAGGGGCTTGTTCGGTGTATCTTCACCTCGTACGGAAGTGGCAAGAGCCGCTCCTCAACCTACTGAACCTACTAAAATTATTACTATGAAATTCCCTCGGGTATGTTAGAGAAACTGCTTACTAATCCTTATGCAGTAGATGGAACAAAACATCCTGATATGCATTTGATATATATAGATAAAATTTGTGGATTATTTAAGCTTGCAGGTTTATCTGAGGATGGTGTTAAGAAGAAGGTTTTCCCCTTATCTTTGGAGGGAAATGCATTGATTTGGTACATGCTATTGGATGATACTGGTACATGGGATTGGAACCGATTGAAGTTGGAATTCCATCAGAATTTTTATCCTATGCATTTGGTTCATCTTGATCGGAATTACATATGTAATTTTTGGCCATGTGAAGGAGAAAGTATCGCTCAAGCTTGGGGGAGGCTTAAATCTATGATGTACACATGCCCCAATCATGAGCTCTCAAGGGAAATAATCTTACAAAACTTTTATGCTTGGCTTTCTCATGATAATCAATTGATTCTTGATACCCCTTCTACCGGTTCCTTCATGACGAGAACTATGGAATTCAAATGGGATCTTCTTGAAAGAATTAAATGCAACTACGAATATTGGGAGTTCGACACAGGTAATGAGTCAGGTATAAATCTTGAGTTTGATTGTGTTAAATCTTTTATGGAAATTGAACCTTTTCATAAGTTTAGTGCAAAAATGGCCATGACTCTGAGATAGTAGCTACCTTCTGTGAATCTTTTGCTACTCATGTTCATCTCCCTAAGGAGAAATGGTTTAAATTTCGTCCCCCTAATTAAGAAACTTGTAAGGTACTTAGCATGTCTAAAGAAGAAACACTTCTTTATAATGTTGATCTAGTTGTGCCTACTGCTTACATTGAGAAACCACCTTTTCATGTTAGGATTAAGGAACATGCTAAAGCTACAACTGTAGTTAATAAAAGTAATGTTAGAACACCAAAACCTTCTGAACAAATAAATGTAGAGCCTAATACTTCTATGGTTAAAGATCTCTTAGTTGATAATATTGATGGGCATGTTATTTACTTTTGCAGTGAGGCTGCTAGAATTGCAAAACCTACTACAAAAGAAAAGGATGTGTTAGATAAGAATAAGCCAGTGGTAGGCATGCATGTTACTTCCGTTACAATTGGAGATCATTGGTATCATGGTTTACGCGATATAGGTGCTAGTGTGAGTGCCATTCCATTTACTTTATATCAAGAGATTATGCATGATGTAGCACCAGCTGAGATAAAGACATTGATGTTAATGTTAAACTTGCGAATAGAGATACTATTTCACCACTTGGGATTGTTCGAGATGTTGAAGTCTTGTGTGGAAAATTCAAGTACCCCACTGATTTATTAGTACTTGGTTCACTACAAGATAATTTTTGTACCATTATATTTGGTACACCCTTCTTGAATACCGTTAATGCTGAAATTGACTGTGCTAAAGAAAAGGTTAAAGTCAACTTTGGTGATATGTCTCATGAGTTTAATTTCTCTAAGTTTGGTATACAAACACATGAGAAAGATTTATCTAGTGAAGATCAAATAATTGGTCTTTCTTCTATTGTTGTGCCTCCTACTGATCCGTTAGAACAATATTTGCTAGACCATGAAAATGATATGCATATGAGTGAAAGACATGAAATGGATAAAATATTATTTGAACAATCACCTATCCTTAAACATAATCTTCTTGTTGACACCTTAGGGGATCCTCTTCCACCTAAGAGTGATCCCGTGTTTGAATTAAAGACAGTACCTGATACATTAAAGTATGATTATCTTGATGCAAAGAAGATATATCATGTTATTATTAGTGATAACCTTTCAAAGCATGAGGAAAAGAGATTAATTAAAACTTTGAAGAAGCACTGAGCTGCTATTGGATATACTCTTGATGATCTAAAGGGCATTAGCCCTACGTTATGCCAGCACAAGATTAATACGGAGCCAAATGCTAAACCCGTCGTTGATCATCAATGTCGCCTTAATCCTAAAATGAAAGAGGGGGTAAGAACTAAAATACTGAAACTTCTTGAGGTAGATATTATTTATCCCATAGCTGATAGTAGATGGGTAAGTCATGTTCATTGTGTGTCTAAGAAAGGAGGTATAACCGTTGTTCCTAATGACCAAAATGAACTTATTCCGCAGAGAGTCGTAACTGGTTATAGGATGGTAATTGATTTCAGGAAACTAAACAAAGCTACTAGAAAAGATCATTACCCCTTGCCTTTTATTGATCAAATGTTACAAAGATTATCTAAGCACACACACTTTTGTTTCCTTGATGGATATTCTGTTTTTTCTCAAATACCTATGTCAAAAGAAGATCAAGAGAAAACGAATTTTACTTGTCCTTTTGGAACTTATGCTTATAGACGTATGCCATTTGGTTTATGTAATGCACCAGCTACCTTTCAAAGATGTATGATGGCTATATTCTCTGGTTTTTGTGAAAAAATTGTTGAGGTATTCATGGATGATTTTTCCATTTACGGTACTTCTTTTGATGAATGCTTAAGCAACCTTGATCGAGTTTTGCAGAGATGTGAAGAAACTAATCTTGTCTTGAATTGGGAGAACTGCCACTTTATGGTTAATGAAGGTATAGTACTTGGGCATAAAATTTATGAACGAGGTATTGAAGTGTACAAAGCTAAAGTTGATGCAATAGAGAAAATGCCATGTCCTAAAGATATTAAAGGTATAAGAAGTTTCCTTGGTCATGATGGTTTGTATAGACGGTTTATTAAGGATTTCTCTAAGATTTCCAGGCCTCTTACCAATCTTTTGTAAAAATATGTTCCATTTGTTTTTGATGATGATTGTGTAGAAGCCTTTGAAATACTTAAGCAAGCTTTGATTTCTGCACCAATTGTTCAACCACCTGATTGGAATTTACCGTTTGAAATAATGTGTGATCCTAGTGACTATGTCGTTGGTGTTGTTCTCGGACAAAGAGTTGATAAGAAATTAAATGTTATCCATTATGCTAGTAAGACTTTAGACAATGCTCAAAGAAATCATGCTACTACCGAGAATGAATGTTTGGCAGTTGTGTTTGCATGTGATAAGTTTAGACCTTACATTGTCGATTCTAAAGTAACTATTTACACTGATCATGCGGCTATTAAATATCTTATGGAAATGAAAGATGCTAAACCTAGGTTGGTTAGGTGGGTTCTTCTACTTCAAGAATTTGATTTGCATATTATTGATAGAAAGGGAGCTGAAAATCCGGTAGCAGATAACTTGTCTAGAATGTAAAATGTTCTTGATGACCCACTGCCTAGTGATGATAGTTTCCTGATGAGCAAGTAGCTATTATAAATGCTTCCCGTAATACTCCTTGATATGCAGACTATGCTAATTACGTTGTTGCTAAATATATACCACCTAATTTCATATACCAACAAAAGAAAAAGTTCTTATTTGATTTAAGACTTTACTTTTGGGATGACCCACGTCTATGTAAAGAAGGAGTAGATGGTATTATTAAACGTTGTGTACCTAAGCATGAACAGGAAAAATATCCTACGAAAGTGTCATTCTGAGGCATATGGAGGACATCACAGGAGACAGAACTGCACATAAGGTATTACAGTCTGGTTTTTATTGGCCTACTCTCTTCAAGGATGCACGTAAGTTTGTCCTTTCTTGTAATGAATGTCAAAGAGTTGGTAATATTGGTAGACGTCAGGAAATGCTAATGAACTATTCACTTGTTATTGAACCATTTGATGTTTGGGGATTTGATTATATTGGATCTTTTTCTTCCTCTAATGGATACACACATATTCTAGTTGATGTTGATTATTCTACTAAGTGCGTAGAAGCTATTCCAACTAATAGTGCTGATCATAACATCTCTATTAAAATGCTTAAAGAAGTTATCTTTCCGAGGTTTGGAGTCCCTATATATTTAGTGACTGATGGTGGTTCACATTTTATTCATGGTGCTTTCCGAAAACTTCTAGCTAAATATGATGTTAATCATAGAATTGCATCACCTTATCACCCTCAATCTAGTGGTCAAGTTGAATTGAGCAATAGAGAAATAATGTTAATTTTGCAAAAGACCATTAATAGATATGGAAAGAATTGGTCCAAGAAACTTGATGATGCACTTTGGGCATATAGAACTGCTTATAAAAATCCTATGGGTATATCTCCATATAAAATGGTCTATGGTAAGGCCTGTCATTTACCTCTTGAGTTAGAACATAATGCATATTGGGCAATTAAAGAACTTAACTATAATTTCAAACTTGCCATTAGCTCTCTAGATGAATGGAGAACACAAGCCTATGAAAATTCCAAGTTGTTTAAATAAAAGGTTAAAAGATGGCATGACAAGAAAATGAAAAGAACAAGAATTTAATGTTGGTGATCATGTTCTATTATACAATTCTCATTTCAGATTCTTTGAAGGAAAACTCCTCTCCAAATAGGAAGGACCCTATATTATCGAGGAGGTTTATCGCTCTGGAGCCATCAAGATAAATAATGCGAAAGGAACAAATGCTACGGTGGTTAATGGGCAAAGAATTAAGCATTATATTTCAGGTACACCCATTAACAAAGATACCAATGTTATTCAAACAGTGACACCGGAGGAGCACATAAAAGAGACCTTCGAGGACACTCCGGAACCCTGAAAAAGGGGAGGTATGTGATTCGGCAAGTAAACCGACTCCAAAAATTCCATAAAAAATATTTCTCCATTTTGGAACATTACAAAAATAAAAAAATAAGAACCAACTGAGGGGACCCACAAGGAGGTCACAAGGCAACAAGGCGCGCCTGGTTGACTTGTGGTCCCCTTGTGTGCCTTCCCGACTCCGTCTTCTTTCCGTTTTCTTGTCTTGCATGTAGAAAGATTCATTATATATAATCACCGATGTTTTTATCTACGTATCGCAAGTTCTCCTCTATTCTTGTTTCGAGCTATTTTCTGGCAGATCTAGAGTGCTCATGGTTCCCCTAATTCTCCGTAAGAAGCATCGCATAGTTCGACCTTCTCCGGGCAAACGCCCATACAACAAAGTCTACTATGAGTTGTCTTCTGAAGGGGAAGATGAATCTATGATCCAAAACGAGACTACGCAAAGAAATGGGGGAGAATCTGAGGAACTTGAAGGAAACTATACCAACCCCCTCGTTGAAGATTCAAACAAGGGAGATATGCTATTATATTTTCATGATGATCTTTCTTTACCTGAAATTGATGCATTAAATGCTATGGAATCAATCTGTGCCCAAAACACAACGCTTACCCACGAAGTCATTTTGTTGGAGGAACAGAATCAGGCTCTTCGGTGGATAATTGATAATCTAGAATGTTTGCTTTTGAAAGACAAGCCTACCACTTCATCATTACCATCACCTAAGAAGGAAACTTGTGTACATGGGTATAGTCACCATGCTTGGTTTGTTCCAAGCTTGGGGGAGGTGACCCGGTGTCGGTGCACTAGTACAGGGGTACCCAGTGCCCCTGACTTATGCACAAGCGGTAGTAGCTGAACCCTTCAAGACCAGACTCCAACAAGCCTGACGCGGCAGCCCAAGCCTGGACTGCAACACGCCAAGCACGTCCCCGGCGCTTGCCGGGGACCAAGGCATGCGCACCTTCCTGAAGACCCGGCAAGCCATCCCCCGGCAGGCGCAAGCTAACCGGCCACCGCTCCACCGCATCGTTACGCCAGTCACTTGTCGATGCGGTGTCGAGCCCTCAAGCGGCTAATCAACTCTCCCTAAACACGTGACGACACACCGGGAGGCAAGTTATACTCAGTTGACACCCGCCCTGCGGCGTGTCAAGACCATAAGCAACGACCGGCCAAGCGGTGGCAAGAGCTTGTCGGGGATGCACCCTCGAGCGCCACCTAGGCTGGTAATCATGGTATTTTGTCCTAAATGCCAGAGTTAGGTATGATAGCTCTGCTAAGCTATCTAATCGATAGATAATGCCTATTTTTCCATTGTGGTAACCCCTTGCACTATAAAAGGAGGCCCAAGGCTACCTAGCTCAGGATTGGCGATTCGGACCTTTGGACACTTGTACTCGCGTAGTAGCTCACCCCGATAGCAGCTCTTGCCGGGGTTAGGCACTGCATGTTCTTCGTGTTCCTCTGATCAATCCACCAAAAGCAGGAGTAGGGTTTTACGCTTAGCAGCGGACCAAACCTGGGTAAAATGCCTGAGTCCTGATCGTCGCGCCGTCTCACGCTCTCCGCTCATTGTGCAACGTGATCCCCCTTGCCGAACCACAAAGGGGCCTCTGGTCCCATAGGTGATCGTGAGCATCCGTGCCCCGACATCTTTGGCGCGTCAGGTAGGGGTCGAACCTACGACCTTCCGCTAAGATGTCGGGGCACGGATGCTCACGATCACCTATGGGACCAGAGGCCCCTATGTGGTTCGGCAAGGGGGGTCATGTTGCACAAAGAGCGGAGAGCGTGAGACGACGCGACGATCAGGACTCAGACATTTTACCCAGGTTCGGGCCGCTGCTAAGCGTAAAAACCTACTCCTGCTTTTGGTGGATTGATCAGAGGAACACGAAGAACACGCAGCGCCTAACCCCGGCAAGAGCTGCTATCGGGGTGAGCTACTACGCGAGTACAAGTGTCCAAAGGTCCGAATCGCCAATCCTGAGCTAGGTAGCCTTGGGCCTCATTTTATAGTGCAAGGGGTTACCACAATGGCAAAATAGTCATTATCTATCGATTAGATAGCTTAGCAGAGCTATCATACCTAACTCTGGCATTTAGGACAAAATACCATGATTACCAGCCTAGGTGGCGCTCAGGGGTGCATCCCCGACAAGCTCTTGCCACCGCTTGGCCGGTCGTTGCTTATGGTCTTGACACGCCGTAGGGCGGGTGTCAACTGAGTCTAACTTGCCTCCCGGTGTGTCACCACGTGTTTAGCGAGAGCTGATTAGCCGCTTGAGGGCTCGACACCGCATCGACAAGTGACTGGTGTAGCGATGCGGTGGAGCGGTGGCAGGTTAGCTTGCGCCTGCCGGGTCTTTAGGAAGGTGCGCATGCCTTGGTCCCCGGCAAGCACCGGGAACGTGCTTGGCGCGTTGCAGTCCAGGCTTGGGCTGCCACGTCGGGCTTGTTGGAGTCTGGTCTTGAAGGGTTCAACTACTACTGCCTCTGCATAAGTCAGGGGCACTGGGTACCCATGTACTAGTGCACCGACACCCGGTATCATATCACCATCACTTTTATAATCATTATCTATCTTAGTTCGATCCTTAGCTATTTCGTGATTTAGAAGAATAAAGTTTTAGTGTGATTTAGTTTCTAGTGTTTGCTCTGTGATCTATCTATCTATGTAATCGTGTGCTTGAGTTATATAATAAAGATTAGTTTGAGCTTGCTTGCTTTACTTACTTGCATCAGTCATAGCAATGAAAAGAATGAAAAATAATCGTATGCTAATCCCATGGGGAGTAATGACTTCACACAAAAAGAGTATAATTGGTAAAATTTGTTGGAGGTTAGCAAACATAGCATTAGTCATTGATGCAATTCATGAAAAAGTAATACTGAAAGAGAGGTCTCACATATAAATATATTATCTTGGACATTTTTAATGATTGTGAGCCCCCATTAAATATTCTATGCATGATACATTAGTTGATGTTGGACAAGGAAGACAACGTAATGAGTTATATTTGCTTATATTCACATAGAAGTTATATTGTCATGGATCCTCCAACATGAGGTGCTTGCCCCTATCGTTTGCTAGCCAAAATCTTCGCACCAAGTAGAGATACTACTTGTGTATCCATAAACCTAGTTTCTTGCCATGAGAGTCCACCATACATACTTATGGATTGAATAAGATCCTTCAAGTAAGTTGTCATCGGTGCAAAATCAATAAAAATTGCTCCTAAATATGTATGATCATTTATTAGAAGGGAAAATAAGCTTTGTACAATCTTTTGATGGCAAAGAATTAAAAGTGAAGGACTACATAATAAAGGTTGCTATCATAAGGGGCAACATAAAGTGATGTTCCTTTCCATTAAGAGTTTGCACATCCAACTAATAATAAGTGCATGACAACCTCCGCTTCCCTCTGCGAAGGACCTATCTTTTACTTTTATGCATTTACTTTTATGCAGGAGTCAATAATGTTAATTCCTATTCCATTCTTATTACTCTCTACTTGGCAGGCAACATGTGGTGGGCAAAGATCCAGGCACATATATCCAATTCTATATAGGTGACCATGAGTTATTATTATTGATGTTATCCATGAGATAAATTGTTGGGTGGTGACAAATTATAAACCCCTATCTTCCTATGTGTCTGATTGAAACTCTTTTCTTCATAAATATCCCGTGAGTGTCAGCAATAGTAGAAGACTAAATGATAGTTGAGTATGTGAACATGCTAAACAAAGGTCTGACGTAGACTCTTTTTGAAATATGATGGGTTGTAACTGTTTCAATGACTGAGAACATAGTTTGCTAGTTTTCAATAAAGTTTATGATTCATACTTGAGCATGTGTATAGATTATTACTTGTTCATGAGAATTGTTATGAAATTATGTTGATGTTATGATAATGATCATGATGCTTTCATATCCATATTTTATTCTTTTATAGACACCCCTCTCTCTCTCTAAGCATGTGGTCATGATTATCGAGTTTGGTTTTCACTTGAGGACAAGCGAGGCCTAGGCTTGGGGGATTTGATACATCTATTTAGCATCATGATTTCTTTATGTTATTTATATTGTTTTCGGCTCTTATTCCACTTTATGATACAATTTTAATGTCTTTTCTCTCTGAATTTACAAGGATTACATGGAGAGGAACATTATCGACAGCTAGAATTCTAGATCTGAAAAAGCTACATCAGAGATACCTATTCTGCTAGACTCCAAATGAACTGAAATTTTATGGAGAACATTTTTGGAATATAGAAATACCAAAGGGGGGCACCTATCGCTCACAAGGCAACAAGGCACGCCCACCCCCCTTGGGCGCGCATTGATGCCTTGAGGGTCCCACGGGCGGTCTCCGGTCCCCCTCTTCTTCTATATTAAGGGTTTTGACCTAGAAAAAAAAAGGACGAGACTTTCGGGACGAAGTGCCGTTGTCTCGAGGTGGAACCTGGACAGGAGCACTTTTGATCTCCGGAGGAGCGATTTCGCCGGGGAAACTTCGCACCGGGAGGGGGAAATCGAAGCCATCGTCATCACCAACCCTTCCTCCATTGTGGGAGGACCTATATTCATCAACATATTAACCAGCACCATCTCATCTCAAACCCTAGTTCATCTCTTATATTCAATGTTTGTCTCAAAACCTCAGATTGGTACTTCTGGGTTACTAGTAGTGTTGATTACATCTCTTAGTTGATGCTTGTTGGTTTATTTGGTGGAAGATTATATGTTCAGATTCTTAATAATATTCAACACCCCTCTGATCTTGAACATGAACACGACTTGTGATTAGTTACTTTTGTTCTCGGGGACATGGGAGAAGTCTTGTCATAAGTAATCATGTGATGTTGGTATTCATTTGATATTTTGATGATATGTTTGTTGCTCTTCCTTTAGTGGTGTCATGTGAATGTCGCTACATGACACTTCACTATGTTTGGGCCTAAAGGGAAGCATTGAGGAATGATAAGTAAATGATGGATTGCGAGAGTGACGAAAGCTTAAACCCTAGTTTATGAGTTGTTTCGTAAGGGGCTGGTTTTGATCCACATGTTTAATGCTATGGTTAGATTTATCTTAATTCTTATTTTTTTAGTTGCGGATGCTTGCAAGAGTGGGTAATCTTAAGTGGGTTGTTTGTTCAAGTAAGAACATCACCTTAGCACCAGTCCACCCACATATCAAATTATCAAAGTAGCAAACGCGAATCAACTAAACATGATGAACGTGACTAGACGGAAATTCCCATGTGTCCTCGGGAGCGCTTTCTTTATATAAGAGAACTTTCAGGCTTATCGTTTGTGACAAAAAGGATTGGGCCACCTTGTTGCACCTTTGTTACTACTATTACTTGTTACTTGTTACGAATTATCTTGCTACAAAACTATCTATCACTATTACTTACAACACTTGCAGATAATACCTTGCCGAAAACCGCTTGTCATTTCCTTCTGCTCCTCGTTGAGTTCAATACTCTTACTGTCGAAAGGATTGCGATTGATCCCCTGTAGTTGTGGGTCATCAGGGGCGCGATGACCAAGAACACTATCAGCGGCGCCGATGCAAGGTGTGGATCGGGTTTGGTTGGGATCGATCGATCCCCCAACCCTAACTGCCTCCTTTATTCGGTACGGCGGCTGTTGGTCCAGCCAAAGACCGTGCATGCCCAGGCCCAGGTGCCTGGCGTCCTCCGGCTGCTTCCTCCCAAAATCCGCTCGGGTTATGGACAGAATGACCGCGTGGGACGGAATTTGCTATTTTTTTTCTCTTTTCTGTTTCTATTAACAGCAGGTCTAACAGTGATTTCATTCATGTTTTAGACCTGTTAAATTTAGTACATACATTTCAGTATTGTTTTCTGTTGACTACCGAGATGTATTCCAGATCATAAGTTGATGTAATATATTTCCACGTTGGTCACATGTCGAGATTAATTACGTATATTTGCAATTGAGATTTTTTAATTTCTTGCAAATATGGATGCAAAATTCAAAGTGATTTCTTCGAATTAATGTATTGGGATCACAAGGTAGTCATATAGATCTACTGCGTACGTAGATTATTGATGATTACTGTTAAACCCTACATTTTGTCATTTCGACATTATAATTCCTTTACCAAGTGCTTTCCCACACATTTTACCGAGTCATGACATAAGGCATTAAGAGTGAGTATCTACTGATTTCATCATATTATACTCCCTCGTGCTGCGAGATCTACTCCATTTTGGAGATTATCTCTAAGATGTCGTACTTTGAAATTTGAGATTCACACTAATAATTTCAAGCCAACTTCTTGAAATCTCATTAATTTTGCAAAAGTTCATTACAACATCAACCATGATGGTTTTTGATTTACTGATTGTAAATTTATTATCTCTTGTTTACCCATAGAGGTAACCGATGGCTATAGAATTTGAGGCATTCGTCCTCAATGGCCACCACTGTCCTATCTGGGCCATGGACATCATGATCGCTCTTGTGTCTCGTGGGATAATGTGTGCAATCCAAGACCGCATATTCACCTTTGGTTGGAATCACACCGCTAACTGGAAAAATGTTGTCTTATACATCATAAGGCTTTATATCAATTCAGATCTCCCCATCTGATTATTCTGTATCAGCAATTCCTAGGACACAATGAACCTTAAGGGCAAAGGTTTGAATCTCACTTCAACCTTCAACCCGACATCACCAAGCGGTGACGGGACCCTATGGGCACGGAGAACATGATGGTTGAATATGGCTCAACCGACATGTTTGGAGACTATGAATAGTTCCTCAACCTCCTGAGTGGTCAATACAATTAATGTCCATTTATGATGTTGTAATAACAACATAAGTATTGTTGTCATCATATGTTGTACATCACAATATATTGTATCATCACTTTGGTACAAATACAATTGCATGTATTCTATATATACAACATAGATTTTCATATTGAGAATCTTCAAGTCTATATATATATATTTCTACGGGGGTCAATCTGATGAAAGATGATATGTGCCTTGTGGACATATTCATCACTAACTCTATACTCAGGGAAGTAAAATGTTTCAACTCTCGCTGAGAGAAAAGGAGATATTTTAACTATCGCTAGACGCGATGATGTAATTGTTGGCTCAACTTGAGTCATGTTTACTATCCCTATGGGTACTCGAGTAGAGTCATGGATGCTTTATTGTGTCCGGGTCAACTCGTACCCTACTAAATTATAGATATATCCGTCAAAATTAGTTTCCATAGCGAAACTTATGATGAAAACAAAGAGGGATATCTTCTCTTTACCATATACAATGAATATGGAAAGCACATTCTCTATGTATCATCAAGATTGCACTACACATACTACAAAACCAGTAGCACATATTACGTACAAGATAGTTTTCCAGAGTGTCTTTTGCATGACAAACTTGGTATACTCGCCTTGCATTGATCATCCAGACATTTTTTTTACAGGTGATCATCCAGACATTGGGTTGAAACCGAAACTATCAGCAATTCCATTGGTTTACGATTATTATGATGCTAAATTCTAACAATATTTGGATATTATGTGCACTACATGTGATGTAGGGAACCTAATTTTAAGGCTTGTGAACCTTAAAGTCTAAGATGAACCACTCAGACTCCTTGAATGCATCAAGTCGAGGTAAGTGGCTCTTCCCAACCATTGACTAGACTATTCAGGTATTCCATGGTTATAAAAGACACATCTATACAATGGTCTCAAGTGTGCTTTATCCACACAAAGTGATGAGGACATCAATACCATTGTTACACCCACAACCCCCACTGCTATACATACCAGACCAATTACTAGAGCTCGCGCACGCCAATTGAATTACCAGGTACCTTCGTTTCTTGGAAATCCTTCCAATGTTCATGAACATATGATGCTGCCTAAATTAGATACTTTTGTTTTACTTATGAATGAAGGGCCTAGCATGGACAAGAAGGATGGCCATTGGAGTGGGCACAAGCATGGAGAAGAAGGTGCGCGCGCGGGAGAGAACAATGGAGATTCCAGTGGTGATTTTCGCACTTTGAAGCCACCATAATGAGAGCATGAAGGCTTGGACGAAATATTCAAGATGTCCCTTTATAAATTTCATCCATAGGCTATTATAGGTACTGCGCCACCATATTTTTGGGTCAGGCCCTTGTAATTTAAAAATACCACCTTATAGGCTGTTTTTTGAGTCCGTATGTGTGGGGAAACTTAGTTAGGGTTGGTTTCGGACCCCTCCTCCAAGGGGTCACGAAATTCCCCTCTATTACCCCATATATACAGCCCTTAGGGTGCCGTTTTAGACTTGGGTTTTGTTTAGATTACAAGTTCGCCATAGCTGCAACTTCCTGTCCTTCGTTTGTGTTCCACGACCAGACCAAGACGTCACAGAACCCCACTTTCATCAATAAAGCTTTCCTCTTATATTCGCACTATCCAGATTGCAATTTCAATTTCTTGCTTGTTCTTCATTTGCGTGCACGAAATAGACCTTTGTGGTCAGGTTGATCGAGCTTCGGCATGGTCAATAACCTCTCGGAGTTGGTTTAGTGATTGCTAAGGCACGACGTCCTCGCACGTTCATAGTCGGATCGTCAAAGTCTACTCCACCGAAAATGATAGCCACCATCTCATCGAAAGATGGGACACCTTTGCCTCTATCAAGTTTTATCAGATTTCTAGGTTTCTTTGTGAGAATTTCTTTTTTCGTAGTTTAGATCGCATCTATTCTTCCTACCTATAGTCCACGAAAAAGCCACACAAAAAATTAGTGTTATTTCATCATATCCAAACCAATCTGAGCCTTGTGCATCTGTTCGGTGTTTTGCTTTGTTGAATTTGCGGTTACATCGACGTGTCGAGTTGCTGGTCTTAGGGCCTAGTCCTTTAGAGTTTCGAGTTCTGTTCACAAGTTGTCACGTCGCCACCGCACCCTCTTCAACTTCTCTGCCATTCATCATCAGCTTCACAGCTGCCATATACCATCGCCCACCACCATTATCACCGCTACCATATACCATCACCAACCATCATTGTCACCACTGCCATATATCACCACCCGCCATCATCACCTCGCTGCCATATATCACCACCCCATATAAGCCACCAATCCGAGTCCATCACATATTAGGTTTGATTTCGAGATCCCTTTGTTTTCAGTTTCATGTTTCCTTGCCTGAGTACGTTTCAGAAAAAAAAGTCTCGAGACGCCCAGACAGTTTTTAGGCCAAAATTTCAGTGGGTGAAAATATTTTTTCCCTATCCTGATTTTAGGCTTTGCAGAGCGTTTTGAGACACTCGCCAACATAGTGATTTTTTGTCGCACTTTTTGCTCGTCGCAGCCCCGAATCGTTCCAGAAAAAAAATAGTCAAAAAAAATTGTGCCTATCCTGTTTATACGCCTTGGGAAGAGTTTTGAGACACTCGCCATTATAGTGATTTTCTGAAAAAAAGAGGCCAAAAAAAGAGAGATTTTTTTTTGCAAAGTGTGCTCTTCCCTTGGTTACGTGTCGCGTCGTGACACCATTGTGTTCTAGGCTCGTGTCTCTAGTATGGACTAGCCTAGGACCAACACGGTGCCGTCGTTGAGCATCTTTTCAACGTTGCATCTCTGAACTGATTATTGCTGACCCTTTTTGCTACCATATTATAAGCCTTACCAGCTCCACGTAAATCTACTTCGTGCGTTGGACAACACCTGACAATCGTTCTATCCAACCTTTGAGGGTTTTTGACTACAACGGTTGCCGATCACCGCCTGCTGCTGGGTAAGAACTGGTAAGAATTTGAGATTTGCTTGACAGATTTGTGACACACCACCACCACCACTTCCTAGTTGTCTGTAGGTTCATATTCTTGTGTGTTCCTATTGCTGCTAACCATGACAGGATCACAAGCCGACGAGATCGACTGGGAGGGCATAACGAACAAGGAGCTCCATGATAAATTTCAACAAATGATGGGTGAACAGGTGCACGACTTGGTGACGAGTCTTGGAGAGGCTATGGAGAAGCTAGATGGTTTGGAGAAGACATTGGACACCAAGATGGGCGCTAAGTTCAATGAGGTGCTTGCACGTCTACCACCAACTGCACCTGTCATACCTCGGCAACAAAAACATCGGTCGAATTTCGCGGGACGAGCGCAACGTGTGCCTCTCGACCAAGGCCAGAATTCTGGTGCCGTTGCTACTCCTGCAGCTTCTGTGGCTGCTGCTGCTACTGTTGAGCAGGATGCAAATTATGATGTTGATTATGATGATGAGGGAGAGGTTTCTCCAAATAAGCCCCAGGGGCAACCACCACCACACGCACCAGGTCGTCCACATGGCTACCATCGCAACGGTAGGGCTGCATCACCCCCTTAGGTATGGGATCATGGCCATCTCCCTAAACTTAAATTGAATATTCCGACATTTGAGGGTAGATACGTTCCTGATATATATCTTACTTGGGAGTTAGAAACAGAACAACGTTTTACATGCTTACCATTTCCTCAGGATAGACGTGTTGCTACTGCTGTTTGTGCATTCACTAGTTTTGCTTGTGTTTGCTGGTCTGAACATTGTAGAATACATCATGATAATATCCCGACTACTTGGGATGCTTTGAAAACTTCTATGCATAATCGTTGGGTTCCACCATATTATCAACGTGAATTGCTTCAAAATTTGGAGCGTTTAAGACAAGGAATTTTTTTTTGTAGAGGAATATTATCAGGAATTACAAACTGGCATGATTAGATGTGGTATTGTTGAGGAGAATGAAGCTATGCTTGCACGTTTTATGGATGGATTAAATAGAGAGATTCAGACTATTCTAGAGTATAAGGAGTATAACACTATCACTCGTTTATTCCATCTTGCTTGCAAAGCTGAATGTGAAGTGCAGGATCGATAGGCAATGGCGAGAACTAATTTTTCTATAGGTTGAGTTTCATCATGGACACTACGTACATCATCTACTTCCCCACATCCTACTACAGGACCACTTACTTCAGCCGCCAACTCGAACAGAGATATAAGAAAACAGGCACCGCCACCAGCCTCCAGCAAGGGCACACCTTCGGGGCTTGCACAGAGCTCTTCGCATCCATGGCATCTACAAGGCAAACACATGAGGTTATATGTCGTCGTTGCAAGGGTAGAGGTCATTTTGAGAGAGAATGCACATCCAGGCGTGTGATGATTGTTATTGAGGATGGTGGATATGCCTCCGCTAGTGATTATGATGAGGGGACTTTGGCTCTTATTGCAAGTGAAGAACAGGGTGCCGAGGATACTGAACAAGAGACACACTACATGGCTGCTGACTACACTGACTGGTATGAAAGTTTAGTTGCTCGACATGTTCTGAGTGTGCAGGTTACACAGGCTGAGGAAAATCAGAGGCACAACTTGTTCCATACAAACGGAGTTGTGAAGGAGCGTTCTGTTCGTGTCATCATCGATGGAGGGAGTTGCAACAACTTGGCTAGCATGGAGATGGTGGAGAAGCTATCTCTGACCACCAGACCACATCCTCATCCATATTACATCCAATGGTTCAACAACAGTGGCAAGGTTAAGGTAACACGTACTGTTCGTGTGCACTTTAGCATTGCTACATATTCTGATTATGTTGATTTTGATGTGGTACCCATGCAAGCATGGTCCGTTTTACTTGGTAGACCATGGCAATTTGATAAAAATTATGTACACCATGGTTGGACAAATCAGTATACTCTTGTTCATAACGATAAAAATATAACTTTGCTTCCTATGTCTCCTGGACATATTATGAAAGATGACATTGCTAGGTCTAGTAAAGCAAAACAAGAGCAAAGTAAGAGTGAAAATCAGATTGTGGCAAAGGAATTTGAGCAACACAATAAGCCTAATAAACCAGCATCTAGTGTTGCATCTGAAATAAAACTGAAGAGTCGATGTTTACTTGCCACTAAATCTGATATTACTGATTTGGAGGTTAATACATATGTTTGCTATGCTTTTGTGTGCAAAGAGGTATTATTTTCATTTAAGGACGTGCCTCCCTCTTTGCCTCCTGCTGTCACTAACATTTTTGAAGCACAACTTCTCCCTAGGTGGTTTTGGTAATTAATAACAACATATATTTCATTGGACTAATGTTTCCACGAAGTATATTTCAGGAAAGTTCAATGAATGGATTGGCAAAAGGATTGTGTGGAGACCCTCTAGATGCAAGGAACATCTATTGGCAACAAGCTTGAAGACTCTACATTTTACATTTTGTGAGAAATCACACCATGAGAACCATAGGAAAGCCAATACTATTAAAAGGGTGAGGTGTCTATGATGATCTGGTTGCACTAGTGCTTAGAGATTAGCCACCAAAAATACACATGAAAATTCTCCCACAAAATCTGTGTCTAAACCATACCACTAAAATCGGTGCCACCAACTTTCAGAATCGGCCCCACCGAGTTTAAACCCTAGATAGATCCTAGCCAAAACCCTAGTCTAGGTGCCACCAACTATCCACTTCGGTGCAACCGAAATCTATGACCAACTTTCTGGTATCCTATTTTTAAGAATCAGTATTTCCGAGTTTTGAGAATCGGTATCACTGAGATTTGGAAACTGCCTAGGTCACCCATATCGGTACCATCGAGATTTATATATCAGTCTCACCGAAAAGCCGAAAGTTGCCACATTTTGCACTAGTCGGTGCAACCGAGTTTTTACCCCGGTTTCACCGAGTTGGGCAATAATTTTGTAATGGTTGGATTTTTGGAGATGCCTATATATAGCCCTCCACCTCCTCTCACTCGTAGAGAAAGCACTCAGAATAGACCTACACTTGCGGCATCCATTTTTCTGAGAGAAAACCACCTACTCATGTGTTGAGATCAAGACCTTCCACTCCAACCATATGAATCTTGATTTCTAGCCTCCCCAAGTTGCTTTCCACCCAATCAACCTCTTCTACCAAGCCAAATATGTGAGAGAGTGATTGTGTGTTGAGGATACTATCTTTTGAAGCACAAGAGCAAGGAATTCATCATTGTTACCACATCTATTACTTTTTGGAGGGTGGTGCCTCCTAGATTGGTTAGGTGTCGCTTGGGAGCCTCCTTCTTCGTGTTGTGGAGTTGAACCAAGAAGTTTGTATGAGCAAGGAGATCGCCTACTTAGTGAAGATCTACCCATAGTGAGGCTAGTCCTTCGTGTACGGAAGTCGTGATGGAATAGACGAGGTGGCTACATTGTGAACCCTAACGGGTGGATCCCTCCGTGGACTCTTGCGACCGCTACCCTCTGTGGGTTGAAGTCTCCATCAGCGTGGACGTACGATAGCACCACCTATCGGAACCACGAGAAAATTCTTCGTGTCATCAATTGTGTTTGATCCTCCTCTCCCCACCTTTACTTTCATGTTCATGTCTTTACTTTCCGCTGCTATACTCTTAGACTTGCATGTGTAGGGTGTACTTGACTTGCTACAATTGCTAAAACTTGCCAACACTTAAAATTGAAAAAGGTTAGTTTTTTATTTGGTCAAGTAGTCTAATCACCCCCCTCTAGACATATTTCGGATCCAACAAGTGGTATCTGAGCGTTGGTCTCCATTGCATTGGTCTCACAACCTAGGAGAGTATGGCTTCTAGTGAGGGAAGTTATCATCGTAGAGGTCCATATTTTGATGGTACAAACTTTGCTAGTTGGAACCACAAAATGAATATGCATACTATTGGTCATAACCCCACCGTATGGGTTGTTGTTCGTGTTGGACTGCAAGGTGAATTCTTTGGTGATGAAAAGGAACCGGATCGTGAAGCGACCGTAGAAGAATTGAAGATGTTGCAATACAACACTCAAGCATGCGACATCCTATTCAACTGCTTATGCCCCAAAGAGTTCAACAAGATAAGCCGTCTTGAGAATGCAAAGGAAATTTGGGATACTTTGGTTGATATGCACGAAGGTACCGAATCCGTCGCGGAATCTAAGTTGGATGTGCTACAAAGTCAACTTGACAAGTTCAACATGAAGGATGGTGAAGGAGTCACAGAAATGTACTCTAGGCTTGCTCTCATCACAAATGAGATTGCCGGCTTAGGAAGTGAAGAGGTGACTGGCAAATTCATCATCAAGAAGATCCTAAGAGCCTTGGATGTAAGTACGACACCGTGTGCACATTGATCCAAATGATGCCAAACTACAAAGATCTCAAGCCTACGGAAGTCATTGGAAGGATTGTTGCTCATGAAATGTCACTCAAGGACAAAGAAGAACTTCACACCAAGTCAAGCGGTACATACAAAGCTAAAAGTGACACTCCCGCTACTTCAAGTGACAACGTTGTTACCAATGGAGATAAGCCTCATGGTCAAGAAATTCAACAATTTCTACAAGAGTAGAGGCAAAGAGAGAAGCTCCAATTTAAGATATGAAGAGAAGCGTTCCTCTAGTCCTGACCGGAATTGTTACAATTGTGGAAGGCCTAGACACTATTCCAATGAGTGCACACCCCCCACAAAAGAAGAGAAAGTCACCTAGAAGACGAAGCTCAAGAGATGAATCACCTCGTAGAGAGAGAAGGAGTAGAGAAGATCGCTATGAACGAAGACCCTCCCGGAGAAGCAAGGACTCGGAGAAGAAGGACAAGTACACCAAGAGCTGCACAATAAGAAGACATCAAGCTCATGTTGGTGAATGGGTTTCCGGCTCCGATTCCGACAAGCAATCCGATAGAAGCTACCACTCCAACTCCGACTATAGTCAAGATGAAGGTGTTGCCGGATTAGCACTCGTAACCTCCAACTCCTATGACATATTTGATTCACCAAATGAATGAAGTGGAAGTTGCTTCATGGCTAAAGGCCCCAAGGTATCACACCCCAAATACATTGACTTCAATAGTGATGAGGATGATTTACTAGGAGATGATGAATTGCTCTTTGATAACACTAGTGATGTTAGTCCAAATGAACTTGATAATAATCATGGTAGTCAAGATAAGTCGTGTGATGATGATAAGAAGGAGATTGAGCGTCTAACTAAAGAACTAAACACTCTTAATTTAGCTCATGAATCTACTCAAGAAGATCATAGAGAGCTCTTAAGTACTCATGAGAAGCTACGTTTCGAGAAGCTAAATTTAGAGCAAGAGTATGAGTTTCTTAAAGTTATCAATGACGATCTTCAAAAGAAGAGTTCTTCTTATCTTGCCAAACGAGTACTCTTGTCCACATTTGTTCCACAAGTTAAATATAAGCAAACTAGTAACAAAGGGAAGAAAGGTTCTTCATCTAGTAACAACAATACTAATGCTAAATCCAATAATGTTGCTTCTAGTAGCTCTATTGATTCCACTAATGATTCTCTTAACCAAGTTACACTTGAGTAAGAAACCGATTTATTGAAAGGCATTATAGAGAAACGTGTCTACAAAAGTCTTACCAGATGTAAGCAATTTGAGGAGATTGTACGCAAGCATGGAGGATACCGTAAGAACCATGGCATTGGCTACTTCAACGCCAATGGAGTTGAATGTGAAGAAGGTCAATACCCCAAGCCGAAGTTTGTTCCTCAAAGGAAAAAGTATGATCATACTATCCCCAAGGGAACAAAAGATCAAGATGACCTTCCACCACAAGACCACGAGCTCAAGGGCAAGGACAAGCTTCAAGAGGAGATTGACACATTTGAAGATGAATCTCAAGCCATGGTCAAGTGGGTTCCCAAGGCTAGTACAAGGTCTACTTCAACAAGTGCTACTTTAAATCCAAGGATCCATATCAAGTTGATGTGGGTCGCAAAGAATAAGAACTAGAGAAGTTCTTGAGGGGTGACTCCGCCAACAAATTCACTCACATTCATTATTGGCAAGAATCATTGCAATCAACTCCAACCTTATACAATGGTTCAACGAGTCACAAACCCCTCATAGGTGAGCAAGGGACAAGGTGATTAAAGAATCAATGGACATATAAATGTGCTTCACTCCATGTCCATAGATATCCTTGTATTTGTTACTTGTGTGGGACTAACCCATGTAGGTGAGAAGAGTACAAAACAACAAGGATTGCTCCCAACTCAAGATGATCTTCATCAACTATGAGCATGCACTACTACAACACCAACATGAAGTCTTCAACGACCAAACCCAAGGTTAGTTTATCCCTCTAAGGGGGGTGTCACATCATGGGGGAGCTTTACTCTAAGACTTGAGTCAAAGCATCTCTTAAGATGTGAACACATTAAATGATATATGTAAAAGTGGTAACCCCACTTGCACTTAAAAGATGAGTATGACATATGATCAAGTATTCTTGCTTGGCTCCTAAGTCAATGTACTCATATATATATGACTCCGCCATCGCCAAAGTGCTTGGTAGATACTAGAGTAGTTTTGCATGTTTGCCATATTTCATTTGACATCTTATTGTGTGAGCATGTTGGTATGCATATCTTTACTCATTCAAGGGTATCCAATTGTTGTTATTTGGCTTTCATTTTTCGTTGGGTAATTGGATATACAAGAATGCCTAAGTACCTCCCTCTAGCTATCTATGCTTTCTCGTCTCAAATTCTATTCATGCTCCATCACAAAAATTTGAGCAAGCACTTCTTGGACCCTCTGTGTGAGGAGGACTCGGAGTTCCGTTTCGACAAGAGCTAACTTCCAAAACCTCCCATGTGCCACTCGGTGTAACCAACCCCCAAAACTCGGTTCCACCGAAGCACTAGGATTGATCAGGTTTTTTGACCTCGGTACAATCGAGTCTGCAATCTCGGCCTCACCGAGTTCCTCTGCCTCCTGGCTGTTAAGAAACTCGGTGGCACCAAAATTTTGGAATCGGTGACACCGATAGCAGAAGAGTATTTATATCCAGCATACCCGATTTTTGAAATCAAATCTTCGATCATCGTCCTCCGCAAACCCCTGCTGTCCCGCTCGAGTCTCCGGACGTCCCCCTCGCCTCCCGTGCACCCTCGCCGCAGGAGTCCTCAGCCGTCGACGGGAATCTGCCCCGCCGTCACCGCTGTAGCGTAACCTTCATCGAACTAGGGTAAGGTTTCGGCCCCTTTGCGCTCCCCAATCTGATTCTTGCGCATTAGGTTAAGTGCATCGATAAGCCACGATTTCCAGTGCTTCTATCCAGAAGAAATCTCCATTAGATTAGGTGAATGAAACTTTTTAGGTTTAGGTTTCTGCCATGTGTGTCTCGGTGTCACCGAGTTGATACGAATCGGTATCACCGATTCGGGGTCTAGGGTTACTGAGAACATTCTCACTGAAACCGAGTTTCCCTTTTCAGTGAAACCGAAAAGGGTTGTCAAGTTTCTGTCATATGAGAATGTGTGTCTCGATGGCTCCGAAAACTCAAACTCGGTGGAACCGAAACCCACTTAGCTGAAATTAAGACTAAGATTTTGAGTCAAGCAAAAACTGTTGTGTTTTGTGATGCTCATCCATTCCACTCTTCTATAATCTATTCACAGGGACAACATGTCTGGGTCAGAGGACAGTGACAATGATTTCAGAGAGCAAAGTGTTGATTTGGATGCTGGCACTAGCCTAGAGGCTAGTTCATATTCTGAGGACACTGGCACCCCCAGTTCTCGTGGCTTGCCCAAGGCAGCCACTAGGGCCAGGAAGAAGCTCAATTCTGATGAAGAAGATTTGGATTTTGTGCCTTAGGAGGTCCTAGCTAAGAAGCAACAAGAAAAGAAGAAGAAAGCTGCTGATGAGGCCACTTCTGCCAAGAGGCCTGTAAGGAAAGAGTATGCCAGTTCTGAAGCTATGAGAGCACCAGAGAGTGCTAGGGAAGGTATGACTCTCACTCTTGAGTCACTTAGGACTTCTAAGTCCATGGCCAAGAAACCAGGTCAGAAGAGAGCCAGGAAGAGGATTGTTCGTGTGGTTGGCAGACCAACCTCTATGTTTGAGGATCCAGCAGAGCAGGAAGAAGAGGAAGAGGAAGAACCAGTTGCAAAGCCTCCTCCTTCCAAGAAGAAGAAGTTGTTGGCTGATGCAATGACTAGCCAGGTTGCATCCAAGGCCAAGCCAGCTGCACCCAAGAAGCCATCTGCCCCCAAGTATATGAAGACCACAAGGGATATGCCTCTTGTTGAGAAGAACAAGAGAT
This sequence comes from Elymus sibiricus, assembly GCA_039707655.1. NCBI lineage: Eukaryota > Viridiplantae > Streptophyta > Magnoliopsida > Poales > Poaceae > Elymus > Elymus sibiricus. The sequence continues at coordinate 233,109,554 of CM077669.1, read as the reverse complement.
CTTCCACCATGGATGAAGAGGAAGATGTTGTTGTGTTGAGGAAGCTGAGACCCCATCTGCCAGAGAATAATGATGATCACCCAGTGGCAGAGGGCATGAATAAGAGGAAGTATCAAGGGCTCAGGAGATGGAGAGCATCTGATCCATATTCTATTAGGAGAAGGACTGTTGTAGATGCTCGCTTCCACACCAAGGAGCAACAAGATTTCTATGAGACTGTGTTGATAGACAAGAGTCCTGCAGTTAGCGACATGAGATATGTTGATTGGAAGTTCATTAAGGAGAATGAAGACTACTGTCCTCATGTGCTAGAGAACTTCAAGGCCATAGACATTGATGCATTCGTTGACAGAGAGTTCACTGCATGGATTGATGAGATGATCATGCAGTTCTACTCCATAGCTCATTTCTATCCAGATGGGAAGATAGTATGGATGACTGAGGGAACCAGATACCAGTCTACAGTTGATGAGTGGGCTACCATCTTAGGAGCCCCGAAATTTGAAGAGGGAGATCTTGATGTCTATACTGAGGCCAAGATGAGCCACAATTCCATGACCAATATGTATAATTCTATCCCTGCTGCTTATGTCAAGACTCATAAGCTTGGCTTTGTCTACTATCTGCAAGATGGATTAACCACTACCAACACCATCAGGAGATACACTTTGATGCCAAAGTCTGGAGATGATAAGATGATTAAGGGTTACTCCATCAACATGCTGCATCATGTAGACACCCACACAAGATTCTGAGTGATGGATTTGATTGTTGAGACAATCAAGAGGACAACTGCTGATGAGATCATGTGGATATGCTCCATACATTCAGATGCTCATAAATTCCAAAGTTGGAAAGAGCCTATATGCACTTGATCGTCCACACCTGCCACTCCTGCCACTCCTGCCAGACTTCGAGGACAACGTTGTGGTGATGGATCCTTCTCATCCTACTTCAGCTACTACACAGGCAGAGGCAGAGGCAACTAGAGACACTAGTGCTCAGATTCCAAGGACGAAGAGCGATCAAATGTCCTATCTTAATAGCTCTATCCAAGGGATCGAAAATAATGTGGCTGAGATCCTCAAGAACCAGAAGAGTCTTGAGAGGTTTGTGGAGACGAAATTTCATGATCTTGACAACAAGGTACATGAGCTGACAGTGACTGTCAATGAGCTAAAACGGGGAGTGGATGCAGTGCCCAGTCCCCACTCCAGTGATGATGATAGTCCTCCTATCCGGCCCAGCACTCAGTTCAAGACTCAAGCCAGATCGCCTGATGTGCCTGCTCTAGAGTTGAGGCCTTCCTCGTCAGTACCAACTACTACTCCATCGGCATCTTCTACACCTTTAGCGTCTACTCCACCACCCCAGAGGGCTTTAGTTGAAGCATTCGCCGACGCCTTTCTTTCGACTCTTTCAATAGCTACCGGAGGAGATCAAGCCCAGAGAGATGATTATCTCTACATACTTTGAACTTTTTGGTAACTTGTTGCCAAAGGGGGAGAAGTGTATAGATCATAGGGCTTCAAGAGAGAATGTTCTGTCTTTTGGTTGCTCTCTTTGTGTTAAAAACATTTGGTTTATCACTTGGTTGTTTGTAATGCCCAAGATGCGGTCCTATCCTTATTTTGGCGCGAGGGCCTCGATAGGGATAGAAGTGCATCTCGTCATTTCGCAAGAATGGATATCGTTACAAGTACATGTAAAGTGGAGATGAGTATATGGAATTGGCTTACACTCGCCACAAGCTAAATCAAGATCATCTCAAATACAACAATACATTCAATCACCATACATAAGAGCAGGGTCCGACTACGGACGAAATCAAATGATAAAAGCGACATCCATCCTTGCTAATCCCAGGCTGCCGTCCTAGAACCCATCCTATGATCGATGAAGAAGAAGAAGAAGAACTCCAAATCAAACAAGCATCGCTCTCACATCAAAGCATCACATTACCTGTACCTGCAACTGTTGTTGTAGTAATCTATGAGCCACATGGACTCAACAATCTCATTTCCAAGGGTATCAAGACTAGCAAAGCTTATTGGGTGAGGCATGGTTAAGTGGTGAGGCTGCAGCAAGCACTAAGGATTTATTTGAGTGGCTAACGTACGAGTACAAGAATAAGAAGGGTGATCCACGCATAAACGGACGTGAACTAGTAATGATCACGAAGTGATCCTGAACACCTACTTACGAGTCTAACATAACCCCACCGTGTTCCCTCTTGGTTCAGAACTCACAAGAAGAGACAGTCACGGCTACGCACACAATTGGTGTATTTTATTTGAGTTTACTTCAAGTTTGCTATGACCGGATGTTAAACAAATTTCCAAGTTGCCACATAACCGCGGGCACGGCTTTCAGAAAGATTTAACCCTACAGGGGTGCTCCAACTCATCCATGACAAACTAGCCACAACCTGCGTGGAAAACCTCAACCGTGGGATAGCCCGTAGTATCCTTGGAATCCCGGTGGAAAACCTCAACCTCGAGATAGCCCGAAGTGTCCTCGGAATCCCGTGCACAAGATGTTCGAGAAAGGCAAAATAAATCCATCAAGGCTGTCCGACGTGTCGACGAACCCGATAGGAGCCGCGTATCTCATTCTCGGGACACGACCAGATTGTCCAAACTTCCGGTAGGTCAATCACAGAGTTAGCCCTGGTGGCCACCGGCGGTTGACAGGTTGGACCAACACTCATGAGGAGCACTGGCCCAGGTTGTTGATTAATTATCCACGGGTTCCAGAAAGTCCCTATGCAAGTTTTATTAGGTTGGCGAATGGTAAAACCAATGTTGGGCCTTGCCAGAAAAGTTTTATCCCAAAATTAAAATCAAGGGGGTCCCCATAACAACCCCAAGCATGTTAGGAGTGCTCACTATGGAACATAACATCGGTACACAAGTAATTAGGGCGGCAAAGGTGGAACAAAACACCGGGCAAAAGGCCAAGCCTTCCACCTTTTACCAAGTATATATGTGCATTAAATTAAATAGCAATAATATTGTAATATCTCAAGATATCCATGTTGTCACATGGAAACAAGCTGCACCTGCAACTAGCAACGCTATAAGAAGGGCCGAGCAAGCAGTAACATAGCCAAACAATGGTTTGCTGGGATGTGGAGGGGTTAGAGGCTTTTCATGGTAATGTTGGGAGGCTTGACATACAAGTGGTAGGCTGCGAGACATAGCGATATAAACGAGACAACTAGCATGGCAATGATAGTAGTAGTATCCAGGGAAATGGCCATCTTGCCTGAGATCCCGCTTGGAAGAAGAACGAATCTGTGAAGTAGACGAACCAACGTAGTCGAACGAATCCTCACACTCTGAAATGCTTTCAGAACTCTATCGAGAAGAAGCAATCCAGAAACAAACAAATGACACGGTAAACACCACAACATATTCATGACATGATGCGCAAACATGATGCATGTCCATTTAATTATGCATGGCATGGCAAAGCACAACAATCAAGCACTACACATTAAGTGAAGCTCAATATGCAACGAGTTTCATATTGACGAAACTCTATGTTCGAACCATTTAGTTCACTCTCGTTTATTTACATGGCAAGTTTAAATGTTGGTTAACATGGCAAGAGGTGAAGCATAAATAAACTATCTATATTGGCATTTTAAATGAGGCCGGAAACAACTTATAGTATTTCCGAAATGACCCCATATGAAAATTATGAATTTGGTCCAGATCTGTCCTCACACAATTTTATATTTATGAAACAGGAAAATAAAGCGCACCATGTGATTCTACACATTTTTCTAGTCAAGTTACCTATGTAGATCATTTTAAACGGAGCTACAATTATTTAGTTATGAGACAAACTGTTGTTAACATGGCATTGATGCAAATTTAATCAAAAAGCAAATTTAAACATTTCTAACATGCATGAAAGTTGGATATTATTAATGTACACAAAATTCTGAACATTTTACATATATAGTTTTTTTAATCCGATGCGCGGTGTTGGAGTTATTAAATGCATGAACTCTAAGGGTTTTTTCTGTAAAACTGGTTCTCTCTGGATAATTAAAATTCGCTTGCACAGGAAAAAAACTAACGGGCCGAATCTACTGGAGCTGGGCTACACCGGTCTAAGCATCAAATAGCAAATCTCGTCCACGGTCGCATAATAGAGCAACTGAGGCTGGGCCAAAACCACTGAGTGCACGATAACGAGATGTCGCATGGGCGGAGAATAGGACGGCCTGAGCTCACCTTGGGCCCATGGGCCGGCTCGGTGATGAGCTGGGGCAGCTGCAGGGCTGGGCCTCGGAGGCGGTGCGGGGCAGGCAAGGTCTTATCTGTGCGTGGCCCACGCGGTCCAAGCGTGGTCAACGCGAGGCCGGCATGGCGGCTTCGCCTCGATGCAGAGGAAGCAAGGCGCCTTGATCGCTGCTGCTCCTCCTGCTCAATGCAGAGACGTAGGGGCCGCGATGACTCTCTCCTAGAGGCTAGCGACGGCGCGAATGGGCGCGGGCTCCGGCGCGATGAGGCGGGGGACGCCGGAACCGAGCGGCTTGAGGCGGGGCTGACGATGGGCACGGCAACACGGAGGCAAGGAGGACCCGACAAGGCAGCGGCCGGCAAGCTCGAATGGTGCCAAGCCTACGGGCGGCGGTGGTTGAGGAGCAGAACAGCCAGATCTGGCCATGAATGGGACGCAGCAGCGAGGGCCGACCGGATCTAGTCATGGGGTGGTCGGGGCCATCCATGGCGAGCTCAGCCACGGCCATCCATGATGTTGGTGACCTACAGGAATGAGAGGAGAGGGAGATGAGCGACGGAGGAAGAGGGGAGGCTGGTGGACGAAGAAGTGGCGCGGGGAGGCATGGCGGCACTCTCCGTCGAGGGTCTGGTCGTCGGCGGTTGCGGCGCTCCGACAAGGTGGCAGCGATGCACGTGGATCGGGAGCTCCTCTTGTGTCCTTGTGTGGACGAGGCTGGCTGAGGGGGGTTTGGGAGCAGGCAACGAGCTGCGCGGGTGGCTCTCGGTCGTTGGATCCTTCATCCATCGGACTAGAGAAGGGGATGGGGGTGGCTATGGATTGGGTCGTGGGATTTGATGGGTGGAGGCTGCCGCTCGCGATCCGGGGAGGAGAACGGTTGGTTGGGTGGCGGCACTGCTCGGGAATGGAGGGAGTTGGTCTGCCTAGGGTCTAGGGTTTGTCCAAAATGGTTAGGGGTTCATCTGCTATTAATAGCAGGGTGCAAGGTTAGGGGGGTTTTGGTCCGTTTTAGGACCGTTCGATCTCGATCGGACGGTCCAGAAGCGGAGGGGGTTAGGATTAGATACTAGTGGGCTAGTGGGCTGTGTAGGGGTGGTTGGGCTGAGATGAGAGGGAGGTTTGTGGCCCGTGACATGTTTTAGAAATACCGAAAATGTCTGACGAATAAACCGGCTATAGTGCCGTTATAGGTTTAACAGTTGGGGTATCAAACGGACTCTGAATGTGACGAAATTTGGCAGGCGGTCTACCTACAACATATTAAGACCGTACACCAACTTTCCACCCATTCCAAGAACGTTTTATGCGCGCCTTTTGAAACCATATTTTAACGATGTCGCGGTCGCGTGCGTGTGTGGTTGGTCACGAAACGGTTAACGACGAGAACGAGAAGAACCAGCAACTACGAACGGATGCAAGTTTTCAAAAACGATGGAAACGGAGTGCCGATGCAATGCGGATGATGTGAATGACGCGATGACGAATGTGACAACCAAATAAAATGCACTACGAAACTCGAAATAACTGGAATGCATATGGAGCGTCGGTGTCGGGCTGTTACAAGTCTCCTCCACTTACAAGAGATCTCGACCCAAGATCTTAGAATGAGAAGAGGAAGAGGACGAGGAAAGGAAGAGGTAAAACTTAGTTACTTCTTTGACAAACGAGTGAAACTAAAGAACCTTGAAGGTTTCAAAGAGATGAAGAATGACATGAGGAACAAGCAAGAATTCAAAACCACTACGGGTGAAACAAGATAGACAAGGAACGAGAGAGAAATAATTTGGGCAACACTTTGGCGGAGAGGCAAAACTTAATAAGATGGAAAGAGCATGAAAAGAGGACACCACACTTTGTTAAATGGATAAGAAAGGAAAAAACATGATGTTAACAAAACGAGATGATGGGTCGAAGAGAGCAACATTACAACGCCTCCGGATCAATAGAATAGAAGCTAGATTGTCGGAAACAAAAGAACGGAGAAGAGAAGACAACTTCGACCACAATTGAATTTGAAAAGCACCCTTACAAAGAAGGATTGAACAAAGTTGTTGGAAAATCAACAACGAAAAGATTACTCTTGTTGTGGGCTTATAGAAAACATCCCAAAATTATGAGTTGACAACCGGCCACAACAAAAACAATTGATTCCTTGGGAGCAACAATATATGCAAAACTTCTTTCACCAAAAGGATACATTTGAGAACTTGGATCATTGATAAGCACCATGATAGCAACAATCCTTAGGAAATTCTTTAGGTGAAATCCAATCCAAGATAGCTCAGGGAAAGAAATGATGGGTTTAAATATCTGATTCTTGACAAATTCTCTTCGAACCTCCTCATGAAGCAAGAATGCTATAACACCACCACAAAAGATAAGGGAGAATGAATTGCGCTTTGAAAGACAAAGAATACTTGAGGTACCACCACAAGAATCTTGAAGAATACTTCGAGAAAAATTACATCCTTAACAAACCACCATGAAGAACTTCTTCAAAGAAGTCCGAAATGAAAGGATGATAGAAAAGAATTGAAGGGAACAAGATTTAGACCATGCAAAGATTTAGATGAAGCATCACAACGATATACTTGAGAAAAGAAACTTGGAACTCCGGAAAAGAAAAGATAAGCAACTATAATCGAGATTTTGATATCATGAACAACTCCAGAAGAAGGATTGAAATCACCTTGATGAACCAAGAATAAGAATTATGTTATGCTTATCCTTCATCAAGTTAAGTTGATGACAAGCAACGGATTATGCATACTACTTATTCTTCTTGAAAAGATTGGAGAGAGATCGCATGAACTTGAAGAAGTCTTCAATAAAACACCGGTAAGAATTTGAAACGAATGGGAATAACATGAATGAATGGAGATACATGAGAACGAAGAGATCATGATCCGCCAAACAGAAAACTTCAACAAGGCACCAGTAAGAATATAGATACGAACGAAGAAAATATTGAACGAACGAAGAGACATCAATTGAGAAGAATTTGAGAACGAAAGCTGAAAGCTGAGAACAAAGAAATCTTCTGAAATGATGGCCTTCGGGGGATTGGGAATAAAAATAACTCTGAAATGCGCCGGATAGATATGGAAGGAATTTCTCATGAATGGGAACAATTCGGGAGGTGTAAGTGCATCTAGTGCCACCCTTGTTTGGTTTTGGAGTATTGAAGAGAAACGTGGTTGAGGGACTAATGTGTTTGTGAGAGTTCACAAGATAACACGGATAGAAGTCCGTGAAGATTCGGTTTAACCATCGAAGACGACCCCTAAAAATTTCTAAAGACATTGATGATGGCCGAAGCCATTGGCAGTACGCGAAGATAATCGCTTGAAGATAATGAAACACGAAGACGAAGTCTTTTGGTAGTTTTGTTTCTTCTTTCCTGAGTCATAGGAACCACCATACTGTTAAGTGGGGTCGATGTGATCGAAGTCAGGCACTGACGTGATGCTCAACCCATACATATGTCTTCGAGTGAAGACAATGAGAGGAAATCTCTTCCAGAGTTGGTTGAGTCAGCTTTACTTGTAGTCCAAGTAAAGTTGCCGCTTGTGTTTGAAATCCAACCGTTGGGACACGTGTCGGTTGGCCATTGACCCAGGGTCATTTCGGCCATATCAGGTCGGGTTGCCTATTGGCTATAAATAGCTCCCCCCTCCACCATAAGAAGGTGGCTGCTCAGAGAGAGATATGGCTGTTGTCATTTTGGAGCAACCCACCTCAAAGACATTGAGAGAGAGAACTATCCTGCGAGGATAAACCTAAACACCTAGAGCTAGAGTGTTTGAGCATCACTGAGGTCGTTCCGTTCTGAGTGAACTAAAGACTTATTACACTGGAAGACTATGATCTTCCAGACGGTTAGGTGTCTGGGTCTAGAGCATCCAAGAGTCATTGTGGATTGCCAGGTGACAAAGTTTGTACTAGTTTTGGAAGTCTCCCTAAAGACTTACCTGAGTGATTGGGCGTTGTCTAGGTGACTTCGGCTCAAGGGGAACAAGGTGAAGACGAGGTCTTCTGAGTTGAATCTCAGCCTCCCTAACCAGACGTACAGTTGTCACAGCAACTGGAACTGGTCCAACAAATCATGTGTCTTCATCAAGCTACAGGTTCTATCCTTCACTCTTTTACATTATGTTCTGAACCGTGAAGCCATTTCTTGAATACTATTGTTTGAATACATACCCCAAAAACATTCATATCTGCTGTTTATCTTCATACTGTCTCATTTTGTCTTCGACTCTGCTTAGTGTCTATGATGATAATGCTCAACTTTCGTGTATGTCTTCATTGTATTGCACGCCTTGCCTAGATCCTTGATAGTTATCCCTACTTGATCCTGTTTCGCTTACGCATATTTCGAATACATTCATTGTTTCGAAGCCTTTCATACAAATCGCCTATTCACCCCCCTCTAGTCGATAACTAGCACTTTCAATTGGTATGAGAGCATGGTACTCCCTTGTTCTGTGTTTCGGTTTACCCACCTGGAGTTTTAGCTATGTCGACTGCAGGGATTATCAAGGTCTCCGCTGCGTGCCCTGTCTTCGATGGCACCGACTACCCCTACTGGAAGAACAAGATGCGCATGCATCTCGAAGCCATCAACAACAACACAACGACATATGGTATGTCGTCATGGCGGGCATTCCCAAAGTTGGCGAAGGTGTTACTACTGCTGATGTGAAGAGGTTCGCACAACTGGACTCCACTGCCAAGAACATCATCTGTGGTCACCTGACCAGAGGACAATATGGCCGTGTGAGTGTACTAAAACTGCAAAGCAAATCTGGGAATGGTTGTCCAAAGTGAATGAAGGTGTCTCATCTCAAAGAGACTCTCGTGTTCATGTGCTTTGCAATCTGTTGAATCGCTTCAAGAGACTTGACAACAAAAATGTCCAGCTCACGTTTGATCGACTCACTGACATCTCGAATGAGCTGAATGCACTTGGCTCCACTGATATCACCAAACATGAAGTCATGAAGAAGCTACTCATATCTCTTGACAGTTCCTTTGACACTCTCGCACTTATGATCCAAGAACGCCCTGACTTCAAAAGTTTGGATCCCTTCGATATCCTCGAGAGGTTGAACACACATGGATTCCAACAAGCTAAGAAGAGGGATATCTATGGTCCCAGTTACAGTAGCTCTCGTGCTTTGAAAGCCAAGGCTATGTCCTAGTCTGAAGACGACTCTGAATGTAGTTCCGATGGTGCTGAAGACTTTGGAAAAGAACTTGCTCTGCTTGTCAGGAAATTCTGGAAGTTTGCCAAATTAAAACGCTATGCAAAGTCTTCAAAGTGTGATTCCAAGAGATCTGGTGAAATGCCCTCTAGGGACAACAAGAAGCAAACCTGTCACAAGTGCAAGAAAGTTGGCCACTTCATTGCTGATTGTCCTCGATGGGAAAAGGAATCCAAGAAAAAGAGCAAGGACTATGCCTCAGATGACAAGAAGAAGAAGAAGAAGTATGCAAAGTATTCATCACACAAGAAGAGTTCATCTGGTAAAGCACATGCTTTTATCAGAAAGGATATGGATTCACAGTTGGAATCTGGTTTTGAGGCTGAGGAAGAATCTGAGGAGGGATGTGACGCCGAAGTAGCTGGACTGGCGATGGCTTCAGCATCTGTCTCCACATCAGTCTTCGAACCCGAAGACAATGGTTCCTTCTTCAACACCGAAGCCAGTGATGATGATACTACTCCAGCCTACTGCTTCATGGCAAAAGCCTCCAAGGTATCCTCAAAATCCTCACGCCGTGAATCTGAATCTGAAGCTGAATCTGATGATGGAATGAAGCCTAGCTATGCTAAACTTGTAAAAATTGCCACCAAGCAACAAAGTACCATGGAGAAAATGCAAATTACTCTAGAGAAAAGCGATGAACTGTTAGGTGAAGAGATGAGTCTGGACGAGACTATAGTTGAAGACATGCGTAGTCTTCATTCAAGGTTTGAGGATCTCCAAAGTCGTCATGATGCCCTCTCAACTAAACATGAAAAGCTTTCTCTCGAATATCTTCAGAGAAAGGTTGATCTTGAGAAATTGAGAGAAGCTCATGATGACCTACGGAAGGAAGACGACTCACTCCTAGCAGAATAGATCAGTACCGCTCAGGATGAATTTAATGCTCCATGCTTAAAATGTCTTGCTCGTGAAGCTAATGATTCAACTACTGAATGTTCAAATGCTTCTGAAAATGCATTATCTTCAACTGTATTTGGGGTGACTAACCCTTCATCTGAGGAAACCACTGCTATCACTGATGACAATGACAGGTTGAAGACATTGCTTGAAGCTGGCATATACAAGAGTCTAAAGGGAAATCAAATTCTTTGTGATGTCCTGAAGAAGACTATCCTGAACAAAAACCCTAGGAAAGAGGGTGCGGATTTCGAAAGAAACATCAATGTTGATGGATCTTACTGGACGCCTGAGCAGTATCCCAAAACCATATGGGTTGCTGCAAAAGGCCCTTCAGTGGATCCATCCACATCATCTGGTTTTAACTGTGCTAACCCTGTCATCATTGACGAGTCATTTCAATCCAACTACAAGTTGTTCAAATCTATGAATGGTGAAGTGTTTGCCAGGTACATTGGGACTAACTGCAGTAATGGTTCACCTATGAAGAGAATCTGGGTTCCCAAATGTCTTCTTGAGAAGCTTCCTGACAATGTTATGACACCACCAAGGAAGAAGACAAACCCCAGAACAATGTCTTCATATGGACCAAAATCTTCATGTGGACCCAAATCTTCATATGATCATTCTAACACCTATGTATCACAGGGTAGAGCTGAAAGGGCTCATGAATATGTGCACTATGGCATGAACAGATATGTTCATCCCACAACTTTTCTGCATATTCATTCGAGTATTCTAACCCTCTTGTGAAACGTACTATTAGGGCATCTTTGCCTAAATTCTCTGATTCTGCCTTACGTCTTATTGCTTCTAAGCCACCCCTACGCATATGGGTGGTTAAGAAGAACTAATATCTTCATGCAGCATCGGGTCTCCAGATGGGATGAAGACACATTTCTTTTGGCCAAAGATGAGACGGGATGTTGAGCGTTTTGTTGCTCAATGCACTAGATGTCAAAAAGCTAAGTCACGACCCAATCCTCATGGTTTATATATGCCTTTGCCTGTACCTAGTGTTCCTTGGGAGGATACATCTATGGACTTTGTTTTAGGTTTGCCTCGAACAAAGAAGGGGAAGGATACCATATTTGTTGCCGTGGATATATTTTCAAAAATGGCACACTTTATACCATGTCATAAAAGTAATGATGCTGCTAATGTTCCTGATTTGTTCTTTCATGAAATTATTCACTTGCATGGTGTGCCAAATACAATTGTTTCAGATCGTGATGCTAAATTTCTTAGCCACTTTTGGAGATGTTTATGGGCTAAGTTGGGTGAGGGAGTCCGGGATTAAGGGGTCCTCGGGCCGCTGACTTATCTCTTATAGTCCGGCCCGATGGCCGCCTTATGGCATCTTCGGGAAGGCCGGACTGCGAAATGACCCTAGGCTTATGGGGAATATTCTGAAAACTTGGTGTGTCCTCCAAGAAAGGATGGACATATCTATGCCCGGATGGAAACCGACCATTTGTAACCCTAGGGATCACTGGTGTCTATATAAACCACGGGTCTTAGTTCGTAGAGGACTCATCTCATTAGGGTTTAGCTCTTTTGATCTCGAGGTAGATCAACTCTGTAACCATCTCATCCATCAATATAATCAAGAAGGACTTAGGGTTTTACCTCCTTACGAGGGCCCGAACCTGGGTAAACACTGTCCCTTTCGTCCCCTGTTACCATCGTTCCTAGATTCACAATTCAGGACCCCTATGCGAGATCCGCCGGTTTCGACACCGACATTGGTGTATCATTGAGAGTTCCGCTGTGAGATCACTTTTGGATTGATGGCTCGCCTTACCATCAGCGAACAGGCCTGAACGAGGACATTTTTGTCCCCGGACAGGTCTTTGCTTCTGGCAGCGTCGTGCTGCATGCTGACTCGACCTGCCATCTAGGCCGGATCGAAATTTTCTCCCACGGTCAGGAGATCAGGTTCGGGAACCTAGAGTTCACCGCCGACTCCCGTGGCGATCTGTTCCTCGCTGAACTCTCGGTTTCGTCTGACGGGCCCGGATACCCCGGAGCTTCAACTTCGGGCCCACTATCCGGCTCGTCCCTCAGATCTATCTCCGCCGAAGGTCCGACCTTGAGCCCGGACTCGATGGCGCTGCCTGAATATCGAGGTTCGGCCTTCGCCGAACATGTCTATCCCGAAGACGCCCTGGAGCTCAACTCCAAGGGCCCTCAGGAAACGGATCTGGTCGCTCTCTCGTGGTTGAACAAGGCTCTAGACCGGATCCATTTGATGGCGATCGAGGATGATCTTACCTCGACCCACGTTCCGGTCGACCTAGAGGCCGGTTACGGGGAATTCTACGGCCCACCCGCCGCCCATATGGTAGCCACTGCCGAAGACTTAACCGACATGTTGGAGTACGCCTCCGAAGAGACAATACACATGGAGGAAGAGATCGGCGACCCCGCCCCCGTAACCACCGGGCGGTGGACGGCCACCTCGACCTATGATGTCTATACGGTGGACACCCCTAATGATAGGGAGAACCACACCCCCAGGAAGAACGGCGAAAAATCCGACGAAGCATCAAAACGCCGGAAACAACGCAAGCGATCCAAGACCAACAAGGGAAGGGAAGCCGTTACAGGCACCGGGGAAATAGATACCCCGGAGGACCTCGGCGACCCTGAAGCCCTCGCGAAGCCGTTGGAGGACCCGGAAAGGCTCATGAATCAGCAAGACGCTGAGGAACTCAATGATTCCGAGGATGATGACTACTTCCCACATGCTGCAGAGGAAGAAAACCTCGAAGCTGAAAACTTCACCATCCCCGAAAACCCCGAGGACCAAGAACGATTTAGGCAACAACTCATAGCCACAGCTCGGACCTTAAAGGCAAAGCAACAGCAGCTCAAAGCCGAAGAAGACACCATCAACAACAGATGGACAAAAGTTCTGGCGGTCGAAGAAGGGTTCGGCACTGAGCGGCCAGACCAAAAGAGGAGTTACCCTCGTCGGCGCTGATACGTCTCCAACATATCTATAATTTTTGCTTGTTCCATGCTGTTATATTATCATTCTTGGATGTTTTACAATCATTTTATTACAACTTTATATCATTTTTAGGGACTAACCTATTGACATAGTGCCAAAGTGCCAGTTGTTGTTTTTGATTTTTTTTTACTTCGCAGAAAAATAGTACCAACGGAGATAAAATGCTGTGGGGATTTTTGTGGATTTTTTACGGACCAGAAGAACCAGATGGGCCAAAGAACACCAGAAGAGGGGGCCCAGGGTGGCCAGCACCCACCAGGGCGCGCCAGAGGCCCCCTGGCGCGGCTTGATGAGTGATGGGCACCTCGGGCACCCCCTCCACCGCCTCCGACGCCTATAAATTCCCAAATATTCGGAAACCCCAAAGAATAACCCTAGACTCTCCGGTCCGCAGCCGCAACTCTCTGTATCAACGAAAAACCAATCTGGAGACATTCCAGTACCCTGCCGGAGAGGGGAATCCATCTCCGGTGGCCATCTTCATCATCCCAGCGGAGGCCATGATGAGGAGGGAGTAGTCCACCCTCGGGGCTGAGGGTATGTACCAGTAGCTTTGTGTTCAATCTCTCTCTCTCGTGTTCGTGAGATGTCACGATCTTGATGTATCACGGGCTTTGTTAATATAGTCGGATCATATGATGTGTTTCCCTCTCTATCTAGTTGTGATGAATTGAGTTTTCCCGTTGAGATTTCATTACCGGATTGAATACTTTTATGGATTTGAGAACACTTGCTATATGTCTTGCATGCGGATACCCTGGTGACAATGGGGTGTTCTATTGATTCACTTGATATATGTTTTGGTACTCAACTTGCAGTTTCCCGTGGTGACATTGGGGTAATCTATGCATAGGGGTTGATACACGTTCTTGTCCTACTTTCTCTGATAGAAATCTTGGGGAACTCTTTGAGGTTCTTTGTGTGGATTGAGTATTATGAATCTGAAAAAAAATTATGCTTATTGTATAATTAACTCATGGATACTTGTGGTGACATTGGAGTATCTAGGTGACATTAGAGTTGGTTGATGCGTATCATATGGTGTTATTCTAGTACGAACTCTTAGATAGATCGAACGGAAAGGATAACTTGATGTTATCTTAGTACAAACTCTTGAATAGATCGATCGGAAAGAATAACTTTAAGGTGGTTTCGTACCCTACAAACAATTTTTTCTTATGTTCTCCGCTAGATAAGAACTTTGGAGTGATTCTTCGTTGCACGTTGAGGGATGGTTATGTGATCCAATTATATTAGCATTGTTCAGAGATTGCACTAGCGAAAGTACGGACCCTAGGCCTTGTTTTCAAGCATTGCAATACCGTTTGTGCTCACTTTTGTTACTTGTTACCTTGCTGTTTTTATATTTTCAGATTACAAAAACCTATATCTACCATCCATATTGCCCTTGTATCACCATCTCTTCGCCGAGCTAGTGCACCTATACAATTTGCCATTGTATTGGGTGTGTTGGGGACACAAGAGATTTCTTGTATTTGATTGCAGGGTTGTTTGAGAGAGACCATCTTCATCCTACACCTCCCACGGATTGATAAACCTTAGGTCATCCACTTGAGGGAAAATTGCTACTGTCCTACAAAACTCTGTGCTTGGAGGCCCAACAAAGTCTACAAGAATAAAGTTGCGTAGTAGACATCAAGCTCTTTTCTGGCGCCGTTGCCGGGGAGGTGAGTGCTTGAAGGTATATCTTTAGATCTTGCAATTAAATCTTTTAGTTTCTTGTTTTTCACTAGTTTGGTTTTATAAAAGAAAACTACAAAAAAATGGAGTTTAGGTTGCATCAGTTGTTTCGTCTCTATAATGTCTTTCGTGAAAATAAGGATTCCGAAAATTGTGCTCAATTGGTAGAGGAAGAAACTATGAAAATACTTAATGAGAATTCCTTGAATGATGAGCATGATAGCAATATTGTTAGCATGAATTTTCTGAATATCCAAAATACTAATGATGATTGCACTAGTCATGATAAAAATGTTTCTTATAAGCATGGCAATTTTTGTGGAGTGCATAAAGTTTGTGAGGACGTGCCTTATAGGGATGATAGATTTTGCAAGAAGCATAAACATGATAGAACCAATTCTTTGCTCAAAGTGATAGATGAATTTGCTACAAAATTATGCTCTCTTTGTCCTATTACTTGTGAACTTTGCAATAAAGTTGGTCATCTTAATTTCCAATGCAAACTTTATCATGATCAAATCATGGCCAAATATTGTAATGACTTGATCACCCTTGAACTTTATGATGAGCTTTCTCTATTTTTGGGGAGTGAAGAATTGACACATAAAAATAGTTGGTTTGAAGTATTCATTCTCACGGATGACATTGAAACTAATCTAAAATATATCTATATGTTTTGCATGGTAAATTGCAATGAGAATGCTTATATTGCCAACTATAGAAAGATGGGAAAACCAATATAATATAAAAGGAATACTAATGAAAGGGTAAAGAATTCCACTTTCCCTCCTATTGTCTCTCATGATGTAATAGGTGATGAGGAGGAGCTCCCTATTCAACCAATCTTATCAATAAGAAGCTCGGAAAAATTAATGAAACCCACACATGATGTGGTGAAGAAGAAGAAAAGAAGAAAGAGTAGTAGAGGTAAAAAGGTATCTCTCCCAGATGATGTTGCTCCTATTATTGTTGTGCCTCACGAGGATGAATCAAAAATAATTGTGGAAGATGATACACTTGATGATGATTTTGTTATGCCTATTGCTTCTTGTGATGACTATGATTGGGAAGATAAGGATACTTCTTATAATCTTGAAAATCTTTTTGGCACCAACGTGGTGAATTATGATGATAATAATTGTTATACGATTGGTGCTATTCATACTATTAATGATGAGAGTGATTATGCTTATGATATGCCAAGCCACAAGCTTGGGGATGCTATGTTTGATGATAATGACATGTTTGAAAATTTATTTGCTGCAATTAATGTTTGTCCCAAGCTTGGGGATGTTATGCTTAATGAAGATGATATTTTTAGTTCCCCTACTTTGAATGATCAAATTTGTTATGATGATTGCATGCCTCCTATTTATGATGATTGTGATATTTATGATAGTGGGTTTGGGAGAGTGTCAACTCTAGATAATTATTATCCCACTATTTTGGAGGGTGTTGAATATTATTATAATGATAAAAGTGGATTTGGAGAGGTCATGACTTTATTTAGTAATGATTGCACTATTTTGGAAGAGGTTTCACTTGACTATGATGAGAACAAAGTTGCTACTTATGATGATTATTGTGATGATACTTATTTTATAAAAATTAGTGATGATTATTTTCATAATTTTAAATATCCTTTTACTAAACATTACTCTATTAATGTGGAAACAATTTATAGTATTCGAGTTTCATTTGATGTTCCCACTATTATTTATGAGAAGAAATATGCTTATGTGGAGAGTAATAAATTTTCTATGCTTCTAGATCATAAAAAGAATGCTTTATGTGATAGTTATATTGTGAAATTCTTTCATGATGCTACTGAAAATTATTATGAGGGAGGAACATATGCTTGTAGGGATTGCAATAATACCAAGTTTCCTCCCTATGCATTGAAAGTTTCAAAGTTATGCTTATTTTGCCTTCCTGTGCTAGGTGATGTTTGCTCCCATAAATTGTTTTCTCACAAAATCCCTATGCATAGGAAGTGGGTTACACTTAAATGTGCTTGCCATGTGATTCATGATGCTCTCTTTATGTTTCAATTCTTTATTTTTATGCGAGCATCATTGAAATCATCATGCCTAGCTAAAAAGGCATTAAAGAAATGCGCTTGGTGGGAGACAACCCAACACTTTTCCTTTCTGTTTTTGTGTGTTCACATGATTCAGCTACTGTAGTAATCATGTTTTGTATCTTTTATTTTAATATCGTGCCAAGTAAAGCCTTTGGGATGACTCACAAGATGAGTAGAATTGATGCCGAACCAAAACAGAAACTTTTGACTCCAGTACTGGAATTTTCATTTTTTACTGGAGCATGATAATGATCTGAAATTTTTACACAGCCTTATATACAAATTCTTCAAGTTGTCCCAACTTTTCTGAATTTTTAGAGACAGGGAAGTATGTTTATACTACAGATCTTCACAGACTGTTCTGTTTTTGACAGATTCTGTTTTGCAAACATAGTTTGCTTGTTTTAGTGTTCCCATAGCTTATATTTAGTGGTATAAATTATGGGAATGATATAATACAGTAGGTATCATGTGGGAACAATTATGAATCTTGTCTTGATAGTACCTAAGTGAATGATTTATCTTTATTACACTAACCCTTCTCACGAAGTTCCGTTAAGTTTTGTGTGATTGAAGTTTTCAAGTTTTGGGTGAGACACCAATATGAGGAGAATAAGGAGTGACAAGAACCTAAGCTTGGGGATGCCCAAGGCACCCACAAGGTAATATACATGGAATACTCAAGCGCCTAAGCTTGGGGATGCCTTCCGGGGCATCCCCTCTTTCTTCTTCAACATTATAGGTATATCTTACTTAGAGCTATATTTTTATTCGTTACATAATATGTGTTTTCCTTGGATCGTCATTATATTTTTTTATTTTATGTTAGGTGTTATTTATAATCTTTTTTTCAATAAAAAGTTCCAAGAATTGTCTTAGGATGCTTGCATTGCATGTTTTGATGTGTGCTGTGTAAAAACGGAAACTTTTGCTGTAGTGTTTGAATTTTTCATATTTTACTGGAACGTGGAAAGTTTCTAACATTTTTACACAGTGTTGTCATATAAATTATTTAGCATGTCCTAAATTTTCATAATTGTTTGAGTTACAGAAGTACACTAGTTTAATAGATTACTACAGACAGTTCTGTTTCGACAGATTGCTGTCATAGTTTCGTTATCTACTTATCCTATAGTTTCCATAGCCTATATTGATAGATATAAATTGTGGAAACGATAGTAAATAGTAGATGATGTTTGAAAATTATTGTGCAACTTGTCTTGGCAGTACATGAAGTGTTGATTTATTCTTATGTGTACTAACCTATCTCACGAGTTCTTTTCGAGTTTTGTGTGGATGAAGTTTTTGAGAATAGGTGAAACCATGATATGAGAGGATTGAATGAGATACAAAAGCTCAAGCTTGGGGATGCCCAAGGCACCCCAAGTAAATATTTCAAGAAGTCTCAAGCATCTAAGCTTGGGGATGCTACGCATCCCACCTCTCTTCGTCAACTATCGGTTAGCCTATGTTGAGCCTAAATTTTTATTCGTTCACATGATGCGTGCTATTCTTGGAGTTCTATTTTTGTTTAGTTTGCTGTTTGAATAAAATACTCAGATATGAAAATCTTTATTGAGAGAGGAAGTCCTCACATAGCTACTTAATTGTTTGGCTACTCATTGATCTTCACTTATATCTTTTGAGAGTAGCTTGTCATTTGCTCATGTGCTTCACTTAAATTTGTTTGAGCTTGCCAAAAAGCAAAGGCAATATATGAAACTAGTCCCAAAGTGATAGATATCCAAGGAGGATATAATAAAAACTTTCATGAAGATCATGGGACAAATTAAACTTGATTCTTTGTAATAGTTTTGAAACATGATGATAGTAATATGTGAGTCATGTTAGTGAGTAATTATGCTTTAGTAGGAATATTGGTGTTAAGGTTTGTGATTCCCTATGCAAGTACGAAAGTCGATAGTTATGCAATGAAGTTACATCCTACTTGTGGTGCATTATTCGGTGTTAGTTATGTTCAATGCTCACTTATGTAATTTTTCGCTTCTTGGTTTGGTTGCTTCCCAATCTATTTGCTAGCCTTCATTTGTACTAAGTAGAAATACTACTTGTGCATCCAAAATCCTTAAACCAAGTTTTGCCATATGAGCCCACCATACCTACCTATATGCGGTATTTCCATGCCGTTCCAAGCAAATTTGTATGTGCCATCTCTAAATTTTCAAAATAAATTTTCTCTTTTGTGTGCTCGTACCGCTCATGAAACGGTGGGGAGTGTCCAATATTTTTCCATGCTAGATGTGTTATTCTCAAGATGAGTGTTTATTCACTTGTCATTGCAGGAGAGTGCAGCGGTAATAGGGATGCCCATTCCCGAAATGAAAAAGAAAAAAATATTTACTTTATGTTGTCAAATAATAAATTCCTTGGAAAGTGTTGGTATGGAAGGCAACCGTGGATACGGCCCGCCATGGAAAGTGAAAGTTTGGTGGAAAAAGGAATAAACTTTATTTTCTGTTTGGGAACCGCCTATGATATATCTAGCATGGAAAGTATTGTGAGCTACTTTGTCATTTTTGTTGACAGGAAAAGCATGCCACCCAAAATATTTTTTCTCTCTCAATTTAAACCTTGAGCTCTGGCACCTCTACAAATCCCTACTTCCCTCTGCGAAGGGCCTATCTATTTACTTTATGCAATTTTTATTTTTACTTTGAGTCTCATCTTCTCTTATAAGCACCAACTAGGGGGCACTATGATCGTACTTGAGCATTGGGCATAGCTAATATTTGAGTGTGTTTCATGAATGGATCAATGATTGAGCATGATGGGCTAGGGATAACTTTCTTTAGTGTTGATATTTTGAAAGACATGGTTGCTTGCTGACATGCTTGAGTATTGAAGTCATTATGTTAAAACTAGACTATTGCTTTGAATCATTTACAAGTCCAAATGTCCATGCTATACAAAGAACAAAAGAATATGATGAACATGTTAGGCAGCATTCCACATCAATTTTTTTTATTTACCTACTCGAGGACGAGTAGGAATTAAGCTTGGGGATGCTGATACGTCTCCAACGTATCTATAATTTTTGCTTGTTCCATGCTGTTATATTATCATTCTTGGATGTTTTACAATCATTTTATTATAAATTTATATCATTTTCTAGGACTAACCTATTGACATAGTGCCAAAGTGCCAGTTGATATTTTTGCTTGTTTTTTACTTCGCAGAAAATCAGTACCAAACGGAGATAAAACGCTGCGGGGATTTTTGTGGATTTTTTACGGACCAGAAGAAACCAGATGGGCCAAAGAACACCAGAAGAGGGGCCCCAGGGCGCGCCAGAGGCGCCCTACCGCGGCCTGATGGGTGCTGGGCACCTCGGGCACCCCCTCCACCGCCTCCGACGCCTATAAATTCCCAAATATTCGGAAACCCCAAAGAATAATCCTAGACTCTCGGCTCCGCCGCCGCAACTCTCCAGATCGACGAAAAACCAATCTGAAGATGTTCCAGTACCCTGCCGGAGAGGGGAATCCATCTCCGGTGGCCATCTTCATCATCTCGGCGGAGGCCCTGATGAGGAGGGAGAAGTCCACCCTCGGGGCTGAGGGTATGTACCAGTAGCTATGTGTTCAATCTCTCTCTCGTGTTCTTGAGATGTCACGATCTTGATGTATCACAGGCTTTGTGAATATAGTCGGATCATATGATGTGTTTCCCTCTCTATCTAGTTGTGATGAATTTAGTTTTCCCTTTGAGATTTCGTTACCGGATTGAATACTTTTATGGATTTGAGAACACTTGATAAATGTCTTGCATGCGGATACCCGTGGTGACAATGGGGTGTTCTATTGATTCACTTGATATATGTTTTGGTACTCAACTTGCGGATTCCCGCGGTGACATTGGGGTAATATATGCATAGGGGTTGATACACGTTCTTGTCCTACTTTCTCCGATAGAAATCTTGGGGCACTCTTTGAGGTTCTTTGTGTGGATTGAGTATTATGAATCTGAAATTGTTTGATGCGTATCGTATAATTAACTCATGGATACTTGTGGTGACATTGGAGTATCTAGGTGACATTAGAGTTGGTTGATGCGTATCATATGGTGTTATTATAGTACGAACTCTTAGATAGATCGAACGGAAAGGATAACTTGATGTTATCTTAGTACGAACTCTTGAATAGATCGATCGGAAAGAATAACTTTAAGGTGGTTTCATACCCTACAAACAATTTCTTCTTATGTTCTCCGCTAGATAAGAACTTTGGAGTGATTCTTCGTTGCACGTTGAGGGATGGTGATGTGATCCAATTATATTAGCATTGTTGAGAGATTGCACTAGCGAAAGTACAGACCCTAGGTCTTGTTTTCAAGCATTGCAATACCATTTGTGCTCACTTTTGTTACTTGTTACCTTGCTGTTTTTATATTTTCAGATTACAAAAACCTATATCTACCATCCATATTGCACTTGTATCACCATCTCTTCGCCGAACTAGTGCACCTATACAATTTGCCATTGTATTGGGTGTGTTGGGGACACAAGACATTTCTTTTATTTGATTGCAGGGTTGTTTGAGAGAGACCATCTTCATCCTACACCTCCCACGGATTGATAAACCTTAGGTCATCCACTTGAGGGAAAATTGCTACTGTCCTACAAAACTCTGCGCTTGGCGGCCCAACAAAGTCTACAAGAATAAAGTTGCGTAGTAGACATCAGCGTCTGCTGCCGCAATTCGACGACGAGGCCCTAGAGCCCGAATCTCCTAGGCGCACTTAGTATGACCAGCCGGACCGCCCCCCTCGAGGACGGGACAGGGTGGCTCAAGACGCCGAGTACTGGCCCACGTCACCCTTTAGGAGAGGAAAGGGACCAGCACAGCCTGAGGATCGATACGATCTTCGGCAAAACCTGGACTATAGGTCAGGTCACGCCAGATCCATTTACGGATCTAGGGACGCTCCCCCGTTAGACGGGATGGCTACCGATCGTGGCTCGACCGCAACCACAGAAACCGGGAAAAATACCGGGCTCACCCAACTGCTGATTTCCGGCGTGACGTAGCCCGTATCAGAGGCGCCGCACACCCGATGTGTTTTATAGACGAGGTCATGCAGCACCAGTTCCCCGAAGGATTTAAACCCGTCAACATAGAATCATATGACGGAACGACGGTGTAACAGCCCGAGACCGACACTCCACAAGAGTCCCCCCTTTTATGTCGTTGTCATCGTGTGATTCGCTTGGTTGTCGCATTCATCATCGCATCATTCGCATCATCTGCATAGCATCGTCACACGTTTTTCAAAACTCGCATTTGTTCGTAGTCGTCGGTTCTCTCCGTTCTTGTCGGTGACCGTTTCGAGACCAACCACACACGCACGCGCCCGCGGCATCGTAAAATATTGTTTTTAAAAGTGGGTACAAAATATTCTCGGATTGGGTCGAAACTTGGCGTGCGGTCTTGTTATATTGTAGGTAGACCGCCTACCAAATTTCGTCACAATCGGAGGTCGTTTGATACCCCAACGGTCAACTGTAGCGGCGCCGTCATCGGTTTATTATCAGACGTTTTCGCGGTTTAAAACTTCGTTGCCGGGCTGCAACCTCCCTCTCTTCTTAGCCCACCACCACTCTACACAGCCCACCTTAACCCAGCTAAGCCCCCTCCGCTTCTGTACCATCGGATCGGGATCCAAAGGTCCGAAAACGGACAAAAACCCTTAACCCTAGCCTCCCTACGTATAAATAGATGCCTTCCCCTTCCATTTTTGGCCTCCCTAGCCTCTCCCGCATCGTTTTCCGTGCCTAGCCACCTCCCCGCCACCACTTGTCGCTGCCCAGCGCCACCGCAGCCGCCCCCGCAGCCAACGGGAAGGCGCGATGTCGCCCCTCTGCAGCCATCCCGCTGCCAGGGCCCGCGTAGACCGCGTCCGGCCCGCCCCGGGCAGCGCCTCCGCCCGGGATTTCGATGACACTTCGGGCTATGTCGAAGTTGAGATTTTCCATCGGGATTCCGCAAATAGTATGGGTGATTCCGCGGTTCAGGAATTCCAACGCGGCGTGTGGTTAGTTTGTGATGGATAAGTTGGAGCACCCTTGCAGGGTTAAATCTTTCGGAAAGCCGTGCCCGCGGTTACGTGGCAACTTGGAAACTTTGTTTAACACCCGGTCATAGCAAACTTTAAGTAAACTCAAATAAAATACACCAACCGTGTGCGTAACTGTTACTGTCTCTTCTCGTGATTTCTGAACCGAGAGAGAACACGGTGGGGGTTATGTTTGTTCGTAAGTCGGTGTTTAGGTTCTCTTAGAGATCATTACTAGTTCACGTCCGTTTATGCGACGATCATCCCCCCTTATTCTTGTCCTCGTAAGTTAGCCACTCAAATAAATGCGTAGTGCTTGCTACAGCCTCACCACTTAACCATACCTCACCCATTAAGCTTTAATAGTCTTGATACCCTTGGAAATGAGATTGCTGAGTCCCTGTGGCTCACAGATTACTACAACAACAGTTGCAGGTACAGGTAATGCGATGCTTTGACGTGAGAGCGATGCTTGTTTGATTTGGAGTTCTTATTCTTCATCATCCATCTAGGATGGGTTCCAGGCGGCAGCCTGGGATAGCAAGGATGGATGTCTTTTCATCGTTTGTTTTCGTCCGTAGTCGGACCCTGCTCTTCTGTATGATGTTTGGATATGTTGTTGTATTGATGTGATATTGATGTAGCTCGTGGCGAGTGTAAGCCAATTCCATATACTCATCTCTTCTTTACATGTACTTGTAATTATATCCATTCTTGCGAAACGACGAGATGCACTTCTATCCCTGTCGAGGCCCTCGTGCCAAAATAAGGATAGGATCGCATCTTGGGCGTTACAGACGGACCCGGCCGTCTGGATCGAGGACTTCCTCCTCCACATCCATATGGCCAGAGGAGGCGATCTCCATGCCATCAAATACCTACCACTCAAATTGAAGGGACCAGCTCGGCACTGGCTAAACAGTCTCCCCGAGAACTCCATTGGGAGCTGGGAGGAGCTCGAAGACGCCTTCCGGTCTAACTTCCAAGGCACTTACGTCCGGCCCCCGGACTCTTCCGACCTAAGCAACGTCGTCCAGAAGACTGGTGAATCGGCCAGGCAATTCTGGAATCGGTTCTTGACTAAGAAGAACCAGATTGTTGACTGTCCGGACTCCGAGGCGATAGCCTCGTTCAGACACAACATCCGGGACGAATGGCTAGCTCGCCAGCTCGGCCAGGATAAGCCGAGAATGATGTCTGCCTTCACCTCCCTTATGACCCGCTTTTGCGCGGGCGAAGACAATTGGCTAGCTCGCCGGAGCCACAATCCCGAAGACCCCGGCACCTCTGAGGTGCGGGACGGTAACGGAAAGCCAAGGCAGAACAAAAATAAACGCCGCCATAGCAATGGCGACTCGGAAGACACGGCCGTCAACGCCGGCTTCCGCAACTCGAAACCCGGACAGCGGAAGAAGCCCCCTAAAGGGAACAGGGATGGACCTACCACTTTGGACAGAATCATGGATAGGCCCTGCTAAATCCACGGCACGCAAGAGAAGCCGGCCACCCGCACCAACAGAAACTGTTGGGTGTTCAAGAAAGCAGGCAAGCTCGCAGCCGAGGAACAGAGCAAGAGCCCACGAAGCGAGGATGATGAAGAACCTCGCGGGACGAACAATGGAGGGCAAAAGCAATTCCCTCCCGAGGTCAAAACTGTGAACATGATATATGTCACACATATACCCAAAAAGGAGAGGAAACGCGCACTTCGGGAGGTCTACGCCATAGAACCCATAGCTCCGAAGTTCAACTCGTGGTCGGCTTGTCCGATCACCTTTGATCGTAGGGATCACCCTACCAGCATCCGTCATGGAGGCTAGGCCGCCCTCGTCCTGGACCCCAGTATCGATGGGTTCCACCTCACTAGAGTCTTTATGGATGGAGGAAGCAGCCTTAATCTGATTTACTCAGATACAGTAAAAAAGATGGGTATCGACCCGTCAAGAATTAAACCCAGCAACACTACCTTCAAGGGAGTCATCCCCGGTGTGGAAGCACGGTGCTCGGGTACCGTGACGCTGGAAGTAGTGTTCGGCTTGCCCGATAACTTCCGTAGTGAAGACTTGATCTTCGACATAGTGCCTTTCCGCAGTGGCTATCATGCACTGCTCGGTCGTACAGCGTTCGCTCACTTTAACATCGTTCCCCACTACGCATACGTGAAGCTCAAGATGCCCGGCCAAAGGGGGTCATCACCGTCAACGGCAATACAGAGCGCTCACTCCGGACGGAAGAACACACAGCGGCTCTAGCGGCCGAATTCCAGTCTGGCATTGAGGCACCAGGACCCCAACTGGGCGACAAGCTGCGACAGGTGAACAAGCGGATCCGAGCACGACCCGATCTACCGGAGCAGCCTCCCGTTCAGCACAAATAGGGACGCCCCCCCCCCCCACAGAAGGGCCCCGCTACCCATCAGGTACGTATCGAGAAGGCACAATTTCGCACTTAAAATACCATGGGCAGCTTTGGGGGGACACCTCATCACAACAGAGTGGTCGGTTCGACCGAACTACTCTCAGCATAGCAGGCATCAAACTCATGCATGTCCCGGCGATTTAAACATGTACCTCCCCCAAAGGTCTGTTCGCCGATTATAACCACCTTTTAAGGAGCATACCACTCGTCAAGAGCAAAGGAATGGAGGCGCACAGGGACACGTCAAGGACATCAAGCCGCAGACCAAGAGCCCCGGTCGATCCTCCCCTTTGTATACATTTGTTTCTAAACATACCTGTAACAGTTACGCCAGCAGTATGAATTGTAAAAATTCATAATAAATAGAGATCACCTTTTACGGTCCAATTATGGCATTTTATAATGCTTTCCATCTCCCCGCCTCTAGAAGCAAAACTGTTCGGTACAATTTCGATGCACCCGGTTAATAAACCGGGGGGTTTAGCTATAAAGCTCGTCCCAAGCATCGTCCCGGCATTATCCTTTATATGTCCGGCGTGTCGGATTTTTTGCGTTATATGCATCAGTTCCGAATTGTGTCTTAGGTCAAAGGTTGGGTTGCCCAGCTCCTATGCTTACCCTCTTATGTTCCGCTCGTTCGGCTAAAAGGGTAAAGGGAGAACCACTGCGATTGTATTTACAGCTTGCCTGGTCAAGTACCTTAGTGGAGAAAGCCGAAAATCGACCGTCATAATAAGCGCGAACCGGTCTGCAATCCGAACACAAGTGTCAAACTAAAAATCGATAGAGATTATTCCATGTCATATGAGGGGTTTGCATTATGGCAAGCCACGTGGTAATGGTTTCTACCTCGGTTCACCCGATCACCACACAACACTGGGGGCTAGTAATTAGCCCCCGCAGTCAAGCTCCTCCGGCTAAGTGAAAGCAGTAAAGCCGCATATTCTGACTGCCTCGTTCCAACCTCTCGCACTACTGCCTCTGGCTTCCGATAATTCGGCTAAGGATAATACTACGGATGACGGAACACCTCTTGTAATAATTACATGGGGGCTAAGGCCGACGACTGGCAACTTTCAGTTCCAAAAACGGCCACATAGGAGTCAAAATAATCAGAACGCCAAAGCATGATAAACCATGCATACGTATTATCAAAATACAATATTCATCGGGCATACAATAACATGTTCACTCGAAAATTACATCTTTAGGGCACTGGGTCTCTACCGACCGAGCACCCTCCATTGCAACAGCGAAATACAGCTCGGGGCGCCTATGCTCCTTCCCGGGCGGCGGGGGCGCTGTAGCCATCTCGAGCGGCTTCACCCCTGGCCAGTGCATCATCGTCCTCGCAAAAGCCATCCGCGCTCCCTCAATACACACAGAACGCTTCACGGCCTCAATACAGGAGGAGGTGTCGCAGAGCTTCTACACCAGGCCGAAGTAACTACTTGGCAAGGGCTCGGAAGGCCACAACCGAATGCAGAGGTCCTTTAAGGCCAGATCCACCATTCGATGCAGCTCCGTCAGCTGCTTCATCTGCTGGCTAAGGATGGGACGGGGCTCGGGGTTCTGAAATTGCGCCCAGAATAGCCTTTGTTCTGCATCCCCGTCCCGAGCCGCAAAGTGCTTGGCCGCGTCCGCCGCACTCCTCGGAAGGTCCGTGAAGGCGCCCGAGGAACGCCATTGCCGTGTAAGACGAGCAAACCTGTTACCACCAAAGGCGCATTGAAGTAAGTACGGCTTACCATCCGCGATCATCCTGACTTGGCGGAGTTCTTCCTCATAAGACCGCCTATCCACACGCTTCGATTTAAGATCAGAAGACAATGTGGATAGTTTGGCCGCCTGATCCTTGGTCTTCTGCTCAAGAGCCTCACACTTAGTGTTGGCATCTTGGAGCTCTTGCTGCACTTTGGCCACCTGAGCTTCGTGCTTTTAGTTGACAGCCTTCAAGGAGCTCAGTTCGGCCGCCGCCTGGTCGGCCGCCACCTTATGATCGGAAGCCTCCCGCTTTGCCTTCTCCAGCTCGGCCTTGAGGTTTTCAACCTCGGATGAAACGGCTGCAAATGCAAGGGAAGACCAACATCCAGGATTCAAAAACTCAAGAACCTCAATCAATGAGGATTGGATAAGGTCTCCAAAGCTCCAACTCACCTTGCATTACATCAAACCGCTTGTTCAGACGGTCATGCTCCTCGTCGGAGCTCTTGAGCTTCCGGTTGAGCTCAGCCAGCTCCACATCATGGACAACTGCTACCGATGACGAGGCCTGCACATCAAAGATTATGTGAGACACACATTGGAACTGTTGGTCCTAGACCCTCCTTTCCAGACAATCTCCGGTGACAGTCAAAATATCGATTTTACTCGGAACCTGAGATCCTCTGATCCCCGGGTAAGTTTCCTAAACTTACCCAGGGCTCGGGGGCTACTATACCTATCCGGAATATATATACCTCGCGAACAAATTCCGCTTAGAGAGAGGTGCATTACATGACTTACCTTGAAGCCCGTCAAGAGACCGCCGAAGGCATCCTTCAGTCCGCTATCAATGGACAGAATGCCTTTCAGGACCGCACTCATAAGGGTGCGGTGGTCTTCAGCGTTGACGGAGCTGCGCAAGGCCTCCTCCATCGCGGCTGGCCACCCGGTTGTGGCCTGCCCCGTCACGGGCGACACCGGTGGCAGCACCCCATCTCCTCCTTCTTGTGAAGGGAGAGTGGTCGATATCGGAGCCTCGTCAGTCTCCGGAGCCGTCTTCGGAGGAAGCCTCGATGACTCACAACCTCCCCCTTTGTTTACCAGGAGGGGGCCGGTCTCCTGGTCCTCGACTGCCGAGGTCTGAGCCTTGGTCATGACTTCCTCGGCCTCGGTATTCGGCCGAGGAGGCGTCCGCCGGGATATCACCTCCACGGCCTCGACGGCGGCTCGAGGGGATGTGTGGGACGTAGTCCCGATTTTCGCCAGCTCGGCTGGCAGGGGATCTCCCTCGGAGACCTGTTCGGTCGAGAGATCGCGGGCCGGTCTGCAACATGGGAGGCATTATTTCGGTCAGCAACAAAAATCCTGCATAAGCAATATATTCGGAATCCATACCTCTGGGCTATGGGCTTGGCCCTGGGGACCCTCTGTGGGACACTTTCGAACGCCTCGGATTCCTTGTCGGAATCCGGGCTGACATCGGGCAGGGTCACCTTGACCCAGCAGGGCCTCTTCGGAGACGGGGGATCTGAGTCAACCTCAGCATCCACAGATGCCGCCCTTTTCTTTGGCTGGGGGGAATCGATTCCCCCCTTCCTCCGTCTGCTCCTCCTCGTGAGCAGAGGAGGCCTGGGTCTCCCCGGACTTAGCGTCCGGGGGGCCTCTTGGGCGGAGACCAGCTCGGATCTCCTTCTTCTCGCCCTTCTTCTGCTTATCCTTTTTCTCTGGCGCCGAATACGGCGCCTCGACCAGCATCGCCGTCAAGAGGGTCGACCTAGGGGCTTCGGGCAGCGGGGTAGGGCCGTTGATCCGCATGGCCTTAGCTAGCCAGCCCTAGAAAAACCAGGAAAGGAGAGTTTCGAATCCTTGCTAAAAAGATCGAACCTGGAGACAAAAGATTGAAGATAGAAGCTTTACCTTAAGCGAAGGGTGTTTGGCGTCCAGGCCGGTGTCCTCCTCTTTGGCCGGCCACTCCCCCGGGGGCTTGAACAGTACCTTCCATAAATTCTCCCGAGTAGTGTGGTAGAGCTTGCGTACGGTGGGGGAGTTGGACCACATTGGTCAGGCCGATGTTTGCTTCCAGCACCTTTCCGATGCGTTCCTGCAATGCCTTTACCTCAGTGGCCGACCCCCAATCCAGCTCTTTCTTCATCCACCAGGTCAGCCTTGCGGGAGGACCAGATCTGAATTCGTGAGGGGCCGCCCAATCTACGGCGCGCGGTTCGGTAATATAGAACCACTCCTTCTGCCAGGTCTTGATGGTGCGATGAAGGTGCCATCCTGTGTCAGGACCGGTTTTCTAGGATATTAATTTCCCAGAAAATGGCCCTTGTGCTCACCAGCCCCAGGATTACTGTTAGCTGATGAGACACAATCTTGATACAGAAATTCCAAGCAGAATACAATATTTGAAGTACACGACCAAAGTGGTCTCTGAGTACAACAAAATTTTCTAGTGGTTGATGGCGGAAGCGGTTTGCGAATCATCATCGTCTATGGGACTCCATTTCCCACAGGAATAGCTGACCTGGATAACTCCTATCTTCGCGAGGCTGCTATCATCGTTGCCTAGGTTCCGGGGCTGTCATCATTGGGCTCCTCTCCAAGCAAGAAATCTGGCCAAGCCAATAGCGAGGGACAAGCCAGTGAGTACTTTGAATGTACTCGCAAACATCATGAAAACAGGTATAATATAACAGGTGATAGTTATGCACTGAAATAATCCACGATCACTTAATCAGTCATAAAATAATATTCAAGATGCACGCAAGCAGGTCATTCATATTAGACATGAATAAGCAATCAGAGAATAAAAATAAAATAAACCGATCGGGTGTCTGAAGCGACGCCTCGAAAGGATAATAATATAAAGCATGCCTCAGTCGGGCGTATGAGCGACACCACCTAAAGGGCTTATAAGGAAAATAAATAACAAGCATGCCACAGTTGGGCGTCTGAGCGACGCCACATAAAGGGCTTTTAAGGAAAATAAATAACAAGCATGCCATAGTCGGGCGTCTGAGCGACGCCACATAAAGGGCTTTTAAGGAAAAGAATTAACAAGCATGCCACAGTCGGGCGTCTGAGCGACGCCACATAAAGGGCTTATATAATAAAAATCACAATAAGTATCCAGGAGGTAGAACCATCCCAGGGATACGTGATAAACCAAACAATATAATTGGTTAGTCCACAATAATAATAATCATAATTAGCATTCCTCACACTTCATGATCAATATATTGGTTTAGAAGATTCCTCCGAAGACCGACACTAAGACCGACACTTGACCCATCCCAGACTGTAGTCCTTAACCGCGGACACGGCTATTCGAATAGATATAAACTCTGCAGAGGGTGTACTCTTTACCCACGAGTAACGGATTCCTTTAGTCCACCGAGACTAATTCCGTTTACGGTCTTTGAATTGAAAACACACCTGACCCGCACACACCAACTTAACTTACCGGTGCCTGGAATCACCCACGACACTCGTTAAGCAAAACTCTAAGTGGGGAGGCTCCAACCTCGATTAGCATGGGATCACAAAAATTATATTGCGCGCAAACCAGGGGAACTACCCCCTCGGACTCACCGGAACACCCATGCCCCCGGACCAAGTGACATGCCTACCAGGGGCCACTGGTATCTTTCACTATGGCCTCTCTATACGGTGTGTGCTAAGAAAGGGGTTGACAACTTACTGAACCGTACCCTACCTGCAGCAGGGACAAGGGGTAGCACGAAACAAGTATGGGGGTTACTGGCACAAGACTCGATCTACGGTCGACTCAGGAGGTTATGTATTCTCTGCATGATTAGCATAACAAATATATTCCACACCAACGGACAGAATCACCACTCATCATACCTCACCATGCCTTACTGATCATACTCGTTCCAACGAAATATCAGTATCAAGCTCATGCCTACCCAAGACAGAGACTTCTCCGGATTCCTTCCGGTAGGCATGAAAGGCATACGAGGGTGAATACTGTCACAAGCATATCAATTCCAATAGCAAGGAATCTTCATCATGCACTCATGAGCATGACCATATCTTCACATGAAATAATACTTACTTCATGTCAACATGGAATGAGGTTTTATTTGTCACATCGAACGACACACAACATATATTATACCAAGGTTTAGAATGCTTGCCTTTAATGTGTAGGTAGTTGAGGTGCACTCCAAAACTTTTGAAAGTCTTTATCTCCACTCCAAATTCCTATTTTTGAAAATATTCTAATTAACACACAATTCAAAAACAGTACAAAAAGTTGTCTAGGAAAATTTTCAAATAAATATGAAAATAAACTAGGTGAAATTTGAGAGAGGTGGGAAAAAGAATCAAGTCAATTGGAGTTTTATTTTAGAAGTTACTAGATCATTGAAGGCGCGCGTTGCAGCGCCCCTCAATTTTGGCACTTTAATGTTGGTATTTGATACAACTATTTGAAGCAGTGGTACTTTTAGTGTTATTTATTGACAAACAAAATATTTGGGAAAATTCATATTTATGTGTCGTTGGAGCAAAATGTCAGATCATAAGGTATTTAGGACGTTTGCCAAAGAAAAAAGATTAGTACGTTTCAATGAGATGCCTGATCTTTCATTTGGTTCCTCGCCACATATGGACATTTCAGTGGCGTCTGTTCATCAGTGGCGAGGCTTAGGTTGCTCACCTCATAAGAACGGTTCTCCCACTTGCAAGTCCAACGGTAAGAATTGTTTCTCATTGTGTAGAGGAGACGACACTCACGGATCAACCCATGAGTATTTCGATTGCGGTTCGAAAACGATTCGCCAGTATTACGATTGTGGTTCGAAAACGATTCACCAACTCCAAGCTAGGCCGTTGGCTATTTATGTTGCTTTCTTCTGTTGCCGCTCACATGCCTAACGCCCATAAACTCCAAATACCATAAGAGCTTCAATTTTATTATGAAAGCAACGCCCATCCCGTGTAGCATTCTTCGGTGAACCAAAGCCCATGCGGAGTTGTGAGTTGATCAAACAGTCAAAAACGCCCAAAGGCCACATCCGAGTATCCATCCATTAGTCCAATATAAATTTGTTGGAATTTTCGTATATTGAAAGAAGGGAAAATTATCTGTTTTGTGGATATGTCAAATTACAACATGGTGTACACTACTAATTGGTAATAGATTATAAATCCAAAAAATTATATACACAGTGTACTTCTATATTCAGAAAATCCTGCATCTGTGTTATCCATCTTGGTTCCTGCTTTGTCTTTGGAGTGTTTTCATCTTTCAGATCAATACATTCCTCTAATAGATAAAATTATCCTTTTTAGAGCGATTTCTTTGCTTTCAGATCAATGCACTCCTCTAATAAAGAAAATTATCCCGTCCACTGTGCACATCTCTCACCTGACAACTAAGCATAACCACAACTAACACCGTATTCTTAGTTTCCTCGTCTCTTGTGTTCTCCCATCCACCAAAATATATCTAATGATATGCATGAACTATAAGACAAACAACATATATATAATTATGGAAAACCATCTATGAAAGTAAATTACTGCTACAGCTTTGCTTCGTCTCTTCCGTTTTCCCATCCACCAAAATCTAGCTAGGTAATGATTTGCTTGAACTATAACTTAAACAACATACATATATATAATTATGAAAAACATCGATGAAAGTAAATCAGTGCCCAGCTTTGCCACACCTAACTGGCAACTCTATCATAAGATTTTCATGAATTTATTTTTGTAGCAGTAAGTAAAGGATTGATAGTAAGTAAATATTAAGCCCTACCTTTTCAGTAAATTCTATCAAACGCATAAGCAAGCTGCAAAATTGAAGACCCAAATCTTGCATGAATGTAATCAACAACATGTGTACTACGTGTCAGAACTTTTGGTGGCGTCAACACAAATATCTCTTGAAAAACATCAAACCTACTTTATGTTCAAATTAGTATTAAGGTGATGCTTTGAAGCAAATTCTATCAGTACGTTTTCACCCATCTCTACAATTAGTGGAGCAATAAAAGTCAGTGCTAAGTACAAAATTTCTAGGCATTTGTTTCAGTAAATTTAGCAAGGAATGTAGTATCAATTTAATCCCCATATCTCCAACAGAATTATCTAACCCAATCCATGGACACGTTTGGAGCCACGTGTGTCCCTATTTTTTTACTGGAATTTGTGTACCTTGGATTGGAGTGCTTCCCCAGAAGCGCTTGCATTCGGCCTCCTTGTGAGCCACTTCCGCGATGTGGGCTGGCAGCTCCTTGCGCTGCCTTTGCTTGACCCGACGGAGCCGCTCTTGCTCCTCGGCGGCCAGGTCGTGCTCCCGCCTGCCTGGCAGCCAGTTGGCTCCCGAGGGCCTGGTCGCTGCGCCGTGGACGGAGAGTGAGGGATCGAGGAGGAAAGGAACAGTCATTGGCCCAAGCCTCGGTCGCTACGTAGCCAGATGCAAGGTAGGAAGGAGGGATTATATGGACAGGGCATGGAGTACAGGAAGAAGGAGCGTCATGGTAACTGAATTGCAATTAACCTCCGGCGGCCAGTGGTCCGCATCAACAGACATTAAATCCATACAGGAACGGTGAACCACTCCCTCAATCGCCGCCAACTCCAAGTGGTGCTGAATCGACATGTCACGGTTGGCTACCCCCGCCCCATCTCGGTGGGACCCGAAGCACAGTCGATATGCGCTGCCATCGGTGGCGTCAGTCGGAACCCAGCCCATTTGGCCCAATCACACCAGATGCTCAAAAATGTTACCGGAGCAGTGGCCCAGCATAGATACGACTTGACTGCAGCGAGCGAAGCGAGCAAATGCTAGATTAGGACAAATCGGACGGCTGAAACTATCTAAAACTGAAGATCCAATGGTTACGAATGCTAATGGTCTGAGATGGCTGAAAAAGTGCTCAGTTATAATGTATTTAAATAGCCAGTCAAAGATTGGTCAAAATCTGTTTTTAAATAAATATCAGAAAAAGAAAAATGGTTTGGCAGGGCTTACGCTTTCCTCTTAGCGAAGACGTGCTCGGTGGAATGCGTTTCCACTTAAAACACGTCGGTAGAGCTGGGGGTCACTGGCAGGTGGGGCCGTCGGGTCCACTGGTCATATTTGACGAGTCGACTTTCTTCCTCCTCCCTCTGCCGAGCGGAGGTGAGGATTCCGGCGACCCTCGCCGGCGAACGGTGGCTCCTGACGGGGTTCTGAGGGCGGGGATGGATCCATGGCTTCTGGGCGGTCCTCCCGGTAGTCGCTATGGACGGAGGGGTGGATGGGGTGGTCAATGGCACTGTCCCCGGCGGACGGCGGCGTCGGACAGAAGGGGACTTTCCCCTACGGTTGTCCTCTGGTGAAATTGACGCGCGGGGTTGGTAGCTAGGGTCGAGGGCGGCCTATTGGAGGGTAGAGCAGAGAGGGGGATGCTCTGGTCTGGTTAAGTTCGACCGGATGGCAGTGGCGGCCATTGCTACCAGAGACGGTGAGAACAACGGCCTCTTGAGGACTGGGAGCTAGAGGGGCTTTGCTATGGCGTCGAGGAGGGTCGATGCCGAGCGTGAAGAGCTCGGAGTGGGTTTATATAGGCACGGAGAGGCGGTTTGGCGACGGCCGTGGATAAGAACGGTGGCTCGCCGTTACTGTGGTTTGCAGGGCGACGTGGCGATGGCCGGAGCAGGGTTGGTGCTAGCGGACGGGCTTGAAAATGAGGACGGCCTGCTCACGAGGGCAGCTGGCGAACGGAGGAGGCTTGGGCGATGCCGTCCATGGCAGGAGCAGACGCGGCCGCAGGCGTGCCGCCAAGAAGCTTGCTGCGGCGACGCTGCAGGGAGCCAGGGGGCGGTCGAGTGCGGGTGAGACACGGCGGCACCAGCGGATCAGATTGAGCTCGGGGGAGGGGTCAACCCGGGACGCGGTAGCTCGGGCACACGCACGTGCAAAACGCGCGTTCTGCTCGCGCCCTGGACACGCACGCCATGTGCTCGGCAAAATGCCAATGCATGATAGGGGGCTTGGATGAAGCTGCAAATTACCAGGATTAGGCTAGGGTTAATATCAAGGTTAGAGGACATGCTGGTTTGAGCAGAAGGGCAAGCCCATAATACAATCTTATCACTATGCCAAATCTGGCCAGACTCACAAGGTGTTTGACAAAATGCCAAGGACACCTAGAAGACTTTTATGGCCACCAAACTTTCCAGGTTGGGGTCTCTTTAGGTACTGGTAATTATGGCATGATTGGTTTGGGCAAAATAAAAACTTCCTAGTGCAAGTTTTGCAAAACTACAGTTCTGGACAGAAAATATAGGCCATTATTGCATGTGTTTAAAATCTTCTAATGGTTCTGATCTCCTGGACTTAAGGGTTTGGTAGGGTGGACTACAAGCAGGAAAAATCCCAAGGTCACTAGAGCAAAATAAAATAGGGTTGCAGTACAAATTGCCAAACTGGACCAGAATACAAATGTGGATGGTTTGCTCAAATTTTACAAAACACCAAGCTGGGGTTTTGCGTAAAAGTGATCCAGGGACAACACATGTGATCTACAATTTTTTATGGAATTTTTAAAAGAGTTTATGAAGTGATGGTAGTGTAACTCGGGCCTTTAAAAGAATGGAAAAGCTATTAAAAAAATAAAACTTGGCAAGTTTTATTATAAAAATAATTCCACTGGTTTTACTAAATATAAATGAAATGTTATTGACTAGGCACTCAAGTCCAACAATATTTTTGAAAAGTTTCTATTTGGAGGGAGAAATCCACAATTCAGAAGAAAGAAGTGATTCTGAAATCAATAGACGATCTAGAAAATAAAAAATTAATTTCCTGGCAAAATTTTAAGTAATAAAACATGATTAATTTTTTTTGGGGTGTTACAACACTACCCCCCTTAAGAAAAATCTCGTCCTCGAGATTTGCTAAGGACGGTTTAAAAAAAATATTACTCCTACTACCACAAAGTAATAACACGAAAACAATTATCCTACTCATGCGATATGATGTGGCTACAGTGAGAGGTCATATAATTGGTGCAACTATAGTGGGGTACTGGTGCTGCGTGGAAAAATCTACGGTTGGGGAAACCGGGAGATTTCTACTTATGGCTACGGTAAATTTAGAATTAATAAAATTCTAAATTTCCAAATTACGCTGGTCGCACCCGAGTGCACAGTGCTCTTTCTGGCTGACAGGTGGACCTGGCTCCCACTGTCAGTCTCTTCTTCTACCTCTGGCTCTCCTCTCTTCCTCTCTCTCGCGCGCTTTCCCGCGCTTTCTCCACCGGCGGCGTCTAGCGCGTAGGGCATCTAGGCCGTACTGCGGTAGTGCGCGGCGTGCTAGCTGCCGGTGCAGTGTGCACTCACCTCGCGGGCCAGTGCGCTGTCGGCACTGCTCGCGGATTTGCCTCCATACACCGGCGATCGAGCGACGAGCGGCGCTGGTGGACTTCGCTCACCGTACACCGATCTCGAGCTATAAAATGACCGCGGTGCTTCTCTCTTCTTCCTCACACCTGGCCTCGTTTCTTATTCTCCTTCCTTCTCCTCCATTTCTGTTTGTAGGAGCTCGAGGCGAGGCTCTAATGGCGGAGGTGATGCCGGATTGGTACACGATCCTGATGTGTGGAGGGTTGGCGGCATTGCTGGGGCTCTCCGTGCTCCTATGCGTGATGATCCACGATGATCGTCATGACGCTGCTGCTCGAGTGTAGGCTCTTCGCGGCGGCGGTGATAATGAGGATTAAGTGTCGGTGTCGGGTGCTAACTACTGTCAGTGTGCTGGAGGCAACTTGCACCAGAATAATTACCCACAAATTTCTCTTTCGGAAACTGTGGTGTGTTAGTGAGGTGGTCAGTTAGGTGTAAAATGTGCACGTGGATTTGCAATTAGTGCATGTGGTCGAGTGGTTGTGGCTGTGAGCCTGTTGTCGTGGTGCTGCGTGAATTTAAATCTATGTCTCGAAAAAATGTTTGTTGCAATAGCATCAAGGAAAATCAAACCTCGGGATTTACTGAGAGCGAAAACAGTTGATCAAAAATCACAGCGGTAAAAATTACTCATATTCAATTGAAACCAACGATTTATTCACAGCACAAATTTAGGATACAACGCATAAGCTGCAACACATAAATAAATGCTAGGCTAACAAACATAGTAGTGGCGTCTACGGTGCAAATGCAAAATATGCTGGGTCCTGAGAAAATGTCTCCGGCACTGGGGCACATTCTTCTTCTTCCGGGGGAAGAGGATTAACTAGTCGAAGAACGCGCCTTTCCTGGTCTGGCCTCAGTGGTCTGCCAATGGCGATCTGAGAATTCAAAACAGCGAGGTTCTGGAGATAATCCATTACTCGCTGGGTCAAACGCTCATGAGCGATGACGTACTGGGCAAGGTTGGCCAGTACCGGGTCCCTCTCTATTCGTCCACCGGGAAAAGATGCTTCTTCTCCGGGTGCTGCACGACTCGGGAAGTAATAATACCCCCTTTCGCTGGCATAGGGTACCGTGAATCGAAGGCGAGTAATCGCTTCGTACGCAGCAGCTTCTATGGCCATTTGCGGAGTCGGCATAGATTTAACCATGAAGGAGACTTCCGTTGGGTCTTGGTTTGGGTTCACAGGAGGGATGTGTACTACTGCCCAATATTTCGAGGCGTATGGGGTGATCCTCGATTTGAGCAGCTCGTACTGGGGTGGATGGGTAGAACTCATGGTATTGCGGGTAAAGTCCCACAATATTTTAACAAAACTTCCTGGGGTCGCATCTGGAGTTCTTAGATGAATACTAGGGCTCGACATGGCAAAAATGGTTGTGAGAGCTGTGCACAAAGTGAGGGATGCTTGGTACGGTCACGGAGTGGCCTCTTATATAGCATCAGGGCTGGGTTAACTATTGCGGTGTGGGGGCAATCTAGGTTGACGGTTCTGCTCTATGGGGGTCGGGGTCAAAGGCACAGATATACATATCTCACAAAAGTGACGTATTACTGTGGGTGTCGTCTGGGGGTGGTTTTTGGTAGCTACGCCCGGAATTTAATATGCAACCTAAAGCCAAAAATTTATTTAAACAAAGATACTAGTGGTGCTATTAAAATAATGGCATACAAGCAGTCTGCACTTTAATCATGGCGATTACAAGGTTACACTATTACATGGTGTAGGAATACTAAGACTCGGTACTACTCGAGTGACTTAGTCTACCTCGTTAATATCTAGTCAAGCGTGCCTTGTGGACGTCGAGGCCTCTCCTTGGGCTTCACCGTCGGGGTTTGCTGGATTAGGATGGGGTTGTGCAGGGTCGGGGTAGCGATGATGACCATCGCGGGGGTTGGTGGTCACAATCCCGTTGGAGCGTGTCCCTAAAAGGCGACGAAGCTCTTCCGGGGATACAAATACATTCCGGTCGGTTGCAGGGGCAGACCTCAAGGACTCGATCGGTTGTCCGAACAGCACGACTGGGTTGTCGGCGTCGGGCACATCTTCTCCTCTTGCCGGGGCTCGACGGGCAAGTTCTCCACGAGCTGCGATCAGATCAAGAGTGACCTGATCGAACAATGCCTCTAGTGCACTTACATAGCGCACCAGATGCAGCAATGCAGTGTCCGTCTCGTGGTCTCCATTTGTGACCTAGGGCGGCCTATTGTATCCTTCGCGGCTGGGGTAGTAGTAGAACGAGCGGCAGTTAACTCTTGGCGACAGGTGCCGGAGTTGAACTATAGCCTCTCGAGCTGCTAGCTGGATGGCTTGTGGCTCAAAGGAAGTTGTCCTTCCGGTGAACCTGTAGGGGCGTTCTGGCGCTATACCCCTACCATAGACATGCACCGTGGCCCAGAATTCACGATTCTCACCACTCGTGTGCCCTTGGTACACAACATATTCTGGGGGCTCTTCTAATGCAAATGCACGATGGGTGAGGTTTGCTAGCACGGTTACAAAACCCCCAAGGTTGGTTGCTGTGGTTTCATTGTGAACAATGGGGCCAGGCATCTTGGCTTGGTTTTGGGGTAGAGGTTGTGCTGTGCAGGGTTGGGGCGAACGTTCCCTTTTATAGAAAAAGAAAACGGATTCTTCCTTCGCACGCTTGCGAATGAGACAAATTAGGTGTCGGTCACTGGCGCGTGATCGATGGGCTAGGCTGATAGGTTGGGCACCGACTGCCGAAAGGTGTCGGGGTCACTGTGTGGGCTATCGTATATGATAGGCTTGGCTGGGGTTAGGTTAAGGTCTGGTGGATGGGTTAACCTAGGTTTATCGACCTGGCTAGGATAGGATCAGCCAATGGTCAGCCTGGCTCTGATACCAAGGCTGTCAGGACCGGTTTTCCAGGATATTAATTTCCCAGTAAATGGCCCTTGTGCTCACCAGCCCCAGGATTACTGTTAGCTGATGAGATACAATCTTGATACAGAAATTCCAAGCAGAATACAATATTTGAAGTACACGACCAAAGTGGTCTCTGAGTACAACAAAATTTTCTAGTGGTTGATGGCGGAAGCGGTTTGCGGATCATCAGCGTCTATGGGACTCCATTTCCCACAGGAACAGCTGACCTGGATAACTCCTATCTTCGTGAGGCTGCAATCATCGTTGCCTAGGTTCCGGGGCTGTCATCATTGCGCTCCTCTCCAAGCAAGAAATCTGCCCAAGACAATAGCCAGGGACAAGCCAGTGAGTACTTTGAATGTACTCGCAAACATCATGAAAACAGGTATAATATAACAGGTGATAATTATGCACTGAAATAATCCACGATCACTTAATCAGTCATAAAATAATATTCAAGATGCACGCAAGTAGGTCATTCATATTAGACATGAATAAGCAATCAGAGAATAAAAATAAAATAAACCGATCGGGTGTCTGAAGCGACGCATCGAAAGGGTATAATATAAAGCATGCCTCAGTCGGGCGTCTGAGCGACCCCACATAAAGGGCTTATAAGAAAAATAAATAACATGCGTGCCACAGTCGGGCGTCTGAGCGACGCCACCTAAAGGGCTTATAAGGAAAATAAATAACAAGCATGCCACAGTCGGGCGTCTGAGCGACGCCACATAAAGGGCTTTAAAGGAAAATAAATAACAAGCACGCCACAGTCGGGCGTCTGAGCGACGCCACATAAAGCACTTTTAAGGAAAAGAATTAACAAGCATGCCACGGTCGTGCGTCTGAGCGACGCCACATAAAGGGCTTATATAATAAAAATCACAATAAGTATCCAGGAGGTAGAACCATCCCAGGGATACGTGATAAACCAAACAATATAATTGGTTAGTCCACAATAATAATAATCATAATCATCATTCCTCACACTTCATGATCAATATATTGGTTTAGAAGATTCCTCCGAAGACCGACACTAAGACTGACACTTGACCCATCCCAGACTGTAGTCCTGAACCGCGAACACGGCTATTCGAATAGATATAAACTCTGCAGAGGGTGTACTCTTTACCCACGAGTAACGGATTCCTTTAGTCCACCGAGACTAATTCCGTTTACGGTCTTTGAATTGAAAACACACCTGACCCGCACACACCAGCTTAACTTACCGGTGCCTGGAATCACCCACGACACTCGTTAAGCAAAACTCTAAGTGGGGAGGCTCCAACCTCGATTAGCATGGGAACACAAAATTTATATTGCGCGCAAACCAGGGGAGCTACCCCCTCGGACTCACCGGAACACCCATGCCCCCGGACCAAGTGACATGCCTACCAGGGGCCACTGGTATCTTTCACTATGTCATCTCTGTACGGTGTGTGCTAAGAAAGGGGTTGACAACTTACTGAACCGTACCCTACCTGTAGCAGGGACAAGTGGTAGCACAAAACAAATATAGGGATTACTGGCATAAGACTCGATCTACGGTCGACTCAGGAGGTTATGTATTATCTGCATGATTAGCATAACAAATATATTCCACACCAACGGACAGAATCACCACTCATCATACCTCACCTTGCCTTACTGATCATACTCGTTCCAACGAAATATTAGTATCAAGCTCATGCCTACCCAAGACAGAGACTTCTCCGGATTCCTTCCGATGAGCATGAAAGGCATACAAGGGTGAATATTGTCACAAGCATATCAATTCCAACAGCAAGGAATCGTCATCATGCACTCATGAGCATGACCATATCTTCACATGAAATAATACTTACTTCATGTCAACATGGAATGAGGTTTTATTTGTCACATCGAACGACACACAACATATATTATACCAAGGTTCAGAATGCTTGCCTTTAATGTGTAGGTAGTTGAGGTGCACTCCAAAACTTTTGAAAGTCTTTATCTCCACTCCAAATTCCTATTTTTGAAAATATTCTAATTAACACACAATTCAAAAACAGTACAAAAAGTTGTCTTGGAAAATTTTCAAATAAATATGAAAATAAACTAGGTGAAATTTGAGAGAGGTGGGAAAAAGAATCAAGTCAGTTGGAGTTTTATTTTAGAAGTTATAGCCAGTTAAAGATTGGTCAAAACCTGCGAAGACGTACTCGGTGCAATGCGTTTCCACTTAAAACACGTCGGTAGAGCTAGGGGTCACTGGCAGGTGGGGCCGTCAGGTCCACTAGTCATATTTGACGAGTCGATTTTCTTCCTCCTCCCGCTGCCGAGCGGAGGTGAGGATTCCGACGACCCTCGCCGGCGAACGATGGCTCCTGACGGGGTTCTGAGGGCGGGGATGGATCCATGGCTTCTGGGCGGTCCTCCCGGTAGTCGCTATGGACGGAGGGGTGGACGGGGTGGTCAATGGCACTGTCCCCGGCAGACGGCGGCATCGGACAGAAGGGGACTTTCCCCTACGGTGGTCCTCTGGTGAAATTAACGCGCGGAGATGGTAGCTAGGGTCAAGGGCGGCCTACTAGAGGGTAGAGCAGAGAGGGGGATGCTCTGGTCCGGTTAAGTTCGACCGGATGGCAGTGGCGGCCATTGCTACTAGAGACGGAGAGAACAACGGCCTCTGGAGGAATGGGAGCTAGAGGGGCTTTGCTATGGCGTCGAGGAGGGTCGATGCCGAGCGTGAAGAGCTCGGAGTGGGTTTATATAGGCACGGAGAGGCGGTTTGGCGACGGCCGTGGATAAGAACGGTGGCTCGCCGTTACTGTGGTTTGCAGGGCGACATGGCGATGGCCGGAGCAGGGTTGGTGCTAGCGGACGGGCTTGAGGATGAGGACGGCCTGCTCACGAGGGCAGCTGGCGAACGGAGGAGGCTTGGGCGACGCCGTCCATGGTAGGAGCGGACGCGGCCGCAGGCGTGCCACCAAGAAGCTTGTTGCGGCGACGCTGCAGGGAGCCAGGGGGCGGGCCAGTGCGGGCGAGACACGGCGGCACCAGCGGATCAGATTGAGCTCGGGGGAGGGGTCAACCTGGGACGCGGCAGCTCGGGCGCACGCACGTGCAAAACGCGCGTTCTGCTCGTGCCCTGGACACGCACGCCATGTGCTCGGCAAAATGCCAATGCATGATAGGGGGCTTGGATGAAGCTGCAAATTACCAGGATTAGGCTAGGGTTAATATCAAGGTTAGAGGACATGCTGGTTTGAGCAGAAGGGCAAGCCCATAATACAGTCTTATCACTATGCCAAATCTGGCCAGACTCACAAGGTGTTTGACAAAATGCCAAGGACACCTAGAAGACTTTTATGGCCACCAAACTTTCCAGGTTGGGATCTCTTTAGGTACTGGTAATTATGGCATGATTGGTTTGGGCAAAATAAAAACTTCCTAGTGCAAGTTTTGCAAAACTACAGTTCTGGACAGAAAATATAGGCCATTATTGCATGTGTTTAAAATCTTCTAATGGTTCTGATCTCCTGGACTTAAGGGTTTGGTAGGATGGACTACAAGCAGGAAAAATCCCAAGGTCACTAGAGCAAAATAAAATAGGGTTGCAGTACAAATTGCCAAACTGGACCAGAATACAAATGTGGATGGTTTGCTCAAATTTTACAAAACACCAAGCTGGGTTTTTGCATAAAAGTGATCCAGGGACAACACATGTGTTCTACAAATTTTTATGGAATTTTTAAAAGAGTTTCTGAAGTGATGGTAGTGTAACTCGGGCCTTTAAAAGAATGGAAAAGCTAATAAAAGAAATAAAACTTGGCAAGTTTTATTATAAAAATAATTCCACTGGTTTTACTAAATATAAATGAAATGTTATTGAGTGGGCACTCAAGTCCAACAATATTTTTTGAAAAGTTTCTATTTGGAGGGAGAAATCCACAATTCAGAAGAAAGAAGTGATTCTGGAATCAATAGATGATCCAGAAAATAAAAAATTAATTTCCTGGCAAAATTTTAAGTAATAAAACATGATTAAAAAAATTTGGGGTGTTACATCCGGCCACTACACCCGAGGGAGCTTGCTGATCACCGCTCCCCCATAGTCCGCGTGCTGGCTGCTCATGGTCTTCGGCTTGACGTTGAAGACCTTCAGCCAGAAGCCGAAGTGCGGCTGGACCCGAAGAAAGGCCTCGCAGACGATGATGAAGGCCGATATTTGCATAATGGAGTTTGGGGGAAGGTCGTGGAAGTCTAGCCCGTAGAAGAACATCATGCCCCTTACAAAGGGGTGCAGCGGAAAGCCCAGTCCCCGGATGAAATGGGGGATGAACACTACCCGCACCCCGAGCCGTGGCTTGGGGATCACTTGGCCCTCTTCGGGGGCGCGGTGGGCGACGTCGACCGAGAGGTAGCCAGTGCGCTTCAGCTCCTGGATGTCGTCCTCAGAGACGCACGATGCCCCCCACTTGCCTTGCGAGCCCGAACCAGCCATGGCCGTGCTCGGGGAAGAAGAAGGGGTGTTGGAGGAAGGGTTGGAGAAAGATTAGATCAGCGCGCTCGGAGTGAGGAAGGTTGAAGAAAGCAAATCTGGGGAGCGTGAAAGGACTGTGAAGGTGTTTTTCCCCTTTTATGGAAGGCCGTAACACCAAGCATCCCCTTACTGTGCCGTGAGCTACGCCAGTTCCCGAAGCGACCGCCCAGTTGTCACGAAGGGCACTATTCACACTCGGGCATTTGGCCTTCAAGGTTAAGCAAGGTATGTTCAAACAGAGAGGTGTCATCGGTGGTCGAGCGAAAAGATTGACGAAGCATGAAAGGAAGAAAAGAACTCGCCCCGCAAGCCGAACACTCTGGACGTGCGGAACAGCTGATGTCCTAAAGACTGGCGTTGGAGGCTAGTTCGGGGGCTACTGAGGGAGTCCGAGATTAAGGGGTCCTCGGTCCGCTAACTTATCTCTTATAGTCCGGCCCGATGGGCCGCCTTATGGCATCTTCGGGAAGGCCGGACTGCGAAATGACCCTAGGCTTATGGGGAATATTCCGAAGACTTGGTGTGTCCTCCAAGAAAGGATGAGCGTATCTATGCCCGGATGGAAACTGACCATTTCTAACCCTAGGGATCTCTGGTGTCTATATAAACCAGGGGTCTTAGTTCATAGAGGACTCAACTCATTAGGGTTTAGCTCTTTTGATCTCGAGGTAGATCAACTCTGTAACCATCTCATTCATCAATATAATCAATCAGGACGTAG
Organism: Elymus sibiricus; assembly: GCA_039707655.1. Taxonomy (NCBI): domain Eukaryota; kingdom Viridiplantae; phylum Streptophyta; class Magnoliopsida; order Poales; family Poaceae; genus Elymus; species Elymus sibiricus. The sequence continues at coordinate 233,064,582 of CM077669.1, read as the reverse complement.
GGTTTTACCTCCTTACGAGGGCCCGAACCTGGGTAAACACTATCCCTTTCGTCCCCTGTTACCATCGTTCCTAGATTCACAGTTCGGGGCCACCTACCCGAGATCCGCCGGTTTCGACACCGACATTGGGGACTAAAATGCTTTTTAGTACTACATGTAACCCCCAAACCGATGGACAAACTGAAGTAGTCAATAGATCATTGTCTACTATGCTTAGGGCTGCTTTGAAGAATAACTTGAAAATGTGGGAAGAATGCTTGCCTCATATTGAATTTGCTTATAATCGTTCATTGCATTCTACTACTAAGATGTGCCCTTTTGAAATTGTGTATGGTTTCATACCTCGTGCACCTATTGATTTGTTGCCTCTTCCATCTTTGGAGAAGGTAAATTTTGATGCTAAACAACGTGCTTAATTGATCTTAAAAATGCATGAGGAAACTAAGGAAAACATTGAGCGTATGAATGCTAAATACAAACTTGCTGGCGATAAGGGTAGAAACATGTTGTCTTTGCACCTAGAGATCTTGTTTGGTTACATTTGCGTAAGGATAGATTTCCTGATTTGCGCAAGTCAAAGCTAATGCCACGTGCGGATGGTCCTTTTAAGGCGTTCGAGAAAATAAATGATAATGCATACAAACTGGAGCTGCCTGCAGAGTTTGGGGTTAGTCCCACTTTTAACATTGCAGATTTGAAGCCTTATTTGTGTGAGGAAGATGATCTTATGTTGAGGACGACTTCATTTCAAGAAGGGGAGGATGATGAGGACATCAATACCATTGTTACACCCACAACCCCAGCTGCTATGCATACTGGACCAATTACTAGAGCTCGCACACGCCAATTGAATTACCTGGTACTTTCGTTTCTTGGAAATCCTTCCAATGTTCATGAACATATGATGCTACCTAAATTAGATACTTTTGTTTTACTTATGAATGAAGGGCCTAGCATGGACAAGAAGGATGGCCATTGGAGCGGGAACAAGCATGGAGAAGAAGGTGTGTGCGCGGAAGAGAACAATGGAGATTCCAGTGGTGATTTTCGCACTTTGAAGCCACCATAATGGGGGCATGAAGGCTTGGACGAAATATTCAAGATGTAACTTTATAAATTTTGTCCATAGGCTATTATAGGTGATGCGCCACCTTATTTTTGGGCCAGGCCCATTTAATTTTGAAATACCACCTTATAGGTTGTTTTTAGAGTCCGTATATGTGGGGAACCTGAGTTAAGGTGGGTTTCGGACACCTCCTCCAAGGGGTCACGAAATTCCCCTCTATTACCCCATATATACATCCCTTAGGGCGCCGTTTTAGACTTGGGTTTTGTTTAGATTACATGTTCGCCATAGCTGCAACTTCGCGTCCTTCGTTTGTGTTCCACAACCAGATCAAGACGTCACAGAACCCCACTTTCATCAATAAAGATTTCCTCTTATATTCGCATTATCCAGATTGCAATTTCAATTTATTTCTTGTTCTATGTTTGCGTGCAGGAAATAAACCTTTGTGGTCAGGTTGATCGAGCTCCAGCGTGGTCAATAACCTCTCAGAGTTGGTTTAGCGATTGCTAAGGCACGACGTCCTCGCACGTTCGTAGTTGGATCATGAAAGTCTACTCCACCGAAAACAATAGCCACCATCTCATCGAAAGACGGGACACCCTTGCCTCTATCACAAAACCATTGGCCTGTTATCCTTAATATCGATTTCAATCATAATCGAAAGGACATGTTGCAGAATTGTCCTTGTGTGCCTTCATTGCGGTACTAGGATTGACATTTAGCACTTTGTCCTATATGTCTAGACTCAAAATGGTTTGGTTGAATCCTTTTATCCAAAGAATTAAGCTCATTGCATGATCCTTACTTCAGAATTGCAACTTACCAACTATACGTTGGAGTCATGTAGTTTTACACGCTCATGACCAAACTTAATAATATTATTCCCCTCTATTTTTTATACGTGGAAATCTACCAAGTATTTCCAATCTACGGTAATTCGGTTACATATCGATATCACCATCCCGGCATACATCATTGGCCCCTCAAATATATTTGGGATCTATGTGAGGAATAACTGTATTACCGTCAATACCTCAAGCCTCTCACATGGGGAGTTATTCAAGGCCAGTATGCTAATTCAATGAGGAACATTTCCAGGCATTAGGGGGAGATTTCAAGTACCATAAAGAAAGCTAGGAAATTAGTGGAATGTTCAACACATTTCTGCCTCAAATTCACGTACTCAAATATTTGAACCATGTGTTCAGAAGATTTGCAACACATTGCAAATAACCTACTAGATTCATTTACTGACTATAAAAGGTGTCACACAATCCTGCATGAAAGAGTGAAGGTGCGAACAAAAACCACTCCACTCCCCGTTTGAAACAACAGGGGGAGATGTATGGAAAACGCACATTAGGATTCAGCTTCTTGCAAGCAAGGATATCAAGGCCTCTGAATCAGTAAATGCAAGTCAACTTCACGTTGACTGACACCTAATGGGTAGTATACACCCGGTGGATGGGAAACCTTCACCAACCCAGGTCATAGTGCACACGATAACCAGACATCGGAATACCCGACTCAATCGCATTGGGAAATCGCGAGCAGTCGGCATGGGAAACAATATTTCCATCAACTATATATTGATATATAGATTTTGGAGAAACATATATCCGGAATTCTACTATTGCCGACATACATTTCTCAACTAGATTGCAGAAACCTTAGAAGTGATTCAGCTCCAAAGACCATGGCCATGGAAAAGTGTGAACAACACTCAGACTGAACTCAAACAAAAGGTATAATCTTGGTAGAAATAGTCTTGCTCAATAAAGGGAAGGTATTCACATAAGCAATACCTACACCCATTTTCTTCTGAAAATAGAATGAGAACAATGAGGTTGAAAGGATCGATATGGTTGACTAGAGGGGGTGAATAGGAAACTATCAGTTTTTAGCTTATCTTTAGCAAATTAGGTTTAGCAGCAAATAGGTTGTTTAGATATGCAACTAGGTGGGCAACCTATATGATGCTAACAACAATAACCACACAAGCAAGCAAAGGATACAATATAAGTAAAGCTTGCTCAAGCTAAAGGTAAGAAGTAACCACAAGTGGAACCGATGGAGACGAGAATGTGTTACCGGAGTTCCTTCCCTCTGAGTGGAAGTACGTCTCCGTTAGAGAGGTGTGGAGGCACAACGCTCCCCAAGATGCCACTAAGGCCACAGTATTCTCCTCACGCCCTCACACAATGCGAGATGCCGTGATTCCACTAGTGGTGCTCTTGAAGGCGGCGATGGGACCTTTACAAACAAGGTTGGGGCAATCTCCAGAACTTAATTGGAGGCTCCCAACACCACCATGAAGCTTCACCACAATGGAATATGGCTTCGAGGTGACCTCTTCCATCTAGGGTGCTCAAACACCCAAGAGTAACAAGATTCGCGAGGGATTAGTGGGGGGAATCAAATTTCTCTTGGTGGAAGTGTAGATCAAGGCCTTCTCCTCCAAACCCTAGAGCATCAACAAGAATCGATGGCTAGGGAGAGAGATCAGGCAAGAATCAGCTTAGGAGAAATAATGGAGTTTTTGGCGAAAAAGAGGTAAGTCTCTTTGGAGAAGAAGACCCACTTATATAGGGGGGAGACATCTGACAGTTTTCTGCCCACAATAAGTGCATAAGCAGTAGTACCGCTCAGGGGAGCGGTACTTCCACTTGCAGCACAGATCTAGCCGTTTCCCGCAGCTGACAGAGTCAGGGAGGCGGTAGTGCCGCCGGAGCGGTACTACCGCTCCCATCAGCGGTACTTCCGCGTAAAATGGCGCGGGGGGGCGGACATGTTCGGTCCAAAGATCTGGCCGTTTTCTCGCCGCTGACGTAGTCAGGGAGGCGGTAGTGCCGACGGAGCGGTACTACCGCTCCTCATCAGCGGTACTTCCGCTAATTATGGCGCGGGGGACCAGACACATGTCTGGTCCCTTGCGAGGGACTTGGGACTAGGCAGAGCAGTACTACTACTCCTGAGGAGCGGTACTTCCGCTTAGAAAATCTAGAATGCGAGAATAAAAACTTAAGCGGAAGATCTCTTAGTACTTCAAGGCGGCAGTACCGCTGGGCGGAACTACCGCTCATCAGAGCGGTACTTCCGCTTATCATAGAGAGAAGGGGAGAGGGGAAAAGAACAGAAGCTCCAGGAAAGGAGAGCGGTGCAAATGTGTACGTGTTTGATTCCATCCAACCTTTCCAAATGCGGACCCCCTCTTGATAGTATGGATTTCCTACGACTCTGGTCCACCAACACAAAATCGACACAAACAACCCCTCCTCTCTTTTTAATCACTGAGGGGAAAATAACCATCTTGTGCCCCTGATAATCTCTGAAAGCTTACTGCACCCGGTTAGTCCGCAAAAGCATTGTCATCAATCACCAAAACTAATAGGGTAGAAATATGCCCTTACAATTTCCCCCCTTTTGGTGGATTGATGGCAACACGGGATTTGCACACAGGATATCATATGAAATAAAGCAAACCCCAACATCTACAAAATATAGGCGAGCTCCCCCTAGAGGTGTGAACTATTCTTAGATATGCTTTTGGAATGCAAAGTACACATACTAGGATCAATACTCCCCCTATATTTTATAGACGGGCAACTACTTGCATGATAGAATGAACACTAGCCATGTATGCAAGATAGGTTATGTGAGCATCGACACAAGGGCACAATATAAGCATACCTCACATAATAAGACATATAAAGATAATAGAGGGATAGCATATGTATCACACCGACTTGGTCTTTTAGGTCTCACAAGCACAAACCAAACCAAAGCAAACGATAGTTCACAAGCGAAAATAGAAAAACCAAGATAGAGACTCGACAAATCCCTAACACCCTCTCCCCCTTTGGCATCGAGATGCCAAAAAGGGACAGAGAACTAAAAAACGATCCGAAGTGATGGCAAGTCTAAAGAAGTGCTCAATCCTCCTCCTCCTCCTCATCATCGTCGTCATCATCCTGCTCCTCAGCATCCTACTCCTCATCTGACTCCTCCTGCTCTGACTCGGTCCACGGACAGTTCTTGTTGATCCATAACTCCTCATCAGTGATCTCGTCCTCACAGCCGCTGAGAACTTCCAGGCCTATCTTCCTCATGATCAACTTGTCGCGGCTGCGGGCCTTCTTGGCCGCCACATGAGCGTTGTACTGACCCTTTGCCTGGAAACACCAAAGGGACTTCATCTTTGCAGAGAGCTTGGCAGCCCACGACGGAACGGTCTCAGAAGGTGGAGCATAAGTGTCATCTCTGTAATCTGGCTCCTCCTCATCATCAGAGTCCGTGGGTGCAATTTCAGAGCCAGAAGCTGCAACGCCCCAATTTTCCTTCACACGAAGCTTCAGGACACCATGACGCACCATGTTCTCAGTCACAAGAGGCTCACCAGGGAACGGCGTAGCCCAGGTTTCTTCAATCAGTTTAAAGAGATAGGTCCCATAGATGGGCACCTTCCGGTCAAGCATAGCTGAGTGAAGCTCCTTCCACATAATGTGGGAAACATCCAAAGTAGAGTCTCTGCCCTTCTCCTTGTTGCACGTCAGCAGAAGATTGACAAGATAAGAGTGAACCTGGTCCTTGTTCCCAACTCGAGGGAAAAGAGAGTTGCGAAAGATACAATGCATAATGTCCAGAAATGGAATGAGCTCAGTGTGAGTACCCTTGGTAGTCTTCACAACCCTAGAGTAGCGAATCGGCTTGGACTTGTGAATTGATTCAGTCTCAGTGTGTGGTCGGAGGCCAACAGGCTCATCCAGCCCATTATCAGCATAGCCCAATGAGTTCATGAAAGTCTGCCAGTTGGAGCGCAACACACGGCCACTCATCATCCAAGTTAAGTTCTTGGCATCATCATTGTGAAAGTGGACGGTGGCATAAAACTGAGCCACAGCCTTGCAACAGAAGTCCTTGTTGAAGCTGATGATAGGGAACAAACCCCACTGCTGGCACAGAGCATGAACTTCAGCGAAGTACTCAATGTGAGGACGGCTGCTCATGTACCCTGTGTCGATGGATTTGACATCAGGCACATAGAGGTTAGTCTTGTTCTTCAGAATCCCAACATAATGAGTGATTGTTCCTTGTTCTAGAAGGGACGCCCAATAAATGCCTCGTCCTGAGAGCGACTATAGGGGTTGCGCTGGCGGAATTCCACAAATTCTTTGCCAGTCATATCGGGAGGAGGTTTGATCTTCTTTGTAGCAGTCTTCTTCACAGTTTGTCACTGAGGTTGAGCACCAGAACCAGACGCCTCCTCTTGCAAAGTCCGGGGCCTCTTGGAACCACCCATGCGGCTTAGATTCGTGTGGCGAGCACGAGGAGGGGAATTACCATCACCTGGAACCCACAAAGAAGGAACAAGAGAAAACAAGAGTAAAGCGATTGCAGAAGTCAAATGAGAACAAAAACATGAGCACAAGAAGATCACAGGAAGTCTGAAAACTATAGTTACAAGCGAAAGTACCGCTCCTCGCAACGGTAGTTCCGCTGGAGGCAGAGCGGTAGTACCACTGGACAGGGGCGGTAGTACCGCTGAAAGCGGTAGTACCGTTCAGGTGCCGGCGGTAGTATCGGCCTGCCTGCCGGAAGAACTTCCGCTGAAAGGGACCGGTAGTTCTGGTGACGTAGAATTTCTAAAGCAGTGATCCTCGACTACTTTCCTATCTAGCAAGCAAGACACTTCCAACTCATGCCTAAAAAATCGAGGAAAATCAAAAACTACCATATGCATTGCCCTAGATTCAAAGATTCAAAATAAGAGACAAAAGAAAGACGAATGAGATCAATACCGGTGGCCATGGCACGAGGACAAAGTGGGGAAAGATCCCACCGGACAGAAATGTGCGAGACGGCACGACATCGGGGGATCGGAGCCGGCCCCTGGAGCAAGAACGGGTTGCCAGAGAGAGGCCACGAGGAGGGGAGAAGTGAATGGGTATGGGGGAGTTAGAACTCCCTGTGCCCATCACTTAACCCATCCTGGAGGACCCGAGGCCATAGTACCGCGGGCGGGCACGGTAGTACCGCTAAAGCGGCAGTACCGGCCATCCCAGCGGTAGTACCGCTCGTGACTAAAAATAGAGCCCATCCCAAATTTCACACGGAAAAATATGAATTACGCAATGAGAGAGAAAACACTCCAAGGCGGAACTAGGGATATCAAGACAAGAAAAGAAAGCTTGAAGAGATGCAAATGTAAGAATAAGCTTGTAACTAGCAAAGACCTCATTTGGAGGAAGGGCGGTGGCCGAAGCCACCTATGTTTGAGTCAATTGGTATGGCACCGTGAAGATTTTAACCTTGGTCCCATGACCAAAACTCGTCTTTCAAGCACAAGTGTCATAAAAAATGACTAATGTGAAAGACTTGATCGATTTATGCATAATAGGGGGAGGGAGAGTTCATTGAGAGAACAACACTCCCCCTATGTCCATGCCTACATCTAAACAAGACATAATGAAGAGTGTGGTGGGGTGTGCAATAATTCAAGCCACATTGCTCGAATCAATGATATGTAGCTCATGCCTTAACTCGTGAAATCTTGCTTCATCCAATGGCTTTCTGAATATATCTGCAAGCTGCTCATTAGTATTGAGATGAATAAGATTAATCTCTCCATGCTTGATATGATCCCGGATGAAGTGATGGCGAATCTCAATGTGCTTCATCTTGCAATGTTGAACCGGGTTGTTGGAGATCCTGATAGCACTCTCGTTGTCACGGTAGAGGGGCACTTTGTCACAAGTGACACCGTAATCCTTTAAAGTTTGCCTCATCCAGAGCAACTATTCACAAGAACTTGCTGCGGCTACATACTCGGCCTCGGTGGATGAGAGAGAAACACAATTTTGTTTCTTCAAAGACCAACTTAACAAAGAGCTACCAAGGAATTGGCAACCTCCGGAAGTTGACTTCCTATCCACATGGTCTCTCGCCCAATCCGAGTCCAAATATCCTATGAGATCAAATGAAGCACCTTTGGGGTACCATAAGCCAAAGTTTGGGGTATGAGCCAAATATCGAAAGATTCGCTTGACAGTCACCTAGTGACTCTCCTTAGGTGCGGATTGAAATCGTGCACAAATTCCCACACTCAACATGATATCTGGCCTAGATGCACAAAGATAAAGCAGGCATCCAATCATGGAGTGATATACCTTTTGATCCACAGCTTTACCATTGGGATCACTGTCAAGTTGGCATTTGAGTGGCACGGGAGTGTCGGCCTTGGCTGGCTTGAGATCATCCAACTTGAAACTCTTGAACATGTCTTGAGTATATTTTGCTTGGTTGATGAAGGTTCCTTGACTTTGTTGCTTGACTTCGAATCCAGGGAAGAACTTCAACTCTCCCATCATGGACATCTCAAACTCTTTGGTCATTTGTGCGGCAAACTCTTCATTAAAAACTTTGTTAGAAGAACCAAAGATAATATCATCAACATATAGTTGACATACGAACAAGTTCCCGTTAACCCTCTTTGTGAAAAGAGTGGGATCGATTTTCCCAATTTCAAACCCACAATCTTGCAACATCTCGGTAAGTTGCTCATACCACGCACGTGGGACTTGTTTAAGGCCATAGAGAGCCTTATCGAGAACGTATACATGATTGGGGAACTTAGGATCCTCGAACCCCGGGGGTTGCTTTACATACACCAACTCCTTAGCTAGACCATTAAGAAAAGCAGTTTTCACATCCATTTGATATAATTTGAAATCATGATGAGAGCATATGCAAGCAACATGCAAATAGATTCAAGGCGAGCGACGGGAGCAAAAGTTACACCGTAGCAGATACCCTCGACTTGGGAGTAGCCTTGAGCCACCAATCTTGCCTTGTTGCGAATGACTACACTGTTTGCATCTTGCTTGTTCTTAAAGATCCATTTGGTTCCAATGACATTGTGATTCTCCTTTATTGCGCTCAAAGTTGTTGAGTTCGTTGTGCATGGCTTCAAGCCATTGCATGTCCTTGAGCGCCTCTTGTACCTTGAGAGGTTCAATGCAAGAAACAAACGCGTGATGTGCACAAAAGTTTGTTAATTGACGACGAGTGGTTACCACTCTATTCAAGCTTCCGTAGACATTCTCTAGAATGTGTTGCTTATTTCTAAGCTTGGAAGCAATCTTGGCAGCTCGTCTTTCTAAAATCTCTTCCATGGAAGGTTGCGGTGAATCGTCTTGACGAACTTGAGAGCCATCACTAGCTTGATCTTGATCCTGAGCATGATCTTGATCTTGAGTTGGCTCGGGGTTGTGAACTTGATCTTGAGCATCTTGTGATGTATCATCATCATCATGAGGTTGATCTTGCTCTTGATCTTGTTCATGAGGTCGAGGGCCTTCACTTTGTTCTTCGGAAGCATGTGGGTCTTGCGTCGATGATGGCTCCACTTGTGTGGAACATTGTCTTTCTCCTTCTGCCACAAGGGGTTCCTCAATGGGTAGGAAGTGTCCCACACCCATTCTTCTTATGGCTTGGGGAGGAATTTCATCACCTACATCACAAAGACCACTTTGCTCCACTTGCGAGCCATCATTTTCTTCAATCTACGTTACTCGCCTCCTCAATGAGTCATGTGGACTTGTTGAGAACCCGGTAAGCATGAGAGTTTGTATCATAACCAACAAATATGTCCTCATGAGCTCTAGATTCAAATTTAGACAAACGAACGCCTTTCTTGAGAATCAAACACTTACAACCGAACACCCGGAAGTACTTGAGGTTGGGCTTGTTACCGGTAAGTATCTCATATGGACTCTTGTTCAAGCCTTTGCGGAGGTAGAGCCGATTGGATGCATGCCACGCGGTGTTGATGGCTTCATCCCAAAAGTTGTACGGAGAATTAATGTAACGCCCAAGATGCGATCCTATCCTTATTTTGGCTCGAGGGCCTCGACAGGGATAAAAGCGCATCTTGTCATTTCGCAAGAATGGATACCGTTACAAGTACATGTAAAGAGGAGATGAGTATATGGAATTGGCTTACACTCGCCACAAGCTAAATCATGATCATATAAAATACAACAATACGGTCAATCACCATACAGAAGAGCAGGGTCCGATTACGGACGAAATCAAACGATAAAAATGACATCCATCCTTGCTATCCCAGGCTGCCGACCTGGAACCCATCCTATGATCGATGAAGAAGGAGACCTCCAAATCAAACAAGCATCGCTCTCACGTCAAAGCATTGCACTACCTGTACCTGTAACTGTTGTTGTAGTAATCTGTGAGCCACAGGGACTCAGCAATCTCATTTCCAAGGGTATCAAGACTAGCAAAGCTTAATGGGTGAGGCATGGTTAAGTGGTGAGGATGCAGCAAGCACTAAGCATTTATTTGAGTGGCTAACTTACGAGTACAAGAATAAGAAGGGTGATCTACACATAAACGGACGTGAACTAGTAATGATCACAAAATGATCCTGAACACCTACTTACGGTCAAACATAACCCCACCATGTTCTCTCTCGGTTCAGAACTCATGAGTAGAGACAGTCACGGTTACGCACATGGTTGGTGTATTTTATTTGAGTTTACTTTATGTTTTCTATGACTGGATGTTTAACAAATTTGCAAGTTGCCACATAACCGCGGGCATGGCTTCTAAAAAAGATTTAACCCTGCAGGGGTGCTCCAACTCGTCCATCACAAACTAGCCACACGCTGCATGGGAAACCTCACCCACGGGATAGCCCACAGTATCCTCAGAATTCCGGTGGAAAACCTCAACCTTGAGATAACCCAAAGTATCCTCGAAATCCAGTGCACAAGACGTTCGAGAAAGGTAAAACAAATCCAGCAAGACCGCCCGACGTGTCGATGAACCCGATAGGAGCCGCGTATCTCGTTCTTAGGACACGACGGATAAACCACGCGTACGGTGGCCTGATAGAAATCACCCAAGTTACCCTGGGGTGGCCCCTCACAGTGCTCTAGTTTGGACCAACACTCATGAGGAGCACTGGCCCGGTTGTTGATTAAATTATCCACGGGTTCATGACGCCCTATGCTAGTTGATTAGTTATTAGGCATGTGTAGTACTAATGTTGGGCCTTGCCACGAGAGTTTTATCCCAAAACAAAAATCAAGGGGGTCCCCATAACAACCCCAAGCATGTTAGGAGCGCTCAATATGGAACATAACACCGGTACACAAGTAACTAGGGCAGCAAAAGTGGAACAAAACACCGAGCAAAAGGCCAAGCCTTCCACCTTTTACCAAGTATATATGTGCATTAAATTAAATAGCAATAATATTGTGATATCTCAAAATATCCATGTTGTCACATGGAAACAACTTGCACCTGCAACTAGCAGCGCTATAAGAAGGGTTGAGCAAGCGGTAACATAGTCAAACAATGGTTTGCTGGGATGTGGAGGGTTAGAGGCTTATCATGGCGTATTGGGAGGCTGGACAAACAAGTTGTAGGTAGCGAGACATAGCGACAGAAACGAGACAACTAGCATGGCAATGATAGTAGTGGTATCTAGGGAAATGCTCATCTTGCCTAAGATCCCGCTTGGAAGAAGAACCAATCCGTGAAGAACACGATCCAACGTAGTCGAACGGATCCTCACACTTCGAATCGGTTTCGGAACTCTATCGAGAAGAAGCAATCCGGAAACGACAATCAACACATGATAAACACCACAACATATGCATGACATGATGCGCAAACAAATAATATGCATGTCCGGTTTAATTATGCAAGACGTGGCATGAACAACAATGGAACACTACAAGTTAAGTGAAGTTCAATATGCAACGAGTTTCATATTGACGAAACTCCACATTCGAATTATTTAGTTCGCTCTTGTTTAGGTACTCATCAATATTAAATGTTATTTAACATTGGTGGTCATGGCATAAGGTGATGATAGAATTAAGTAGTTTAAATGGAGAAGGAGAACATACATATAACAAATCACAAGTCTCCATATTAAGAGAAATGTGGTTTATGTTGTTTTAACTAAACAATCATTTTAAATGTTGTTAATCATGGAAAGAGGTGAAGCATGAACAAACTACACATCTAGGCAAATTTAAATGAGGCCGGAAACAACATATAGCATTTCCGAAACGACCCCATATGCAAATTATGAATTTGATACAGATCTGCCCTAAGCATATTTTATATTTGTTAAACAACAAAATAAAGTGTGCCACGAGATTCTACATGTTTTTCTAGTCAAGTTACATATGTGGATCATTGAAAACGGAGCTAAGGTTATTTAGTTATGAATTAAACCATTTTAACATGGCAAATATGCAAATTTAATGCAAACAGCAAGTTTAAACATTTTAAACATGGATGAAAGTTGGATATTGTGAATCTACACAAAATTCTAAGCATTTTTCATATATAAAGTTTTTACATGCGATGCACGGTTTGTGAGATATTAAATGCATGAACTCTAGGGGTTTTTCTATAAACGACGATTCTCTAGATAATAGACAAAATCGCAGGCAGGAAAAAAACTATATGGGCCGAATCTATGAGCACAAGATACTATATTATGCCCAGGGCGAGGTTTAGCTGGGGCGTCCTCACCTTAGCGGGCCTTGGCCCGTTCGATGGGGCTGTCTTGGGCGAGGCCGGCGCTGACTGGGCCTAGGCATTGGGGAGGCAGGCCGCCTTGGGGCGCGGGGAGCTGGGCCGGATTTGCAACGCAAGCGCGGCCCACATGCAAGGGAGGCGGCTGGCTGTGGCTCGTTCGTTCCCTGAATGAGCTCGAGCAGAGCAGATGGCTGGCGACGCGGCTAGCAGGCGAGCTCGAACGGAGCTCCGGGTAGGCAAGCATGGTGGGGAGGCATGGATCCGGTCCAGCGGGGCCGGATCTGACCGGAGGACAGCGGCAGGCGGCGGGGAAGAGCTCCGACGAGGCAGGGGTTCAGATCCGGACGTCGAGCTCCTTGTGGATGGCGTAGATGGGGCTTGCGGGGTCGGATCCAGCGGCTCCGGTCGCAGGCGGTCGCATCTTTGACGGCCGGCGGCACGGGCGACGGGGAGGCCAAGGCGGCGGGGAGGACGACGTGGATGCGGGGTCGAGGTGCGGGAGCTGGGCAGGAGCGCACCACGGAAGGCACGGGACGAGCTCCCGTGGGGAGCTACGGCGGCTGCGCGACTCCGGGACTGGGTGGGCCCCGGATGGGCTTGGCGGGCCGCGGCGCTGGGAGGAGAGAGGAGGTGGAGAGGTGGCGGCTGCGGGTTGGGGAGGCCTGTGGCTGCGTGGAAAACGAGGCGGGGCTCTAGGGTTAGCCAAATTTGGATTCTAGGGTGTCTATTTATAGCAATTTTAGTTAGGGTTTGGGTAATCATCCGTTTTCGGACCGTTCGATCTCAATCGGACGGTCCGGAAGCGGAGGGGGCTAGCTGGGCTATAGTTGGGTTGTATAGAGGGGGTTGGGCCAAGAAGAGAGGGAAGTGGCAGCCCATGTCGGAGTTTTTAAAACCGAAAAACGTGTGATAATTTATCTGATGACGATGCCGCTACAGTCGTTTGTTCGGGTATCAAACGACCTCCAAATGTGACGAAATTTGGCAGGCGGTCTCCCTACAATATAACAAGACCGCATGCCAAGTTTCAACCCATTCCAAGAATATGTTATATGCAATTTTAAACAACATTTTAACGGTGCCGCGGGCGCGTGCGTGTGTGGTTGGTCTCGAGATGGTCAACGGCACGAACGGAGAGAACCGGCAACTACGAACGGATGCAAGTTTTGAAAACTGACGAGAACGAAGTGCCGATGCTATGCAGATGATGCGAATGATGCGATGATGAATACAACAACCAAATAAATCACATGGCTATAACGAAATAAAACGGGAATCTTTTGGAGCATCGGTCTCGGGTTGTTACATTTAAACTCCGCCATCATGGTCCTTGCTGCATCCATCAATGTCTGGTTCTTCCTCTCCGCAACACCATTTTGTTGAGGGGTATATGGTTTGGAATATTGATGCTTTATCACCTCATCACTAAGAAACTCATCCAAGGTGTACTTCTTGAACTCAGTGACGTTGTCACTTCTAATTATTGCTTCATGTTGATGTTGAACTTCATTTGCAAAGTTGATGACGGTCTGTTGGGTCTCACTCTTCTTCTTGAAGAAGTTTACCCATGTGTATCTTGAATACTCATCCACAATTACCAAGCAATACTTTCTTCCCCCAAGACTATCAAAATATGGGGAACCGAAGAGATCCATGTAAGGAGCTCCAAGGTCCTCATCGAGTAGATGGTAGTCGTGGGTCGATGAGCCTTCTCATGTAGCTTTCCTCTGATACAAGCACTGCAAGCATGATCTTTGGCAAAACTTACATTTGTTAGTCCAAGAATGTGATTCCCTTTTAGAAAACTTTGCAAAGATCTCATATAGACATGGGCTAGCCGGCGATGCCAAAGCCATCCCACATCAACTTTATCCATTAGGCAAGTCGCGGTCTTAGTGGGTCGCTCCGAGAAGTTAATCATATAGAGACCGTTTTCGACATGCCCAACAAAGGCTACTTTAAGAGTCTTGCTCCACAAAAGGGTCACCGTATCAATGCCAAAGAAAGTACTAAAAGTCATGGGTGCAAGTTGACGAACGGAAAGAAAATTGTATGCAAGGGTCTCAACAAGCATGACTCTCTCAATAGTTAAGTCCGGAGAGATAATCACCTTGCCAAGACCCAATACCTTTGAAATTGTGTCATCGCCAAAGGAGACTTGAGTGGCCAAAGATGCATCGGGTCAAACGTCCACCACCAAGTCCTTGCTTCCAGTCATATGATTTGTTGCTCCATTATCGAGCAAGACTCCTCTGAAAGCAAACTCCTACAATAGATCAATGTTTGGATTTAGGTACCCATTCTTTAATGGGTCCTTTCATGTTAGTAACAAGGGTCTTAGGAACCTAAATAGACCATTCAATGTACTCATAAGAAGAACCAACATATTTGGCATAAACATGCCCATCACTAGCACGACATAAAACATAAGAGGGGTTAAAATCGCCGGCCTTGTTGGAGGGAGTGGTCTTGCTCTTCTTGGCATTACCACCCACAACCTTGTCCTTCTTATTCTTCTCATGAATAATCTTCCCCACTTTGACAAAGGTTTCCTTGAGCGGGGCAGCTTGCATGGTCTTCACCTTCTTCTACTTCTTCTTAGAACTGGGTGGAAACCCAATTCCTTCGTTTGCTACAACTTCCTTTTGATTGCTCAAAAGTTCATTGAGATTCTTCTCACCTTGGATACATGTCACAAGGCCTTTCTCAAGTTGCTCTTTCAACTTAGCATTTTCCTCCACAAGGTGCGCATGCTCACAACAAGGGTTAGTAGCAATGGCATTATCAATTAACACAAAAGGAGGACATGTGGCTATTTCCTGAGTTAGTTTTACTTGGAGTTGATCATGAGACTCCTTGAGAGAGGCATGAGCACTCTTCAATGCCTTGTGAGCATTGTCAAGTGCGTCAAACTCTTCCTTGAGTCTATCATGGCCAACCCCAAGTATAGCCTTATCAGATTTGAGCACACGATTAAGAACAATAGCATGATCATGATCTTTACGTAATTTAGCAAGGTCGACATTTTGTGACTCCTCAAGAGTCAAACGAAGACCTCGCTCTTCCTTAAGAGCAATGGATAGATCTGCTATCTCATCGGCATAATCACGAATATGCCCCTTCAACTCCTCGAGGGATTCCTCTTGAGACTCAATGATATCATTGGCCTCACCAAGTTGTTCCAAGAGAGCAACAAAGTGCTTCTTGGATTCACCTTTGAGTTTAACCAAGAACTTGTCAAACTCATCCTCACCCTCCTTCGCCTCCTCATGTTCATCCACACAATCCAACAAAGAAGGAGTGGTAGAAATGGAAGTTTTAATGTTTGAGGTTTTGACATTGGGGGTTACCTTAGTGATACCTTTGGCCATAAGGCACCTAGCAATGTGGTTCTTGTTGGGGGCGTCGAAGAGTGACACCTTGGTTGGGGTAGAGGATGCAATTGCCACTGTAGCCATTGCCATCCCTTCACCACGTGTATCTTCGTCATCAACATCATCATAAGAGGCATACTCTTCTTGAGCCACCAACACCTTGTGAGGCGCCTTATTGGTGAAGTTGTTCTTGTTGGGGGAAGGACTTGGCCTTATCTTTGCGGATGAGCTTGCCACCATTGTCTTCCCTCTTCTCATATGGGCAATCCACCACAAAGTGACTCACATTACCACAGTTGTAGCAAGTCCTCACACATTGCTTGCCTTTTGACCCACTTGAGTTGTTCTTGGACAAGTTGGGCCTTGTGTTTCTCTTGTTGCCCCAAAATTGCCTAGATGCGAGAGCCATGTGCTCGTGGTAAGCATATTTGGTGTCTTTGGGGCAACCCTCCTCTTCCTCTTCTTCTTCTTCTTCTTCTTGAATGACCTTGTCCTTCAAGGCAAGGTTGGGTGATGACTTCTTTGCCCGTTGGACACGAGCTAGAGCATTGTCGGCGGTCTTGTTCAAGATGTTCATTGCAATAAACTCATTGTCGGTGTCAAAACTGGCAGATCTCGGGTAGGGGTCCCGAACTGTGGGTCTTGGATCGATGGGTAACAGGAGACAAGGGAGACAGTGTTTACCCAGGTCCGGGCCCTCTTAATGGAGGTAAAACCCTACGTCCTGCTGTGTTTTGTATTTATGATGGGGTATCGAGTACAGAGTTGATCTACCTCGAGATCGTATGATATGGTCTAAAACCCTAGGAGTAATGAGCCTAACTTCGTCCTACAGACTAAGACCCCCTGGTTTATATAGACACCAGGGGTATCTAGGGTAGTACAATGTCGGTTACACCTAGAGAAGAATATGCCGAACTCATCATCGTATCCTTGGAGCACACATCACAGTCTTGGGAGATTCCCGTCTTAGTTATGACGTCATAGTCTTCGGGCCTTCATTGATAATCACAAAGCGGTCCACTATCTGGTCCATAGAAGTAAGCCGGCAGCCCGAGGACCCCTTAATCCCGGACTCCCTTAGTAGCCCCCGAACTGGCCTCCAATGCCGCAGTCTTGATTTAGCATCCGTTCGTCCAAAGTCATAGGCTTGTGGGGCGAGTTCCCCTCTTCCCCATAGTTCGGCTGAGTCTAATCCAGCCTACGATGTGCTCTCGAACGTCGAAACGTCGCGTGGCCACTAGCTTTTATCTTTCTGCAACTCCTCGATTTCTATGCACCAGACGGAGACCGGAAATTCCCGAAATGCCCTTCAAAGATATATAGGGTTGAACCATTCATTAAATAGAACATGCGTGCATTGAGCAATCCATCGTTCTCCCCGTCCACCAAGAAGAATATCAAGAAGCCATGGCGAATGTACCAGGTTCTTCCTCGCGCCCTCGCGGCCCTCTCCAGGGTGACGAGGCAAGCTGTTTTGTTTCCCGTCTCCGACTGCGTGACCTAGAGGTGCAGGGATATCTTCCCTCCTCAGATCTAACGCCCTCCCGTTTCGGATTAACGTCCTCAAATGGTGAGGCTTTTGCGGAGAAATCCCCTACTCCCCGCAAGGAAGAGAGGGTATGCTTAGTTCCCTTCCTCTTACGAGGCATGGGCTTTCCTATTCATCCTTTTGAGGGGGTTTATTAGAATTTTATGGGATTCAACTCCACCACCTCACCCCCGGATCAATTCTCCATGTCTCGGGTTTTGTCGCCCTTTGTGAAAGTTCCCGGGCTACGAAGCCCACTTTGAACTATGGAGGAAGTTTTTCTACCTTGTCCCCCATACTCGAGGCGCTTGATTTTTGAAGTGGGCGGAGCCGAAGTTTGGCGTATAGTCAGGTCGGGATACCCTATGGGGACCCTAGAAAAAGATCCTGAAGAGTGGGCCTCTGAATGGTTTTATATTGAGGACGTCCCCCTATTCGATCCAATTCGGAGGGGTCTTCCCGAATTCTCGGCTGCTCCTTTACAGGAGCGGTTCAATTGGCGTCCAAAGAGCTCTCTTCAAGAGGACAATGCCGAAATAAAACAGCTAGTCGCCAAGGTCAAGTTATTAGCACACTGCAAGCTGACCATTGTGGACGTAATCGCCATAGCCGTCAGATAGTGCGTCCAACCCCTTCAGCAAAGGATGCATCCCTTATGGTGCTATAATGGCTCAAATGACGTGACCCGCTATAAGCGGGAAGGTCCCGCCGATCAGGAGGCAATGGATGCCATACTGGCCAGCCTCTTTAAAGGAGAAAAAGAAGGGTTCCATCACCTGAATGTTAAGGAAGGATATTCAAACCATAATCCCATTGAATGGGTGAGTCTGATCCTATTCCCGTACTCTAGACACTTACATTAATGGTTGGCTAATCAAATTTCTTGGGGGTTTGCCAAACAGGAATGGAGGCACTAGATCGAGACGGTTAACGGTCCTCCCCCTCAGCCCGAGAATTATTCTCGAGATGAAGACCCAGGATACCATGATGATCCGGATACGTCAATCATTTTTTAGGACGGAGTCTTTTTCCAGGAGAGCCTTGATGGCTCCAAGGTTGCCATCATAGCCGATCACCCTAGGATACTCCCCAGCCGAACAGGAGGTAAGAAGAAAGCTCCTTCCCGAAAAGGGCGCTCGTCCCACATTATTTCGAAGGCACCTCCCTCCGTCCCCAAGGGTCGTCGTAGCATGCCCCAAACACTAGAAAGTGTACCACCAGCAAAATCCACACCAAACGTTGTCAAGCGTGCCGCCGCTAGAGGGGCTACCTCAACTGCTCCTCCATCCAAGAGGTAACTATTTTAACTTTATAGTTTGAGCACTGCTCATGGATGGTTGCAAGTTTTCATAATCCGGGCCGACCATTGTAGGAACCGAACACACCCTCCCACGTCCGAGGACGTCGAGAGGGTTCAAGGCAGTGGTTCCAAACAAAGGCCCCCAACAACCTCAGGATGCAACGAGGGGGTCGCTACCATGGACCAGTATCCGGAAGATTCTAAGGAAGTTTTTGTTACAAATTCAGAAGTGGAAAGCGCGATGAATCATCGGCGTCGAAAGGATTCGCTATGCCACCCTAAATTTTTTGAAGGTGAGATTAATGCTCTTGACTAGGTGGATATGCACCTCGGCGCCGCCCGATCAGGACTTGAAGGGATCACCAATTTTATGCGAAACAGTCTTCGGGTAAGTGTTTGATTTTAACGGCCGAGCACGAATCCTTATTGAGTAACCCCCGAGCCTTAATTTGGCCGGGACGGCCATATTAAGGGTCTTATAAGAACTTATTTTGTCATTTTGTAGTCTTCGAAAGAGCAGAATGATAAATTGTCTGAAGATCTTGAGACGAGCCGGACTCGGCAAAAAGCTGCAAAGGCCGAGCTAGAGGGAGTAAAAAAATCACTAGGGAAGCACACGGTGAGCAACAACTTCGATTAATACATTATTGCTCGAGGCATTGATATCTAATGAGGGTTTGCTTTATAGCAGCCGAATCTATAGATCAACTTCAGAAAGACCTTGATGCAGCAAGAGAGTCACAAAGATATGCCGAATCGCAGCTCCAGGTCAGCCATCGAATACGGACCCGTACTCTTGAGGAGAAGAAAAACCTCCAGACGGAGAATCGATGACAAGCCAGTGAGATTGAGGAGTTAAAAACCCAGCTGGCCTGTGCCCGCGAAGAAAATCAGAGATTGAAATGTGGCATATTTGGTAAGTGATATTCCGGACTCGTAGTTCCGTGCATAGACTATACCAGAACTAACAGGCATACCACGTCTCTTGGCAGCTCTCTTAACAGGGCGTCCAGAAGAAGAAGCTAGCTCGTTCGGTGGGAAACTTTTGAAGGAACTCTCCATTGTGCATGAACGAGGTTGAAAGGCGATGAAGAGCATGATCAAGGCACTATGGCCGTCCAAGAGCCCTCCGGAAGGTATGGCTGAATTGGCGGATCGTTTTAAAGGAGCTCGTGAGCGGTTTGAATTACGAAAAACGTCAGCCTGTCAAGAAGGAGCGCGGGAAGCGTGGGCGATGGTGAAAACAAGATTCACAATGCTTGACCCCGAGCATTTGGCTCGAGTCGGGCCGGTAGGGCCAGATGGTTAAGAGATACCTCTACATTTGGTATATGACCAGGTAATGTTGGTCGGCCGCCTCACGCAACAAGATTGTCACCTGGATGCGATAATAGATAACCTTGATCGGTAACCAGATGTTTGACTCTATGTAACTATGTACTTTACATCAAATATTGCTTCATCTTAACTATAGAAGTTGTCTTAACCGGCCATCGGCTTCTACCTCCCCGGACAATAGTCGGGGAGTGTTCCTTACTATGTGTGACCTGAAATATCAGGACGACATTTCGGAGAACCAGGCAATCCGGCCATATGGTGCGAACAGACAGAACTTGATCAGAGAATGATGTTATATTACTTTTTAATGTAAGAAACATCTACCAAAGAAAATAGTTCCTCTATAGGTTCCTTTCTTCAGGCGCTACGCTAACCATAGACTTAATATCTGAATATCCGCAACACGCGGACAATAGTTAAGTCAGGAACATAACTCCCGATTGTGGTGATAGTCACCTAATTATTCCTTCTTCCTTTGCAACCGACCAATTATGTTCTCAAGAATGCTAGCTTTTGGCTTTACCCATATGAGATACGTGCCCGGGTGACCCGGTCGTAACAATCACAGAGGTGCTCCCTTTACCCTCTAGCCGAAAAATCGGGAACGTAGAGGGTAAGCACAAGAGCCAGGCAACCCAGCTCGGCCAAATCTTTAGTCAAACTGATGCATATAATGGCATTGTGAAACAATATAGGAAGGGTGCACACACGACAAAGGCGAAAATAGGTGCATAAAAGTTTTTTATTCGGCTTTGTTAAAAAGCCCCCAGGTGTTCCCGGAAAATAAACTTAAAGATGTATGCCCAAGAATTTGTGAATACAGCTCGGTCTAGTCGATCATAACCTGATGGATGTTGAATTAATCTAAGAAAAAAAGAAAAAGAGTAAAAACTAAGGAAAGAAGTAGAACTAGCTTGGTTGATGACACCAGTCTTATCCGTAGAAGCACCGAAGACGAGTTGCGTTCCATGGGTTTGGTTCGAGGCGATTATCTGATGGGTTGCGTAGGCGATACGCTCCTCCTGTAAGGACTTCATCAATGATGAATGGTCCCACCCATTTGAGTGAGAGTTTGTTTTTATTTTTCTCTGGGAGACGTAGCACCAACTCGCCCACATTGTACGCTTTAGCCCGAACTTCCCTGCTCTGGTAGCGCCTCGCCTATTGCTGATAGAAGGTAGATCGTGACAGAGCTATATCGCGCTCTTCCTCCAAGGCGTCTAGGTTGGCCTGACGATCTAGCTCGGCTTCCTTTTCCTCGTACATGCACACTCTAGGAGCGTCATGGATGATATCGTAGGGTAGGACTGCTTCTGCCCCGTATACCATAAAAATGGTGTATATCCCTGTTAACACCGTTTTTGACCAAAATGATTATAGTGTGTAAACTATGCAAAATATAAAAAATGAAGAAGGCAAAATCCGTTTCATAATTAAAAGAAACAATTTAAAAATAATAAACAACCGTTTAAAGCAAGGGCTGACAAAAAATAATGATATGATTTATCGCTGAATGTCGATATTGCAGACATCGAAAATAGCGGTAGTTATACTACTAAAGTATTGGATTGCAGACTAAGAGGCCATTTCAAGTATTCAAGCTTAGCCCATTCAAATAAATTGGCTACGTACGTAGATGGGGTCACTCACAAGGCTGCATGCATGTCAATTGCAATATATGCAAGTGGGTTAGTGCTCCAGGCCCACACGGCGATGGAAAAGAAAATTGTTTAAGCCCACATCGGCTCATTCTCCGCTCATTTTTGCTCTTCGGCTGGCTAATCTCCTTCCTTCCCTCTCTAGTACATACTACATCCTACCACACACAAAAGCACACTGGGAGGAAGAACATCAAGGAGGAGCTTCGGTTTGTTTCAGGACGGTGAGAAGGTGAGATATGATGATGTTCTCTTGTCCTTAGTTTCGGCCATTTGGTTCGGATCAAGGAGTCCTTTCTTCTCATACATGAAATCATGCCCTTAGTTTTGGCCGTTTGGTTCAGATCAAGGAGCTCTCTCTTCTCATACATGACATATTGTCCTTAGTTTCGGTCGCTTGATTCGGATCAAGGAGCTCTCTCTTCTCATACATGAAATATCGTCCTTAGTTTCGGCCGTTTGGTTCGGATCAAGGAGTCATTTCTTCTCATACATCAAAGCATGCCCTTAGATTCGGCCTTTTGGTTCGGATCAAGGAATATAAAACTCATGAACTCATGCCTTAGGTTCGGCCTTTTGGTTCGGATCGAGGAATATATAACTCATCAAATCATGCCCTTAGGTTCGGCCTTTTGGTTCGGATCAAGGAATATACACCTCATGAAATCACACCTTAGGTTTGGCCTTTTGGTTCGGATCAATGAATATATAACTCATGAAATCATGCGCCTTAGGTCGGCCTTTTGGTTCGGATCAAGGAATATAAAACTCATGAACTCATTCCTTAGGTTCGGCCTTTTGGTTCGGATCGAGGAAAATCTATAACTCATCAAATCATGCCTTAGGTTCGGCCTTTTGGTTCGGATCAAGGAACATGCAACTCATGAAATCATGGACTTGCATATTTTTCATATAGACATGTCCTTAGCACATTTTTCTACAAGCGGACATGTCGAGTCTGGGGAACACATAAAATGCTCTAAGCATGGGTTCTTTAAATGTGAATTCCATGACATGAGGCATAAAATTCTAAAATACGCATAAAGCACATTTCGTGCATGAGTTCTTTCTCATGAATTCCATGGCATGAGCCATAAAATGACTAAACTCAAAAAATATAAACTATGGCATGACATGGGTTCTCGCATATGAATTCCATGGAGTGATCCATAAAATAACAGAAATGCAAATCATGCTGTGTCATGGGTTCTTCTCATACGAATTCCATGGCACAAGCCATAAAACAAAGGAAATACAAATTACGCTATGTCATGGGTTCTTTCATACAAATTCCATGGCGTAAGTTATACAAATTATGTTATGGCGTGGGTTCATTTATACGAATTCCACGACATGCGTGATAATATAAGTAAAATGCAAACTATGTTATGACATGGGCTCTTTCATGAATCCCATGGCATAATAAAAATTATACTATGACATGGGTTCTCTCATATCAATTCCATGGCATAAACCATCAACCAAATAAAACAACAACTATGCTCTAAGCATGGGTTCCCTGAAATGAATTCCATGACATGAGTTATAAATATTGAAAATACATGCATGCATCCTATGCATGAAAACATGGGGCCAAATCAAGCCTTGCCAAAACCAACCTTCATTTTAAATCATAACTTAAATGAAGCTGAGCACAAACAAAATTGTTGCATGAGAGAGAAACATATGGCAAAACATCAAACATAACGGCGTCGAAGATAATCTACGTGGATAAACTTCAAGTTCCCCCAGGCCGGAGTTCAGCGTCGACCACGAGGAGGATTTTTATTGTAGCATATTGTAATAGGAATGTGTTGCAATCTTATGTAATAGATATGTTGGAATTCTTAATCAGGGGTTTTCTCTTCGGAGATGTAATTAACAGAATTTTTTATGTAAATGTAAGAGTTCTGGAAATATGTACCTACAATGTTTGATCTTTATTTTATTTTATGCATTGTATGCGCTATATTTATTCATTCTGTATCAATGACGTGGACGCGTGCTCTCACGCCTAGCCATTTTCCCGTCATCAATCCCGTTGAACGGTTAGGGGTGGTACGCAAACCCCATAGTGCGGAGTCAAGCTCCTCCACCCAGTGACAATCGGATTCAGTGAGGGATCGGACCAAGAGCGGTTTGATGCCTCTCATAATGAGTCTGTTGGCCCGTTCAACCTATCTGTTGGTTTGTGGGTGATATACGGAGGCATAATCAAGCTTGATGCCTAGATTAGCACACCAGTCCTTAACTTCCTGAGCTGTGAAATTTGATCCGTTGTCCATTATTATACCATGTGGAACACCGTAACGGTGAACCACTCCAGATATAAAGTCGATGACTGGCTGAACTTAGCAGAAGTGACTGGCTTGGCTTCAATCCACTTGGTGAATTTGTCGACCATTACCAGCAAATATTTCTTTTTCTTGGTCCCCCCTTAAGTGGTCCGACCATGTCCAGCCCCCAGACCGCAAAAGGCCAGGTAATCGGTATTGTCCGAAGAGCCGTTGCAGGCATGTGGCTTTGATTAGCAAAGAGTTGGCAGCCCACACAATGTTGGACGAGCGTTTGAGCGTCAGCGCGAGCCGTGGGCCAAAAGAAGCCAGCCCGGAAAGCCTTGCTTACCAGGGGCCTGAGCTATAGCGTGATGGCCACCCATACCTGCATGTATTTCGGCCAAGAGTTGTTGACCTTCTTCTTCAGATATGCACCGTTGGAGAACTCCAGTGGTGCTTATCTTATATAGCTCGCCTTCATGAACCTTGTAGGCCTTGGATCGTCGAATTATTCGTCTTGCCTCCGTTTGGTCATCGGGGAGCTCTTGGCGGAGTAAATAGGCGAGAAAGGGCTCGGTCCATGGCGCGATTACTATCATGACTTCGTGAGCCGAAGGCGTTTCTTCAAGTGCCGAGTCGCCGATAATTTGTTCATCTGGTTCGATTATAGGAGGGGTGACCTGCTCCTGATAGCTAGTTCCAGCAATATTGTCCTCGTCCTGCCATACCATGGATGGCTTAAAGAGCCGTTCCAAAAAGGTATTCTTAGGAACTGGGTCGCGTTTAGCGCCCATGCGTGCAAGGACATCGGTAGCTTGATTGTTGTCTCTAGAGACATGATGAAATTCCAGGCCTTCGAACCATGCTAAATTTTTAAGAACGTCGTTCTTGTATGCCGCCATTTTCGGGGTTTTGGTGTCGAATTCACCATTGATTTGCGGATTGCGAGGTTGGAGTCGCCTCGTAACTGGAGCCGTTGCACGCCCATGGAAACTGCCATCCGAAGTCCATGTAATAGAGCCTCATATTCGGCCGCATTATTGGAATTGGTGTACATGATCTGTAATACATACGGGATGTTGTCGCTGGTGGCGGATGTAAGTATGACGCCAACCCCCAATCCAGCGAGCATTTTGGAGCCGTTGAAGTACTTCGTCCAATGGGAATATGTAATGTATTCTTTAGGGAGCTTGGCCATCATCCATTCGGCAAGAAAATCAGCCAACACCTGAGATTTAATGGCTCGGCGTGGCTTGTACATGATTTCAAAAGGTAAGAGCTCGATGGCCCATTTAGCTATGCGGCCCGTAGCGTCCCTGTTGCTGATTATGTCATTGAGGGGTACTTCGGATGCTACTGTGACAGAACACTCTTGGAAGTAGTGCCGGAGCTTGCGGGATGCCATAAAACTATATAGGCTATCTTCTGGTAGTGCGGGTAGCGAGTTTTGCACAGAGTGAGCACCCGGAGCCTGTGGCCCTCAGCCTCTCGTTCGATGACAAGGTCAGCGATGGCCACTTGATTATTGGCCCAGATGTACAACAGCATTGGCTCACCTATAGCAGGTGCGGTCGGTATGGGATTGGTAGCCGATAGAGTTTTAATGTCCTCTAGTGCAGTTGTTGGCTCGTCAGTCCACGTTAAGTTTTTGGTCCGTTTGAGCAGTTTGTAGAGTGGCAGTGCCTTTTCACCGAGGCGGGACATGAAGAGGCTTAAGGCCGCCATGCAGCCGGCCAGCTTTTGCACGTGCTTTAACTCTGTCGGGATTGCCAACTGGGATAGGGCCCGGATTTTAGCCGGATTGGCCTCTATTCATCTATGGGAGACGATAAATCCAATTAGTTTACCCACAGGGACTCCGAAGACACATTTGTCCGAGTTAAGCCGTATATCGTAAGTCCACAGGTTATCGAAGGTTGTTCGGAGGTCATCCAGCAGCTGGCTGGCATGCTTGGTCTTGATGACCACGTCGTCCACATATGCCTCGACCGTTTTGACGTTCTGTTTCTTGAGGCATGTATGAATCATGCGTTGATATGTGGCGCCTGCATTTTTTCAATCCGAAGGGCATTGTATTGAAGTAGAATGGCCCGTAGGGAGTGATGAAGGCAGTTGCGGCCTGGTCGGATTCCTTCATTTTTATTTGATGGTATCCGGAGTAGGCATCAAGGAAGCACAACGAGTCGTGTCCGGCGGTAGCGTCGATTATCTAGTCTATGCTAGGTAAAGGAAAGGGATCCTTGGCGTAGGCTTTATTTAAGTCTCCAAAGTTGACACGCAGCCACCAGGATTTGTCCTTCTTTGGCACCATGACCAAATTTTCCAACCACTCCGGGTGTTTGATATCGCGGATGAATCCGGCCTCCAGCAATTTTGCCAGTTCAGTACCCATGGCTTGACACTTAGGTTCAGAAAATCGGCGCAGTGCCTTTTTGACCGGCTTAAAGCATGTTATTATGTTCAGGCTGTGCTCTGCGAGTCCCCGTGGGATTCCTGGCATGTCCGAGAGGTGCGAGGCGAATATGTCCCAGTTCTCGCGTAAGAATGTATGCAACGCTTCGTCAATTGCGGGGCCCAGCTGAGTTCCAATGGACGTTGTCTTGTTAGGGTCCGTTGGATGCACCTGGAATTTGACTATCTCATCCGCTGGTTTAAAGGAGGTGTATTTGGGCCTCTTGCTGAGGGTTATATCATCCTTATCTACCACGAGGGCAGTTAACTCTTCGGCCGTGAGGGCTTCTGATAGTGCCTCGAGGGCGAATGATGCGGTTTTGTTTTCAGCCCGGAAGGCTCTATCCGCATCGCTTATAATAGTAATGACACCATTGGGCCCTGGCAT
The DNA here is from genome assembly GCA_039707655.1 of Elymus sibiricus. Lineage (NCBI taxonomy): Eukaryota > Viridiplantae > Streptophyta > Magnoliopsida > Poales > Poaceae > Elymus > Elymus sibiricus. Next base: position 233,037,620 of record CM077669.1, on the reverse strand, counting down.
TTTAAGCTTCATGTACCCGTAGTGCGGTATGGCGTGAAACCTGGTGAAGGCTTCGCCCCCTAGAAGGGCGTGATAACCACTGTGGAAGGGTACGATGTGAAAGTCAAGTTCCTCAGACCTATAGTTCTCCGGGGTACCGAATACTACATCGAGGGTAACTCGTCCTGTGCATCACACCTCTCTTCCGGGGATAATCCCCCGGAAGGTAGTGGCGCTATGTTCGACGTGAGATCTATCGAATTGCATTTTGTCTAGCGTATCCTCGTAGATGAGGTTTAGGCTGCTGCCACCATCCATTAGCACCTTGTGGAGCCAAAAACCGTCTATTATGGGGCTGAGAACCAGCATGGCAGGTGTTCGGTTGGAGTGGATTCTCGGCTGGTCCTCCTCACCGAAATTTATGGTCGAGGTCTCGAAGAGCTCTCTTCCTCTGGTTGTTCGATGGGAACGTCTTGTAGATCGTTCGGATCTCGGCGTTGTCATCAGATGATGTGGCTGGACGTCTGTTTGGCGATGAGGTACCAAGGATGGCCTCCTTGCTCTTTGTGACTTGCCTCACAACCCAGCAAGCTCGAAGGTTGTGAGTAGTGTTTATGTTCAGCAAAGAGGAATGTATGGGGCATGGCATATCCAGTAGCTCATCAAGAACAGACCTGCGTCCCTCAAGGGGTTTAGTCTTTTTCTCGATGGGCTCATGTTCGGCTGACCGTCGTGAGGATATATCCTTGCTCCGAGTTCTTTTAGATTCTTTGCCCTGGATTGACTCCAGTTGTTGAGCCTGCAAGGTGCTTTCCATGGTGCAGTACTTGCGCACTAGGTTCGATAGCTCGATGAAGTCTCGGATGTGGCGACGAGCGAGGGCATTGAGGATCCCGTCATCCCGGCAATTATGCCGGAAGGCTGCTATGGTCTCCTGATCGCTACAGTCCGCCATCTTGTTTTTGGTGAGGAGGAATCGAGCCCAGTAATGGTCGACTGTTTCGCCTGGCTGTTGTATGACGTAGAACAGATCCCATATGTCGGGCTTCCCCGAATTGGTTGGAGAGTACTCGACGTGGGCGTTGGGTGGGAAAAAAATTCTTATCCCGATAGGTCGGGAGTCCGGAGACACGACAGTCGAGTCTTGCTTTATTACGATATTCGGCGCATCGGGTTCATGGTCCGGGTTGTCGGTCGGACTCTTCGGTCTTGACTCGAGGTCGGAGGTCAGATCGGGAATCACTTCCGAACTATCCACGGGACCGAGTCCAGATTCCGAACTCAGTGGGCAGTCGTGGTGGTCGGATGTCGAAACATAAAATAGACCGTCCTTAGCTTAGGAAATTGAGAAGGCGAGCCTTCGACCGAACTTTTGACGGTGGCTACCAGATGTGTGACATGTGGGACGTGAATTTCCATGTCAATGGGTTTAAGCCTGATCTGGTCGTAGATTGAGGGCTGGTCGTCGGCTATACCCATGGCCTGGATTCGTCCCAGTAACTCGTTCAAAGACGAGACATCCACGGGGTCAATGTTCCCGGAGTACGCTGGGTCGATCTGCAATGATGCTGCGCTCGGGGTTTCTGAAGACATGCCCTAGCGCTCTTCGTCCGGTGAGGAACCGGATGCGTTAATAGGATCGGGCTTTAGGGCTGGATCCGGGGTGGAGGGTGCCTCTATAGCGCGGTTGTTCGCCGTTGGAGTTATGGTATTGGCGCTCGTGAGATCTTCAAGAGGAGCCAATACGTTGTTTAAACAAGATCCCCCCGAGAGTCGGCGACGAACTCCAAGTTCCCGAACCTAAACTCCTGACAGGGGGCAAAACTTCCGACCTGGCCAAGGCGGCCAGCTGGATCCGCAAGCAGTACGATGCAACCAAAAGAGAACATCTGTCCGGGGACAAAAATGTCCTTGTTACAGATTTTGTTACTGATGATCAAGCAAGCCATCGATCCTCTTGACGATCCCACGGCAGAACTCTCAATGAAAGCACCAATGTCAGTGTCAAAACTAGCAGATCTCCGGTAGGGGGTCACGAACTATGGGTCTTGGATTGATGGGTAACAGGAGACAAGGGAGACAGTGTTTACCCAGGTTCGGGCCCCCTTAATGGAGGTAAAACCCTAAGACCTGTTGTGTATTGTATTTATGATGGGGTATCGAGTACAGAGTTGATCTACCTCAAGATTGTATGATATGGTCTAAAACCCTAGGAGTAATCAGCCTAACTTTGTCCTACGGACTAAGACACCCTGGTTTATATAGACACCAAGGGTATCTAGGGCTGTACAATGTCGGTTACACCAGGAGAAGAATATGCCGAACTCATCATCGTATCCTTGGAGTACACGTCACGGTCATGGGAGATTCCCATCTTAGTTGCGGCGTCACAGTCTTCGGGCCTCCATTGATAATAACAAAGCGGCCCACTGTCCGGCCCATAGAAATAAGCCGGCAGCCCGAGGACCCCTTAATCCCAGACTCCCTCACTCATCCAACACGTCGCTTGATGACAAGGAATGAAAGTCCGGTCTTTGACGGATAACGGAGGACATGGCCTTGTTGAATGGCATGATGGCCTTGAGAAACTTACGCTTGATCCAGTTGTCATATGTATCCTTGCTTCCATGATCTTGAAGAGCGACGGCAAGAGTAGTCACTCTCCGGTAAAGCTCACGAGGGTCCTCATCTTCAATCATCACAGACTCATCAGCTTCATCAAGTACTACCTCAAAGTTGGACCGTTGAATGCCTGAGCTGCCCTTGTATAAAGAGACAATGTATTCCCAACAATCCTTAGCACGAATGAAGGGACGCAAGTGAGCTAGATCTTCGGGAGGCACTGCAGCTTCAAGAACGAACAAGGCGGAGTGATTGAGTTGATTGTCGGCCTCTTCTCTTGGGGTGAGGTTGTTTGGATCATGCGGGTAGTATCCTTGCTCAATGATTCTCCAAAGTTGAGTTGAGCTGTGATTCAAATGAGACTTGGTACGAAAAATCCAATTAGCAAAATCATTCTTAACAAGTTTAGGAGGAGGACCAAGATTGACTATATGAGGTGGGTGCACCGGTCCTTCATAGACCACGGGAAGGGGTACCGAGGCAAAGGTACCCTTCCCACTATTTCCTTGAGGTAGCATGTTCTTATCAGTGCTAGCCCCTCCTTACCGGAGTGGACATCCAATGTCGAGGTAGTGGGATTAACCACTTGCAACGGATCGTAGAAAGTGTGAGACCATCAAGGAATTCTTTAAACATGGATTTGACCTCGGTCATCATGGAGGACTTAAGTGAGGCCATGGCATCATTTAAATCCTCACGAGAGACCGTGTTCACACCCACAGCCTCGGGAAGTTCAACATCCCGATCCCCGTCATCAACCATACTCTTTAGGCGGTAAAGCCCTTATTAAAGAAACGTGGCTCTGATACCAATTGAAAGGATCGGTATGGTTGACTAGAGGGGGTGAATAGGCAACTACCAGTTTTTAGCTTATCTTTAGCAAATTAGGTTTAGCAACAAATAGGTTGTCTAGATATACAACTAGGTGAGCAACCTATATGATGCTAACAACAATAACCACACAAGCAAGCAAAGGATACAATATAAGTAAAGCTTGATCAAGGTAAAGGTAAGAAGTAACCACAAGTGGAACCGATGGAGACGAGGATGTCTTACCGGAGTTCCTTCCCTTTGAGGGGAAGTACGTCTCCGTTAGAGCGGTGTGGAGGCACAATGCTCCCCAAGATGCCACTAAGGCCACCGTATTCTCCTCAGGCCCTCACACAATGCGAGATGTCGTGATTAAACTAGTGGTGCTCTTGAAGGCGGCGACCGGACCTTTACATAAAAGGTTGTGGCAATCTCCACAACTTAATTGGAGGCTCCCAACACCACCTAGAAGCTTCACCCGAATGGAATATGGCTTCGAGGTGACCTCTTCCGTCTAGGGTGCTCAAACACCCAAGAGTAACAAGATTCGCAAGGGGTTAGTGGGGGAAATCAAATTTCTCTTGGTGGAAGTGTAGATCAAGGCCTTCTCCTCCAAACCCTAGAGCATCAACAAGAATCGATGGCTAAGGAGAGAGATCGGGTAAGAATGAGCTTAGGAGCAACAATGGAGCTTTTGGGGAAAAAGAGGTAAGTCTCTTTGGAGAAGAAGAGGTCGTTTTCTGCCCACAATAAGTGCATAAGCAGTAGTACAGGGGAGCGGTACTTCCGCTTGCAGCACAGATCTAGCCATTTCCCACTGCTGACAGAGTCAGTGCGGCGGTAGTGCCGCCGGAGCGGTACTACCGCTCCAATCAGCGGTACTTCCACGTAAAATGGCGCGGGGGACCGGACATGTCCGGTACAAAGATCTGGCCGTTTTCTGGTTGCTAATGGAGTCAGGGAGGTGTAGTGCCACCAGAGCGGGTACTACCGCTCCTCATCAGCGGTACTTCCGTTTATTATGGCGTGGGGGACCAGAAACATGTATGGTCCCTTGCGAGGGACTCAGGACTAGGCAGAGTGGTACTACCGCTCCTGAGGAATGGTACTTCTGCTCAGAAAATCCAGAATGCCAGAAGAAAAACTTAAGCAGAAGATCGCTTAGTACTTCAGGGCGGCAGTACCGCTGGGGCGGTACTACCGCTCATCAGAGTAGTACTTCCACTTATCACAGAGAGAAGGGGAGAGGGGAAAAGAACAGAAGCTTCGGGAAAGGAGAGTCGTGCAAATGTGTACGTGTTTGATTCCACCCAACCTTTCCCAATGTGGACCCCCTCTTGATAGTACGGATTTCCTACGACTCTGGTCCACCAACACAAAATCGACAGAAACAACCCGTCTTCTCTTCTTAATCACTGAGGGGAAAATAACCGTCTCGTGCCACCTGATAATCTCTGAAAGCTTACTGCACCCGGTTAGTCCGCAAAAGCATTGTCATCAATCACCAAAACTAATAGGGTAGAAATATGCCCTTACAGAGGTGGTGAAACGTTGAGAAAGTATTGTAGCACATGGGTTCACGCAGATGCCCAACTATTCTCTAGAGGTGGAATCTCTTTCCGATAACTTATATCATTGGCAGTACAAAATCATCTATCCACGTAGTTGATAGATGTAGTGATTACATATCCATGTGGATCACTAGATTCAGACACAGATGGTTCCCGTTGGAATCTCACTTCGGAATCAAAATGTAAAATGCAGCATACATTGTGTAAAATCAATAAGTCACCATATGGCTTATTATTGTCGGTACATATGGTATAACCGACGTAGTGAGTTCCTTACACACAAGGATTATTCCTACACCGATGATTACCCATACATGTTAAGCATGTGATCATCTAAATAAGGGAATTTGAGATGAAGGTTTGGGTAAAACCTCGAGCACCTTCACTCATACATTATGGTACACGATGTTATCTATATCCATATTATATTGGAGAAATTGATTGTGCACAAGTCTTATCCATCTAAAATTTTCATGGCTATTCATTCTCTATATGTCTTGATGGCTGAGACTTTGGCACTCCAATTTTTTTCATGAATACGGGAAGCTTACGTATCATTTCATTGGTAAATAGGAGAGAACCAGAGTAACATAGATAAGAGAGGGGGAGTGGAAGAGAATACAACACAGCATACACTCTCCTAGCTCGGGCTCCAGCCAAAAGGCGAAGAGACAAGACCCATAGCACCTAAACCGCGTCACGACCAACGCAAGGACATAGACGAAAGGCCATGGTAATACCTTCAAGAAGGACATGGCACCTGCAGGTGTCACCGCTACCAGCAACAACAAGCTGATCAAGGATCTTACACTTGCGCAAAGCCTGGATTGCAATTGTCTTGTTGTAAATTCTGACAATTCAGAGTTCATCGACACTGTAAGGAGTGGAAACACTCAGCGGGAGCAGCGGTGGCAGTGTTCGATTATTTTATCATAATGTGTGTGGTTTTACTATTTCTAGGTTTCGACATTGTTTCAGATAAGTAAATACATGTGAGCGAAATTGTACCCCACCTCATTAACGATGTAATTGTTATATGTAATGAATAAAGTGTTTCGTGTTTCAAAAAAAGTGAGAAAGATAAAAATAAAAATAATAGAAAGAGAAATGATCTGTGTTTCCACCAGGTATTGGATTTAACACTATCGAGGAACACTCAAGCCACTAATTCATCTGAACCAGAAGGATGGGGCGCACTCTTGCGTCGTTAGTATTGTTGGATTTTCATAAATTTTCTACTCCCCTTATATCAAAATATAAGGTGTATTAGCATTTGAAAGGTCAAACATCTTTAAGTTTGACCAACTTTGTGAAGAAATATATCAATATATCCATAATATCAAATCATTGTAATTAAATTCATCATGAAATGATTTTCATTTTTTATTTATTTATTATTGTGGATGACAAGTTTTTTGGCTCTAAACTTGGTTAAAGGTAAAAAAAGAACCTTTTAAAAACTAATACACCTCATAGTTTGAAATTGAGGCAGTATTTGGTTTGCGAGTGGGGGAGTGATGTCTACTACGCAACTTTATTCTTGTAGACTTTGTTGGGCCTCCAAGCGCAGAGTTTTGTAGGACAGTAGCAATTTTCCCTCAAGTGGATGACCTAAGGTTTATCAATCCGTGGGAGGTGTAGGATGAAGATGGTCTCTCTCAAACAACCCTGCAATCAAATACAAGAAATCTCTTGTGTCCCCAACACACCCAATACAATGGCAAATTGTATAGGTGCACTAGTTCGGCGAAGAGATGGTGATACAAGTGCAATATGGATGGTAGATATAGGTTTTTGTAATCTGAAAATATAAAAACAGCAAGGTAGCAAGTGATAACAGTGAGCACAAATTGTATTGCAATGCTTGAAAACAAGGCCTAGGGTCCATACTTTCACTAGTGCAATCTCTCAACAATGCTAATATAATTGGATCACATAACCATCCCTCAACATGCAACGAAGAATCACTCCAAAGTTCCTATCTAGCGGAGAACATAAGAAGAAATTGTTTGTAGGGTACGAAACCACCTTAAAGTTATTCTTTCCGATCGATCTATTCAAGAGTTCGTACTAAGATAACATCAAGTTATCCTTTCCGTTCGATCTATCTAAGAGTTCGTACTAGAATAACACAATATGATACGCATCAACCAACTCTAATGTCACCTAGATACTCCAATGTCACCACAAGTATCCATGAGTTAATTATACGATATGCATCAAACAATTTCAGATTCATAATACTCAATCCACACAAAAAACCTCAAACAGTGCCCCAAGATTTCTATCGGAGAAAGTAGGACAAGAATCTGTATCAACCCCTATGCATAGATACTTAGAGGTTCCATGTCAACACTTCGTACTAATGTCACCGCGGGAATCCGCAAGTTGAGTACCAAAAGATATATCAAGTGAATCAATAGAACACCCCATTGTCACCACGGGTATCCGCATGCAAGACATATATCAAGTGCTCTCAAATCCATAAAAGTATTCAATCCGATAACGAAATCTCAAAGGGAAAACTCAATTCATCACAACTATATAGAGAGGGAAACACATCATATGATCCGACTATATTAACAAAGCCCGTGATACATCAAGATCGTGACATCTCAAGAACACGAGAGAGAGAGAGAGATTGAACACATAGCTACTGGTACATACCCTCAGCCCCGAGGGTGGACTACTCCCTCCTCATCATGGCCTCCGCCGGGATGATGAAGATGGCCACCGGAGATGGATTCCCCTCTCCGTCAGGGTACTGGAACGTCTCCAGATTGGTTTTTTGTCGATACAGAGAGTTGCGGAGGCGGAGCGGAGAGTCTAGGGTTATTTCTGATGGTTTCTATATTTATAGGATTTTTGGCGTCGGTTTCACGCCAAGTTGGGCCACGAGGAGGGGACGATACACCAGGGCGTGCCGGGTGGGCCTGGCGCGCCCTGGTGGGTTGTGCCCACCTCATGGCTATTCTCTCCCTCCCACGAAGCGTCTAGTGCCTCTTTTGTTCCAAAAAAATCGTCAAAAAGTTTCGGGCGATTCCGAGAACTTTCATTTTCTGCACAAAAACAATACCACGGTAGTTCTGCTGAAAACAGCGTCAGTCCGGGTTAGTTCTAAATAAATCATATAAAGTGCATCAAAACCATATAAAATTATTGTAAACATAGGTGAATATGGCATGAATACTTCATAAATTATCAATATGTTGGAGACGTATCAGCATCCCCAAGCTTAATTCCTACTCGTCCTCGAGTAGGTAAATGATAAAAGAACTAATTTATGAAGTGTGAATGCTAGCATAATATATAAGTTTTATCGTTGATAATTTCAGTCAATTTTCTAGCATCATAACCAGCAACTTTTTCTCATAAAACTCATCATGATAAAGCAGCAACAAATTCACATGTTATGGTTCAAACAATGAATTCTCTTGAAACTTAACAACCTATGTTCTTAGTCACCAAACAATTGCAATTCAACTTATTCTCAACAAAGTCTAAGTAAGAGCTCCACATACTCAATCATCATATAGTCTTCTATGATTTCTAGTACTCAAAGCATATTTTTAGAACAAATGACATCCATCGAACACATAGAAAGATAGGGGCTTAATGTTTCGCCTCCCAACTCATTTATCATAGAGATAATTTTCAACAATAATAAGTCATGATCAAATATATTTGACTGGCCATATGTGCCTAGATCTTTCCCCACCACATGATGCTTGCCAACTAATAGAAGTTGGTTGGAATAAGAAGTTGACTCAACATGAAAAGTAAATAACATGAAAGTAAATAGATTGTCCCTTCGCAGAGGGAAGCAGGGATTTGCATATGTGCCCGAGCTCATTGTTTAAAACAGAGATAAATATAATTTTAGGAGGTGCACCCTTCCTGTCAACGTTACGACCAAGAGTTGTCAATATCTTCCATGTTAAACACATTAGCGGCGGTTCCCAAGCGGTAAAAGTAAAGGTTTACTCCCCCTCCACCAACAAACACACTCCACGGCTAGCCGAATCCACGGGTACTGTCCATACCAACAACATTCCTGGGGGAGTTTTGTTTAATTATTTGCATTTTTTTATTTCGGGACTGGGAATCCCTATTACCGCCCCTCTCGTGCAAGGACGAGTGAATAAACAATCATCATGAGAATAACCCGCTTAACATGGAAGATAGTGACCGCCCCCTGTCGCTCCATGAGCGGTCCAGGCACACAAAACAGATGTTCATTTGAAATTTTAGAGGTGGCACATGCAAATTTACTTGGAATGGCAGTGAAATACCATATATAGGTAGGTATGGTGGACTCTTATGGAAGAAACTTGGCTCAAGGATTTGGATGCACAAGTAGTATCTCTACTTAGTACGAAGTGTTGGCTAGCAAAAGGTTCTAAACAAGCACCACATGTTGGAGGATCCATAACAATATAACTTCTACGCAAATATACACAACCATAACTCATTACGTTAACTTCCTTGTCCAACTTAAACTAATTTGCTCAAGTTTGAAAATAATTAATGGGTATTCACAATCATAGAAGATGTCCAAGATAATATATTTGTATGTGAAAGTTCTCTTCCTTATACTATTCATTCAAGAATTGCTTGTATGACCAATATTGTGATTGTCAAACTTCAATAGATTTTACTTTCTAAACCAGATGTGAAGCTACTACTAAGCATAAAGCACATTGATAATTTCATATTTATGATATTTCATTGATTCACAATTTACTGATAGGATATAAGTGAAGCACAAGAGTAAGCATCAAACTACTCTCAAAAAGATATAAGTGAAGATCAAGCGAGTTGCCAAACAATTAAGTAGCTATGTGAAGACTCTCTCTCATTAAAGATTTTCAGATCTGAATAGTTTATTCAAACAGCAAACTAAGTAAAGATGCATTCCAAGAATAGCACATATCATGTGGAAAAAATAAAAATTTAGGCTCAACATAGGCTAACCGATAGTTGTCGAAGAGAGGTGGGATGCGTAGCATCCCCAAGCTTAGATGCTTGAGACTTCTTGAAATATTTACTTGGGGTGCCTTGGGAATCCCCAAGCTTGATCTTTTGTATCTCGTTCAACACTCTCATATCATGGTTTCACCTATTCTCAAAAACTTCATCCACACAAAACTCGAAAAGAACTCGTGAGATAGGTTAGTACACATAAGAATAAATCAACACTTCATGTACTGCCAAGACAACTTGCACAATAATTTTCAAACATAATCTACTGTTTACTATCATTTCCACAATTTATATCTACCAATATAGGCTATGGAAACTATAGGATAAGTAGATAACGAAACTATGACAGCAATCTGTCCAAACAGAACAGTCTGTAGCAATTTATTAAACCAGTGCACTTATGTAACTCAACAAATTATGCCAATTTACTACATGCTAAAGAATTTATATGACAACACTGTGTAAAAATTTCAGAAACTTTCCACGTTCCAGTAAAATATGAAAATTCAAACACTACAGCAAAAGTTTCTGTTTTTACACAGCACACATCAAAACATTCAATGCAAGCATCCAAAGACAATTCTTGGAATTTTTTATTGAAAAACAAGATTATAAATAACACATAACAGAAAATAACAAAATATAATGACGATCCAAGCAAAGCACATATTATGTGACGAATAAAAATATAGCTCTAAGTAAGATATACCGATAGTGTCGAAGACGAAAGAGGGGATGCCTTCCGGGGCATCCCCAAGCTTAGACGCATGAGTCTTCCTTGGATATTACCTTGGGTGTGCCTTGGGCATCCCCAAGATTAGGTTCTTGTCACTCCTTATTCTTCTCATATCGGTGTCTCACCCAAAACTTGAAAACTTCAATCACACAAAACTTAACGGAACTTCGTGAGATGGGTTAGTATAATAAAAATAGATCATTCACTTAGGTACTGTCAAGACAAGATTCATAATTGTTCCCACATTATACCTAATGTATTCTACCATTACCATAATTTACACCACTAAATATAAGCTATGGAAACACTAAAACAAGCAAACTATGCATGCAAAACAGAATCTGTCAGAAACAGAACAGTCTGTGAAGATCTGTAGTATAGCCATACTTCCCTGTCTCTAACAATTCTGAAAAATTAGGAAAACCTGAAGAATTTGTATATGAAGACTTTGTAAAAATTTCAGATCATTATCGCGCTCCAGTAAAAAATGAAAATTCCTGTACTGGAGTCAAAAGTTTCTGTTTTGGTTCAGCATCAATTCTACTCATCTTGTGAGTCATCCCAAAGGCTTTACTTTGCACTTTATTGAAATAAAAGGCACAAAACATTATTTATACAGTATCTTAATAATGTTAACACACAAAAATAGAAAGGAAAAGTGTTGGGTTGTCTCCCAACAAGCGCTTTTCTTTAAAGCCTTTTAGCTAGGCATGATGATTTCAATGATGCTCGTATTGGAATACTAATTAAAACATGCAAGAGAGCATCATGAATCACATGGCAAGCACATTTAAGTGTAACCCACTTCCTATGCATAGGGATTTTTTGATCAAAAAATTTAGGGGAGCAAGAATCAACTAGCACAGGAAGGCAAAACAAGCATATCTTCAAGATTTTCAACACATAGGGAGGAAACTTAATATTATTGCAATTCCTACAAGCATATGTTCCTCCCTCGTAATAATTTTCAGTAGCATCATGAAGGAATTTCACAATATAAATATCACATAAATCATTCTTTTCATGATTCACAAGCATAGAATTTTCATTACTCTCCTCATAAGCAAATTTCTTCTCATTCATAATAGTGGGAGCATCAAATGAAACTCGAATACTATAAATTGTTTCCACATTAAAAGAGTAATGTTCAGTAAAAGGATATTCAAAATTATGACAATAATTATCACTACTTTTATAACATAAGTATCATCACAATAATCATCATAAGTAGCAACTTTGTCCTCATCATACTCAAGTTAAACCTCTTCCGAAATAGTGGAATCATTACTAAATAAAGTCATGACCTCCCCAAATCCACTTTTATCATGATAATAAAATTCAACACCCTCCAAAATAGTGGGATAATATTTATCTAAAGTTGACGCTCTTCCAAACCCACTTTAATAAATATTGCAATCATAATAAATAGGAGGCATGCAATCATCATAACAAATTTGATCATTCAAAGTAAGGGAACTAAAAAGATCATCTTCATTAAGCATAGCATCCCCAAGCTTGGGACTAACATTAATTGAAGCAAATAAATTCTCAAACATGTCATTGTCATCAAACATAGCATCCCCAAGCTTGTGGCTTGGCATATCATAAGCATAATCACTCTCATCATTAATAGTATGAATAGCACCAATAGCATAAAAATTATTATCACCATAATTTACCAAGTTGGTGCCAAAAAGATTTTCAAGATTATAAGAAGTATCATTATCTTCCCAATCATAGTCATCACAACAAGCAATAGGCATAACAAAATCATCATCGAGTGTATTATCGTCCACAATTATTTATGATTCATCCTCGTGAGGCACAACAATAATAGGAGCAACATCATTTGGGAGAGATACCTTTTTACCACCACTCTTTCTTCTTTTCTTCTTCTTCACCACATCATGTGTGGGTTTAATTAATTGTTTCGAGCTTCTTATTGATCAGATTGGTTGAATAGCGAGCTCCTCCTCGTCACCTATTTCATCATGAGAGACAATAGAAGGGAAAGTGGAAATCTTTACCCTTTCATTAGTATTCCTTTTATATTCTATTGGTTTTCCTATCTTTCTATAGTTGGCAATATAGGCATTCTCATTGCAATTTACCATGCAAAACATATAGATATTTTTTAGATTAGTTTCAATGTCGTCCGTGAGAATGAATACTTCAAACCAACTATTTTTGTGTGTCAACTATTCACTCCCCAAAAATAGAGAAAGCTCATTATAAAGTTCAGGGTGATCAAGTCATTACAATATTTGGTCATGATTTGATCATGAAAAAGTTTGCATTGGAAATTAAGATGACCAACTTTATTGCAAAGTTCACAAGTAATAGGACAAAGAGAACACAATTTTGTAGAAAATTCATCTATCACTTTGAGCAAAAAATTGGTTCTATCATGTTTATGCTTCTTACAAAATCTATCATACATATAAGGCACGTCTTCACAAACTTTATGCACTCCACAAAAATTGACATGCTTATAGGAAACATTTTTATCATGACTACTGCAATCATCATTAGTATTTTGGATATTCATAGAATTCATACTAACAGCATTGCAATCATGCTCATCATTCAAAGAATTCTCATTAAGTATTTTCATAATTTCTTCCTCTACCAATTGAGCACAATTTTCCGAATCCTTACTTTCACGAAAGACATTATAAAGACGAAACAAATGAAGCAACCTAAACTCCATTTTTTTGTAGTTTTCTTTTATAAAACCAAACTAGTGAAAAACAAGAAACTAAAAGATTTAATTGCAAGATCTAAAGATATACCTTCAAGCACTCACCTCCCCGGCAACAGCGCCAGAAAAGTGCTTGATGGCTACTACGCAACTTTATTCTTGTAGACTTTGTTGGGCCTCCAAGCGCAGAGTTTTGTAGGACAGTAGCAATTTTCCCTCAAGTGGATGACCTAAGGTTTATCAATCCGTGGGAGGTGTAGGATGAAGATGGTCTCTCTCAAATAACCCTGCAATCAAATACAAGAAATCTCTTGTGTCCCCAACACACCCAATACAATGGCAAATTGTATAGGTGCACTAGTTCGGCGAAGAGATGGTGATACAAGTGCAATATGGATGGTACATATAGGTTTTTGTAATCTGAAAATATAAAAATAGCAAGGTAGCAAGTGATAAAAGTGAGCACAAATTGTATTGCAATGCTTGAAAACAAGGCCTAGGGTCCGTACTTTCGCTAGTGCAATCTCTCAACAATGCTAATATAATTGGATCACATAACCATCCCTCAACGTGCAACGAAGAATCACTCCAAAGTTCTTATCTAGCGGAGAACATAAGAAGAAATTGTTTGTAGGGTACGAAACCACCTTAAAGTTATTCTTTCCGATCGATCTATTCAAGAGTTCGTACTAAGATAATATCAAGTTATCCTTTCCGTTCGATCTATCTAAGAGTTCGTACTACAATAACACCATATGATACGCATCAACCAACTGTAATGTCACCTAGATACTCCAATGTCACCACATGTATCCATGAGTTAATTATACGATACGCATCAAACAATTTCAGATTCATAATACTCAATCCACACATAGAACCTCAAAGAGTGCCCCAAGATTTCTATTGGAGAAAGTAGGACAAGAACATGTATCAACCCCTATGCATAGATTACCCCAATGTCACTGCGGGAATCCGCAAGTTGAGTACCAAAACATATATCAAGTGAATCAATAGAACACCCCATTGTCACCATGGGTATCCGCAAGCAAGACATATATCAAGTGCTCTCAAATCCATAAAAGTATTCAAACCGATAACGAAATCTCAAAGGGAAAACTCAATTCATCACAACTAGATAGAGAGGGAAACACATCATATGATCCGACTATATTAACAAAGCCCATGATACATCAAGATCGTGACATCTCAAGAACACGAGGGAGTGAGATTGAACACATAGCTACTGGTACATCCCTCAGCCCCGAGGGTGGACTACTCCCTCCTCATCATGGCCTCCGCCGGGATGATGAAGATGGCCACCGAAGATGGATCCCCCTCTCCGGTAGGGTACTGGAACGTCTCCAGATTGGTTTTTCGTTGATACAGAGAGTTGCGGCGGCGGAGAGGAGAGTCTAGGGTTATTTGTGATGGTTTCTATATTTATAGGATTTTTCGGCGTCGGTTTCACGCCAGGATGGGCCACGAGGAGGGCACGATACACCAGGGCGGGCCGGGGGGGCCTGGCGCGCCCTGGTGGGTTGTGCCCACCTCGTGGCTCTTCTGGCCCTCCCACGAAGCGTCTAGTGCCTCTTTTTTTTCAAAACAAATCGTCAAAATGTTTCGGGCGATTCCAAGAACTTTCTTTTTCTGCACAAAAACAACACCATGGTAGTTCTGCTGAAAACAGCGTCAGTCCGGGTTAGTTCTAAATAAATCATATAAAGTGCATCAAAACCATATAAAAGTATTGTAAACATAGGTGAATATGGCATGAATACTTCATAAATTATCGATACGTTGGAGACGTATCAGGGAGATGATTGAGCGTCTGAGTCCGTGTTACCTCCTAATCAACTCATACTTCTGTGGCGAAATTTTCTGCGTCGGTGATTGCATACACTATATAGGTGTTACAATATCACATATCGGTGTACTTTATTCAGGATGTGGAGACGGTGCACGGAATATATATGTTTTATAGGCCGGTATATGCCGATAGATTTAAAAAATCGTTAACCTGGTCAAAATCGTGAACCAAATCAAAAATTAAATACCTCGATCAAATTAGAGAGCTTCGAAATTATGATGCGTAGTAAATTAAAACAATTGAATGAGATAGCTCATTGATAGAAAATATATTACTAACCCGGTCAAATCGGGTGACCCGATTCCAAACTGGAGACATCAATTGTCTACGAGCCTTCAAGATTAGGAGCATAATGCATTCTAGAAGGGTTCATCGCTCATTGCGCCGGTGTTGCTGGGATTTCATAAATTTTGTGTGTTATTCGGTTTAGCGCATGGGGAAGATGGTGCCTTTTTATAATATGACATTTTGATGGGTATTCTTGGTGGTTTGATTCTGTGGTATCTACGAATCAACTCATACCTATATGCGGAAGTTTCTTGCATTGGTGGCCCCATACAATGTTACATGTTGACATTTCTTTTTCTTGATGGTGATAGCATGCACGCAACTGATGTGTTTCTTGGGTTGCTTGTTGCCGATTAATTTGAGAAAGCATTGACCATAGTCAAAATCACGAATCAAATTTAAACTGAATACCTTAAATGAACGTGAGAACTCCTTAGGAATGTTGACACAATCAAAACCGTGGAATACAAAATTAAATATCTCAACTGAATGAGAGGGCTTCAAAATTAGAGCATAACGTATTAGTTGATAGATGTTTTAGTGTAGTAAAATCATGACCCAAAAATAACAAACAACAATGCAAACTGGGTTGTATATCATATACAAAAGAGTTGAGCAAACATATACAATAGTTCCAAAGATATTGTTCCATAACGAGTTACAACAATTCGATGGAACATATTTCTTAACACAACATTGGGGCATCTCCAATGCCGGCTCGCAAACTGAATAATGTATCCATCCTCGGATTGGTGGGGACCAGTTTGTGAAGACTGATGTGGGAGCCGACCATCCAAAGTTAGCCACAAATGTTTGGTCATATTTTGAAGTTTTGAACGCAATTTAACAAAAATAAAAATTAGTCCCAAAATGCAACGAATTGTCGTAGCAACTTCCAATTATGGAGGTGGTAAGCATGGAGTGTCAAACCCACAAGAAGCTAAAGCTAATATCAATATTCTCTTAGGTCCTATCAACCACATATACAACCCTACATACACCAAGTGTTTCCTTTATTTAGAAACAAGAAATAAAACTATGATGTGAGCATAAAAAGGATAGCTTTTCCAGATATTAGAGAATTTAAACATAAAATTAGGAGCTGCCTAAGTAAAGATACATTATAACACAAATAGCGAGCATGGAATAGTGGGGTATGGTATACGAAATTGTCCCTAGTCAATTAGTTAAGTTACTAAACTGATCACCATCGTTGCAGTTTCACATGTGGGAGAGGCCTCTGCTAACATATTATCCCTTACTTGAATTTTTGATGTACTTCTAATAGTAACTATTAGCAAGAACAGGTTCAATAAGGTAAAACTCAACTACAACATTAAGATATATTGCCCCCTTCAATCACATATGCGTTAATTTCTGCACTATGCGTCGATAGCATCTGTCACTCCGGCCGGCCTATGCACATTCCTATCAACATACTACTAGCCCTAAGATGTGATTCATGTGCGTGCCCATGCCATAAGCACCAAAAGACAGCAACAAAATAATCATGCAAATCAAACCAATCATAGTAATCAACCAATTAACCCATAGGGCAATAATAATATACTCAAACACAATAGCGATGACACCAATCATTGGATGATAATTCAGAGCATCAAAACACCATCTTCAACTAGGGGATTACAACGGATTGATGGAGAGTGGACCGTTGAAAAGAGGTGATGAAGATGTTGGTGAAGACGACGACGTTGATAAAGACGATCGTCGCGATGATGGTTCCCCTGGCGGCACTCTGGTCCCACCGGGAGAGAAGGGGAAAGAGCTTCCCCTCCGCCTTCTTCCTCCATGGCCTCCCCCACTATATGGGGAGAGGTTCTCCATCCGGTCCTTGGCCCATTTTTCTCGGATGGCCGGGAGCCCCTTCGAGGTTGGATCTCCTCTCTCTCTATCTCTCTGTTTTTCCCTACTGTTTTCTGGCCGAACATTGTTTGTTTTATAGTTGGAGATTCATCACTCCTGAAATTTTGAGGAGATTTTTCACCAGAAATTAGATTTTTTTGCGGCGAAAGAAGAGCTCCAACCGACTTAAGGGTTGCCCACATGGGCCCATGGCGTGGCCAAGGGATGGTCGCGCCCCTTATGCGTGTGGGGCCCTCGGGCATCGTTTTGCGATGATTCCTTCATCCAATCAAATATATTTCAGAAAAAATCATATTAAATCGCTGGGGTATTTTGACCTTCCTAGATATTGATTTTCTGTAAAAACAAAAATAAGCGGAAAATAGGAACTGGAACTGGACACTAGATTAATATATTAGTCCAGAAAAAATAATATAAAAGTGCACCAAAACCATTAATAAATGATGTAAATATAGCATGAATATGTAACGCCCAAGATGCGATCCTATCCTTATTTTGGCTTGAGGGCCTCGACAGGGATAGAAGCGCATCTCGTCGTTTTGCAAGAATGGATATCATTACAAGTACATGTAAAGAAGAGATGAGTATATGGAATTGGCTTACACTCGCCACAAGCTAAATCAAGATCACATCAATACAACATCATATACAATCATCATACAGAAGAGCAGGGTCCGACTACGGACGAAATCAAACGATAAAATGACATCCATCCTTGCTATCCCAGGCTGCCGGTCTGGAACCCATCCTAGATCGATGAAGAAGAAGAAGAACTCCAATCAAACATGCATCGCTCTCACGTAAAATCATCGCATTACCTGTACTTGCAACTGTTGTTGTAGTAATCTGTGAGCCACGGGGACTCAGCAATCTCATTTCCAAGGGTATCAAGACTAGCAAAGCTTAATGGGTGAGATATGGTTAAGTGGTGAGGCTGCAGCAAGCACTAGCATTTATTTGAGTGGCTAACTTACGAGTACAAGAATAAAGGGGGGATGATCGTTGAATAAACGGACATGAACTAGTAATGATCACTAAGTGATCCTGAACACCTACTTACGAACAAACATAACCCCACTGTGTTCTCTCTCGGTTCAGAATTCACGAGAAGAGACATTTCACGGTTACGCACACAGTTGGTGTATTTTATTTGAGTTTACTTTAAGTTTGCTATGACCGGGTGTTAATCAAAATTTTCCAAGTTGCCACATAACCACGGGCACGGCTCTCATGAAAGATTTAACCCTGCAGGGGTGCTCCAACTCATCCATCACAAACTAACCACACGCCGTGGGAATAACCTCGACCATGAAACTCGTGATCTCCTTGGAGATTCCGTTGGAAAATCTCAAACTTGAGATAGCCCGAAGTGTCCTCGAAATCCCGTGCACAAGACGTTCGAGAAAGGTAAAACAAATCTAGCAAGGCCGCCCGGCGTGTCGACGAACCTGATAGGAGCCACGTATCTCGTTCTCAGGACACGACCAGATGAGCGCAGCGTACGGTGGCCTGATAGACATCTCCCGAGTTGGCCCGGGTTGGCCCCGCACACGACTCTAGTTTGGACCAACACTCATGAGGAGCACTGGCCCAGGGGTTGATTAATTATCCGCGGGTTCTGGCGGGTCCCTATGCAATTTTAGTTGTTATTAGGAAAATGTAGTACCAATGTTGGGAATTGCTAGAAGAGTTTTATCCCAAAACGAAAGTCAAGGGGGTCCCCATAACAACCCCGAGCATGTTAGGAGTCCTCAATATGGAACATAACACCGGTACACAAGTAACTAGGGCGGCAAAAGTGGAACAAAACACCGAGCAAAAGGCCAAGCCTTCCACCTTTTACCAAGTATATATGTGCATTAAATTAAATAGCAATAATATTGTGATATATCAAAAAAAAGATATCCATGTTGGCACATTGAAACATTGCACCTGCAACTAGCAACGCTATAAGAAGGGCTGAGCAAGCAGTAACATAGCCAACCAATGGTTTGCTGGGATGTGGAGGGGTTAGAGGCTTTTCGTGGCAATTTGGAAGGCTTGACATACAAGTGGTAGGTAGCGAGACAAGCGATAGAAACGAGACATCTAGCATGGCAATGATAGTAATGGTATCCAGGGAAATGGTCATCTTGCTTGAGATCCCGCTTGGAAGAAGAACGAATCCATGAAGAAGATGAGCCAACGTAGTCGAACGAATCCTCACACTCCGAACGCTTTCGGAACTCTATCGAGAATAAGCAATCCGGAAACAACATTCAACAGATGGTAAACACCACAACATATGCATGACATGATGCGCAAGCAAATATGATGCATGTTCATACAATTATGCAAGGCATGGCAAGCACAACAATCAACTACTACACATTAAGTGAAGTTCAGTATGCAACGAGTTGCATATTGACGAAACTCCACGTTCGAATCATTTAGTTCACTCTTGTTTAGGTACTCATCAATATTAAATGTTGTTTAACATGGGTGGTCATGACATAAGGTGAAGATGGAATTAAACAATTTTAAATGGAGAAGGAGAACATACATATAACAAAATAATAAGTCTCCATATTACAAGAAATGTGGTTAATGTTGTTTAACTAAAAAATTATATTAAATGTTGTTCATCATGGCAAGAGGTGAAGCATACACAACTACATCATCTCGGCATTTTAAATGAGGCCGAAAGCAACACATAGCATTTCCGAGCCGACCCCATATGCATAATAAGAATTTTGTCTTGTTATGTCCTAAGCATATTTTATATTTGTTAAACAGCAAATAAAGTATGTCATGAGATTCTATATGTTTTTCTAGTCAAGTTACATATATAAAACATTTGCATCGGAGCTATGGTTATTTAGTTATGAAATAAATCATTTTCACATGGCATTAATTCCAATTTAACCAAACCGCAAGTTTAAATATTTTTAACATGTGTGAAAGCTGGATATTATTCATCTACACAAAATTCTAAGCAATTTACATATCTGACTTGTTTAATTCCGATGCACGGTTGAATTTATATGAATTTTACAAAATGCAACATTACACTAAAATATGTGCAGTATTCTGTAACAGAAACTAAGAAAAAATAGCAGAACAGAGGACGTGGGATGGGGTTAACCACTGAGTATGACCTGTGGGCCAGCATGGGGGTCAATCTAGTCACGTGGAGTGGTCAACAAGGCAGTGAGGCCATAGTGTCATACTCTCAAGTAGAAAGAAAAAAAAGGCTAGGATTAATCGAAAAACAATGGCTCCTGGGATTTGATCCCTGAACCAATAGGACAAAGGATTGTCCTGGTAGCCAACTCGGCTATTTGGAGGACTGTGTTTTAAAAAATGCATTGTCCCTACTTGAAGAATAGGCCAATCATGACCAGGGCAAACACAGAAATAGGGATGTTTGTTCTCTGTACTTGCGACAGAGGAGTGCACGAGCACCCGGGATTCTCAGCGATGCTTGCGAAGATCAGGGCGATGCGAGTGTGTGTGTGTGTACGTGTGGGACAGAACAGAAATAAGAACAAAACTAAATAAAAAAATAGGGGCGGCTAGGATTTGAACTCTAGACCCCTTGGTGGGTGATTACATCGCTCGACCAGTAGGCTGCCCTGCATGTTGCGATCAAAGGAGCACATTGTGGAACAGGACTCAAGCCTAAAACGCTCGAGCTTCAGGCATGGAAGCACGGTGATCTTGCCGGCGATGATGATGAGTGCAACGGCGGTTGTTGCAGCAGTAGAGCAACGGCGGGCATGCGGAAAAACGAGGTGAGTGCAGCTACAGGTCACACGTGCATAGGCTCGAGCACGAGCTCGTGCTTGTCTCGGGCATGGCACGGCAAGGCGACCACCGGTAGCAGTTTGGCGGGCACGGGGTGAGAAACGGGGCGAGCTGCGGGCGACGGTGGAACTGCGGCGCGACGCGGCGCATGGGTGTGTGTTTGTGTGCTTGCGCAGGTGTGCGTGTGCTGGGAGCGAGCACGGGAGCGTGTGGGCTAGCTCGAGGAGCTCCACCATGGCGGACATGGCGTCTGCTTGCTTGGGAAGACAACTATGGCGACGGAATCGAATTGGAGAGGGGCTAGGAGGAGCGGC
Organism: Elymus sibiricus; assembly: GCA_039707655.1. NCBI lineage: Eukaryota > Viridiplantae > Streptophyta > Magnoliopsida > Poales > Poaceae > Elymus > Elymus sibiricus. The sequence goes on along the minus strand of CM077669.1, from coordinate 233,016,076 downwards.
TGCTCACCGGGGGCTCGAGGGTCACGACGAGGAGGCCGGGGAGGCAACGAAGAGGGGGAGGCGAGGCGCTGATCATGGTGGCGCCCTCGGTTCCGCGACGAAGACGAAGCAGGGAAGAAGATCTTGATGGGAAGACGTCGACGATGGAATGGAGGCGGTCCAGTCCAGCCACCCATCAGAATCTGTCGAGGACGTAGACCGGGTCCAGGAGGACATCTCGAAGACGAGCTTGAGGCCATCCGGCCATGAGAACGACGACGGACGTTGAAGGTTTTTTCTCTCCTCTCGGTGCTCAGCTTTGAGGGAGAAGAAGAAGCAGCAGAGTGAAGGGAAGGGGGTGGCGGCGCAAGGAGGGGGAAGAAGTAGCTAGGTAGGGCACGGACATCGAGGGGTGGCTTATAGAACGGAAGAGAGCTGTACGGCAGCAATCCGAGCGGCGCAAGGAGGACCAAACGGCCATCCCTAGTTCATACGTGAGGAAGGGGAAGGTGGAGGTGGACTTGGGCTGGGTCAATGACGTGGCTTGAGACTGCGTCGGTATTTCCCCAAAGAGGAATGGATGATGCAGCACAGTGACGGTAAGTATTTCCCTCAGTTATGAAACCAAGGTTATCGAACCTGTAGGAGGATCACCGCCACCCAATAAGCAGCACCTACACACAAACAACAAATACTTGCAACCCGACGCGAAAGAGAGGTTGTCAATCTCTCTACGGTAAAAAGATAGATTAGGTAGTGATAGATAGGAGAGATAGATTTCTCAAGAACATAAATAAAAATAGTAAATATGCAGCAATATATATTTGGGTTTTTGGTTTTGTAGATCTGAAAACAAAGATTGCAAAAACGTAGATCGGAAAGCAATATGATGGAAAAGTAGACCCGGGGGCCGTAGGGTTCACTAGTGGCTTCTCTCATGAGTATAGCGCACGGTGGGTGAACAAATTACTGTTGGGCAATTGATAGAAAATCGAATAGTCATGACGATATCCAAGGTGATGATCATTATATAGGCATCATGTCCAAGATAGATAGACCGACTCCTGCCTGCATCTACCTCTATTACTCCACACATCGACCGCTATCCAGCATGCATCTAGTGTATTAAGTTCAAGGAAAAATGGAGTAATGCAATAAGAACGGTGACATGATGTAGACAAGATCTATTCATGTAGTAATAGACCCCATCTCTTTATCCTTAATAGCAACGATACATGCGTATCTTGCTGCCCCTTCTGTCACTGGGAAAGTACACCGCAAGATCGAACCCATCACAAAGCACCTCTTCCCATGGCAAGAAAAATCGATCTAGTCGGCCTAACTAAACCAAAGATTCGGAGAAGAAATACGAGGCTATATGTAATCATGCATATAAGAGATCAAAGAAGACTCAAATAATATTCATGGATAGAAACTGATCATGAACTCAAAATTCATCGGATCCCAACAAACACACCGCAAAAGTTTACATCAAATAGATCTCCAAGAGACCATTGTATTGAGAATCATAAGAGAGAGAGAGAGAGAAGAAGCCATCTAGCTACCGCCTACGGACCCGTAGGTCTATGGTGGACTACTCACGCATCATCGGAGAGGCACCTATGAGGAAGATGAACCCCTCCGTGATGGTGTTTAGATTGGATCTCGTGGTTCTGGAACTTGCGGCGGCTGGAATTGTGTTTCGTCGACTCCCCTAGGGTTTTTGGAATATTTGGGAATTTATAGGCATCAGAGGCGGTGCGGAAGGGGGCCGAGGAGGGAACAACCCATCAGGGCGCGTCCGGGCCCCCCTGGCGCGTCCTGGTGGGTTGTGCTCCCCACAGCCCACCTCTCCGGCAGTTGTTTGGCCCACTGGGTGTCTTCTGGTCTAGAAAAAATCTCCAAAAAGTTTCGTCGCGATCCGTTTGGTATTGATTTTCTGCGAAGTAAAAAAACAAAGCAACTCGCACTTTGGCACTATGTCAATAGGTTAGTCCCAAAAAATGATATAAAGATGTTATAAAATGATTGTAAAACATCCAAGAATGATACTATAACAGCATGGAACAAGCAAAAATTATAGATACGTTGGAGACGTATTAGTCAACAGGTAAATGGAAGTGGGCCTTTTATCTCTCTTTCTCTATTCCTTCTCCTTTTGTTCTATCTCTAAATATAAATAGAATTAGAGATAAAAGAACAGAGGCGTAGGAATGGAATTAGGCCCAAGTAGATATTTTTCTGGACATCAGAAAAATACATTGTATTTGATAGAAATGTTTCGGGATTTTTGGAAGATCAAATTGGGCCAAGTTTGAATAAAATTCAATAGTTTTTGAATTTTGAAACCCATTCAAATGGACTCGGATGGGGATGAAATTTAATGGATGACCCTACACATTAGATGTGATTTATGGGCAGATTTGCAACATTTAGTTGAGCAACTAAAATATAACTCAATCAAATAAAAAAATGAATAAGGAAACCAATAAAAGTTTAACTATAGGAATTTGAAGCGTGGGTGCCATGAGCATGACATGGAGTTGGAAGGAAAACAACATGGACAAGATAAAAGATGATCATGGGTTCAGGGTCATATGGAGGTTGAGCATGAACTTGGTGAAGGTGATCGAGGCATGAAGTGGAGTAGACGAGATGGAGAAATGAAACTAAGATGGCATCCATAAAAAAAGAACACACTAGACAAGCTATGGGTTTGAAGCCATGATGAAACAAAAATCAAAATAAAATAAAATAAAACACCCACCGAAGCATGCAAACACTAAGATAACAAAAAAAATAATGAAGGTCTTGGGGTCGAAACGGTCAACGGCGATAACGGGGAGAAACGGCAACTACACACGGATGCAAGTTTTGAAAACTAACGGCAATGGAGTACCGATGCTATGCAGATGATGCGAATGATGCGATGATGAATGCGACAACCAAACGAATCACATGATGACAACGGATTTCAAAGGGAATCTTCTGGAGCGTCGGTGGTCCTGGGCTGTTACAACTCTCCTCCACTTACAAGAGATCTCGACCCGAGATCTTAGGATGAGAAGGGGAAGAGAAAGAGAAGGGTAAAACATAGTTGCTTCCTTGACAAACGATTGATACCAACGAACCTTAAAGGATGCAAGAAATGAAGAATGGCACAAGGCACAAGCAAGAATTCAAAAGAAATTTCAGCAGCACTTCGGTAGGAAAGAGAAGCAAAACTTGATATGATGGAAGAACTTGAAAAGATAACACAACACTCCAGTTAAATGGAAAAGCAAGAAAAGAACATGATCTTGACAAACCGAGATGATGGGTCGAAGAGAGCAACATCACAATGCCTCTGGAACAAAAGAATAGAAGTTAGATCGATGGAAAGAAAGAACGGAGAAGGAAATGACAACTTCTACCACAATTGAACTTGAAAAGCATACTTACCAAGGAGGATTGAACGGAGTTGTTGAAAAATCAACAACGAAAAGAAAAGCTTGTTGTGGGCTTATGGAAAACATCTCAAAATTATGAGTTGACAACCAGCCACTAACAGAAACAAAGATTGCTTGGAAGCAACAAGATATGCAAAACTTCTTTCACCAAGGGATACATTGAGAACTTGGATCATTGATAAACACCATGATAGCAACAATCCTTAAGAAACGCTTTAGGTGAAATCTAATCCAAGATAGCTCCAAGGAAGATAAATGGGTTTAAATATATCATTCTTGACAAATTCTCATCGAGACTCCTCATGAATCAAGAATGCTATAATACCATCTCAAGAGATAAGGAGAAAGAATTGCACTTTGAAATGTAAGATAAAGAATACTTGAGGTACTACCATAAGAATCTTGAAGAATACTTCAAGAAAGAATTACATCCTTAACGAACCACCATGAAGAGCCTCCTTATACAAAAGAATGATTAAAAGAAATGAAGGTTGAAAAGAATAAGATTATGACCTTGCAAAGATTTAGATGGAACTTCGCGACGAGATACTTGAGAAAACTAGGAACTACGGAAAAGAAACGATGAGCACTTGGGATAAATAATTTGATATCATGAAAACTCCGGAAGAAGGATTGAAATCACTTTACGAAATAAGAATAAGAATTACGTTATGCTTATCCTTCATCAAGTTAAATTGATGACAAGCAACGGATTTGGCATACTACTTATTCTTCTTGAAAGATTGAAGAGATAACAAGCTTGAAGAAGTCTTGAACGAAACACCGGTCAGAATTGAAATGGATGAGGATACAACGTATGAATGGAAATACATGAGAAAGAAGTGATCATGATCCAGCTAATAGAAACCCTGAATGAAGCACCGGAATAATTGAGATACGAACGAAGAGACACAATTGAGAAGAATTTGAGAATGAATCTGAAAGCTGAGAACGAAGAAATCTTCTGAAATGATGGCCTTCGGAGGATCGAGAAATGAAAACAACTCTGAAATGCTCCGGATAGATAAGGAAGAAATTACTCATGATTGAAAAGAATTTGAGAGGATAGCAATAAGCTGAAACCAAGAACCTTCAAGAGAATGGACAAAGATTTAAAAGAAACACTCCTTCGGTCTTCAATGCCGAGAATGATGACGAGAAACAACATCATGAATTACTGAGATCTCCGGAACAATGAATAAAGAAAGGTTGAGCCAACGATGAAATAATTTGAAGCGATCTTGGAAAAAGGAATATGACTGATGGAATTCATTCTTACGTCATATTGAAAAGAACTTGAGATCTCCTGAGAAAGATTAGCAGAGCCAGGTAAGATCCTGGGAAAAACCTGTGGGTTATGGGCCCACTCAAAGAAAAAACCATTGAAATGATTGCTTAGGAAGAGAGATTGCACCGGTACAAATTGAAAACTTGATGAGGTGAGAACCTCGAACTAACTTGAAAGGATTTGAACGATAACACGAATCTTCTGAGATATCTTCAGCACTTCGGATAGAATAGAGAGATGAATAAGCAAGAGAGGCTTGGATAAGAATTCCAACATGGGAACTCATTTAGAGATTGAAAAGGGTATGATGAGCATCGAAAGCTTGAATTGAATCCACCGGGAAAGAAAAACAATAATGAAGAATGATGAACTTAGAACTTGAGGATCTTCATAATGAATCACCGGATACAATATGGAAGAAAAGAAAGCGGAAGCATCACATGAATAGAAATGCACTGAATGACAATTAATCATTGAAGAAAAAAGGGCGGGAGGGTGGGGAAAAACAAAGAAAACTTGGGACGGATGAAACAAACTCCGGAAATAAATAAGAGGATTGATCTTGCAAAGATTGACGAGGATTGAATATCTTGAAGAGAAGCACGCCGGTTGAAAAGAATTTCATGACAACTCCGGTCGATCAAAAGGGTTAGCATTCCCATAACACATGAGAACACCGCTTAGGACAGATATGAAATCATCACTTGACATTGAAGCAACTCGAATTACCATACTCCAACAAAACAAAGGATAAGGCTTGCAAATTAAGCCGGAAACAAATACATAACCCATTTGCATTTGTTGGAAGGATAATCCTAGGTAACTACTTGAATTCCCACCTAAGAACTTCCGAAATCTTTGGTTATGCAATCGGGTCCACGGATACAAGGAGTAAAATCCATCACTCAACTCCTAGCAGTAATACTACTCTACAATGTATCACATCCGGCAACACACAACCAGAGGCCTCGGAAATTCATCTACCTCAGACCCTCGTAATCACAACGATACTAAACATGGCAGTACATGTGATCCCGCTCCCCAGTACTGGGTGCCGCCACACTCTTCGCACCACGAATAGTATTGAAGCAATTTCGAACATCCGCGTCCTGAAGTACTAAGGAAACTGAACGATAACGATGTGTCAAGAATCCCCTGGTGCTCTACTCCCCGGGTCCAATCCATACGTACGGGAGGTACCAAGAACAGAATTCCGGTCACATCGGCATCATAGAGGTTCCAAAATACCAGCGTGATCCTAAAAAAAATTTGAGTGAGAAGAGGGTAGAATTAAAATTCCTACGTCAGGATTCCTCACCAGAGCATAGAAGAGGAGTAAAAGAATCCTACTCTCCGATATATAACTAGACTCAAAACAATTTTTTTACTAGACTCGACTCGGCCAAGTTCGATCAATCAACGGGGCTCCTAGGTCGGTATAGGCTCTGATACCAACTTGTAATGCCCAAGATGCGATCCTATCCTTATTTTGGCTCGAGGGCCTCGACAGGGATAGAAGCGCATCTCGTCGTTTCGCAAGAATGGATATCATTACAAGTACATGTAAAGAAGAGATGAGTATATGGAATTGGCTTACACTCGCCACAAGCTAAATCAAGATCACATCAATACAATATCATATACAATCATCATACAGAAGAGCAGGGTCCGACAACGGACGAAATCAAACAATAAAATGACATCCATCCTTGCTATCCCAGGCTGTCGGCCTGGAACCCATCCTAGATCGATGAAGAAGAAGAAGAACTCCAATCAAACAAGCATCGTTCTCACATCAAATCATCGCATTACCTGTACCTACAACTGTTGTTGTAGTAATATGTGAGCCACGGGGACTCAGCAATCTCATTTCCAAGGGTATCAAGACTAGCAAAGCTTAATGGGTGAGATATGGTTAAGTGGTGAGGCTGCAGCAAGCACTAGCATTTATTTGAGTGGCTAACTTACGAGTACAAGAATAAGGGGGATGATCGTCGAATAAACGGACATGAACTAGTAATGATCAGTAAGTGATCCTGAACACCTACTTATGAACAAACCTAACCCCACCGTGTTCTCTCTCGGTTCAGAATTCACGAGAAGAGACAGTCACGGTTACGCACACAGTTGGTGTATTTTATTTGAGTTTACTTTAAGTTTGCTATGACCGGGTGTTAAACAAAATTTTCCAAGTTGCCACATAACCGCGGGCACGGCTCTCGTGAAAGATTTAACCCTGCAGGGGTGCTCCAACTCATCCATCACAAACTAACCACACGCCGCGGGAATAACCTCGACCGCGAAACCCGTGATCTCCTTGGAGATTCCGTTGGAAAATCTTAACCTCGAGATAGCCCGAAGTGTCCTCGAAATCCCGTGCACAAGACGTTCGAGAAAGGTAAAACAAATCCAGCAAGGCCGCCCGGCGTGTCGATGAACCCGATAGGAGCCGCGTATCTCGTTCTCAGGACACGACCAGATGAGCTCAGCGTACGGTGGCCTGATAGACATCTCCCGAGTTGCCCGGGGTTAGCCACGCACACGACTCTAGTTTGGACCAACACTCATGAGGAGCACTGGCCCGGGGGTTGATTAATTATCCGCGAGTGTCGGCGGGTCCCTATGCAATTTTAGTTGTTATTAGGAAAATGTAGTACCAATGTTGGGCCTTCCCATAAGAGTTTTATCCCAAAACGAAAGTCAAGGGGGTCCCCATAACAACCCCGAGCATGTTAGGAGCGCTCAATATGGAACATAACACCGGTACACAAGTAACTAGGGCGGCAAAAGTGGAACAAAACACCGAGCAAAAGGCAAAGCCTTCCACCTTTTACCAAGAATATATGTGCATTAAATTAAATAGCAATAATATTGTGATATATCAAAAAAAGATATCCATGTTGGCACATGGAAACATTGCACCTGCAACTAGCAACGATATAAGAAGGGATGAGCAAGCAGTAACATAGCCAAACAATGGTTTGCTGGGATGTGGAGGGGTTAGAGGCTTTTCGTGGCAATTTGGGAGGCTTGACATACAAGTGGTAGGTAGCGAGACAAGCGATAGAAACGAGACATCTAGCAAGGCAATGATAGTAATGGTATCCAGGGAAATGGTCATCTTGCCTGAGATCCCGCTTGGAAGAAGAACGAATCCATGAAGAAGATGAGCCAACGTAGTCGAACGAATCCTCACACTCCGAACGCTTTCGGAACTCTATCGAGAAGAAGCAATCCGGAAACAACAATCAACACATGATAAACACCACAACATATGCATGACATGATGCGCAAACAAATATGATGCATGTTCATACAATTATGCAAGGCATGGCAAGCACAACAATCAACTACTACACATTAAGTGAAGTTCAGTATGCAACGAGTTGCATGTTGACGAAACTCGACGTTCGAATCATTTAGTTCACTCTTGTTTAGGTACTCATCAATATTAAATGTTGTTTAATATGGGTGGTCATGACATAAGGTGAAGATGGAATTAAGCAATTTTAAATGGAGAAGGAGAACATACATATAACAAAATAATAAGTCTCCATATTACAAGAAAGGTGGTTAATGTTGTTTAACTAAACAATTATTTTAAATGTTGTTCATCATGGCAAGAGGTGAAGCATACACAACTACATCGTCTCGGCATTTTAAATGAGGCCGAAAGCAACACATAGCATTTCCGAACCGACCCCATATCCATAATAAGAATTTGGTCCTATTATGTCCTAAGCTTATTTTATATTTGTTAAACAGAAAAATAAAGTATGTCATGAGATTCTACATGTTTTTTTAGTCAAGTTACATGTATAAAAAAATTGCATAAGAGCTACGGTTATTTAGTTATGAAATAAATCATTTTCACATGGCATTAATTCAAATTTAACCAAACCGCAAGTTTAAATATTTTTAACATGTGTGAAAGCTGTATATTATTCATCTACACAAAATTCTAAGCAATTTACATATCTGACTTGTTTAATTCCTATGCTCGGTTGAATTTATATGAATTTCACAAAATGCAACATTACACTAAAATATGTGCAGTTTTCTGTAACAGAAACTGAGAAAAAACAGCAGAACAGAGGACGTGGGATGGGTTAACCACTCAGTATGACCTGTGGGCTAGCATGGGGGTCAATCTAGTCACGTGCAGTGGTCAACAAGGCAGTGGGGCCATATTGTCATACTCACAAGTAGAAAGAAAAAAAAAAGAGGCTAGGATTAATCGAAAAACAATGGCTCCTGGGATTTGATCCCTGAACCACTAGGACAAAGGATTGTCCTGGTAGCCAACTCGGCTATTTGGAGGATTGTGTTTAAAAAAATGCATTGTCCCTACTTGAAGAATAGGCCAATCGTGACCAGGGCAAACACAGAAATAGGGATGTTTGTTGTCTGTACTTGCGACAGAGGAGTGCACGAGCACCCGGGATTCTCAGCGATGCTTGCGAAGATCAGGGCGATGCGAGTGAGTGTGTGTACGTGTGGGACAGAACATAAATAAAAACAAAAGTAAATAAAAAAATAGGGCCTGCTAGGATTTGAACTCCAGACCCCTTGGTGGGTGAGCACAGCGCTGGACCAGCAGGCTGCCCTGCATGTTGCGATCAAAGGAGCACGTTGTGGAACAAGACTCAAGCCTAAAACGCTCGAGCTTCAGGCATGGAAGCACGGTGATCTTGCCGGCGATGATGATGAGTGCAACGGCGGCTGTTGCAGCAGTAGAGCAACGGCGGGCGTGCGGAAAAACGAGGTGAGTTCAGCTACAGGTCACGCGTGCATAGGCTCGAGCACGAGCTTGTGCTTGTCTCGGGCATGGCACGACAAGGCGAGCGCCGGCAGCAGTTTGGCGGGCACGGGGTGAGAAACGGGGCAAGCTGCGGGCAACGGTGGAGCTGCGGCGCGTGGGTGTGTGTTTGTGTGCTTGCGCAGGTGTGCGTGTGCTGGGAACGGGCACGGGAGCGTGTGGGCTAGCTCGAGGAGCTCTACCATGGCGAACATGGCGTCTGCTTGCTTGGGAAGACAACTATGGCGACGGAATCGAACCGGAGAGGGGCTAGGAGGAGCGGCTGCTCACCGGGGGCTCGAGGGGCACGACTAGGAGGCCGGGGAGGCGACGAAGAGGGAGAGGCGAGGCGCTGATCATGGTGGCGCCCTTGGTTCTACGACGAAGACGAAGCAGGGAAGAAGATCTTGACGGGAAGACATCGATGATGGCATGGAGGCGGTCCAGTCCAGCCACCCATCAGAATCGGTCGAGGACGTAGACCGGGTCCAGGAGGACATGTCGAAGACGAGCTTGAGGCCATCCGGCCATGAGAACGACGACGGACGTCGAAGGTTTATTTCTCTCCTCTCGGTGCTCTGCTTTGAGGGAGAAGAAGAAGCAGCAGAGTGAAGGGAAGGGGGTGGCGGCGCAAGGAGGGGGAAGAAGGAGCTAGGGTAGGCCACGGACGTCGAGGGGTGGCTTATAGAACGGAAGGGAGTTGTACAGCAGCAATCCGAGCGGCGCAAGGAGGATCAAACGGCCATCCCCTGGTTCATACGTGAGGAAGGGGAAGGTGGAGGTGGACTTGGGCTGGGTCAACAGGTAAGTGGAAGTGGGCCTTTTATCTCTCTTTCTCTATTCCTTCTCCTTTTGTTCTATTTCTAAATATAAATAGAATTAGAGATAAAAGAATAGAGGCGTAGGAATGGAATTAGGCCCAAGTAGATATTTTTCTGGACATCAGAAAAATACATTGTATTTGATAGAAATGTTTCGGGATTTTTGGAAGATCAAATTTGGCCAAGTTTGAATAAAATACAATAGTTTTTGAATTTTGAAACTCATTCAAATGGACTAGGATGGGGATGAAATTTAATGGATGACCCTACACATTAGATGTGATTTATTGGCAGATTTGGAACATTTAGTTGAGCAACTAAAATATAACTCAATCAAATAAAAAAATGAATAAGGAAACCAATAAAAGTTTCCCTATAGGAATTTGAAGCGTGGGTGCCATGAGCATGACATGGAGTTGGAAGGAAAATAACATGGACAAGATAAAAGATGATTATGGGTTCAGGGTCATATGGAGGTTGAGCATGAACTTTGTGAAGGTGATCGAGGCATGAAGTGGAGTAGACGAGATGGAGAAATGAAACTAAGATGGCATGCATAAAAAAAGAACACACAAGACTGAAACAAAAATCAAAATAAAATAAAATAAAACACCCACCCAAGCATGCAAGCACTAAGATAACAAAATAATAATAATGAAGGTCTTGGTCTCGAAACGGTCAACGGCGATAACAGGAAGAAACAGCGACTACGGACGGATGCAAGTTTTGAAAACTAACGGCAACGGAGTACCGATGCTATGCAGATGATGCGAATGATGCGATGATGAATGCGACAACCAAACGAATCACACGATGACAACGTATTTAAAAGGGAATCTTCTGGAGCATCGGTCCCGGCTGTTACAGAATACTTCAAAAAAATTAGATACATTGGAGACGTTTCAGCATCCTCAAGCTTAATTTCTACTTGTCCTCGAGCATGTCGATGATAAAAAGAATATGTTTTGAAGTGTGATCACTAGAATAGAACATGTCTTTGATCACATAGGCAATGATAATTAACATGTAGCATCATTCCATTAGGTTTAACATACCTTAAGATGGTAAGAAAGTATCTCGTGATTCTTTCAATATTATATTACAAACATAAAGCAACCAATGAAGTATAGATGATGAGTAGTTGCCCCAGTTTGAAGATAACCATCATACTTATATAATGCTCAACAAATTTCTATTAGAAGAATGCATATAAAGCTAAGAGTTGTCCACATGCTCAATATGTGGTGCCGCAAGAAAGAAAGATGGAATTGACTCAACAATAAAAGTAAACAGATAATCCTTTCACAGAGGGAAGCAAATATTAACATGCACCAGAGCTCATTGGTTTAAAAAATAGATGAATTTATGTCCAGAGGTGTACTTTTCCTATCAACGGTTTAACGACAAAGATTTTCAATATCTTTCAAGCTAAACATCTTAATGGTGGTTCCCATGCTTTTACACTCCCCCTCAACCATACTAACACAAACAATGGCTAGATGAATCCCTGGATGCCTGGAAACTTTTAACCTTTTAGGGGAGTGCCCTTTTTCAAAAAAAATGGGATTGGGCATCCCTATTACCAGTCTCTCTCATAAATCTGACAAACCCAAGAAACACTCGTCGTGAGTAAACACATTTATCATTTAAAATAATCATTAACCTCGCCGCTCCATGAGTTGTAAGGGCATACAAAATGAAAGTTTATTTGAAGGTTTAGAGGTGGCACACGCAAATTACTTGGAATGATAGTGAATTACCATATGTAGGCAGGTATGGTGGACACTTTATGGCATATACTTGTTTCAAGGATTGGATGCACAAGCCGTAATTCCACTTAGTACAAGGAAAGGCTAGCAAAAGATTGGGGGCGACCACTTTACCAAGCACAAAAACCACAATCATGTATTCTCTAAATGGTTGTTTGGATACCAAGAATTAGATGTGAGATTATAGAAAGCTAGTTTTTTAGGGTTTTTAGGAAAACCAATTTTAGTTAGTTTTTCGTTAAAGTAAATTAATGGAAAGCGGCTTCGTCAAAATCCCCTCCACTCCGAGTTGCAGCGTTGCCTGTGCTCGTGCATGTAGAGGACGAAACAACGCTCTTGATGTGTCTTTGTGCGAGATGACATGCATGCCCGGGCCCCAAGCAGTGAAGTCGCCCAACCATGCCGACTTCTGGCGTCGCCTCACTCATGCCCGCAAAGGATGTCACGGTACATGGGCCTTCATGCCACACGTGACGACCACATCTAGAGTGGCAAGCTCGCCTAAACACTCGGACTTCTGGCACTGTCTCAATTGTGCCTGCGATGGACTTGTTGCTTGTAATGTGTCGCCATGCCACACAACGACGACCAACTCTTGTCCCTGAGCGTGAGTTCGTCGACGACTTCAAACGTCGCGTCGCTCGTGCATAGACGTCCCAGTGCTCGTGATGTGACGTCGTGCCACATGACAATGGCTATGTTCAGACCATGTCTCATGTTCAATGACTTTGTCGTCTCCGTTCTTAGAAAATTGGTTTATACAAAACGTCAGTTAGTCGCGGTTTTGGATAACTCAGTTTTGCATATCTATGATTCCGTTAGACAATCCAGACATGATTTTAGATTGTTACACCACAAATCAAGTTTATCTAAAACTAACTATCTATAAACTTGGTATCCAAACAACCCCTAATAGTAACATTATTGATAAAATATAATCATGATGATCCTAGAAACCTGAAAACCACCAACGCCGAACTGGAATTTATCAAACATGTGTAAATATGTGCCAAGTCAATCATCCGTCCTTCAGTGGGAGATACTTACCACCACAACATGATAAGTTCAACTTGTTGGGTTCTACCGTAGGAGCATCCCATGCAAATTAAAAATTTCCTACGCGTAGAACATCCAAGAACATGCTACAGAGATGGATCACAGATCGACTAGACGCACAGTGCCATGCAGCGGAAGTAGAGTTGGGGCAGCGCGTCTGCGAGGTCCGTCTCATCCTCGTCCGATCTCCCTCGAACAGCCAGTCCGATCTCCCTCGAATTACCGGTCGCCGGATCCCATGTACAGGTTCGCCGGAGCGGCGCAAGTGCACCGCCTCTAATGGTATCCACACGTGCAGGAGGAACACCGTGCGGCGGACTGCTAGGTCTGATTACACAGTTCGGCGGCGGGTGGAGGTGGCTAGTTGCAACACATGCAAAGCCTTAATGACGGCGTCGAAGCGATCAACTGGATAAGTGTGCCGCACCTCCACTATATATAGGCATCCGTCGCAGGCTCAACTCTTGGGCCTCGCACGGATCCTAAAGCCCATGTGTTCCTTCCCTTAAGCGCGCGACCCCTTAGGTTCTCGTTCACTTGGTCGCGAGTCAGATCACATCCGGCTCGACTAGTCGGTAGCGGTCTCTAGCAAAGCATGCCTATTCCAAGTGTCCGATGAAGCTGGTTAGGCAAACCTGTACTTCATACTTCTGTTCCCTTTGCCACACGATATATGTTGTCGGGCTCAAGGCAAGTCTATCATCCTTGTGTTAGCCCGACCTATTTCTCGTTCCAGTGATGCCGACCACAAATCAGATTATCTCATAATCCTTGTCGCATGGCCATGCTTATCTTGGTCGGATCACACGAGGGGCCCAGAGTATATCTCTCCTGATTGGAGGGGCAAATCCCATCTCACTCGACCATGTCTCGCAGCATGGGTCTAGACAAGCCCGAAACCTACCTTTATAACTACCTAGTTACGGAGTAGCGTTTGGTCAGCCCAAAGCAGGTCTATCACCATCCCGAGTACATGTGCCAGCTCAGGTCTTAGGACATAGAACATATGTTGTACTAGAGACTCATAGATGACATATCGCTGAGTCTCATAGTTGGGTCTGTCCAACTCAGACCTTATCTCAACTCGGATCCGACTACGTCGAATCCGACCAGATCTTTCTGAGTCCATATTATCCGACTAGCATCCAATGCTACATGGTCAGTGAGACCGGACCATCCACCGTGTCATATGCTAGTCTAACTCGCTGCGCGTCCACACAGCCCTTTCGACTAGGGACCATTTAGGACTGTCATCATACAATGCATAATCTCACAAACAAGTCGCGTACTTGTTAATACACATCATTGATAATGTCCAAGACTATCTTTATTCATAAACACATAGGAAATATCATCATACATGATTGCCTCTAGGGCATATCTCAAACACAACTTAATAAAACTAATGCTCTGCCATTATAATATAACTCCCATACGTGATTAAGGATATGCAATATCATAGTCTCACTTTTGTTTTAATGGATTAAGCGGAGGATGCACGTTTACTTCTTAATATACATATAGTAAATGAAGCTCGTGGCATTCAATTCATTCGTAAATTTTACTCTAAAGATATAAGTGAAGCATAGGAGTAAATGCTTATACTTATTTAACGGGGGGTTCTCCAAGATAGTGGGATAAATTCCAATGACTAAATTTTGACCTCTTCCAACCCACTTTTAATGTAATCCATATGAATTGTGTCACCCTTCGAAAAAGCGGGATCAATAATATCTATTGTTGACCTCTTAAAACCCATTTTCAATGATAATTTCATCTAAAAGATATAAGTGAAGTTCATAAAGCATTCAACAAATAATATAAATATAGAGAGACCAACAACAAATCTCAAAAGATATAAGTGAAGCACATAATGCATTCTATAAAGCCATACAGAAGAGATATAAGTAAAGTGTGTGGATCATTATATAAATAAACCAACACCATAAAAAATCATCCCCAACCAACATGATGTATATTTATTCAAGATTCTCCAAAACTTTGCACATATCATGTGAACGACCGAGACATGCCAATAATTGTTGAAGAAGAAAGATTGGATGATGTCGGTGTCAAAACCGGCGGATCTCGGGTAGGGGGTCCCGAACTATGGATCTAGGATCGATGGTAACAGGGGACGAGGAAGACGGTGTTTACCCAGGTTCGGGCCCTCGTGAGGAGGTAAAACCCTACGTCCTGCTTGATTGTATTGATGAGTATGAAGGTTACAAAGTTGATCTACCACGAGATCGGATGAGCTAAACCCTCTATGAGTTGACTTGTTTTTCTACCAACTAAGCCCCCTGGTTTATATAGACACCAGGGGTACCTAGGGTTACACATGGTCGGTTTCCATCTAGGCATAGATACGCCTATTCTTACTTGGAGGACACACCAAGTCTTCCCCCTTAAGCCTGGGGTCATTCTGCAGTCCGGCCTTCCCGAAGATGCCACAAGGCGGCCCACCGGGCTGATCCATAGGAGGTAAGTCAACAGCCCGAGGACCCCTTAATCCAGGACTCCCTTAGTAGCCCCCGAACTAGCCTCCAACGCCGATCTTCAGGACATCCAGCTGCTCCCCGCGTCCAGAGTGTTCGGCTTGCGGGGCGAGTTCCTTTCTTCACTTCATGCTTCTGTCACCCTTAGCTCGGCCACCGATAACACCCAGCTTTCCGAACATACCTTGCTTAGCCTTGAAGGCCAAACGCCTGAGTGTGAATAGTGCCCTTCCTGACAACTTTCCTGACGAAAGGCTCATACAGGTCGCGGACACCTAGCCAGTTACAAAAACTCGACTCGCGGTTCGAGGCCGCCTCTTCACTGGCACGTCCAATCGACATGAAGATCGTGTTCCATTTTTTACGGATATGATCAATGATTTGGGTTATCCCACGCGCACATAACGGAATGGTCGCTTCGGGAACTGGTGCACCTCGCGGCGCAGTAAGGGAACGCTTGGTATTACGGCCTTCCATAAAAGGGAGGAAAACATCTTCATAGCCTTGCCACGCTCCTCAGATTTGCTCTCTCAGGCCTTCCTTGCTCCGAGCGCACAGATCTAACCTTCTTCCAGCCCCTCCCAAGACACCCATCCCTCTTCCCCGAGCATGGCAATGGCTGGTTCAAGCTCACAAGGCAAGTGGGCGGCGTCGTGTGTTACCGAGGATGACATCCAGGAACTGAAGCGCACCGGTTACCTCCCGGTCGACGTCGCCAAACACGCCCCCGAAGAGGGTCAAGTAGTCCCTACGCTAAATCCCGGGGAGCGGGTGGTGTCCATTCCCCATTTCATCCCGGGACTGAGCTTCCCGCTGCACCCCTTTGTAAGGGGCCTGATGTTCTTTTACGGGTTGGACTTCCACGACCTTCCCCCAAATTCCATCATGCACGTATCGGCCTTCATCATCGTTTGTGAAGCCTTTTTGTGGGTCCAGCCGCACTTCGGCTTATGGCTGAAAGCCTTCAACATCAAGCCGAAGACCGTAAGCAGCCAACACGCGGACTGTGGGGGGCGGTGATCAGCAAGCTCCCGCGGGTCTAGTGGCCGGAGGGCACCTTCATCGACACCATCAAAACCTGGCAAAATGAGTGGTTCTACATCACTGAACCACGTGCCGCAGATTGGGCGGCCCCTCTCGAATTCAGATCCGGGCCTCCCACAAGGCTGACCTCATCGATCAGGAAAGGGCTGCACTGGGGGTCGGCAACGGAAGTGAAAGCGCTGCAGGATCGCATCGGGCAGATGCTGGAAGCGAACGTTGGACTGACCAACGTGATCCAAGTCATGCTTCATCGCCGCCTCCTCCCCTGCCAGCTCTGGGCTACACTGATGTGGGCCTATAAGTCCGACGACCCTCCCACCGTGTGCAAGCTTTATCTCACTACTCGGGAGAAGTTGTGGAAGGCCCTGTTCAAGCCTCAGGAGGAATGGCCGGCCAAGGAGGAAGACACCGGCCTGGACGCCGAACACCCTCCGCTCAAGGTAAAGTTCCAATTTTTATCTCCAGGTTCAATCTTTTAGCAAGGATTTTAACCTCTCCTTCCTTGATTTTCACAGGGCTGGCTAGCCAAGGCCATGCGGATCAACGGCCTGCCCCGCTGCCCGAAGCCCCTAGGTCGGCCCTCTTGACGGCGATGCTGGTCGAGGCGCCGTATTCGGCGCCAGAGAAGAAGGATAAGAAGAAGAAAGGCGAGAAGAAGGAGACCCGCGATGGTCTTCGCCCAAGAGATCCTCCGGACGCTAGGTCCGGGGAGACCCAAGCCTCCTCCGCTCACGAGGAGGAGCACACAGAGGAAGGGGGAATTGATTCCCCCCAGCCAAGGAAAAGGGCGGCATCTGTGGATGCCGAGGAGGACCCAGCTCCCCCTTCTCCGAAGAGGCCCTGTAGGGCCAAGGTGACCCTGCCCGACGTCAGCCCGGATTCCCATGAGGAATCCGAGGCGTTCGAGAGGATCTCTCAGAGGATCCCTAGTGCCAAGCCCGCGGCCCATAGGTACCGAGTCCGAACACTTTGCTTATACAAAGTTTTTGTTACTGACCAGACAAATGTCTTTCATATTGCAGCCCGGCCCGCGATCTCCCGACCGAACAGGTCTCAGAGGGAGATCCCCCGCCAGCCGAGCTGGTGGAGAGCGGAACTGCGTCCCGCACTTCTCCTCCCCAGGCCGCCGAAGAGGCCATGGAGGTGGTATCCCGGCGGACCCCTCCTCGGCCGAATACTGAGGGTGAGGAGGTCATGACTGAGGCCCGTACCTCGGTAACCAAAGACCAGGAGGTCGAGACCCTCCTGGTGAACAAAGAGGGAGGCCGCGAGTCATCGGAGCTCCCTCCGTAGACGGCTCCGGAGACCACCAGGCCTCCGATACCAACGGCTCTACCTTCTCAAGAAGGGGGAGCCGCGGTGCCGCCACCGGTGCCGCCCATGACGAGGCAGGCCACACCTGGGTGGCCAGCTATGATGGAAGAGGCCTTGCGTAGCTCCTCCATCGCCGAAGACCATCGCATCCTTATGGGTGCGGTTCTGCAAGGCATTCAGTCCGTTGATAGCGGACTGAAGGAGGCCTTCCGCGGTCTTTTGACGGGCTTCAAGGTAAGCCATGTAATGTTCCTTTCTCTAAACGAAATTTATTTGTGAGGTTTATATATTCCGTATAGGTATAGTAGCCCCCCAAGCCATGGGTGAGTTTAAGAAACTTACCCAGGGATCAGAGGACCTCAGGTTTCGAGAAAAAACAATCTGAGTTCCTGGGAATTTGATTGTTTTCGGAGATGATCTAGCAAAAAAGGGTCTAGGACCAACAGCTCGGAGGTGTGTCTCACATAAGTTTGCTTTGCAGGCCTCGTCATCGATGGCGGCTGTTCATGATGTGGAACTGGCCGAGCTAAACCGAAAGCTCAAGAGCTCTGACGAGGAGCTTGACCGTCTGAACAAGGGGTTTGATGAAATGCAAAGTAAGTTGGAATTTTATCGCGGGGACCTTGTGTTACCTCCATTGATTGAGGTTCTTGAGTTAACATTTCCTGAAATTTGGCTTTCCATTGTATTTGCAGCCGTGACTTCCGAGGTCGAGAACCTCAAGGCTGAGCTGGAGAAGGCCAAGCAAGAGGCCGCCGATCATAGGATGGTGGCCGAGCAAGCGGCTGCCAAACTGAGCTCCCTGAAGGCTGCCAGTGACAAGCATGAAGCTCGGGTGGTCGAGGTGTAGCAAGAGCTCCAAGATGCAAGCGCAAAGTGAGAGGCTCTTGAGCAGAAGACCAAGGACCAGGCGGCCGAGCTATCGACGTTGTCTTTCGATCTTAAATCGGATCGTGTAGATAGGCGGTCTTTTGAGGAAGAACTCCGCCAAGTCAGGATGATCGCGGATGGTAAGCCGTACTTACTGCAATGTGCCTTTGGTGGTAACAGGTTTGCTCGTCTTACACGGCTGTGGCATTCCTCAGGCGCCTTTACGGATCTTCCGAGGAGTGCGGCAGATGCGGCCAAGCACTATGCGGCTCAGGACTAGGATGCGGAACAGAGGTTGTTCTGGGCGCAATTTCAGACCCCCGAACCCCGTCCCCTTCTGAGTTATCAGATGAAGCAACTAATGGAGCTGCATCGGATGGCGGAGTCGGCCTTAAAGGACCTCTGCATTCGGTTGTGGCCTTCAGAGCCACTGCCGAGCAGTTATTTCGGCCTGGTGCAGAAGCTTTGCGATGCCTCCTCCCGCATTGAGGTCCTAAAGCGCTCTATATGTATTGAGGGTGGGTGGATGGCCTTTGCGAGGACTATGATGCACTGGCCAGGGATGAAGCTGCTCGAGATGGCTACAGCGCCCCCGCCGCCTGGGAAGGAGCATAGGCGCCCCGAACTATACTTCGCCGCTGCGACGGAGGGTGCTCGGTCGGTAGAGACCCAGTGCCCTAAGGATGTAATTTTCGAATGAACATATTATTGTATGTCCGATGAATACTTCCTTTTATAAAGCGTGCGCGTGGTTTATCATGCTTTTGGTGTTTGAATTATTTTGACTCCTATGTGGCCGTTTTGGAACTGAAAGTTGCCAATCGTCGGCTTTAACCCCTATGTAATTATTACAAGAGGTGTTCTGTCCTCCGCAGTTTTACCCTTAGCCGAATTATCGGAATCCAGAGGCGATGGTGCGAGAGGGGGAAACAAGGCAATCGGACTATGTGGCTTTACTGCTTTCACTTAGCCGAAGGAGCTTGACTGCGGGGGCTGGTTACTAGCCCCCAGTGTTATGTGATATTCGGGTGTACCGGGGTAAAAAACCATTACCACATGGTTTGCGAAGATGCAAACCCCTCGTATGACACGGAATAACCTCTATCGATTTTTAGATTGACACTTGTGCTCGGATTGCAGACCGGTTCTCGCTTATTATGACGGTCGATTTTCGTCTTTCTCCACCGAGGTACTTGACCAGGCGAGCTGGAAATACAATTGCAGTGGTTCTGCCTTTATCCTTTTAGCCGAACGAGCGGAACATAAGAGGGTAATCACAGGAGCCGGGCAACCCAACCTTTGACCTAAGACATAATTCGGAACCGATGCATATAACGCAGAAATCTGAGACGCCGGACATATAAAGGATAATGCCAGGACGATGCTTGGGATGAGATTTATAGCTAAGCCCCCCAGTCTATTAGCCAATTGCATCAAACATGTACCGAACAGTTTTGTTTCCGGGGGCGGGGAGTTAGAAAACACTTTATAAAATGCCTTAACCAGACCGTAAGAGATGATCTTTATATATGATGAATTTTTACAATTCATACTGCGGACACAACTGTTATAGGTATTTTGTTTTTAGAAACAAATGTATACAAAGGGGAGGTTCGCTCCGGGTTCTTGATAGGCGGCTTGATGTCCTTGGTGTATCCCGGTGCGCCTCCGCTCCTTTGCTCTTGAAGAGTAGCGTGCTCCTTTAAAGGTGGTTATAATCGGCCAACTGACCTTTGAGAGAGGTACATGTTTAATCGCCGAGATATGCATGAGCTTGACGCATGTTGTGTTGAGAATAGTTCGGTCGAACCGACCACTTGGTTTTGATAGGGTGTCCCCCCCCCCCCCCCCCCCCGCAGCTGCCCAT
Organism: Elymus sibiricus; assembly: GCA_039707655.1. NCBI lineage: Eukaryota > Viridiplantae > Streptophyta > Magnoliopsida > Poales > Poaceae > Elymus > Elymus sibiricus. The sequence continues at coordinate 232,995,323 of CM077669.1, read as the reverse complement.
GGTATTTTAAGCGCGAAACTGTGCCTTCTCGGTACGTACCTGATGGGTAGCGGGGCCGTGTTGTGGGGGGCATGTCCCTATTTGTGATGATCAGGAGATTGCTCCGGGGGATCGGGTCATGCTTGTACCCACTTGCTCGCCTGTCGCAGCTTGTCGCCTGGTTGGGGTCTTGGTGCCTCGATGCCGGATTGGAATTCGGACGATAGAGCCGCTGTGTGTTCCTCAGTTCCGAGTGAGCATTCTGTATTGCCGTTGACGGTGATGACCCCCCTTGGCACAGGCATCTTGAGCTTCAGGTATGCATAGTGGGGAACGGCGTTAAAGCGAGCGAACGCTGTACGGCCGAGCAGTGCATGATAGCCACTGCGGAAAGACACGATATCGAAGATCAAGTCTTTGCTATGAAAGTTATCGGGCGAGCCAAACACTACTTCCAGCGTCACGGTACCCGAGCAGCGTGCTTCGACACCGGGGATGACTCCCTTGAACGTAGTGTTGCTGGCTTTAATTCTCGAAGGGTCGATACCCATCTTTTTACTGTGTCTGAGTAAATCAGGTTAAGGCTGCTTCCTCCGTCCATAAGGACTCTAGTGAGGTGGTACCCATCGATGATGGGGTCCAGAACGAGGGTGGCCGAGCCTCCATTACGGATACTGGTCGGGTGATCCCTACGATCGAAGGTGATCGGGCAAGCCGACCATGGGTTAAACTTCAGGGCTATGGGCTCTATGGCGTAGACCTCCCGAAAGGCGCGTTTCCTCTCCTTTTTGGGTATATGTGTGACATATATCATGTTCACAGTTTTGACCTCGGGAGGGAATTGCTTCTGCCCGCCATTGCTCGGCCCGTGAGGTTCTTCGTCGTCCTCGCCGCACGGGCTCTTGCTCTGTTCCTCGGCTACGAGCTTGCCGGCTTGTTTGAACACCCAACAGTTTATGTTGGTGTGGGTGGCCGGCTTGTCTTGTGTGCCGTGGATCTAGCAGGGCCTATCCATGATTTTGTCCAACGCGGTAGGTCCATCCCTGTTCCCTTTAGAGGGCTTCTTCCGTTGTCCGGGTTTGGAATTGCGGAAACTGGCGTTTATGGCCGTGTCTTCCGAGTCGCCATTGTTATGGCGGCGTTTATTTTTGTTGCGCCTTGGCATTCCGTTACCGTCCCGCACATCAGAGGTGTCGGGGTCTTCGGGATTGTGCCTTCGGCGAGCTAGCCAATTGTCTTCGCCCGTGCAAAAGCGGGTCATAAGTGAGTCGAGGGCAGACATTGTTCTCGGCTTGTCCTGGCCAAGCTGGTGAGCTAGCCATTCATCCCAGATGTTGTGTCTGAATGAGGCTATTGCCTCGGCGTCCGGATAGTCGATGATCTGGTTCTTCTTAGTCAGGAACCGATTCCAGAACTGCCTGGCTGATTCGCCAGCCTTCTGGACGACGTTGCTTAAGTCGGAAGAGTCCGTGGGCCGGACGTAAGTGCCTTGGAAGTTAGACCGGAAGGCGTCCTCGAGCTACTCCCAACTCCCAATGGAGTTTTCGGGGAGACTGTTTAACCAGTGCCGAGCTGGTCCTTTCAGTTTGAGTGGTAGGTATTTGATGGCATGGAGATCGTCTCCTCTGGCCATATGGATGTGAAGGAGGAAGTCCTCGATCCATACGGCCGGGTCCGTCATTCCGTCATATGATTCTATGTTTACGGGTTTAAACCCTTCGGGGAACTGGTGCTGCATGACCTCGTCTGTGAAACACAGTGGGTGTGGGGCACCTCTGATCCGGGCTACATCATGCCGGAAGTCGGCTGTTGGCTGGGCCCGGTATTGTTCCCGGCTTCTGTGACTGCGATCGAGCCATGATTGGTAGCCATCCTGTCTAGCGGGGGAGCGTCCCCTAGATCCGTAAATGGATCTAGTGTGACCTGCCCTATAGTCCAGGTCCTGCCGTAGATCGTATCAATCCTCAGGCTGTGCTGGCCCCTTTCCCCTCCTACGAGGTGAAGTGGGCCAGTATTCGATGTCTCTAGCCATCCTGTCCCGTCCTCGAGGGGGGGCGGTCCGGCTGGTCGTACTGGGCACGCCTGGGAGATTCGGGCTCAAGGACCTCGTCGTTGAATTGCGGCAGCAGGCGCCGGCGCGGGTAACTCTTGTTTTGGTCTGGCCGCTCAATACTGAACCCTTCTTCGGCTGCCAGGACTTTTGTCCATCTGTTGTTGATGGTGTCTTGTTCGGCTTTGAGTTGTTGCTGCTTTGCCTTTAAGCTCCGAGCGGTGGCTATGAGTTGTTGCCTGAATTGTTCTTAGTCCTCGGGGTTTTCGGGGACAGTGAAGTCTTCGGCTTTGAGGCTTTCTTCCTCCTCAGCAGGTGGGAGGTAGTTATCATCCTCGGAATCATTGAGGTTCTTGGCGTCCTGTTGTTCCGTTAGCCTTTCTGGGTCCTCTAGCGGCTCCTCGGGGGCTTCAAGGTCGCCAAGGTTCTCCGGGGTGTCAATTTCCCCGGTGCCTGTGATCGCCTCCCTTCCCTTGTTGGTCTTGGATCGCTTGCGTTGTTTCCGGCGCTTTGACGCTTTGCTGGATTTTTCGCCGTTCTTCCTGGGGGTGTGGTTGTCCCTAACGTTAGGGGTATCCACCATATAGACATCATAGATCGAAGTGGCTATCCACCACCCAGTGGTCACGGGGGCGGGGTCGCCGATCTCTTCATCCATGTGTTCTGCCTCCTCGGAGGCGTAGTCGAACATGTCGGTTAAGTCTTCGACAGTGGCTACTAAATGGGCGGCGGGTGGGCCGTAAAATTCCTCGTAACCGGCCTCTAGGTCGACCAGAACGTGGGTCGAGGTAAGATCATCCTCGATTTCCATCGACTGGATCCGGTCTAGAGCCTCGTTCAACCACAAGAGGACGACCAGATCAGTTTCCTGAGGGCCCTTGGAGTAAAGCTCCAAGGTGTCTTCGGGATGGGCGTGTTCGGCAAAGGCCGAATCCTGATATTCAGGTACTATCAACGAGTCCGGGCTCAAGGCCGGACCTCCGGCAGAGATAGATCTGAGGGTCGAGCCAGACAGAGGGCCTGAAGTTGAAACTCCGGGATTTTCGGGTCCGTCGGACGAAACCGAGGGCTCTACAAGGAACAAATAGCCACGGGAGTCGGCGGTGAACTCTAGGCTCCCGAACCTGATCTCCTGACAGCGGGCGAAATTTTCGATCTGGCCTAGATGGCCGGTCGAGTCAGCATGTATTACAACGCTGCCGAACGCGAAGACCTATCCGGGGACGAAGATGTCCTTGTTACGGGCCTGTTTGCTGATGATTATGTTGGGGAACCTTGCATGGGAAACAAAAAATTTCCTACGCACACGCAAGATCTATCCATGGTGATGAGCATCTACAAGAGGGAGAGTGGATCTACATACCCTTGTAGATCGCTAAGCGAGAAGCGTTAAGAAACATGGTTGATGTAGTCGAACGTCTTCGCGATCCAAATCGCTAGCCATCCCGCGATCCAATCACGATCTAGTATCGAACGGACGGCACCTCCGCGTTCAGCACACGTACAGCTCGATGAAGATCTCCACCTTCTTGATCCAGCAAGAGGGAGCGGAGAGGTAGATGAATTCTCCAGCAGCGCGACGGCGTGGCGGGGATGATGGTGGAACTATTCCGGCAGGGCTTCGCCTAAGCACCGCCGAAACTAGAGGGAGACGATCTATTGGGGAGAGAGGGCTGCACCGTGGCTTTGTCTTGGGTGCGGCTGCCCTCTCTCCCCTCTAGTATATATAAGAGGGAGGGGAGGGGCTGGCCGACCTAGGGCTCCTCCTAGGAGTCGGCCGCACGGAGGTGGAGGTGGAGGAGTCCACCTCCAATCCTACTCCTAGTAGGACTCCTTCCCTTCCGCACTTGGGTTTTCCTTTTCCCACAAGTCCAGCCGCATAGGCCCTCTTGGGCTGGCCCCCCAGCCCACCAGGGGCTGGTGCGCAACCCTAAGGCCCATGTGACCCCCTTGGGGTGTGGTGGCCCCACTTGGTGGACCCCCGGAACCCATTCGTCACTCCCGGTACACTGCCGGAAATGCCCGAAATCTTTCTGGAGTTCAAACACCACTTTCCTATATATCAATCTTTACCTCCGGACCATTCCGGAGCTCCTCGTGACGTCCGGGATCTCATCCGGGACTCCTAACAACCTTCGGTCACCAACATACATAGCTCTACTATACCGAAACGTCACCTAACCTTAAGTGTGCAGACCCTGCGGGTTCGAGAACTATGTAGACATGACCGAGACACCTCTACGGTCAATAACCAATAGCGGGACCTGGATGCCCATATTGGTTCCTACATATTCTATGAAGATCTTTATCGGTTGAACCTCTATGTCAAGGATTAGGTTAATCCCGTACGCTGTTCCCTTTGTTCTTCGGTATGTTACTTGCCCGAGATTCGATCGTCAGTATCTCTATACCTAGTTCAATCTCGTTACCGGCAAGTCTCTTTACTCATTCCGTAATACAAGATCCCGTGGCTAACACTTAGTCACATTGCTTGCAAGGCCTATTGTGATGTTGTATTACCGAGTGGGCCCTGAGATACCTCTCTGTCATACGGAGTAACAAATCCCAGTCTCGATCCATGCTAGCTCAACAGACACCTTCGGAGATACTTGTTGAGCATCTTTATAGTCACCCAGTTATGTTGTGACGTTTGATACACACAAGGTATTCCTCCGGTGTTAGTGAGTTGCATGATCTCATGGTCATAGGAACAGATACTTGACATGCAGAAAACAATAGCAATAAACTGACACGATCATATGCTACGTTCATAGTTTGGGTCTTGTCCATCACATCATTCTCCTAATGATGTGATCCCGTTATCAAATGACATCTCATGTCTATGGCTAGGAAACCTTAACCATCTTTGATCAACGAGCTAGTCTACTAGAGGCATACTAGGGACACAGTGTTGTCTATGTATCCACACATGCATTTGAGTTTCCAATCAATACAATTATAGCATGGATAATAAACGATTATCATGAACAAGGAAATATAATAATAACCATTTTATTATTGCCTCTACGGCATATTTCCAACAGTCTCCCACTTGCACTAGAGTCAATAATCTAGCTCACATCGCTATGTGATTTACATTGTTATGAATCTAACACCCAATGAGTTCTGGGGTTCGATCATGTTTTGCATGTGAGAGAGGTTTTAGTCAACGGTCTGCAACATTCAGATCCGTGTGTTCTTTGTAAATCTATATGTCATACTGCAGATGCTACCACACTCCACTTGGAGCTATTCCAAATGGTTGCCCCACTATACGTATCCGGATTACTACACAGAGTCATCCAGATTGGTGTCAAAGCTTGCATTGACGTAACCCTTTACGACGAACTCTTTGTCACCTCCGTAATCGAGAATCATTTCCTTAGTCCTCTAGTTACTAAGGATAATTTTGACCGCTGTTCAGTGATCCACTCCTGGACCACTCTTGTACCCCTTGACAGACTCATGGCAAGGCACACACTAGGTGCGGTACAGAACATGGCATACTATACAGAGCCTATGGATAAGGCATAAGGGACGACCTTCGTCCTTTCTCTTTCTTCTGCCGTGGTCGAGCTTTGAGTCTCACTCAACTCCACACCTTACAAATCAGGCAAGAACTCTTTCTTTGACTGATCCATTTTGAACTCTTTCAAAATCTTGTCAAGGTATGTACTCATTGAAAGTTTTATTAGACGTCTTGATCTATCTCTATAGATCCTGATGCCCAATATTTTAGTAGCTTCATTCTAGGTTTTCCTTTGAAAAAAAAAACTCCTTTCAAACAACCCTTTATGCTTTCCAGAAATTCTATATTATTTCCGATAAACAATATGTCATCCACATATACTTAACAGAAATTCTATAGTACTCCCACTCACTTTGTTGTAAATACAAGTTTCTTATAAACTTTGTATAAACCCAAAAGCTTTGATCACCTCATCAAAGCCTATATTCCAACTCCAAGATGCTTGATCCAGTCCATAGAAGGATCGCTGGGGCTTGCATACATTTTAGCATCCTTAAGACAGACAAAACCTTTCGGTTGTATCACATACAACCTTTCCTCAAGGAAACCGTTAAGGAAACGATGTTTTGACATCCATCTGCCAGATTTCATAATCGAAAAATGCAGCAACTGCTAACATAATTCCAACAGACTTTTAGCATCGCTACGGGTGAGAAAGTCTCATCGTAGTCAACTCCTTGAACTTGTCGGAAACTTCTTTGCGACAAGTCGAGCTTTATAAATGGTGACATTTACCATCAGCGTCTGTCTTCTTCTTAAAGGTCCATTTGTACTCAACGGCCTGCCGTTCAACGGGCAAGTCTACCAAAGTCCACACTTGGTTTTCATACATGGATCCTATCTAAGATTTCATGGCTCCTAGCCATTTGTTGGAATCCGGGTCCACCATCGCTTCTTCATAGCTCGTAGGTTCACTGTTGTCTAACAACATGACCTCCAAGACAGGATTGACGTACCACTCAGGTATGAGTTCTTGTCAACCTAGGAGGTTCAGTAGTAACTTGATCCGAAGCTTCATGATCATCATCATTTGCTTCCTCTTCACTTAGTGTAGGCGTCGTAGAAACATCTTTCTGCGTCGTGCTACTATCCAACTGAAGTGATGGTTCAACAACCTCATCAAGTTCTACTTTCCTCCCACTCAATTCTTTCGCGAGAAACTCTTTCTCGAGAAAGGACCCATTTTTAGCAACAAACACTTTGCCCTTGGATCTGAGATAGGAGGTATACCCAACTGTTTCCTTAGGGTATCCTATGAAGATGTACTTTTCCGCTTTGGGTTCAATCTTATCAGGCATAAGCGTCGCATTCCCAAACTCTGAGAAATGACAGCTTAGGTTTCTGCCAAACCAAAATTCATACGGTGTCATCTCAACGGACTTAGATGGTGCCCTATTTAAAGTGAATGTAGTTGTCTCTAATGCATAAACCCAAAAACAATAGTGGTAAAACGATAAGAGACATCATAGTACGCACCATATCCAATAGAGCACGACTACGACGTTCGAACACACCATCACTCTATGGTGTTCCAGGTGGCGTAAGTTGTGAAACAATTTCCACATTGTCTTAAGTTGCATACCAAACTCGTAACTCAGATATTTACCTCCACGATCATATCGTAGACATTTTATCTTCTTGTCACGATGATCTCAAACTTCACCCTGAATTTGTTTGAACTTTTCAAACGTTTCAGACTTGTGTTTCATTAAGTAAATATCCCCATATCTACTCAAATCATCAGTGAAGGTAAGAAAATAGCGATATCCACCGCACGCTTCAACATTAATTGGACCGCATACATCAACATGTATCATTTCCAATAAGTCACCCGCCCGCTCCATGAAGTCGGAAAATGGGGTTTTAGTCATCTTGCCCAAGAGGCATGGTCCGCATGTCTCAACTGATTCGAAATCGAGTGAGTCCAAAGATCCATCAGCATGGAGTTACTGCATGCGTTTTACACCAATATGACCTTTAGCGGCAGTGCCACAAGTATGTGGTATTATCATTATTAACTTTGCATCTTTTGGCATCAATATTATGAACATGTGTAACACTACGATTGAGATTCAATGAACCATTCACATTGGGTGCATGACCATTAAATGTATTATTCATGTAAACAGAATAACCATTATTCTCTAACTTAAATGAATAACCGTATTGCAATAGACACGATCTAATCACGTTTATGCTCAACGCAAACACCAAATAACATTTATTTAGGTTCATCACTAATCCCGAAGGTAGAGAGAGTGTGCGATGGTGATCACATCAACCTTGGAAACACTTCCAACATACATCGTAACCTCGCCCTTAGCTAGTCTCCGTTTATTCCGTAGCTTTTATTTCGAGTTACCAACATTTAGCAACTGAACTGGTATCTAATACCCAGGTGCTACTAGGAGTACTAGCAAGGTACACATGAATAAAACATATATCGAATATACTTCTATTGACGTTGCCAGCCTTCTTATCTACCAAGTATCTAGGGCAGTTCCACTTCAGTGACCGTTCTCCTCATAATATAAGCACTCAGTCTCGGGTTTGGGTTCAACCTTGGGTTTCTTTACTGGAGCAGCAACTGGCTTGCCATCCATGAAGTATCCCTCCTTGCCTTTGCCCTTCTCGAAACTAGTGGTTTTACTAACCATCAACACTTGATGCTCCTTCTTGATTTCTACCTTCGCGGTGTCAAACATCGCGAATAGCTCGGGGATCATTATTTCCATCCCTGGCATTTTATAGTTCATCACGAAGCTCTAGTAGCTTTGTGGCAGTGACTTGGAGAACTATATCAACCAATATCTTATCTGGAAGATCAACTCCCACTCGATTCAAGCGATTGTAGCACCCAGACAATCTGAGCAGATGCTCACCGATTGAGCTATTCTCCTTCATCTTGCGGGCAAAGAATCTTGTTGGAGGTCTCATACCTCTCAACACGGGCACGAGCCTGAGATCCCAATTTCAGCTCTTAGAACATCTCATATGTTCCGTGATGTTTAAAAACGTTTTGGAGCCTCAATTCTAAGTCGTAATGCATGACGCACTGAACTATCAAGTAGTCATCAAAATGTGCCTGTCAGATGTTCACAACATCTACAGACGACACTTGAGGGGGTGGCGCACCGAGCGGTGCATTAAGGACATAAGCCTTCTATGCAGCAATGAGGACAATCCTCAGATCACGGACCCAGTTCGCATTATTGCTACCATCATCTTTCAACTCTATATCTCTAGGAACATATAAAAATTCAAGGGAGCTACAGCGCGAGCTAGTAATCTACAACATAATTTGCAAAGACATTTTGACTATGTTCATGATAATGAGTTTAGTTAATCATATTACTTAAAAACTCCCACTCAAATTGACATCCCTCTGGTCATTCGAGTGTCACATGATCCAAATTCACCAACCCAAGTCCGATCATCACGTGAGATGAGGTGGTTTCAATGGTGAACATCTTCATGTTGATCATATCTACTATATGACTCATGTTCGACCTTTCGGTCTCTTGTGTTCCGAGGCCATGTTTGTACATGCTAGGCTCGTCAAGTTTAACCCGAGTGTTCTGCATGTGCAACACTGGCTTGCACCCGTTGTATGCGAACGTAGAGTCTATCACACCCGATCATCACGTGGTGTCTCGAAACGACAAACTTTCGCAACGGTGCACACTCGGGGAGAACACAATTTTATCTTGAAATTTTAGTGAGGGATCACTTTATAATGCTACCGTCGTCCTAAGCAAAATAAGATGCATAAAAAGATTAACATCACATGCAAATCATAAGTGACATGATATGGCCATGAACTTGTGCTTTTGATCTCCATCTCCAAAGCACCGGCATGATCTCCATCGTCACCGGCATGACACCATGATCTCCATCATCTTGATCTCCATCAACGTGTCGCCATGAGGTTGTGGCGCCAACTATTGCTTCTACGACTATTGCTAACTCATAGCGATAAAGTAAAGCAAAAAACAGCGAAAATAAATTAAAGACAACCCTATGGCTCCTGCCGGTTGCCGTACTCATCGACATGCAAGTCGTGATATTCTATACAACACATGATCATCTCATACATCACATATATCTCATCATGTAATTGGCCATATCACATCACAACATACCCTGCAAAAACAAGTTAGACGTCCTCTAATTGTTGTTGCATGTTTTACGTGGCTGCTACGGGTATCTAGCAAGAACGATTCTTACCTGCGCAAAAACCACAACGGTGCTACACAAATTGCTATTCAACCTTCTCAAGGACCGCCTTTGTCGAATCCCATCCAACTAAAGTGGGAGAGACAGACACCCGCCAGCCATCTTTATGCAACGAAGTTACATGTCAGTTGATGGAACCGGTCTCTCGTAAGCGTACGAGTAATGTTGGTCCGGGCCGCTTCATCCCACAATACCGCAGAATCAAGAAAATACCAAGGGAGGAAGCAATCTGAGCATCAAGGCCCACAAACTCCTTTGTGTTCTACTCGTGATCTCATCTACACATAGACCTAGCTCATGATGCCACTGTTGGGGAACGTTGCATGGGAAACAAAAAAATTCCTACGCACACGCAAGATCTATCCATGGTGATGAGCATCTACAAGAGGGAGAGTGGATCTACATACCCTTGTAGATCGCTAAGCGGAAAGCGTTAAGAAAAGCGGTTGATGTAGTTGAACGTCTTCGTGATCCAAATCGCTAACCATCCCGCGATCCAATCACGATCTAGTACCGAACGGACGGCACCTCCGCGTTCAGCACACGTACAGCTCGATGAAGATCTCCGCCTTCTTGATCCAGCAAGAGGGAGCGGAGAGCTAGATGAATTCTCTGACAGCGCGACGGCGTGGCGGGGATGATGGTGGAACTATTCCGGCAGGGCTTCGCCTAAGCACCGCCGAAACTAGAGGGAGATGATCTATTGGGGAGAGAGGGCTGCACCGTGGCTTTGTCTTGGGTGCGGCTGCCCTCTCTCCCCTCTAGTATATATAGGAGGGAGGGGAGGGGCTGGCCGACCTAGGGCTCCTCCTAGAAGTTGGCCGCAAGGAGGTGGAGGTGGAGGAGTCCACCTCCAATCCTACTCCTAGTAGGACTCCTTCCCTTCCCCACTTGGGTTTTCTTTTTCCCACAAGTCCAGCCGCATAGGCCCTCTTGGGCTGGCCGCACAGCCCACCAGGGGCTGGTGCGCCACCCTAAGGCCCATGTGACCCCCTTGGGGTGTTGTGGCCCCACTTGGTGGACCCCCGGAACCCATTCGTCACTCCCGGTACAGTGCCAGAAATGCCCGAAATTTTTCCAGAGTTCAAACACCACTTTCCTATATATCAATCTTTACCTTCGGACCATTCCGGAGCTCCTCGTGACGTCTGGGGTCTCATCCGGGACTTCGAACAACCTTCGGTCACCAACATACATAGCTCTACTATACCGAAATGTCACCTAACCTTAAGTGTGCAGACCCTGCGGGTTCGAGACCTATGTAGACATGACCGAGACACCTCTACGGTCAATAACCAATAGCGGGACCTGGATGCCCATATTGGTTCCTACATATTCTACGAAGATCTTTATCGGTTGAACCTCTATGTCAAGGATTCAGTTAATCCCGCACGCTGTTCCCTTTGTTCTTCGGTATGTTACTTGCCCGAGATTCGATCGTCGGTATCTCTATACCTAGTTCAATCTCGTTACCGGCAAGTCTCTTTACTCGTTCCGTAATACAAGATCCCGTGGCTAACACTTAGTCACATTGCTTGCAAGGCTTATTGTGATGTTGTATTACCGAGTGGGCCCTGAGATACCTCTCCATCATACGGAGTAACAAATCCCAGTCTCGGTCCATGCCAGCTCAACAGACACCTTCGGAGATACCTGTAGAGCATCTTTATAGTCACCCAGTTACGTTGTGACGTTTGATACACACAAGGTATTCCTCCGGTGTTAGTGAGTTGCATGATCTCATGGTCATATGAACAGATACTTGACATGCAGAAAACAATAGCAATAAACTGACACGATCATATGCTACGTTCATAGTTTGGGTCTTGTCCATCACATCATTCTCCTAATGATGTGATCCCGTTATCAAATGACATCTCATGTCTATGGCTAGGAAACCTTAACCATCTTTGATCAACGAGCTAGTCTACTAGAGGCATACTAGGGACACAGTGTTGTCTATGTATCCACACATGCATTTGAGTTTCCAATCAATACAATTATAGCATGGATAATAAACGATTATCATGAACAAGGAAATATAATAATAACCATTTTATTATTGCCTCTAGGGCATATTTCCAACAGATTAGGCGAGCCATCAATCCGCAGGTGATCTCACAGCGGAACTCTCAATGAAAGCACCAATCTCGGTGTCAAAACCGGCGGATCTCGGGTAGGGGGTCCCGAACTATGGATCTAGGATCGATGGTAATATGGGACGAAGAAGACGGTGTTTACCCAGGTTCGGGCCCTCGTGAGGAGGTAAAACCCTACGTCCTGCTTGATTGTATTGATGAGTATGAAGGTTACAGAGTTGATCTACCACGAGATCGGATGAGCTAAACCCTCTATGAGTTGACTTGTTTTTCTACGAACTAAGCCCCCTGGTTTATATAGACACAAGGGGTACCTAGGGTTACACATGGTCGGTTTCCATCTAGGCATAGATACGCATATTCTTACTTGGAGGACACACCAAGACTTCCCCCTTAAGCCTGGGGTCATTCTACAGTCCGGCCTTCCCGAAGATGACACAAGGCGGCCCACCGGGCTGATCCATAGGAGGTAAGTCAACAGCTCGAGGACCCCTTAATCCCGGACTCCCTTAGATGCCTTCTGGGGCATCCCCAAGCTTAGACGCTTGGGTCTCCTTGTATATTACCTTGGGTACCTTGGGCACCTTGGGCATCCCCAAGATTAGGTCCTTGCCGCTCTTTGTTCCTCTCATATCGATGTCTTCCCTCGATCTTAAAAACTTCATCCACACAAAACTCAACAAAACTTGTGAGATAGGTTAGTACATATAAAAATAAACCACCCAATCATGTACTGTCAAGACAAGTTGCATAATTATTTTTAAACATTAGCTACTGTATGCTTTCATTTCCACAATTTATATCCTCGGCATAAGCCATGAAAACTCTAGAACAAACATATAACAAAACTATAACACCAATTTGTCAAAATCAGAATAGTTTGTAGTAATCTAATTAAGATGCGGACTTATGTGACACAAAAAATTCTGACAAATTAGGAAGCAACATAGAATTTGTAATGTAATATTGTGTAAAAATGTCAGGAATTGATTCTGTTCCAGTACAAAATAAAAATCCAAACACTGGGCCCAAAAGTTTATGTTTGTGCACAGAGCCTAACAAACATGCAATTGCAACATCCTAAGAGCAAACCTTGGCACTTCATTTTTATGATATAGTTGTACAACCCTATATACATCGATCGTTTGCTTTATCTCGGAACAAGAAATGAAACTATGATGTGGGCATAAAAAGGATAGCTTTGCAAGATACTAGAGAACTTAAACATAAATAGATGCTGCCTAAGTAAGGATACAATATATTACAATATAATATAAATAGCGAGTGCGGAATAATGATGGTATGGTGTACATAATTTTGCGTATGCAATTAGCTAAGTTACTAAACCAATCATCGTAGTTGCAGTTTTATATGTGGGAGAGGCCTTTGCTAACATAATACCCCTTACTTGGAATTGTATGTACTTATGATTGTAACTATTAGCAAGCATCCGCAACTACTAACGAGTTCATTAATCTAAAGCCCAGGCATATCATTAAGATATATTGGCCCCCCTTCAAGCATACACCAATATAGTTGCATGCTATACAAACGGTTTTTAACCCCTTTCCGTGACGTAGTCTTAAACCATCGCCTTGCATGTGTGGGCGATAGGGGGGGGCTATCCCACACGATAGGGAAAACTCGTCGACGATGCCTGCACCCGGTCACACAAGATGGGCAAAACTATATCGTTTGCGATTCGATGGGCCATCACAAACAAACATATTGGGGAAGACGTGTGAGATGATCTTATCATCCCACACAGGGAATCCCAAGGTTACGTCTCCGTTCGTATTGCAGATCACACACAATTTTCTGCATAACATCATTTGTGATAGGGCTAGTCATCACACACGATATTTATAATTCTGTCATTTGCGTTATTCAAAACATCACTCACGGTGTCTACAAGAAACTGTTTGGCATTGGGCTGCCCATCACACACACTTGCTATGAGAAAACGTTTGTGGTTGGGTGTCCTAACGCACACAGTTGTCGACCAAAATTCGTGTGTGATTGCTCACCGATCCAACATGCCAACTTTCTAGAAACCGTGTGGGTTTGTTGAGGTCATCGCCCTCTGTGTAGTCTTAGAAACCGTCTGCAATAGGAACCCCAAATAATCGGCCTAATTGCTCTATTATTTATAATCCATTTAGTAATCAAATTAACATTTCATATCAAGCATAGAATATATTTCTTATTCGTAGTACAGCAACCACGATTTCATAATTGAATTACATCAGGGTACAACATCATATAGGCATATACAGCCTAGCTACCCAATTGCACAATAGGACAAAGTTTCAAATGCAACATCTAAAACCTTTGAAATTAAGTATCATCATAGATGGTAAATAGACAGATGAGTCCCATCTAGAAAACTGTTAAAGCGGAAGGCAAATATTGAGCCTTGAATGATGTTGAAGGCCCTCGCATCTTTAGGCTAGTGCATGTGGATGATTGCCCGCCCATCCTTCGTCCTCTTGCGTAAGACTTCAAGATTATACCGTGGGTGCTGTATGAATATTGTGGGGACCCCGACTCATAAGTCATGATCACCGAATGCACATGTACAGTGATCCCAGAGATCAATGCTCACTGAACACACATAAGCTGAATAACAAGAGTCTTACATCCATACATACCGTCTTACACAAATAAAGACCATCGAGGTCATGTCTTACATGGATAGGGCCATGAAGGCCAAACACCAAACATAACTAGCAACGGAAATCTTGAACGAAAGCATGAACCCATGCCATCTGCCTTAACCCTACAGGCATTCTGACTGGGAAGCGTCCTAGTTCGCATGTTCGTCACCAACTAATTCTTCACCATATTCCTGCTCTTCCATGCCTGGCCAATTAAATAACCATTGGCAAGCCAATTAGTACTTTGAATGTAGTCGCAAGCAACCCATGTTTTGGAACAAGGTGTAGTAATGCATGATATAGCACTAAGTAGGTAAGTTGTGGAAAGCCAATTTTTAAATGCAATGACATGATCAAACAACTTGTAAGCATGCATCATGGGGTCACAAGTATTCGTAAGAACAGGTTACAGATATCAATATAAACAGGGCTTGAACATCTCATGTTCAATCATCACGTCAAGTCATCCGGCTTGACTCAAGTATTCCTTTATCCCACACACACGCCAAGTTTGTGAAAACATCGGACGTAGTTTAAGAAGCACCACCCAACTGTCCTTGACCGCGGACACGGCTATTCGAATAGTTTTACACTCTGCAGAGGTTGCACACTTTACCCACAAGACTCGGGGAACTTCCGTGTCATCCACGACTCGCAGTATATTACATACCCGAGGTAAGTACCCGAACATTGCCTTTCACCTGACGATACTAACAAAGAGTCCACTCGTTGGTGCCATCCCTCATGATGTACATCACAAGTATCATCCACGAGGGCACGCAACGATGTGCCCAGTGTCTGTAAAAACAGCCCATGATCGTCCTTCCCGGCACGACCCCGTATCGAGAGCGACCACGTCACTCCCGCCACTTGTAATTCAGGATCTTTGCTAGCACTCACCAAAGTAATCAACAAAGCCCCGTCCCATAAGGGGTATCGTGGTTGTACATGTAAGGTTGGGAACGGTCGACAAATCTTAAATCTAATCCGTTTTTTCGAAAACACACACACTCACTGCCTCGGTACTCCACTTCTTTATCAAGTGGTTACCTAGCTCAACATCATCTCCCTCGGGCATTAGTGGCACCCAACGGGATTTTCGAAAATTCTTTGAAATCATTTCCTTTCCGACACCATGCATAATCCCATCCCATTTGTGTAGCACTACTTAGCAACCTATCTACTTTAGCAACCTAACTACTCCCCCCTGCATAACCCTCATAAGGAGGTAGGGTCATGCACGATGCAAGTTTCAACGAGAAAGTAACGAGGCATCCACCAAAGCGGTCGCCATATCACCATGATCAATTCATTGAAACATAAGGTGCTATATGACATGCATGAAAAAGTTTCTTAGGCATGGTCAAGGGACTGCTTGCTAGCTCAACAAAGTCTCCGGGGTCTTCAAAGTCTTCTGGTCCAACTCCCTCGTCAAGAACGTGATCTATCGTCGCAAGGTAACGGGAATAATAAGGCAATAGCACAAGTAGGGAAAATAAATCACTCAGAAAAATGTCAAACTACTTTTGTAAAATACTAGAGTGAAAACTAAGAATACTAAAAATACTAGTTTCTGGTTTTGAAGTGGAAAAAGTTGTGAAAACTATTTTAACAGAGACTATTAAAGCCCTAAACAGTGTTTTAAATAAAAACAGTGTATAAAACCTTTTCAAAAATTCTCACAAGTGGCATAATCAAATACTTCCTCCGTTCCTAAATATAAGACCTTTTAGAGATTTCACTATAGAATACATACGGATGTATATAGACACATTTTAGATGATAGATTCACTCATTTTGCTCCGTATGTAGTCCATAGTGAAATCTGTAAAAGGTCTTGTATTTAGGAACAGAGGGAGTAGGTTGGAATATTACAAGATTTATGGAGTTGGAATTATTAGATTTGGAGTTTGATTTATCTCTGTGGAATTTCTAGAAAATCAGTAGAAAAAGAAAAAGGAAAATGCATTGTGCCTCTGGGCCCAAACGGCCAGCCGAGCCCAGCCCAGCCAGCGAAGCCGGCCGAGGCGAGCCTGGCACGCGCGCGCCACCAGGTTTCAAACCTGACGGGCGGGGCCCGATGGCAGAGAGAGAGAGACGCAGGAGAGGGAGATGGGAGGCTGACAGGCGGGCCCTCCTCCAGGGTCGTCGTCAACCTCCCGTCCAGGGAGGACGGCGAGCTCACCGGGGATGATGCAGGGCACGGCGAGGCCTGTCGATGGCGGGAATGGAACCAGCGGACTGTCGCCGATCGGGTGGAGGTCGGAGGAGTCGCCGGCGAGGAGGTCCCACGGTGGAAGCGCTTCGGGAGGTGGTCGGAGTCGACGGTTCCGACCACAAAACACGAGGGAGAGAGAGGGGAAAGCATCAGGAGGGAGCGGAGGTTCCAATGGGAGAGAAAGGAGGGCCGGAGAGGCTCTATACCCAGAGGTTGCCGGAGTCCCGACGCGGCAGACTCCGAGCTCGATCTCGAGCTCGGGAGCTTCTGGCGAGGAGTGGGTGGACTAGGGGATCGATTAGGAGCACCAGGGGGTCGAAGGGAGGGAGAAGGAGGCCCGGTGTGGCTTTATATAGCCGGGGCACGGTCAATCGAAAGCTGGTGCGCCGGCGAGGCCGTGGCCGTGGCCACAGGGCATGGGGGCTCGAGAGGAGGCGTCTGGGGTGTTCGTGGGGTTGGTCTAGGCTTGCGGGGAGAGAAGAAGGAGAGAGGGGAGCGCGCACGTGCGAGGAAGGGGATTGGCCGAGAGGGGCGGCGTCGAGCGCGCGCTGGGGAGGGCCGTTGCAGGGAGAGAGAGAGAGAGGAGGGTGCTGGCAGTCCAGCGTGTTGCGGACGCTAAGGTGCCTCGACTGGCGCGAGGGGGGGCTCGAGGTGGCCGGGCATGGGCAGGAGCGGGAGGTCAACCCTCTGCCTGTCCTGTAGCGCGCTCCAGAGCGCGTCTTTGGCGGCATGATGGGATTTTGGCGCGCTCTGGCATGTCCACCAGTGTCCATCGTCTGCACATGGGCTAAACAAAGGGGAAAAGGGGCATGGGATGCTCTGAAACTTGCCATGAGGGAGAGAGAGAGCTGAGAAAAGGGAAGGAAAGTGGCTGTCCAGGGGGTGCAAGTGGGCTTCCCACCCCTCAATCATGGAGTTGGTCGTTGGGAAACTTACTAGAGGTGAGAGGGGGTCTGCTGGTGCGGTGGTAAAAATTTGGGGTGAAGGAGAATAGAGGAAGGGGCTCAATCATTGATCTTTGCATCCCACCAGAAGGTGTTTGATGCTGGTTTGGGCAAGTTAAAAGGATCCACTTGCCATGAGCTTTACCAGGATCAAATAGAATGCAAAAATGGGGCTGGTAACCAAATTAACAAAATCAGGTTTCTGTAGATCCAGTCATGCTAAGCTTTTCCCCTAAATGAACCACTTGGTGTGTGTAACAGCCCGAGACCGATGCTCCAGAAGATTCCCCTTTCATTATGTTGTCATCGTGTGATTCGTTTGGTGGTTGCATTCATCATCGCATCATCTGCATTGCATTGGCACTCTGTCGACATCATTTTTTTCAAAGCTTGCATCCGTTAGTAGTTGTCGGTTCTCCCCGACGACCGTTTCGAGACCAACCACACACGCACGCGCCCGCGGCATCGATAAAATATTGTTTTTAAAAGTGTGTATAAAATATTCTCGGATTGGGTCGAAAGTTGGCGTGCGGTCTTAATATAGTGTAGCTAGACTGCCTGTCAAATTTCGTCGCGATCATAGTCCGTTTGATGCCCGAACCGTTAAACCTATAGCGGCTATGGCCGGTTTATATCGCGGACGTTCGGTATTTCAAAATCATGTCACGGGCCACCAACCTCCCTCTCTTCTCAGCCCACACCCCCTCTCCACAGCCCACTACCCAACCTAGCCCCCCCCCCTCCGCTTCCGGACCGTCTGATCAGGATCGAACGGTCCGAAAACGGATGAAACCCCAAACCCTAGCCTCCCTATCTATAAATAGAAGGCCTCCCTTGCCAGATTTGGCCTCCTAGCCTCCCTCCTCCTCGAAATCTGTGCCCACCGCAGCCACCACCGCCACATGTCGCGCCGCCCCTCGCTGGTCCGCCTCCCAGCTGTGCAGCAGCCCCCGCGACCAACCAGGAGCTGCCACGTCAGCGCCGCCCCCTCCCACCTCCTCCCAGGCACCTCCCTCAGCATCGCAAGCCCGCTGGAACCTGAAGCTAGCCCGCCCGAGCCCATCTGGGCCCGGACAGGCCCGCACCGCGCCTCCGCCCCTGAGCTGAGCTCCCGACCCCGCAGCCCTACCCTTGCTGACCGCCGGCGACCCCGGAGTCCGCCGACGGACCTCGCCGTCGCCTCGCCGGGTCGATCCCCGCCGCTGCGCCCCTGTCCCTTCTCCTCCCTCCGGTCTCCTCTATCTCTCAAGCTCTCTCTCCCTCCCTGTGCAGGAGCTGCCCGCCATGGTTGGCCGCCCGAAGCTCCATCGCAGTTCGTTGCCGGGACCTCAACGCAGCTGCAAGATCTGGTTGCCCCGCACCGCGATGGACCCATTCCCGACCATCCCGACCCCTAGCGACGCCTCCTCGCCGGAGATCTTGCCGCCGGCGGCGGCCATGGCCTGCCTCTCTGCGTCCAGGAGGAGGACAAGACCGCAATGAGCGCCCCGTCCCATTGACCCGCGCCTGGGCCTCACGACCGCCCTTGTGGGCCTCTCCAGCGCCAACGTCCAAGACCGACCCAGCCTCCGCAACCGGCCCAAGTGGCCATGGTGAGCCCCCGTGAAGCCCAACCCTTCCTGCTATCCGACGCCTTGGGCGAGAATATGTTATCTTGCGCCCATTGCATGTTTTAGCCCGTTAGCAGATTCGGCCCGTTAAAAAATTCTTGCACTGCAAACTTATCTGTTTAACCAGGAATTATAGAATTGCAGAAAAGCCCCTGTTTTTAAATTGCTAATAACTAAATAACCGTGCATCACATGTAAAAACTTGATATATAAAAAATGTCCAGAATTTTGCGTAGATTAATAATATCCCACTTTCATGCATGATAAAAATGTTTAACATGCCATTTTCTGTTAATTTGCATAAATGTCATGTTTTTGCATTGCGCATAATTATTTAACCATGCATCGGGATTAATCAAACCATATATGTAAAATGTGTAGATTAATTATATCGCATTTTCATGCCTAGAAAAAAATATTTAATGTGGTGGTTGCATTTAATTTGCATACATAACTTGCTAAACGGTTTACGTCCTAATCTCGCATAAATGTTGTGTCATTTGTTTTATAATAAAAACCCACATATTATATATGATTTTGGGGTAGAAAAATCCATTGGATCCATCTGTGCAATTAGTTTTGTTTTTTGAGTAAGTTTGTGTGCATCTTATTTTCTCTGTGATGCCCTTTTGTTATTTTCGTGTGATTAAATCCATGCATCATATGAACTACTTGTGAGCATGAGATATGCCCTTTGACATGTGCACTAGCCCCTGGTATTTTTTTTGCCATGATATTCCATGTTTAGGTGTTATTTTCTTGTTGCCAACATGCTATAAAATATTGTTGTTTTGAGGTGCTAAATATTTCTAAGTCTGAAAACTGTGTTATTTTGTTGCTGTCTTGCCCTGTGTTTTGCTACTGTTCTATAGCTCCTTTGGTGTTGCCACAATGGGATGTATTGTAAAGCATGTTATGCTCTATCATGTTGTGCCTATAGTTTGCATGAATAGGTTTTGCATCATAATTAATTCTGTTGTCCAACATGTCAATCTGTTAAAAACTGTTGCTCTTGTCTACTCTAATTTTCACTAAGTCTGAGAATCTGGTTATTTCAGAATGCCATGTTGTGTTGATGTTTGCCATGATTTTGTGCATAATTTGATGTTGCCATAATGGAATGAATTGTAGTGCATCATGTCCTCTACCATGCTGTTGATTTTCATGCCATGATATGCCCTGTAGCATATAGTTTTACTGCTGCCAATATGCCTTCATGATAAAACTGCTCCGTTAAAACCTGTAATTTTCTCTAAGTCCTAAACTGTGTTCAAGTAGCCATCTTGTGAGCTCATTTGCTATTGAAACATGCTTCTATTCAACTTGCTGCTATGAGATGAGTTGTTGTGCATCATGTAAGCTACAGCCCCATCTCTTGCTTGCGCATTTTAGATACTTGTAGCATGTTAGTTTGAGGTCTGCAAAATGCCATGTTACTGTTTTGGGCAGATTGTAGCTAAAACTTGCGTTGCTTGTTATTGTTGAACCGTAGCTCCGTTTTGAACATGTTGCACATGAAACTTGCTTAGAATTCCATGTAGTTTCATAATATCTTGCTGCATCTATGATTTGGAATGTTTTTGGTTGTCGTTTGCATGCATTTTGCATTCATGGCATATTATCTTGTGTTGGTCATATCTTTTAGACCGTAGCTCCGTTTTAAACGTTCTATATATGTAAATCGCCTAGAATGACGAGTAGAATAACATTGTGCACTTTATTTCCTTGTTTAATAAATATAGGACATGCTTAGTTCAGATCTGTACCAAATTCAAAATTAACATATGGGTTTGTTTTGGAAATGTTATATGTTGTTTCCGGACTCATTTAAACTTGCCTAGATGTCTAGTTTAATTATGCTTCGCCTCTTGCCATGCTTAACAACATTTAATATTGTCTTGTACCTAAACAAGAGCGAACTAAATAATTCAAGCGTGGAGTTTCGTCGATATGCAACTCGTTGCATATTGAGCTTCACTTAAAGTGTAGTGTTGATTGTTGTGCTTTGTCATGCCTTGCATAATCGTATGGACATCCATCATATTTGTTTGCGCATCATATCATGCATATGTTGTGGTGTTTATCGTGTGTTGATTATTTGTTTCCGGATTGCTTCTTCTCAATAGAGTTCCGAAAGCGTTCGGAGTGTGAGGATTCGTTCGACTACGTCGGTTCGTCTTCTTCATGGATTCGTTCTTCTTACAAGCGGGATCTCAGGCAAGATGACCATTTCCCTGGATACCACTACTATCATTGTCATGCTAGTTGTCTTGTTTCTATCGATATGTCTCGCCACCTACCACTTGTATGCCAAGCCTCCCAAAATACCATGATAAGCCTCTAACCCTCCACGTCCCAGCAAACCATTGTTTGGCTATGTTACCACTTGCTCAGCCCTTCTTATAGCGTTACTAGTAGCAGGTGCAAATTGGTTCCATGTGCCAACATGGATGTTTTTGAGATATCACAATATTATTGCTATTCAATTTAATGCACATATATACTTGGTAAAAGGTGGAAGGCTTGGCCTTTTGCTCGGTGTTTTGTTCCACTTTTGCCGCCCAAGTGACATGTGTACCGGTGTTATGTTCCATATTGAGCGCTCCTAACATGCTCGGGGTTGTTATGGGGACCCCCTTGATTTTCGTTTTGGGATAAAACTCTTCTGGCAAGGCCCAACATTGGTACTACATTTTCCTAATAACTAATAAACTAGCATAGGGCGTCATGACCCCGTGGATAATTAATCAACCCCCGGGCCAGAGCTCCTCATGAGTGTTGGTCCAACCAGTCAACCGCCGGTGACCGCCAGGGGCAACTTTGCGATTGGCCTACCGGAAGGTTGGACAATCCGTCATGTCCTGAGAACGAGATACGCGGCTCCTATCGGGATCATCGACACGCCGGGCGGCCTTGCTGGATTTGTTTTACCTTTCTCGAACGTCTTGTGCATGGGATTTCGAGGACACTTTGGGCTATCTCGAGGTTGAGATTTTCCATCGGGATTCCGCGAATACTACGGGTTATCCCGCGGTTGAGGAATTCCAACGCAGCTTGTGGTTAGTTTGTGATGGATGAGTTGGAGCACCCCTGCAGGGTTAAATCTTTTCGAGAAGCCGTGCCCGCGGTTATGTGGCAACTTGGAAATTTTGTTTAACATCCGGTCATAGAGAACTTGAAATAAACTCTAATAAAATACACTAACCGTGTGCGTAACCGTGAGCTGCTCCGAAAGAGAACAAGGTGGGGCTATGTTTGACCGTAAGTAGGTGTTCAAGATCATTTAGTGATCATTACTAGCTCATGTCCGTTTATGCAACGATCACCCCCCCCCCTTATTCTTGTACTCGTAAGTTAGCCACTCAAATAAATGCTTAGTGCTTGTTGCAGCCTCACCACTTACCCATATCTCACCCATTAAGCTTTGTTAGTCTTGATACCCTTGGAAATGAGATTGCTGAGTCCCTGTGGCTCACAGATTACTACAACAACAGTTGCAGGTACAGGTAAAGCGTTACCTTGATGTGAGCGCGATGATTTTTCTATTTGGAGTTCTTCTTGTTCTTCTTCTTCTTCATCGATCATAGGATGGGTTCCAGGACGGCAGCTTGGGAAAGCAACGATGGATGTCATTTTATCGTTTGATTTCATACGTAGTCAGACCGTGCTCTTATGTATGATTTAATATGTTGCAGTAGTGATGTGATCTTGATGTAGCTTGTGGCGAGTGTAAGCCAATTCCATATACTCATCTCTTCTTTACATGTACTTGTAATGATATCCATTCTTGCGAAACGACGAGATGTGCTTCTATCCCTATCGAGGCCCTCGAGCCAAATAAGGATAGGATCGCAACTTGGACGTTATAGTGTGGTGGCATTATTTGAGGTTTAGAGCATGCCCACAAAGTTTTAGATCAATTGGGGAAAGTTGGCAATGAAGAGTTGCTCAAATTTGAATCTGGACACAGAGGGTTTTGGGGTATTTTTGTGAATCAAAACAATTGGTATTTGGATGAAACTTTGCATGATCATCACATATGGCATGTGCGACTTGCTGGAATTTTCCTGGATTTATTTGATAATATTTCTTATAGAAATAATTCAAACACAGGAAATATGCAGAAAGGGTTTTGGAGGGTTTTGTCCAATATTTTGAACATGACCATGTGTTGAAACTCATATATATGAAAAATATATGTCCACTGAGTTTCCCTAAATTTTCTCAAATATTTTGAAGGCATAAAAAATAATGTTCCCCTATAAAAGACAATTTCTGGCCTTAAGAAAAAGTCTTTAAATAAAAGAGGAAAATAATCTTTAAAAATAATATTTGGTGATTTTGGGAAGTCATATATATGGTAGGTTTCAAATAAACTCTTTGGTGTAGAACGTTCCACCCAATTTGAGGACTTGTAGTACAAACCTCAATTCAGGGGTTTTATAAAGCCTAAATTGAATAAATGCTAATTGGCCAAAATAGTATTTGATGAAAATAGTTTTAGGTCCTATACACATGGCATGATCATTGGGCAAGGGTGTTGGATCAAGAAGATGATCATAGAGAGAAGACGAATTTTTTGTGAATTAAAACACAATCAAAGATTCAAGAAAAAAGCACTCAAGTCAATCATCACAAGCAAGCAAAAGTTTTAAATGGGTCCAAAATTTGTAAAACCTTAGCATAGAGAAGTGATACAACACAGGGTGTGACAGACCTACCCCCCTTACAAGAATCTCGTCCCCGAGATTCCAAGTCTAAGCGCTAAAAAGATAAGGGAACTCGGATCTAAGGTAGTCTTCACGCTCCCAGGTTGCCTCTGCTTCAGTGTGGTTGCTCCATTGGACCTTGAAGTACTTGATGGTGCGGCTTCGGGTGCAACATTCAGCTTCATCCAAAATGTGAACTGGCATCTCACGATAAGTGAGGTCTGGCTAAAGGTCGATGGCTTGATGGTCGATGTCCTTGTAGAGGTTAGGGCGGTTGGGAACTTGGAGACACTTCCAGAGTTGTGACACATGGAAAACGTTGTGCACATCGGGTAGTTCGGAAGGTAGCTCCAATTGGTAGGCAACTTCTCCTCGTCTTGCAGTGATCTTGAAAGGGGCGATGTATCTTGGTGCGAGCTTTCCTTTGACGTGGAAGTGCTTGGTTCCCTTGAGAGGCATGACTCGGAGATAGACATGGTCTCCGACGTTGAGGTTCACTTCTCGGCGGCGGGGGTCGGCGTAGCTCTTCTGCCTTGACTTGGAGGTCTCCATGTGTTCTTTGACGAGTTGAACTTGTTCTTCTGCTTCATGGAGGATATCTGGTCCAAAGACCAGTCCTTCTCCGGTCTCTGACCAATTGAGGGGAGTACGGCACTCGCGTCCATATAATACCTCAAATGGTGCCATCTGGAGACTCGACTGATAGGTGTTGTTGTAGGATAACTCGGCGAATGGTAGGCAATCTTCCCACTTGGCTCCATACGCCAAAACACAGGCACGAAGCATGTCCTCGAGTATCGGGTTCACTCATTCCGTTTGCCCTCCGGTCTGGGGATGAAAAGCAGTGCTGAATGATAGCTTGGTTCCCATTGCTTCTTGAAACTTCTTCCAGAACCTCGAGGTAAACTGGGAGCCTTGGTATGACACAATCTCCTTTGGAACTCCGTGAAGACTCACGATACGTTTGATGTAGAGGTTCGCTAGCTGGCTTCCATCATAGGTGGTCTTGACGGGAATGAAGTGGGCTACCTTGGTCAGATGATCGACAATGACCCAAATGGAATCATGTCCCCTGCTTGACCTAGGCAAACCGGTGATGAAGTCCATCCCGACCTAGTCCCACTTCCATTCAGGCACTTTGAGAGGTTGTAACAATCCAGCGGGTCGCTGATGCTCAGCTTTGACTCTCTGGCATGTGTCACACTTAGCGACAAAAGTGGCTATCTCTCTTTTCATGCCATGCCACCAGAATCTTGCTTTGAGGTCTTGGTACATCTTGGTTCCTCAAGGATGGATGGAATACAGAGTGTCATGGGCTTCTTGCAAGATCAAATTCTTGAGCTCAACTTTGTTGGGCACGCAGATGCGAGTCCCAAACCATACAACTCCTTGCTCATGCACTGAGAATCCTAGGGCCTTGCCTCTCTTAATCTTCCTCTTGATGCCTTGTATGCTGTCATGACCCTTCTGAGCTTCCTTAATATCATCCATCAAGGTAGGCCTTGCTTCGAGGTTGGCTAGGAAACCAGGTGCAACTAGTTCCAGGCCAAAGCTTTCAAGCTCTTCTTACAAGGCGGGCAGCCTTTCCTTAATCATAGCATTTAAGGAACAAGCCTTTCTGCTTAAGGCGTCTGCTACCACATTAGCCTTTCCATGGTGGTATTGAACACTGAGGTCGTAGTCCTTGATCAACTCCAACCATCTTCGTTGCCTCATGTTCAACTCCCTTTGAGTGAAAATATACTTCAAACTCTTCTGGTTTGTGTATATCTCACATTGCTTTCCCAGAAGGTAATGTCGCCATGTCTTCAAGGCATGAACTACAGCTGCCAACTCAAGATCGTGGGTAGCGTAGTTCTCTTCGTGAGGATGTAGTTGTCTGGATAGATATGCCACGACTATGCCTTCTTGCATCAGAACACCACCAAGCCCGGTTTTGGATGCATCACAATATATCACAAATTCTTTGTGAATATCGGGAGTGGCCAAAACTGGGGCTGTCGTCAACCTCTTCTTGAGCTCTTGGAAGCTTTCTTCGCACTTCGGTGTCCATTCAAACTTCTTGTCCTTCTTCAAGAGTTGAGTCATGGGTCTAGCAATGCTCAAGAATCCTTCGACGAACTTGTGGTAATATCCCGCGAGTCCGAGGAAGCTTCTGACTTCCTTCACATTTCTTGGGGATTGCCATTCAGTCACGGCTTCGATCTTGGTAGGATCCACTGACAATCCTTCTACAGTCAACACATGACCCAAGAATCCAACTTCATGCAGCCAGAATTCGCACTTGCTGAACTTGGCGTAAAGCTGGTGCTCTCGAAGCTTGTCTAGGACCAATGTCAAGTGTTGCGCATGCTCTTTTTCAGATTTCGAGAAGACGAGTATGTCGTCGATGAAGCAACGACAAACTTGTCCAAATACTCCATGAAGACTTGGTTCATGAGGTACATGAAGTAGGCTGGGGCATTGGTTAACCCAAATGACATGACCGTGTATTCATACAGGCCATACCGGGTCACAAATGCCGTCTTCGGGATGTCCTGGGGTCTGATCTTCAACTGGTAGTACCCGGACGTGAGATCGATCTTGGAAAACACCTTGGCACCATTTAGCTGATCGAACAAGTCTTCAATCTTGGGAAGTGGGTACTTGTTCTTTATTGTGACCTCATTGAGAGAACGGTAATCGACACAGAGTCGGATAGTTCCATCCCTCTTTGACACAAATAGAACAGGTGACCCCCAAGGGGAGGCACTAGAGCGAATAAATCCTTTTCTGAGCTGCTCAGCCAGTTGCTCCTTCAGTTCAGCCAACTCTCCAGATCCCATCCTATAGGGCTTCTTATAGATGGGTCCTGCTCCAGGAATTAGCTTAATGATGAACTCAATGTCGCAGTCAGGAGGCATTCCGGGCAGCTCCTCAGGAAAAACATCCGGGTACTCACATACCACTGGCACTTGATCCAACTCAATTCCCGACAAACAATTAATCTGCGGGGCTTGAGCGGAGGTAGGGTTGGGAACATACTTGACTTCAATCCTTGGCTATTGATCTTGGTAACGGTTCGCTTGGCACAGTCTAGCAAGCCTTGGTGCTTGGTTAACCAGTTCATGCCAAGGATCACATCCAAGCCTGGCGAATCCAAAACTATGAGGTCTGCTATGAAGTCTACCGCTGTGATATTGATCCCGACTCCTTTACATCCTATCTTGGACCTCATAACTGAACTCGGAGTTTGAATCAACATATGGCTACCCAGGGGTGTAGGCTTCATACCACTCTCTAGTGCAAACTTTTGGGTAACAAAAGAATGCGAAGCTCCACAATCAAACAGAACGGTTGCTGGAGTTGAGTTGACAAGGAACGTACCCAGTATGACGTCCGGGTCTTCCTGGGCTTCCTCAGCGGTGACGTGATTCACACGACCCTTGCCATTGTTGGGCTGGTTGCAGGGAGGTTGGTTCCTTGGTGGCGCTCCACAGCCTTGACCATGGTTCGGTGCATTGGGGCGTGGTGCATCTGGCTTCTTGTTGGGGCACAGCTTAGAGATGTGTCCAGGTTGACCACATCCAAAGCATGTGATTTGACCAGAGTTGTTGTTTTTCCTGCCGCTATTGTTGTTATTGGGGTTGTTGTAAGCTGGCCTAGGATTGGCATACTGCTGAGGCTGGTAGCTCGGACGAGGTGCAGGAGGTCTAGCTTGCTAGGGCTGATAGGTTGGTTTGGCTGGGGTTGGCTGCCATGAGCGAGGCTTCTGGTTGCTGGAACTACCCTTGCTGATCATCTTGAGCTTGCGGGTGTCTTCCATGGCATGACACTTGTCTTCGAGCATGAGGGCCTTGTTCACCAGGTCGAAGAAGGTCCGATAGTCGCAGACAATGAGTTGATACTGCAGGGCTTGCTGGAGTCCTTCCATGAAGCGTTCCATCTTAGCGGCCTCAGTGCTGACATCTTCAGGGGCGTACCTTGACAGCAGGTTGAACTTCTACATATACTCCTTGACAGAGCCACTTCCTTGCTTCAGCGCTCGGAATTCTCTCTTCTTCATAGCCATGATCCCAGAAGGAATGTGAGCAGTGCGGAACCCTTCCTTGAAATCAGCCCAGGTGATCACACGGTCGCCTTGCATGACCTTGAATCCATCCCACGAAGCTCTGGTGGTACCTCCGAGGCAGTGAGAGGCATAAAGCACCTTCTCACGATCCTCATTGCAATTGACCAGTGCAAGGAGGTCCTCGATGGTGCGGATCCAGCCATCGGCATCCAGGGGTTCAGCAGTCTCGGTGAAGGTTGGGGGCGAATTCCTCATGAACTCAGACAGGGTGGAGCGGACATTGTCGTTCCTGCCTTGCTGCTGGTTGTTCACAAGGACTTGAGCCATCTGCTGGATAGCGGTAGTGTTCGCTTGGCGTTCCTCCCGGAGAACTTGGAGAAACTGAGCTATGGTCATGTTCTCCGGTGGAGGTGGTGGCGGGGGAATGTCATCATGTGGCTGTTCCGGGTGCTCTCCAGCGTGAGCGGCCCCACTATCTCCCTGTTGCTGGTTGGAGTTGCCGGCTTCAGGGTTGGTGAAGGAGTTGTTGCGGGTTGCAGTCACCATCCTGTTTGGAGCAGCCAAGTCAAACAACTGGGATAGACGAGAGAAAAGTAACAATAGAGAAGCGCGCCTAAGGGGGTTGGTATAGTGCAAGTGTGGTAAACCAAAGGTCGAAAGATCAACATATAACATTAAGATAAGATAGATGATGGAGTCGCTTACATGTTGCCTAAGGCAAAAACGCGACTTGCATCAGGACACAAACAACAAAACAACAACAAGCACACATGGTTCCATTTGAACCATTACACGGACTCGACTTCGCATGAGGGATACATGACTTATCCTACCCTAGGGGTTCTCGGACTCAAGTGGTGGAGTTCTCGGTCTCGTACACTCGCTCCTTAGGATCTTCCTCCTAATCATCATCCGTATGGGCGTCGTCTCCGGTCGAGGGGGTCGGAGAACGAGGAGGTCCATCCTGACGGTGCTTCGCCGGTGGTGCGGTGAAGAGCTCACGGTACTCCTTCGCACTCATGCGACGACGACGTGTGGGTGCATCTCTGGCTGGGGTACTCCTCCTTTGTAAGCAATAGCTGGTTGTCCCTCGAGGGTTCCATCCTTCTTAATCCTGTCAGGCTTCACCTTGGCTTGACGAAGTAGCTCCCAGGTGCAGTGAAGTTCCTTGCGGAGCTTCTCAGACTCCTTAATCAGGTTATGAGCCAGACTATTGGTGGAGAGGCTGAAGTAGGTCTCGAATCTGAGTGGTGTCCCATCCTCCATGGACGAAATCAACGTCCAACTCTCGCCAAAGTCATCCTTCCTGAAAGGTAGGTAGCGAGTAGCTGGCTCGTCAGCCATCTCTAGGATGATGTCTCGAAGGTGGATAAGTGCCTTGCATGCGGCAGTCTCGACCGCAAACACCAAGGTCTCCATCTGTGGTCCTTCAAAGAACCAACTCGTTGGGGAGTCGTTTGCCTTCACGACCACGTCAACGTGGTACTCCTTCGTGACGGCATCGACCCAGTGCTCGTGGTAGAGGAAAACAGGAGGTCAGCAAAACTAGCACTTCTCCAGGATTTCTCCAAGGAGTAGGGGAAAGCCGGGTGCTAGGAGGTCCTCGGGTACGATGACCATCTACAAATGTTTAAGGGGAGGGGAGTCAGTAAAGTTTGAAACGGGACTAGGAGAGATAAGAAGTGCAGAAATTCCTTAGTATAGATGCTAAGTGTAGTTTTTGAAAGGGTTTTTGTCCTAACTAACGTCCATGCTAACTAAGGCTTCCTACAGTCAGGATGGCTCTGATGCCAGCTCTGTGGGGACCCGGACTCATATGTCGTGATCACCGAATGCACGGGTATAGTGATCCCAGAGATCAATGCTCACTGAACACACATAAGCTGAATAACAAGAGTCTTACATCCATACATACCGTCTTACACAAATAAAGACCATCGAGGTCATGTCTTACATGGATAGGGCCATGAAGGCCAAACACAAACAAAACTAGCAGCGGAAATCTTGAACGAAAGCGTGAACCCATGCCATCTGCCTTAACCCTACAAGCATTCTGACTGGGAAGCGTCCTAGTTCGCATGTTCGTCACCAATGAATTCTTCACCATATTCCTGCTCTTCCATGCCTGGCTAATTAAATAACCATTGGCAAGCCAATGAGTACTTTGAATGTAGTCGCAAGCAACCCATGTTTTGGAACAAGGTGTAACAATGCATGATATAGCACTAAGTAGGTAAGTTGCGGAAAGCTAATTTTTAAATGCAATGACATGATCAAACAACTTGTAAGCATGCATCATGGGGTCACAAGTATTTGTACGAACAGGTTACAGATATCAATATAAATAGGGCTTGAACATCTCATGTTCAATCATCACATCAAGTCATCCGACTTGACTCAAGTGTTCCTTTATCCCACACACACGCCAAGTTTGTGAAAACATCGGACGTAGTTTAAGCAGCACCACTCAACTGTCCTTGACCGCGGACAC
This sequence comes from Elymus sibiricus, assembly GCA_039707655.1. Taxonomy (NCBI): domain Eukaryota; kingdom Viridiplantae; phylum Streptophyta; class Magnoliopsida; order Poales; family Poaceae; genus Elymus; species Elymus sibiricus. Next base: position 232,964,750 of record CM077669.1, on the reverse strand, counting down.
GGCTATTCGAATAGTTTTACACTCTGCAGAGGTTGCACACTTTACCCACAAGACTCGGGGAACTTGTAACAGCCTGAGACCGACGCTCCAGAAGATTCCCGTTTTTATTACCTTGCCATCGTGTGATTCGTTTGATTGTCGCATTCATCGTCGCATCATCCGCATTGCATCGGCACTCCGTGGCTGTCATTTTTCAAAAACTTGCATCCGTTCGTAGCAGTTCTCTCCGTTTGTGTTGTCGACGTTTCGAGCCCAACCACACACGCACGCGCCAGCGACATCCTTCAAATATTGTTTTTAAAAGTGGGTGTAAAATATTCTCGGATTGTGTCGAAGGTTGGCATGCGATCTTGTTTTTTTTTAGGTAGACCGCCTGCCAAATTTCGGCACAATCGGGGGTCGTTTGATACCCGAACCGTTAAACCTATAGCGGCACTATAGCCGGTCAAATCACAGACTTTTTTTGTTTATAAAAACCTGTTGCCGGGCTGACAGCGTTTCCCTCTATGCCTTGCCTAGCCCACTGCATAGTGCACAAACCCATCGCGCGCGCCCGATAACTTTTCCGAACCCAAGTCGCCGAGTCATGACCGTTGGGTCCGGATCAACCCCGAAATACCCCGAACCATCATTCGTTTTTCAATTGGACTCCCTAACCTGTTTATTCTCGACCGTCCGATCGAATTGGAGGGTCCAAAGGACCTGTAAGGCAAACCCTAGACCAAACTCGTGTTTAATTTTGGGTCGCCCGATCGTCATCGAAGGGTTCAGATCATCCCTCATCTAGCAATCTTCTGCTATAAATAAGAGACATAACCCTAGATTCTCGGTCGACTGTCCCATCCAATCCTCCCCCGCCGCCACTCTATTCCTTCCCCTCGGGATCACCAGTGAACCAACCGCAGTCACATCCCGATCCGGCCACCGAGGCTCTCCCTAGCTCACCTGAGCTCCTCCTCGCGCAGCACACGCAGGGCCTCCTGCCCCTTTGCCTCGTCGGACCATCGGTCGTGGACACCGGAGCTCCACCTGTGGCCGCCTGTAGGCCTCGCTCCGATCCAGCCGCGGAGGATCTCCACGAGCAGGCCGTCGCCCGGCGACCAACTCGGGCTAGTCGCCCGCTCCCTCTCCTTCCTCTCCAGGTCCCTCCCGTGCTCTCTCCTTCCCTGGCTTCTCTCAAGCTTTCTCACTCTCTTTCCTCTTTCACCAGGGAAACAAGCACGGTGTCGCCCCATGAAGCTTCGTCGTCGGTCGCCTTCGGCCAGGTCTGGCGACCACGAGCGCCGCCCTCCTCCGCGCCAAGGCCTGGCGTCATCCCCGCCGGACCTCGCCGCTTCGCCGGACGAGGCTGCTGCCGGTGAACACCTTGTGTGAAGCGGTACTACCGCTCAAGCGGTACTACCGCTCGTGCGCGGTACTGCAGGGATCCGAGTTGGACTCTTTCCCTGCAGGCCAAACCGACCTTGTGCGGGCAAAACCGACCTGGAGGAGGCTTTTACTCCAAGTTTAGACCCCAAGGCTCAACATATAAATAGAGGGGCAGGGCTAGCACACGGGACACATTAAGATTTCCCAAGCCGTGTGTCGGCAACCCTAACCCTCTAGTTCTCCCGTCATAATCTCCGTAGTGCTTGGCGAAGCCCTGCAGAGATTGTTCCTCACCACCATCACCACGCCGTCGTGCTGTCGGAACTCATCTACTACTTCACCATCGCTCGCTGGATCGAGGAGGTGAAGGCGTCATCAAGCCGTACGTGTGTTGAACGCGGAGGTGCCGTCCGTTCGGCACTAGTTCGTGATCGGATCGGGGGACGACTTGCGATTTGGATCGCGGAGACGTTCGACTACATCAACCGCGTTTCTTAACGCTTGCGCTTAGCGAGCTACAAGGGTATGTAGATTCACTCTCCCTCTCGTAGATGCTCATCACCATGGATAGATCTTGTGTGTGCGTAGGAAAATTTTGTTTCCCATGCAACGTTCCCCAACAGTGGTATCAGAGCTAGGTCTATGCGTAGATGAGATCTCGAGTAGAACACAAACGAGTTGTGGGCGTGGGTGTATACATATTGCTTGCCGTTACTAGTTGATACTTGATTCGGCGGTATTGTGAGATGAAGCGGCCCGGACCGACATTACGCGTACGCTTACGCGAGACAGGTTCCTTCAACTGACATGTAACTTCGTTGCATAAAGATGGCTAGCGGGTGTCTGTCTCTCTCACTTTAGTTGAATCGATTTCAATGAAGAGGGTTCTTTTAGAAGATCAAAAAGCAATCACTACACCACATTGTGGTTTTGCGTAGGTAAGAACGGTTCTTGCAAACCCGTAGCAGCCACGTAAAATATGCAACAACAATTAGAGGACGTCTAACTTGTTTTTGCAGGGTATGTTGTGATGTGATATGGCCAATTACATGATGAGATATATGTGATGTATGAGATGATCATGTGTTGTATAGAATATCATGACTTGCATGTCGATGAGTACGGCAACTGGCAGGAGCCATAGAGTTGTCTTTAATTATTTTTGCCGTTTTTGCTTTACTTTATCGCTATGAGTTAGCTATAGTCGTGGAAACAACAGTCGGCGCGACAACCTCATGGCGACACGTTGATGGAGATCAAGATGATGGAGATCATGGTGTCATGCCGGTGACGATGGAGATCATGCCGGTGCTTTGAAGATGGAGATCAAAAGCACAAGTTCATGGCCATATCATGTCACTTATGATTTGCATGTGATGTTAATCCTTTTATGCATCTTATTTTGCTTAGGACGGCGGTAGCATTATAAGGTGATCCCTCACTTAAATTTCAAGATAAAATTGTGTTCTCCCCGAGTGTGCACTGTTGCGAAAGTTCGTCGTTTCGAGACACGCCGTGATGATTGGGTGTGATAGACTCTACGTTCACATACAACGGGTGTAAGCCATGTTGCACGTGCGGAACACTCGGGTTAAACTTGACGAGCCTAGCATGTATAGACATGGCCTCGGAACACAAGAGACCGAAAGGTCGAACATGAGCCATATAGTAGATATGATCAACATGAAGATGTTCACCATTGAAACCACCTCAACTCACGTGATGATCGGACTTGAGTTGGTAGATTTGGATCATGTTACACTCGAATGACCGGAGGGATGTCAATTTGAGTGGGAGTTTTTAAGTAATATGATTAACTAAACTCATTATCTAGAACAATAGTCTAAGTTGTCTTTGCTATATTTATGTTGTAGATCATGGCTCGCGCAGTAGCACCCCTGAATTTTAATGCGTTCCTAGAGAAAGCTAAGTTGAAAGATGATGGAAGTAACTTTGTGGACTGGGCCCGTAATCTAAGGATTATCCTTACGGCTTCCCAGAAGGCTTATGTCCTTGATGCACCGCTTGGTGATCCACCCACTCCAGTTGAGTCTCTAGACGTTGTGAACGCCTGGCAGGCTCGTTCTGAAGATTACTCAATAGTTCAATGTGCAATATTGTATGGCTTAGAACCGGGACTTCAAAGACGTTTTGAACGTCATGGAGCATATGAGATGTTCCAGGAGTTGAACTTTATCTTTCAGAAGAATGCCCGGATCGAGAGATATGAGATCTCCGATAAGTTCTATGCTTGCAAGATGGAGGAGAACGGGTCTATCAGTGATCACGTACTCAGAATGTCTGGGTACTCCACCCGTCTGGCAGAATTGGGGATGCCCCTTCCGCCAGAGGCTAGCACTGACAGAGTTTTTCAATCATTGCCACCTAGCTACAAGAGCTTCGTGTTGAACTATAACATGCACGGGATGAACAAGTCAGTCGCCGAGCTGTTTGCGATGCTGAAAGCCGCTGAGTCTGAAATTCAGAAGGAGCATCAAGTGTTGATGGTCAATAAAACCACTAGTTTCAAGAAAAATGGCAAGGGTAAGAAGGGTAACTCCAAGAAGAGTGGCAAAGCAGTTGCTCCTCTCGTGAAGAAACCCAAGGCTGGACCCAAACCAGAAACTGTGTGTTTTTATTGCAAGGGAACTGGACACTGGAAGCGGAACTGCCCCAAGTATTTGGCTGACAAGAAGGCGGCCAACAACAAACAAGGTATATATGATATACTTGTTATTGATGTGTACCTTACCAACTCTCGTTGTAGTGCCTGGGTATTTGATACCGGTGCGGTTGCTCATATTTGCAACTCAAAACAGGAACTGCGGAATAGACGGAGGCTGGCAAAGGACGAAGTGACGATGCGCGTGGGAAATGGTTCCAAGGTTGATGTGATCGCCGTCAGCACGCTCGCTCTTCGATTACCATCGGGATTAGTGATGAACCTGAATAATTGTTATTTAGTGCCTGCGTTAAGCATGAACATTATATCTGGATCTTGTTTATTGCGAAACGGTTACTCATTTAAATCAGAGAATAATGGTTGTTCTATTTATATGAGTAATATCTTTTATGGTCATGCACTCGATGTGAGGGGTTTATTCTTATTGAATCTCGATAGTAATGATACACATGTTCATAACATTGATGCCAAAAGATGTAGAATTGATAATGATAATACCACTTTCTTGTGGCACTGCCGTTTAGGTCATATTGGCGTAAAACGCATGAGGAAGCTCCATGCTGATGGACTTTTAGAGTCACTTGATTTTGAATCACTTGACACATGTGAGCCATGCCTCATGGGCAAGATGACTAAAACGCCATTCTCTGGAACAATGGAACGGGCAAGTGACTTATTGGAAATCATACATACTGATGTGTGCGGTCCGATGAGTATTGAGGCGCGCGGTGGTTATCGTTACTTTCTCACCTTCACCAATGACTTAAGTAGATATGGGTATATTTACTTAATGAAACACAAGTCTGGAACATTTGAAAAGTTCAAACAATTTCAGAGTGAAGTTGAGAATCATCGTAACAAGAAGATTAAATTCCTACGATCTGATCGAGGAGGAGAATATCTGAGTTATGAGTTTGGCAGTCACTTAAGACAATGTGGAATTGTTTCACAACTGACACCGCCTGGAACACCACGGCGTAATGGTGTGTCCGAACGTCGTAATCGAACCTTATTGGATATGGTGCGATCTATGATGTCTCTTGCCGATTTGCCACTATCGTTTTGGGGTTATGCATTAGAGACAGCTGCATTCACTTTAAATAGGGCACCATCGAAATCCGTTGAGACGACGCCATATGAACTTTGGTTTGGCAAGAAGCCAAAGCTGTCGTTTCTTAAAGTTTGGGGATGTGATGCTTATGTCAAAAAGCTTCAGCCTGAAAAGCTGGAACCTAAAGCGGAGAAATGCGTCTTCATAGGATACCCAAAAGAGACAGTTGGGTATACCTTCTACTTCAGATCCGAAGGCAAAGTGTTTGTCGCTAAAAACGGAACATTTCTTGAGAAAGAGTTTCTCTCGAAAGAATTGAGTGGGAGGAAGATAGAACTTGATGAGGTTGTTGAACCTTTACTTCAACCTGAAAGTAGCGCAGCACAGAAAGATGTTTCTGTAGAACCTACAACAGCTGAAGAGGAAGTTAATGATGATGATCATGAAGCTTTGGATCAAGTTGCTATCGAACCTCGTAGGTCGACAAGGATGCGTACTGCTCCTGAGTGGTACGGCAACCCTGTCTTAGAGGTCATGTTGTTAGACAACGATGAACCTACGAGCTATGGAGAAGCGATGATGGGCCCGGATTCCGAGAAGTGGTTAGAGGCCATGAAATCCGAGATGGGATCCATGTATGAAAACAAAGTGTGGACTTTGGAAGTATTACCTGAAGGGCGTAAGGCCATTCAGAACAAATGGATCTTTAAGAGGAAGACGGACGCGGACGGTAATGTCACCGTCTATAAAGCTCGACTTGTGGCAAAGGGTTTTTCACAAGTTCAAGGAGTTGACTACGATGAGACCTTCTCACCCGTAGCGATGCTTAAGTCCGTCAGAATCATGTTAGCAATAGCTGCCTTTTTCGATTATGAAATTTGGCAGATGGATGTCAAAACAGCGTTCCTTAACGGTTTCCTTAAGGAAGAGTTGTATATGATGCAACCAGAAGGTTTTGTCGATCCAGAGAATGCTGACAAAGTTTGCAAACTCCAGCGATCCATTTATGGACTGGTGCAAGCATCTCGGAGTTGGAATCTTCGCTTTGATGAGGTGATCAAAGCGTTCGAGTTTATACAAGTTTACGGAGAAGCTTGTATTTACAAGAAAGTGAGTGGGAGCTCTATAGCGTTTCTAATATTATATGTGGATGACATATTGCTGATTGGAAACAATATAGAAATGTTGGAAGGCATGAAGGAATATTTGAACAAGAGTTTTTCAAAGAAGGACCTAGGAGAAGCTGCTTTCATATTAGGCATCAAGATCTATAGAGATAGATCGAGACACTTAATAGGACTTTCACAAAGCACATACCTTGACAAAGTTTTGAAGAAGTTCAAAATGGATCAGTCCAAGAAGGGGTTCTTGCCTGTATTGCAAGGTGTGAAGTTGAGTAAGACTCAATGCCCAGTGACTGCAGAAGATAGAGAAAAGATGAGTGTCATCCCCTATGCTTCAGCCATAGGCTCTATCATGTATGCAATGCTGTGCACAAGACCCGATGTCAGCCTTGCCATAAGTATGGTCGGAAGGTTTCAAAGTGATCCAGGAATGGAACACTGGACGGCGGTCAAGAATATCCTGAAGTACCTGAAAAGGACTAAGGACATGTTTCTCTTTTATGGAGGTGATCAAGAGCTCGTTGTAAAGGGTTACGTCGATGCAAGCTTTGACACTGATCCGGATGACTCTAAGTCGCAAACCGGATACGTGTTTATTCTTAATGGGGGTGCGGTTAGCTGGTGCAGTTCCAAGCAAAGCGTGGTAGCTGATTCTACATGCGAAGCGGAGTACATCGCTGCCTCGGAGGAGGCGAAGGAAGGTGTCTGGATGAAGGAGTTCATGACAGATCTTGGAGTAGTGCCTAGTGCGCTTAACCCAATGACTCTGTTTTGTGATAATACCGGTGCCATTGCTCTAGCCAAGGAACCAAGATTTCACAAGAGGACCAGACACATAAAGCGACGTTTCAACTCCATCCGCGATTACATCAAGGAGGACGACATAAATATTTGCAAAGTACACACGGATCTGAATGTTGCAGATCTGATAACTAAACCTCTTCCAAGGGCTAAACATGAACAACACCAGAACTGCATGGGTGTTCGATTCATTACAATGTAAATCACATAGTGATGTGAACTAGATTATTGACTCTAGTGCAAGTGGGAGACTGTTGGAAATATGCCCTAGAGGCAATAATAAATTGGTTATTATTATATTTCCTTGTTCATGATAATCGTTGATTATCCATGCTATAATTGTATTGACTGGAAACTCAAATACATGTGTGGGTACATAGACAACACTGTGTCCCTAGTAAGCCTCTAGTTGACTAGCTCGTTGATCAAAGATGGTTAAGGTTTCCTAGCCATTGACATGAGATGTCATTTGATAACGGGATCACATCATTAGGATAATGATGTGATGGACAAGACCCAAACTATAAACATAGCATATGATCGTGTCAGTTTATTGCTATTGTTTTCTACATGTCAAGTATCTGTTCCTATGACCATGAGATCATGCAACTCCCTGACATCAGAGGAGTACCTTGTGTGTATCAAATGTCGCAACGTAACTGGGTGATTATAAAGGTGCTCTACAGGTATCTCCGAGGGTGTCTGTTGGGTTGGCATGGATCAAGACTGGGATTTGTTACTCCGTGTGACGGAGAGGTATCTCAGGGCCCACTCGGTAATACAACATCACAATGAGCCTTGCAAGCAATGTGACTAAAGTGTTAGCCACGAGATCTTGTATTACGGAACGAGTAAAGAGACTTGCCGGTAAGGAGATTGAACTAGGTATAGAGATACCGACGATCGAATCTCGGGCAAGTAACATACCGAAGAACAAAGGGAACAGTATACGGGATTAACTGAATCCTTGACATAGAGGTTCGACCGATAAAGATCTTCGTAGAATATGTAGGAGCCAATATGGGCATCCAGGTCCCGCTATTGGTTATTGATCGTAGAGGTGTCTCGGTCATGTCTACATAGTTCTCGAACCCGCAGGGTCTACACACTTAACGTTTGGTGACGATTAGTATAGTTGAGTTATTGTGTTGGTGACCGAAGGTTGTTCGGAGTCCCGGATAAGATCCCGGACATGACAAGGATCTCCGGAAGAGTCCGGAGGTAAAGATTGATATATGTGATAATAGTGTTTTGATCTCCGGAAGGGTTCCGGAATTCACCGGAAGGGGTTCCGGATGTTTACCGAAGTGTTCGGGTGCAACAACACTTTATATGAGCCAAAGGGGTAAAGCCCACGAGGTATTGGAAAGTGCAAAAGGAAGTTTTGCTGCTGCCTTAAGCGGTACTACCGCTGGTAAGGCAGTACTACCGCGTAAGCGGTACTACCGCTTGTGTGAAGCGGTACTACCGCATAAGCGGTACTACCGCTTGTGTGAAGCGGTACTACCGCTCAAGCGGTACTACCGCTCGTGAGCGGTACTACCGCTCAAGCGGTACTGCAGGGATCCGAGTTGGACTCTTTCCCTGCGGGCCAAACCGACCTTGTGCGGGCAAAACCGACCTAGAGGAGGCTTTTACTCCAAGTTTAGACCCCAAGGCTCAACATATAAATAGAGGGGCAGGGCTAGCACACGGGACACATTAAGATTTCCCAAGCCGTGTGTCGGCAACCCTAACCCTCTAGTTCTCCCGTCATAATCTCCGTAGTGCTTGGCGAAGCCCTGCAGAGATTGTTCCTCACCACCATCACCACGCCGTCATGCTGTCGGAACTCATCTACTACTTCACCATCGCTCGCTGGATCGAGGAGGTGAAGGCGTCATCAAGCCGTACGTGTGTTGAACGCGGAGGTGCCGTCCGTTCGGCACTAGTTCATGATGGGATCGAGGGACGACTTGCGATTTGGATCGCGGAGATGTTCGACTACATCAACCGCGTTTCTTAACGCTTCCGCTTAGAGATCTACAAGGGTATGTAGATTCACTCTCCCTCTCGTAGATGCTCATCACCATGGATAGATCTTGTGTGTGCGTAGGAAAATTTTGTTTCCCATGCAACGTTCCCCAACATGCACCCCTCGTAGTGGTGAGTGGCTTGATCCTGCCATGACACCAACATGGCAGCTCTGGAGTTGAGGTAAGCACGGGCACGCTGAGAAAACACATCGACGTCTTCGTCGAACGCACTGGCGGTGCCCTCGAGAAAAGACCACGAGCTGTCGTTTATAGCAGCCAACCGCGTGGCTCCGTCAACGCGCGAGGCTTCGACGATGGCCTCGACGGCGAGGTGCTCCTCCAATATCTGGGGGTCGGCATGCATGGAATCCATCGCTGCCTGATCTGTGCGTGCAGCCGCGATTTGCTTCTCCGCTGCCAAATGCTCTTTGAGATCCTGGCTATACTGCGTGCACCATGGCTTTCGGCGGCGATTATTTGGAGGATGGGCGGTGATTTGGGTGGAAGGTGTCGCTTCGGCGATCGGGCCATGTGGGATGGAGGAGGAGGGGGTGAGGGGGTATTGGGGAGGTGTCAATTACCTGACTAGATGGCCGAGGCCGAGCAACAGGAAGGAGCGTCACCGGCGAGGAGGCGGCGCTGCAAGCAAGTAGTGAAGGTTTGAACTAGCAAAGGTAGAGGAAAAGGGGGAAATGTGGCATTTGATTGGTACCGGGGGGCGAGGGAGGTAGATATTTCCGCGGCAGCCCAAAATTTTCATTCGGTGCAGCGAAAAACTGGCGCGGAAAGCAACATCGGACACAGTCCCTTATTTAGAACCGTGTGCGATATCAAAACATCACAAACGATGGTTGTGTTATACCCCGTGTGTGATGAACTTCAACCTGCAAATTTTTCAGAATAGTTCTCGATATCAACACATCACCAATGAAGCCTGTGCTATACCCCGTGTGTGATGAACTTGGACGTGCAAATGTTTGTCTCCAAGCTTCCGACGTAAGATTGGGTACTACATATCACACGGTTCGTGCCAAAAAATTGTGTGTGATGGACTTCAATTTCATTTTCAATTGGAAGATGGAATGGGGATATGGCGGCAAACTTTTGGTCCGAATTTCCCTGGTTACAATGGTCATCCACGCTGTCGCATAATTTAACATCAATTGCTAATTTGGGTGCACAAAAGAGCCTACACCACAGCCCGCACTTACTTATTCGAGCAATTAAACAGAGCTGGTTGACCTAAACATTACTCTAACAAAAGACCAGCGCTCTAAACAAAGACTAATGTTCTGCCTGACACTCGCTGATCTCCGCCGCATCCTTCATGACCAGCTCGCGCTCGACGACCTCCAGGGGAAGGGGCTCCATGGCCTCCATCGCCACATACTCTACAAGCATCTCGCGGTCTGCGTCCGCCATCTCTTTGGAAAAGGCCGCCACGAGTCTAGTGTGGGCGGCCACGGTCCGGGCATTGACGGCCTCCATCTCGGCAAGGGAGGCTGCCGACGAATGGACGGCTGCCCGAGCGCTCTCGGCGATTGCCAACTCTTCGGACGTAGGTTGCCGACCATTGTCGGTGAAGGCCGCTGCTATTTGTGCGGTGACCGACATGAGCTGGGTGTGGGCGGCTTCGGCATAGGTGTGGGCAGCCGCCATCAGGGCTACGACGGTCGTCGAGGAACAGACAGCTGCTGTGCCGTTCTCGCCATATGCTAACCCGGTCGCGGATGTTTCTGTCGCCATCTCAAATGCATCAGTTGCCCTTTTGGTGGCTGCAGCCGCCCTGTCGGAGATTGCAGCTGATGGGGAACGTTGCATGGGAAACAAAAAATTTCCTAAGAACACGCAAGATCTATCCATGGTGATGAGCATCTACGAGAGGGAGAGTGGATCTACATACCCTTGTAGATCGCTAAGCGGGAAGCGTTAAGAAACGCGGTTGATGTAGTCGAACGTCTTCGCGATCCAAATCGCAAGCCGTCCCGCGATCCAATCACGATCAAGCGCCGAACGGACGGCACCTCCGCGTTCAGCACACGTACAGCACGATGACGATCTCCGCCTCCTTGATCCAGCAAGGGAAAACGGAGAGGTAGATGAGTTCTCCGGAGTTGGACTCCTAGTCCAATTCCCTCCCTTTCCAAAAACAGGTGGACTTTCCACCTCTCCCAAGCCACATGGGCCTTGAGGGACTTGTGCGCCTGGCCCAATAAGACCAGGGCGCCTCCCCTCAGCCCATACAAACCCTTCGGACGTGGTGGAACCCTTGGTGGACTTCCGGACTCCTCCGGAAGTTTCCGGAACCTTCTAGAAGCTTCCCGGTACAATACCGGAAAAACCCGAAACTTTTCCGGTTGCCAAAATATGACTTCCCATATATAAATCTTTACCTCCGGACCATTCCGGAGCTCCTCGTGACGTCCGGGATCTCATCCGGGACTCCGAACAACCTTCGGTCACCAACATACATAACTCAATAATATCGAAACGTCATCGAACGTTAAGTGTGCAGACCCTGCGGGTTCGAGAACTATGTAGACATGACCGAGACACCTCCACGGTCAATAACCAATAGCGGGACCTGGATGCCCATATTGGTTCCTACATATTCTACGAAGATCTTTTATCGGTTGAACCTCTATGTCAAGAATTCAGTTAATCATGTACGCTGTTCCCTTTGTTCCTCGGTATGTTACTTGCCCGAGATTCGATCGTCGGTATCTCTATACCTAGTTCATTATCGTTACCGGCAAGTCTCTTTACTCGTTCCGTAATACAAGATCCCGTGGCTAACACTTTAGTCACTTTGCTTGCAAGGCTCATTGTGATGTTGTATTACCGAGTGGGCCCTGAGATACTTCTCCGTCACACGGAGTAACAAATCCCAGTCTTGATCCATGCCAACTCAACAGACACCCTCGTAGATACCTGTAGAGCATCTTTATAGTCACCCAGTTACGTTGTGACGTTTGATACACACAAGGTACTCCTTCGTTGTCAGTGAGTTGCATGATCTCATGGTCATAGGAACAGATACTTTGACATGCAGAAACAATAGCAATAAACTGACACGGTCATATGCTACGTTCATAGTTTGGGTCTTGTCCATCACATCATTCTCCTAATGACGTGATCCCGTTATCAAATGACATCTCATGTCTATGGCTAGGAAACCTTGACCATCTTTGATCAACGAGCTAGTCTACTAGAGGCATACTAGGGACACAGTGTTGTCTATGTAACCACACATGTATTTGAGTTTCCAATCAATACAATTATAGCATGGATAATAAACGATTATCACGAACAAGGAAATATAATAATAACCAATTTATTATTGCCTCTAGGGCATATTTCCAACAGCAGCCGTGCTCTAGGATGTTGTGAGCGCGTTCATGGATGATGCAGCTGTGCTCGGGCCGGAGTGGGCCGCCGAAGTTGCCCTCACAATGCGGATCCACGTCCCCATCTTTCACCGGCGACGCTTGAACAGAACAGCGGTTTGGGGGAACAAGTGTGACTGTGTGGTTGACACGCCGGCGGTGGACTGAAGCTTCCCGCCTAAGCCATATATGAGAATTGGCCCAAGATATTTTTATACTACATCACACACGTTTCATGATCAAGAACTGTTTGCGATGTATTTGATTTTCATATTGCTTTGAAACGAAAAATGAAGTTACATCGACAATTGAAGGTGTTTGGATGGCAAAAACATTTATCTACAGTGAACGTGCAACTATAGGAGTGTCTGTTAAATATGGAATTATTCAGGGTTCTTTAGGCCCTTTTAAACATTTAAAGAGTTTTTTAGACATTTCATGTGCATACTTCAAATTTGAACTGCGGTTAAGCACATACCAGAGTGCACCTGAATGGGTTGAAAATCATCTATGTGTCACTGGATACATGTTTTGGTCCAATGCAAGAAATGGAAATTAAACGAATTCCAAACCTCTCGGTATTTTGGCTCGGTCGTAGACTTTGAGAAGTCGTGTTTTCAAATTCCAGTAAATCCAAATATCGTCAGAAATTCATGAAACTTTGCATGGTGTCATGTCATGGATCATGTGTGTCATGGTAAAAAATGCCCACTTTGGAACAAGTTTTGGCACAAACCTCTTACAAACCGAAGATTCTCACAAGAAGTCATGTGGTTTCGATAGGGAAAGTTCACATTTTATGTGCGAAACAACATCCGATGTCTCTTCTCGCCTTGAATTTATTTCTAGAGTCTCCATAGAGCAACATGAATGTGTCGTGCTAAACAATGGAATATTACAGAGTTTGTTTGGCCTTTTTAGTACATTAGTTGCATTTTCTAGGCATGTAATGTGCATAATTCAAATTTGAACTACAATCACACGGTCCAACGTATGAAAATAGGTCGAAAAATCATACACATTTCCTTGGCTGCATGTTTAGGTCCCACGCTAGAAATGGGAATGAATTTCAAACATATCGTCGTCCTGGATCGACCACAAACATTGGGAAACTTAGTTTTTAAATTCATGTAAATGCAAACCTCGACAGAAATTCATGAAATTTGGGCATGGTGTCATCAATTGCCCTGTTGTGTGTGTTGTGGTAAAAAATTGCCCTATTTTGGACAGGTTTTGGCACAAAGCCTCTTACAAACTGGCGATTCTCACAAGAAAGTCGTGTGTTCCGATAGGGAAAGTTCACCTTTTATGTGCAAAACAATATCCGATGTCTCTTCTCGCCTTGAATTTATTTCTAGAGTCACCATAGAGCAACATGACAGTCCTGCTAAACTATGAATTTTTTTGCAGGGTTCGTGAGACCTATTTAATACATTAATTGAGTATTATAGCCGTTTAATGTGCATAATTCAAATTTGAACTAGAATCACAAGGTCCAACGCATGAAAAATAGGTTGAAAAAATCATATGCCTTTAACTGGATGCATGTTTAGGTCCCACGCAAGAAATGGGAATGGATTTCTAACATCTAATTGTTTGTTGGCTCAGCCGCAAACATTGAGATACTTGGTTTTCAAATTCCCGTAAATCCAAAACTCGTCAGAAATTCATGAAACTTGGCATGGTGTCGTGACAAGGGCACACATATGCCATGGTAAAAAAATTGTCCAAATTGGACTTGTTCTTGCACAATCCCCTTACAAATCGGAGCTCCTCACAAGAAGCTTTGTGGTTTCGATAGGGAACATATTATATATGCATGTCACATATGTGGGCGAAAAGGCATCCGATGCCTCTTCTCTCCTTGATTTTTTTATAGAAACAACACAGACATGTACGTGTGAAGTGCAAAAATATGAATAAATTAAGGGATCATCTGGCTTTTAAATACATTAATTGAGTTTTCGGTGCATTATTTAATGTGCATAATTCAAATTTGATCTACAATCACAAAGTCCGGGGCAGCAAAATGGGTTGAAAAATCATATATGTGTCCCTGGATGCATGGGTTAGGTCACATGCAAGAAATGAGAATGAATTTCAAACATCTCAGCATGTTTGCTCGACCACAAACATCGAGAAACTTGGTTTTTAAATTTTCGTAAATCCAAAACTCCGTCAGAAATTCATGAAACTAGGAATGGTGTCATGACAAGGCACACATATGTCGTTGTAAAAAATAATACCAACTTCGACATGTTTTGTCACAAGCCTCTTACAAACCGGAGCTTCTCACACAATAAGCTACGTGGTTCCGATAGGGAAAATATGCATGCCACTTCTGCGGGTGAAACAACATCCGCTGCCTCTTCTCTCCTTGATATTTTTCTAGAAACAACATAAAGCAATAGGTGTGTGCTGCAAAAATATGAAATTATTAAGGGTTTGTATGGCCTTTTTATACACTAATTGAGTTTTATGTGCATTTAATGTACATAATTCAAATATGAGCTACAGTCACAAGGTCTATGTTGGGCAGGGTCTCGTCATATAAAGCACAAATATGTTGTGGTGTTTTTTTGTATCCGCTTTAAGAGAAAGAGCAAGCATTATTAATAGCCAACAAAGGCATTTTGGAACAAAAATCTGTTACGTTACCATCGCAAACGGGCGTATTATTTATAATCCGTGGATGTTCTACATACCATTTACGTGCTGCCACGTGTCGCTCTCTGTATTGGCAAGGAGGTAGTGTGTGGATAGGTGTTTGAGTAGACGGGTGGCATGAGAGCAGTGTCCTTCGCACGCTCATTGGGGAGGCGTGTCATTTGCCAGTCATCAAAGACGTTTCAGACTGAATACCCGTATGCAGACCAAGGGCAATGGTTCCTTCCCTACTAAGCCAAGCGAAAATCTGGCACGAAGGAATTTTTTCAGCGCGTCATCATAAATGGTTGTGAATGATGACCCGTGTGCCCTTCCCAATGCTACACCTTGTACTTGTGCTAACTGCTAAAAAATGTGATGTGGGAAGGTAATTAAGAGGAAAGATATGAGTTTGGTGACCACATGAAGAAACAATGCCAAGCACGTGAACCTTGGCAAAACACTTAAATGAAGGAAACTCACCAATGCATGCAAGAGTTAAGTTGCTAAATCATTAAATGAAGGGACCTTAGCAACAATGCATTGTGGACTTGGGTAAATCTTTATTTGTTACACTAGACCACTATCATTTGTCAAATTTTGCAGGAACAAAATCACTATTATGATGCACTTGTGCAACTGAAATTCAGCAACCATAGATTTCATCATAGATTAAGCATTGGTCTTTGTACAAAATAGTTCAACTCGATAGCTGAATCGAACAAACTTTTCCCCATTTGTTGCCAACCACGTACTAAAATAGCTAGTTCAACTATATATACTAGCTAATTTAAAGTAGGTGGGACAGTTCAACCATATCTATAGTTAGATGAACTGAACAAAACAGCCCCTAAATACTACTCCGGAGGGGCTTTGTGCTACTGCCAACAACCTTCTCCTCTGCCGAGCACGTTTAGTAAGAGGCAGAGGAGGAGTTGCCTAACGACGAGCTGGAGGAGTCGAATTCGTCGGCTGCCACTGCTGCCCTCCGCCGCTCCTGACGCGCCTCCTCGAAGCGGCGGGACTCGGCGTAGATCTCCTCATTCCGCACCACAGCTGCGGCGTCTGCTGCGGCCACGGCGGCGGTGAGCCTCTTTGCGTGCTCGACCTGGCGCTCCTCCTCCTCATGTAGGAAGTTGATGGAGCGCGCTAGGCTGCTGACGCAAAAGCTGAGCGGCCGGGCTTCGGCGGCGGCCTCCTCCTCCCGCCTTCGAGCCACGGTGGCGGAGCGCGTGATGGCCCCGGCGGCTGACCGTGGGGTGGCTGCCAAGGCGGACGCTGGTGTGGTGGCGGCCAAGGAGGCCGCTGGTGGGGTGGCCAAAACAGTAGCCGGTGATGGGGTGGGGGCCACGGCGGTCGCCGACAGCAGCTGCCTTCGGGCAAAGGTGGAGGAGCATGTGGTGGGTGTCGTGCGCACAGCCAACAAGGACGCCATACACACTACACGCATTTGGGTACTGCGCCGCCGACGTGGTGCAGCCTCCCTGCTGGAGCTGCCATCTGGCGGAGTGGTGGAGCGACAACGACGGACAGGTGGCATTGGCGATCGGGGGAGAAGCAAACTTGGGAAGCTACGGGCAGGGAGGGGATGAATGCGATGTGGAGGCGTCGGCCGTGAGGGTTTATGAAGCAGGCGGCCAAGGCGAGCCGGGCGGGAAGCTTGCACGCGTTCCTGTGCGGTTGCGCGGGAACTGGAAGCCCAAAAGAAACGCATTGGGTGTTTGGTGGATTTCGGCGAGACGGGCGGTAAGCTTGCGCGGGAACCTGCGGGCTCCCAAAGCGTGCACTGGAATCCTCGGGCGGAAACGCGATGACAAGACGGGACGAAGGTGGGAGAAATGACAAGTACACAAACGGTTAATAATAAAAAACCGTTCGCGTTTTACTACAAAGCAAACAGTCGTTCTTTACGCACCGTCGCGCATTAATCTACGCATGAGGCGGTTGATGCGGTCGCGGCGCGTTGTGCTCGCATCTGTGCGCTCTCGCTTTGCCGGTGTCCACGCGCAAATGGTCACGTACGTTTGGGGCGCCATATGCATGCGGTTGCGCCGCTCCCGGCGCCACCATGCAGTTAAGCGCTGCAAAAACTGCCATGCAGATGTGCCGAAATTCTAGGCCGTCCGGCATAATTTATTCCCGCGGCCATTTACCCTCGTCTCTTCCACCTTCCGATCGCGCCACACAACATAAGAAGCACACCCACGATCTCTTCATCGCTTCAACCTTCCCGTGCGGATCCAATGGCGGCTGCCGGCACCAAGCGGCAGTTTGCCAAAATTGTCAAAGTGGACACTCACATCACGAAGACGGACCTCACGGTGGTGTAAACCAATGACCCGGTCGTGGTGGTGAACTCCATCAACACGTTGGAGCAGCTGCTTGCTGAGGATGACAAGTACAAACTGGTCGGCTTCGACCTCGAGTACACCGGCGGTCGTGTCGGGCATGATCAAAAGGTTGCCGTCGCCCAGTTGTGCGTGCGCCATCACGTGCTCGTCTACCACTACTACCTCGCCACAAGTCCTTGCGAGCGTTTTGCCAGGTTTTCAATAGCCTCGACTATAGGTTTGCAATGGTGGACACCACCAACGATCTAAAGGTGCTCAAGACTTCAGGCTTGTCCTGCCAGAAGCTTGTGAACATCCAAGGTCAGTACTGGGTCTGGGGCGGCGAGAAGAAGAAGCAGAAGGACTCCCTGGTTGACCTTGCCGCGGCCATCATCGACCCCTACTAGAAAGACATGAAGGCTGAGTGCCACAAGGACAAGTCTGCCTGGCACAAAGCCTGGGTGAACGAACTGGATGAAGAACACATCAAGTACGCGGACAAGGACGCGTACACAAGCTACGAGATGTACAGGAGGATCATTGACATGAGGAAGTGCCTCCTTCCTGCAGACGGTGAGTGATGGCCACAAGCAGAGCAGTGTCGGCAACCGTCGTCAGAAGAACAGTATGATTTGGTGATCGTCTACTTCTTGTAAATTTATATTGAGGAATGTACATGTGTTGTGTAGTCACTTATGTAACTGGATGTTCAAGTTGGTTATGCAACAATAATGTTGGTGTTCTGTAGACAGAGCATATAGATGTTGTGCAAACAGAGCAAATCACATCTCATACAATTATTAGCAGCAACCGTCTGCCCACAACACACACAGGTTGTCAGGATGAACTGTTTGGGTTATTTTTGGTCTTCCCACACAATTCTGATGAATGAACTATTTGTCGGGTACCCAAAACACACACGGTTGTCAGGATGAATCGTTTGGGTTATTATTGGTCTTCCCAAACAATTCTGATGAATGAACTGTTTGTCGGGTATCACACACGCCTTCTTAGGCTAACTCGATTGTGTTCTGCTGGATCAGCGCAAACAGTTTGTCCGAGTGAACTGTGTGCCACACTACGCACACGTATGTAGTTTGTTAACCGTTTCTTTTATATTCCATAATCACAAACGTTTCATAAGAACAAACTATATGCGACGCATCACACACGCAAAAAAATTTTGAATCGTATTTGATGGTTCCTCCATAGCACACGGTTTTCGTCATTGGCGGCGGAGCTTGAACTATACCATTTGCGATTGATGGATCGCACACAGTTTCGTCGAAGGGTCTCTGATTGATGTGTCGTCTTTGGACCATCATGCAGTAGTGATAGCATCAATTTCTACACACAACCTCAGTAGTATTTGTCACTCCGGTCGTCCTATGCATAGTCCTATCAACATTCTGCTAGCCCTAAGATGTGATCCACATGCATGCTCATGTGATGGGCACAAACGAACAACAACAAAATAATCATGCAACTCAAACCAATCAGAGCAATTAAAAATTAACTAGAGGACAACAATAATCTACTCAAATGCAATAGAGATGACAGAAATCATTGGATAATAATTCATAGCACCAGAATACCATGTCCAAGTAGAGGATTACAATGGTTGCGGGAGAGTGGACCATCGAAATGAGGTGAATAAGGGTATGAAGATGTTTGTGAAGATGACGACGTTGATGAAGACAATCACTGCGATGATGGTTTCGCTGGCGGCACTCTAGCGCCACCGAGAGAGAAAGGGGAGAGAAGTTCCCATCCGGCTTCTTCTGCCCCCCATAGATGTGGAGAGGTTCTTCCCTCTTGCCCTTGGCCACCATGGCTTCCGAAGGGGCAAGAGCCCCTCCAAGATTGTATCTCTTCTCTCCTTCTCTCTGTTTTTCGCTACATTTTTTTGGTCGGAAACTATTTCTTTTATAGCCGGAGATTTGTAACTCCGATCAGGCTGAAATTTTGAGGGGTTTTTCCTCCAGAAATTAGCTTTTTTGCAGCGAAAGAAGAGCTCCAACCGACTTAACCGCCACCCTCAAATGCCCATGGTGCGACCAGGGGTGGTCACGCCCCATCTCGTGTGGGGCCCTCGGGCATCGTTTTGCCCTGATTCCTTTGCCAGAAAATCACACATATTTCACAAAAAATCATATTAAATCATCAGGGTATTTTGACCTTCCTAGATACTAATTTTCTTTAAAACTGAAAAAAACAAAAAAACAAGATTGACACTGGGCACTAGATTAATAGGTTAGTCCAGGAAAATAAAATAAAAATGCACCAAAACAATTAATACACGATGTAAATATAGCATGAATAATTCAAAAATTATAGATATGGGGGAGACATATCAATATCCATGTAGATGGCTTCTTTCTCCTACTGCAGGACGCGATGCCGCCATCACTTGCGGCGAATGTTGCGGGCGGCGCTGTACATGAGCAACACCTCCTGCTCGTCGCTTCTGCCACAATGCTTGTGCCGGCGAGTTGTTCCTCCACGCACTGATGCTCGTGTCGTCGAGTTGTTCTTTCATCGGCCACGATAGTCGAATCCTCCACCACCGCTGCCTCTGACAACTTTTTGTACGGGTCCATGTGGCAGCGACAGTGAAAAAGAGCGGGAATTGGGGTGGAAAGCGACGGGATGGTAGGGGAGAGGGTTGAGGAAGGGGGGTTTTCCATGGAAATAACGTGGCAAACTCCGCCTCGGTTTTGGGTGGCCCAACATGTGGTTGGATGGTTAGGAGGATAGTGGTACCCCCCAACCCAACAGGGTTTGAGTCCTGGTGCTCACATTATTCCTGCAATTCCGGCAATGCACGTTCAATGGGATGAGACGTTCCCGTTGGCTACGAAGCGCCTGTGGTGACTTCATTAATCACAAGATGATAGGTCGGCTCAGTCTCTCAGAGGTGCTCATGGGGTAGGGTCTGTGTGTTTGTTCATAGGGATGAGTGTATGCACGTATATATGAACGCCTGCGTATGTACCGTGTTCTAAAAAATTATACTACAGTATAGGGCAAGCTGAGGAATTAGGCATACATACAAACATTTGTGTTAACTTTGACCCAAAAGAAATAAGTTGCTGAAAACATGCCCCGACAACTTTTGTGTAAATAACACGGTATGTTACGCATTGCAGACGTGATAACTTACATGAAAACACCGCGGTAACTTTGACCCGGAAAGAAAATTATTGTGGAACATATCCCTGTAACTTCTACCTAAATAGCATGGTCGTTTACTGTGGGATCGAGAAGGGACGTCTAGAGGGGGTGAATAGACTACTTGACAAATTAAAAACCTAACATTTTCCCAATTTTAATGGTTGGCAGATTTTAGCAATCCTAACAAGTCTAGTGCACCCTACACATGCTAGTCAACAAGTATAACAGCGGAAAGTAAAGACAAGCATATGTAAGAAGGAGTAGAGATAGGAAGATCAAACGCAATAGATGACACGAAGATTTTTCCCGTGGTTTCGATAGGTGGTGCTATCGTACGACCACGCTGATGGAGACTTCAACCCACGGAGGGTAGTGGTCGCGAAAGTCCATGGAGGGCTCCACCAGTTAGTGTCCACAAAGTAGCAACCTCGTCTATTCCATCACGGCTTCCGTCCACGAAGGACTAGCCTTACTATGGGTAGATCTTCACGAAGTAGGCGATCTCCTTGCCCGTACAAACTTCTTGGTTCAACTCCACAACACGAAGAAGGAGGCTCCCAAGCGACACCTAACCAATCTAGGAGGAACCACCCTCCAAAAGGTAATAGATGCGGTAACAATGATGAACTCCTTGCTCTTGTGCTTCAAAAGATAGTTATCTCAACACACAATCACTCTCTCACAGATTTGGCTTGATAAAAGAGGTTGATTGGGTGGAAAGCAACTTGGAGAGGCTAGAAATCAAGATTCATATGATTGGAGTGGAAAGTCTTGATCTCAACACATTAGCAGGTGGTTCTCTCTCAGAAAAATGGATGGGGCAAGTGTAAGTGTGTTCTGAGTGCTTCCTCTACAAGTGAGAGGAGGTGGAGCGGTATATATAGGCATCTCTAAAAATCCAACCGTTACAACATTATTGCCCAACTCGGTGAAACCAGAGTAAAAACCGGGTTGCACCGACTAGTGCAAAATGTGACAACTTTTGGCATTTCGGTGAGACCGATATATAATTCTCGGTGGTACCGATATGGGTGACCTAGGCAGTTACACAAGTCGGTGGTACCGATTTTCAAATCTCGGAAATTCCGATTCTTGAAAAGGAGATACTAGAAAGTTGGTCACTGTTTTTCGGTTGCACCGAAAGTGAAAGTTGGTGTCACCGAGAAGCTAGGGTTTGGCTTAGGATCTGTCTGAGGCAAAACTCGGTAGGGCCGAATGGAAAAACTTGGTGGCACCGATTTTGGATGTTTGGTTTTGGACAGAGTATCTGTGGGAGATTTTCATGTGTATTTTTGGTGGCTAATCTCTAAGCACTTGAGCAACCAGATCATCATAGACACCTCATCTCCTTTTAATAGTATTGGCTTTCCTATGGACTCAAGGTGTGATTTCTCACAAAATGTAAAATGTAGAGTCTTCAAGCTTGTTGATTTTGCCAATCCTATTCCTTTTCTTCTTCTTCTCTCTTTTGGGGATTCTCCACACACTCCATGGCCAATCTTCTCTATGGACTTTATCTGAAACAAACTAGGTAGAACTATTAGTCCAAGAGACAATGTATCTTATCATGAATTATCAAAACCTCCAAGGGAGCATATGTGCTTTCAATCTCCCCCTTTTTGGTAATTGATGACAACATACAATCAAAGCTTCAAATTTAGATATGCAAGAATATATGAAAGCTTTAATAGACACATGACTAAGGCAAGCTCCCCCTAACTGTGTGCAATCCCTCTTAGAGGATAATTGCTTTGGAATGCATGAGCACACACATAGTAGAAGGGATATGATGAGTCATGTGAGCCTTGGCTATATGCATCAAACAGATATGAATGAGATGTTTCCATGTTCAAGATTTCACTCTTGCAAACAATATGTGCAAGAAGCAAGAGATCAACTTGACCAAGGGTATGATGCATATACTTACCTTGAAGTTCTTGAGCATTCTACTAGTAGAAACACACTTGAGAAAACAATGTTAGGGAACACAAGAGTATTCTACTCATCCAAATGCAAAAGAGTTCAAAAGTACCAGGATATGGAAGACATATAGAAGATGAAGTTCGTAAAACTTGATATGTGCAACAGCCCGGGACCGACGCTCCAGAAGATTCCCCTTTTATTCCGTTCTTGTCGTGTGATTCTTTTGTTTCTCGCAATCATCGTCGCATCATTTGCATCATCTGCATAGCATCGTCACTCGTTTTTTGAAAACTTGCATCCGTTCGTAGTTGCCGTTTCTCTCCGTTCGTGTCATCGACTGTTTCGAGTCCAACCACACACACATGCGCCACGACATCGTTTTAAAAAATGTTTTTAAAATGCACGAAAAATATTCTTGTATTAGTTCGAAAGTTGGCGTGCGGTCTTGTTTTATTGTGGGTAGACCGCTTGCCAAATTTCGTCGCAATCGGAGGTCGTTTGATACCCCAACGGACGACTTTAGCGACACTGTCATCGGTTTATTATTGGGTGTTTTGGGTTTTAAAACTTCGTTGCCGGGCCGCAACCTCCCTCTCTTCTCAGCCCAACCCCTCTAGCACAGCCCACCAGCCCACCTTCACCTAACCCTAAACCCCTCCGCTTCCGGACCGTCCGATCGGGATCGAACGGTCCGAATTCGGGCAAAAACCCTCACCCCTAGCCCTCACTTGCTATATATGGACACCCTAGCATCCAAATCTAGAACCCTAGCCATCTTGCCTCGATTTTCATGCACAGCCCCTCCACCACCGCCACTTGTCCACCCAGCCTCCTCCCACCTCGCGTCAGGCCCGTCCGGGCCCGAGGGAGGCCCGCGCGAGCCCGCGCCCGGAGCCGCCGCCGCCGACCGCGAGCGAGCCCGCGTCGCCAACCGCTAGAGCTCGCCCGAGCCTTCCCGGGCGCACGCCGCAGCCGCCGCCTCGCCGGTGCGCCCCGCCGCCGCCGCACCTCCTCGCCGGAGGACCTCGCCTCCTCGCCTCGTTGCCCCGCCGCCGCCCGGCAACACAGCCCCGCCGCCGCACCAATGGTGGACATCGCCGCACCCCTGGCCCGCCTGTGTCCCGAGCCGCCGTCGGATCTCTCTCCCTTCGCCGGAGTTGCCGCCCGCGCCCATAACCTCCGCAGCTCCCCGAGCCGGTCGCCCCGCCGTCCTCCGGCCGGATCCGGCGAGATCCCGGCCGGATCTGACTGCCTCGCCGCCGCACCAAGCCCCCGCCGTCGCCTCGCCTCTGCCTCGACAGGAGGTCGGGGACGAGCTTCCCCTCAGGTGGGCCGCGTCCTCCCCTCGGCCCAGCCGCCCCGGGCCAACAACCCGCCAGATCCGGCTCACATGGCCCAACGTGAGCACCCTGTCCAACCCCGAAAATATGACTAAGTCGTTTATTTTTTTTGCCTGCAATTTAACGTCATATACGCATGTTAAAGTATCTACAACTTTTAGCACGTTTATCGGATTGAGATGTACAATATATGAAAAATCATCTACTCTTCGTGCTCCACATGATAATATCATTTGCATGCATCATTGGATTCATATACTTGCTGTAAATTGCTTGCAAAAGTGCATCCCGTCGTAGATCGCAAAACTGATATTTTGTTCAAACTTGTGTGGATGGTTGCATCATATCCATAGGTCTTTTGCAATTGGTTTCTTCATGAGTATTGCCCTAGGTGATGTCTACTTTGATGCCATGCCTCTGGTTGCCATGTAGAAGTTCATTAACATGTTCATTTGTTGCTCTAAAGTAGATATCATGTTAAAACTGTAATTTGTTAACGAAGAGTTCCATTTTGCGAGGCTCATATTAAGCAAACTATGCATCCTATGTAATTGAGCCAATTGTATGATTTGAAGTGTGTCATGTCTTCTTCCTGTTAGTGTCCTTGCCATGCACATAGAGGGTTGTTATGCTACTTTTGTTGCTTTGTAAACATTCCTAGGCAAACTGAAGTTTTGGGAGATAGTTAAAATTTCACCAAGTCTGAAACTGTTATTTTGTTGACATGTTGCCATGTGATTTGCTAGTGATCTAGGAGTCTTTTGTGGTTGCTCCCAAGGAGTCTTTTGTTAAGCATGTTGTTGTCTACCAGGTTGTGTCTTTTGATGTCATGTATAGGATTTGCATCATAGTTATATTCATTGTCCAACATGTCAATCTGTTAAAAACTGCTGCACATGTCTACTCTAATTTTCACGAAGTCTGAGAATATGTTTTCTTCATAATGCCATATTGTGTTGATGCTAGCCATGACTCCATGCATAATTAGACCTTGCCACCATGATATGATTTGTAGTGCATCATGCCCTCTACCATGCTGTAAATTTTCAAGCCATGATATGCCCTTTAGCATATAGTTTTATTGCTGCCAATATGCCTTCGTGAAAATCTGCTATGCTAAAAAACTGTTATTTTCACTAAGTCCTAATCTGTTATATTTTATGGCCGTCTTGTGAGCTTCCTACCATGTGTTCCATGATTCTTTTGGGTATGAAATGTGAAGATGAAATGAAGTGTGTGTTATATGCTACTGCTCCATGCTTAGTTTGTGCATATTAGGTTCTTGGAGCTTGTTGTTTTCATGTGTGCAATATGCTATGTTGCAGTTTTGGACAGATTTGAACTAAAACTTGTGTTGCTTGTTATTGTTGAACCGTAACTCCGTTTTGAACATGTCCTATACGAATCTTGCCTAGAATTTCATGTAGTATCATGTTATCATGTTGCATCCATGTTTTGAAGTGCTTGTGGTTGTCATTTTCATGCATTTGCATTCATGACATGTTCATCTTGTCTGTGTCGTAACTTCTAGACCGTAGCTCCGTTTCGTATGATCCATATATGTAAATCGACTAGAATGACGTGTAGAATCACGTGGATCACTTTATTTTGCTGTTTAAAAAATATAAAATATGCTTAGGACAGATCTGGACCAATTTCACAATATGCATATGGGGTCGTTTCGGAAACGCTATAAGTTGTTTCCGGCCTCATTTAAGATGCCTAGATAGTGTAGTTTCATTATGCTTCACCTCTTGCCATGTTTAACAACATTTAATATTGTCGTGTACCTAATCGAGAGTGAACTAAGTAATTCAACGTGGAGTTTCGTTAATATGCAACTCGTTGCATATTGAGCTTCACTTAATGTGTAGAAGTTGATGTTGTGCTTTGCCATGTCATGCATAACATGCATGATATTTGATGTGCATCATGTCTTGCATATGTTGTGGTGTTTATCATGTGTTGATTGTTGTTTCCGGATTGCTTCTTCTCCATAGAGTTCCGAAAGCGTTCGGAGTGTGAGGATTCGTTCGACTACGTTAGCTCGTCTTCTTCATGGACTCATTCTTCTTCGAAGCGGGATCTCAGGCAAGATGACCATTTCCCTGGATACCATTACTATCATTGCCATGCCAGATGTCTCGTTTCTATCGCTCGTCTCGCTACCTACCACTTGTTTGTCAAGCCTCCCGAAATGCCATGATTAGCCTCTAACCCTCCACATCCCAACAAACCATTGTTTGGCTATGTTACCGCTTGCTCAGCCCTTCTTATAGCGTTGCTAGTTGCAGGTGCAAGCTCTTTCCATGTGCAACATGGATATTTTGATATATCACAATATTATTGCTATTTAATTTAATGCACATATATACTTGGTAAAAGGTGGAAGGCTTGGCCTTTTGCTCGGTGTTTTGTTCCACTTTTGCCGCCCTAGTTACTTGTGTACCGGTGTTATGTTCCATGTTTTGCGCTCCTAACATGCTCGGGGTTGTTATGGGGACCCCCTTGACCATTCGTTTTAGATTAAAACTTGTCTGGCAAGACCCAACTTTGGTACTATATTTGCCTAATAATTAATAAACCTGCATAGGGAGTAATTAACCCGAGGATACTTAATCAGCCACCCGGGCCAGTGCTCCTCATGAGTGTTGGTCCAAACCGAACGATGTCCGGCGCCCCCTGGTCACCCGGGGTTTCAGCCAACCCGACGTCTAGCTCATCCGGTCGTACCCCGAGAACGAGATACGCGGCTCCTATCGGGTTTTGTCGGTACGCCGGGCGGTCTTGCTGGACTTGTTTTACCTTTCTCGAATGTCTTGCGCGAGGAATTCCGAAAATACTTCGGGCTATCTCGAGGTTGAGGTTTTCCAATAGAATTGCCTAGGAAATCACGGGATTCGTGGTCGAGGTTATTCCCGCGACGTGTGGTTAGTTTGTGATGGATGAGTTGGAGCACCCCTGCAGGGTTAAATCTTTCAGAAAGCCGTGCCCGCGGTTATGTGGCAACTTGGAAACTTTGTTTAATACCCGGTCATAGCAAACTTGAAGTAAACTCTAATAAAATACACCAACTGTGTGCGTAACCATGACTGTTTCTTCTCGGAATTTCTGAACTGAGAGAGAACACGGTGGGGTTATGTTTGACTCGTAAGTAGGTGTTCAGGATCTCTTAGAGATCATTACTAGTTCACGTCCATTTATGCGATGATCATCCCCCTTTATACTTGTACTCGTAAGTTAGCCACTCAAATAAATGCTTAGTGCTTGCTGCAGCCTCACCACTTAACCATACCTCACCCATTAAGCTTTAATAGTCTTGATACCCTTGGAAATGAGATTGCTTAGTCCCTGTGGCTCACAGATTACTACAACAACAGTTGCAGGTTCAGGTAATGCGATGATTTGATGTGAGCATGATGCTTGTTTGATTTGGAGTTCTTCTTCTTCATCATCGATCATAGGATGGGTTCCAGGACGGCAGCCTGGGATAGCAAGGATGGATGTCATTTTATCGTTTGATTTCATTCGTAGTCGGACCCTGCTCTTTTGTATGATGATTGTTATGTTGTTGTATTGATGTGATATTGATGTAGCTTGTGGCGAGTGTAAGCCAATTCCATATACTCATCTCTTCTTTACATGTACTTGTAATGATATCCATTCTTGCGAAACGACGAGATGCGCTTTTATCCCTGTCGAGGCCCTCGTGCCAAAATAAGGATAGGATCGCATCTTGGGCGTTACAAGTTGTCTCCAAAGGCATTTAGAACTTTCTCCCCTAAAAAATTAATTTGCAAGTCTTCCTCTCCCCCTGAATCTTAGCATGTAGATATTTGGAGTAAGTAGGGTGAGACAAGTCTAACACAAGATCGTATGCACTCACTCCTTAAAATGATAGTAAGAATGTGGTCTTCTCTCTTTCCTTAGTAAATCTTCTCCCCCTTCATGGATATTTTTCTTTGGGGCATAAGCATTCACATTTCTCCCCCTATAGGTAAGCATAAGTTTTTGACATTTCTCCTCCGTTTGAGATTTCTACCCCTTTGTCAGCAAGTATAAGCTTTGATATTTCTCCCCCTTTGGCATTAATTTCCAAAAAGGGTGACACAAAGGGTCACAGAAAAGGGATCATTGAGAGGGAAGGGATCCTTGAGAATAAGGGTCATTGAGATTAAGGGTCATAGAGAGCATTAAGACATGGGGATCCTTGAAGATAATTTCTCCCCCTACAGATATCTGAAAACTTTAAGATTTCTCCCCTTTTAACGAAGGGATCCTTGAATGTTGTTTGACAAACAGCACAAAAGATGGCAAAATTGGTGGCTCCGAGGCAAAGTGAATCGGTGGCACCGATGTGCGTATGTGCAGCTTATCTGCAATATCGGTGAGACCAAGTGACTTTGATCAGAGGGTCCGAAATACATAACAGAAACTTGGTAGTGTTGGTATTTGCCATTTTGTCTCAAACAATTTTTTAGAAAGTCTCAAATAGAATAAAAAGGATTTGCAATGAATTTTCAAAAGATTTACAAGGAATTTTCAAAAAGATTTGCAACGAATTTTCAAAAATATTTGCAAGGAATTTTCATCTAGGTGGAGATTGAGTGGTTCCAAGAAAGCATGCAACTATAAGATGAACCAAACAAGATACTACATCAAGATGATGGTCGGTGATGAGGTCACCTATATTAGAGTATATTGACTTAGAAGCCAAGCAAGAATACTTGATCATAGGTCATACTCATCGTTAAGCTCAAAATGGGTTACCATTTTTCGTTTAAGCATTTTAATGTATTCATATCACTTGAATTGCTTTAGCTCATGACTTGGAGTAAAGCTTCTTCAAGAATATGATCACATACGTTGGCGTGATGTAGATGACATTGCGTGTAGGAGGGATTGTAGTGGATGCTCAAAGTTGATGAAGATCATCTTGAGTTGGGAGCAATCCTCTTTTCTTTGAAGCTAGGTCCTCCTACAAGGGTTAGTCATGCAAGGAAGAACATAATATATCCAAATGACAAGAGTAAGATTTTCATCATATGTAAGTCAAGGATATGTTTTGTGTTGTCTTCTTCCTCCACCACAACATAGGGATGTTGATACTTGGCTTTTGACAAGATTGCTTATGATTGGAGTTGTTGGCAATCTTGTGGAATGTAGTTCTTCCAAGTACCTACAAAAGGTTAGATGCAATACAAGGGAGCATATATTTCCAAGATATAAGATAGTATGTCAAAGGTATTAAGGAATAGTCATGTAAGCTCATGCCCTTGCATGCATCCGAGTGAGTCTAGCTAAAGTTTGAAGCATCAATGATGTGCAACTCACTCCTTGAGTGACAAAACACTTTCTCATCAAGTGGCTTAGTAAATATATCGGCCAATTGCTTGTTGGTACGAACATGTTTGAGATTAATGTCCCCTTTGGCAACATGATCACGAATGAAATGATGACGAACTTGAATATGTTTAGTTCGAGAATGTTGCACAGGATTATGAGCAATCTTAATAGCACTCTCATTGTCATACAACAATGTAACATGTCTCACATGGATTCCATAATCCTTAAGAGTTTGAGTCATCCATAGTAATTGCGAACAACATGATCTGGCGGCAATGTATTCCGCTTCGGCGGTAGATAGAGATACCGAGTTTTGTTTCTTGCATGACCAAGACACAAGAGATCTACCAAGAAATTGACATGTACCCGAGGTGGATTTTCTATCAACCTTATCTCCGGCATAGTCCGAGTCGGAATAGCCAACAAGGTTAAAAGAAGATCCCTTTGGATACCAAATGCCAAAGTTTGGTGTGTGTATCAAGTATCTTACAATTCTTTCACGACCTTAAGATGACACTCTTTAGGAGCGGCTTGATATCGAGTGCACATGCACACACTAAGCATGATATCGGGTCAGGAGGCACATAGATATAGCAATGAACCGATCATTGATCGATAAACCTTTTGATCAACCGGTTTGTCCTCCTTGGCGAGGTCAACATGTCCACTAGTAGGCATAGGAGTTTTCATACCTTTACACTCTTGCATGTTGAACTTCTTGATCAAGTCCTTGGTGTACTTGCTTTGAGAGATGAATGTTCCTTCTCTCGTTTGCTTGATTTGCAAACCAAGGAAAATTTTTAGCTCACACATCATAGACATCTCATATTTATCGAACATCAACCTTCCAAATTTCTCATTAAAATGTGGGTTAGTAGATCCAAAGATAACACCATCCACATAAATTTGGCACACAAATAATTCACCATTAACTCTTTTAGTGAACAAGGTTGCATCAATTTTACCAATTTCAAAACCCTTTTCAATAAGAAACTTCGTTAAGCATTTGTACCAAGCTCGTGGGGCTTGCTTAAGACCATAGAGAGCTTTACAAAGCTTGTGAACATGATTAGGTTTCTTAGGGTTCACAAAACCAGGGGGTTGTTTAACATAGACCTCTCGTTCAATCTCACCATTCAAAAATGCACTTTTAATATCCGTTTGGTAAAGAGTGATATCATGGTGATTAGCATAATCAAGAAAGAATGTGGATAGCTTCAAGTCTAGCAACGGGGGCATAGGTCTCACCGTAGTCCATACCTTCGACTTGGGTGTAGCCTTGAGCCACGAGACGCGCCTTGTTGTGTACCACTTGGCCATCTTCGTCTTGCTTGTTCCGAAACACCAATTTTGTCCCGATGATGTTTTGCTCATTCTTGGGCTTCTCCACTAGTGTTCATACTTCGTTCCTCTCGAAGTTGTGTAGCTCCTCGTGCATAACATTCACCAAATCGGGGTCCTCAAGCGCTTCTTCCACCTTCATGGGCTCAATACTAGAGATAAATGAGTAATGCTCACAAAAGTTAGCCAAACGAGTTTTAGAGCGAGTTATCCTCCCGGTCTGTATGTCATCGAAGATTTGCTCTAAGGGATGGTTTTTGTTCACTCTTGCTCAAACTCGTGGTAGCTTTTGCTTGTTGGACGGTAGAGCTTCCTCCTCCTCCTCATCTTCTTCTTCATTGTTGTTGAAGGTGTCGTTTCCTTGAGGTGGTGGTGAAGGTAGTTGTGGTGGATCATCATGATGAACTTCCTCCTCCTCTTCATCTTGTCGTGTGCCGCTTGTGGACGCTTCCATGTCATTTCGAGGTTCGCCTTGATGCGAGGTTGGAGCTTCCACTTGTGTAGATGAAGTGCTTTCCTTCATATCCATGGGACGAATCTTGCCGATGGACAAATCTTGAATGGATTCCGAAGGTTCCTTATCTCTTACATCATTATGCAATTGTTCGACTTGCAAAACATTAGATTCATCGAACTTCACATCTACCGTCTCTTCAACTTTTCGTGTGAAGTTCTTGTAGACACGGTAAGTGTGAGAGTTTGATCCGTAACCAAGTAGGAAACCTTCATGAGATTTAGGAGCAAATTTAGAACGACGATGCTTATCAAGAATGTAACACTTGGAGCCAAATACCCCAAAGTATCCAACTTGGGGCTTGTTACTGGTGAGTAGCTCGTATGCCGTTTTACCGAGAAGCTTGTGAAGGTAGAGTCGGTTCGTAGCATGACAAGCTGTTTCCACGGCTTCTGCCCAAAAGTGTCTTGGCGTCTTGTATTCGTCGAGCATCGTTCTAGCCATCTCTATAAGAGCCCGTTTCTTCCTCTCAACGACTCAATTTTGTTGAGGTGTGTACGTAGCCGAGAACTCATGTGAAATCCCTTCTTCGTCAAGAAAGGTGTCCACATTTGTGTTCTTGAACTCCGATCCGTTGTCACTCCGAAATTTCTTGATCTTCACTTCAAATTGATCTTGAGCCTTGTGAGCGAAGTTCTTGAAGATCTTTTGCACCTGCGACTTATCATCAAGAAAGAACACCCACACAAATCTTGAAAAATCATCTACTATAACTAGACCAAGAGAATTTCCACCGAGGCTCTTGTAAGCATTGGGACCAAAGAGATCCATATGAAGCAACTCGAGTGGTCTCCTAGTAGTCATGATATTCTTTACGGGATAGCTTCCACCTACTTGCTTTCCAGCTTGGTAAGCACTACAAAGTCTATCTTTGTCAAAGATAACATCTTTATCACCAAGCATATGATCACCTTTGATGAGCTTGTCTAGATTATGCATACCAACATGTCCTAGCCTTCTATGCCAAACCCAACCTTTAGATGATTTTGCAATAAGACAAGTATGAGGTTTGGATCTCTTAGTGAAATCAACAATGTATAGATCACCTCCATGAAAACCGGTAAAGACCATGCTATGATTGTCTTGACGAAACACTTGGCAATCAACTTTAGTAAATAGCACATTGAAACCAAAGTTGGCTTGTCTAGATACAGAAAGAAGATTGTAACCAAGGGATTCAACAAGCATGACATTTTGAATGGAGCTATCATGAGATATGGCCACCTTACCAAGACCGAGTACCTTACCCTTGGAGTTGTCCCCAAAAGTCACATACCTCCGTGGTCCATGGTTTGGTGTGATCTCTTGAAACATGTCTCTTATCTCGGGTCATGTCATCGGTGCATCCACTGTCGAGAATCCACTCTTTTCCTTCGGACATGTAATACTTGAAGTTTGCCATGAGACTTAGATTCTTCATAGTCTTCTCATACTCGATGTCGAACAACTCATCTTCATCATAGTAGCCATGTTCTACATCGTCATCATCAAGTGGGATATCCTTGTCAAAAGAGACAAGAGATTCGTTAAGGTTGTGATCATGACAATGTTCAAGATTATGAATGTGAATGGCTTCAACAATGATGTTGTTGATAGTTATGACATCTCCTTTAGCACACATGAGGTCTATAAGCTCAAATAGATAATCGTCAAAATTTGGATCACTAGGCTTCATTTTGTGAAAAGCAATAGTTTTACGGAGAATGACATCAAGATTTTTCAAGGAGTAATTCGGATATCTATTCTCTAAATCACTCCACAAAATATAAGCACGCTCAAAGTTTCTCATTTGATCAAACACAAGTCTTGGCAATCCTCTAATGATAAGATTAACAGTTCTAAGATTACGAAGCATGTCAATTTCTTTTTCATGTGAAGGATGTAAAGGATCAATGGGAGGCACATAAGGGCTCTTAACATACTTGCTCAAATGGAATTCATTGAATAGCTTAAGCATCTCATATTTCCATTGACTATAGTACTCCCCATCGAGAATGGACACTCTACAACTAAGACTCCCCAAACTAGACACATCCATCTTCCTCCAATGGTGATAAAACCAAAGCTATGGAGATCAAAGTTCTGATACCAATCGTGGGATCGAGAAGGGACGTCTAGAGGGGGGGGGGGATAGACTTCTTGACAAATTAAAAACCTAACATTTTCCCAATTTTAATGGTTGGCAGGTTTTAGCAATTCTAACAAGTCTAGTGCACCCTACACATGCTAGTCAACAAGTATAGCAGCGGAAAGTAAATACAAGCATATGTAAGAAGGAGTAGAGATAGGAAGATCAAACGCAATAGATAACACAAAGATTTTTTCCGTGGTTTCGATAGGTGGTGCTATCGTACGTCCACGCTGATGGAGACTTCAACCCACGGAGGGTAGCGGTCGCGAGAGTTCACGGAGGGCTCCACCCGTTAGGGTCCACAAAGTAGCAACCTCGTCTATTCCATCACGGCTTCCGTCCACGAAGGACTAGCCTCACTATGGGTAGATCTTCACGAAGTAGGCGATCTCCTTGCCCGTACAAACTTCTTGGTTCAACTCCACAACACGAAGAAGGAGGCTCCCAAGCGACACCTAACAAATCTAGGAGGCACCACCCTCCAAAAGGTAATAGATGTGGTAACAATGATGAACTCCTTGCTCTTGTGCTTCAAAAGATAGTCTCCTCAACACACAACCGCTCTCTCACAGATTTGGCTTGGTAGAAGAGGTTGATTGGGTGAAAAGCAACTTGGGGAGGCTAGAAATCAAGATTCATATGGTTGGAGTGGAATGTCTTAGTCTCAACACATGAGCAGGTGGTTCTCTCTCAGAAAAATGGATGGGGCAAGTGTAAGTGTGTTCTGAGTGCTTCCTCTACGAGTGAGAGGAGGTGGAGGGGTATATATAGGCATCTTCAAAAATCCAACCGTTTCAACATTATTGCCCAACTCGGTGAAACCGGAGTTAAAACTGGGTTGCACCGACTAGTGCAAAATGTGGCAACTTTTGGCATTTCGGTGAGACCGATATATAATTCTCGGTGGTACATATATGGGTGACCTAGGCAGTTACACAACTCGGTGGTACCGATTTTCAAATCTCGGAAATTCCGATTCTTGAAAAGGAGATACCAGAAAGTTGGTCACTGTTTTTCGGTTGCACCGAAAATGAAAGTTGGTGTCATCGAGAAGCTAAGGTTTGGCTTAGGATCTGTCTGAGGCAAAACTCGGTAAGGCCGAATTGAAAAACTTGGTGGCACCGATTTTGGATATTTGGTTTTGGCAGAGTATTTGTGGGAGAATTTCATGTGTATTTTTGGTGGCTAATCTTTAAGCACTTGAGCAACCTGATCATCATAGACACCTCATCTCCTTTTAATTGTATTGGCTTTCCTATGGACTCAAGGTGTGATTTCTCACAAAATGTAAAATTTAGAGTCTTCAAGCTTGTTGATTTTGCCAATCCTATTCATTTTCTTCTTCTTCTTTCCTTTGGGGATTCTCCACATACTCCATGGCCAATCTTCTCCGTGGACTTTATCTAAAACAAACTGGGTAGAATTATTAGTCCAAAAACAATGTATGTCGTCATGAATTATCAAAACCTCCAAGGGAGCATATGTGCTTTCATTTACACATCACATACTTTATAAGTTACGTACAAACATCGTGATAACTTCGACCTTGAGAGAAAGTTTTATAAACATACCTCTGTAACTTTCGTGTAAATAGCATAGAATGTCGTTTCGGCCCGCGGGCCTCACCTTGGCGAACGATCATGGTGCACAACGTGCCGCGGTCCAGGCATGGCTCCTTCAGTTGTATGTCGGGCCAGACCTGGTACAACACGTGTGCTCGTTGGACGGCCCGTGAAAAAGGTCCACGAGTCTAAGGGAGAGGGAGTTGTTGAAACAACCCTCGATAACTTCTGTGTAAATAAGATTGTAATTTTACACACGGCAAAACTGATAACTCATGAACAAACAACACGGCCCCGCAAATATGTTAACTAGCATGGTCCCCTCAAGAAACTAGCATGGTAATTTATGCACCCAGACCTAGTAACTTACATATAAAACACCATGGTAACTTTGGTCCAGTGGGAAAGAAGGTTGTTGAAACACCCCAATAACATTGGTGTAAATAGCATGATAATTTACACACAGTAGATCCAATAATTTACATACAAACGTCGTGGTAATTTTTTTACGCAGAATTTTTTATTGAAAAATGCATCCCAAGTAAATAGCATGATAATTTACACACCTCAGAGCTGATAACATACCCCAATATTCATGCATGCGACTAGAGAGAAGGAAGAGCATTCCTATATGTTGCTTAAAAACGTAACGTTCGGTATATATCACTGTCCAAATTTAAATAAGTTTAGCTTAGAAAAAAATCTAGGAATATAACTAATTTGAAACCGAGAGAGTAACTCCAACTGTGCAAGTGAGACCCAAAGCCCGAAACAAACAAACAAAATCTTCGCTCAAATGCAGGACCAATACGTGAATACAGTACTGTACGGAGGAGCTATCTCAAACATTGACCGCTCCACTCGTGTTGGTTGAAGTTGGAGGTGGAGGCTGCCGTCTCCCATCATCCACGCCGAGAGTCCAAAGCTCCAAAACCAAACCAAAACCAGAACCGGTTGATCCGTCAGTAGCCGCGGCCGCCGGCGATGGAGAAGGGCAAGGGCCTCGCCCGCCGCTGGGCAGTGGAGCTCCACGACGCATCTTCCTCCTCCTCGCCTGCCTTCCCCGATCCTCCCGGTTTCACCAGATCCGCACCGGAAGCGGTACCCCCCCGCCCTCTCTTCTGGAACTGTTCGTTCGCTCGCTCGGATCGTAGAATTTACGTGCTATTTTTCTTGGCTCTCAGGACGATGCCGCCAGCGCGCGGCAGCGCAAGGAGACCGAAGCCGCCTGGAAGGGGCAGGTTCGTTCGATTCCCCGATGCTCGTCGTAGTAGTCTCCTAGCGAGATAGATCCAGGGTTTAGATACTCCCGGAACTGTATCAATTCAGTGCGAATTGGCTAACCTATAGAAGCAATTGAGGACGAACCGGATCTCAGTGCTTCCTTCTGGGCTGATTCCCGGAGTTCACTTGCTTGATAATCTCTAGGGTTTGGGCAGTCTTAATTGAACTTTATGCGGTCTTGCTCTGAGCAGAAAGCCTGGGAGGTGGCGCAGGCGCCCTTCAAGAACCTGATGATGATGGGTTTCATGATGTGGATGGCCGGGAGCACAGTCCACCTGTTCAGCATTGGTATCGTCTTCTCTGCTCTCTGGCAGCCCTTCAACGCACTCCGATCTGTCGGGAAAGGTACTGTCTTGAGTCAACTGAATTTTTAGTATAGGTTGCTAGTTCAGCTGAAGAGATAGCTAACTCTGCTACTTTAAGACCATTTGTTCAGACATTTCTAATTTATTTTCTTTGCCTTAGTATGGTGTGTAGGTTAATGTTAGGAAGACTATTGGGTAATGCTTGTGATTAGTGAACAGTTATACCTGCTCTGGCTGGATACATATTTGATTTCATGTTCTTATATATTATATTCGATTGGCCCTGATGCCCGATTGAGCAAAATAATATCTAATGGTTGATCACTGGGTGTTTACTTATCTAAAAATATTCTTTGTGTGCAAGTAAATTTTAGTTGCTTGAATTATGAAAGAAGAATAGGTATTTTGCTATGTTAATAAGTTATATCCCTAATGCCACAGATGGTAGCTTAGATTTCAGACGCCTATATCTGGATAGGAGTGCAGACAACATAGAGAAGTACAAGATGACAAAGAAGGCCGCAAAGCGAGCTGTGAGTGAAGCAAGGGGTCGGGCGTATGAGGACCTCTACCAGCGGTTAGACACGAAGGAGGGCGAAAGGGACATCTATAAAATGGCCAAGATCCGAGAGAGGAAGACGAGGGATGTTGACCAAATCAAGTGCATCAAGGACGGAGCAGATCAACTCCTGGTGAAGAACGAGGAGATTAAGCATAGATGTCGGGAGTACTTTGACAAGCTGTTCAATGGGGAGAGTGAGAGCTCTACCATTGATCTGGATGACTCCTTTGATGATACTAGCAAGCGTTTTGTGCGGCGAATCCAGGAGTCGGAGGTCAAGGATGCTTTAAAGAGGATGAAAGGAGGCAAGGTGATGGACCCTGATTGTATCCCCATTGAGGTATGGAGAGGCCTTGGGGACATAGCGATAGTATGGCTAACCAAGCTTTTCAACCTCATTTTTCGGGCAAACAAGATGCCAGAAGAATGGAGGCGGAGTATATTAGTACCAATCTTCAAGAACAAGGGGGATGTTCAGAGTTGTACTAATTATCGTGGAATTAAGCTGATGAGCCATACAATGAAGCTATGGGAGAGTCATTGAGCACTGCTTAAGAAGAATGACAAGCGTGACCAAAAATCAGTTTGGTTTCATGCCTGGGAGGTCGACCATCGAAGCCATTTTCTTGGTACGACAACTTATGGAGAGATACAGGGAGCAAAAGAAGGACCTGCATATGGTGTTCATTGACTTGGAGAAGGCATATGATAAGATACCGCGGAATGTCATGTGGTGGGCCTTGGAGAAACACAAAGTCCCAGCAAAGTACATTACCTTCATCAAGGACATGTACGATAATGTTGTGACAAGTGTTCGAACAAGTGATGGCGACAGTGATGACTTCCCGATTAAAATAGGACTGCATCAGGGGTCAGCTTTGAGCCCTTATCTTTTTGCCTTGGTGATGGATGAGGTCACAAGGGACATACAAGGAGATATCCCATGGTGTATGCTCTTTGTGGACGATGTGGTGCTAGTTGATGATAGTCAACTGGAAGTTGGAGTTATGGAGACAAACCTTGGAATCGAAAGGTTTTAGACTTAGTAGAACTAAAACCGAGTATATGAGGTGCGCTTTCAGTACTACTAGGCATGAGGAGGAGGAGGAGGAGGATGTTAGCCTTGATGGGCAGGTGGTGCCTCAGAAGGACACCTTTCGATATTTGGGGTCAATGTTGCAGAAGGATGGGGATATCGATGAAGATGTGAACCATCAAATTAAAGCCGGATGGATGAAGTGGCGCAAAGCTTCTGGCATTCTCTGTGACAAGAGAGTGCCACAAAAGCTAAAAGGCAAGTTCTATATGACCGCGGTTCGACCCGCAATGTTGTATGGCACAGAGTGTTGGCCGACTAAAAGGCGACATGTGCAACAGTTAGGTGTGACGGAGATGCGCATGTTGAGATGGATGTGTGGCCACACAAGGAAGGACCGAATCATGAATGATGATATACGAGATAGAGTTGGGGTAGCACCGATTGAAGAGAAGCTTGTCCAACATCGTCTGAGATGGTTTGGGCATATTCAACGCATGTTTCCAGAAGCCCCAGTGCATAGCGGACGGCTAAAGCGCGCTGATAATGTCAAAAGAGGCCGGGGTAGACCGAACTTGACATGGGAAGAGTCTGTAAAGAGAGATCTGAAGGATTGGAGCATCACCAAAGAACTAGCCATGAACAGAGGTGCGTGGAATCTTGCTATCCATGTGTCAGAACCATGAGTTGGTCGCGAGATCTTATGGGTTTCACCTCTAGCCTACCCCAACTTGTTTGGACTAAAGACTTTGTTGTTGTTTGTTTTGTTTGAATCCTATATACCTAAGAGAGTCGTCCCCACCAACTTATTTATCTCAACATGCAAGCATGCCACCTCACCATACAATTATGAATGGGATAAGGCCCACCTGAACATGCAATCATGCATGGGAAAAGACCGACTACAACATTCAACCATGCATGGGAACATGTTTTCCATTCAATTATTCTACTTATATTCAATAAACATTGTTACAACTATACATAATCAAATATAGTAAGTCACGTATTTTAAATTTTGGTTCCCATGTTATCAACCCAAATTTTCGTCAACCAATTCCTGCAGCTGACGCGCAGGGTATCCTCTAGTTATTACGATACACTAGGCATAGACGATGAATAGCAGAGATAGTGTGCTGCCCTGTGCTGAAGTTGCTTCTCACACCTCTATTCTCCATCATCTTGCACCCTCCCAGTCTCGTAGAGGTGTATCACACACCCTATTCTAGGAGAGAACATACACATATTTCTCTTGTGGAAGAAGAGGTGAAGAGCACTTAAAGCACAACTATAATGCTTTTGGCCGACTTAGCCCTTTCTTGCTCTTGCTATTTATTCCCTCTAAAAAAATGGGTCACAAGGATGGATTTATACATGACACGCACAGCATCATTAATTCACTGCTTTCATGAACTCCTGCATGTTCCATCTAAGTTCTCGTGTTCTCCCAGTAGACTCATGGATGCACACTGTGCCATTGCATGCAAGCAACTAATCTACTCAACGAGCGACGGTTACACTTCTAAGGAAGCTAAATGTCCAGGGTGCTATGCCCATATGCATGCACATCTCGAGTCAAGTTAACTCCAACAGTCGACTGTCAATGCTGTTGGTTTCTGTAGTAACAGTGGGTGGTAACTGATGTTACTATGAACTCAGTAAAGCGTTAACATATAGGCTAGACATGTACATAGATATCGGGATTGGGATTGATGTTGTCAACGATGGTCTGGGTCACTCGTTGGTCGGTCTAGGTTTGCCTTCAGGATGGCACCATGTCAGCGATCCAGGTCAATATGGACAAGAAGCGGGGATAGGGAGAGATAATATAAGCCTTGTTGCAAGTGGTGTGTGAGCAGTTCTGGCTTACAGTAGCAACACCAATGACTAGATGCGGTGGTAGTTAGGGACAGTGAAATGTAACGGTTCAGCTAATCTGAAGCGCCCTCCTATCCATCTCCACCTGGATCGATGACCTGGTGCTATCCCAGCATCGAATCTGCCATGAACTTGATTGTGGATATCTTTAGCTGTTTGGATAATATGTGATATTGAAACACTTCTTTTGACAGGGAGGATACATTTCATTATGTGTTGACTAAAGCCATTTATTTGGGTATGTTCTAGTAGCATAGTAATATGTTTGCTCCATGGTAAAATTGAACTCAAATTTCTAAGTTATCATTGAAACTAGATAACAATACGGGTTTCTCTTGATATAATAAGTGGAAAGAACTTCCCCCCCAAAAAAAAACAACAACTGGAAAGAACAATATTTGTTTTGTAACACTGCATGACTCGACCCAGTCTGATTCTCTTGGGCACTAGAAATATATGCTTCTATCGTCTATTACTCCCTCCGTCCCATAATATAAGAGCGTTTTTGACACTAGTGCTAACGAGCCTTTTGGGCATCATGTACCAAAATATGATTACCTCATTGTCCACGTGATTCAGGATTGTGTTAAATGAGCTATTTTTTTCTTTTTTAATTCTGTATCTTTGCAGTTTTTGAACCATTTAAGGACCCAAGGGTGGATACACTTGCACCTAAGTTGCTCTTCACTGCTCTCAACTTGGCCGCTATGGGTTTGGGTGTTTGGAAGGTTAGTATAATAACAGGTTAAGCCAGAATCTGCATGTATTTCTGTAAGCACTTCAGACACGTGATTATTTTGTTCTACAGCTCAATACATTGGGTCTTCTTCCAACAAATGCATCAGACTGGGTATCTTCACTGTCTCCTGCTCGGGTATGTTGCTAATACCACCTAAATTATTTGTTGCTTCTCAGTGCCATATTCTCATTGTGTTTGACTTGTGACTAAGTATGCATATTAGGCATTACTTTTTCATTGGCTTTTGGCTGGTGCTCGCTAGTGTTTAAAAACTATTTGCTGATAGTAGCTTGTACTTGTCTGAGTTATGTATGTATAATAGCCAGATGGAATATCGTCTATCTATTCAGGGTGCTTCACCCTTGCAGTTGTTAGATATTCCTATCACGCCTGACTTGGGCGGAGATAAATGATTGGGAGAAATGCGGGGACTAAGACTTGAACCCCTTCAGCTCTGATACAATGTTCAGATATAGTCACGCAACATGGTATCAGACCTGAGGTCTTGGTTTCATGTCTCCTCTTCCTAACAGATCAGTCTTTTGGGATAGTTGGTTCATAGGAATATATAACATGGTATCAGACCTGAGGCCTTGGTTTCATGTCTCAGTCCCCGCATTTCTCCCAATCATGTATCTCCGCCCAAGTCGGGTGTGT
This sequence comes from Elymus sibiricus, assembly GCA_039707655.1. Lineage (NCBI taxonomy): Eukaryota > Viridiplantae > Streptophyta > Magnoliopsida > Poales > Poaceae > Elymus > Elymus sibiricus. The sequence goes on along the minus strand of CM077669.1, from coordinate 232,923,554 downwards.
GGGCAGGTGTTGATCATTCCATATCCATGTCAGATGTAAAGGGGGGGGGGGTCATTTATATATTATACAGATCGGTCTTTTGGAGTATATGCCAGAAGAACTAGCCATGGACAGGGGTGCGTGGAAGCTTGCTATCCATGTGCTAGAACCATGAGTTGGTCGCGAGATCTTATGGGTTTCACCTCTAGCCTACCCCAACTTGTTTGGGACTAAAGGCTTTGTTGTTGTTGTTGTTGTTGTTGGTCTTTTGGAGTATATCTTAACAGCTATGGGGCTTATGAACTGGGTCAAAACATCTATCTCCACTAATCTTAGTTTTTTTTGTTTGGACAATGGGGGGGGGGGGGAGCGTTTCCCCACCTGAATATATTACTCAAAAGTGCCTGAGAGCGAGTTACATCAGAGGTTACAACGAGAGGAGAGGTACATGCGCCAAGAAACAGCCGCCTCCCTACTTAGCGGGTCCTTAAACCTTAAGGCCCAAAGAGTAAAGTCTGAGATAGTGTTCCGAAGAGTTTCGAGTGGTGAGCGATGCTCGTTGCGAAAGACCCGAGCATTCTTGGAGTCCCATAGCTTCCAGAGGATGGCGAGGGCGACGGTAGGCCAAATGTTGATGTCGAGGCCTGCCGGCGTAGAGGCGTCCCAGACGCGGTCGATGGAGGGAGGTGTCTGGATGCCCACCAGGGACCATACCTGGTCCGCGCATGGGCAAAGCAAGGCCAGGTGCGTCGCATCCTCTAGCGAGAGGGCACACCTCGGGCAAGATGAGACAGACGTAATGGTCTTACGAAGAAGGTTAGCCATCGTGCTGAGCCGGTCCCGGCACAGAAGCCAACCGAAGATCTTAACCCTGATAGGTGCCTTGGAGCCCCAAATGTATCCTGCGTTTAGGTCAATCTCATGGTCGGAGGAGAGCAACGAGTAGGCGCACCTAGAGGAGAACGTGTAGCCGTGGTTAAGGAACCTGTCGTCGGGCGCGTCGCTGGCGGAAACATCCTGCAACAAAGACAAAACGGAAGCGAGCTCGAGGTTGGCAACATTGGTTAGGCGATTTCGAAGAGTAGCGAGTAAACCATTATGCATGACTTGGGACACCAGGACGGATGGGGATGTGAAGTGAGAAAATATATGTGGGTAAGACTTAGCGAGAGGGGTAGGGAGCAACCAAGAGTCGAGCCAGAAGAAGGTAGAGGAGCCATTGTTTGTGAGGACAAAGGAGATGTTACGAAGGGAGTTGACTTGGCTGTTAACAATCTTCCAGAGGAAGGAGGGGTTGTGAGGCCTAGTAGAAAAGTCGAGAGAGTGGTGTTGAAACTTGAAAGAACCAATTGACCCAAGGTAGGTCTGGCTTTTGAAGGAGTTTCAAAGCGAATTTCATGAGGAGGCAGTTGTTTTGGAGAGCTAAATTTTTTATGCCCAGGCCTCTAGCCGTCTTTGGCGTACAATCATTCTTCCAAGCGATGAGGCACTTAGCGCCGGAACAGGTTTCTTTCGCAGCCCAAAAGAAGGATCTACGGATAGCGTCGAGTCTTTTAATGATTTTCTTGGGCAGCCTGAAGACAGACATGAAGTGGGTGGCTAGGGCGTCGAGCGTGGAAGAGATTAGAGTAAGCCTCGCCCCGCATAGAGGAGTCTGGCAGCCCACCCGGATAGGTATTTTAGGAATCGTTGAATAATAGGTTCGAATGCGGAGGAAGGGAGGCGGGTGTGAGAGAGGGGCAGACCGAGATAGATTTGGGGGAAGGAGAGGCCACACCCAAAGGTGGAGGCAATGCTTTGGCTAGAGGCGGGGTCCGTGTGTATGGGGACAAAGTTAGTTTTATGGAAGTTAATGGTGAGACCAGTGGCGAGGGCAAAGTTGTTGAGAATATCTTTGAGGGTTTTAGCGGCTTTGGGGGAGGCATGGGCAATGATCAGGGTATCGTCCGCGTATTGAAGGACCATAAGTGGGCGATCGAGGAAGATTGGGTGGCAAAGGTGATTGGGTGAGGAGGCGTGGAGGATTAGACGCTGAAGCAGATCTGCGACGATTATGAAAAGGTAGGGGGAGACGGGGTCGCCTTGTCGTAGGCCCTGCTTACAGTTCATCCAGGATCCCGGCGTTCCATTTAGGAGGACAACCATCTTACTTGAGACGAGCAGAGATAGGATCCAATTAATGGTGCGGAAGGGAAGCCCCTAGCGCGAAGGATAAGGCAGAGAGTGTCCCAGCAGATGGAGTCGAAGGCCTTGCGAAAGTCAAGCTTTAGCATCATAGTTTTAGCATTCCTGATATGACAGGCACTGCGGAGGTCAGCGGCGTAGATGAAGTTCTTTGTGATGCTTCTCCCAGAAATGAAGCCAGTTTGGTCGCCATGCACAAGCAGGGGAATGAGCGGTTTAATCTTGTTAGTGATAACTTTGGCAAGCGCCTTAGGGGGATAATTTTGAAGAGAGATAGGCCTGAAAGCATCTGGAGTCCTAGCGGTGTCTTTGTTGGGTAGCAGGATCATGTGAGCCTTGTTGAAGCGCTCAACATTGACACGGTGGTTGGCAAAGACATCAAAGAAGGGAAGGATCGTGTGCTTAATGGTGTGCCAGAATTTTTGGTAGAAACCCGGTCCTAGTTTATCAGGACCTGGACTGGCGTTAATATTCATTTGAAAGAAGGCGTCCTGGATTTCCAGATGCGAGAAGGGGTCATCTAGGTGGCGGAGTTGCGGAAGGGTTTCAGGATAAAGGTCGGTAAGCGGAAAATGCCAGGAGGTAGTGTTAGGGGATCCTAGAAGGTTTAGAAAGAAGTTATGCAGGATGGCGGCTTTTTGCTAGTGAGAGGAGAACTCAACCCCATATTCCTCGAGGATGGCGATGTTGTTTTCGCGGAACCTCTGAGAGGCAGAAACGTGGAAGAATTTAGAGTTTTCATCGCCATCGACCACATCACGGACCTTCCCACGTTGCTTCCAGAAGAGGACCTTTTGGCGGATGGCCCTCTGAAGGGATGTGATTACGACCAGCCCGAGGGATGCCTCAGGACGCGAAAGAGATCTTTTTTCCTCCAAGTGATCAATCCTGTCAATAAAAATCTTACAGTCAATTTCACGTTGGTGGACAGGTCTAAGGCATCTGGACCAGGCTTTGAGGCCAACTCTAGTCCGCTTGATTGCGGTGGCAAGAGCGAGGTCGGACGGGGTAGAGAGGAGAGGGGCAATTCGAGAGTCGCGAACGATGCGTTTGCAAGCCGGGTGCATCGCCCAGAAGGATTCAAAACGAAACAGGCGTGAGCGAGGGATATGGGAGGAAATGTTGACGAGGAGCGGAACGTGATCAGAGGAGAATCTGGTAAGGGTGGAGAGGGTTGAGTTAGGGAAACTGTTTTCCCAGGCAAGGTTGAAGAAGGCTCTGTCGATGCGTTCGAGGGTAGGGTTTAGACGGTTGTTGGACCAAGTGAAGCTTCCGTCGAGTAGAGGAAGCTTGATGAGTTGGAGGTCCGAAATGGTAGAGTTGAACATGGCGGCTTCCGAGGAGTGGAAGTTAGAATTGTTTTTTTCAGAGGCGAACCGAATAAGGTTGAAATCGCCAATAAGAAGCCACGGAGTTGAGCTGTCCGGCGATATAGCTTCGAGTTCTTGGAGGAAAGCAATTTTAAGATTGCGCTAAGAGGGAGCGTAAACATTGGAAATGGTTAGGAGCGTGCCGGATTTGGGGCAAGAGAGCTCAAGAGAAGTAGTGAACGTTCCGTGGGAGTGGTTAACGAGAGTTAGGTCGTTAGAGTTGACTACAGAGAGAATGCCTCCGGCAGACCCGACGGCCGGCAGGAAGACTGTTTGGTCGAGAGAGCGAGGCATGAAAGAGTTTAACTTGGTGATAGGAACGTCTTGAAGTTTCGATTCTTGAAGGAGAGCGACAGAGGGTTTGAGGGTGATTAGCTCAGAGAGGATGTCTTTGCATTTATCCACATCTCCGAGACCATGGACATTCCACGACATAATACGGAAATTAGATTGATTCATAAAACAACATGGGACACTGCGTACAGGAGAACGAAGGCAGCAAGGAAATACATCAGAGAGAGGGAGAGCATAGCATCAAGCACTAACCTATCGACGCAAGCATGGAGGCTAAACCTATGGAGACTACAGAGCAAAGATAAAATGGGCACGGCTGGAGGTGCAACGATCCAAAAGCACCCTTCCCAAGGGCGCGTTCTCCTGGCGGTGCTGGTGGAGCCACTCATGGAGATGGCAGGGCACCAGCGGCGCGAATGGCATCAGCCTCATCAACGTCAGCGCCGCAGATGAGGGCAATGTGTGCCAGCTTGTCAGCCGCGTCGTCAACGTCCGAGTCCTGGTCGTCCGAGTCGCACAGGGAGGACCCATGGACAGCAGCAGCGAGGTCAAGTGAGGCCTTGGAGAGGTCGAATTTAGCCGCCTTGGCCCTGGAGGCTTTTGTGGCCATCGGGATGTAGAAGGGGGGTCGCGCGCTGCGACGCAGCTTGGCCGTGGAGACGATGCGTCGAGAGTGGACGCAACGCTTGCGGATGGTGTTAGCATGGGCGTCAAGGCCTGAGATGACGGCGGAAGAAGAGGGTGCGGCAGGCGATCCAGCAGCGCAGGAGGCGGCAAGCCCAGCTACGGTAGCGGCCACGACGGAGGAGCCCGCCATTACCCTCCTTCCCGACGAAGGAGGAGCGGGCGTGACAACGTGCGTCGAATCCAGAGCAGCCGGCGGAGGGAGGGGCGAGTCGAGAGCGCCCCCCGCGTCAGCTGCGGGCGGGTCGACGGCAGAGGGCGAGGGAGCAAGGTCGTCCGCCGGAGCAGATTGAGGAGCGGGGACGAGCAGGGCCGGCATGGAGCCACCAGGCTGCAAGGCGAAGATTGCAGAGCTGGAGACGTTCCCGAGCGTGGCGGTCTAGGCTCCGCGACGACTCCAAAGCGGGCGACGAGGAGAGGGGGGTGGCCCCCGTCCCCTAGCGAGCTCGGCGAACTCCCTGAGCGTCGCCTCACGGACGGCCGAGGCATGGGAGTCGTTGGAGCTGGCGTCGCCACCGTCGTCGGAGGAGAAGAGGGACGGGTCGTCCAGCCCGATCCCGTGCATGCAGAAGTTGAGCTCAGTGAGGGAGACGGTGACGAGCTCGTGGCCTGGGAGGAGGACGACGATGCCAGGCGGGAGCCGTTTCCCGCGGGTGACCATGACCAGAGCGCGAACACTGACAAAGTCACCAGTGCCCACGCAGTACTGGTCGAGGGCGGAGGCGGAGCCGAGGTGCGCGAAGAAGTACTTGACGCCATCTTCGTGCCACAACTCATGGGGGTAGTCGTTGGCCTCGATCTCCATGAGGGCCTGGAAGTTTGCCATCGCGCAGTTGTCGGTGTGCTCGACGCGCTCGAATGAGAGCGTGTTCCCTTCGAACTCGATGTCGCCGAGGCCGGTGACCTCCCAGCGGATGTCACGGTTCGAGAAGGAGAGCATTGCGGCGCCGTGAGCGAAGGAGGTGACAACGACCGAGTGGTTGTCGCGGCGAGCAGCAATGGCGCGCTTGATGAAGCCGAACGGGTTATACATAGGCTAAGAGAGGTGAACAAAGCAGAGGTGGTCGACTGGCATGATTAGGCATGGCGGAGGGGCGATTAGAGGGAGTCCGTCGGTTGTAGGGGGTGGTATGTAGGTGTGAGAGACCGCAGGCGAGATGGAGCGACGAGCGGGCGGCGCGCGAAGGTAGGCATCCCCTTGTGAGCGGGTGGGGCAGCGGCGGGAGGGGTGAAGAGAGGGGGGCCGTTGGTGGCAGCGACGGCCGCAACGCGCAAGGGAGTTGGGTGGTCATCGATGGCTCCGAAGAGAGTCGTGAGAGTCGGCGTGACACGCGGGTTGTCAAAGACGCAGCGGGACCCGAACCACAGTGGCTGCAGTTCGTCGTTGTTGTCCCTAACAGAGGAGCCGGAGGCGGTGTGAGTCCCGGTGGTGTGCGCCATGTCGTAGCTGTGGAGGAAAGCAGGATTAGCCACAGGTTTGGAGGGAAGATTGGGGAAAAAAGGGAGAGACCGGACTGCTTTGCCAGCGGTGGCCGGACCGCCAACACCTAGAGCAGCGGACAGGGTCACGGCAGACGTCGACAAGGTGGTCGCCGGCGTGGCAGCGGAAGCAGCGAGTCTTGGGCGAGCCGGTGAAGGGGGTGCGAGGTGAGTGTGAGTGGCGCAGCATGCGGCAAATATAGGCGGAGGAGGGAATTGTCGAGGCGTCTCGGGCGAGGCGAGGAGCGCGTCCCTGTAGGAACGACGTATGGGCGTAGGGTGAGCGGGGAAGCAGGTGAGGGGAGGGGGAGTGGTGTGGTCAGCGTCGGAGCTGCCGTTGATGGGAGGCGACGGGGCGGGGTTAGGTAGGTCTCGCGAGTCGTGGGAGAGAGGGAGGGTTTGAGGTGACGGCTGAATAGGCGAGGAGAGGGCGGGGTGGGTGTGCATGCATGGGCTGGGCCGCGCGATCTGCGGGTGGGCGAGAGTGCAAGGGCTGTGGGGCCCACAGTCATCTGGCCGATCTGCGTGGACCGGGTCTAGGACGGGAGGTGGGTCAGACCGCGACGCATTGGGCGCGAGCGACATACGATCGCCCGCGTGCGTACTACCAGAGTGAATCGTGGGAGTGGGAGGATGGCCTAGAGGTAGGGATGGGTCGGCGTGTGTGCTCGCGAGGGGGCGCGTCATGCAGGGTCGCACATCGATGCCGGATGCGAGGGGCACGAACGGGGCAAGATCGTGTGAGACGCACGCGCCGCTGCAATGTCGGCACAGTGAGCAGCGGCAGAAACAGCAGCATCCCGCGCCCGAAGAGGACAAGAGAAGAGCAGAAGTTTGAAATTCGGAAAAGGCATGGGCGAGCGGCAGACGATCTCGTTTCTGACGGAAGAGGAGAACGCTTGCGTGTGGAAGAGATTAGAGCTGACAGTGATGCATTTGAAAGCATTGTGAGAAGTAAACCTATGATCCATAGCACCATTAACGAGCGTGGTCGAGGGGATTACGGAATCAGACACAGGTACAATCCACAGGGAGGCGACATTCGGTTGGTTGGGTGTGGGCAGAGGAGACGACCTGGCATCGGTAATCATGCATGATGAATTTAGCAAACACAAACCCGGGACGGAAAGGCCTAACCTTAGAGCTTGGACGAGCTCGGTGCCGAGATGTCGATGAAGGGGATGTCTGGGCAGCGACGGCCGAAGACGGAGCCTTAGCCACGGTCCCTCTCGTCCGAGGAGGAAGCAGTGAACTCGCAGCAGACGACCCGACCGCAGATGACGTTGGACGCGAGGGAATAGGTGGCGGGGCTGATGGAGGCGCGCGCAGGGAGGTCGTCGGTTGGCCCCGTCCAGCGGCACCGGAGAGCAGATGGTGGCGAAGTAGTGGTTGGAGGAGATAGGCGAACAGGCGATGACCCGGTCGGCAACCTTGTCGCAGGCGACGAAGAAGGTGAAGCTGTTGGAGGTGACAGAAGAGACGCCGAACTCAGCGGCCACGCCGCCGAAACGGAATTGCAGGAGGGTGGCGACCAACGGCGCGTCGAGTTGGAGCGATGAGGGGCAGAAGCTGATTTTGAGCAGGCGGGTGGAGTGACGGTCGAGACCTGCCGGCGAGACCCGCGAGTGAAAAGAGGACCGGATGAGCGTCTGGAAGTCAAGTCCATCGGCCTCGTCGAGGCGCAATTGGAAGTGAATGAACTCCCATGCGTGGACAAGCCGGTCGCCCAGGTTGGAGAGAGGCGTGGTCGTCGCATGGCGGGAGGAGGTGGGTGGCGGTGCGGTGGAGGAGAGCGGGGGTGGCAGGGTGGGCGACGGGTCAGAGGATGGAGGAGGAGGAGCCATCTGCGCCCAAACCCCTGTCTTTGGATGATCTTCTCCCATTGGAGGTTCATCACTAATCTCAGTGGAACATGCTTTGTCAAACAACAGTGAGATTTTCTGTTTACCACATTATTAGGCGGTCTAATGAGGCGGGTTGAACTGGATTACATGGTTTGGGTTTTCCAGTCGGGTTGATTTTGGTGGTTTGGAATTGGTTGAAGAAGATAACAGTTTGGCTTTGGGCATGGTGTACTGAAAAACAATCTGAATTGAGTTCGGATGTGTTTAAAACTTTTGGGTTGAGAACGGTTTCAAGTTCAACTCATGGGTAGAGGCTGTTTGTCCTGTGGCTTTGAGCAGCCCACACGTTTGCCTCCTTGCCTGTGGTCGAAAACAATGTTAGCTGCCATGGCATCCGTCCTCCTCCAGCCTGAACCTTCTCCATATATGATATATTACATCAAGTTTACACAACATTAAGATCTCTTTCAGAACTGCCTTATCTGCGAAATAATGGTCATTCCCAGTAAAACATGCTATTGGGCACTGGTAGATCTTTGCGCTTCTGTTGACAACTATGTTGAATAAACATTTTCTTAAATTACATGTGCAAGATAGACACTACTGCTGCCTTGGGCCCAGCAAAATTATATCTCAAATGCATCAAAACATCTTGTGACCGGTTGCAGTAGTCTATAGCTCTTACCATTTCCTGTTTTACATGATAAAAATCGAAGTTGAAGAACTGCTAGCCGTTATTTGTGCATTTTGCCACCGCCTTGCGCTTTGCTGACCAAAGCGCAGGCTTAAGCGCAATTGTGAGCTAGGTGTTTTGCTATCGCCTAGAGCCTAGGCGTGCCTTTTTTAACTATGGTAAAAATCCATGCTGCAATGTGGTCCCACTTGAGGTTTAATCATGACTTACCTGGATAATGATATCTGCGTTGTAGTTGTCCCAACATGTCAACTAATTAACCGAAATGTAGGTTCTATCAGAACCCATAATGTGTACTGAAAAATCTCCCGTTTAATGCTGTAACTTGTTAAGACTGCTTTCAAGTTGTGCTAAATTAATCATTTCCTACAAATTCTTATACCTTTTTGCCTCTGGGTGCAACACGATGCCTAGTCAATAACATGCAAATCTGATAACATGTTGATTTCCAATAGGGAAACGTCGGAAGCCAGCGCCGGTCGCACGAGCATCGTGGGATCAAGACTAATCCCGTGGCTCCCATTGGTTGACCCCCTTCCACGGAAGCATCTCCATCCTTTCCCCTCTAGAAAGTCTTGGCCATTCGTTCTCTTTCTATCCCTGCGCTTCGCTTTTGCTCGTCAGCACACAGCCTCCTTTCTATCCCTAGCAGGACGCCGGCGCCTCCATCCCTTGTTCACGCTGACACCCTCCATCGGTGTTGCCAGCCGCCATGGCCATGCTCTCATGTCCCTCTTTTTTTTAGCATAGCCGGAGCTGCAACAGCAGCATCCCCCATGCTGCGACCCGGGCCATGACTTGCCGTTTTTGAGACTCAGCGAGATGCAACCTGCGGCGGCCGGCGTTCAGCGTTATTGGAACCATGGGTCTATGGTGGTACAACCGGCCGTCTGTTTTGCAGCAATCAGCGGGAGACGTGGTATGGTGCCAAATCATGGTGTTGCGGGCTCGCGGCAGAGAACAGCGATGCCGAAGAGGGCTGCAACCGGCGGTCTTTGAAGCTGGAACCGGCAGAGTTTTTTGTTGCAACTGGAATGGGTGTGGTTCTGAGACGACGACTGATTTTGCTACAACCGGCAACTGCGGAGCTTCAACCTGCGTTGAGAAAAGCTTGTTCCGGCAAAGTAAAAAGCTGGAACTGGCGAATCAAGCTGCTGCGACGAAGGAAATTTGCTGGAACCCGTGACATAAAAAGCTGGAATCGTCGTTGAGAAAAGCTGCAAGGGCGTGTGACGACGACGGTGACCGGCCACACACGGACGACGTGAATCGAGCTGCAACCGGCGGCCGGCGAAGTTGCGTGCGGCGGCTGGCCATGCTGGCGAACCAGTTTGCGGCAAGAGTGGCCGGCCATGCTCGGAACCGGTTTGCGGCAGGGGCGGCCGGCTACGCCCAGAGAAGATGCTGTGACGGGAAGTCTTTGAGGCCCAGGGAAGGGAGCTTCGGGACGAAGGATTTCTGGTACAGAAGACGTATGAGAGAAGGACGAGTGGACGAGGGTATAGATGCTAATCTAACGGCTGCATGCGAAGTCATCTAATGACCCACGATGGACCGGCCCAAGGCTCTCGCCGGTCGACCGGCGCATTGGCCTTTCCAATATTGTAATAATACCTCCATTCCACAATGTAGTGCCTATAGATTTTTCTGAAAGTCAAACTTTGCCAACTTTGACCAAGTGTATAGAGAAAACTGTCTACATCTATAATACCAAACATGTACATTTTGAAAATATAACTCATAATGTATCCAATGATGTGTATTTGGTATTCTAGATGTGCCCATTTTTCTCTATGAATATGGTCAAAGCTTGTAATGTTTGACTTTTGGAAAAATCTATAGGCACTACATTATGGAACGGAGGGAGTAGTTTGTATGGATTTGTGAATGTGTATATGCATATGTAGGTTGCTTGAACTTACTGAATTATTTTTCTCAATGGCAGGAGGTTGAATATGCTGGTGGAGGGATCCCCTTGATGTAATGCCCCGTATGATCTTGTAAAACTCTTTCGTTTTACTACTTGGAGGATGGTATCTGTACTACAGCAAAATTTACCCTGCTGAAGGGAGAAATTTTATTCGGGTTTGTTGTATTTTTCGTTTCACGTGTACCAAATTCGGATTGATATCTATAGACGAATTACAGGCTTAGCTAAAGATAGCTTGCTCATTTTTCTTTATCTCCTCTGCTTACCATGTCTGATTCAATAGAGGTTGTTGCTAACTCTCCCATTAAATGTAGTAGACGAACTGCTTTTGTTATGTTCGATTAATAGCTGTGAGATTTTTTGTTCGGTTTAGCTGGTTGAAATTAACATCTGAACTTATGGTTTATTCTGTACGCAAGAATGTGGTGTTTTTGAGTGGCTACCCTATACACGAGATGGTCAGAAAATGAAAAAAAATAGACCAGTCAACAAAATGAAAAAAAGGGCTAGTCAACATTCCCAAAATTCTGTGTTGTGCAGCTGCATGATTTGGGCGTGGCGAGCGCACACCTTGCGTTGCTGCTCAGTCTTCTCAAGATCTTTTTATTTGAAGGGAAAGCATATTGGCACTTATTCCAAAAGAGACTGAGTTACACCTTTGACTTAGGCGGAGGACGGATTTTTTTTAAGGTGTGACGAAGTCTTAAGAAAAAAATTATTTTGATGCAAATCAAAGAGTTAATACACATTACAAACGAAAAACCAAATACAATAAAAATGTAGGCATGTTTCAATAGCAAAACAACCTAAAACATATCCATAATAAAGCTTTCAATGGTGTCTGGAAGACCCATGCAATGAAGCTATCTCTTGCGCCGTCGCCCGCTAGGCGCCTAGGTCCTGGCTGGAGCTGCCACTGTCGCTTGCTGCTGTCGGCCTTTAGGCCCTCAGCTTGCCGCCACCGTTTGCTGCCCCGTCGTTGCTGCCTACCTAGTCCTGTTGACCTAGCCAACCGCCATTGGCTACCCCGTTGCGGTCACCCTCCTCGTCCTAGCTGTTAGGAATACGCAACATAGTATTATCTGGAGGCCAAGGCCATCATATACACATGTACATGAGGGAGGCCAAAGGCCAAAATACAGAAAGCCAACAGTCATTATAAATATAACTCTAACACCTCCCCTCAAACTCATGGTGGATCCACAACATTGAGTTTGGAGAGGTGAAATCTATGGTGCGCTCTAGTCTGTGCCTTCGTGAAGAAGTCTGCTAGCTGTAACTCGGAAGGCACATACTGAAGAGCAATAACATGATCATGTACAGCAGCGCGCACATAAAAAACATCAACACCAATATGCTTGGTAAGCTCATGCTTCACGGGGTCCCGTGCAATACTGATAACACCTGTACTGCCGGACAAGAGGGTGGTAGGTGTACTAACAGAAACACCAAAATCCTCCAGTAGCCATCGTAACCAAGTCACCTCTGCCGTCAGAAGAGCCATAGCTCTCAACTCGGCTTCTGCACTCGAACGAGAAACTGCAATCTGTTTCTTCGTCTTCCAGGCAATGAGAGAACCACCGAGGAAAACACAGTAAGTAGAAAGTGAACGGCGATCCGAAGGATCACTGGCCCATGTAGCATCCGAATAGGCCTGGAGCTGTAACGAACCGGAACAGGAAAAAAAGAGACGATTTGAGATGGTGCCACGAAGATATCGTAAAACACGAAGAAGGTGACTATAGTGAACTGAAGTGGGAGCGGAAACAAACTGACTCAAAATATGGACAGGATAGGAGATATCCGGACGAGTGACAACAAGATAGACAAGGCTCCCAACGAGATGGCGATAACGCGTCGGATCAGACAAGAGCTCACCATCAGAAGCGCGGAGGTTAACATTGAGCTCCATAGGAGTCTCAGCAGTGCGCTCATCACTAAGAGCCGCACGAGCAAGAAGATCTTGGATATACTTTTCTTGGGAAATATAAAAGCCATTAGAGGTGGAGGAAACCTCAATCCCAAGAAAGTAACGAAGGGGACCAAGATCAGACATAAGAAACTGCTCATTGAGACGGGCTTTGACAAAGGCAATGTACTCAGAATCGTCGCCCGTGATGATCATGTCATCAACATATAGAAGAAGAAGGGTGCGACCACGAGCAGAAACGTGGACAAACAACGATGGATCATGAACACTTGGCGTAAAACCAGCAGCAGTGACCACAGAGGCAAAACGCTCAAACCAAGCGCGGGGGGCTTGCTTAAGGCCATATAGAGAGCGGCGAAGACGGCAAACCATGCCATCAGGAACCGAATACCCAGGTGGTGGCTGCATATAAACTTCCTCACGCAACTCACCATTAAGAAAGCCATTCTTAACATCAAGCTGAGACACGGACCAGTGGCGAACAGAGGCCACGACAAGAAGTGTGCGGACAGTGGTCATATGGGCAACAGGAGCAAAAGTCTCATCGTAATCACGACCATGCTCCTGCTGAAAGCCACGAGCCACAAGACGAGCTTTATAGCACTCAAGAGAACCATCAGAGCGAGTCTTAATCTTATAGACCCACTTACAAGTGATGGGACGAACACGAGGAGGAAGAGAAACCAGATCCCACGTGCCGGTGCGCTCGAGGGCAGCAATCTCCTCTGCCATGGCAAACTGCCATTCAGGATGAACAACAGCATCTCGATAAGAAGTCGGCTCAACAACGGTCGAAAGACCATAGCGAGAAGGAGAATATCGGTCAGGGGGCGGACAAGGCCGAGAACGAAGACCATAAGTCGGTTGAGAGGAGGAAGACGACGCACCAGAAGTAGAGGGCACACCAGACACATCCACAACACGTCGACGACGAGTATAATGGAAAGGAAATGAGGGGACCATGTTAGGAATATGCAACATAGTATTATCTGGAGGCCAATGCCATCATATATACATGTACATGAGGGAGGCCAAAGGCCAAAATACAGAAAGCCAACAGTCATCATAAATATAACTCTAACACTAGCAACCCGGCCAGCCGTCGTTAGCTGCCTCGTCGCGGTCGCCCGCCTTGTCCTGGCGACTTGGCCAACCGCCGCGGCCGTTGCCGTTGCCGCGTGAGTTAGGGTTCGTCACGTTAGGCGTCGGGTGGAGTAAGAAGTGGGTGGAGACGCGCCTCGATTGGATCGTGCGTTCTCTAGCTCGACGCCTCGACTTGTCGCTGCTTTTTTTTCTTGAGATAAGACCGGTTGCTGCTTTGTGCATGTCTCTCGATCGATTCCTTTCCAGGCCCAACTAGCTGGATGTGTCAGCACATCTCATTTTGTAATATGTAAAACTGCTACCGATCAAAACCAACTAGCGAGGCAGGGAGCCGTAACATACGTACGTATAAATTTATTTTTTCTCAGAATCAAGATATGGCGGCTGCCATACCTTGCCCACCGGAGGGCTCCGGTACATGCATTAACAGAAAATCAGGAGGCTCATTCTCCCAAGACAAAAACAATTGTGTGCCAAATTATTTGCTTCCCTGAGGCAATGTTGAAAGGTTATCTGTGATGTGCCATGTGTGCAAGCTGAAAACAGTCTGCTATGGTGTTGAGTATGGTGCTCTTTAAGATTATAAAAAAAAAAGAGTATGGTGCTCTTTATTACCATATAAGTAACTCTAGAAAATCCCACTAGTGAACCAGATCGAGACCACGCAGTAGGAGCAGCTTTAGCCGATACCACTAATCCGCTCGCCCCGTAAAACGTACCATATATTGACCCGTCCCGTATTTATTTTTGCAGGGAGTTGTATATTTTGGGCGATTCCTATTTGACGCTGTAGGCGCCGGTTATTACTGTTTCTGTAAACCGACGCCAGCAGCCGCGTTAGCTGGGCTCGGTTCATTTTTTCATATTTTGTTTCTGTTGTAAATAAAAAACCGACACCACAAATCCGCTCATCCCATAAAATGTACCATATATTGGCCCGTTCCGTATTTTTCTTTGTAGGGAGTTGTATATTTTAGGCGATTCCCAGCGCCGGTTATTACTGTTTCTGTAAACCGGCGCTTGCAGCCGCGTTACCTGGACTCGGCCCATCTTTCCATATTACTTTTCTGTTGTAAAGAAAAAAGTACACGCATTCGGAACGATTCGATCGGGCGACATCACGGTCATTCGCATGATGCGGTAATCACCCTACCGTGTAGCGATAGATGCACGACTACTACTTCTTCCTCTTTTTCTTCTTACGTCTTTTCCTTTTTCTGTTTCTTTTATTTTCATTTTCTTTTTTCTTTTTACGTCTTTCTTTTTCATTTGGAACTGTTTTCTTTTTGTTTTTTCTTCTTTATTCGAATTGTTTGTTTGGTTTTTATTCTTTTTCTTTTTTCTTTCACTAATTTGAATGAACATTTTTCAAAATCGATGAACTCCTTTTCAAAATTGACGAACTCTTTTAAAATTGATGAACTCCTTTTCAAAATTGATGATTTTTTTTTCAAAATCGATGATTTTTTCTTAAAAACAATGAACTTTTTAATTTTATGAACTTTTCTAATAATCGATGTTTTTTCAAATTTACTTTTTTTCTTTTCAAAAGATTTATATCAACTATACGTTAACGTTTTACTAAAGAGAACATTAACTAGGATGGGTTTCTATCTGTGTACAAAAGGGCTAGGATGGTCTGTTGGTTATTGTGTTAAGTTGTGATTGTTGAGGTGTTGGGTTTGAATCCTAGTGATCCAATATTTTCTATTAGGATTAGTTTTTTTTTTTGTGTTTTCTTTATTAAGTCGGTTGGTGGGCCGACCCGCTAGGCGTCGCTAGCGAGCGCCGGTACATCTGCCGTGCTGATTCGGAGCATCCTATATTTTGACCCGTGTCTGCTACATCTGCAGTTTTTTCCTTCTCATTTTGCAGTCTCTCTATCCACGGAGGGAGGAAAATTTCAACATCAACCGCTCCCTTCGCAGCTGGCGCTACCGCCTCCCGAGCTCGATTCCAGCCAAATAAAAGAACTCTGGCCACCCGCCTCGAGTGCCGACCGCCGCAACAGGGCATCCACCGCCCCACCTCGAAAGGCGGACGTGCACGTGGAGGAGGCCGAGACTCAACACCACGTGAGTAGTATCACGTCTACCCCACCGTGTGAGCAGGACCGCGCGCGTTGAGGAGGGCGTCGGACCACGTGAAGCTCCAGAGGGTGCCCGCCTCGTGAGCTTTAGAGAGCGAGCAGGACTGCCTCGGAGCTCATCCCTTGACTGAGATTCCTCGTTCGAAATCGAGCGTTGGGCATCCCTCAGCCGGAATTGAGCGTGGCGACAAGAGCAGACACCCAATTGTAATTTAGATTTTGTTTTGAGTGTGTGGTGCTAATTTTCAGGGTCCAATTATAAATTTAACTAATGACAAGTGGGCTTCATATTTAACATGAAAGATTTTCACGGATGTTCTGTCAGAACAATTGATATACTGTAAATATGCTGTAAACCGATTTTGTGGTAAGAGATTTTAAGGCAAGGGCTTCCGGGGAGGTTGCCGCACCAAGTTCTCAGCCACACCCGCCACAGCTTGTCCTCGTGCATCACGTATGATCGCTGCAGTGGCCCCGGCCCGTCCTCGAAGTATGCTAAATGGGGTTTTGTCCATCTCACGAGCTCTTCTAGTTCCTCCTGCACTTTCTCGGCATGATTCGACAATATTGCATGTATAGAAAAGCTGAGCTTATAGGTGGTTTAATGTTCATTCCTTTCTGGAAGTGCAGTATCTATCTGTTCCAGCTCAGGCCAATTCTAACCATCGATCCAAGCGGACGTCCATTTTGTTTGAATTTTGTACGTTTGGGGCAGTGGCGGAGCCGGCTTGGCCAGAGAGCCGGGGTAAAGTACACTACACTCTAGTCTGTCAGTTGGTTGTCCCTACAAAATGATGCTTAGGTGTATGCTTACCTGGGTAGCCGGGAGGTGGCTTCGCCACTGGTTTGGGGCGGCAAAACGGATGCATGTGTTCGGTTTTGGCAGTTCACTGGTCGATGCACTCAACACGCGACCGCATTGTAACTTGTCCGCATCGCATCCAGCACTTAAAAAAAGCCAGCAACACATTTTAAGAAGCATCGATAAATCTTAATTAAACATTACTAAAATCTAAAAAAGTCACAAAAGTCCCGACTGCTCATTTAAACACAACTTAACATTAAAAAACATAAAAAAACCTTCAATGCCATCACCGCCGTGGCCGTCGATACCACCATCGTCTTCACGTACCGCCATACTCCTTGTCGTCGTCCATGGTGAGGTCGACGTACGGCGGTGGCGCATGCGGTGGCTGCCTGGCCGGAGGCGCTTGCACCACCTCCTCCCGTGGCGGGGACGCCTCAGGTGGTCGTGGTGGCATGGGCGCCATGGCTAGACACCCACCCAGTCGGCCATCTCCGCCGCCATGGACGACCACATCAACCTCTGGCCCACCAAGTGCGGGTTCCACACGGCGATGGGGGCTCCTCCTTCACCTCCTCCTTGACGGCCATGTCCAGCACTGGGAGCGACGTCGCCGGCCGCGGAGAGGGCCATCATCACCTCGAGCCCCTGCCACTAGGCCTCGTCGTGGTCGTGGACGGACTCCTCCAGAACCCGCTGCACGAGCTCCTCCTCCACCTCCTCGGTCACTGAAGGTGGTGGTGGTGAGGGGGAAGTTGTCGGGGTGAGCTCCCGGATCCGTGCACGACCGCGCGGCTGGCTCGCCCGTGGCACGCTCAGACCACGACCGACGAAGTACTACCGCCTCCACAGATCGTGCTAGTCGCGGAACCAAGTGTCCCACAATGGAGAGTGGACGTTGTACCTGGCATCATCGAGGAGGTCGGGGGGCAGGCGGGCGCGGTGGCGCTGGATCTCGTCGCGACAACCTCGGTCGCCGACCGTGACCGGCAGGATGGGCACACGGTCCGCCGACAAATGCCAATTGTTGGGCAGATGGACGTCGCTCCATGACACCGGCGTCCCCGTCTCCCATTACCACTGGCAAATCTTGGCCTCCACATACGACTGGTTGCGAGTATTGGTCGTCGACTGGGCGGTGGCGAACGATGAATTTGGCGAAGGGGGTGGAGGGGTGGAGCGCCTGTGGCGATCGGAGGAGGACCCGACCTGTTGGTTGTGCTTGCCCTTGCGGCCCTCGATCCAATGTCACCCCATGGTCGACGGTGAGGACGAGGTGGAGCTCTGGCGGTTGGTGGCTAGGATTTGCGCGTGTCGAGTTTCGAGGAGCCACGCGTCGCCGTGAGTGGAAGTGTGGACTGTCGGTCCATGGTTTCCACATTAAAAAGGACGAGGCATCGCGTGGCTGGGAGGCTGACAGGCAGGACCGCCCGCGCGTGCGGAGTTAATTTGGGTGGTAGGAGGTAGGTGGTCGTCTGCCACGTGGCCCCGAAGCGGACGAGAGGCGGGCGTGTGCGCGGTCGTTCGCTGTCCGTCTAGACGCAAACCAAGAGCAAGTTTGCTGGGGCGGACCGGACGCGAAACGAACATTTTTTGTGGATACGGTCACGCGTTGGGCCATGTCGTCTGTCTGTTGGGCCCAAACGGACACACCCAGACCAGATGGGGTTGTGTGTTGAAGTTGCTCTTAAATGCCCCTTGATAAACAGTAAAATTGATTTAAATTTTTATGAAGAACTTGACCTTTTTTTGGAAAACTTTGACAAATATTTTATGCGTTTGCAAAATTTATCATGAAAGTACAGTCCTCGAAGTCGTAAAAAAAACGATTCTCGAAAAATCCTATTTTCAAAACATTTTGGAGTGTTGATTTTGTTTTTTTGTTATGACTTCCACGAATGTCATTTCGTGATGAAATTTGTCGAGCATACAAACATTTGTCAAAGTTTTCCACAAAACAATTTCAGAAATTTTTGATATTTTTTACTGTTCACCCCGAGCTCATTTGAGCTTGGGAGTAGAATAGGACATTCACTTTTTTTTTGATTCTCTTCTTTCCCATCATATATATCATGCACCGACGACAATTGTTTCCTGCAAACCGAGCTATCCAAGGACTGGAGACTTTCGTTTGGGCCATGTTAGAATTTCTTCACCAATGACCAAAGCCTGATCAATGAGATGTAGGATACCCAATGCATCGCAGACTCTCCGCGCACAAGAACAAGTGAAAAGTAGGTTTCAGCGTCACTATTATTCGTGCATATTTCATTTCTTTATATTTATACTGTATTTATATACCTTTATACATATTTTTATATGGTAGCGATGAAGAGATTGCGAAAGAAACACGAATTAAGATCGCCGCAGTCGTTCCAGTTTAACCATTACAAGTGGCAGGGGCGCGCTTCCTGTGCGGTCCTTTGCGCACCTGCCTTGCTGGTGCAGTTGTGGACGTGCATATGCGCGCCAGAGTAGCTCAGTAGTTAAAATTTGAATAGAGTTAACACAAGTTTAGCAGAGAAGTGTAATTTCATAGATACTAGCAGGTCTGTATTAACAGAGAATGGTCAGCTTTTCAAGGTGAATGGCCGATGACCCAGACACGACCATCTGTTCAGATCAAGGTTCAACAAGCTATAAAAGCATATTCTTGTTCTTTTGGATGTATCCATATAAAATATTCATTACAACCATTTTGATGGATCAATAAGAAAAAAGAAATGTGAATAAGCTTACAACAAAATCAATTTCAGTGTGTGTGTATGGTAGTTTTGTAACAGCCCGAGACCGACGCTCCAGATGCCTTCCATTTATTTCGAGTTTGTCATGTGATTTATTTGTTTGTCGCATTCATCATCGGATCATACGTATCTTTCGCATTGCATCGGCACTCCATGACCGTCAATTTTCAAAACTTGCATCCGTCCGTAGTTGCCAGTTCTTGCCGTTCTCGTCGTCGACCGTTTCGAGACCAACCACACACGCAAGCGCCCGCGGCAGTGTTAAAATATTGTTTTCAAAAGTGCGTATAAAAATTTCTTGGAATGGGTCAAAAGTTGGCGTGCGGTCTTAATATAGTGTAGGTAGATCACCTGCCAAATTTCGTCGCATTCGGAGGTCGTTTGATACCCGAGCGGATGAACCTATAGCGGCACTAAAGCCGGTTAAATCGCAGATGTTTTGGTGTTTTAAAACTGTTGCTGGGCCGCAAACTTCCCTCTCATCTCAGCCCAACCACCTCTCCACAACCCACCATAGCCCAGCTAGCCCCTCCTCCGTTTTGCGGCGTCCGATCGCGATCTGACGGTCGAAAAACGGAGCAAAACCCCCTAACCCTAATCCCTGTCTATAAATAGACAAACTCCCCTTCCAAAAATGGCCTCCCTAGCCTCCCCCGCATGGATTTCCATGCCCAGCCACCTCCCTGCCGCCACTTGGCGGCTCCAGATCGGGCTACGCCACCACCCAGCCGTCGCGCCGCCGCCCCCAGCCAATCTGGGACTGCCACGTCGCCGCCAGCCTCCCACCATCCACCGCGGCCCGCCAGGCCCATCCGGGGCCCGCCCGGGCCCGAAGCCGCCACCGCCGCAGCCCGCAAGCACCCGCGCAACCAACGAGCGCAGCTGTCCTGTGCCCCTGTCTGCCTCGTCCGAAGCCGCCTCGACCCCGAGCTCTGCCTCGCCGGCCCGCAGCGGCCGCCGACCACCAGGGAGCGTCCTCCGCCGCGGCTCCTCCCCTCGCCGGCGACCATCCCGCCGCCAGACGCCGTCGTCCCCGCGACGTCGCATCCGACCGCCGCCTCCATCAGTGGCCAAGAGCTCGCCCGCCGCCAGCCAGCCCTCCGGCCCCCGTCTGACCACGTCGTCGGCCAGATCTGGGGCTGCCGCGCCGGATCCGGCCATCCCCGGCCGCGCCGTCGCTCGCCGGCGCCCCAGCCGCCGCAAGCCCATGGCGCCGCCGCCCCTTGCCTCCCGCTCGTGCAGCTCGGGAATGGAGACGAGCATCCGTTGACCGCCTCGTGTGGGCCCAGCGCCTCCGGCCCAGTCTGACCGGCCTAAGTGGCCCGTGGTGAGATAACCCTCTAAGCCCCGCCCGTTCGTCATTTTAAAGTTTTTGCGAATATGCATTGTTTACTCTATCCCGCGCATGTTCACCGTATAGCCTATCGGCGCACGTCTAGACTTGGTCGTTTTTGACTAAGTCCCTGAATTTTATCAGCATGTAGGCATTTTGTGGACCTTGTAGTTTTGTGCTTGTTCATCGTATGGAGGTGTGTTATGTATGTAAATTCATCTACATTCCATGCTCCACATGATGGCAGCATTTGCATCGATATTAGAATTCATCTAAGTGCCCAAATCTCTGTTGCAAAAGTGCATCTCGTCATAATCTGAAAACTGTTATTTTGTTCAAACTTGTGTGGATGATTGCATCAAATCCATGCCTCCTTTTAACTTGTGCCAATGGAGTAATTTGTAGTATGCCATGTCGACTTGCTGGTAGTATGTTTGCCATGCCATGAAATTCATGTTTAGCTATAGTTTTCATCATGTGAACATGCTTACTCAATGCCGCTGTTTTGAGATGTCAAAATAATTCCAAGTCTGAAACTGTTATATTTTGTTGCTGTTTTGCCATGTGAACTGCCATTGATATACAACTCCTTTGGTGTTGCCCCCATGGAATGTTTTGTTAAGCATGTTATTTACTATCATGTTGTGCCATTATTTTCCATGTATAGGATTTTTATAATAGATGTTTCTTGCTGTCAACATGCCTACGTGATAAAAACTGCTGCTCATGACTACTCTAATTTTCACTAAGTCTGAGAGTGTTGCTCATTTCAGATTGCCATGTTGTGTTGATGCTAGCCATGTTTCTGTGCATATTATGATGATGCTCCTGTGGAGTTATTTGTAGTGCATCATGTCCACTACCGTGCTGTAGATTTTCATGCCATGATAAGCCGTGTAGCATGTATTTTTCTTGCTGTCAATATGCCTTCAGGTTAACACTGGTTGTGAAAAACTGTTATTTTCACCAAGTCATAACTGTTGTTCCAATAGCCAGCTTGTGAGCTCTTTTGCTATTGATCCATGCTTCTACTCAATTTGCTGCTATGAGATGAATTGTTGTGCATCATGTAGACTATATCCCCATGTATTTGTTGTGCATTTTTGATTACTGTAGTTTGTTGTTTTGTGGGTTGCAATATGCCATCTTGCTGTTTTGGACAGATTTGAACTAAAACTTGTGTTGATTGTTATTGTTGAACCGTTGCTCCGTTTTGAACATGCCATATATGAAACTTGCCTAGAATCTCATGTAGTTTCATAATATCTTATTGAATTCATGATTTGAAATGTTTGTTGGTGTGGTTTGCATGCATTTTGCATCCATGACATATTCATCTTGAGTGTGTCATATCTTTTAGACCGTAGCTCCGTTTTAAATGATCTATACATGTAAATCGCCTAGAATGACGAGTAGAATCACATGGTGCACTTTATTTTCCTGTTTAATAAATATAAAATATGGTTAGTTCAGATCTGGACCAATTTCGAAATTAACATATGGGGTCGTTTCAGAAATACTATAAGTTGCTTCCGACCTCATTTAAAATGCATAAATAGATAGCTTAATTATGCTTCACCTTTTGCCATGTTAAAAAAACATTTAAACTTGTCGTGTAATTAAACGAGAGTGAACTAAATGATTCGAACATGGAGTTTCATCAATATGCAACTCGTTGCATATGGAGCTTCACTTAATGTGTAGTATTTGATTGTCGTGCTTGACATGTCTTGCATAATTAAACATGAAATGCATAATCCTCATTTATGCATCATGTCATGAAGATGTTGTGGTGTTTATCGCATCATTTGTTTGTTTTCCGGATTGCTTCTTCTCGATAGAGTTCCAAAACCTACTCGGAGTGTGAGCATTCGTTCGACTACGTCCCGTTCGTCTACTTCACGGATTCGTTCTTCTTCCAAGCGGGATCTCAGGCAAGATGACCATTTCCCTGGATACCACTACTATAGTTGCCGTGCTAGTTGTCTCGTTTCTATCGCTATGTCTCACTACCTACCACTTGTTTGTCAAGCCTCCCAAATGCCATGATAAACCTCTAACCCTCCACATCCCAGCAAACCATTGTTTGGCTATGTTACCGCTTGCTCAGCCCCTCTTATAGCGTTGCTAGTTGCAGGTCCAGGTGGATCCATGTGATAACATGGATATCTTGGGATATCATAATATTCTTGCTATTTAATTTAATGCATCTATACACTTGGTAAAGGGTGGAAGGCTCGGCCTTTTGCCTGGTGTTTTGTTCCACTCTTGCCACCTTAGTTTCCGAGCACCGGTGTTATGTTCCATATTGAGCGCTCATAACATGCTTGGGGTTGTTATGGGGACCCCCTAGATTTTTGTTTTGGGATAAAACTCTTTTGGCAAGGCCCAACATTGGTACTACATTTGCCTAATAACTAATAAACTAGCATAGGGCGTCATGAACCCGTGGATAATTTAATCAACAACCTGAGCCAGTGCTCCTCATGAGTGTTGGTCCAACCTGGGCGATGTCCGGCGCCCCCTGGTCACCCGAGATCTCAGCCAACCCGACGTCTTGCCCATCCGGTCATGCCCTGAGAACGAGGTATGCGGCTCCTATCGGGATTGTCGGTACGCCGGGAGGTCTTGCTGGATTTGTTTTACCTTTCTCTAATGTCTTGTGCACCGGGATTTCGAGGATACTTTGGGCTATCTCGAGGTTGAGGTTTTCCGAAGCAGCTTGTGGTTAGTTTGTGATGGATGAGTTGGAGCACCCCTGCAGGGTTAAATATTTCTGAGAGCCGTGCCCGCGGTTATGTGGCAACTTAGAAATTTTGTAATATCCGGTAATAGAAAACTTGAAGCAAACTCAATTAAAACACACCAACCGTGTGCGTAACCGTGACTGTCTCTTCTTGTGAGGTTTGATCCAAGAAGGAACACGATGGGGTTATGATTGACTCGTAAGTAGGTGTTCAGGGTCACTTCTTGATCATTACTAGTTCACGTCCGTTTATGCGTAGATCACTCTTTTATTCTTGTACTCGTAAGTTAGCCACTCAAATAAATGCTTAGTGCTTGCTGCAGCCTCACCACTTAACCATATCTCACCCATTAAGCTTGCTAGTCTTGATACCCTTGGAAATGAGATTGCTGAGTCCCTGTGGCTCACAGATTACTACAACAACAGTTGCAGGCAATGCGATGCTTTGACGTGAGAGCGACGCTTGTTTGATTTGGAGTTCTTCTTCTGTAATAGCCCGAGACCGACGCTCCAGGTGGCTTCCATTTATTTTGAGTGTCGCCGTGTGATTCATCTGTTTGTCGCACTCGCCATCGCATCATTCGCATTGCATCGGCACTCCGTCGCCATCATTTTTTTAAAACTTGCATCCGTTCGTAGTTACCGGCTCTCTCCGTTCTTGTCATTGACCGTTTCGTGACCAACCACACTCGCACGCGTCCGCGACATCGCTAAAAATATTGTTTTTAAAGTGCGTATAAATTTTTCTCTAAATGGGTCGAAAGTTGGCGTTTGGTCTTATTATATTGTAAGTAGACCACCTGCCAAATTTCGTCGCATTCGGAGGTTGTTTGATACCCCAACGGATAAACATATAGTGGTACTATAACCGGTTTCTTCGTCGGACATTTTTGGTTTAAAAACTCTTTTGCCGGGCCGCACCAATTCCCTCTCTTCTCTACACCTAGCCCACCTACATAGCCTAGCCCACCTAACCTACCCCCTCCGACCGGACCGTACGATCGCGATCGGAGGGTTGAAAAACCCCTAAACACAGCTAACCCTAGCCCCCTTGCTATATATAGACGCCTAGCCCTGCCCAAAATGGAACCCTAGTCCCCAGCCTCGAAATCCGTGCGCAGCCAATAGCCAGCCGCTACCCCCACAGCCTCCTCTCTGCCTCCCACCTCGCGTAGAGCCCGCCAAGCCCAGATCGGGGCCCGAGAAAGCCCATCCGGGCCCAAGACCTCTACCGCTGCTCCCGCAGGACCTCCTCCCGTGCAGCAGCGAGGAGCGCCCGACCCCGCTCCTCCCGCCGCCACCTTGCCGGAGTAGCACCGCCGCTGGACCAGCATCACCGGAGGCCAGCCCCTGGCGCTCGCTACTCTCCCTTCTCTCCTTTTCCCCAACCTCTCTCTCTAAATCCCCTATCTCTCGCTCTGTCCAGGAGACTCCATGACCGTGCTCATCGAAGCCTCGGCGTCGCCACCACGGGAACTGGCCGGATCCGTCGAACCTCGCTCAGATCCGGTGTCCCTGGCTCCGGATCCGTCCGTTCTGACCTCGAGCCTTGCCTCCCGGAGCTCCAAGTCGCCGCCGTTCGCTGCCATGGCCACCTGCTCCTCCCGCATCGTGCGCCTGCACACGAGGACGAGGAGCGCTCGAGCCGCTCCAGTCGCGCCTCGCGTTAACCACGCCAGCGCCAACCTAGACCGACCGCGCAAGGCCCAACTCGCCTCAAGCCAAGGTCCAAGACCCAGCCAGTCCGCCGGCCTCACCTCCCAGCCACCTCGCCCAACATCTCCAAGGCCCGGCCCATGGTGAGCTTCCCCGAGCCCACCACTGTTGCCGTTATCTCGCGCCCTGGGCGCTGCGTAACTATTGTGCGCTCAGTTGCCGTCGGGCCAAATCTTAGATTCGGCCCAGTTGTGTTTTTTTTCCTGTCGTGCGATTTTCTCCATCATCCAGAGTTTGCAGTTTTACAGAAAAGTCCATCATTTTCATGCATCTATAACTTAATAACCATGCATCAGATTAAAATAATTTATATATGAAAAATGTTCAGAATTTTGTGTAGATCCATAATATCCAACTTTCATGCTTGATAAAAATGTTTAAACTTGCTGTTTGCATTAATTTGCATAAATGCCATGTTAAAATGATTTATTTCATATCTTAATAACCGTAGCTCCATTTAAAATGATCTACATATGCAACTTGACTAGAAAAATGTGTAGAATAACATGGCACACTCTATTTTGCTGTTTAGCAAATATAAAATATGTGATAGAAAGATCTGTACCAAACTCATAATTTGCATGTGGGGTCATTTCGGAAATGCTATATGTTGCTTTCGGCCTCATTTAAAATGCCTAGATGATGTAGTTGCGTATACTTCACCTCTTGCCATGTTTAACAACATTTAAACTTGCCGTGTAGATAAACGAGAGTGAACTAAGTAATTCAAATGTGGAGTTTCGTCAATATGCAACCCGTTGCATATTGAGCTTCACTTAATGTGTAGAGGTTGATTGTTGTGCTTTGCCATGCCATGCATAATTAATGGGACTTGCATCATATTTGTTTGTGCATAATGTCATGAATATGTTGTGGTGTTTATTGTGTGTTGATTGTTTGTTTCCGGATTGGTTCTTCTCGATAGAGTTCTGAAAGTGTTCAGAGTGTGAGGATTCGTTCGACTACGCCCGTTCGTCTACTTCACGGATGCGTTCTTCTTCCAAGCAGGATCTCAGGCAAGATGAACATTTCCCTGGATACCAGTACTATCATTGCCATGCTAGTTGTCTCGTTTCTATCGCTATGTCTTGCTACCTACCAGTTGTTTATCAAGCCTCCCAAAATGCCATGATAAGCCTCTAACCCTTCACATCCCAGCAAACCAGGCTATGTTACCGCTTGCTCAGCCCTTCTTATAGCGTTGCTAGTTGCAGGTGCAAGTTGTTTCCATGTGACAACATGGATTTTTTGATATATCACAATATTATTTCTATTTAATTTAATGCACATATATACTTGGTAAAAGGTGGAAGCCTTGGCCTTTTGCTCGGTGTTTTGTTCCACCTTTGTCGCCCTAGTTACTTGTGTACCGGTGTTATGTTCCATATTGAGCGCTCCTAGCATGCTTGGGGTTGTTATGGGGACCCCCTTGATTTTCGTTTTGAGATAAAACTCTTCTGGCAAGACCCAACATTGGTACTCCATTTGCCTAATAACTAATAAACTTGCATAGGGACCCGTCGGCACCCGCGGATAATTAATCAACCCCCAGGGCCAGTGCTCCTCATGAGTGTTGGTCCAAACTAGAACCCGGGGAAACTCGGGAGATTTCTATCAGGCCACTGTACGCTGTGCTCATTCGGTCGTGTCCTGAGAACGAGATACACGGCTCCTATCGGGTTCGTCGACACGTTGGGCGGTCTTGCTGGATTTGTTTTACCTTTCTCGAACGTCTTGTGCACGGGAATCCGAGGATACTTTGGGTTATCTTGAGGTTGAGGTTTTCCACCGGGATTCTGAGTATACTGCGGGCTATCCTATGGTTGAGGTTTTCCGACGCAGCTTGTGGCTAGTTTGTGATGGATGAGCTGGAGCACTCCTGCAGGGTTAAATCTTTCTGAAAGCCGTGTCCGCGGTTATGTGGTAAATTCAAAATTTGTTTAACATCTGGTCATAGAAACCTAAAGTAAATTCAAATAAAATACACCAACCGTGTGCGTATCCGTGACAGTCTCTACTCGTGAGTTTTGAACCGTGAGAGAACACGGTGGGGTTATGATTGACTCGTAAGTAGGTGTTCAGGATCACTTAGTGATCATTACTAGTTCACATCCGTTTATGTGTAGACCACCCTTCTTATTCTGGTACTCGTAAGTTAGCTACTCAAATAAATGCTTACTGGTTGCTGCAGCCTCACCACTTAACCATGCCTCACCCATTAAGTTTTGCTAGTCTTGATACCCTTGGAAATAAGATTGCCGAGTCCCCGTGGCTCACAAATTACTACAACAACAGTTGCATCTACAGGTAATGCGATGCTTTGACGTGAGAGCGATGCTTTTTTGATTTGGAGTTCTTCTTCTTCATCGATCATAGGATGGGTTCCAGGCCGGCAGCCTGGGATAGCAAGGATGGATGTCGCTTTTATCGTTTGATTTTGTCTGTAGTCGGACCTTGCTCTTCTATATGGTGATTGAATGTTTTGTTGTATTTGAAATGTTCATGATTTACCTTGTGGCGAGTGTAAGCCAATTCCATATAGTCATCTCCTCTTTACATGTACTTGTAACGATATCCATTCTTGCGAAACGATGAGATGTGCTTCTATCTCTATCGAGGCCCTCGAGGCAAAATAAGGATAGGACCGCATCTTGGGTGTTACATCTTATTTTTCATCGATAACAGGATGGGTTCCAGGGTGGGAACCTGGGATTAGGAAGGATGGATGTCGCTTTTATCGTTTGATTTCGTCTGTAGTCGGACCCCGCTCTTCTGTTTGGTGATTGAATGTATTGTTGTATTTGAGATGGTTATGATTTAGCTTGTGGCGAGTGTAAGCCAATTCCATATACTCATCTCCTCTTTACATGTACTTGTAAGGATATCCACTCTTGTGAAACGACGAGATGCGCTTCTATCCCTATCGAGGCCCTCGAGCCAAAATAAGGATAGGACCGCATCTTGGGCGTTACAAGTTTGCTCTGCCATCTACATAACAGAGAAAGAAAGGGGAATGGGAGTTTCCATTAGATGGAAACATATATGGAGTGGGGGGGGGGATGGGGAGGTGAAGACGTAGGAGCGGGGTGAGCCGCAGCTTCCTATCGTCGAGCTGCTACTGCTTCTTGATGTCGTCCTCGTCTATCTCTAAGTATCCTCACTCCACACCACCTCTGTCAGTGACCTTTTTAGAAAAGAGATTTATAGCATTGAGATGGAATCCAGTTGACCTAAGATGTTGAACAAAATAAACTGTCAGTGACATTTTCAGAAAAGATATGTACATC
The DNA here is from genome assembly GCA_039707655.1 of Elymus sibiricus. Classification (NCBI taxonomy): domain Eukaryota; kingdom Viridiplantae; phylum Streptophyta; class Magnoliopsida; order Poales; family Poaceae; genus Elymus; species Elymus sibiricus. Next base: position 232,895,342 of record CM077669.1, on the reverse strand, counting down.
AAAGTAAGCAGACCTTCCAACAAAAACATCATATACATGAGACATGATGATCACAAAATTGGGAGTCTTATGCGAGAATGGAACTCGGCAAACTATATCAAAAAGATATCTTATCTGGAAATTTAAGGAACAAGAAGATTACACTTGAGTTGTTATAATTACTTAGGAATTGAAATTCTCACTAATCTTGTAGAGACCCAATATCCTTAATCACTATGTGAAAATTTAACCTAAATGAAATATCTGAGAGTAGCTCTGGTTGATGTATTTTACAGAAGTTTAGTTCTGCGAAACTACGGAAGAAAATGTCTGAAGCATTTATAGCATTCTGAAGGCCTTACGATCGCGCAAAGCTTACACAACTACAGGAACAATGTAACCGCAAACCAGTGGCGGAGCCAGCTCAGCTGGAGAGCCGGGGCAAAGTACACTACTCCCTAGTATATCAGCTGCTTACCCCTCCAAAATGATGGTTAGCTGTACGTTCACTGCTATTGATCATGCTATAGTCTATGGCAGAACCCGGGCAGCCGCCCCGGGTAGCCGGGAGGTGGCTCCGCCACTGCCTCAAACCAACAGGAGATACAAAGTAACAAAGGCATGATTTTTTAAGTCATTTACATTCTAAAGCATTAAAACATGAATTTCAATGCCTTGATTCTGTAAAGCATCAGATCGAGCGCTCGACAGTTCTGTTAGCGCCGCTCAGATTCTGAGTGTGCAATGTTGTGTATGTAGCTGAAACTCACCCATCAAAGACAATCTGAATAATAAGCAATGGTTAAAATAGGAAATTGTTGAAGTTAAAGGTAGGTACATAGGAAGTCACATATTATTCATGACCATCGAGTTGAAAGTGATACCGATAAAGTTGAGTCACCATGAAGAGAAACAACTAATGTGAACCCACGGTTGTAAAACAAATAGGATGAGTCATGTGCTGATTTGCATAAATTTAAACTTCTAACCAAATGACCAAGCTTCATGAATAGATGGCAATATAGCACCATGAGAAATGTTAGAAAAGGGAGTAAAATAAAATGTTATGCAAATCAACATCCATAAAATTTATAGAAGAATGAAGCAAAGATGAATTATAAATTTAATCTGCAAAATTCATGTTGAAATACCTATACTTCCCATGAGAGCCAGGAAAGCTAGAGTGCACACACATTCAGACAAGCTAATTACTTCAATTGAATCCATTATGTTGCATATATGGCATAAAGGCATCTGGAGAGAAAACACTTATGATGCTGTTAGTTTACCTTGCCAAGCTCATCAAATCCATCTAACTGATTAAGAAGCTCCATCAGTGTCCGCTGGATCTCACGGTCGTCACTTGTTCCCTCACTAAACCTTCTCTCACCAATTGCATCAATTTCATCAACAATGATAATACATGTCTAAAAATAACATCGATAGTCGTCAGCTATTCGAGTGTATTTCTTTGGACCGAAGTTCCTAGCGAGGACACATATTTTGCATATTAACCCTAGGACCAAAGGCTATCTTTCTTACAAGCAGACATGCTGCCACCCAAAATTCACAATTTCTTCCTTTTTTGTTCTTGTAAAGTTTACGAAACGTTAGACGGCCCAATTTAGGTGATATCGACAAACTACAACACTTTGATTTCATAAGAAACATGGAACTAATTGTAGGAACCAAATTGCAGGACACATGAGAAAAATCACAAGAACAAAAATTTAGACCATGACATCAACAAAATTTTGTACCAATAGAGCCTACACTTATATATCATGAAAACAGAAGCAAATCACCAGAGACCATCTTCTTCTTATAGGTAGGTACAAACCCATACTCTTCCTTGTCTCCTCAATTTTATAGCAGACCCTGCTCATCAAATAGAGGCCAGACCTTTGATTTCGGAAACTAACGATCTATAGCAGATACAAATCCATTAAAAGTACACCGTTACCTGATTTGTCCCTCAAGATCACCGGCAAGCACGACAGCAGCGTCACCATGGTAGATCGTGCCACCGACATTGTGCCCCCAACCATGTTAGCCGACACGAAAGCTGCTTCCATGGATTGGTGACCTATAAATTCAATCCGAGATGTATGGATATAAGTTACTATCATGAGAGGAAGAGGGATGCGGCGTCAACAATGATAAAGTGCCCAAACTTATACAGAATACAAGCAAATTCAGAAGCCTCAGACTATTTCGAGGCAAAGTTCACATATTTTCTAGCAGTAATATTTCCCCCAAAGTTCTGCATCTATGTAGGCTTTACTAATCCATCTTCATTTGATGATTACAATATAGCAAATGGAAAGTTCATGATTAAATTAGGAGTGAGCACAAACACACAGATTTGACAGGGGGTGTCGGTGTCAAAACCGGCGGATCTCGGGTAGGGGGTCCCGAGCTATGGATCTAGGATCAATGGTAACAGGGGACGAAGAAGACGGTGTTTACCCAGGTCCAGGCCCTCGTGAGGAGGTAAAACCCTACGTCCTGCTTGATTGTATTGATGAGTATGAGGGTTACAGAGTTGATCTACCACGAGATCGGATGAGCTAAACCCTCTATGAGTTGACTTGTTTTCTACGAACTAAGCCCCCTGGTTTATATAGACACCAGGGGTACCTAGGGTTACACATGGTCGGTTTCCATTCGGGCATAGATATGCCAATTCTTACTTGGAGGACACACCAAGTCTTCCCCCTTAAGCCTGGGGTCATTCTGCAGTCCGGCCTTCCCGAAGATGCCACAAGGCGGCCCACCGGGCTGATCCATAGGAGGTAAGTCAACAGCCCAAGGACCCCTTAATCCCGGACTCCCTCAGTAGCCCCCGAACTAGCCTCCAACGCCGATCTTCAGGACATCCAGCTGCTCCGCGCGTCCAGAGTGTTCGGCTTGCGGGGCGAGTTCCTTTCTTCACTTCATGCTTCAGTCACCCTTAGCTCGGCCATCGATAACACCCAGCTTTCCGAACATACCTTGCTTAGCCTCAAAGGCCAAACGCCTGAGTGTGAATAGTGCCTTCCTAACAACTTTCCTGACGAAAGGCTCAGACAGGTCGCGGCCACCTAGCCAGTTACAAAAACTCGATTCGCGGTTCGAGGCCGCCGCTTCACTGGCACGTCCAATCGACATGAAGATCGTGCTCCATTTTTTACGGGATATGATCAATGATCTGGGTTATCCCACGCGCACCTAACGGAATGGTCGCTTCGGGAACTGGTGTAGCTCGCGGCGCAGTAAGGGGATGCTTGGTATTACGGCCTTCCATAAAAGGGAGGAAAACATCTTCATAGCCTTTCCACGCTCCTCAGATTCACTCTCTCAGGCCTTCCTTGCTCCGAGCGCACAGATCTAACCTTCCTCCAGCCCCTCCCAAGACACCCATCCCTCTTCCCCGAGCACGGCCATGGCTGGTTCAGGCTCGCAAGGCAAGTGGGAGGCGTCGTGCGTCACCAAGGATGACATCAAGGAACTGAAGCACACCTATTACCTCCCGGTCGACGTCGCCCACCGCGCCCCCGAAGAGGGTCAAGTAGTCCCTACGCCAAAGCCCAGGGAGCGAGTGGTGTTCATTCCCAATTTCATCCAGGGACTGAGCTTCTCGCTGCACCCCTTTGTAAGGGGCCTGATGTTCTTTTACGGGTTGGACTTCCACGACCTTCCCCCAAATTCCATCATGCACATATCGACCTTCATCATCATCTCTGAAGCCTTTTTGCGGGTCCAGCCGCACTTCAGCTTATGGCTGAAAGTCTTCAACGTCAAGTCAAAGACCGTAAGCAGCCAGCACACGGACTATGGGGGGGGGGCGTGATCAGCAAGCTCCCGCGGGTCAAGTGGCCGGAGGGCACCTTCATCGACACCATCAAAACCTGGCAAAAGGAGTGGTTCTACATCACTGAACCACGTGCCGCAGATTGGGTGGCCCCTCCCGAATTCAGATCCGGGCCTCCGGCGAGGGTGACCTCATGGATTAGGAAAGGGTTGGACTAGGGGTCGGCCACGGAAGTGAAAGCGCTGCAGGATCGCATCGGGCAGATGCTCGAAGCGAACGTTGGCCTGACCAACGTGATCCAAGTCATGCTTCGTCGCCGCCTCCTCCCCTGCCAGCTCCGGGCTACACGGATGTGGACCTATAAGTCCGACGACCCTCCCACCGTGTGCAAGCTTTACCGCACTACTCAGGAGAAGCTGTGGAAGGCCTTGTTCAAGCCTCAGGAGGAATGGCCGGCCAAGGAGGAAGACACCGGCCTGGACGCCGAACACCCTCCGCTCAAGGTAAAGTTTCAATTTTTATCTCCAGGTTCAATCTTTTAGCAAGGATTTTAACCTCTCCTTCCTTGATTTTCACAGGGCTAGCTAGCCAAGGCCATGCGGATCAATGGCCCTGCCCCGCTGCCCGAAGCCCCCAGGTCGGCCCTGTTGACGGCGATGCTGGTCGAGGCGCCGTATTCGGTGCCAGAGAAGAAGGATAAGAAGAAGAAGGGCGAGAAGAAGGAGAACCGCGATGGTCTTCGCCCAAGAGGTCCTCCGGACGCTAGGTCCGGGGAGACCCAAGCCTCCTCCGCTCACGAGGTGGAGCAGACGGAGGAAGGGGGGAATCGATTCCCCCAGCCAAGGAAAAGGGCGGCATCTGTGGATGCCGAGGAGGACCCAGCTCCCCCTTCTCCTAAGAGGCCCTGTAGGGCGAAGGTGACCCTGCCCGACGTCAGCCCGGATTCCGATGAGGAATCCGAGGCGTTCGAGAGGATCCCTCGAAGGATCCCCAGGGCCAAGCCCGTGGCCCAGAGGTATCGAGTCCGAACACTTTGCTTATACAAAGTTTTTGTTACTGACCGGACAAATGTCTTTCATATTGCAGCCCGGCCCGCGATCTCCCGACCGAACAGGTCTCAGAGGGAGATCCCCCGCCAGCCGAGCTGGCGGAGAGCGGAACTGCGTCCCGCACTTCTCCTCCCCAAGCCGCCATAGAGGACATGGAGGTGGTATCCCAGCGGACCCCTCCTCGGCCGAATACTGAGGGTGAGGAGGTTATGACCGAGGCCTGTACCTTGGTGACCGAAGACCAGGAGGTCGAGCCCCTCCTGGTGAACAAAGAGGGAGGCCGCGAGTCATCAGAGCTTCCTCCGAAGACGGCTCTGGAGGCCACCAGGCCTCCGATACCGACGACTCTACCTTCTCAAGAAGGGGGAGACGCGGTGCCGCCACCGATGCCGCCCGTGATGGGGTAGGCCACAACTGGGTGGCCAGCTATGATGGAGGAGGCCTTGCATAGCTCCTCCATCGCCGAAGACCACCGCATCCTTATGGGTGCGGTTCTGCAAAGCATTCAATCCATTGATAGCGGATTGAAGGAGGCCTTCGACGGTCTTTTGACGGTCTCCAAGGTAAGCCATGTAATGTTCCTTTCTCTAAACGAAATTTATTTGTGAGGTTTATATATTCCGTATAGGTATAGTAGCCCCCGAGCCATGGGTGAGTTTAAGAAACTTACCCGGGGATCAAAGGACCTCTGGTTCCGAGAAAAATCGATCTGAGTTCCTTGGAATTTGATTGTTTCCGGAGATGATCTGGCAAAAAAGGGTCTAGGACCAATAGCTCGGAGGTGTGTCTCACATAAGTTTGCTTTGCAGGCCTCGTCATCAGCGGCGGCTGTTCATGACGTGGAACTGGCCAAGCTAAACTGGATGCTCAAGAGCTCCGACGAGGAGCTTGGCCGTCTGAACAAGCGGTTTGATGAAATGCAAAGTAAGTTGGAATTTTATCGCGGGGACCCTGTGTTACCCCCATTGATTGAGGTTCTCGAGTTCGCATTTCCTGAAATTTGGCTTTCCATTGTATTTGCAGCCATGACTTCCGAGGTCGAGAACCTCAAGGCTGAGCTGGAGAAGGCCAAGCAAGAGGTCGCTGATCATAGGATGGCGGCCGAGCAAGCGGCTGCCGAACTGAGCTCCCTGAAGGCTGCCAGTGACAAGCACAAAGCTCGGGTGGCCGAGGTGCAGCAAGAGCTCCAAGATGCAAGCGCTAAGTGCGAGGCTCTTGAGCAGAAGACCAAGGACCAAGCGTCCGAGCTATCCATGCTGTCTTCCGATCTTAAATCGGAGCGTGTAGATAGGCGGTCTTTTGAGGAAGAACTCCGCCAAGTCAGGATGATCGCGGATGGTAAGCCGTACTTACTGCAATGTGCCTTTGGTGGTAACATGTTTGCTCGTCTTACATGGCTGTGGCGTTCCTCAGGTGCCTTTACGGATCTTCTGAGGAGTGCGGCGGACGCGGCCAAGCACTATGTGGCTTGGGGGGGGGGGATGCAGAATAGAGACTGTTCTGGGCGCAATTTCAGACCCCCGAACTCCGTCCCCTTCTTAGTTATCAGATGAAGCAACTGATGGAGCTGCATCGGATGGCGGAGCCAGCCTTAAAGGACCTCTGCATTCGGTTGTGGCCTTCAGAGCCACTGCCGAGCAGTTATTGCGACCTGGTGCAGAAGCTTTGTGATGCCTCCTCCCGCATTGAGGTCCTGAAGCGCTCTGTATGTATTGAGGGTGCGCAGATGTCCTTTGCAAGGACTATGATGCACTGGCCAGGGATGAAGCCGCTCGAGATGGCTACAGCGCCCCTGCCGCCTGGGAAGGAGCATAGGCGCCCCGAACTGTACTTCGCCGCGGCGATGGAGGGTGCTCGGTCTGATGAGGACATCCCTACTAATGTTACACCCACATCCCCACCAACTACACATATTGGGCCAGTTACTAGAGCCCGCGCACGCCAACTAAATTATCAGGTACTTTCGTTTCTTGGAAATCCTTCTAATGTTCATGAACATATGATGCTACCTAAATTAGATACTTTTGTTTTACTTATGAATGAAGGACATAGCATGGACAAGAAGGATGGCCATTGGAGCGGAATCAAGCATGGAGAAGAAGGTGCGCGCGCGGAAAGGAACAATGGACTTTCCGGTGGTGATTTTCGCAATTTGAAGCCACCATAAGGAGTGCTTGGAGGCTTGGACGAAATATACAACATGCCACTTCATAAATTTCGTCCATAGGCTATTATAGGTGCTGCGTCACCTTAATTTTGGGCCAGGCCCATGTAATTTCGAAATACCATATTATAGGCAGTTTTTAGAGTCCGTATGTGTGGGGAAACTGAGTTAGGGCTGGTTTCGGACCCCTCCTCCAAGGGGCCAGGAAATCCCCCTCTATTCCCCCATATATACAGCCCTTAGGGCGTCGTTTTAGACTTGGGTTTTGTTTAGATTGAAAGTTAGCCATAGCTGCAACTTCGCGTTCTTCGTTTGTGTTCCACGACTAGACAAAGGCGTCACAGAACCCCACTTTCATCAATAAAGCTTTCCTCTTATATTTGCAATATCCAGATTGCAATCATAGTTTCTTGCTTGTTCTTCGTTTGCGTGCAGGAAACAGACCCTCATGGTCAGGTTGATCGTGCTCCGGCGTGGTCAATAACCTCTCAGAGTTGGTTTAGCGATTGCTAAGGCGCGACGTCCTCACACGTTCGTAGTCGGATTGTCAAAGTCTACTCCATCAAAACGATAGCCACCATCTCATCGAAAGACAGGGACAACTTCGCCTCTATCAAGTGGTATCAGATTTCCAGGTTGCTCGGTGAGATTTTACCAGTTTTTCATAGTTTAGATCGCATCTTTTCTTCATACCTATAGTCCACGAAAAAGCCACAAAAAAATTAGGGTTAGTTCATCATATCCGAACCAATCTGAGCCTTTGCAATTTTTTGTTCTGTGTTTGCTTTGTTGTATTTGCAGTTGCATCGTCGTGTCGAGTTGCTGGTCTTAGCGTCTAGTCTTTTAGAGTTTCGAGTTCTGTTGACAGGTTGTCACGCCGCCGCCGCACCATCTTCATCGCTGCCATATCCGACCACCATATATCCGCCAGCACGCCAATCCGAGTCCACCTCCATCACAGATCCGCCACTAGTCCGAGTTACACCAGATTCGTATCCGCCACCAATCCTAGTATGTGTCCAGTCTTTGCTGCTTTGTTGTTGATTTCCATATTCCGTGATACTACGTGTCGTGGGCAAGGCAGACTCCCCAACTTCAGTGCTACCCGCAGAAGAAAAATAGTTCCAGTTTCAAAAAAAAAGAGAAAAAAAATTCAGAGTGTGCTCCGCCCTTGTTTACGTGCAGCGCCGTGATTTTGTGGGTGTTCTAGGCTCGCGTCTCTAGCACAGTCTAGCCTAGGACTAGCACAGTACCGTCGTTGAGCGTTTATTCAACTTTGCATCTCTAAACTGATTCTTGCTGACCCCTTTTGCTACCATATATAAGCCATCCCAGCTACACATACATCTACGTCGTGTGTTGACACCACCTGACAATCGCTCTATCCAAGCTTTGAGAGTTTTTGACTACAACGGTTGCCGATCACCGCCTGCTGCTGGGTAAGAACTGGTAAGGATTTGAGATTCGCTTGACGGATTTGTGACACACCACCACCACCACCACCACCACCACTTCCTAGTAGTCTGTAGGTTCATATTCTTGTGTGTTCCTATTACTGCTAACCATGACAGGATCACAAGCCGACGAGATCAACTGGGACGGCATGACGAACAAGGAGCTCCATGATAAATTTCAGCAAATGATGGCTGACCAGGTACAAGACTTCGTGACCAGCCTTGGAGAGGCCATGGAGAAGCTAGATGGTTTGGAGAAGACATTCGACACCAAGATGGACGCCAAGTTCAATGAGGTGCTTGCCCGTCTACCACCACCAGCTGCAGCTAACGTCCCTGTCCAACAACAACATCAACAGGGCGCGCCTTTCGAGAGACGAGCGCGACGTGTGCCTCTCGCCCAAGGCCAAAATTCTGGTGCCGTTGCTACTACAGCTACTGCTGCTACTATTGCGGCTTCTGTTGCTGCTACTGTCATTGCGCGGAATGAGGATTATGCTGAGGATTATGACGGTGCTGACGATGATGAGGGAGAGGTTGCTCCAATTCAGCCCTAGGGGCAACCACCACCACAAGCACCAGGTCGTCCACATGGCTCCAATTGCAACGGCAGGCCTGCACCACCCCCTCAGGTACGGGATCATGACCATCTCCCTAAACTAAAATTGAACATTCCTACATTTGATGGTAGATATGTTCCTGATATATATCTTACTTGGGAGTTAGAAACAGAACAACGTTTTACATGCTTACAGTTTCCTGAGGATAGACGTGTTGTTGCTGCTGTTTGTTCATTCACTAGTTTTGCTTGTGTTTGGTGGTCTGAACATTGTAGAATACATCATGCTAGTATACCAACTACTTGGGCTGCTTTGAAAGCTGCTATGCGTAATCGTTGGGTTCCACCATATTATCAACGTGAATTGCTTCAAAATTTGTAGCGTTTAAGACAAGGAAAAAATTCTGTAGAGGACTATTATCAGGAATTACAAACTGGCATGATTAGATGTGGTATTGTTGAGGAGAATGAAGCTATGCTTGCACGTTTTATGGGTGGATTAAATAGAGAGATTCAGACTATTCTAGAGTATAAGGAGTATAACACTATCACTCATTTATTTCATCTTGCTTGCAAAGCTGAACGTGAAGTGCAAGATCGACAGGCATTGGCGAGAACTAATTTTTTGCAGGTCGAGCTTCATCATGGACACCACATACATCATCTACTTCCACACGTCCTACTACAGCACCACTTACTTCAGCCGCCAACTCCAACAGAGATACAAGGAAACATGCACCGCCACCTGCCACCAGCAAGGGCACACCTTCGGGGCCTGCACAGAGCTCTTCTTCATCCATGGCATCTACAGGGAAAACACATGAGGTTATTTGTCGTCATTGCAAGGGTGGAGGTCACTATGCGAGAGAATGTCCTTCCAAGCGTGTGATGATTATTACTGAGGATGGTGGATATGACTCCGCTAGTGATTATGATGAGGAGACCCTGGCTCTTATTGCGAGTGAAGAACAAGTTGTAGAGGATACTGAACAAGAGACACACTACATGGCTGCTGACTACGCTGACATGTATGAAAGTTTAGTTGCTCAACATGTTCTAAGTGTGCAGGTTACACAGGCTGAGCAAAATCAGAGGCACAACTTGTTCCATACAAAGGGAGTTGTGAAGGAGCGTTCTGTTCGCGTCATCATCGATGGAGGGAGTTGCAACAACTTGGCTAGCATGGAGATGGTGGAGAAGCTGTCTCTAACCACCAGACCACATCCTCATCCTTATTACATCCAATGGTTCAACAACAGTGGAAAGGTTAAGGTAACACGTACTGTTCGTGTGCACTTTAGCATTGCTACATATTCTGATTATGTTGATTGTGATGTGGTACCCATGCAATCATGCTCCGTTTTACTTGGTAGACCATGGCAATTTGATAAAAATTCTATACACCATGGTAGGACGAATCAGTATACTCTTGTTCATAAGGATAAAAATATAACTTTGCTTCCTATGTATCCCGAACATATTATGAAAGATGATATTGCTAGAGCTAGTAAATCAAAGAAGAAGCAAAGTGAGAGTGAAAATCAGATTGTGGCAAAGGAATTTGAGCAACATAATAAGCCTAATAAACAATCATCTAGTGTTCCATCTGAAATAAAACTGAAGAGTGGTTGTTTACTTGCCACTAAATCTGATATTACTGGTTTGGATGCTAATACATCTGTTTGCTATGCTTTTGTATGCAAAGAGGTATTATTTTCCTTCGAGGACATGCGTCCCTCTTTGCCTCCTGCTGTCGCTAACATTTTGCAGGAGTTCGCTGATGTCTTTCCACAAGACGTGTCACCGGGATTACCAGCTATTCGAGGGATTGAGCATCAAATTGACTTAATTCCCGGTGCATCGCTGCCCAACCATGCGCCTTACCGTACCAATCCAGAGGAGACGAAGGAGATTATGCGTCAAGTACAGGAGCTGCTCGACAAAGGTTATATACGCGAATCCCTTAGTCCTTGTGTTGTTCCTATTATTCTAGTGCCTAAAAAGGATGGTACGTCGCATATGTGTGTTGATTGTAGAGGCATTAATAATATTACTATTCGTTATCGTCATCCTATTCCTAGGTTAGATGATATGCTTGATGAATTAAGTGGCTCTACAATTTTCTCCAAAGTTGATTTGCATAGTGGATACCATCAAATTCGTACGAAATTGGGAGATGAATGGAAAACATCATTTAAAACTAAGTTTGGATTATATGAGTGGTTAGTCATGCCTTTTGGGTTAACTAACGCACCTAGCACTTTCATGAGATTAATGAACGAGGTTTTACGTGCTTTGATTGGACGATTTGTGGTAGTCTACTTTGATGATATACTGATTTATAGTAGAACTTTGGAGGAACACTTAGATCATTTGCGTGCAGTTTTTATTGCTCTACGTGATGCACGTTTGTTTGGTAACCTAGGTAAGTGCACCTTTTGCACCGACCGAGCATCTTTTCTTGGCTATGTTGTTACTCCACAAGGAATTGAAGTTGATAAAGCCAAGATTGAAGCTATTGAGAGTTGGCCGCAGGCCAAAACGGCCAGACAAGTGAGGAGTTTTCTTGGACTCGCTGGTTTCTGTAGGCGTTTTGTGAGGGATCAGCACCATTGCTGCACCTCTAAATGAGCTTTCAAAGAAGGGTGTGCCTTTTGTTTGGGGTACCGCACAGGAAGAAGCCTTCACGGTATTGAAAGATAAGTTAACACATGCTCCATTCACTACTGCAGGATGCTGCTAACACGACACATCGATCAGAGACCCTTCGACGAAACTGTGTGCGATCCACCAATCGCAAACGGTATTGTTCAACCTCCGTCGCCAATGGCACAAACCATGTGCGATGGCGTATCAATCAAATACGATTCAGAAAGTAGTTGCGTGGGCGATCCACGACAGATAGTTTATTCTTATGAACTATTTGGGATTAGCTAAGATAACATAAACAGTTAACAAAACTATGTACGTGTGCGAAGTACGGCACACAGTTCACTCGGATAAACTGTTTGCGCTGATCCAGCAGAGCACAAACGGGTTAGCGTAAGAAGGTGTGTGAGATCCGCAACAATCGGTTCATTCAACAGAATTATGTGGGAAGACCAATAATAACCGAAACGATTCATCCGGACAAGTTGTGTGTGTTGTGGGCAGACGGTTGCTGCCAAACAATTGTCAGCAATTGATGAAATCATTACCAACGGTACGTACGGAAGTGCCGTTTGCCCGTATTAATATCGCAGACGTTTTATTATTATTACCCGTCTGACTGCGCATCACCTCTTCTTCCTCTCTCACGTCTTGTCACCGCATTTTCGCCCGAGGATTCCAGTGCACGCTTCAGCACCGCACCGACATTTCTTTTGGCCACGTTCTCGCGCGAAACCGCGCATGTTCCCGCGCAAGCTTCCCCATCGGTTTCCCGCCAGAAGCTAATGAGCATAAGAGCCTGTGCGCGTGTTCACACGCGGATGCACACGTAGTGCAACCTAGCCCATCTACGAAGCATGCCAACCCGACCAAGCTCCGCCTCTACCATCAACCTCCTCGACGACGGAAATGATCCGGTGCAGGCGCAACGTCCTGTCGAGGTCGATGGCGTGTCCGGCGATGCGCGTGACAACGCTGTGCTGCGCATCATTGCAAGGGTTGAGCAGATCCTTGGAGCCGGGCGCGGCAGCGCCGCCGAGCAACATAGGCGCCTCACCGCCGAGAGGCTGCAGCGCACCGCACAAGAAGATCATCGGTGGTGCTCCGTAGAGCAAAACATGCGCGTCCGCGCCGAGAGGGCAAGGCGCGCCGCACAGCATGACCGATGGAGAGCTGCAGAGCAGGAGGCGCGGCGCGCGGCAAAGCAAGAGCGGTTCCATCCCCGCTTACCTGCTATGCCACCCGTCATGACGTTGCAGCTGTGTCCAAGGCACGTGAGTAGCCCTATTTCTCGCCAGGAATAGGCAGCGGCGGTCTGCGCCGTATTTGCACCAGAGCCCGGCCGCACCCTGCTTGCCCCGGACGCCGGCCGCGCCGTTCGCATGGGTCGTGCCATTCGCCTTGTCCGCGGCCCCCTCGATGCTGACGGGCTCGTTGATAGGCTCGAGCGCCTCCTTGGCCTAGGTGTCCAGCGGGGAGCGGTAGAAGAAAATGGCCGTCACATCCTTGAGATGGTAATCTCCGACGAAATAGCAAGCTTGGAGCTCGAGATCGTGTTCTAGCTGTACCGCGAGCGTGTAAACCGCATGTACGAATGCCTGACCGAGTTCAGGCACAACCAAGAGCTTCCGTAGGATAGGGTGTAGTCAACTAGTCATGGACGCATTTTATTTTGTTGAACTGTTTAGATGTCGATCCCAATGTCTGGACAACAATCACAATATTGATATGTTTCGATGTGTGAATGATTTATGTTATATTGTTATGTTTCAATATGTGTAAAATGCTAACAGTTAGAGCCAGAAAATTAGTATGAAAACAGATATATAGAAATGTGAAACTAATAATATATATTAATTGTTGAATAACTCATTGAAGACATGATACATATACAGTATATATCATCACATATACGTGATGATAGTACTTAACTAATACATACAATGAATAAAAAGTAAACTAATAATAACCCCTCCTTGAGCAGGGAGTAGTAAAATGGCAGCCTCTCGCCATCAGCTCCGTGGTGCGCGGTGGCTTCCCAACGCAGAGGGAGTACGCTGCCTCCTCCGCCTCGCAGCGTTCGACGTGCCGATCAGCCTCTTGCTGGTGGAGGCGCGCGACCATGCAGGACAGTTCACTGGGCGCCCACTGGAGCTCTTTGGCGGTGGCACGCTCAAGCTTATCGGCCCACGCCCACACAGCGGTGAGGCGCCTAGCGCCTCTGGCTTTCATTGTGTGGTACCGACCGTCTTCGTACACATCGACCGCTCGTCGACTCGCCCGCTGCCAAAGCTCCAGCTCCTCCTTTTCCCTTGCGGCACTAAGGGCATTCCAGTCCATAAGGTTCCTAGCGCGCTCCTCAGCACAGACCTTGAACACCACCTGCCTGGCTCTCTCAGCCAGCGGCAGCGCCTTCCACAAAGCCAGATTGTACTGGCCCCGAAACCAATCTTCAGTTGGGGGGTCTGGCGTGACCTCGTCTGGGGGCGCGAAGGGGTCCTCCTCGTCGCTGCATTTCGCCATGTCCTCGCGGGGTGGCGCCTCCTCCTCTGCTTGTGCACTGACCGGCTGCGCCATGGCAGAGTTTTGTGCGAGGGGTGGGATAGAGAGACGAGAGAATGCAGGCAGGATGACGGTCTCGAGGGGCAGCATTTATAGGCGGCGGGAATCTTGATCGACGCCAGTAGTGATTGCACATGATTTCCTACTCAACAACCGTGTGTGAATTAACATCACCGACGGTTCCCAATGCATGACCGCGTGTGATTAATAGCCCGCGAAAATTGGTTTTCAAATCTCGAAACGCGAAACAGGGCGCCAATCATGTGGGAGCCATTTGTTTTGCCAAATATTTACATTTTCTATCCAAATGTAATGCATGCCTGCCATTTGTGTTACGGAATCAAGTCCGAGAGCAGTAACCACGACATCTTGGCCCCATGGCGGGAAATCATGCATATTTTCATGTACTTTAGAAATCAGAGAATTTATTATTATTATTATTGAATTTAGAACCTACATTCTTAATGCTTTTGTGTCCAAACCGTCACTCAAGATGTTTGGAACTCCTTCAAATTTATTGCACGTTGCATTTATATGTAGGCAAGTAGTACATAAATATGATTTTCGAGCTTGTTCATGTGTTTCAGTTTTGAAATATGGCCATTAAATTTCTATAAACTAACTTAATGTATAAAATTGCCAATAGAACGCCATTAAAAAATAGGATGCCGGTTGTTTTTCGTGCATTGTATCGATGAAAAAAAACTAGGTCGAATGAGACAGCGATTGGCGGTTTGTCATCACACATGGCCCACGTTCCCCCTCAGAACCACGTGCCTTCGTGTGATGCTCCGTTTTGTGAGAGGCTTGTGTCTAAAGCTGGGGATTTCTTAGGTGAGTATTGGAGTCCCATCTCCGTCCCCATCACCGCCCTCCCATCCCCGTCCCCGTCTACGTACCCGTGCGTGGGGATAAAAAGTTTCACATCCATGTCCCCATCGAGTTCTTTATCACCGTGGGGAAACTCACACATTCATTTAAGAACAACCTTCGCGTATTTCAGTACAAATATAGTATTTCAACGCAATAAACAATATGTTGTGCCTAGGTTTGTGATTTCTTAGGGAATTTTGGGCCAAAGGGGTGGGATGTGTGTAAATTTGGGTGACCGAGGGCCCCAAATTACATGGGGTCTACTAATTTCAGAGCCCACACATGTAAGTACTCTCCCTCCGTCTCGGTGTATAAGTCATCTTAGGTTGTGCACCGTGACCAAGATGGAGAAGAAAACGAGAGAATTTAATGTTAATTTGCTAATTAATATCATTGCATGCAATGAATTGACCACTGCATGTCGTGCTAGTTAGTCTCAAGTCATTTAAAAATACATCCCCCACGTCTCTTATTGGTTGATTCCTTTATTCATGTCAAAAAACAATAAAGGAGGTGAAAGTTAATGCACCGCGCCTATGTGTTTTGGTATTATTTGGTTTTCGTAAGATGACTTATACACCGAGACGGAGGGAGTACTTCAATTCATGGGTAAGGCGGGTAATGCTATCCCATCCTCATCCCCGTCCTGCACGCTCGGTACGTAAGGTATTTGACCCACCAACTTCCAGATGGGCATTCAAGCTCGCACCCGTGCCCTAATAGAGTAATTACCCATGGGGACGCATGTAACAGTTAACCATGCATTGCTAGCTTTGACATGTGTCAAAGCTTATCTCGAACAAGCCGTTACTTTGATCATGACATCTTGGCCCCATGTCGGGAAATCATGCATATTTTCATGTACTTCGGAGCATTTTTCAACTTTTGACTTTAAAAACCTAGATTCCCAATGCTTTTGTGTCAAAACCGTCACTCAAGATGTTTGGAACACACCTTCAAATTTATTGCATGTTCCATATATACGGAAGCAACTAGTACATAAATATGATTTTCCAGTGGTGCTTTATCTTGCTTGTTAAACTGTTTCAGTTTTGAACTATGGCCATTAAATTTCTGGAAACTAACTTCATGTATAAAAATGCCAATTGAATGCCGTAATTTTTTTCAGATTTCAGGATGACGGTCGTATTCGTACATTGCATCGATGAAAAAAAAGTAGGCCGAATGAGGCAGCGACCCGTTTCGTCATCACACAACACCCCCACGTCCCCTCTCGGAACTATATGAGCATGCTCGTGGTGCTCCGGTTTGTGAGAGGCATGTGTCAAAGCTTATCTCGAACAAGCCGTCACTTTGACCATGACATCTTGGCCCCATGTCAGGAAATCATGCTGATTTTCATGTACTTCATAGCATTTTTATTTATTTTTTGTTTTTAAAACCTAGAATATTCTCAATGCTTATGTCCAAACCGTTACTCAAGATGTCTGGAACTCCTTCAAATTTATTGCACGTGGCATATAGACGGAAGCACTAGTACATATATAAAAATGATTTCTCCTGCAGTTTTTGCTTCATCTTGAACATGTCCATGTGTTTTAGTTTTGAATTATGGCCACTAGATATCTACAAACTAACTTCATGTACAAAAATGCTCATTGAACCCCAAAATTTTCCAAATTTCAGGTTGCCGGACGTATTCGTGCATTGTAACGAATTCAAAAAAAGGTAGGCCAAATGAGAAAACGACTAGCGGCTCGTCATCAAACAAGGCTCATGTCCCCTCTCAGAACCACGACCCTTCGTGTGATGCTACGTTTTGTGAGAGGCATGTCTCAAAGCTTATCTCGAACAAGCCGTTACTTTGACCACGACATCTTGGCCCCATGTCGGGAAATCATGCAGATTATTATCATGTACTTCAGAGCATTTTTTCATTTTTAGAATTTTAAAACCTAGATCCCCAATGCGTGCACGTGTGTCCAAACCATTACCCAAGACGTTTGGAACTCCTTAAAATTTATTGCAAGCGGCATATATAGGGAAGCACGTAGTACATAAATATGATTTTTCCAGCAGTTTTTGCTTCATCTTGCATATTCGTGTGTTACAAATTTGAATTATGGCCGTAAAATCTGTACATAAATATGGAACCGTGTGTTACTAATGTATAAAAATACCAATTGTACACCGAATATTTCCTAATTTTAGGATGCCGTCAGTGGATTTTGACGGTAGGGATCTTTTTCTTACAAATAAAAGCATATCCGTTACCGCTGTACCCAAAAATAGTTTTACAATTCAATACAAAAAGTGAACTGCGTACACACGGTTCCATACGAAAACCGTTTGCGATGAAAATTCACAGATGTATTTATGTCTTACGAGGGAAGCTTCGTCGGCTTTGTCTAGCTCGGATTCCATTCACCCTCGACCCCCATTCCCCAACAAACCCTCTGTGCAAAGAATGACACCGTGGGAACGCTTCGTAAGGGTGCGTACGACCGCCCCCTCGGCCCCGAGCGCTCCCGCCTCTGCCGAGAGCGCAGCCGCATCCGCCTTAAGCGCGGCCGCATCCGCCGAAAGGGCCTCTGCGGCGGCCGACAGGGCTTCTGCAGCGGCCGAAAGGGTGTCTGTAGCCGTAGAGACGACAGCTGCAGCTGCTAAGACGGCGGCTGCAAACGCCAAGAGCGCTCAAGCAGCGTGCCGTGCCACGGAGGCCGCCCTGGCCCGGGTCGAGGCCATCCAGGCCTATATCATCGAGAACGCCAATGCCAAGATACTCCAAGCTTTGCCGGAATCCAGCATGCACCACACGTCCGAAGAGGCGGCTACTGCGGATGCCGAGATGAATGCTGACGATGCGGCGGCGGAGGCCATGGAGCCCCTTCCGCATGAGATCTCCGAGCGAGAGCTGGAGATGCGGGAGCCGTCCGAGAGCACCAAGTGCTGGGAGGAGTTGCGCGTGGCTCAGGAGGAGGTCGAGAAGCACCTGTCCATCGAGGAATCGGCGGTGGAGTACCAACGCGAGCTATGGCGGCGCCACTACTACGAGTACTACGAAGATGAGGGCGACGCCGATGACGAGGACAACGCCGAGGATGAGCACGTCGCCGCGGTCGAAGTCAGCCTGGGGGACGCGGAGTCCAGCACCGGCGGAATGTCGCCCGGACAAGTCGTCGACATCTCACCGAACAACGGCGAGGCAGAGGGCGGCTGCTCGTCGGCGTCTTTGTTAAAATTATGCGTATTACTAATAGCCTTTGTTCAGAGAGCCGGTCTTTTGTAAGAGCTATGTCTAGTTCAAGCAGCTTGATTATTTAGTGAACTTGCTCGGTTTAGTAACTGTGAGCTATTTGTGTCCGCTATTTTCTATACCCAAGTTAGCAGTTGATGTTACATTATGCAATGACGTGGATGTGCACTATAACCAGGGAATACGTGGGGAGGGGCAAATTTTTGTATGTTCTATATCATCGCACACGATAAGAGATGAAAGACCGTGTCTGATGAATCTTTGCGCGCCCAGATTCCCTGCAACGAGCGAAAAATTTCGCTGACTGCCGAAATATCTTCCTCCCCCTCCCTCCCGCCAAAGGGCCACATTTCCCCTGCAACCCCTCCCCCCCCCGCCGCCGCCGCCCACATCTCTCCCTCTAGTATCCGACCGCCGCGGACACGCCATGGTCTCCTCAAGTGACCACTCAAGCAGTGTCTCCGACGACGACGAATCTCTCACCAGCCAGGTATTCGTCTCTCTTCTCTTTGGCTCAACTAGGCTTAGGGTTTTGTTTTGGAATTGGGGATTTTAAAGCGGCAGGTCCATTTGCGCCATTTCTTTCTCTTGTAGCTCACTAGGACAATCACTTCCAACGAATGGAGAGGGGTAGCTGAAGACCTGCCTGTTCATGGTCAACATCAATTTCAATCCGTGAAGTTATGAGCTTTTGAATCTGGGTACAGTGGGAGGAAGTTTCTACGACGTGCAAAGAAGGTAAGCCTAACTCTCGTTGTTAGAAATCATTTGTTATATTAGTTGTGATTCAGACTTCCCGTGTGCTATTTGATTCTGGATGTGATTAAGACACTGTCATAGTTTTAACCTGAAGGCATATTGACAGAAAGAAAACTATATGCGACATGACTTATCATTGCATTAAAAATTACTGAAAGGTAGTACACATGAAGCACTTCATTTCATTCAGCACGAGCAAGGTCTAATTATGCACAAAAACATGGCTAGCATCAACACAACATGGCAATCTGAAATAAACAGATTCTCAGACTTAGTGAAAAAAAACATGGTGCAAGACAGTAGTTTTTAACAGATTGGAATGTTTGACAGCAGAATGTACATAGCTGTCACTATTAATTTGTTTTCATTCAAACACTGCCGATGTGCGTCCTGTACTACAAAGACTGTTGCATTTATGTTTAGCTTCCTGGTAAAATTGGCAATTTGTTATTACCCATGACAGAAACAGAGGAGGGATGAGTACCAGAGCATCCTACTACGAAGACTCTTCGAGCAGAACCATGGCATTGCCGATGAAGACCCATGTAATCCCGGTTCTGATGAAGACCCATTTGAAGCACGCAAGTACAAGCATGGCCAGCCATTGCATGTTGGCGAATACTTTGATGAGTGCAGTTCCAGTTGTCGCAAGTTACATAAATATTGCATGGACATAATGTCAAAATGAGAAGATCATAACATTGTGGAATTGCAGTACGACCGTCATCATTTCTGTCACGTTCCAGGTACCATCAGTGTGGAATTCGAGGACTTTCATCTCTTCTTCAACTTCGATGAGCTTGCTGCCACTCTTGTCAAATGTTTGATGTTGTAAGAACTTCACAAACTCTGATCAACTTCTCCATACAAGGCTGTAAATCACAAAAAGCTAACTGTACTGTATTCCTCTCAGGGGATTGACGACGCAGAGAAAACCAAGGGTGCATGCGTATTTCATAGATCCCGATTTAGCAAACTGCGTTTTGTTAAAAAATAATTACTCACACACGGCTTCCATTGATTGTGTCACCAAGATCTTGTTCGACTTATCGATAGGAGAATTCTTCATGTGGCCATATTATGAAGAGTAAGTTAAATATACAACCACGCATACATTGATCTTCTTTCAGTTTTAGGCATAGTTCGTACGTTCATGGTTTTCTTAAACTGTAGAGGTCACTGGATCTTGGTGGTCATTGTTCCAAAACGCAACACAGCTTACTACCTGGATTCACTCAGAGAGTCAAATGTGCCTCAGGATCCGAGTCATCTTCAAGATTTCATGGATAGGTATTGAATTCTTGATGTTAATGCGTGGTGTTCATATCTGGTTCCAGAATTGAGTGTGTGAAAATTCATCTTCATTTGCAGTGTATTGTCAAAGAACATAACTTTAGGGGGGAATAGGTTCGACCGCCAACTACCTCTGCAGCACGTGATCGTTTCTCCGGTAAGACAACGAAATCCATTATTTTCAGAAAATGCTAGTCAGATGTTCAAATTTCTAAGTAAACCTCTTTCTATTTCTCTCCATAGAAAAAAAACAACTTACACCGGTTAGGTTGTTCCTAGCAGGGCAAATACATGACTAATACTGTACAAAAAATTTCAGTGTCCTCAGCAACAACAAGGTACCAGCCTATGTGGATACTACGTTTGTGCACACATGATCAACCTATGCAGACATGCTGAATGTGGTGTCGATGCTGACAAGATAAAACCAGTAAGTCTGCTTCTTAATTACTATCTTCTACTCCACACAGTATGTCACATTCTGATCTAAAAGTCATGCAGCTGATCTTCGTACCGATGACTTGTTGTCTGTTAGGAAATTTATCAGCACCTTCTTTGTGAAACACTACATCAAGCCCTCTAAAGACGACGAATATTTCCGGAATCGAATCTCCTAAAAATAAGTATGCATTCATATAGTGTTATCAGCTAAACATATACACATGGATGCATTATTTTCCATGTGATCATGTCTTCGTATTTCGTACACTATGATTATGTACTGGATATGTCATTTTAACAGCTGTGGAATTTAGCTAGCATTTTCTCAATTGCATATTGTCATGAATTATGATGAATCCTCTGCTTGTGGACACTATTCGTTCAATTGCATATTGTGGCGAATTATGATGAACGTTCTTCATGTGGACACTATTTGTTGATTTCATATTGTGGCGAATTTGCTATTTGCACGGTGATTTAAATGCGATATTTTACAATAACCTGGCAATTTCATTGCACACGGTTCAAGCAACTAAGTGTGTGCGGTCCAGAAGGGAAAGCACACACAACTCGTAGCGCAACCGCCTGTGATACATAGGAAAAGGACACGGGATATGATCTAAAACGTTGGTGATACAAAAGAAATCGCGAATGGTTTGCAACACTTGTACGTGTGCGTAGGAGCTACTCAATCGTTTACGATAGCACCATATCTCACACATCAGCCAACAGGAAACCGTGCCCGATGCAAAGACCATCCCACGCGTACATTTTTCGGGAAACGTGTCCGATGATGTTATACATGTACATTTTTCGGGTAACGTTTCGCAAACGGTCAAAGGTCAAACTCCGTTTGTTTTCCATCAGCAATTAGACGCGTTTCACTCGTCTTGGACGTGTGTGATTGACCCAAATCCCACACGTACGCCCAAAAAATTATGTGTGCGATCTGTTCCTGCACCGCACACGATTATATTTGCAGATCGTTTGCGTTCGTTGGCCACCATCGCCGACGGGTTTGCGGTGTCGTGTGGGATGTACCGCCCCTATCGCCCACACATGCAAGGCGACGGTTTGGAACTACGTCGCGGAAAGGGGTTAAAAACCGTTCGTACAGCACGTCACTGCACCAGTGATTACTCCAACTTCCTGATTTTAATAAGACTTTTGAGTTTGAATGTGATGCTAGTGGAATTGGATTAGGAGGTGTGTTATTACAAGATGGTAAACCTGTTGCATACTTTTCTGAAAAATTGAGTGGGCCTAGTCTGAATTATTCTACTTATGATAAGGAATTATATGCTCTTGTTCGGACTTTGGAAACATGGCAACATTATTTACGGCCCAAAGAATTTGTTATACATTCTAATCATGAATCTTTGAAACATATTAAAAGTCAAGAAAAACTGAACTGTAGACATGCTAAATGGGTTGAATTCATTAAGACTTTCCCTTATGTCATTAAACACAAGAAGGGTAAAGAAAATGTTATTGCTGATGCATCGTCTCGTCGTTATACTATGCTTTCACAACTTGACTTTAAAATATTTTGTTTGGAGACCATCAAAGATCAATATATGCATGATGCTGAATTTAAAGATGTGTTGGAGAATTGTAAAGAAGGGAGAACATGGAACAAGTTCGTCATTAATGATGGACTTGTGTTCCGTGCTAACAAGCTATGCATTCCAGCTGCCTCCGTTCGTCTTTTGTTGTTACAGGAGGCGCATGGAGGAGGATTAATGGGACACTTTGGCGTGAAGAAGACGGAGGACGTACTTGCTACACATTTCTTTTGGCCAAAGATGAGACGGGATGTTGAGCGTTTTGTTGCTCGTTGCACTACATGTCAAAAAGCTAAGTCATGACTCAATCCTCATGGTTTATATATGCCTTTGCCTGTACCTAGTGTTCCTTGGGAGGATATATCTATGGACTTTGTTTTAGGTTTACCTCGAACAAAGAAGGGATAGCATATTTGTTGTCGTGGATAGATTTTTGAAAATGGCACACTTTATACCATGTCATAAAAGTGATGATGCTGCTAACGTTGCTGATTTGTTCTTTCGTGAAATTATTCGCTTGCATGGTCTGCCAAATACAATTGTTTCAGATCGTGATGTTAAATTTCTTAGCCACTTTTGGAGATGTTTATGGGCTAAGTTGGGGACTAAATTGCTTTTTAGTACTACATGTCACCCCCAAACTGATGGACAAACCGAACTAGTGAATAGATCATTGTCTACTATGCTTAGGGCTGTTTTGAAGAATAACCTGAAAATGTGGGAAGAATGCTTGCCTCATATTGAATTTGCTTATAATCGTTCGCTGCATTCTACTACTAAGATGTGCCCTTTTGAAGTAGTGTATGGTTTCTTACCTCGTGCACCTATTGATTTGTTGCCTCTTCCATCTTCGGAGATGGTCAATTTTGATGCTAAAGAACGTGCTGAATTGATATTAAAGATGCATGAGTTAACTAAGGAGAACATTGAGCGCATGAATGCTAAATATAAACTTGCTGGAGATAAGGGTAGAAAACATGTTGTCTTTGCGCCTGGAGATCTTGTTTGGTTACATTTGCGTAAGGATCGGTTTCCTGAATTGCGCAAGTCAAAGCTAATGCCACGTGCTGATGGTACTTTGAAGGTGTTAGAGAAAATAAATGATAATGCATATAAACTTGAGCTGCCTACAGATTTTGGGGTTAGTCCCAGTTTTAACATTGCAGATTTGAAGCCTTATTTGGGTGAGGATGATGAGCTTCCGTCGAGGATGACTTCAATTCAAGGGGAGGATGATGAGGACATCCCTACTAATGTTACACCCAGATCCCCACCAGCTACACATATTGGACCAGTTACTAGAGCCCGCGCACGCCAACTAAATTATCAGGTACTTTCGTTTCTTGGAAATCCTTCTAATGTTCATGAACATATGATGCTGCCTAAATTAGATACTTTTGTTTTACTTATGAATGAAGGACCTAGCATGGACAAGAAGGATGTCCATTGGAGCGGGATCAAGCATGGAGAAGAAGGTGCGCACGCAGAAAGGAACAATGGACTTTCCGGTGGTGATTTTCGCACTTTGAAGCCACCATAAGGAGTGCTTGGAGGCTTGGATGAAATATACAACATGCCACTTCATAAATTTCGTCCATAGGCTATTATAGGTGCCGCGTCACCTTATTTTTGGGCCAGGCCCATGTAATTTCGAAATACCATATTATAGGCAGTTTTTAGAGTCCGTATGTGTGGGGAAACTGTGTTAGGGCTGGTTTCTGACCCCTCCTCCAAGGGGCCACGAAATCCCCCTCTATTCCCCCATATATACAACCCTTAGGGCGTCGCTTTAGACTTGGGTTTTGTTTAGATTGAAAGTTAGCCATAGCTGCAACTTCGCGTTCTTCGTTTGTGTTCCACGACCAGACAAAGGCGTCACAGAACCCCACTTTCATCAATAAAGCTTTCCTCTTATATTTGCAATATCCAGATTGCAATCTTAGTTTCTTGCTTGTTCTTCGTTTGCGTGCAGGAAACCGACCCTCGTGGTCAGGTTGATCATGCTCCGGCATGGTCAATAACCTATCGGAGTTGGTTTAGTGATTGCTAAGGCGCGACGTCCTCACACGTTCGTAGTCGGATCGTCAAAGTCTACTCCATCAAAATGATAGCCACCATCTCATCGAAAGACAGGGCAACTTCGCCTCTATCACGGTCGGTAGAGACCCAGTGCCCTAAGGATGTAATTTTCAAATGAACATATTATTGTATGTCCGATGAATACTTCTTTTTATAATGCATGCGCGTGGTTTATCATGCTTTTGGTGTTTGAATTATCTTGACTCCTATGTGGCCGTTTTGGAACTGAAAGTTGCCAGTCGTCGGCTTTAGCCCCTATGTAATTATTACAAGAGGTGTTCCGTCCTCCACAGTTTTACCCTTAGCCGAATTATCGGAACCCAGAGGCGGTGGTGCGAGAGGGGGAAACAAGGCAATCGGACTATGTGGCTTTAGTGCTTTCACTTAGCCGAAGGAGCTTGACTGCGGGGGCTGGTTACTAGCCCCCAGTGTTATGTGATGTTCGGGTGTACCGGGGTAAAAAACCATTACCACATGGTTTGCAAAGGTGCAAACCCCTCGTATGACATGGGATAGCCTCTATCGATTTTTAGTTTGACACTTGCGCTCGGATTGCAGACCGGTTCTCGCTTATTATGACGGTTAATTTTCGTCTTTCTCCATTGAGGTACTTGACCAGGCGAGCTGGAAATACAACCGCAGTGGTTCTCCCTTTACCCTTTTAGCCAAACGAACGAAACGTAAGAGGGTAAGCACAGGAGCCGGGAAACCCAACCTTTGACCTAAGACATAATTCGGAACCGATGCATATAATGCAGAAATCCGAGACGCCGGACATATAAAGGATAATGCCGGGACGATGCTTGGGACGAGCTTTATAGCTAAGCCCCCCGGTCTATTAGCCGATTGCATCAAACATGTACCGAACAGTTTTGTTTCCGGAGGCGGGGAGTTAGAAAACACTTTATAAAATGCCATAACCAGACCGTAAGAGATGATCTTTATATATGATGAATTTTTACAATTCATACTGCGGACACAACTGTTACAGGTATTTTTTTAGAAACAAATGTATACAAAGGGAAGGTTCGCTCGGGGTTCTTGATAGGCGGCTTAATGTCCTTGGCGTATCCCGGTGCGCCTCCGCTCCTTTGCTCTTGAAGAGTAGCGTGCTCCTTTAAAGGTGGTTATAATCGGCGAACGGACCTTTGAGAGAGGTACATGTTTAATCGCCGAGACATGCATGAGCTTGACGCCTGCTGTGTCGAGAGTAGTTTGGTCGAACCGACCACTTGGTTTTGATAGGGTGTCCCCCCCGCAGCTGCCCATGGTATTTTAAGCGCGAAATTGTGCCTTCTCGATACGTACTTGACGAGTAGCGGGGCCGTTCTGTGGGGGGCGTGTCCCTATTTGTGATGATCAGGAGATTGCTCTGGGGGATTGGGTCGTGCTCGAACCTGCTTGCTCGCCTGTCGCAACTTGTCGCCTGGTTGGGGTCTTGGTGCCTCGATGCCGGACTAGAATTCGGCCGCTAGAGCCGCTGCATGTTCCTCAGTCCAGAGTGAGCATTCTGTATTGCCGTTGATGGTGATGACCCCCTTTGGCCCAGGCATCTTGAGCTTCAGGTATGCGTAGTGGGGAATGGCGTTAAAGCGAGCAAACGATGTACGGCCGAGTAGTGCATGATAGCCACTGCGGAAAGGCATGATATCAAAGATCAAGTCTTTGCTACAAAAGTTATCGCACGAGCCGAACACTACTTCCAGCGTCACGGTACCCGAGCAGCGTGCTTCGACACCGGGGATGACTCCCTTGAAGGTAGTGTTGCTGGGTTTAATTCTCGAAGGGTCGATATCCATCTTTTTACTGTGTCTGAGTAAATCAGGTTAAGGTTGCTTCCTCCGTCCATAAGGACTCTAGTGAGGTGGTACCCATCGATGATGGGGTCCAAAACGAGGGCGGCCGAGCCTCCATGACGGATACTGGTCGGGTGATCCCTACGATCGAAGGTGATCGGGTAAGCCGACCACGAGTTAAACTTTGGGGCTATGGGCTCTACGACATAGACCTCCCGAAGGGCGCGTTTCCTCTCCTTTTTGGGTATATGTGTGACATATATCATGTTCACAGTTTTGACCTCGGGAGGGAATTGCTTCTGCCCGCCATTGCTCGGCCCGCGAGGTTCTTTGTCGTCCTCGCTGCGCGGGCCTTGCTCTGTTCCTCGGCCGCAAGTTTTCCGGCATGTTTGAATGCCTAACAGTTTCTGTTGGTGTGGGTGGCCGGCTTATCTTGTGTGCCATGGATCTGGTAGGGCCTATCCTTGATTTTGTCCAATGCGGTACGTCCATCCCTGTTCCCTTTAGAGGGCTTGTTCCGTTGTCCGGGTTTTGAATTGCGGAAACCGGCGTTTACGGCCGTGTCTTCCGAGTCGCCATTGCTATGGCGGCGTTTATTTTTGTTGCGCCTTGGCTTTCCGTTACCGTCCCGCACTTTAGAGGTGCCCGAGTCTTCGGGATTGTGGCTTCGGCAAGCTAGCCAATTGTCTTCGCCTACGCAAAAGCGGGTCATAAGTGAGGTGAGGGCAGACATTGTTCTCGGCTTGTCCGGGACGAGCTGGCGAGCTAGCCATTCGTCCTGGATGTTGTGTATGAATGAGGCTATCACCTCGGCATCCGGACAGTCGACGATCTGGTTCTTCTTTGTCAGGAACCGATTCCAGAACTGCCTGGCTGATTCGCCAGCCTTCTGGACGACGTTGCTTAAGTCGGAAGAGTCCGTGGGCCAGACGTAAGTGCCTTGGAAGTTAGACATGAAGGCGTCCTCGAGCTCCTCCCAACTCCCAATGGAGTTTTCGGAGTCTGTTTAACCAGTGTCGGGCTGGTCCCTTCAGTTTGAGTGGTAGGTATTTGATGGCATGGAGATCGTCTCCTCTGGCCATATGGATGTGAAGGAGAAAGTCCTCGATCCATACGGGCGGGTCCGTCGTTCCGTCATATGATTCTATGTTTACGGGTTTAAACCCTTCGGGGAACTGGTGCTGCATGACCTTGTCTGTGAAACACAGTGGGTGCGCGGCGCCTCTGATCCGGGCTACGTCACGTCGGAAGTCGGCTGTTGGCTAGGCCCGGTATTGTTCCCGGCTTCTGTGATTGTGGTCGAGCCACGATTGGTAGCCATCCCGTCTAGCAGGGGAGCGTCCCCTAGATCCATAAATGGATCTAGTGTGACCCGTCCTATAGTCCAGGTCCTGGGGTAGATCGTATCGATCCTTAGGCTGTGCTGGCCCCTTTCCCCTCCTACGAGGTGACGTGGGCCAGTATTCGGCGTCTCTAGCCACCCTGTCCCGTCCTCGAGGGGGGCGGTCCGGCTGGTCGTATTGTGCACACTTGGGAGATTCGGCCTCAAGGGCCTCGTCGTTGAATTGCGGCAGCACGCGCTGGCGCGGGTAACTCTTGTTTTGGTCTGGCCGCTCAATGCCGAACCCTTCTTCGGCTACCAAGACTTTTGTCCATCTGTTGTTGATGGTGTCTTGTTCGGCTTTGAGCTACTTCTGCTTTGCCTTTAAGCTCCGAGTGGTGGCTATGAGCTATTGCCTAAATCGTTCTTGGTCCTCGGGGTTTTCGGGGACGGTGAAGTCTTTGGCTTCGAGGCTTTCTTCCTCCTCAGCAGGTGGGAGGTAGTTATCATCCTCGGAATCATTGAGGTTCTCGGCGTCCTGTTGATCTGTTAGCCTTTCCGGGTCCTCTAGCAGCTCCCCCGGGGCTTCTAGGTCGCCGAGGTTATCCAAGGTGTCAATTTCCCCGGTGCCTGCGATGGCCTCCCTTCCCTTGTTGGTCTTGGATCGCTTGCGTTGTTTCCGCCGCTTTGACGCTTCACCAGATTTTTCGCCGTTCTTCCTGGGGGTGTGGTTGTCCCTATCGTTAGGGGTATCCACCATATATACATCATAGTTCGAGGTGGCTGTCCACCGCCTAGTGGTCATGGGGGTGGGGTCACCGATCTCTTCATCCATGTGTTCTGCCTCCTCGGAGGCGTAGTCCAACATGTTGGTTAAGTCTTCATAGTGGCTACTAAATGGGCGGCGGGTGGGCCGTAAAATTCCCCGTAACCGGCCTCTAGGTCGACCGAAACGTGGCTCGAGGTAAGATTATCCTCGATTGCCATCGACTGGATCTAGTCTAGAGCCTCGTTCAACCATGAGAGGACGACCAGATCAGTTTCCTGAGGGCCCTTGGAGTTATGCTCCAAGGTGTCTTCGGGATGGGTGTGTTTGGCAAAGGCCGAATCCTGATATTCAGGTACTATCAACAAGTCCGGGCTCAAGGTTGGACCTCCGGCGAAGATAGATCTGAGGTTTGAGCCGGACAGAGGGCCTGAAGTTGAAGCTCTGGGATTTTCGGGTCTGTCGGACAAAACCGAGGGCTCCGCAAGGAACAAATCGCCACGGGAGTCGGCGGTGAACTCTAGGCTCCTGAACCTGATCTCCTGACCGTGGGCGAAATTTTTGATCTGGCCTAGATGGCCGATCGAGTGCAGTACAACGCTGCCGAACACGAAGACCTATCCAGGGACAAAGATATCCTCATTACGGGCCTGTTCGCTGATGATTAGGCGAGCCATCAATCCACAGGTGATCTCACAGCGGAACTCTCAATGAAAGCACCAATGTAAGTGTCAAAATCGGCGGATCTCGGGTAGGGGGTCCCGAACTATGGATCTAGGATCGATGGTAACAGGGGACGAAGAAGACGGTGTTTACCCAGGTTCGGGCCCTCGTGAGGAGGTAAAACCCTACGCCCCGCTTGATTGTATTGATGAGTATGAAGGTTACAGAGTTGATCTACCACGAGATCGGATGAGCTAAACCCTCTATGAGTTGACTTGTTTTTCTACGAACTAAGCCCCCTGGTTTATATAGACACCAGGGGTACCTAGGGTTACACATGGTCAGTTTCCATCCGGGCATAGATACGCCCATTCTTACTTGGAGGACACACCAAGTCTCCCCGCTTAAGCCTGGGGTCATTCTGCAGTCCGGCCTTCCCGAAGATGCCACAAGGCGGCCCATCGGGCTGATCCATAGGAGGTAAGTTACCAGCCCGAGGACCCCTTAATCCCGGACTCCCTCAGGGGGGCAATCTTTACTTAGATTCAAAATTATTTTAAACAAGATGTCATCAAAATGCAAGAGTTATAATCAAAGATTTCCGACCAATGAACCTTCAATCAAGCAACACTTATGTATAAGATTTGCATTTTAAATCCTAGACTTCTTATCTGGAAGAAAATAATGCAATCATTAGATTGAACTTACACACTTAATATACCACTATAAAAGAATGCCAAGCATCCTCCAAAAATCAATTGAGAACTATTAAGTCCTCTTAATATATCTGCCGCGTTCTAAATATCACCTACACCACGACATCTTTTCATACTTGTTAGCCTTTGGCTCCTCCTGAGCAACTCATGATCAATATAACTGGCTGGAGAGCTTTCTGTTCTCTGCACAAAACCATTTAAAACAAACCCTATCCAATGGAATCTCACACAAGGAGGCTACATTACAAGAGAAAGAACTCACCTCATTCTTCCTTGCAAGGTTCTAGATCCCCCATGGCCCGTTCTCCAGCCGTGTGTTCCTCTCTAGTGGATTACACATTGCATTTGCTTGTGACACATCCAGCATATCGATCAACAAACCTGATGCAAACCAGACAAAACAAAAAGTATGGGATTTGTGCATCTATGTAGACCACGTACCTGGAGCCATGTATTGTAGAGGTATGTCTCGTCGTATCCAGTGATGACCTCCTCGACGAAGTAGACTGCCAGGAAGAAGTAGCCACAGTCGTGGAGAAGGGTGCATCTCCCGATGGCAGCGCCATGCTCCGCCTCTTGACGATAGCCGTTAATGGGAAGGACAAGATCGTGGTGGAGCTACGAGGCAGAGATGCAACACGGGGTGAAGCGGAAGTAGCGCTGTGGGCGTGCCAGACCTGAGTCTGCATCGGATCCGGACCATCTTCTCGATCAGGGTTGAGGAGGCGGAGAGGAGTTCACCGATGGTGGGGAGAGGGGGTGGGGGCGCCGGTGGTGGTGGCGGCTATGGGGGAGCGCGCTGGCGAGTGGTGGCCGGTGGGTCGTGGTGGCAGACGAGGGAGAGGGAGAGGAAATGCAGGATGTGGATTGAGGAATGGGGGCATGGGGATTGACCTCGCCAATGGGGTGGAGGCAACCAGGCGATTTCCTTATCTCTTTCTTCTCGACGAAGCAAACGACCAATAGTGGGGTAGCGAAGGAAGAAAATGAGGCCAATCTTTTTTTCTCCAGCTAGTCCGACGTGGACAACGCGAGCGCTAGCCCAGTTGTTCGCTCTTGAAGATTGTAATAATGGATACAATAGTAACGAAGAGGTTGTGGAAGATACACCGTCCCAAGATTATATCATCCTACTAATCCAATTTGGTCACTTGGATCTATCCACTTTAATCTAATCTATGTTTCTTCAACCCAATGATATAACAACTCGTCATTATCATAATGATATAACAACTCATATTATCGTAGTCATATAACAACTCATCATCCATAGTCATATAATAACTCCTCATCATTCTAGCACATGACAAGTACTACGACCTCCTCCTCATCATCATCGTATTCATATAACAACTCATCATCCGTAGTCATAAAATAACTGACCATTAATATAGCACATGACAGGTTAACCAACAGTAGCAAATTGTTACCATGCTAGGTAAATAACTCATCTCATTCTAGCACATGACAAGTATTAGCTGGGACCTACTCCTCTCTCTTAGGTCAAATAGAATAAAACAGGTAAACCCCTCCATCTCCAAAATGGAGAATAGAGATCCATCAGTCTCGACTTTGTGGCCTGCGCACATTCATGCCGTCTCCAAATGGTTGCCTGCACGCATTAATTACTTTTCTCTATCCTTTGATTTTAAGGCCTTCATCCGATAAAGAAATCAAGTATGCACTTCGGACAAACACCAGCGGACTTGGCCGTAAGCTAATAATACTCATGTCACCTTTGGTAAACATCAACTCAAGCACAACATCCTTCGAGAGTTTCCGTTGAAGAACATAATAGTAACATAGTTAGCAATATTTTTTTGCTTAAGAAGAATGTATGCAAAAGATGGACTAGTGACACAATAGTAAAAAATCTTACCACGATATTTGCACGGATGTTACCATTGCTCAACTTGTGGACTAGTGACACATATCCACTATAATTTTGGCCAAATTCATAATTGATATTAAAAGTCTCAACATCATTAACAAATGAGCCAATAATTTTTTCTTCTCCCAAGTTAGGTCTGAGCCATAACTGTAGTTGGTCTTGTCTACTACCTTTCGTGTATTTTTTGGAGAGGAAATAAGCTATCAATTATAAATAAAAAAGTTTAGTGGGGATGAATACCAACTATTTCACATAAAAAATATAAATTACTTAACAAATTTGTTTGACAAACTCACATGTAGGTAGAATTGGAATCATGTCCACATCCACCCAAATGTCGATATTATCTTCAGGATCATCTTTAACACCAATATCAAAGGTTATTTTCATATCCTCCTGAAATCCGTAGGCCTCGCATACTCCTCTCCAATTTGAGAAACCAAAATGTGTGTGATTTACTACATTGTAGAGCTTAACCTCAAAAGCGAAACAAAGTTTTGTCATAAGGTGAGCTTTCTTCGTCTCCATACTCTCCCTATCTTCGAAACCGAGCTTGTCTAAGACATAGGGTCTTGCATAGCAGGAGATGCATTAGTCAATTGTAATAAAACAAAAATTACATGTTAAAGCAAAAAAGCAGAAGTCATTCTTAATTACATACTTGCCGTCGTTACACACCGTAAAATATTCGAAGCTCTCCTTCAGCATGAGGGTGAAGCACCTATCGTTTTCCAGGCGAGGTCTGTCGCACATACCCCCGCCGTCGGAGCAGTAATCACACTCGGGGATCCTATCATCATCAGGCATTTCCTATGTTCATAATTCAAAGATTAAAACTCAACGACAAATACCAGGAGCTCACCACACAGATCACTATTCGGCACGGGTTTACTTTCGATCTGTCAAGTCTTCCTTGAAAAACTCTCATCTATCATGGTGTATATGATGGGAACTCCCTCACACCGATATTACGACCGTAGTTGATGGTCACTCTTCTCTTTCTCCCCATGCATTACCAAAAGGTCTATCACGAGGAGAAAGAGGAAGAGCAACCCCCACAACAACATTTGGCATTCTTCCCCTCGACAGAAATTTTGACCGTCGGTGCTGGTCGCTCCTCCCTTCGTTCTCGAGTGCATTACCAAAATTTCTAGCACACGTGAATTAACGAGAAGCAACCCCCACGACAATAGTCGGGATTCTCCCTCACTGAAAGTCACACAAGGAGGCCCAACAGACTGAAAATCAACCCGAAGTACCAGTCAATTAACATTACATATTTCGAGTAATGACATAAAAAATGGCCTATATTTTGCCAAAATGTCGTTTAATTCCCGTTCCGACAAATCTCGGGCACTCGCGACATGTCCTACTTTCTTGCACAAGTCATGCCAACATTTCGGCATGACTTTTGCTAAAAAGAGGACATGTCAAGCGTCTGGAATTTGCCAAAATGGAAATGAATCAACATTCTGGCAACACATAGGCCATTCGGAGTTTACCTGCAATAGAAAGAGATAAATGTGGCCATCTGTAGCACCACATACACATCAAGTCATGATCAACATGTACATACAGATACACATGTCCAAATAGTACAAACTATCAACACTAAAATGGTCTATAATCTCAAGATCATGTGCATTAGTACAAAGTATCAACACAAAAATAGTACAAAGTACCAACATCTGCATCATCTGATTAGCCCACTTAAGAATTTCATTGCAAGGGAACCGCTAATGGAACTTGATCAAACTAAGTTTATATGGGGACTAGGATCTCCTAGGTATATGTATTAGTTTTTATAATTATTTTATCATCACCAAGAAGCATCAACATAAGTAGCTGAACACCAAAGGTACTATGTTTTTCAAATATCAGGACATATTCTTGTTTTTATTGCTATGACCAAATGTCTGGAGCAAGATGGGTGAATGACCACTCGAAATGACCGTTGGGATGTGCCCTACAAAACAACTCATACAAACTTTCTCTAATTCGACCATCTGGTGCATTGAAATTGGGGATTTGTTCAGTACAGATCGACCTAGGGTTCGACCAATCGACCTAGGGTTCATCCAATTGATCTAGGGTTCGCCACCGGGGCTCGGGAGAAAGAGGAACGGTGTCGGGGCTCGGGCGGGATCGGGAGGAAGAGCAAATGAGGGGGGCAAGGGCGGGATACCTTCAAGGTGGAGCTTGGGAGGAAGAGTAGAGTCGCGGGCGAGATGAATACCTTCAACAAAGCAGCAACGAGCCAGGGTCGCCGAGGCTTGGGA
This sequence comes from Elymus sibiricus, assembly GCA_039707655.1. Taxonomy (NCBI): domain Eukaryota; kingdom Viridiplantae; phylum Streptophyta; class Magnoliopsida; order Poales; family Poaceae; genus Elymus; species Elymus sibiricus. The sequence goes on along the minus strand of CM077669.1, from coordinate 232,861,474 downwards.
GGAAGACATCGACGACGCGAGGTCAGTGACGGCAGCGCGGGGCGACAGCGACGGGGCTCAGGCGGGAATAGTGAAGGGTGATAGTGAGGAAACGAACGACCGGGAGAGATGATAAGAGGATCTTAGTAGTAGCGCGGGAGCACCACCCGCGCTACTAGTAAGCAAGATACTTGTAGCGTCGGGAATCAGGAACACACTACTGCTAAGTGGGGCCCACCGCTAGCGCCTTGTATATACAGTAGCAACGCGTGTTTATCTAGCCCGCGCTACTGCTACTATTTTAGTTTTAGCGCGGGTTCTATACCCCAATCTGCTACCATGGCTATCCACGGGGTGTATGGTGGGACCACTTATGTCACACCCAATATGCGGTACTATCCTCGCGACGGCTTGAGGGCCTCGAGAAGGATAGAAGCACATATCGAGATCACTTCGCAAGATGGAAATCGTCACAATACATATAAAGAAGAGATGAGTATATGGAGTTGACTTACACTCGCCACATGCTACAACATAAATATCTCAAATACATCCATACATAGCAATCATCATACAAAAGAGCAGGATCCGGCTACAGATGAAATCAAACGAAAAAGACGACAACCACCATGCTAAGCCCAGGCTGCCGACCAAGGCGACCACCACTACTCATCGTATACGTCACGTACATACCACCACGCTCTTCATCGTATTCCCACCGGAGTCCTGTGGAATCATCTGCTTCAGGATCATCTATACCTGTACCTGTTGTTGTAGTAATCTGTGAGCCACGGGGACTCAGCAATCTCATCACCCAGTGTACCAAAACTAGCTAAACTCAGGGGTATGGAATGGTTAAGTGGTGAGGTTGCAGCAAGCACTAAGCAGTTGATTTGGCTAACTTAGGAGTACAAGCATAAGATGAGTATTCTACGCATAACGAACGTGAAATAGTTATGATCAAGAAGTGATCCTGAACACCTACTTACGAGGCAAACATAACCCCACCGTGTTCTCTTCCCGAACTTCCTCGAAAAGAGACGATCACGGTTATGCACACAATTGGTGTATTTTAATTGGGTTTACTTCAAGTTTTTTATAACTAGGTATTATAAAGTTTCCAAGTTGCCACATAACCGTGGGCACGACTTTCTGAAAGATTTAACCCCGCATGGGTGCTCCAACTCATCCATCACAAATTAACCTCAAGTTGCGGTGGAAAAACTCAACCACGAGATAGCCCGAAGTGTCCTTGGAATCCGAGTACACAAGACATTCGTTAAAGGTAAAACAAATCTAGCAAGACCGCCCGGCAGGCCAGATCCTGATAGTAGCCGCATGTATCTCATTCTTAGGGCACAACTGGATGAGCGCAACGTACAACAACTGAGACCCGACTTGCCATGGGGGAAGCTGCAAACGTCTCTATTTTTGACCAACACTCATGAGGAGCACTCGCCTGGTTTGTTGATTAATTAGCCAACAAGGTAGCTACTCCGTATGCAAGTTTTATTAGTTATGCAAATTTTAACACCAAAGTTGGGCCTTACCAGAAGAGTTTTATCCCAAAACGAATTATCAAGGGGGTCCCCATAACAACCCCAAGCATGTCAGGAGCTCTCAATATGGAATATAACAACGGTAACCAGAAACTAAGGTGGCAAGAGTGGAACAAAACACGAAACAAAAGGCCGAGCCTTCCACCCTTTACCAAGTATATAGATGCATTAACGAAATAGCAAGAATAATGTGATATACCAAGATATCCATGTTGTCACATGGAACCAACTTCACCTGCAACTAGCAACGCTATAAGAGGGGCCGAGCAAGCGGTAACTTAGCCGAACAACGGTTTGCTAGTATGTGGAGGGTTAGAGGCTTATCATGGCATTTTGGGAGGCTTGACAGACAAGTAATAGGAAGCGAGACATAACGGTAGCAACGAGACAGCTAGCATATCAAAGATAGTAACGGTATCCAGGATAATGATCATCTTGCCTTGTGTGTCTTCAGTGGGATAACAAGCTTGATCCTCGTAACCGTTCTCGACAGGTTCCTCGAACTTGGACTCATCGCCCGGTGCTACCCAAAAGAAAGATCATCTTGCCTTGTGTGTCTTCAGTGGGATAACAAGCTTGATCCTCGTAACCATTCTCGACAGGTTCCTCGAACTCGGACTCGTCGCCCGATGCTACCCACAAGAAAGAACAAGCATCCAATAAAAACACAACCGTGGCATAATGCACAAACGATATGATGGACGACCATTTTATATATATAGCATGGCAATCCTACACTAGTCCAATTAAATGAAGCCTTGACCATGTGGAGCATGGATCAAGCAACACTTCATATGCAAGAATTATTGGTTTTTGTATTCTGGACAGAACAACAATATTAATTATTTTGACATGCATGATTATGAAAAAAGGAATCTAAACATAAAATCGATACAAATGCATATAAATATCATAGCAAATTTATGGTTCTCTCAGAACACTCACGACAAGATACAAAAGGAATCAGTGATAGAATAGGAAAAGATAAAGGATAGGGGTAGAATCTTGGCATCCCAAGCATGCCACTGGATAGGATATGGAATTTTTGAAGGAATGGATATAAAGATCATGGAAACAAATGCATAGAACTCAAATGATGAGCAAAACAATTATGCAATGCAATCTACCATAAACAACAACATGTCACTTTGCAACCATCAAAATAGCCAGCTACAGGAACCTAAAGTGCTCCTTCATGCAATCTGGCTATAGTATGTTTAATGCACAACATTTCATCCAAAATGTTCAAATTGATTATAGTCATGGATTAATTGGAATGAAGCCCACAACATGCAAAGATGACGTTACAGAAATATATCTACAACCAGAGTTAACATGATGGCAAATTCATGGCAAGAATTAAATAGGTTACATGACTTACCATGGCATGAAAATTCATAGCATGACAGTAGACAACATGAACTACAAATCATTCAACATGAATATCTTCATAGGAACTATAGATTCATTGCATTTATCAAGGCAAAATGCAATGTTGCAATAATAGTTTCAGACTTCGTGAATTTTTAGATAGTTCAAAATAGCAACATTGTCATGGCATGTTTACATGATGAAAACAATTGCTGAACATGGTTATCATGGCATGGCAAAAATACCAGTAGCAAGTATACATGATGCATAGATTAAATCACACACAAATCACAAGATGCGACATTTGATACGTCTCCAACGTATCTATAATTTTTGATTGTTCCATGCTAATATATTATCATTCTAGGATACTTTTTGGGTCATTATTTACCAATTTATAATATTTTTGAGCACAAACCGATTGACCCAGTGCCCAATGCCAGTTGCTGTTTTCTGCCTGTTTTTTTGCTTTGCAGGTTTACTGTACCAAACGAAGTCCAATTGCCACGAAACTTTTTGATGATTTTTTATGGACTATATGAAGACCTAGAAGGTTCGGAAGGAAGCCGAGAGGCACACGAGGGCCCCACCACACATCAGGGCACGACCTGGGGGGGGGGCTGATGTGTGGTGGCCCCCTCGGGCACCTCCCGACGTCCATCTTCGGCCTATAAATTCTGTAATATCTTGGAAACCCCATAAGCAGTCGCAAAACCCTTTTTCCACTGTCGCAAGTCTCTGTTCCGTCGTGAGGCCATCTGGAGCTCCGTTCCGACACCCTGCCGGAGGGGGGGATCGATCACGGAGGTCCTCTTCATCAACCTCGCTGCCCTGATGATGATGTGTGAGTAGTTCACCACAGACCTATGGGGCCATAGCTAGTAGCTAGATGGCAATATCTCTCTTATGATCTTAAATACAATGGTCATCACATCTTCACTTTGATCTATCTGCTGTAATCCTATAGTGCGGTGTGTTTGTTGGGATCCGATGAATTGTGCGTTTATGTTCAGATTATTCATGAAAAGTATTTGAGATGCCTCTGAATTATATTATCTATTATGTGCATCATCATTATAGCTTCGCAATGCTCTCCGATATATTGATGCACTTTTGCCAAGTAGATTGATATTTCATCGCTGGGAGTGGTGCGTTGTGGTAGGTTCAACCTGGCGAGTTTCTATATCCCAGTGACAAAGTAGGGGACAAGATGCGTCTTTGTGTTGTTGCTACTAAGGATAAAACGATGGGGTTCATTCATATTGTTTGAGTTTACTTTGTCTACATCATGTCATCGTTCTCCAAGCATTACTCTGTTTTACTTAATACTCTAGATGCATGCTGGATAGCGGTCGATGAGTGGAGTAATAGTAATAGGTGCAGGCAGGAGTCGGCCTATTTGCTTATGGACGTGATGCCTATATATACATAATCATTGCCATGAACATCGCATAACTATCCGCTGTTCTATCAATTGCCTAACAGTAATTTGTTTACCCACCGTATGCTGCCTACATGAGAGATGCCACTAGAGAACACTATGGCCCCCCCGGGTCTATTCACTTATAAATTTGCAAACGCTATTATTACCTCGCTGCCTTTATTTACTTTTTATTTATTTTGCACTTATCAACAATTATCTACACAGCTCATTTGCTTGCAAATAACGAGATCAAGGGTATTGACAACCCTCTTGCCCGCGTTGGGTGCAAGTTGTTTGTTCATTTGTGTGCAGCCGCTGAAGACGGTTGAGGATTGATATTCCTATTGGTTCAATAAACCTTGGTTTCATAACTGAGGTAAATACTTATCCGCTTTGTGCTGCAATTACGTGTTCCTCTTCACGGAAAACCCAACGCAGATCACAAGTATCAGGAAGGATTTCTGGCGCCATTGCCGGGGAATATCATCATCAACTACCAAGTAACTTCACACAAATTTTCATTCACTTGTTCTTCTTATTATTTGCTGTTATATTTAGCTTGTCTCATAAAAATAAAAAATACAAAAATATTTATCTTTGCTTGTTACTAGTTTGCTCTTTCGCTTGTTTGAAGTAGCTATGATGTCTGATTTTGAGATTAGTGGCGTTTCCGCCGCTAGTGTGGAAACCCTTGAACACCCAACTTCACCTCATGCTAATAATGCTAAAAGAATTTTTTATGAAGTTGCTACGGAAAAACTTGATAATCTTGCGGATGACGATCCTTCCAAAAGTGAACCCACTATGCAAACAAAGAAACTCCGTATAGGTAGTGGGAATATTATTGGCAAGAGTGTGATTCAAGATTTTTTCACTTGTGCGGGGTCATTACCATTGATGGGGGGTTCCATTGTTACTAGAACTACAAGTTATGCTGATGCTATATCTACGCTCATAGCACAATTGGAAAGACAATTTGTCCACATGCATCCTTTCATGCAATGGTTGTTTCTAGAATTCTCTAATATTCAGGAAGCTCCAACTAAACGCTTAGCCTCTATATTTATTGCTCAAGAATTTGACAATATTATACAAGAGTCTAGGGATATATTTGCTTATTATAGGATTAATTATGAATGCCCACCAATAGAAGGAATTCTTTATGAGTTGGAATGGGTAAGAAAACTAAGATCAACGGACTATGTTGCCTATGATGAAAACCTTAGAAAGAAGGTTCCACCTAATGTCCTAGTTGATAAAATCTCTGAACATAATGATAAATTTGCTATACCAAAGCTTGGAATGGGTTATTAGCTTGAGAGAGAATTAAGAAAATACCTCCATCAAAATCTTTACAATGAGGAAATAGTTATCACTTATGAGAAACCTAAAGAAGAGGCTCCTATTCCTCCTGAAATAGATCTCTCGGATCCTTGTGTTGTGAAGTTTAGTCCCTTCAATTATTTTTGCTTACCTATTAAAAAAATTGCTGATAAAATAAGGGAATATGGTTATGGCATGACGGATCGTATCCGTGGATATCACAATACTTGAAACTATGCATTATGCCTAGCTAGGGGCATAAAACAATAGCGCTTGTTGGGAGGCAACCCAATAGTTATCTTTAAATTTTTGCTTAGAACTTTCCGTTTATTTTTAATAGAATGATTATTGACTCTGTAATGATTATGTTTTTGTGTTTAAATTAGTGTTTGTGCCAAGTAAAGCCTTTGGGATGACTCACAGGATTAGTAGAATCGATGCTGAAACAAAACATAAACTTTTGACTCAAGTACATGAATTTTCATTTTTTTTCTCGTGCGTGATAATGATATGAAATTTTTACACAGTGTTTATATACAAAGTTTAGAGTATGTACTAATTTTTCAGAATTTTTAGAGTTACATAAGTATAGGGTCTCTACAGATTTCTACAGACTGTTCTGTTTTAGACAGATTCTGTTTTTCCTTGCATAGTTGCTTATTTTGATTAAACTATGGATTGTATCGGGGGGTATAAGCCATGTGGAAGTTAGAATACAGTACCTATGATGCATTTATGAAATTTGAATCAATTTACAACAGTACTTAAAGTATGCAATATGTTTCTTATACTAATGGATCTCATGAGGTTTTGTTGAGTTTTGTGTGATTGAAGTTTTCAAGTTTTGGGTGTTATCTTGATGGACAAAGGAATAAGGAGTAGCAAGAGCCTAAGCTTGGGGACACCCAAAGCACCCCGAGGTAATATTCTAAGGGATACTCAAGCGTCTAAGCTTGGGGATGCCCCGATAGGCATCCCCTCTTTCGTCTCAAATCCATCGGTATGTCACTTGGAGCTATATTTTTATTCGTCACATGATATGAGTTTTGCTTGGAGCGTCGTTTTCTTTAGTTTGCTTTTACTTTCAGTTTGCCACAATCATTGTTTGCTGGACACACCTATTAAAGAGAGATACACCTTCATCATAATTTGTTAGAATACTCTATGTGCTTCACTTATATCTTTTGAGCTTAGCAGTTGCTCTAGTACTTCACTTATATCTTTTGAGCACGGTGGCGTGTAGATTTTAAAGAAATGATTTCACTCTCATTCTTTACTTATATTTATTTAAGAGGTAATGAATAGTGATGGTAATTTGCATGGGTCATAGGACTAGTCCAAAAATATTAGGTATTCAAAGAGTGATAATCAAAACCATCATGTAGCACATATAAAGAAATTGTGGGCTAATGATATTGATGTAGTAATATGAAATAGGTGTGAGTTCATAATTGTTACACCGTAGAAGTGTCTATATTAAGAGGGGTTGACCTTTTTGTTCATCTAAAAATTAAACAGGCATGGTGATGATGTGTGAGCATTTCTATTCCTCGTTGAAATCCTAGTGTTGTTTCGGGTCGGAAGCGCGCGATGGTTAACTCCTACCAACCTCTTCCCTCAGGGCATGCGACTAGTACTTTGATTTATGATAGACTAATAAAACTTTGCAATAAGTATATGAGTTCGATATGACTAATGTGAAACCATGGACATACGCAATATCACCTTTTCATAATTTGTAGCCTCTTCGGTACCGTGCATAGCCCGTTCTCACCTCGAGGATCGGTGCAACTTTCGCCGGTGCATCCAAACCCCGTGACATGATACGCTCTGTTGCACATAAGCCTTATTATATCTTCCTCAAAACAGCCACCATACCTACATATGTTGGCATTTCCATAGCCATTCCGAGATATATTGCCATGCAAATTCCATCGTCACTTCACATGACTACTTCGTTCATCGTCATATTGCTTTGCATGATCATATAGAGCTGACATAGTATTTGTGGTAAAGCCACCTTCATAATGTTTTTGATACATGTCACGCAAGATCATTGCAAATCCCGGTACACTGCCAGAGGCATTCATACAGAGTCATATCTTCATATCAGTTCTTCTTGTTGAGTTGTAAGTAAATAAAAGTGTGATGATCATCATTATTAGAGCATTGTTCCAGTGATGAAAGAATGATGGAGACGATGATTCTCCCATAAGTCGAGATGAGACTCCAGACGAAAATAAAGATGGGGGAGGCCAAATTAGCCCACTATCCATTCAAAAAAAGAGAGAAAATGAGAGAAGGGACTTTGCTACTATCCTTTACCACACTTTTGCCTCAAAGTGGAACCATGTTCCTCATGTAGAGAGTCTCATGATATATCACTTTCATATGCTAGTGGGAATTACCTATTCATTATTACATACTTGGCTTGTATATTCCTATGACGGGCTTCCTCAAATGCCCGAGGTCTTCATGAGCAAGCGAGTTGGATGCACACCCACTTAGCTTCATTTGAGCTTTCATACACTTATAGCTCTAGTGCATCATTTGCATGGCAATCCCTACTCCTCGCATTGACATCTATCGATGGGCATCTCCATAGCCCGTTGATATGCCTAGTTGATGTGAGACTATGTTCTCCCCTTCCTACCCCTTTGATATCTACCACCATATTCTATTCCACCTAAATGCTATGTCCAATGGCCCACGCTCATGTATTGCGTGAAGAATAAAACGTTGATGCATATTGAAAAAGTATGAACCAATTGCCTGACTTGGACACCGTGGTGCTTAACATTTGTATTAATGTGGTGAAGATAGAGCCATGCCTTGCTAATACAATAAGATGAATGGGGGGAGTAAACATTTCTTAAGAATCGTATACTTTTAGGAATTAACAATTCTGTTTCTTACACTTTGAATATTGCTATGTTAATATTTGTTGATTCATCTTTTCTCAATGAGCATACCTGAATAAGATTACATAGTGGATAGCATGTCACATCAAAAATTCTATTTTTTATCATTTACCTACTCGAGGACGAGCATGAATTAAGCTTGGGATGCTTGATACGTCTCTAACGTATCTATCATTTTTGATTGTTCCATGCTGATATATTATCATTCTAGGATACTTTTTGGGTCATTATTTACCAATTTATAATATATTTGAGCACTAACCTATTGACCCAGTGCCCAATGCCAGTTGCTGTGTTCTGCGTGTTTTTTGCTTTGCAGGTTTACTGTACCAAACGAAGTCCAATTGCCACGACACATTTTGATGTTTTTTTCTGGACTATATGAAGACCTAGAAGCTTCGGAAGGAAGCCGAGAGGCACACGAGGGCCCCACCACACATCAGGGCGCGCCTTGGGGGGCGGCGCCCTGATATGTGGTGTCCCCCCCGGGCACCTCCCGACGTCCCTCTTCGGCCTATAAATTCTTTAATATCGTGAAATCCCAGAAGAAGTCCCGAAACCCTTTTTCCGCCGCCGCAAGTCTCTGTTTCGTCGCGAGGCCATCTGGAGCTCCGTCCCGAAACCCTCTTCATCAACCTCACCGCCCTCCTGATGATGTGTCAGTCGTTCACCACAGACCTACGGGTCCATAGCTAGTACCTAGATGGCAATCTCTCCCTCTCTCTTATTATCTTCAATACAATGGTCATCGCATCTTTGCTTTGATCTATCCGATGTATTCCTATTGTGAAGTGTGTTTGTTGGGATCCGATGAATTGTGGGTTTATGTTCAGATTATTCATGAAAAGTATTTGAGATGCCTCTGAATTATATTATCTCTTATGTACATGATTATTATAGCTTCGTAATGCTCTCCGATCTATTGATGTGCTTTGGTCAAGTAGATTGATATTTGATCGGTGGGAGTGGTGCGTTGTGGTAGGTTCAACCTGGCGAGTTTCTATATCCCAGTGACAAAGTAGGGGACAAGATGCGTCTTTGTGCTGTTGCTACTAAGGATAAAACGATGGGGTTCATTCATATTGTTTGAGTTTACTTTGTCTACATCATGTCATCGTTCTCCAAGCATTACTCTGTTTTACTTAATATTCTAGATGCATGCTGGATAGCGGTCAATGAGTGGAGTAATAGTAATAGGTGCAGGCCGGAGTCGGCCTATTTGCTTATGGACGTGATGCCTATATATACATAATCATTGCCGTGAACATCGCATAACTATCCGCTTTTCTATCAATTGCCCAACTGTAATTTGTTTACCCACCGTATGCTGCCTACATGAGAGATGCCACTAGAGAACACTATGCCCCCAGGGTCTATTCACTTATATATATTTGCAAACGCTATTATTACCTTGCTGCCTTTATTTAATTTTTATTTATTTTGCACTTATCAACAATTATCTACACAACTCATTTGCTTGCAAATAACGAGATCAAGGGGATTGACAACCCTCTTGCCCGCGTTGGGTGCAAGTCGTTTGTTCATTTGTGTGCAGCCGCTGAAGACAGTTGATGATTGATATTCCTATTGGTTCGATAAACCTTGGTTTTATAACTGAGGGAAATACTTATCCGCTTTGTGCTGCAATTACCCGTTCCTCTTCACGGAAAACCCAACGTAGATCAGAAGTATCAACATTCTGTTAAAATGACATGCAACAAAACTTGCTCAAAATGCAAAAATAATACCATAGATGGATTGGTTGGATTTTCTACCCCAAATTCATATATAGTATGCATATGTTGCTATGGAGAAAAAAGGCCACATTTTAGTTATACACAAAACTGTCATAATTGGAATCCTCACACTTCGCCTAATCAGGCATATGCCAAAAATGGAAATTGCCATATTACCAGAAAAGGAAATTTCGAAACTGAAACTTTTAAAACAGAAAAAGGAAGGGATTTCAGATGCACCCACGCTCTCCCTAGGCATCAGGCTGACTGGTGGGAATGGGGCCACGTGTGCAAGCTGTGCGTATACCTATGACCAATGGGCCCGTGGGTTGGTCAACTAGTCAACAAGGACTGTTCAACAGGGCTGCGGGGCCTAGGAGGCAGTGTCACATGCAATGAAAATAAAATCCAAGGCAAAAGTGCACTACTGCAGGAAGGTGCTAAGACGACACATCAATCAGAGACCCTCTAATGAAACTGTGTGCGACGCATGAATCATACATGGTATAGTTCTAGCTCCATCGCCAATAACGCGAATTGTGTGCGATCGGTGGACCATTAAGTACGATTAATATAAAAGGTGCGTGTGCGATACGTGGCATACAGTTGAAATTTACGAAATGTTTGCGATGAGGGAAAATAATAGAAACGGCTAACCAAATACATATGTGTGCGATGTAAGCCATATAGATAACTCGGATAAAATGTTTGCAATGATCCAAAATAACACAAATGATTACCCAGATCATTATGTGTGCGATATACGACATACATGTCACTCAGATTAATTGTTCACGATGAGAAAAATTAACACAAACAACTACGCAGATCAAGATATGTGTGATAGACTGCATACAGGCCACTCAGGTGAACTGTTTGCGATGAGACAAAATAACACAAACGGTTACCCAAATCATTATGTGTGCGATATACGATATACAATTCGCTCGGATGAACTGTACTCAATGAGAAAAAATTAACACAAACGGTTTGGCGTAACAAAATGTGTGTGATACACAGCAAATAGGTCAATAATCTGAATTGTGTCGGAAGACTAAAAATAACACAGACCGACAGTGACAAAGATGATTTCTGCTAATAAGCACCTGATTGAGAAAATGATTGCACAAATTATCGTTTGTACTCCTACATAATCAACTAAACAACATAATAGTGAAATTACATATCAGCAAGGTTCAGAAAACAACAAATTAGAAACAACTACTCATCGGCGTTGTTGCGGGGCTGGCCTCTTGGTGCGGCGATGTTGAAATATTGTCTGCACTCATGCAACATCCTCTCTCCGAAGGAAGGATCTAGATTTGGGTCGGCGTCGACCATGTCCTTGAACACTTCATAGGCCCGGCCATTCCTCTGCTCCTGCTCCATCACAGTAGCTCCGGTTTCATGGAAAATCCCGCCCACAGCCAAATACGCGCGTGCCACGCTGCCTTGACGGGAATTTTCCAAGCGGCTGTAAACAACAAAGGTATCAGCTGCGCGCGCTAACAGACTCTAACGAGGCTGCCGCCCTTACCACGACCAATTCCACACGTGCCGCCAAGGCAACGACGACCTCATCGGCGCGTGCTGGACCGGCCACGTACTTAACCACGCGTTCCGTATACAGAACCGCGCGTGCCCCCAACAAGTCTGCTACAACCTCTATCTATTTCACGCTTGCCGTCAAGGCCTTCTCACCCTCATCAGCGCGTACCACTACCGCCTTCACGGGCACCTGTGCGCGTATGAGCTGTCAACCTCGTGCCTTCCGCGATGGAGGGGGGTTCCAGATTCTGATGACATGTGTAAGTTGAGGATTTTTTGGAAGCGATGGCAGTGGGGAGAAGAAGGCCAGATTTGGGGGCGGCGAGACGGGAAAAAGATGGTGGAGAGCGAAGAGAGGATATTTATTTGTGTCCCTATGCACGATTGCAGATAGTTGCTAGAATGTTTTCGTGTGTGATTATGTGTGTAGGAAAAGAATTCAAAAACTTTGAAAATGATGGGTATTATTTGATCTATCAAGCACACAATGTAAGTAGAACAACCATGGGTGATAGTAATAAAAAGCGCGCACGGTTGATGGAACAAGATGTGTGCTACCCAAAAACGGGCCCCAACGCCCTGATACTTGTGATCTGCATTGGGTTTTCCATAAAGAGGAAAGGGTAATTGCAGCACAATACGGGTAAGTATTTCCCTCAGTTATGAAACCAAGGTTTATCGAACCAATAGGAATATCAATCAACAACCATCTTCAGCGGCTGCACACAAATTAAAGAGCAAACAACTTGCACCCAACGCGGGCAAGAGGGTTTTCAATCCCCTTGATCTCGTTGTTTGCAAGCAAGTGAAGTGTGTAGATAATAGTAGATAATTGTAAATTGCAAAATAAAATAAAAGGTAAATAAAGGCAGCAAGGTATTGTAGCGTTTATGATTATATAGGTGAATAGACACTGGGGCCATAGTTTTCCCTAGCGACATCTCTCATGAAAATAAGCATACAGTGGGTAAACAAATTACTGTTGGGCAATTGATAGAAAAGCGCATAGTTATGCGATATTCACGGCAATGATCATGTGTATATAGGCATCACGTCCAAGACAAATAGGCCGACTCCTGCCTGCATCTATTACTATTACTCCACTTCAAGAGCGCTTCTATGCTTGCCTCTCTACGTATTAAGTTCATGACAAACAGAGTAATGCATGGAGAACGATGACATGATGTAGACAAAGTAAACTCAAGCAATATGAATAAACCCCATCGTTTTATCCTTAGTGGCAACAACACAAAGACGTATCTTGTCCCCTTCTGTCACTAGGATATAGAAACCCATCAGGTTGAACCCACTACAACGCACCTCTCCAACTGAAGAAATATCAATCTAGTTGGCCAAACTATTTCAATAGATCGAAGAGAATTACGAAGCTATAATGATCATGCAAATAAGAATCATAATATTTAGAGGTGACTCAAATACTTTTCACGAATAATCTAAACATAAACCCACAATTCATCGGATCCCAACAAACGCACCGCACAAAAGAATTACATCGGATAAATAAAAGCGAAGATGCGATGATCATTGTATTGAAGATCAAAATAGAGAGAGATAGCCATCTAGGTACTAACTATAGACCCGTAGGTCTGTGGTGAACTACTCACACATCATCATCAGGGAAGCAAGGTTGATGAAGTGGCCCTCCGTGATTGATCCCCCCTCCGGGAAAGTGCCGAACGGAGCTCCAGATAGGATCACAGTGGAACAGAGACTTGTAGCGTTGGAAAAAGAGTTTCGGGATGCCCTCCAGGGTTTTTGGAATATATGTGAATTTATAGGCCAAAGAAAGGGGTAAGGAGGGCCACCAGGGGGGCACAAGCCATCAGGGCGCACTGACCCCCTAGGCATGCCCAGATGGCTTGTGCCTCCCTCGTGTGGCCTCCGGTCTTCTCCCGAAGCTTCTAGGTCTTCTTTTGGTCCAGAAAAAATCATAAAAAAGTTTCGGAGCAATTGGACTTCGTTTGGTACTATAAACCTGAAAAGTAAAAAACACACAAAAAACAAGAACTGGCACTAGGCATTGGCCAATTTGTTAGTGCTCAAAAATAATATAAATTGGTAAATTATTACTCAAAAAGTATCCTAGAATGATAATATAATAGCATGGAACAATCAAAACTTATAGATACGTTGGAGACGTATCAAGCATCCCCAAGCTTAATTCCTGCTCGTCCTCAAGTAGGTAAATGATAAAACAGAATTTTTGATGTGACATGCTACCCAATATGTAATCCTTTGCATGTATGCTCATTGAGAAATGATGAATTAATAAACATCAACATAGTAATATGTATAGGCACAAGCAACAAAATCATCAATCTTTCAAAGTATACGATCTTAAAAGAATGTTTCCCCCATTCATCTTATATTATTAGCAAGGCAGGACTCTATCTTCACCACGTTAATACAAATGTCAAGCACCACGGTGTCCATGTCAGGCAATTGGATCATACTTTTTCAAAGTGCATCAACTTTTTATTCTTCACGCAATACATGAGCGTGAACCACTGGACATAGCATAAGGGTGGAATAGAATATGGTGGTAGATATCAAAGGGGTAAAAGTGGAGAAAATAATCTCACATCAATTAGGCGTATCGACGGGCTATGGAGATGCCCATCGATAGATGTCATTGTAAGGAGTAGGGATTGCCATGCAAATGATGCACTAGAGCTATAAGTGTATGAAAGCTCAAATGAAACTAAGTGGGGTGTGCATCCAACTTGCTTGCTCATGAAGACCTCGGGAATTTGAGGAAGCCCGTCAACGGAATATGCAAGCCAAGTTTATAATAATGAAATAGTGATTCCCACTAGCATATGAAAATGACATAACATGAGACTCTCTATATGAAGAACAAGGTGTCACTTTGAGGCACAAGTGTGGTAAAAGATAGTAGCAAAGCCCCTTCTCTCTTTTTCTCTCATTTTTTAATGGTGGGCTCCTTTAGCCTGCCCTATTTTTATTTCCTCACTAGGACAATGCTCTAATAATGATGATCATCACACTTTTATTTACTTACAACTCAATATGAAAACTTGATATGAAGAACTATGAAGCAATATGACTCGATATGAATGCCTATGGCAGTGTACCAGGATGTGAAATGATCTTGCGTGACATGTATCAAAAACATGATGAAAGGTGGCTTTGCCAGAAATACTATGTCAGCTCTATATGATCATGCAAAGCAATATGATGATGAACGAACTAGTCATATGATGTGACGGTGGAATTTGCATGGCAATATATCTCGGAATGGCTATGGAAATGCCATAATAGGTAGGTATGGTGGCTATTTTGAGGAAGATATAATGAGGCTTTTGTGTGACAGAGCGTATCATGTCACGGGGTTAGGATGCACCAGCAAAGATTGCACCGGTCCTCGAGGTGACAACGGGCAATGCACGATACCAAAGAGGCTAGCAAAATATTAGGTGGTGAGATTGAGTATGTCCATGGTTTCACATTAGTCATGAAGAACTCATATACTTATTGCAAAGTTTTATTAGTTTATCACAAATCAAAGTACTACTCACATGTCCCGAGGGAGGAGGTTGGGAGGAGTTAACCATTGCGCGCCTCCGACCCGAAACAACACTAGGATTTCAACGAGGAATAGAAATGCTCACACATCCTCACCATGCCTTTTTAATATTTAGACAAATGGAAAATTAACACCTCTTAATACCGATACTTCTACGAATCAACAATGATGCACTCACACCTTTTTCACATTACCACATCAATATCATTAACCCACAATTTCTCTTATATGTGCTACATGATGGTTTTGATTATCACTCATTGAATACCTATTAATTTTGGATTAGTCTTATGACCCATGCAAATTGCTCTCACTATTTATTAACTCTCAAACAAATATAAGCGAAGAACTGAGTGCAATTATTTCTATAAAATCTATACGCCACCGTGCTAAAAAAGATATAAGTGAAGTACTAGAGCAACTGCTAAGCTCAAAAGATATAAGTGAAGCACATAGAGTATTCTAATAAATTATGATGAAGGTGTGTCGATTAAATTATGATTGTGGCAAACTAAAAATAAAATTAAACAAAATAAAATGACGCTCCAAGCAAAACTCATATCATGTGACGAATAAAAATATAGCTCCAAGTGACATACCGATGGATTGAGACGAAAGAGGGGATGCCTTTCAGGGCATCCCCAAGCTTAGACACTTGAGTATCCTTAGAATATTACCTTGGGGTGCCTTGGGAATCCCCAAGCTTAGGATCTTTCTGCTCCTTATTCCTTCGTCCATCGTGATAACACCCAAAACTTGAAAACTTCAATCACACAGAACTCAACAAAACTTCACGAGATCCGTTAGTATAAGAAACATATCAAATACTTTAGGTACTGTTATAAATTGATTCATATTTCATTATTGCATAATATTTAATGTATTCTAACATCTCCATGGCTTATACCCCCTGATAGAATCCATAACATCATCAAAACAAGCAAACTATGCAAGCAAAAACAGAATCCGTCTAAAACAGAATAGTCTGTAAAGATCTGTAAAGAACTTATACTTACGTAACTCTAAAAATTCTTAAAAATTAGGAAAACCTCAATAATTTGTATAGAAATATTGTGTATCAAATTCAGATCAAAAAGACTTTCCAGTAAAATCATAGAAATTCTGCACTGGACGTTAAAGTTTCTGTTTTTGCACCGTATCAATTCTACTCATCTTGTGGGTCATCCCAAAGGCTTTACTTGGCACAAACACTAATTTAAACATAAAAACACAATAATCACAGATGAAATAACCATGTTATCACACCATAACTTAAAGTAAAAGGCAAAAATAAAGATAACTATTAGGTTGCCTCCAAACAAGCGCTATTGTTTTATGCCCCTAGCTAGGCATAATGCATTGTTTCAAGTATTGTCATCTTTGACATCAAGCTCCTCAATAATACAACCATGATTGTTATGCACAATAGGAGGCTTGCAAATAGGGTCTTTTATAAGATTTATAAAGTTGGGATGCACACTGATCATTTTGAGGTCCTCGTTTCTTTTGCTAGGAGGAATACTAATGCTATTGGGAATATAGATAAACTTGGGGCTTTTATTTTGAGAAGTGCTAGCATTTGCTTTTGAAGGTGTGAAAGCGGAGCCTACTTTATCAACGACTTCCTCCATTTTATCAATCATATTCAAACTTTGTTCTACCCTCTCATCAATAGTTGTGTCTTTCTCCTTTAAAGTTTTCGAAGTCATTCCTACCCGCGATCCAAATTGAGTGATATGATTATGAAGTTTTTTATCTAACTCCTCAATTTGTTCGCTAGTAATCATTTTCTTTTCAATAGCATCAAGCCTTTGCATAACATGTTCCAAAGTAAAAATAGATTCACTAATGATAATATGTGGTGCCCCTACAAGATTTTCAATAGCATTATAAGCATACAAAGTGTGACACATTAAGTAATTGCCACCAGTAATGGTGTCAAGAATAAACCTATACCAAGTTGTCAAACCCGCATAAAAATTACGAAGCAAGATGGTGGTGGATTGCTTATGAGTTGATTTATATTGAGCATTGAAAATCCTATACCATGCATCTTTCACATTTTCTCCTCCCCTTTGCTTGAAATTTAGTACCTCATTATCGGGAGAAATGAGAACACAAGGAGAACTAGACACAGTAACAAGCAACAAGCAAAATAACAACAAGCAAAGATACATATTTTTGTATTTTTGATTTTTATGAAGCAAACTAAATATAACAACAAATAAAAAGAAGAACAAGTGAATGATAATTTGTGTGAAGTTACTTGATAGTTGGTGATGATATTCCCCAGAAACGACGCCAAAAATCCTTCCTGATAATTGTGATCCGCGTTGGGTTTTCCGTGAAGAGGAACGGGTAATTGTAGCACAATACATGTACGTATTTCCCTTAGTTATGAAACTGAGGTTTATTGAACCAATAGGAATATCAATCAACAACCGTCTTCAGCGGCTGCACACAAAAGAGCAAACAACTTGCACCCAACGCGGGCAAGAGGGTTGTCAACCCCCCTGATCTCGTTGTTTGCAACCAAGTGAAGTGTGTAGATAATAGTAGTTAACTGTAAATTGCAAAATAAATTAAAAGGTAAATAAAGGTTAAAGGTATTGTAGCATTTATGAATATATAGGTGAATAGACCCCGGGGGACATAGTTTTCCCTAGCGGCATCTCTTATGAAAATAAGCATACGATGGGTAAACAAATTACTGTTGGACAATTGATAGAAAAGCGCATAGTTATGCGATATTCACGACAATGATCATGTGTATATAGGCATCACATCCAAGACAAATAGGCCGACTCCTGCCTGCACCTATTACTATTACTCCACTTCAAAAGCGCTTCTATGCTTGCCTCTCTACGTATTAAGTTCATGACAAACAGAGTAATGCATGGAGAACGATGACATGATGTAGACAAAGTAAACTCAATCAATATGAATAAACCCCATCATTTTATCCTTAGTGGCAACAACAGAAAGATGTATCTTGTCCCCTTTGTCACTGGGATATAGAAACCCGTTGATACGTCTCCAACGTATCTACTTTTCCAAACACTTTTGCTCTGGTTTTGACCTCTAATTTGCATGATTTGAATGGAACTAACCTGGACTTACGTTGTTTTCAGCAGAACTACCTTGGTGTTATTTTTGTGCAGAAATAAAAGTTCTCGGAATTGGACGAAACTTTTTGTGAATTATTTCTGGGATATATAATGAATTATGGAGCGAAGAACTGCCGGAGGGAGGCCTCCCGTGGGCCACAAGCCAACAGGGTGTGCCCCCAGGCTACGCCATGATGGCTTGTGGGGCCCATGAGGCTCCGCCGACCCTAATTCCAGTCCTATAAATTCACATCTTCGGAGAAAAAAACCAAAGAGAAGATTTCATCGCGTTTCACGAGACGGAGCCGCCGCCACCTCCCGTTCTTCCTTCGGAGGGCTGATCTAGAGTCCGTTTTGGGCTCCGGAGAGGGGGAATCGTCTCCATCGTCATCACCAACCCTTCTCCATCCACTATTCCTTGATGCTCACCATCGGGCGTGAGTAATTCCTATGTAGGCTTGCTGGTCGGTGATGGGTGTGGATGGAATTGATCATGTAATCGAGTTAAGTTTGATAGGGCTTGATCCCTAGTATCCACTATGTTCTAAGATTGATGTTGCTCTGACTTTGCTATGCTTAATGCTTGTCACTAGGGCCAGAGTGCCATGATTTCAGATATGAACATATTATGTTTTCACAAATATAAGATTGATTTGGATCCTATCTTGCAAGTTGTATGCACCTATTACGTGTCATGATCCACATACCCCAAGGTGACAATAATTGAGATTCTTTCCCGTGATCGCCGTAATATGAGGAGTTCATGTATTCACTATGTGTTAATGCTTTGTTCTAGTTCTCTATTAAAAGGAGGCCTTAATATCCCTTAGTTTCCAATAGGACCCCGCTGCCACGGGAGGGTAGGACAAAAGATGTCATGCAAGTTCTTATCGCAAGCACGTATGACTATATACGGAATACATGTCTACATTATATTGATGAATTGGAGCTAGTTCTGTGTCGTTCTAGTGTGTAATTGTTACATGATTGATGTCATCAACATATTTCCATCGCTGCCCCATGTGCCTACCCTTTACATATACTGAATCTTGCTAAGTTACTACTGCCGCTGTTACTTTCACACCTGGTACTCAATTGCTACTGTTACTACTGTTAGCAAAATTGTTGCTATCACTGTCACTGTTACTACTATCATTTGCTGTGCTACTAAACCTTTGTTGCAGAGAGATATCCCAGGTGCGGTTCAATTGAAAACTCAACTGTCAAGGCCAATAAATATTCTTTGGCTCCCCTTGTGTCGAATCAATAAATTAGAGTGAAATACTACCCGTGAAGACTGTCGCGATCCCCTATACTTGTGGGTTATCAAGACCTTTTTCTGGCGCCGTTGCCGAGGAGCATAGCTTTATCTATTGCGTTAACTTGAGGATATCAAATTGTTACTATGAAGAATCTGAAAGATAATTGAACTAAGATCGTTCCCTCTTGCACGAGAGGAGGTAATGAACTGCCATCTGGCTCTGCTTGTGATTCACCTACTGTTTTGAATCAGCTTGTTACACCACCACTGTTGATCTTCCTGATATGCACATGAACTTGATGATGCTACCTCTAAAATTAATGATGATACTATTGCTACACATGTTGACACTGAAACTGTGCCATTGGGTAAATTACTTGATGAGCACATTGCTAAAGCTAGAGAACTTGAAAATGCTCAAACTGATGAAGACTTTGAATCACCTATTACACCTCTGTCGGGGCACGGATGCTCGCGATCACCTATGGGACCAGAGGCCACATGTGGTTCGGCAAGGGGGTCACTTTGCACAAAGAGCGGAGACCATGAGACAGCGCGACGATCAGGTCACTGGCATTTGTACCCAGGTTTGGGCCGCTGTGAAGCGTAAAACCCTACTCCTGCTTTTGGTGGATTGACCAAAGGAACACGACGAACACGCATCGCCCAACTCCCGACAAGGGTTGCTGCTGGGGTGAGCTACTACGCGAGTACAAGTGTCCAAAGGTCCGAATCTTGAGCTAGGTTGCCTCGGGCCTCCTTTTATAGTGCAAGGGGCAACCACAATGGCAAAATAGTCATTATCTATCGATTAGATAGCTTAGCAGAGCTATCATACCTAACTCTGGCATTTAGGACCAAATACCATGATTACTAGACAAGGTGGCGCTCGGGGGTGCATTCCCGGCAAGCTCTTGCCACTGCCTAGCTAGCCGTTGCTTAAGGTCTTGACACGCTGCTGGACGGGTGTCAACTGGGTATAATTTGACTCGTGGAGCATCGTCACGTGCTTAGCGAGAGCCACTTAGCCGCTTGAGGGCTCGACACCGCATCGATAAGTGACTGGCGTAGCGATGCGGTGGAGCGGTGGCTGGTTGGCTCGTGCCTGCCGGGGGATGGCTTGCCGGGTCTTCCTGAGATGTGCACGCCTCGGTTCCCGACAGGCTCCGGGGATGCGGCTGGCGTGCTTTGGGCCCCTCCTGGGCCGTTGTGCTGGTGTTGCCGGTGTTTGCTTGGCTTCCTGCAGGCCGTTGCTGCCGGGTGCTGGATCTTGAATGCTTGCTTGGTGGTGTGGTAGCCTTCCCAACGGGTTTCGCTACTGAAGGCCGGAGGCTTACTGTCCGTGCACAAGTGAGGGGAATGAACACCCCTGTTTGTATACCCCGACAGAAGCCCCCAGGCCTGAGCCATACGTGTCGCTTGGCATGTTGGGTTAGGCCCCAAACAGTGCACGGACACACGTCGAAGGGATGTTGTCTTCCTATCCCACGTCCACTCCGCGTAATTATCGTGGGTCGTGGTGTCGTGGAACAGTAGCTGTTGGAGAGTAAAAAAAAGAACTGCCAGTAATAAAATGGCCGTTTCCCGAAAAGATCGCGAAGAGCCTGCCCCCGAGCGGACCCCCTAAATAAAAAGGGGCAATGCACAGGGGCGCTGCTCATTCACATCCTTTTCTCCGTTCTTCATCTTCCTCCTCAAGCCAAAGAACCGCTCCCGCCGCCACTTCCGGCCCTCCGAGCATTGCCAGACCATCCGCCACCCTTGAAAGCTTCAAGGATGGGGCGGAAGACGGCTGCGAACAAGGGGAAGCAGACGGCTGCATCTGCGGACCTGGCGGTCGAGGAGAGGAAGAAGAAAGCAGAGGAGCTGGAGAGGCGGCGACAAGGAGATGTGGTTATCTCCCCATCGAGCTTGGA
This sequence comes from Elymus sibiricus, assembly GCA_039707655.1. Taxonomy (NCBI): domain Eukaryota; kingdom Viridiplantae; phylum Streptophyta; class Magnoliopsida; order Poales; family Poaceae; genus Elymus; species Elymus sibiricus. Next base: position 232,839,762 of record CM077669.1, on the reverse strand, counting down.
CGGCAACACCTTGATCGAAAGGTATGCCTATATGTGGGGGAGGGTGATGAAAGGGCATGGAGCACCCGCAGTCCTGTCGGGCAGTCCCAAGGAGAAGAAACCATCAGATTCATACCACTTCTTCTGTGCGTACTTTTACTGCGGCGTTGTCCCCCCTTTCTCTGATTTCTTCTGCGCCATGATGGCGGCATACGGATTCCACCTTTTGGACTTCAGGCCCAATGCAATGGCGTGCATGGCGATCTTTGCCCATCTGTGTGAGAACTTTGTCGGAGTCGCCCCCAATGTGGACTTGTTCAGGCACTTCTTTGTTCCCGGAATGAGGACAAATCCCACCCCTCGGGGAATATAAGCTGGATCCCTCGGGGCAAAAATTATGACTCGGATTACCTTCCCGGGCAGCAGCGCGGGAAGTGGGAGGAATGGAGGGGCGACTAGAGCTGGATAAAGGACGACAAAGCCCCCACGTTCTACCGGGCACGGACTGGATGTGCCACGCGCGACAGCAACTGGGGCAAGTTGGGTTAGGATCATTCGCCTCAAAGCTGCCCGGCTGACCATCGAGCATGTGGGAGCAGACTTCCTTCGTCGCCGCATTGCGCCATTGCAGAAGAGAGACAGGTTTGCGTGGGAGTTTAATGGTCCTGCCGATTGGATGCGACTGTACCCAGGCCCCGCCAACAACCTGACAGCCTATGGCCATGGCTAGTTGTGCGACCCGTGTTTGGCCGCTTTTGGATGTTTCATCTGCTGGCAGGAGTCACCCCCTTGCATCGCAGTTCTGCCCGGGGCCAGATCCTGCAATGGATGCCTGATTGTGATGCCTCCGGTGTTAAGCCTGATTGGGAGCTGCCCACCCTGGAGAGCGAGATGGAGTGGGTCTCCAGTCTGGACGAGAGAGCTTCCAAACCGGAGGATAACTTGACTGCGCCGACCAGGGCAGCGGAGAGAGCCTTCATTGCCACTCGGATCGCGGAAGACAAGACTGCTAGAACCGCCAGGGGAGCAGCCTCCGGAGGAGAGGAGGAGGAGGAGTCTGAGGACGACGGCTCTTCTGGGGAGGAGAGCGGGAATCTTGCTCTGGAGGAGGCTGCCGGGTTGGAGCTTGCCGGGGCTGGTGGTTCCCAAGCCGCGGCGACAGGGACCCAGGAGGGGACCGAGGCGGAGGAGGCAAAGGAGCCAGTGGTGGAGGAAGAGGGACTCGAAATGGGCCCTCAACCTCCGGAACCAGGGCGACGCCCCGCCAACGTGTCAACCGGGAGCCGACGGCCTCTGCACCTTCGCGGGTTCCTCGAAGGTGAAGAAGACGACCTCCAAGGGAGGCGGGCGCGAGGTTGCACGCTGCCAATCTTCCTGCCTTCTTCAAGCCAAGGCTTCTCCCGTCAAGCGGCCGAAGGTCACAGGGGTGGACCCCAGCCCCTCGTCGAGCCCGACTCCTCCGCCAGGCTTGCCCTTGCTGGAAGTCCCGGCCTCTCCGCCATGCCCTGTCCCTCCAACTCTAAAGAGGGACAGGTCGACTCCACCGCCCGTGTCGTATGAGCTAGGCTCAATGCTCCTTGCCTCGGAGTAAGTTTTCGTCGACCTCAACTTTCGTCAAAGTCCTTAATCTTGATTTTTCTGACCGATCTTGCTTGGTTGACCTCGACAGGGACGAGGATGAAGAGACAGTTGCGTACAGGGTCAAGCGGGCCAAATCCGCGGCAGGGGCGGATCTCGCGGCAAGCATGGGATCGACAGGAGACGCGGAGGAGAACCCTGTGCTTAGCCCCCAGTCCATCCCTCTCCATGAAATCCAAGCGCAGGCCTCGCCTATCGGCGGGGATGAGGAATGGCGTCTCCCTACCCCCGACAGGGAGACGGGAGAGAAATATCAGGGGGAGATTCGTCAGGAGGAACCCTCCCTTCAAGATTTCTTGTCGACCGTCTCCCGTGGGAAGGATTCGCTGGCAAGGGCCTCCACCGAAGAGCTTGCCCGTGCAGAAGCCCTCTCCGGAAGGATGGTGACAGACCGTACGCCGGCAACTGATGCTGCCGGGGAAGGAGATGTCCCTCCGCAGCAACCTCCATCTGGGATCCCACTTGCCCGTATTCTTACTTTCCCCGTGTTCTCCCTTTAGCGTGCTTCGTCGATTTTTGACCTTCGCATCTCTGTTTCTGGTAATAATCTGCAGCTCCGTTATCTGAAGAGCCTGAGTTGCTAGAAGAGGTGGCAGACATTGGGAAGGACGCTACCGCGGAGGAGCATGGGCCGGCTGTGGGGGACATTCAGAAGTCCTTAGGGTGAACGGAGCTAAACCCCGGCAGCGCGCCTGTCCTGGACAATCCATGAGGCCTCCCTCGTCCAGTTATCCCCTGGCATCGGTTCTGCAGTCCCCTCAGAATCACCTGGCGTTGGTCACTGCTCCACTCAGTCACACAGCTCTCGGCTCGCCCTTCTCAGTGGGCGCAAACCTTGATGAGGAGATTAACAAGATCCTGGCGCCGCTGTCCCAGAAGACCGAAGGAGCTGATAGCACTACTGACGGTGCTAAAGACCTGGCCTTTCTGGAATCCATATCAGCAGGGCTTAAGGATGTGCAGAGCAGGTACAACCTCAAGTGGCAGGCGGTCAAGGAGCAGCGTGACTCGGCCGGGCTTGTGGATCAACAGCTGAGGAGCAAAGGGAGCGAGCTGCGGGACTGGTACAACCGGCAGGTTCACTCTCTTAAGAGGCAGCACGAGATGCTATCCATGGCCAATGAGGATGTTGCCGCCTTGAAGGTTCATCTGGCGGAGTGCGAGGCACTTCTAGACGCCAGAGAGGAGGGCATCTCCTTCTGGGAAAGGGCCCTTGAGGCTACCCTCCGTGCCAAGGACGAGGAGCTAGAGGCCCTCGTCTGGCAGCGTACCATGGAGCTGGAGGATAGCCACATGATCGCTCTGGACGGGCTTTCCCCGGAGTTTGCCGCTCAACCGAAGAAGGTGACTGACGAGCTAGCCGCTGCATCTGCTTCCAGGGCCAAGCTTGAAACCCAACTAACCAAGCTGATAGAGGATCTTGACAGGAGCACCAAGGAGATCGAGGCCCTCAAGGAGGAAGTGCAAAAGGCAGTGACAACTCTGGAAGAGGTGCAATCACAGCTTTCCTCCAAGAGCCAGGGCCTTGATGCTGCTAACGGCACCATTTCTGACATGAAGTCCAGGCTTGCTTCCTTGGAGAGCAACCTCGAATTAGCTGCGGCTCGCGAGAAACTGCTGTTGACAGATGTGACCCGCGCGAAGACCCTCCAGAAGGACGCTGAAGAAAACCTGGAGAACTTGGTTAAGCAGCGCGACCTCTGGATCAAAAGGATGGTTGATATAGCCGAGCGCCTTACTGCCCAGATTGCCAAGATGAACATGAAGAGCTGGGCCTTCTCTGTCGGCAAGCATGAAGCTGACACTCTTCTTCGACGGCCTGATCGAGGGGTTGAAGATGTACGAGGAAGACAGTGCCGCCTGCTTCACCAATGAATCACGGAAGCTGGCACGCGACGCCCTCTTCCTGGTCCTAAGCAACCTCGCCTTCTTCCACCCGGAGCTCGATCTTTCCGACGGCTTCAAGAAGCTGCCGTCGTGCGCCGATACCTTGGCTGCCGCGGAAAATGCCAGTCCCCTTGCAGACAGGATCCTTAAAGTTTCAAGGACCCAGGGGAGCCACCGGAGTTAACTTCATGCCTTCCTTGTCGCCATGTTGCCCTGTACTTAAGACATAGTAGGTATCTCGTATTAGAGCGTGAACTTCCTTTATTTTAATGTTTGTTGAACTGATGTTTTTATGCAATCGTATGCTATCCCCTTCGTTTCCCTTCCGGCGTTCGTATGATAGTCACCTTTGCACGTTCTAGTCTCCCGCCAACGACGTGTTGCCGCGAATTGCTTTGAGGAACGGGTCCTTAGCTTTTTGCTGGCAAGGGCACGCTGCCAGCGAGATTACCTTCGGCAGTGTTGACGCTGCCGCACGTTTTGTTGAGCAGGCTCGAAACAAAACACGGGCGTGAACGAACACTGTAAGGTTCCGTCACATGTAAGATTTATCATACGAAACCTTTGGTTTAGCGAAGGGACATACCAACGTATATCCTAATGGGAGTTGATTATTTGTGTCAACTTAGCTTTTGTCATGGCTTTTCATTCCGTCCTGGCACCTTTCCTCTCCGCGCTCCTTACAGTATATGCGCAAGCACGTGCTCACCGTCGCCCTGAAAGAAAGGGAACGTACAGAAGAGCGAAGTGGAGGTACTCAAAGACCTGTCAGTCATGAATATAGTCCGCGGCAGGGGTCTGCCGGGTTAATGTAATATTCATAATTAGTTTGGGAATGGAAGAGAAAGTAGGCATGGCCAGTCCTTCCCTCCTTTCCTTCGCACCCAACGGTCCCGAGGCGACCTATGATAGGCGTACGGGACCTTGCCGCGGTTCGCCCACCGGGAGCGTCAACCAACGGATGCGCTCTAGCATTCGGTTCGGGACTTGTCCCCTGGCGGGACAAATGCAAGACTGAACCTCATGCGAGCTCATCGACACTGATGATACCGCCATCGCGCAGAGCTGACCGCACGCGGGGAAGGAGGAGGGCATAGCTAGGTACCTCTTTCTTTCCTTGGCCTGCTGGATTACGCCACACCTCCTTAGGGTTGGGCGGACACATTTCCTCCCGGCGTTCCCCGCCCTAACTTTGGCCGCGGGGGACAAGATGGTGGCGCCGCCTGCGCCGGCCGCATCACCCACGATGCCTTTGTGGGAACACTAGAAGAGTGTCTAGAGGGGGGGGGGGGTGAATAGACTACTAGCAGGAATATAAAACCTAACCTTTTCCCAAGTTAATTGGTTGGCAGATTTTAACAATTATAGCAAGCCAAGCACACCCTACACATGCAAGTCAACAAGTATGGCAGAGGAAAGTAATGACATTGCACATGAAGTGAAGAGTTGAGATAGGGAGATCAAACGCATGAGGGACACGAAGATTTTTCCCGTGGTTCCGATAGGTGGTGCTATCGTACGTCCACGTTTATGGAGTCTTCAACCCACGGAGGGTAACGGTCGCGAGAGTCCACGGAGGGCTCCACCCATCAGGGTCCACGAAGTAGCAACCTTGACTATTCCATAACGGCTTCCGTCCATGAAGGACTAGCCTCACTATGGGTAGATCTTCACGAAGTAGGCGATCTCCTTGCCCGTACAAACTTCTTGGTTCAACTCCACAACACGAAGTAGGAGGCTCCCAAGCGACACCTAACCAATCTAGGAGGCACCACCCTCCAAAAGGTAATAGGCTCGGTAATGTCGATGAACTCCTTTCTCTTCTGCTTCAAGATGATAGACTCCTCAACACACAATCACTCTCTCACAGATTTGGCTATGGTGGAAGAGATTGATTTGGTGGAAAGCAACTTGGGGAGGTTAGAGATCAAGATTCATATGGTAGGAATGGAATAGCTTGATCTCAACACATGAGTAGGTGGCTCTCTCTCAGAAAATATGATGGGGCAAGTATGGAATAGTTCTGAGTGCTTCTCTTTCGAATGGGTGGTGGTGAAGGGGTATATATAGGCATCCCCAAAAATCCAACCGTTACACCTAAAGTGACCAACTCGGTGACACCGATGTGTGAATCTCGGTGGTACCGAAGTGACCAAAAGGCAGTAACTTATGAATCTCGGTGAGACTGATATATAATTCTCGGTGGTACCGATTAGGTGACCAATTGTCAGATTGCGCAACTCGGTGACGCCGATTCTCACATCTTGGTGGTACCGAAGTAGCAACCTTGACTATTCCATAACGGCTTCCGTCCACGAAGGACTAGCCTCACTATGGGTAGATCTTCACGAAGTAGGCGATCTCCTTTCCCTTACAAACTTCTTGGTTCAACTCCACAACACGAAGTAGGAGGCTCCCAAGCGACACCTAACCAATCTAGGAGGCACTACCCTCCAAAAGGTAATAGGCTCGGCAACGTCGATGAACTCCTTGCTCTTGTGCTTCAAGATGATAGACTCCTCAACACACAATCACTCTCTCACAGATTTGGCTTGGTGGAAGAGATGGGATTGGTGGAAAGCAACTTGGGGAGGCTAGAGATCAAGATTCACATGGTTGGAATGGAATGGCATGATCTCAACACATGAGTAGGTGGCTCTCTCTCAGAAAACTGGATGGGGGCAAGTATGGAATAGTTCTGAGTGCTTCTCTTTCGAGTAGGTGGTGGTGAAGGGGTATATATAGGCATCTCGAAAAATCCAACCGTTACACCTAAAGTGACCAACTCGGTGACACCGATGTGTTAATCTCGGTGGTACCGAAGTGACCAAAAGGTGACAACTTTTGAATCTCGGTGAGACCGATATATAAAACTCGGTTGGACCGATAAGGTGACCAACGGTCAGATTGCCCAATATCGGTGACGCCAATTCCACAAACTCGGTCGGACCGATTTTGTGAAATTGGGTAACAGAAAGTTGGCAACCCAATCTCGGTGGCACCGAAGCAGAATCGGTTGCACCGAAAGACTAGGGTTTGGCTTAGGTTTGTCTGAGTGTGGGAATCGGTGGCACCGAGTGGAAAGTGTTGGTTGCACCGATTTTGGATATTTGACTTTGGACAGACTTTTGTGGAAGAGCTTGTGGGTGTTTTTTGTGACTATCACTTGTGCACGTATGAGCATTTTGTTCACCAACAATACCCTACCCCCTTTTAATAGTATTGGCTTTCCTATGGACTCTAAGTGATTTCTCACAAAGTAAAATGTAGAGTCCTCTTGCTTCAAGCTTTGCCAATCCATTTCCTTGCATCTTGGGGTATCTCCACAATCCTTTTTGCCAACCCTTCTTCCTCTATGGACTTTTATCTGAAATACACATGGTAGAAATATTAGTCCAAGAGACAATGTATGTTGTCATGAATTATCAAAACCACCAAGGGAGCATGTTGTGCTTTCAATCTCCCCCTTTTTGGTAATTGATGACAACATACAATCAAAGCTTCAAATAAAGATATGCATGGATATAATGAAGACTTTGAGAGACACATGACTTAGATTTGCTCCCCCTAAATGTGTGCAAACCCTTTAAAGGATAGTTGCTTTGGAATGCATGGACACACATGTAGTAGAAGGGATATAATGAGTCATGTGTATCTTGGCTATATGCATCAAATATATATGAATGAGATGTATCCTTGTTCAAGACTTCACTCTTGCAAACAATATGTGCAAGAAGCAAGAGATCATCTTGATCAAAGATATGATGCATATACTTACCTTGAGTTCTTGAGCATTCTTGTAGTAGACACACCTGAGAAAACAATGTTAGGAAACACTAGAGTATTCTACCAATCAACAAGCCAATAGAACTCAAAAGTACCAAGATATGGAGAACATGTAGACGATAGTATTCCTTAAGATTGACATGTCTCCAAGAACATTTAGAACTTTCTCACCTTAGATATGAAAATAGTAGATCATCCTCCCCCCCTGAATCTTAGCATGTAGATATTGGGATTGGATAGGGTGAGAAAAGTCTAACATGAGTAGACAAGTGAAATAAACATAATATTCTCCCGAACATATGGACAACATGTAGAAGATAGTATTCCTTAAGATTGACATGTCTCCAAGAACATTTAGAACTTTCTCACCTTAGATATGAAAATAGTAGATCATCCTCTCCCCCTGAATCTTAGCATGTAGATATTGGGATTGGATAGGGTGAGAAAAGTCTAACATGAGTAGACAAGTGAAATAAACATAATCTTCTCCCGAACATATTTTTCTCCCCCTGCTTTGGTGCTCTCACCTTGTGTATGTATATGTAAGCTTTGATATTCTCATCTCCTCCTTGATTATATCTCCCCCTTTGCATAAGCATGTATCTCCCCCTTTAGCATTGAAGCTTTGGTATTTCTCCTCCTCTGGCATTAATTTCCAAAAAGGTCATACATAGGGTTAGATACAGGGATCATTGATAAGAAGGGATCCTTGAGAACAAGGGTCATTGAAAGTAGAGATCATAGAAAAGAAAAATGAGGGAATCATGGAAAATAATTTCTCTCCCTTTGGCTGATCTGAGATCTTGTAAGACTTCTCCTCCTTTAAGCTAGGGATCTTTGAATAAATAATTTCTCCCCCTAAGTTTTTTTTAAATAAGAAGGGATCATCGAAGTAACAAAATCATCACTTTTAGGATCACTAAAGAAACACAGACTTGCAATAATGAACACAAATTAGAGAAGAAAATCAAATCGGTGGCTCCAAGACAAACAAATCGGTGGTACCGAGATTTTGTGGTGCAGCTCATCTGCTAATTCGGTAGAACCAAGTTATTTGTATCGGCGGCTCCGAGGCTGAAACAGAAACTTGGCAAAGTGATTTTGAAATCGGAGACTCCGAAGTAGATCGAGATTTCTCAAACATTGCCAATAACAAAGTGTCAAAATAATTTTCCAAGAAAATTCAAAAGACTTTATAGAAAGATATCAACTAGAGAAGATTTGAGTGGTTCCAAGAAATCTTGCAAATAGAGAATGAACCACACAAGATTCTTACCTAGATGATGGGCGGTGACTGGGTCACCTATATTAGAGTATATTAACTTAGGAGCCAAGTAAGAATACTTGATCATAGGTCATACTCATCGTTAAGCTCAAAATGGGATTATCACTTGAGTTGCTTTAGCTCATGACTTGGAGTAAAACCTTTTCAAGGATATGAGTACATATCTTTGAGTGATGTTGATGACGTGGCTTTTAGGTGAACTTGTTGAGGATGCTCGAGGTTGATGAAGATCATCTTGAGTTGGGAGCAATCCTTCTTGTTTTAGTACACTTGTCACCTACATAGGTTAGTCAAGCAAGGAACAACATGATATGACACGATACCAATTGTGAAATTCAAATATGTGTCAAGGATATGTTTTTGTTGTCTTCTTCCTTCCATCATCAAAAGGGGTTGTGGATACTTGGTCATGACAAGATTGCTTATGAATGGAGTTGATGACAATCTTGTGGAATGAAGTTCTTCCAAGTACCTACAAAAGGTTAGATGCAATACAAGGGAGCATAGAATTCCATGGTATAAGATAACATGTTAAGAGTATCATGGAAATATCAAGAAAGCTCATGCCCTTGCATGCAACCGAGTGAGTCTAGCTCAAGTTTGAAGCATCAATGATGTTCAACTCACTCCTCAAGTAACAAAACGTTTTCTCATCAAGTGGCTTAGTAAAGATATCGGCCAATTGCTTGTTAGTACGGACATGCTTAAGATTGATATCTCCTTTGGCAACATGATCACGAATGAAATGATGTCTAACTTGAATATGTTTAGTTCGAGAATGTTGCACATGATTATGACCAATTTTAATAGCACTTTCATTGTCACAAAGTAATGGAACATTTTTAACATGGATTCCATAATCCTTAAGCGTTTGTGTCATCCATAGTAATTGTGCACAACACGATCCGGTAGCAATGTACTCAGCTTCGGCAGTAGATAAAGATACCGAGTTTTGTTTCTTGGAGGACCAAGATACAAGAGATCTACCAAGAAATTGACAAGTACCCGAGGTGGATTTTCTATCAACCTTGTCACCGGCATGGTCCAAATCAGAATAGCCAACAAGGTTAAAGGAAGATCCCTTGGGATACCAAATGCCAAAGTTTGGTGTTTGTATCAAATATCTCACAATACGTTTTACGGCCAAAACATGACACTCTTTAGGTGCAACTTGATATCTAGCACACATGCAAACACTAAGCATAATATCGGGACGGGAGGCACATAGATATAGCAATGAACCAATCATAGATCGATAAACTTTTTGATCAACCGGTTCATCCTCCTTGGTAAGATCAACATGTCCACTCGTAGGCATAGGGGTTTTCATACCTTTGCACTCATGCATGTTGAACTTCTTGATCAAGTCCTTGGTATACTTAGTTTGAGAGATGAAAGTTCCTTCTCTCGTTTGCTTGATTTGCAAACCAAGAAAGAATTTCAGCTCACACATCATAGACATCTCATACTTCTCGGACATCAACCTTCCAAATCTTAAACTAAATTGGGGGTTAGTAGATCCAAAGATAATATCAGCCACATAGATTTGGCACACAAATAATTCACCATTAACTCTCTTAGTGAATAAGGTTGCGTCAATTTTACCAATTTCAAAACCCTTTTCAATGAGAAACTTCGTTAAGCATTTGTACCAAGCACGAGGGGCTTGCTAAAGACCATAAAGAGCTTTACGAAGCTTGTATACGTGATTAGGTTTCTTAGGATTCACAAATCCAGGTGGTTGATTAACATAGACTTCTTCTTCAATCTCACCATTTAAAAAGGCACTTTTAATGTCCATTTGATAAAGCGTGATATCATGGTGATTAGCATAAGCAAGAAGAATGCGAATAGCTTCAAGTCTAGCGACGGGGGCGTAGGTCTCACCGTAGTCCATACCTTCGACTTGCGTATATCCTTGGGCTACGAGACGTGCCTTGTTGCATACGACTTGACCATCTTCGTCTTGCTTGTTCCGAAACACCCATTTGGTTCCGATGATGTTTTGCTCATCCTTGGGCTTCTCCACGAGTGTCCACACTTCGTTCCTCTCGAAGTTTTGAAGCTCTTCATGCATCGCGTTCACCCAATCCGGGTCTTCAAGAGCTTGTTCTACCTTCAAGGGTTCAATGCTAGAGATGAAAGAATAATGCTCACAGAAGTTAGCTAGGCGAGTTTTAGAGCGAGTGATTCTCCCTGTTTGTATATCACCAATGATTTGGTTTAGAGGATGGTTCTTGGTCACTTGTGCACGAACTCGGGGTAGCTTTGGCTTGTTGGATGGTGGAGCTTCTTCTTCATCATCATCTCCTTCATCTTCGTTGTTGTCGAAGGTGTCGTTCCCTTGAGGTGGTGGTGAAGGAGGTTGTGGTGGATCTTCGTGATGTACTTCCTCCTCTTCATCATCTTGTCATGTACCGCTTGTGGATGCCTCCATGTCGTGTTGAGGTTCACCTTGACGTGAAGTAGGGGCTTCCAATTGAGTTGATGAAGTACTTTCCTTCACCTCCATGGGACGAATCTTGCCGATGGACAAATCTTGGATAGCTTCTGAAGGGTCCTTTTCACCTACATCATTTGGCAATTGTTCGACTTGCGAACCATTAGATTCATCAAACTTCACATCTACTGTCTCTTCAACTTTTTGAGTGAAGTTGTTGTAGACACGGTATGTGTGAGAGTTCGATCCATAACCGAGTAGGAATCCTTCATGAGATTTAGGAGCAAATTTAGTACGACGATGCTTATCAAGAATGTAACACTTTGAGCCGAATACCCGAAAGTATCCAACTTGGGGTTTGTTACCGGTGAGTAGCTCGTATGCCGTTTTACCGAGAAGCTTGTGCAAGTAGAGTCGGTTTGTGGCATGACATGCTGTTTCCACGGCTTCTGCCCAAAAGTGTCTTGGCGTCTTGTATTCGTCAAGCATCGTTCTTGCCATCTCAATAAGCATCCAGTTCTTCCTCTCAACAACTCCATTTTGTTGAGGTGTGTACGTAGCCGAGAACTCATGTGAAACACCTTCTTCGTCAAGAAAGGTATCCACATGGGTGTTCTTGAACTCCGATCCGTTATCGCTCCGAACCTTCTTGATCTTCACTTCAAACTGATTTTGCGCCTTGCGAACGAAGTTCTTGAAGATCTTTTGCACCTGCGACTTATCATCAAGGAAGAATACTCACGTAAATCTGGAAAAATCATCAACTATAACTAGACCATAGGAATTTCCACCGAGACTCTTGTAGGCATTGGGACCAAAAAGATCCATGTGAAGTAACTCGAGTGGTCTCCTAGTAGTCATGATCTTCTCATACTCGATGTCGAACAGCTCATCTTCATCATAGTAGCCATGTTCCACATTGTCATCATCAAGTGGGAAATCCTCGTCACAAAGAACAAGAGATTCGTTAGGATTGTGATCATGACAATGTTCAAACTTGTGAATTCGAATGGCTTCTACAATGATGTTGTTGATAGTTGTGAAATCTCCTTTAGCATGCATGAGGTCTCTAAGCTCAAATAGATAGTCATCAAACTTGGGATCACTAGGCGTCATTTTGTGAAAGGCAATAGTTTTATGAAGAATTTCATCAAGATTACTCAATGAATAACTTGGATATCGTTTCTCCAAGTCATTCCACAAAGTATAAGCACATTCAAAATTCTTCATTTAATTAAGCACATTTCTAGGTAATGCTCTAACAATGAGATTAACAGTTCTAAGATTGCACAGCATATCAATTTCCTCTTTGTGTGTGGGATGTAAAGGATCAATGGGAGGTACATAAGGGCTCTTAACATATTTGCTCAATTGAAATTCATTAAACAGCTCAAGCATCAAAGTTTTCCATTAACTATAGTACTCTCCATCAAGAATAGCCACTCTACAACTCAAACTCCCTATACTAGACACATCCATCTTCCTCCACGGTGATTAAACCGAAGCAATGGAGACCAAAGCTCTGATACCAATTGTGGGAACACTAGAAGAGTGTTTAGAGGGGGGGGGGGTGAATAGACTACTAGCAGAAATTTAAAACCTAACCTTTCCCAAGTTAATTGGTTGGCAGATTTTAACAATTATAGCAAGCCTAGCACACCCTACACATGCAAGTCAACAAGTATGGCAGCGGAAAGTAAAGACATTGCACATGAAGTAAAGACAGGTGGTGCTATCGTACGTCCACGTTTATGGAGTCTTCAACCCATGGAGGGTAACGGTCGCGAGAGTCCACGGAGGGCTCCACCCATAAGGGTCCACGAAGTAGCAACCTTGACTATTCCATAACGGCTTCCGTCCACGAAGGACAAGCCTCACTATGGGTAGATCTTCACGAAGTAGGCGATCTCCTTGCCCTTACAAACTTCTTGGTTCAACTCCACAACACGAAGTAGGAGGCTCCCAAGCGACACCTAACCAATCTAGGAGGCACTACCCTCCAAAAGGTAATAGGCTCGGCAACGTCGATGAACTCCTTGCTCTTGTGCTTCAAGATGATAGACTCCTCAACACACAATCACTCTCTCACAGATTTGGCTTGGTGGAAGAGATGGGATTGGTGGAAAGCAACTTGGGGAGGCTAGAGATCAAGATTCACATGGTTGGAATGGAATGGCATGATCTCAACACATGAGTAGGTGGCTCTCTCTCAGAAAACTGGATGGGGGCAAGTATGGAATAGTTCTGAGTGCTTCTCTTTCGAGTAGGTGGTGGTGAAGGGGTATATATAGGCATCTCGAAAAATCCAACCGTTACACCTAAAGTGACCAACTCGGTGACACCGATGTGTTAATCTCGGTGGTACCGAAGTGACCAAAAGGTGACAACTTTTGAATCTCGGTGAGACCGATATATAAAACTCGGTTGGACCGATAAGGTGACCAACGGTCAGATTGCCCAATATCGGTGACGCCAATTCCACAAACTCAGTCGGACCGATTTTGTGAAATTGGGTAACAGAAAGTTGGCAACCCAATCTCGGTGGCACCGAAGCAGAATCGGTTGCACCGAAAGACTAGGGTTTGGCTTAGGTCTGTCTGAGTGTGGGAATCGGTGGCACCGAGTGGAAAGTGTTGGTTGCACCGATTTTGGATATTTGACTTTGGACAGACTTTTGTGAAGACCATGAGACAGCGCGATGATCAGGTTGTCGGAATCGGGGCTCCGCAAAACCCAACAATGTTCGAACACTAGGGCGTGTGCGAAGATCTCAACCGGTTCAAAGTCTCAAGCCTGTCTCCCTACGGCCTAGCTGTGTCGAATAAGTGTGAGCGGGGAAGGAGATGGTCTCAGAGATTTACCCAGGTTCGGGCCACCTTGCGGTGTAAAACCCTACTCCTGCTTTGTGGTGGATTGGCCTCACGAGGAGGCTGAGGATGAACTAGTACAGTGGTTGGGTGGCCTCACGAGGGCTCTTGGTGGTGATGAACTCGATCCCCCCTCCGAGGTGGGAGCTCGTCCCTCTTTTATAGAGGCCACGGTCCTCTTCCCTTATCGCATAGGTGGGAAGGGATCCCACAATGGCCAAATTTGAAAGGGGACAAGATGTACATGCTATCCTGACTAAAGGTGGTCTTCGCCTGCAAAGCTTCCGGGTGTGACGCAGCGTTGGGCTCGGCGATGACATCCGTCCTGTCGAGCTCGTGGTCTCGGTCCTCTTGCACTAGGAAGGAAACCTTTGGGGGGTTCCTTAGGAACCCGCGTACGTCCTTGCCTCCTTATCACGAAAGAGGAAACTGTCCTCCTTCTGCGCCCGCTAGCGCCCGCCTGGCTCTGCCGTCAGAACCCACGTCACCCCGGCCTCGGGAGGCCGGGTACTTGCATAGGAATCTCCGCTCCTCGTGAGGCAGCCTGAGGGGGTGCCACTCCTCCGGAGGTCTTGGCGTTGTCCTCCTCACACGGCGGGGGCTCTCGCGAGGGCCTTGACTTGGGGGGCTTGTTGCTGGGCCGTACCGGGCCTTCGAGGTGGGCCACGCGCTGGGCCGCAAGCAGGTAGGTCTGGGTACCCCCGGACCCAGAACGCCGACAGTAGCCCCCGGGCCCAAGGTGTGCCAACCCTAGCTTCGAAATGAAGGCAAGGAGCGCAGGGTGAAGCGCCGCGGGCCCCCAATCGCCTGTAGGCTCGACGCGTGGGGTGCGACGAGGAATGGACACATCTGCCCCCAATCGCCTCGACAACTGTCCAGGCTGACAAAAGCCCGGCGCCCTATGCGGAGCCATCATTGCTCTTCTTCCCTGCGCCTTGTTCTTCTGCTCAGATCCCCATTCCACCGTGAGAAACTCCTCCAGGTCTTGGCGCGACACCGTCCTTCCTCTTGCTCTTCTGCCTCCAGGATCCTTCGGATGGCGCCCGCCGGGAAGGCAAAGCCCGAGGCTCCTGCCTCGGCCCCCTCTTCTCCCTCTCCGGCGCTCTCGACATCCACCATCGCCAAGGAGGGGGATCTCACCTCAGCGCTCCCGTTAACTGCGGGAGACTCCAATGAATGGGGGAAGACCTTGATCTGGTGCGGCTCCGCGGAGCGGCGCACCCTGGCGAAGACGGTCTACCCCTTCTTCCTCCACAGCGTCTTCTGCGTGCTCATCCCGCCATTCTCGGGGTTCTTCTCGGCCATCCTCCCACACTACGGGATCCAAGCTCTCCACCTTTAGCCCAACTCTATCTTGCTCCTGTTGGTCTTCGCTTTCTACTGCGAGGCCTTCGTAGGCGTGAAGCCTTCTGTGGCCCTCTTCCGCCACTACTTTAGCATGAGGCTCCATGACAGCGCGCAACGGTCGTGGTGTGCCTCCTTTGTCACGGTCCAGAGCGGCAACGTGCTCCTGAAGGCCGGGAAGAAGGTGGAAGGCTACAGGCACCGCTGGGTCTTCTTGGATGTTTAGGGGGTTCATTGGCATCTGGAGCTCCCGACGAGGCTACCCGAGAAGACCCTCGGGTGGGCCTCCGCGAAGCTCACCGACCCCCGGGCGACGCCCGTCCTGAAGCGGATCTCCTCGGACATGGACGCCAAGAAGCTGACTGGGGCGATGATGGTGAAGGAGTTCGTGACGCAGCGCCTGGCACTGCTCCAGGCTCAGATCCGCCAGCCTGACAGGCGAGGAGTGGGACAAGGCCCTGAACACTCTGCTCTTCAACGATCCCGGGGATCTTCCCGAGGCCTACACCCCGCTGTACCGCCATGACGACAGTAGGGAGCTGGCCTCTACTATGACCGATTTTGTTGACCTGGGTCTCACACCATCCGAGCACCCCAATCCCCCGGTGCTGGTGTCCTCCGGCGACACCAGCGGCGGGGAGGATTCGGAGGAGACCGTGGATGACAGGGAGGAGGCATCCCCTCCGTTGCAGAGCGTGCTCCTCTGCAGCCTTGATGATGACGATGATGATACCGACGAGCCCCCGGCCGCTGGCTCCCAGCGCTTCGCCAGGGTGCTCAGGGGGCTGGGGCCTTCCCCCCAAACCGCTCGGACGTCCGACCGGACGACCCTGAAGAAGCGCGCGGCCACGCCTGCTCCGGAGGACCTCCCACGCCCCAGCAAGGTGGCCGAGACGCTGGCCTCGTCTCATCCCGATAGGCGGGGCGGCCGCCGCTGAGGCAGACGTGGCTTTGCCGGCCGCAGTTCCTCAGGGCGTCATCCGCACCCCCCCGGGCGGCAGCACCACACCGGGGGTCGGCGAGGAGCACCCGGCTCGCCCCCTGGGCGTGGCCAAGGCCACGCCGAAAGGAAGTCGGCGCATTCTAACTGGCGCCGAGGTGGAGAAGAAGAGGAAGTGGGTCGCACTCGAGGAGTAAGTAACCTTCCTTGTCTCTGTTTGACCACGAATTGTGCATGTGCTCACGGCTCTCCTCCTCTCACTAGCCAGGGTCGAGGTCGTGCCGAAGAGGAAGAAGGCGAGCGTTGAGCCGAAGGAGCCCCTTGTCCTGGGGGCGCCATCGGCCTTGGGTCGTGATGGAAGCACGCCGCGCCTGCCCAGCGCGCCGCTTGTAGGACCGGTCGCCGGGGGCGTGGGGGCTCTCGAGGCGGCACTCTCTGCCGTAGTCGTGGTGGCCCCGACGACGATGGAGGGGGCAGCTCCCGGCCCCCTCTTGGTGGAATCCGCTCCCGAGGGCGTAGCGATGCAACCTCGGGAGGAGCCAGCCCCCGCAGGCCGGCTAGTTGTGGAGTCGTCCGCGCTCGCCGTGACGGAGGAGGAACTAGAGCCCCCGGCTCCCCAAGTTAGCCACACTGCTGGACCCTTGGTCACGACGCCTGCCGATGCGCCGGTGCTGCCTCCTAGTTCTGTTCTCGCGCTTGCGCGCTGCGGTCCTCTGATCAGGTCTGGTGCCTTGGATGAGGCCTACACCATGCTTGGCAGGCTCTGGGCCGACCTCCAGGATGCTGAAAGGTGCCTCACGAAGGAGCGCTTGGGGCTCATTTCTGGGTGGTAACAGGCCGAGGCGGCCACCCAGACGGCCTGGAGCCGAGCCGAGGCTGCCATCGTCAACGCGGCATTGGTCGAGGTGGAGTCTGCCAGGAAGCGTTACGGTGAGGCGGAGGCCAACCAGAAGGCCTTTCAGGATGAGCAAGCCACGCTCGCGCAACAACTCCGTGAGCAGGGGGAGGTCCTCAAGGTCCGCGAGGCGAAGCTCGCCGATCGCGACTCCGCACTGTCCCGGGTGGTAGATGACCAAACCAAGGAAAGCGAGCGCCTGGCCCAGCTGAAGGAGGAGGTGGAAGAAACCCAGGCGTCCCACGCCCGGCGCGTCTCCGAGATGACGGCCCAGCTGGAGGCCAGGGAGAGGACCCTTGCCGTTGCCGAGGAGAAGGCGACCGCGGAGCGCGACGCCTTCCCCTCCCTCGAACTCGAGCTTCACAAGTCGCTGCGCTCCATCTGCAGGGGAGGATTCTGGGAGCCTTTGGTGACCCCCGAAGCCGGCTACGCAGGGCTCTCCTTCAAGCTTGCTGCGGTGCTCGAATGTGCTTCGACCAGGGTAGACACCATCTTGGAGGACGAGTGCCGCGATCTTCTTGCCACGGCCGCGACACGGGTCTTCAGCCAGCTCTACCTTCGCGAGCCCGGCTTCAGCTTCGATGCGGTGCTCGTCCCGATTGCTCCTGCGTCCCACGCCACTGCGGAAGCGGCCGTGAAGGGTCCGGTGGACGCTTTGGTGGAGAAGTTCACCTGCATCGCCACTGCCAAGCCCCTGGCGGTGGAAACAAGCGGCGGTGACGACGGTGGCAGTGACGTTGACGATGAGCTTGTCGTGGCTGGGACAGTTGGCGACGACGGCCATGGTGATGGCGGCCCCTCCTCCTAGATGTTACCCTACAACATTTACTGTTCCTCGCGGAGGTGTGAGATCTTGAATTTGCAAGACATTCAATGCCTATAATAATTGCTTGAATTTCCTTAAACTTCGTGATTTCCTCTGGTGCCTTGTTTCCTTCCCACTTGCTTTTGTGCTCTGTGTCGGCAAGGCCCAATCCTGTGCATACCTCGACTGCCGTTGGGGCGTCCGGATCGCCAGGACAAGACCAAGGGGCGAGGGGCTACGTGACCAGTGAGGCCCCTGAGTCGCGATGCTCAGGGGTCCCCCTTGACGTGCGAGCAGCACTCACGAAGGAAACATGGCGACGCCAGGGTAGATTTGGGGCGCCTTAGTGTTCTGCATCGGCAAGGCCCAATCCCGCTCATACCTCGACCGCTGTTGGGGCGTCCGGATCACCAGGACGAGACCAAGGGGCGAGGGGCTACGTGACCAGTGAGGCCCCTGAGTCGCGATGCTCAGGGGTCCCCCTTGACGTGTGAGCGGCGCCCGTGAGGTGAGTTCGTACCTTTTCTCGCTAGCTTTTACCTGGGAGGGACGCGAGAAGACCAGGTACGAGAACCTGGTGAGGCGGCTCATGCCAGGCCTGTCCTGAGCGTAGCCCCCGGCCAGCCCCCTCACACGTGCATCCTAGGGGAACGATGCGTGACGGGGCTGTCCGAAGAGCCGGGAGGCCATCCTGAGGTTGGTGCAACCGCTAGGGCGCCCAGAGTTGTTTACCCCCAACGCGGAGCATGGGGCTCCCACTGGGCGTGGGCATAGCCGCTGAGTGAGAGTGTCGTCCGCCAGCGCGGAGCATGGGGCTTCCACTTGGGCGTGGGAAGGGAGCTCTGTGTTAGAGTCTCTTGGCATGTACAGCCCATTAAGTTCGCACTCGTGGCTTGCACGACTGAACTGGGGATGTCTATCTAGGCACCCGTGAGCCAGCGCGGGACTCACGAGGCCCTACCTCAAAGGCGGGTTGCGCCTGAATTTTTATAGCGCGAGGCGTGCTTGTAGACCTGTGGGGTGTTGGTAACCTGCGCCGAATGAATCTCCGAAGGCCATCGTATGAGAAGGCCAAACACCAATGACCCCAGGAGGTGACGTGTGCGGAGCCAGGCCACCAGACAGAGCTCAGCCATTGGGTTTATCGATGCTGCAGGGACGGACCCGAGCACAGACGTCGTGCACAGTCTTCTCATGCGACAAACCCGAGGAAAGACACCCGACGCGCAGCTCCCATGACGGCGAAGCGCCGAACAACAGTTATTGGAACCGGGCCGCGCGCCCTGACTCACCCACACTCGATTAGCTCACGCGAGGACAAGCACCAAGGTCCTCGGCGAGGTGACGTACACGGGGCTGGCCCGCGAGACAAAGCTCAGCCGCTTGGATTTATCATTGCTGCAGGGACGGACCTGAGCACAGACGCCGTGCGAGCCTTTAATCATGAGGCGGTCAAAGGCGGGGTTGTAAGCGCACGGCGAGATTCATGGTGACGAAGCACCGGTCATGCAGTTGGAATACTTAGGAAATTCATTAAATGCAGAATCAGTCTGGTGCATGCGCAAAACGATACAGCTGCGGGGGCCGGCCCTAGCAGCTTGAGGATGGTGCAGCCCGAGGGGCGTCCTCAATTGAACAAACCAAAAGTCACCTGGCATCGACGCTGCTGAAGCGTTGGGGTAGTTGTCGAAGCTAGATCATCACGAGATTGAGTGCTCCGGAGGCTCGAGGGGCCCGCGAGGGTCTGGGATCTCCAGAAGATCCTCGCGGTGTCGGGCCTCATGAGACGCGTGGGCGGCCTGCATGAGGCGCTGGTACATAGCGCCCGCGTTCACGAGGCCGAAGGGCATGCAGATGTAGCTGCAGGGGAAGCCCCCGCTGCGTCCGACAGGCAATGGCTAGAAAAGGCCCTGTGATGAGGCCCTGTTGAGTCCCGGGATGTTGACGCAGAGGCGCAGCCTGCCGTCGGGGACGGCTGCCGCACCGGGCGGCATAGGGCGGTGCCCACCGCGCAGGGCCTGCGCCTCCTGAAGCTCCCTGATCGCGTTGGTGATGAACTCTCTTTTTCCTGGCGCCTCGCACCTTGCTTTTTTCTTGTGGGGGCGCACGTCGAAGCACGCCTCCGAGTGGTGCCCGAGCACCTCCCCCGTCGCATCGGTCAGGTCTGTAGCTTTCCAGGTGGAAGCCCCCGAGCCTGCCCTCAGGGAGGTGCCGGGCGCGCCTTCCTATGCGAGAGGGAGAGGCGCCCCAGCGGCGGACGCAGGGCCTGAGGCACCAGCGGTGGAGGTCCCAGCCCCCTGGCGGCTCTTGGGGAGGAGATGCTTATGCTTCTTGCGGGTGTCCTCGGGAGGCAAGACGTCGCCCTCGTCGTCAGAGTTTTCGGGCGCCGCGGCCTGGTAGGCGCGTTCGAGGGAGCAGACTGCATCCTTCTCGTCGCAGGCGACCGTGATGACGCCGCTGCACCCTGGCATCTTGAGGACGTTGTAGCCATGGTGGACTTCCGCCATGAACTTGGCGAGGGCAGGGTACCCAAGGATGGCATTGTATGGGAGGCCGATGTGAGCAACGTCGAAGTTGATGAGCTCGGTGCGGTAGTTGTTGCGCCTGCCGAAGGTGACTGGGAGGCGCACCTGCCCCAGTGGTGTGGTGGAGCCGTCAGTCACTCCTGAAAAGGGCTTCGTCGGCATGAGCTGGTCATAGGGCACCTAGAGCGTTTGGAAAGTCTCGACAAAGAGAACATTGAGCCCGGCGCCGCCGTCGATGAGGGTCTTGGTGACGAGGACATTGCTGATGGTGGGTGTGCAGAGCAAAGGGAGCGCGCCTGCCGCGACTGAGCACTTGAGTTGGTCCTTGGAGTCGAAGGTGATGGCCCACTTCGACCACTTGAGGGGACGCGTGGCCTCGAGCTTCGGGCGGGCGGCATTCACCTCGCGAGAGAACTGCTTGAAGATGCAGTGTGAGCCTGGGGCTTGAGCCCCGCCCAGGATGCAGTCTACCGCAGGGGGTCCTAGAAGCCCCTAGCCCCATCGTCCCGCCGGTCGTCTTCGTTCTTTCTTGGTGGCGGCGGCAACGGAGGAAGACAGGCCCTGTCCCGAGAATGGACCTCCCGGGGCTGATCGCACCAGGGTCCGTCACGAGGCTCGCCACGCCAGTGGTCATCGCGAGGCTGGTCGTGCCAGTCTTGTCGTGAGTCGCGGTTGTCCCGACGGCCCCCGCTGCGGCCTCCTCCACGGCCGTAACCACGGCCACCGCGCTCGGGGCGGCGACCGAGGCACTCATCACGGAGCTCCCTGAGCTCTTGGCAGTCGCTGGTGCTGTGGGTGTTGGTGTAGTGGAAAATGCAGAACGGGTGGTTGCTCTTGAGGGGTTCTTCCTGGTCTCGACCGCGCTTTGCCTCGGGCTCGGCTGCCAGAACGGTGGGGTTCTTGCGTTTCACCTCCTTGGACTTGGCCTTCTTGTCTTCATGGTCTGCCTCCGGAAGCTCACAGAGGGAAAGGCGGCCCGCCTACGCGCACTTGTTCGCCAAGTTGAACATTTCCAGGGCAGAGGACATGTCGTCGTGGATGGCAAGCTCTTCTCTCATCTTGAGGTCCCTGATGCCATCAGTGAACGCCGAGATGATGGCTTCATCGGATGCCTTCGGGATCTTGAGGCGGACGCTCGTGAAATGTTGTATGTACTTGTGCAGGGTCTCTCCCTCCTGCTGCTTCATGCGCCGCAGGTCGCTCACCGTTGGGGGGCGGTCCCGGGTGCCCTGGAAGTTGGCGGTGAAATGCTCGCGAGTTTGTCCCAGGAGGATATCGATTCCTTCGGGAGGTTGAGGAGCCAGGAGCATGCGCCATCCTTCAGATCCATGAGGAACCGGTTCGCCATGACCTTATCTCCGCCACCTGCCGCCTCGATATTCAGCGAGTAGAGCTGAAGGAACTCTGCAGGGTCGGCGGTGCCGTCGTAGCACGGAGGGAGGTCCGTCTTGAACTTGCTGGGCTAGACGACGCGGTGCAGCTCCGAGGTGAAGGCACGGCAGGCCGCTCCGCTCTCAGGCACAGCATGGACGGGAGGAGCCTGGTCTTGATGTCCGTCCGCTGCAACCTCCAGCGGTGCACAACCCTGATGCTAGCGCTGCAGCGGGCGGAGTGCCCGTGCGTCACCTTGCGGCCGTGGCACCACCAGGCAGCTCACCTCGTCTCGTGGGCGTGCTGGTGCCGCGCATGGCTGCTCGCGGGGGCGCGCTTCGCGCCTGGGCTTGAGGTCGGCGCTTTGCAGGGACGGAGGAGGGGGCGCACCGTGGGCCATGTCGCCCGCCTGGAAGGGCTGGGGACGAAGCAAGTGGGAAGGCGCCGGGGCTTCGCCGGCGGCGTCGACGAGCTCGGCGATGCGGCCATGCCAGTCTTCGTAGCTGTCGTTGGTGGGGCGATAACGCAGCAGCTCGCGCGCCACGAGCAGCGCAGTCGGTGCGTTCGCCGGTCTGCGGCGGGAGTGGGAGGACGACGCCATGGCAGGAACAGGGGACGGAGTGGCGGTGTAGCCATCGCGCTGCACGGAGGGTGGCAACAACGAGTCCTGCTGCTCTTGAGCAGCCGTGCCGGTGGTAGCGTTGGCTGCCGGGGAGATGGAGCGGCGCGGAACGCCGCGGCCATCAGGCGCTGTCTGGGTGGCGCGAGCGGCCCGGCGCTCGGCACGAACTCGGCGGGCGTCGGCCATAGGAGCGACGGAGTTGAGACGGGGTGAAACTGGAGAAAGATTTCGACACGCCCCTACCTGGCGCGCCAGATGTCGGAATCGGGACTCCGCAAAACCAAACAAGGTTCGAACACTGGGGCGTGTGCGAAGATCTCAACCGGCTCGAAGTCTCGAGCCTGTCACCCTATGACCTAGCTGCGTCGAATAAGCGCCCGCCTAGCTCTATCGTCAGAACCCAAGTCACCCCGGCCTCGGGAGGCCGGGTACTTGCATAGGAATCTCCGCTCCTCGGGAGGCAGCCTGATGGGGATGCCACTGCTCCAGAGGTCTTGGCGTTGTCCTCCTCACGAGGCGGGGGCTCTCGTGAGGGCCTTGACTTGGGGGGCTTGTTGCTGGGCCATACCGGGCCTTCGAGGTGGGCCACGCGTTGGGCCACAGGCAGGCAGGTCTGGGTACCCCCGGTCCCAGAATGCCGACACAGGTCGCTGGCATTTTTACCCAGGTTCGGGCCGCTATGAAGCGTAAAACCCTACTCCTGCTTTTGGTGGATTGATCAAAGGAACACGACGAACACGCAGCGCCCAACTCCCGACAAGGGTTGCTGTCGGGGTGAGCTACTACGCGAATACAAGTGTCCAAAGGTCCGAATCTTGAGATAGGTTGCCTCGGGCCTCCTTTTATAGTGCAAGGGGCAACCACAATGGCAAAACAGTCATTACCTATCGATTAGATAGCTTAGCAGAGCTATCATACCTAACTCTGGCATTTAGGACAAAATACCATGATTACTAGACTAGGTGGCGCTCGGGGGTGCATTCCCGGTAAGCTCTTGCCACCGCCTAGCTAGCCGTTGCTTAAGGTCTTAACACGCTGTTGGACGGGTGTCAACTGGGTATAATCTGCCTCCCGGAGCATCGCCACGTGCTTAGCGAGAGCCACTTAGCCGCTTGAGGGCTCTACACCGCATCGATAAGTGACTGGCGTAGCGATGCAGTGGAGCGGTGGCTGGTTGGCTCGTGCCTGCCGGGGGATGGCTTGCCGGGTTTTCCTGAGATGTGCGCTCCTCAGTTCCCGGCATGCTCCGGGGACGCGGCTGGCGTGCTTTGGGCCCCTCTTGGGCAGGTGTGCTGGTGTTGCCGGTGTTTTCTTGGCTTCCTGCAGGCCGTTGCTGCCGGGTGCTGGATCTTGAATGCTTGCTTGGTGGTGTGGTAGCCTTCCCAACGGGTTTCGCTACTGAAGGCCAAAGGCTTACTGTCCGTGCACAAGTCAGGGGGAATGAACACCCCTGTTTGTATACCCCGACAACCTCACTCACCTAATAGATATGAATTGCCTTATGTACCTGAAGGTTATGTTATGGATAAGGAAGTAGTAGGGATTTCTTTGCTTGCGAAAATAGAGATGACTTGAAGAAACTGATAGGCAAACTGAAAGAAAAATTTATGATGGAGAAAATAAAACGAGACCCTAAATTTGCCACTTCTCCAATATTTGTTACTGATAAGGATTATGAGTTCTCTGTAGACTGTGAGTTAATTCCTATAGTAGAGTCTGATCCTTTCCATGGTTATGAGAATGAAACTGTTGTCGAACACCTTATGGAAGTAAATGATATTGCTGCTCTGTTTACCAATGATGAAATGATACACTACTATTATATCCTTAAGCTTTTTCCTTTCTCGCTAAAAGGTGAGGCCAAGGAATGGTTCCTTTCTCTTGCTCCTGGTTGTATGCGTAGTCCCTAGGATATGCTCTATTACTTTTTGTGAAAAATATGTTGCTGCTCATAAGAAACAAGCTGCCTTACAGGAAATATTTAACTTTGCGCAAGTTGAAGAAGAGAATCTCCCTCAAGCTTGGAGGAGGCTTCTCCGGTTACTAAGAGCTTTGCCTAATTGTCCTCTTAAGAAGAATGAAATTCTTGATATCTTTTATAATGGACTAACCGATGCTTCTAGGGATTTCCTAGATAGTTGTGCTGGTTGTATTTTCAGGGAAAGAACTGTTGGACCAGCTGAAGAATTATTGAATAACATATTGCAAAATGCCGATGATTGGACATTTCCTGAGCCACCTCCGGAACCTATTCAAAAGAAAAGAGGTATTCTATTCCTCAACCCTGAAGATATGCAAGAAGCAAAAAGATCTATGAAGGAGAAAGGTATCAAAATTGAGGATATCAAGAAACTACCACCTACATGGGCTTGATACCCCGACACAGGTAGTAGAGGTAAACTCTCTCCATTCCTTTAATGAAAGTGATTTATCTTATACTAAGACCCTGATCAATGCATGTATGAATTTGACAATTACATTGTTAAGCAAGAGCACTTCAACAACTATGTTAAGGATCAATTGAGACGTAATGCCATGATGATAGACCGCTTAAGTGACTTGATGTTTAGAATTGCTAATGATGTAAAAGGTCTAGGAAAACATGTTTCTATGGTTCACACCCAACTAGACCAAGTTGCTAAGTCACAAAATGATCCGCTTGCTGAAATGAATGATAATATTAATGATCATGCTGTTAGAGTAATGACTAGAGGGGGTCGCATGACCCAAGAACCTCTTTATCCTGAAGGTCATCCTAAAAGAGTGGAACAAGATTCTCAGAGAATTAATGATGATGCACCTTGTCAACCTAATAAGAAAAAGAAGAAGAAAAATGATAGCAACTTGCATGCTCCTAGTGAACCTGTTACAGAAACATCTACTGAGAACTGTAATGATGTTTCTATTTGTGATGCTGAGACTCAGTCTGGTAGTGAACATGCACCTAGTGATAATGAAAAGGAGGATTGAAGTAATAATGTGCATGTAGATGTTCCACTAGATAGTAATAAAGAACATGATAACGATGTAGAGATAGAACCTGCTGAGGATCTTGATAACCCACCTCCTAAAAATAAACATTATGATAAGAGAGACTTTGTTGCTAGAAAACATGGAAGGGAAAGAGAGCCATGGGTTCAAAAACCCATGCCATTCCCTCATAAGCCTTCTAAAAGTAGGGACGATGAAGAATTTGAGCGCTTTGCTGAAATGATTAGACCTGTCTTTTTGTGTACTCGTTTGACCAATATATTGAAAATGCCACAGTATGCTAAGTATATGAAAGATATTATTACCAACAAAAGAAAAATACCCGAAACTGAAATTACTACTATGCTTGCTATTCTTTTGATGGAGGAGTACCTAAGAAGTTAGGAGATCCTGGTATACCCACAATACCTTGCTCTATTAAAAGAAATTAAGTTAAAACTGCTTTATGTGATTTAGGGGCCGGTGTTAGTGTTATGGCTTTCTCCCTTTATAAAAGACTTGATTTTAGTAAGCTTACACCTACTGAGATATCTTTGCAAATGGCTGATAAATCCACTGCTTTACCTATTGGAATTTGCGAGGACGTTCCTGTTGTGGTTGCAAATGTTACTATCTTGACAGACTTTGTTATTCTTGATATGCAAGAGGACGACAAAATGTCGATCATCCTTGGTAGACCCTTTTCAAATACTGCAGGGGCTGTTATTGATTGCAATAAATGCAAGGTTACCTTTCATGTCAATGGCAAGCAACATACCATGCATTTTCCGAAGAAGCAAACCTTGGTTAATAATATTAATGTCCTTGGGCCTATTCCCACGGTTATCATTGGAGATTTTACAATCCCTCTACCTACTGCCAAGAAGAAGAAATACTATAATCTTATTGTTGGGGAGATGCAAATCCCCATTGAGGTAACCTAGTGACATACAAAAATTCTTCGGTTTCATGTTACTCGGTAACGGTTGTTAATAAGACTTGATCAACCTTATTAATGCATCCTTTTCGGAAGACATGTGATTGATGAATTTAGTATTCACAACTCTCTGTATCAAAAGTTTATTCTCTGTTGTTTTCAGTTTATATAAATTAAAATTAGCTTGATTTTCCTGTTTTCTGTTTTTCCCGTGCATCAAAAAATGACCAAAAATAAAAAGTCTCAGATTGCCATAAAATTTTAACATGAATTTTTCCGGAATATATAAAATTTTTGGCATAAAAATTGCAGCAGGGAAGTGCACCTGTGGACCACAAGCCAACAGGGCACCACCACCCTAGGCCACACCATGATGGCTTGTGAGGCCCATAGCCCCCCTGCCTTATCCCTTTAGCTCACTCCTTCCCGTACCTCCAGAAAAAATTCTCTAGCTCTCTCTCTCTCTCTCATGTACTTTCTCTAGAAACTAAATTTTTCGATCTCTTTGCTCGGAACTCCGTTTCCGAAACTATTTTGAGGAATTGTTCCTTGGTATGTGACTCCTCTAGTCCTCCAATTAGTTTTTGCTTTAGTGGTTTATATTTTGCATAAATTGCTACACTTGGTGCTACAGGAAATGAGCTTGCATGTTGAATTCTTTGAGCTCCAAGCAACATGAATGCTTGATATGGCCTCTAGTCATCCATATGAGTAGTTGCTATCAGTCTTATAAAGTTTTATTGACATAAATTTGTGGCTCAAAAATTTCAAAATTATGTGCTTAGGAAGATGAGTTTCTTTAGGAGGAGCTCCTCAAGAAGGCATACGTCGAGTGAGTCACCAAGTGAGAGCTCAGTACGACAAGCTTACATTGAACCCCGGGCCAACAAGATAGTTATGGCTGATGCCAAATCATGTCGATGGCCAAGTGATGAATTCATGAGAGGTGCAGGTATCAAGGAGGAATTCGATGGATTCATTTATAATACCAGCCTCACCAATTTCCTCGCAGATAAGTGTGTCCAACACTATAACCTTACCCGTACATTCGCGCAAGAATTTCGCTATCAATCACATGCTTCTGGAGTGTTATTTAAACTTTATAATGGGAAATTCGTAGTAGGAAAACAAGATTTCAGTGCGTTATGTGCCCCTGACTTGAGCCTTATCCACACTGCTTTAACTGGTGAACAACGCCATAACCTTGGTGTAATTGTTGCCTGAAGGTTGAACTCTAACTCTAGCAATGGTGATTTGTATGGAGGAATTTATGCCTCGCGCGTAGCTGCACAATTGGGAGTGTCACCCCAACCTAATGATCCTATCTTGCCTGATAGATATTTAAATTTTGAAGCTATGCGTTATCATGAGTATATTGTTAACCGTGCTAGGGGTTATGAGTATAACTTAATATTTGGGAAATATACGCCTGTGTCTGTCACTTTGCCTGCACCTGCCCTCTTTGATTTTCAGGCTCGACGGCGTTACTATGTTCCTGAGGATGAGGTGTGGGAATACAAAGCTGCAGTGGAGGCTGCTCATTTGGTAGAGGAGGCGGCCATGAATGCCCCCACAAGCTACCATTTCAACCATTTTCCAGATTATCAGTGTTGTTCACCAAGCTAGGCAAAAGCCTAAGCTTGGGGGAGTATGTGTTTCTCACCGACATTACATTCACATTCACACACTTCATATAATTGTCAGTGTTCATCATATTTCATTGTATATCCATGCTAGTTTTATTTATCTTTCCATTTTCTTCTTGTGTGTTTGAAAAACTTTGAAAAACCTGAAAACATTTCTCGTTTCTTTTTAGTTTTCTTTCCCATTCAATTAGCTACTGTATTAAAAAGAAAACCCAAAAAGATTTCCTTTGCAAGTTGGGAGCTTTCCCGTGTAAATAATTTTTCTCGTTTTTGTTTTCGCTAAGTTTACCCGCTTTCTTGACAAAAACAAAAAACTCCAAAAATATTTTTGTGTGTTTCTCTGAAATTCTTGTTCCTTTTGTTGAGTCATTGAAAGGAGAAGACCACGATGAAAATGTTAAGTGGTTCCTATATGCTTTATTGTTGATCTAACGAAGAGCCAATATTACTTTGTCTTCTCCTTTGTATGAAAACTGCCGTGCAGATTCTAGCTTAGTCCACAGTATTCTTGCACTATTATTATTATCACATCATTCGGTCGTGCAAGTGAAAGGCAATAATTATGACGAATTGATCGTGGGAAAGGAAGCTGGTATGAACTCTTCTTGTGTTCTGTTTTTGTAAATATGTTTAGCCCATTCGATCTTGATTTAGTATATCATGAGTGAACATGTTTATGATGACAATTAGATATTATAGCTTCTCATGCCATGCTTAAATAGCTAGTAGTGAATAATTATTTATCTTATAGTTCAACATGCATTAAAATGTTTATGATGTGGTATGGTTGTATGGTATTTCCCTCTGAGAAATTCGAGCGGCTTGACTTGGACCATGTGCAAACATGTAGTTGATTCAAAACCAATGCAGCCTTCATGATGTCTAAATTCAGAGTGTTTATATCCTACTCATGCTATGTCCAATGTTAATTATTCACAATGCATACCTATGACCGTTTTTGCTCTCTAGTTGGTCGCTTCCCAACCTATTGCTATCCTTCACCTGTACTAAGCGGGAATGCTGCTTGTGCATCTAAATCCCTGAAACCAAGTTATTCCACATGAGTCCACTATACCTACCTATATGCGGTATTACCCTATCGTTCCAAGTAAATTGCATGTGCCATCTCTAAATGTTCAAATAAACATCCATTTTGTGCACTCGTCTCGCTCATGGAGCGACGAGGCGGTCGATATCTTCGATGCTAAGTGAGTTATTCTCAAGACGGTCGTTTATTCGCCGTCATTGCACGAGAGAGGCTGGTAAAAAGGATGCCCAGTCCGGCATAATCAAAATTATTTAAACAAAACTCCTTGGGACAGTTGATATGTTGGCAGGCATCCGTGGATTCGGTTAGCCATGGTTTGTGTATGGATGGTGGATAGGAGTAAACTTTACTATTCTGTTTGGGAACCGCCAATAATGAGTTTATCATGGAAGATATTGAAAACCTTTGTCATAACGTTGACAAGAAAAGTGCACCACCCAAAATTTATATCTTCAATCCTGTTTTAAACTTTGAGCTCTGGCACCTCTGCAAATCAATGCTTCCCTCTGTGAAGGGCCTATCTATTTACTTTTATGTTGAGTCATCACCCTCTTACTAAAAGCACCCACCCAGAGAGCACTATTGTTATTCTTATAATGGCATCTTGTTCTGGAAATCCTAGCTATTCTTAGGATGAGTTTGGGGCATTGAGTCTAATTAATGTTGAATATGAGCATGACTGGATATTTTTCCACCCTGAATTATAATGTTTAGTCATCGCTTGAATCTCAGAGGTGCTCTGCATTTATGATTTGCGGTCTCAGAAAGGGCTAGCGAAATACCTTGTCACCATATTATATCTTGATTGTTTTGATAAATTGTTGGCTTGTGAGGTATTTTATTTTTGCTTGCTAATTGGTTATGTATTGTCATGAGTTAATATGATGTTTAGTTGTTATCATGGATGTGGTTATTTATGATTTATGCTGAAAACTTTAGCACTAGCTAAGCATGTGTATAACGACAATAACAAAAGAGTTTGCAAAAGTTTTCTTTATCACTTTCAGTTTCTCAACTGAATTGCTTGAGGACAAGCAATGAGTTAAGCTTGGGGGAGCTGATACATCTCCAACGTATCTACTTTTCCAAACACTTATGCTCTGGTTTTAACCTCTAATTTGCATGACTTGAATGGAACTAACCCTGACTGACGCTGTTTTCAGCACAACTACCTTGGTGTTATTTTTGTGCAGAAATAAAAGTTCTCGAACTTGGGCGAAACTTTTTGTGAATTATTTCTGGGATATATAATGAATTATGGAGCGAAGAACTGTCGGAGGGAGGCCACCTATGGGCCATAAGCCAATAGGGCGCTCCCCCAGGCCGTGCCATGATGGCTTGTGGGGACCACGAGGCTCCTCCGACCCTAATTCCAGTCCTATAAATTCACATCTTCGGTGAAAAAAAACCAGAGAGAAGATTTCATCGTGTTTCACGAGATGGAGCCTCCACCACCTCCTGTTCTTCCTGCGGAGGGTTGATCTGGAGTCCGTTTTGGGCTCCGGGGAGGGGGAATCGTCGCCATCGTCATCACCAACCTTTCTCCATCAACTATTCCATGATGCTCACCACCGGGCGTGAGTAATTCCTATGCAGGCTTGATGGTCGGTGATGGGTGTGGATGGAATTGATCATGTAATCGAGTTAAGTTTGATAGGGCTTGATCCCTAGTATCCACTATGTTCTGACATTGATGTTGCTATGACTTTTCTATGCTTAATGCTTGTCACTAGGGTCCGAGTGCCATGATTTCAGATCTGAACATATTATGTTTTCACGAATATAAGATTGATTTGGATCCTATCTTGCATGTTGTATGCACCTATTACGTGTCTTGATCCGCATACCCCAAGGTGACAATAATTGGGATTCTTTCCGGTGATCGCCGTAATTTGAGGAGTTCATGTATTCACTATGTGTTAATGCTTTGTTCCGGTTCTCTATTAAAAGGAGGCCTTAATATCCCTTAGTTTCCAATAGGACATCACTGCCACAGGAGGGTAGGACAAAAGATGTCATGCAAGTTTTTATCGCAAGCATGTATGACTACATACGGAATACATGCCTACATTATATTGATGAATTGGAGCTAGTTCTGAGTCGTTCTAGTGTGTAACTGTTACATGATTTATGTCATCCAAATATTTCCATCGCTGCACCTTGTGCCTACGTTTTACATATACTGAATCTTGCTAAGTTACTGCTGCCACTGTTACTGTCACACCTGCTACTCAATTGCTACTATTACAACTAGTACCAAAATTGTTGCTATCACGATCAATGTTACTACTATCATTTGCTGTGCTACTAAACCTTTGCTGCGGAGAGATATCCCAGGTGCGGTTGAGCTGACAACTCTACTATCAAGGACAATAAATATTCTTTGGCTCCCCTTGTGTCGAATCAATAAATTATGGTGAAATACTACCCGTGAAGACTGTCGTGATCCCCTATACTTGTGGGTTATCACCCGTCAGGTTGAACCCACTACACCGCACCTCTCCCACTGAAGAAATATAAGTCTAGCTGGCCAAACTATTTCAATAGATCGGAGAGAATGACGAAGCTATAATGATCATGCAAATAAGAATCATAATATTCAGAGGTGACTCAAATACTTTTCATGAATAATCAGAACATAAACCGACAATTCATCGGATCCCAACAAACGCACCGCACAAAAGAATTACATTGGATAGATCAAAGCAAAGATGCGATGATCGTTGTATTGAAGATCAAAAGAGAGAGAGATAGCCATCTAGGTACTAACTACGGACCCGTAGGCCTATGGTGAACTACTCACACATCATCATGAGGGCAACAAGGTTGATGAAGAGGCCCTCCGTGATCGATCCCCCCTCCGGCAGAGTGCCGGAACGGAGCTCCAAATGGGATCGCGGTGGAACAGAGACTTGCTGAGGCGGAAAAAGAGTTTCGGGATGCCCTCCAAGGTTTTTGGAATACATGTGAATTTATGGGTCAGAGAATGGGGTAAGGAGGGCCACCAGGGGGTACAAGCCATCAGGGTGCGCCGACCCCCTGGGCGCGCCCAGATAGCTTGTGCCTCCCTCGTGCGGCCTTCGGTCTTCTCCGAAACTTCCAGGTGTTCTTTTGATCCAGAAAAAATCATAAAAAAGTTTCAGAGCAATTGGACTTCGTTTGGTACTGTAAACCTGAAAAGTAAAAACAGGCAGAAAACAGGAACTGGCACTGGGCACTGGGTCAATAGGTTAGTGCTCAAAAATAGTATAAATTGGTAAATTATTAATGAAAAAGTATCCTAGAATTATAATATAATAGCATGGAACAATAAATTAATGTCGTTATACACATGTCCCGCAAACTGTGTGTGATGTAGAATAGATATATCACACCCAGGTATAAAATACGAAGTGCCTCCGATGAGACACGCAAACACATACGGGTGTAAAGTAACAACTGTGTGCCATGACTGGACGCTCGTCACCGCCTACCCACACCAATGGTGTCTGGTCGCCGCTCATGGGCTCCATTTAGTATTCCCACGCTCCAGCCAAGGCTTCTCGCAGAAGCGCCTGCCACAACGGTAAATTTGTAAAATCTCCAATCCACTAGTCTGCTGCTAGATATAAATAACCACACGGATGGCCAGCGACAGCGAGTCACTGATCCTCTGGCTAGGTACAACCACACATATACCGTCAAACCCCGCACTAGCTGACGACAGGACAGAGTTGCTGGCGCGATGGTCGGCTTGGCGGTCGACGGCCATACCACCACCTCTCCCGACGATAGCCAGAGGAGGCAGGAGTAGCGATATGAGCAAGCGAGCACGTTAGCCGGGGTCATGCTGAAAGCAGCTAGGAATCGCCAGCAGGCGATATCGCGGGCTCGGTGCATAGTGCGCCGGATGTTTTGGGCAGCGGAGCAGGAACCGCGATGACGCAAGGACAACTGCGGCACATGAGGCGCATGCTTATGTCCCAAATGGAGGAGAAAGCAGCTCCAGACGCCGAGGAAGACCTGGTAGTCGTGGCCGCAGCCCTGGCGAGAGGCATGGTCTCGTCGGCCGCTGGGACGACGTATGAAGACCCGGCAGACACAAAAACCCCGGTGAGAGTTGTGCCCGAGGCAGTACCGACGATTACCAATGTCGAGGGAGCCCCGACCTCGATCTCTCAAGGTGTAGGTCATCGACTTGGTAACCTCCTGTCCTCCTGAGCCAAGGAACGACACAATGGACGATGGGAGTTGTGCGTGCCGGGTCGGCGTTTGGGGCAGTAGCTCTTTTGTGCGCACGCAATTCATATATATTATATTTATGTAAATCAATGAGCTAATGGTTTATAAATTACTCCGCCAACTAGGCACTGGATCAACTTGACCATGTAAATGCTCGATTGGTTTTTTTCGTGCATGCCAAATATGGCAATTATATGTGCTGACCTATCTATATATTATCTCAGTTTGGTAATATGGACAATTGATATGAAAAATGCTTCTGGAAATCAATGCCGATCGCCACATGGAAACACATGGATATCCTCTACTCTAACCGGCACGCGCTTAAACTTAATGAACTTTGTGCGAGACTAATACTTTCCATGAAAATTTAAGAAATTAACAAACAACATTTGATTGTATGCAGGTTAACACGGTACTTAACAATACTGAACTTAACAATCTTGACAACCATATGGTCCATATCTACATACTTAAGATAGTAACAACCAGCGCATTTTACGAAGTAGAGGGCAAACAACCACAACTATACACTAGAAGCAGCTTGATCATGACATTTCAGCATCTCATCAATGAAAAGGAAGATCCCTTCACTACCTTGGTTGAGCATGAGTATAACAGTGTCTCCAATTTTAAAATGTGGACGTATTGCCAGGACAACCGAGTACCTATTAATTTTAATGGTTCTATTTGTGCGGGAAATGCAGTACCTTGCAATCACTTTGGCATTCATAGCAGACACAAGTGTGATAGGACCATGTCAGGAAATAAATTCAGGAACAGCTGCAGCAGGCAATTTGTGTTGCAATGAAGAATGAAAATCAATTGTAACATACCATTAAAGCTATCTATAGTTTATGAACAACAACATAAAAATAATATTCTTTTACCAACATTTTGTTGACAATTGGTGTTGTTTAATGTGTGCACTAGTGGCAGATTTTTCCCATCCCAAATCCAGCGTTCAAACGTTCTACTAGGAGTGTATCAACAAATTTTATGACATGCTCGAAGTATTTCCAGTGAAATTTTGTATGGCGAGTAACATACAATTTTTTAGCTATGCATCGAAACATATCCTGCATAAAAGGTTGAAAGTGAGTATTTATTTATAACAGTGCAGGAGAATAGTGAACATACATTGCTAATTAGAATTTGTTACTGGCTAAGAACATAGTGAGAAAAAGAAATCCCAATCGGTTTCTTACATAGCGATGTTACACAAAACAATTACTCTAATTTTCCTAAGTAATATGTCAACATGCCGGAAGTTGAAAGAACCCTAACCTGGATCTGAATCTGGTCGGATGGTGCCGTTCTGGAAGTAAACATCCATGTTCTTTGGTGTACACACTAGAATTTTACTGTCAGCTTTAAGTTCATAAAATTGAGATAATTTTCTCCAAAGGCACGCATCAAAATAGGGGTGACCAACTTTATCATTTTTTACCCGTACTTTCATTGTACATCCATGGTTCGTGGTCAATATGACATGAATGGAGTCATCAACTAAGTAAAGGCCAAGATTTCCTTGTACACGTGTTCTTTCAAAGCAGGGTATGTACTGCGGGAAATGATATGATCGTTACCTATATTGAAAGAACAGAGCAACAAGCATATATGGAAGAAATTGAGATATCAGAACAATAGCTGAAATCAAAGTACAAAATGTGTAATTAAACAGATAATGTAACCAAGACGACATGCAAATATGAGAGTAATTGAAAGAACAGTACGACATTAATTTCCTTGATCTAGAAAAACATCCTCTTTGACGTCTATGCTGCATGTGGGACCTTTTATCCAAATTTAGCAATGTATAGTACGTGTTCATAATATTAGGCCATGTCAACCGTGGTAGGATGAGATTGAACATACCTTGCGCCCCGTGAAGTCGTCTGGTATGGTGAGATAGAACTTCTTGTACGTCTGGACGACGCCCATCACACTTGCCTGATTTGTGCTTGCACTATGGACACTATGAATGAAAACCCTCGAATCAACTACAAGAAAAAATAATCCACGACTATTTCCCATGGGTGATTAACAGGGACAGATGAACTGCGGTAGGAGATGCTACAATATTTCACAAAATTAATTACCTAGTTCTCCATTAGAAAAAAAAACCTGCCCAACCTCGCAGAAAACCCCAATCGAGCAGTGTCGAGAAAGTAGGGGAAGAAACAAAATGTGGTGGTGTTCGTCGGCGACAGCCGGCTACGAGAGGCATCGTCAAGCACAAAGATTTGGGCGGACAGGGTTCGAGAATGAGAAACTATACTGATGTTCGAGTGAGGGCGAAGGGGGAGAGAGGGTGAGATTTTTTTCTTTTTTGAAGCATGGGTGAGGGTTTTCTGTGCGAAACAATGTCCGCGTAGGAAACGGTTCGTAAGCATGAACCGTGTGTGATTAATGTCATTAATGTTACCATGATCGAGGCGAACCGGCATTCAAAATTCCTCCGTCGTGAATTTAGTGCATCCACTAACTAAAATACCAACTACAATACATGGATGTGATGGGAGAGACGTGGATTGCTATTCGATCACGGTGCATCCTACGGTGTGCATGCACAATCCGTGGGGCTTGGGTTCTGGCCAATCAGAACGCTATGCACAACAGGGTGAACGCACACGGTTCCAGGAGGCATATGGTTCCAAAAAGTAACCATCTCTCCAAACAAATCACAAAATTTGAAGTGGAATACATATTTCCTTAGTCATTTCTCCTTGATTTTTTGTCTGGTGAACATGTCCCCTAGAATGCGCCGTGTTCGAATTTGACATTTTTCGGGTTCGTTTACTATATTAAGGCTTTTATGAGCATTTATTGGCATCTACTACTTATAATCCGAGTTCGAACATTCTGTACATGAAAAAGTGCAAAAAAAGGTTTGAAAAATCATAATTGGGGCATTGAATAACATTTCAGGTATTCTGCATAAAAATAATAAAATTTAAAGGATATGTGTGGGAAGAGTCAACCACAAATGTTTCGTTTATTGGTTTTAACTCTATAAAAGGGAAAACATGCCTAAAAACATGATACCTTGTGTGGTGCCTTGGCATGAACTTAATATGATGTGGTAAATATTTGAGAAGGTTTGGCTAATGTCATTGTACGCACTCTTCACATATCGAACCACCACCGAGGAAGTTTCGTGGTTTTGGGAGGAAAATCGTCGTGGTTTGAAGGGGAACCCATATTTTCTTAGTCATTTCTCCTTGATTTTTTTCTACCGTAAACACACCCCCTATAGTGCATCGTGTTCGAATTTGACATTTTTTCGGTCTCGTTTACTATATTAAGGCTTTTATGTGCATTTATCGACATTTACTACTTATAATTCAAGTTTGAACATTCTATACATGAAAATGTGCACAAAAATGGTTCGGAAAATCATAATTGGGGCATTGAATAACTTTTCAGGTGATTTGCTGGAAAAATAGAAATTTAAAGGATATGCACGTGATGAGTCAACCATAAATGCGTCGTTTGTTGATTTTTTAACTCTAGAAAATGGAAAACATGCCTGAAAAACATGATGCCTTGTGTGGTGCCTTGGCATGACCTCAATATGATGTGGTAAATATTTGAGAAGGATCGGCTAACGTCGTTGTACACACTCTTCACATATCGAACGACCACCGATGAAGTTTCGTGGTTTTGGGAGGGAAATCGCCATGGTTTGAAGGGGAACCCATATTTCCATAGTCGTTTCTCCGTCTTTTTTTCTACGGTAAACATGCCCCCCTAGAATGCACCGTGTCCGAATTTGACATTTTTTCCAGCTCATTTACTATATTAAGGCTTTTATGTGCATTTATTGGCATTTCCTATTTATAATTCGAGTTCGAACATTCTGTAGATGAAAAAGTGCAAAAAATGGTTCAAAATATCATAATTGGGGCATTGAATAACCTTTTCACGTATTCATCATGAAAATAATAGAAATTTAAAGGATATGCATGGGAAGAGTCAATGAGAAATGCTTCGTTTATTGGTTCTTTAACTCTAGAAAAAGGAAACCAAGCCTGAAAAACATGATACCTAGTGTGGTGCCATGGCATGACCTCAATATGATGTGGTAAATATTTGAGAAGGTTCGACTAATGTCGTTATACACACTCTTCACATATCGAACCATCACCGAGGAAGTTTCGTGGTTTTGGGAGGGAAATCGCCATGGTTTGAAGGAGAACCCATATTTCCTTAGTCGTTTCTCCTTCATTTTTTATACGATAAACATACACCCTACAGTCCACCGTGTTCGAATTTGACATTTTTTCGGACTCGTTTACTATATTAAGTCTTTTTTGTGCATTTATATGCATTTACTACTTATAATTCAAGTTCGAACATTCTGTACATGAAAATGTGAGAAAAAATGGTTCAAAAAATCATAATTGTGGGATTGAATAACTTTTCAGGTATTTTACAAGAAAATAATAGAAATTTAAAGGATATGCATGGGAAGAGTCAACCACAAATGCGTCGTTTATTTTAACTCTGGAAAATGGAAAACACGTATGAAAAACATGATAACTGTTATATGACATTAGTATGCCATGGTAAATATTTGAACACCATGCAAAGTATCATGTACTATCTGATACTAGTTTTCCAAAATACAAATTTAATCCCAAACGATTTCATACAATAAATCGTTTGCCAAACGATGGATGACACGGGAGAGAGAGAGAAGGCTTGTATGCGTGCGAGCTCGCTTTTAATGCCGAGCTGTGCATGCAAGCTTTGCCACCACGCAACTATTTCCAGTGGCAGTCACGTGGCCACTCAAGTTCCCTGGCAACGTGACTGTGCCTGGTTTGTCGACGAGACTGCGTGTCTGGAAGCATGCAATGACGACGGCTCAGGTTCTCGACGATCGCGCAAGTTCTCGACGACCGTGCATGTTATGGCAACATGCATGCTTGCAAGCGCAGCAAGGGCGCGCCGTGGCAACACGCAAGCGTAGCCAGGGCGCGGACTACATTATTGTATATATCTCTCTCGAGTGCTCTAGAAAACTAATGGATTGTACGACTTTCCGACCACTCCGTTCCAGAGCTATCTCCACATGTCAATCATGCCACATCGCTGCACACTAACTGGCCAGGAAGCGATGGGAGCCCGCCGTGCCGAGTTCATTTCCGTCATCGACCGCACACTAACTGGTCAGGAGGCGATGGCATCCCGCCGCACCGAGTTCTTCGCCGCCCGTGACCGCACACCAACGTGGGCAGACTATGAAGTTGCCTACGCTGAATGGGCGAAGGATGAAGCGGAGGGAAAATCCGAACAGGCCGAGCCAAAAAGGGAAAAAGCTCGCAAGAAAAGAGAGTCCATCCGCCGCAAGAAAGAAGTGTCTGCACGCGCTGCTGAGGAGCGATAGGAGGGGATCCAAGCACGGTGTGCTGCCGCCTACAAGGCCAACAAGGGGAACGACGACCTCTGGCCAGCATGGCCTGATGCCTCCACCTGCCAGCAGAATTGCGGCGGTAGATACCAAAGTCACTGACGAGAGTTGGGTGGAGATCCAATCATGGTGGGCTGCCGCTGATAAGGCCGAGAGCGACGGCGTGTGGCCAATATTGGAGAAGTAGTTTGCATGTGTGTTGCCCGAACATTTGTTTAATTAATTATGAGCATCTAAGTAGTAGTAGTTACCCCTACTAGTTTTTAGAGAAAATTATGATCTACAAATTTAAGTACGTCCATCGAGTGTCAACCTTGTGTACCGTCACGACCGCCCACGACTGATTTAATCAATTACGCGTGTATAAATTCTCTGATGCGGGATCACCAATTTTCTCTTTTCTTGCACATGAGTATTTGATGCGCCTCGTCTGTGTTGCGTGTTTCCCCAACGTAAGGTTCGAGTCTCGTAACGAAATTTTCAGCAGGCGCGCGATTTCAGAAGTTATTGCTCCCACCCCATCCCAGTCCATCACATTTCAGTTGTATCTCCCCCTCCCCAGCAGCTCAAACCGCCGCTGCAACCACATCTACGTTCTACCCCAGCCTCGTCGATCTACTGAGGTAACCACCGATCTCAATCACCGCCCTGACCCGATTGCTTAGATGAAGCCTGCGAAACACCCTCATGCCTCCAAATCCACACCCCTATTGCAGAGCTTCATCCCCGTATAAGCACAACCACATATCACGCGGAGGTCGAGGAGCTCATGGCGGTAGATGGGGCGGTGGCCATTGTGCGTGTCGACCCGAAGGAACACCGAAGCTGCCGACTTGATGTGGGCACTGGCCGTGATGATGTGTCCCAAAGATTACCCCTCGAGATTTACCATGTATGAACTGTCCAGTTCTATTTTACCAATACCAGTTGCAATTGATATGTTTTGTGCGATTGATGTGTTAAGACTGTTGTAGTAAACACGCCTAACCCGTCTTAGCCATTTCCCTACCTTTTCCTAGACAACTGGGCCATCTCTGCTCTAGTAGCACCTGGCTTCCAATGTTTAACCGTGTAACTTTCAGTTTCACCAGTACAAGTTTTAATGGCTATGTTAGGTTGTGTGTACTCTGTAGTTAATACATCTGTTGTTTATTTCAGTAATGCAAACTGTGCTATTCAAGTATGAACTGTCCAGTTCAATTTCACGAATACCAGTCACAAACTTACAATGCCTATGCTAGGTTGCTGTTAAGCGGTTTGTATTGAACAATTATATCCATTTTTTCCGCTGTCCCTTTGGTACCGTGCTACTCTTCGAAATAAAGATACCACCGGAGATGTTGTCCTTTAATTACCATTTGCTATTTTTGGTGGATGTTAACCCCGCTGTAGTTAACATGCATTTCCATATACTTACATAGGGTCACAATGCCCAATGATGTTGTTTACCATCAAGGTTAGTCACACCCCAATATCTTATAGTATTTTTCATCATTTATGCACTTTCAGTTTAGCTTCTAACATTTACTTGTTGCTTGTAGGTACAAATGTTAGCAATACTGATCCACACTTCAACCCACAGGAACTCCTCACCTCCGACTTTGGGCGGGCTCTGACCCAGATGCAGGGCCTCAACAACTACCCCTCTGGATTTACCAAGTATGAACTGTCCAGTTCAATTTTACCAATACCAATTGCAATGGCTATGGTTTGTACGGTTTATGTGTTTAGACTTAAGTAGTAAACAAGCCTAACCCGGCTTAGCTATTTTCCCTACCTTTTTCTAAACAACTGGGCCATTCTAAGCTCTAGCAGCACCTGGCTTGCGATGTTTAACTGTGCCAATTTCATTTTGACCAGTACCAATTTTAATGACTATATTAGGTTGTCTGTAATTAACACATGCCTTGCTTATTTGAGTATTGCACACTGATGTTCAAGCATGAAATGTCCAGTATAATTTCATCGATACCAGTTACAGACTTACAATGCCTATTCTAGGTTGTTGTTAAGCATGTTGTAGTGAACAATTATATCCATCATTTTTTACTCTATCCCTTCGCTACCATGATACTCTTCGCAATGAAGATATCACCAGAGATACTATCGTTTAATTAACATTTGCTATGTTTGGTGGATGTTAACCCTGTTGTATTTAACATTCCTTAGTACATACTTACGCAGGGCCACACCGCGCGATGCTGTTGTTTACCGTCGAGGTTAGTCACATCCCAGTGTATTATAGTATTTCACTCATTTGTGCAATTGCAGTTTAGCTTATAACATTTACTTGTTGCTTGTAGGTACATATGTCAGAGGTGCTGATCCATGCTTCGACCCCCCTTTGCATATGGGGCAATGATATATCCATGAACAAGCATCAAGTGAGGAAACTAAGAAAAAATGTTAGGCGGAAGAGACGGGCGATTGGAATTAAACTCTTTATTTACACTTTACCCAAGACATCAGTGAACTTTAGGATGGTAAGTAATCTGTTGCCTTCTTTTCCTGCCCACAACAAGTAACTCTATTAGACATGAATATCCGAAAGTTGTCTTTTCAGTGGTTTCTGAAGTAATTTACTCGAGATTACCTTGCAAACTACATGACTGGAGTCGAGGCAACGAAGGTTAAATTATATAATTCATGTGTAACGCCCAAGATGTGGTCATATCCTTATTCGGGCCCAAGGCCTTGATAGGGATAGAAGCGCATCTCGTCATTTCGGAATCATAGATATCATTGCAATACATGTTAGAGAAGAGATGAGTATATGAGTTAATGTGATGATGATGTGCATGATTCAACAACCAAGACAAACATGGCATTCACTCAACATGATGGTCTCAAGAATATGGTTACAAGCTTGGGTTACCCTTGGGCCGTCACAATTCACCCCCACTACAAGAAGATCTCGTCCGGAGATCTAGGAACGGAAGAATTCGGGATATTTGAAACGGAGAAGGTCCTCACGTTCCCAAGTGGCTTTTTTGTTGGAATGATATGACCACTTCACCTTGAGGAACTTGATAGGCTTGTTGCGAGTATTGCGTTCGGTCTTGGGCGTTACATCATGCTACCATGATAATGGTCTAGAAGTCTTCCTAAAGGCGATGAAGGATGGACGGGCAATAATCACAAGGGGTTGGACAAAAGTTGGGCGCGCCATTTGCATGGAGGAGGGCACATTATAGGTATTCTGCTTCTTCAACACCATCGATAGCCAAAAGGATTTACAATTCTCTCTTCACCTTTACTGTCTCTAGTACTATATATTGTGGTTCATCATATTTAATATTCTACTGAATTATGTAACTCTTGAACATGTACTGAGCATTTGATTTATGCATTGGCTGTTGAACCATTGTAAATAGAGTATGCATTGATGAATGTGAAATATTTGAATTCCACATTTCAAAAATTTGAAATTTCCAATTCGAATAATAAATTAAAGAAAATGAACTATTAGATAATAAATTACAGTACACACAGTTGGAACGTATAAACTGTGTGCAATGGTCTCATATATTGCACACGATTGTTTGTAGAATAACATGTGCTATTATCAGCGTCACAACACATGGTCGCATATTATGTGCGTGTGGAATTGTGCGTAATAACACACACGTTTCCATGATATATGTGTGTGCAATTGGCGACAATACCACAAATGGTTCCAAACATATGTGCATGTGTAATGTAGGACGATAGGAAGATGGCTAACATATGAACCGCCTGTGTGATAGCAATAACTATAACATACCATTATTAAAATTGAAACATTGGTGATAGTAGAGCCACCGCACAAAGTTTCTAGTTTCTGACTGTATGTGATAACGTACCTATCGCAAGTAGGTCGTGGAATTAAGTGTTTGTGATATTTATATTTCGCAAACGAGTATATTCACGTCATCGTCTCGGATGTGTCGTCGATCACAAACGTAATGTCAATGTTCTAGGTGTGGGATAGTCTACGACTTCGTATACGATTACTTTGCACGAATTGTCAGCACACGGTCGCCCCATTGCAGACAATTTTTGTGTGTCGTGTGGGATGGACCCTCCCTATTGCCCACATAGGCAAGGCGACAGTTTGAAACTACGTCGCGGAAAGGGGTTAAAACTCTTTGTATATGACGTTACGGTACCATTGGTGGGGCAGATGGGAGTCAAACCCCATACCTCCTAAATGTGTGCAAGCGTGACTAACGAGTGGGCTACTTGTGTGATTATGGTCAGAGAGCAAGCGAACTAATATGAACTATGTAAGGAAAGGGAGATTTTTTCATGG
Organism: Elymus sibiricus; assembly: GCA_039707655.1. Taxonomy (NCBI): domain Eukaryota; kingdom Viridiplantae; phylum Streptophyta; class Magnoliopsida; order Poales; family Poaceae; genus Elymus; species Elymus sibiricus. The sequence goes on along the minus strand of CM077669.1, from coordinate 232,796,846 downwards.
TTGCACCGAGAAAACTCACGGCAACAGCGAGCGAACAAGGCGGTGATTGCTGCTGCTAGGTGTCATCGGGCATGCATAAACGGGTGTGTGAGCGCGTGAGTGAGCTGCTAGTGCTCTCTGGAGGCACGTGTGCGGGGTTGTAGCTCGAGCTCATGGCAAGCTTGCCTCGGCTCCGGTTATGATGGGTGTGGCAAGGTGAGGCTGCGGGGTTGCGCTGCGCGGGGCGTGGGGAACGACATTCAACATGCGCGTGTGTGCAAGCAGTGCAAAGGGCGCGAACATGAAGGGTCGAGCATGTGCATCCAAGGCAGGATGAACAACACATGTCGTGCTCGTGGCGATCATGACCTCAGACATGCACGGAATGGTGGCTACGAGTTCGATTCGACAAGGGTAAGAAGGCAGGGAGGACCAGGAGCTCACCGAGGGTTTTGCTGGTGCCGGCAGATCGGTCAAGGAGGCGACGGAGGAGATGTGGGGAGGCGCTGATCCACGGTGGGGCTTGGTCGAGCAGGGGAGGTTGCAGACGGTGTCCTTGGGCTTGGCTTGGCGCGAAAACGTACTCGGGGTAGCGCGGTGATGCTCGGAGATGTAGGATCCGAAGTATGTCTAGAGCGGGGGTGATTAGACTACTTGACTAAAATAAAAATCTAGCCTCCCAAGTTTTAGCAATTGTAGCAAGTCAAGCACACCCTACACATGCAAGTCTTAGAGTATATCAGCGGAGAGTAAAGACATGCAGAATAAAGTAGAGGAGGGGATAGGAGGATCAAACGCAATTGATGACACGAAGATTTTTCCCGTGGTTCCGATAGGTGGTGCAATCGTACGTCCATGCTGATGGAGACTTCAACCCACGGAGGGTAGCGGTCGTGAGAGTCCACGGAGGGCTCCACCCGTAAGGGTCCACAAAGCAGCAACCCCGTCTATTCCATCACGGCTTCCGTCCACGAAGGACTAGCCTCACTAAGGGTAGTTCTTCACGAAGTAGGAAATCTCCTTGCCCGTACAAACTTGTTGGTTCAACTCCACACACGAAGAAGGAGGCTCCCAAGGGACACCTAACCAATCTAGGAGACACCACTCTCCAAAAGGTAATAAATGTGATAACAATGACGAACTCCTTGCTCTTGTGCTTTAAAAGATTGTCTCCTCAACAGACAATCACTCTCCCACAGATTTGGCTTGGTAGAAGAGGTTGATTGGGTGGAAAGCAACTTGGGGAGGCTAGAAATCATGATTCATATGGTTGGAGTGGAAAATCTTGATCTCAACACATGAGTAAGTGGCTCTCTTTCAGAAAAATAGATGCGACAAGTGTAGGTACGTTCTGAGTGCTTGCTCTACGAGTGAGAGGAGGTGGACGGGTATATATAGGCATCTCCGAAAATCCAACCGTTACAACATTATTTCCCAACTCGGTGAAACCGCTTCAAAAACTCGGTTGCACCGACTAGGGGAAAATGTGGCATCTTTTGGCTTCTCGGTCAGACCGATATATAAATCTCGGTGGTACCGATATGGGTGACCTAGGAAGTTTCCAAATCTCGGTTAAACTGATTTCCAAAACTTGGAAATTCAGATTCTTTAAAATGGCTAACCAGAAAGGTGGTCACTGGTTTCGGTTGCACCGAATGAAATGTTGGTGTCACCGAGACCTTAGGGTTTTGGCTTAGGATCTTTCTAGGGTAAAACTCGATAGGGCCAAATCTGAAAACTTGGTGGCACCAATTTTAGAGGTAGGATTTAGACAGAGAGTTTGTGGGAGAATTTCATGTGTATTTTTGGTGGCTAATCTTTAATCATTATAGAAACCTCATCCCCTTTTAACAGTATTGGCTTTCCTATGGACTCAAAAGTGATTTCTCACAAAATGTAAAATTTAGAGTCTTCAAGCTTGTTGCCAATAGATGTTCCTTGCATCTAGGGGATCTCCTCACAATCCTTTTGCCAGTCCATTCATTGAACTTTCCTGAAATATACTTGGTGGAAACATTAATCCAATGAAATATATGTTGTTATTAATTACCAAAACCACCTAGGGAGAAGTTGTGCTTTCAGGAGACACGGTCGGTAAGGTCACGGCTGTCGGAATCGGGGCTCCGCAAAACCCAACAAGGTTCGAACACTGGGGCGTGTGCGAAGATCTCAACCGGCTCGAAGCCTCAAGCCCATCACCCTACGGCCTAGCTGCGTCGAATAAGCGTGAGCGGGGAAGGAGAAGGACTCAGTGATTTACCCAGGTTCGGGCCACCTTGCGATGTAAAACCCTACTCCTGCTTTGTGGTGGACTGGCCTCTCGAGGAGGCTGAGGATGAACTAGTACAGTGGTTGGGTGGCCTCACGAGGGCTCTTGGTGGTGACGAACTCGATCCGATCCCCCTCTACGATGGGAGCTCGTCCCTCTTTTATAGGGGCCACGGTCCTCTTCCCTTATCGCACAGGCGGGAAGGGATCCCACAACGGCCAAATTTGAAAGGGGACAAGTAGTACATCCTATCCAGACTAAAGGTGGTCTTCGCCTGCAAAGCTTCTGGGTGTGACACAGCGGTGGGATCGGCGATGACATTCGTCCTGCCGAGCTCGTGGTCTTGGTCCTCTTGCACTGGGAAGGAAACCTCTGGAGGATCCCTTGGGGACCCACGTACGTCCTTGTCTCCTTAGCACGAAAGAGGAAACCGTCCTCGCTCTGCGCCCGCTGGCGCCCGCATGGCTTGGCCGTCAGAACCCACGTCACCCTGGCCTCACGAGGCCGGGTACTTTCATAGGAATCTCCGCTCCTCGGGAGGCAGCCTGAGGGGGTGCCACTACTCCGGAGGTCTTGACGTTGTCCTCCTCGAGAGGCGTGGGCTCTCGTGAGGGCCTTGACATGGGGGGGGGGAGGGCTTGTTTTAGGACCGTACCGGGCCTTCGAGGTGGGACACACACTGGGCCGCAGGCAGGTAGGTCAGGGTACCCCCGGTCCCAGAACGCCGACAGTAGCCCCCGGGCCCAAGGTGCTCTCGGGCCGGCTTCGGGGCGAAGCTGGGGAAGGGAGGCCGAAGCGCCGCAGGCCCTAATCGCCTGCGGGTCAGGCTTGACGCGTGGCACACGACGGGGCGTGGATGCCTCCAGTTCCCCACGTCGCCTCGGTAACCGCCCCGACGGACAAGGGCTGGCGCGTGCTGCGGGGCCATCATCGTCCGACATGCGGAGAGACGCTGGTTGGCCTCTGATCTGCTATAAATGGGCGAGGGGGCGGAGCCCCCCTAGTCCGTCTTCATCTCCTCGCCTCCTCACCTCAGTCCGCCACTTCCACGACTAAGACGCCAGTGAGGAAATTCTCTGCTGCCGAGAAGGGGAAGGGCTGCCTAGAGGGACCGGGCTTGCCACCGCCCAAGAGGGGTCGCGGCCGTCCCCGCAAGCACACCGCGACGCCGGCGGTGGCCCCTCGAGGACACGGGCGCACTCCGACGCGGGCCGGTGCTTCCTCCGTTAGCCGCGGGAAGGCCCCCTCCCGCGTAGGCGGCAGCGGTAGCCGTGGCGCTCGCGGCCGTGGGTGGAGGCATGCGGCTGGTGCCCGGTCGCCCCGCTCGCAACCTCACTCGGCCGATGCGGTCCAGGAGTTCGTGGTGTGGGAGGAGAGGCCGGCCGTCTCCTGGTTCTAGCTCCCGCGCTTCTTCGCGGGGGCACTGCCAGCCGGTGGGCCCGCCAGCCTATGGCTGCAGGCCGACGGTTGCTGCAGCCGAGCCTCATGGGTGGACGTCGAGGTCACCCCTGCGGGCTACGTGTTCCTGACCCACGGGTGGCAGACGTTCGCCCGCGCTCGCGGCCCGTAGGGGAGGTGTACCCTCCACTTCAAGTATGATGGGGCGGCGACGCTCTTCGTCAAGACCTTCGGGGAAGACGATAGGCGCTTGGGGTGCTGTCAAGAGGGTGACGGCGACGACAGCGACCACTTCTCTGCCGACGATGACCACCGCGGTGGCGGCGTCCTCGGCGGTGAGCTTGCCCTTGGCGACGAACGCGGCACCTCCAGCAGCAGCGATGCCTCCTCTGGGGGTAGCTCGAGCGACGACGATTATGACGAGCGCCACGCCGGTGGGCCCGGAACAAGGAGGGCGGCGAGCCGCCGCGGCGCCGCGCCCCTGCCCCGGAGGCCGTCGAGCCGCCATGCCGCCGCGCCATCGTCAAGGAGGAGGAGGACTCCAATTGAGCGCGAGCGGTGCAGGGGCCAGGCCTCAGGAGCAGAGGTCCTCGGGAGGCCATCTTTTTCTGTTTGTTTCCTGCACAAGAAACCATGGAGGATCCTGCGCGCGGGGGGGGGGGGGGGGGTGTAATGAACTGCGGCGCTTGCGCCTTTATGCCAGTATTTTTCTTCTCGCATCCCAGTTTTTATGTCGCTGCAAACTGGAATGTCCCTGCCTGCCGTGATTAGGGTAATTTGGCTTGACTCGCCTGCGGTAGGCTCCTACGTCGTGGGGGCGCGTCCCTCTGGAGCTTCTTTCCTTAGCCGTAGAGCGCCCGAGCCCCCTTGCGAGGGCCGATCGCCGCCTGTGTGCCGGGTCATGATGCCCGATGAGGCCAAGAGATGGGCGCTCCTGAGACCGGGGGCCGGAGGTGGTATTGTGCACTAGCTTGCCTCGAGAGCGTCGCGCGAGGATTGGGACGCCAAAGTTTTGGCGAGGTATGTGCGCGGCCCGGAGCCTGCATAACGTACCGTGCCCAGCCCCCGCTCACGGGGCGCGCGAGAGAGAGCTGGCGGGTGCCAAACTCCTTTAGAAAGAACTCAAAGCAAGAAAATGCTGCAAGAAGAAGGTTCCCACCCCATTTTTCGAATAAGACATGAAAGCTTCAAACTTCATTCCAAAAGACGGCAAATTCGGTTTACAAAAGAGAGCAAAGAACAGCCGCGTACCGCACCTAATAGCTAGTCTTCGTCTTCCCCCCAGCACGGAGCGTAGGGCTTCTACCAGGCGTGGGCATAGTCATTGGAGGACAGTGTCGTCCGCCAGCGCGGAGCATGGGGCTTCCACTTGGGCGTGGGTGGGAACCCCTCCGCGTCCTCGGGGGGCTCCGGGCGTATACAGCCCACTCATTATTACATGAGAGTGTCACGGGTAGAACTTGCGGAGATACTGGATGTTCTAGGTATTCTGGATGGGGACCCCGTCCTGAGTCTCCAGGCGCACGGCGCCAGTCCTGGAGACGCGGGCGACCCTGAACGGGTCCTTCCACATGGGCGAGAGCTTGTGCAAGCCCTCCCCGGAGAGGACCCACCTTAGGACGAGGTCTCCGACTTCGATGGTCCCAGAGCGGACGCTGCGGCAATGGTATCGCCGCAGCGCCTGCTGGTACCTTGCTGCGCGGAGCGAGGCCTGGCGGCGGGCCTCCTCCCCGAGCACAAGGTCTGTCCCCCGCGTGGCATCCTAATGCTCCTCTTCGAATGCCAAGACCCGTGGGGAGCGATGCTTGACCTCGTGCGGTAGGACCGCCTCGGCTCCGTAGACGAGGAAGAATGGGGTCTCGACGGTGGGCTTAGTCGCAGTGGTGCGGATGGACCACAACACGGACTGAAGCTCACCGAGCCAACCCCTGCCGCAGGCCTCGAGTTTCTTCTTGAAGCTCCTCGCCTTGAGGCCCCTCAGGACCTAATCGTTGGCGCACTCAGCCTGGCCGTTGCTCCGCGGGTGTGCCACCGAAGCGTAACATATCTGCGTCCCAAGGTTAGCACAATATTCCCTAAAGAGGTTGCTTGTGAACTGTGTGCCATTGTGAGTAATGATACGGTTGGGGACACCGAAGCGGCTCACGAGGCCTCGGATGAACTTGACTGCTGAGCCGGCGGGGATGGTGCGCACGGGCTCCACCTCCACCCACTTGGTGAACTTGTCGATGTCGACGTAGAGGTAGCGGTAGCCTCCTGCCGCCCGAGGGAATGGACCCAATATGTCCAGCCCCCAGACCGCGAAGGGCGAGGAGAGCAGGATGGTCTGGAGGCCGTGCGCGGGTTGATGAATCTGCTTGGCGTGGAACTAATAGGCCTAGCAGGATCGGACCAGCTCGGTGGCGTCGTTGAGTGCCATGGGCCAGTAGAAGCCACTGCGGAACGCCTTTCCAAAAAGGGTGCGAGATGAGGAGTGGTGCCCGCAGTCGCCATCGTGGATATCGGCCAGCAGGTCGCGCCCCTGCTCCTCAGATATGCACCGTAGCGAGACGTCGTTTGGGCGCCTGCGGTACAGCTCGCGGTCCCTCAGGCAGTAGGCAGTGGCCTAGCGAGCCACGCACTCAGCGTCCTCCTCCTTCTCTAGCAGGTCACCGCTGAGCAGGTATGCCTTGAACTGCACGGTCCAGTCGGTGGCCTGGGGCTCCAGCGCTAGGAGCAAACGTGCTCCCGAGGCCGGTCCGCAGGCCGGGGCGCTTGTGAGCGGGGCCGGTGGCAGTTCCTCCTGAGGTGACGCCAGGCCTGCGGCTAGTGGTGCCGCCGATGGTTTGAAGAGCCTTTCCTCGAAGACGCCGGGCTCCTGAGGCTCGCGGCACGACACCCACTTGGCGATGTCGTCCGCCTCCTTGTTCACGCCACGTGGGACGTGCTGCAATTCCAAGCCTTTGAAGCGCTTTTCAATTTTGCGTACCTCTTGCAAGTACGCCTCCATGTGCTCATCCTTCGGCTTGTACTCCTTGTTGGAGAAGTTGACGAGGAGCTGGGAGTCGCCATTGACGGTGAGGCGCTTGACCCCCATGGTCATGGCGGCCTTGAGGCCCGCGATCAAGCCCTCGTACTCCATGATGTTGTTGGAGATCTTCTCGCCATGCTGGAAGTAGAGTTGCACGGCGTAGTAGAGCTTGTCCTGGGTCGGCGAGATGAGTACGACTCCAGCCCCCGCGCCCTGTCGCGCGAAGGCGCCATCGAAGTGCATGACCCAGCTGTCAGGCGCCTCATCGCCAGGCGCGAGGGACTGGCCCTCATCCAGCCCCCGGTCGGGGGCATCCATCCATTCCACCATGAAGTCAGCGAGGGCCGCGCCCTTGATGACCCTGGTTGTGCTGAACTCCAGATGGAAGGCCTGCAGCTCGATGTTCCACTCCGCCACCCTTCCGACAGCGTTGGGGTTGCGCAGCACCTTCTCCAGTGGGTACGTAGAGACGACCTTGATGGGGTGGCCTTGGAAGTAATGGCGCGTGTTCCTTGAGGCTACGAGAAGCGCGAGCAGGAGCTTCTACTGCATGGGGTAACGCGTGCGAGCATCCCACAGCACGGTGCTCACGTAGTACACCGGGTTCTCGACGAGGCGCGAAGCATCGGCGCCGCCCTGCTCCTCAAGGGGCGTGCAGGACTCAGGTGCCTCATGAGTCGGTGAGGCGACAAGGGCCTCGGGAGCGCCATCCTGAGGTACTGCTTGAGTTCTTGGAAAGCCGGCTCTTCTTCTGGGGTCCACTCTAAAGGGCCCTTCCTCTTCATGAGCTTGAAGAAGGGGAGGGCACGCTCACCGAGCCTGGAGATGAAACGTCCCAAGGCGGTCACGCAGCCCGCCAGCTTCTGCATTTCCTTGAGGGTCTGAGGCGGGCTCATCTTTTCAATTGCCTTGATCTTTTCTGGGTTTGCCTCGATCCCCCGGTGTGATACCAAGAAACCGAGCAGCTTGCCGGATGGGACCCCGAAAACACACTTCTCCGGGTTGAGCCTCAGGTTCACCCGACGTAGGCTGGCGAATGTCTCTTCCAGGTCCTCAATCAAGGTCCTCGCCTCCCGCGATTTGACCACGATGTCGTCGATGTACACCTCGGCATTCCTCCTGAGCTGTTGCCCCAGGGCGATGTGCATCAACCGTTGGAAGGTCGTGCCTGCATTCCGCAGCCCGAAGGGCATGCATGTATAGAAATATACGCCGCACGGGGATAGAAATGCCGTCTTCTCGACGTCTTCCACTGCCATTTTGATTTGATGGTAGCCTGAGAAAGCATCCAAGAAGCACAGCAGATCGCACTCGGCGGTGGAGTCCACGATCTGGTCGATGCGCGGGAGCGGGAAGGGGTCCCACGGACAAGCCTTGTTGTGACTCATGAAGTCGATGCACATGCGCTCTTTCCCACCTTTCTTGGGGAAAACCACAAGGTTGGCCAGCCAGCCAGGGTACCGCACTTCCCAAATAACACCAGCTTCTTGTAGCTTGCGGACCTCTTGGACGATGAAAGCTTGCTTTTCTTGCGCCTGTCGCCATGCCTTCTGTTTTACCGGGCGTGCGCGAGGGCACACCATTAAGTGATGTTCGATCACGTTCCTCGGGACGCCCACCAGGTCATTCGGCTCCCATGTGAACACGTCCTTATTCGCGTGGAGGAAGTCGACCAATGCCTTCTCCTGCTCCGGGGGATGGCCAGTGCCGATGGTGAAGGTGGGCCTGAGCTTCCGCCGTTAACAAACACCTGCTTTGTCTCAGCTCGGTCCTGAGAAAACAGTTGTTTCTTCTTCGTGGGCGCGGCCTCCAGAGCCTGCACCGCTCCCTCGGCACTGGGGACCATGGCTGCTGCAGCCCCTGAGCGGAAGTGTCGCCCTCATCGTCAACGCACAGGGTCGCCTCAGCCCCCGGAGCCTGGGCGGCGCCCTCGGCGCATGGGCATGTGGCCGCTGCCGCCTTGTAGACGAGCCTGAGGGCTTGAACCGCATCCTTGGTGTCCCCGGCCACGGAGATGATGCCACTGCTCCCTGGCATCTTGATGATGTTGTAGCCTGGCTGCGTCGTCGGCATGAACTTGGCGAGGGCCGGGTACCCCAGGATAGCATTGTACGGGAGGCCGATGTGGGCCACATCAAAGTCGATCATCTCGGTGCAGTAGTTGTCACGAGTGCCGAAGGTGACCGGGAGGCACACCTGCCCTAAAGGGGCGGTGGAGCCTTGGGCCACCCCCGAGAAGGGCCCGGTGGGCGCAAGCTAGTCATAGGGCACCTGTAGCGTGTCAAAGGTTTCCACAGAGAGGACGTTGAGGCCGGTGCTGACGTCAATGAGTGTCTTGGTAACCGCGACATTGCTGATGGTGGGGGTGCACAGCATGGGGATTGCACCAGTGGCAACCGTAGTCCTGGGATGGTCCTTGGAGTCGAAGGTGATGTCGGTCGCCGGCCTAATCTTACCCCGCGGGGCCTCTGGCCGCGGCTGAGCTACACCCACCTGGCGAAGGAGCTACTTATCGTGGCGACCAGACGCGGGTGCCCGCAATCCGCCGAGGATGCAAGCGACCATGCGAGGCCCGGGGGCCGCAAAACGCGTGACAAGACGACCGCAAGGCCCTTTACGTGCTTTGAGCAGTGTGGCCGTCACGCTTGCGGGGCCGGGGCGAGCGTGGGGGGTCGACACCGTGGCGGAAGCTGGGGTCGGGGAAGCAGTGCGGCCGCCACGCTGTCCGAAGGGTGGAAGCAACGAGTTCTGCTACGGTTGAGCAGCCCGGCCGGTAGCAGCACCGGCCGCCGGAGGGATGGAGTGGCGCGGGGCGCCAAGGCCCATGGGCGCCGTCTGGGCGACGTGGGCGGCCCGACGCTCGGCACGAACTCGGCGGGCGTCGGCCATGGGAGCGACGGAGCGAAGACGGGGTGGAACCGGAGGAAGATTTCGACACGCCCCTACCTGGCGCGCCAAATGTCAGAATCGGGGCTCCGCAAAACCCAACAAGGTTCGAACACTGGGGCGTGTGCGAAGATCTCAACCGGCTCGAAGCCTCAAGCCCGTCACCCTATGGACTAGCTGCGTCGAATAAGCGTGAGCGAGGAAGGAGAAGGGCTCAGTGATTTACCCAGGTTCAGGCCACCTTGCGGTGTAAAACCCTACTCCTGCTTTGTGGTGAATTGGCCTCTCGAGGAGGCTGAGCATGAACTAGTACAGTGGTTGGGTGGCCTCACGAGGGCTCTTGGTGGTGACGAACTCGATCCGATCTCCCTCTACGATGGGTGCTCGTCCCTCTTTTATAGGGGCCACGGTCCTCTTCCCTTATCGCACAGGCGGGAAGGGATCCCACAACAGCCAAATTTGAAAGGGGACAAGTTGTACATGCTTTCCTGACTAAAGGTGGTCTTCGCCTGCAAAGCTTCTAGGTGTGACGCAGCGGTGGGCTCGGCAATGACATCCGTCCTTCCGAGCTTGTGGTCTCGGGTGGATCCCTTGGGAACCCACGTACGTCCTTGTCTCCTTAGCACGAAAGAGGAAATTGTCCTCCCTCTGCGCCCGCTGGCGCCCGCCTGGCTTGGCCATAAGAACCCACGTCACCCCGGCCTCACAAGGCCGGGTACTTGCATAGGAATCTCCGCTCCTCGGGAGGCGGCCTGAGGGCGTGCCACTCCTCCGGAGGTCTTGGCGTTGTCCTCCTCGCGAGGCGGGGCCTCTCGCAAGGGCCTTGACTCGGGAGGCTTGTTGCAGGACCGTACCGGGCCTTCGAGGTGGGCCACGCGCTGGGCCGCAGACAGGCAGGTCTGGGTACCCCCGTCCCAGAACACCGACAACAGCGGTGCGCTAGGCCGACGGGGAGGACCAACTCAGGCCGGCCATGGTTTAGGTTCAGCGGGAGCAAGGGCGATGGGGGCTATGGAAAAAGGTGGCAGCGCGAGGGAGGAGAGGAAGGAGGTGTGGGAAAACCCTAGGGTCGCCGCTATGGTTTTATAGGAGGAGCGGGTGCGGTGCCCTGGCCACGGTGGCCATGTGCCATGTCCCTAGAGTTTTCACCGTGAGGGGAAGAGGGGACCGAGAGGAGGAAGAAAGGAGGAGGAAGAGAGGCTGGCACGTGGGTCCAAGGAGGACATTCACGTGGATCTACCAGCGTGTGGCATGCATGGAGATGAGTCTGCGCCACTGCTGTTGGCTACTGGGCTACCACAGGCCAGCTGACCCAGGTAGGTTCCTCTCTCTCCCTCTACATTTCTTTCTTTTTCTCAAAACAAAAAAATACAAGAGGAAAATGCATAGGGTTATCCGGGAGGTTTTTGCCTAGCACCAAATAGTTTTTGGAGTCCCAAGAAATTGTACTATTTGAATAAATTTCCTTGGCATTATATAAAGACAAAAATATAATTCAAGTTTGAATTAAATTCAAACTTAAACCATTTTAGAATCTGTCCAGAACAATTCCAAAATTGATGAACCTTGGAGTCTTTTGGCATGGATTAGAGAATCGAGAGAAATAGTGGACATTATTTTGCACAGGAAAATAACCACTTGCAAAACTATCAAAAAAATGAGAAGGGATGAAGTGAAGATAGTTGAATTGAATTTGATCTTGGTGACCACACCCAAACTTGATCATATCACTTAGAAGGGAGGCAAGCACACACATCACAAACCACACACTAGATTCAAACACATGGGATGCCATGATGCAAAGACAAAACATAAACAACCATTGCACTGCATTCATAGATGTGACCATGGAAATGATGCAAATCATGGCATGTTACATTTGGGTTGTTACAACTCTCCCCCACTACAAAGAGATCTCGTCCTGAGATCTAGGAACAAAAGAAATAAGGATGTTCGGAACAGAGAAGGTCCTCACGTTCCCAAGTAGCTTCTCGATTGGAATGATGAGACCACTTCACTTCGAGGAATGTGATAGACTTGTTGCGAGTTTTGTGATCGGTTCAAGAATAGAAACGAGATGCTCATGTTAGGATAAGTCTTCTTGGAGGTCAATATCTTGGAAGCCGACGGTGCGCTATGTAGTCTTGAAGCATTTGCGGAGTTGAGAGACGTGAAAGACGTCATGCACATTGGAGAAGTTGGAAGGAAGCTCGAGTTGATAGGCAAGATGGCCTCTTTTGCCAACTATCTTGAAAGGACCCACAAATCGTGGTGCAATCTTGCCCTTGATACCGAAGTGTTGAGTGCCTTTCATGGGAGAAACACGGAGATATACATGATCGCCAATTTCTAACACCAAGTTATGATGCTTGCTATCATAATAGCTCTTCTCGCACAATTGCACAACTTTGAGATTCTCACGAATGACATGACACATATCTTCAGCTTCAGAAATCATGTCATTTCCAAGGAGTTGACGTTCATCGGTTTCAGACCAGTTAAGAGGAGTACGACACTTCCTGCCATAGAGAATTTCGAACGGGACCTTGTCCGAACTTGCTTGGAAACTGTTGTTGTAGGAGAACTCGGCAAACGTTCCCACTTCATGCCGAAAGAGATGACACGTGCCCTTAGCATATCCTTGAGAATTTGATTGACTCTCTTGACTAGGCCACTTGTTTGAGGTTGAAAGGCTGTGCTGAAGCGTATCTTGGAACCCATAGCTATCTGGAAGGAATCCAAAAACCTAGAAGTGAATATGCTTCCACGGTCCGAGGTGATCAATTGAGGAATACCGTGCAAGAAAACCACTCTTGAAGTGTACAACTCTACCAACTGAGCTACTGTGATTGATTCCTTGACCGGAAGGAAGTGGACGACTTTGGTGAGATTATCAATGACCACGACGATGGCATCATTTCCCCTCTTGAACTTTGGAAAACCGGTGACAAAATTCATCTCAAGGTAATCGAACTTCCACTCGAGAATAGGGAGAGGTTGAAGGAGCCCTGCTTGACGTTGGTGTTCTGCCTTCACTCTGTGGCATACGTCACACTCGTTGACAAACTGAGCAATCTTATGTTTCATACGAGTCCAATAGAAGTTTTGTTTGAGGTCTTGATACATTTTGGAGCTGCCTGGATGGATAGTCAGGAGGGAATTGTGTGCTTCATCCATTATGACTTTTCTGAGCTCTCCCTTCGGAACCACAAGACAGTCCTCAAAGCAGAAAGTATCGTTGTCATTAACATAGAAGTACTTATACTTGGAAATTCCCTTGGCCAAGTTAACTTTCACCTTCTTCACCATAGCATGAAGAAACCGAGCTTCGCGAACTTGATCTTCCAAGGTTGGAGAAACTTGAAGGTTGGCAAGGAGACCTTGTGGAATGAATTGGAGGTTGAGTTTCCTGAACACTTCACAAAGATTGGGTTGGAATGGCTTGAGAATGAGGTTGTCGCAGTAAGGCTTTCTGCTCAGAGTGTTTGCAATCACATTGGCTTTGCTTGGAGTATATTTGATGCTTGGATTATATTCTTGGATCATTTCCATGCAACGGGTCAGACGGAGGTTGAGATCGGGTTTAGTGAAAATGTATTTGAAACTCTTGTGATCGGTGTAGACTTCAACTTGTCTTCCCAACAAGAGATGTCTCCAAGTAATCAAAGCATGGACAAATGCAACCCCACTCAAGATCATGAGTGGGGGAAGTTCTTCTCATTTGGCTTCAACTGACGAGTGGTATAAGCTACCACTTTCTTGTCTTGCATGAGAACTCCACCAAGTCCTTGCAAGGAAGCATCACACAACACTTGGAAGGGTTTGGATTCATCGGGAGGAGTGAGAACCGGAGCTGAAGTCAACTTCTCCTTGAGTGTCTTGAACACAACATCACACTCAAGAGTCCAATCATATTTGGCATTTTTCTCGAGAAGGTTCGACAAAGACTTGGTAATCTTGGAGAAGTTCTCCACGAATCTTCTGCAATAGCTGCAAGCCCGAGAAAGCTTCAAAGTTGCTTAACATTTTGCGGAGGCTGCCACTTTACAATCGCTTCAAACTTTTCAGGATTCACTGAGATGCCCTTGGAAGAGATGATATGTTCGAGGTATAGCACCTCATCGAGCCAGAATTCGCACTTTGAGAATTTTGCATCGAACCGATACTCCCTGAGCTTATGAAGCACTAGCCGGAGATGCTCTGCATGGTCCTCTTTGGTATTGGAGAAGACTAGGATATCATCAAGAAACACCAGGACGAACTCGTTCTCGAAGGGAGAGAAAACGAAGTTCATCATTCGAGAGAAAGTTGGAGGGGCAAGTCCAAGATCGAAGGACATTAAAGTGTACTCATAAGAGCCAAAGCTTATCCTAAAAGCTGTTTTCAGAATGTCTTCTTCGCGAATACAGATTTGATGGTAGACAATACGAAGATTGAGCTTCAAGAAAACCTTGGCCCCTCTCAATTGTTCAAACAATTCGTTGATGTTGGGAAGTGGCTACTTATTCTTGATCATCTTCTTATTCAATGGACGTTAATCGGTGCAAAGTCTTTCCGAGCCATCTTTCTTCTTGACAAAGAGAACACCACAACCCCAAGGTGACGAGCTTGGTCTAATCTGACCCAGACACTCTTGTTCATCGAGCTGTTTCTTCAACTCCTTCAGCTCTTCAGGCCCAAGTTTATAAGGACGCTTGCAAACCGGTTCTGTGTCGGGCTCAAGTTCAATCACAAACTCCACTGTCCAGTGAGGAGGCATTCCTGGCCATTCTTCTGAAAAACATCCTCATACTCACAGACGATGGGAACTTGAGATACTGCAGAGATTTCACCCTTCTCATTGAGGGAGAACAAACAAATGGTGTCATCACGAGCAACAAAGATAATCACCTCTTCGCAAGGATGGGTCAATTGGACTTCTTTGGCCGCATAATAAATTCGAGCCTTGTGCGCCTCAAGCCAGTTCATACCAAGAATGAGATCAATGTCAGAATTACTGAGAACAATCGGAGAAGCAAGAAAAGAACAATTGCCCATCTTGATGGTAACATCCGGAACTATGTTGTTGGAATTCATCAACACCCCAGGAGAAACAATAGACAAGGGCCTAGGCTAATCTTGATAAACGAACTCTTGCTTGACAAAAAACGGTCTTGACATGACAAAATGTGATGCTCTAGAATCAAACAAAACTTTTGCAGGAATAGAGTTAACTGAGAGACTACCCATTATCACTTCAGAAGAATTCTCTGCTTGAGCTGCGCTGACCATGTTGACTCTATCTGACTTGGGATTATGCTTCACCATTGCATTTCCTGGAGGCCTGATAGGAGGAGGACGCGAAAGACGCCTCTGAGGACACTTGGGAGCATAGTGGCCTTTGAGACCACACTTGTGACAAGTAACCTCTAAGAGCGGACGGGAGCGAACTCGAGGAGGACCACCTATCCTAGGAGCTTAGTTTTTCTGCTGGTGCACTAGGTTGGGTGGGAAGTATACGTGGCCATATGTCGGCCCGGGCCTAGCAAAGCCCGACGCAGAAAACCTAGGCCCGAGCTCGGCCCAGTTGTCGGGCCTAAAAATCAGGCCCTAGTCCGACCCATCGGTCAAAAAGCCCGTCGGGCCTCGGGCATCGGACCGGGCATATTCATTAAATTGCAAATACGACGGGCCCGAGCCCGGCCCGGCCTAGCCATCGGGCTCAAAATCTAGGCCCAGGCCCGGCCCATGGACAATGTCAGGTCGGGCCGGGCTGCCCATTGCCGACCGGGCTTTGATACCAGCTTGTCACAGCCAATATGCGGTACTATCTGATACGTCTCCAATGTATCTATAATTTTTTATTGTTCCATGCTATTATATTATCAATCTAGGATACTTTATATGCAATAATATGCTATTTATATCATTTTTGGGAACTAACCTATTAATCCCGTGCCTAGTGCCAGTTGCTGTTTTTTTTTCAATTTTTGGTTTTCCAGGAAATTAGTACCAAACGAAGTGCAAATGCCATGGAACTTTCTGACGATTTTTCAGGACAAAAGAGACCCTGGAAGCTTCGGGAGGAGGCCAGAAGTGAGACGAGGAGAAAACAAGACAACATGGCCTGCCCAACGGGGGTAGGCGTGCCCTATTACCTTGTGGGCCCCTCGTGGCTCCGTTTGACCTAATTCCACCTCCATAAATTCTCTAAAATCAGGAAACTAACAAAGATGCATAATTGTTATTTTATTTTACTTTTATAACATCTATCTCTATCAAGATTTAATCTTTGGAAGTAACGAGGTCAAGGGGCTTGACAACCCTCTTGTCTGCCTTGGGTGCAAGTGTTTGGTTTTGTGTGCGTAAGTGCTGTTGAAAGGAGTTTGCTTAGTTCTCCTATTGGTTCGATAACCTTGGTTCTCACTGAGGGAAATACTTAGCTCTCCTGTGCTGCATCTCCTCTCCTCTTCGGAAGAAATCCCAACGCAGCTGATAAGTAGCATGAAGAATTTTTGGCGCCATTGCCGGGGAGGAGGTACGAAAGTAGTCTCCCGTCAATTAGCCACATTCTTGCGCCGTTTTTGGGGAGATATCATCAAATTCTTGTCAGGTCCCTACACATAAATTATTTTTCACTTGTTCTACTTTTTATTTGCTGTTATATTGTGCTTTATATAAAAATAAAAAATACAAAAATATTTCTATATGCTTGTCTAGTTATCCATTTGCTTATTTGCTTGTTTGCTTGCTTCCAATAATCATGTCATCTTACTAAAATACAAAATAAAGGCATATGTATCCTCATCCGCTTGCTAGTCTTTTCAAAAGACCCGATTACGTTGAACCACTTGCTAGTGAATTGGATGCACTTGATTTTCTCTATGAAGTTTTGCTTGAAAATCATGAACCTGAAAATTGTGATGAAGTGTTAAAAGCAATTTATAAAGCGATTCATGATAGCTCCTTAAATGAAAGACATGATTGCAATGATGTTATTAATGTCAATAGTATTAATGATATGCAAAATTACAAGCTTGGGGATGATGATTTTTTTATGTCCACTACTCATTGTAATGATTATGGTTGGGGTGATGCTTTTTATGATATTGAAAATTTATTTAAGCCTTATGATGAATATGTTATGGATACTAATTTTTGCAATATTAATGAAAATGAGTTTGGAAGAGTGTCAACTTTAGGTAAGAATCCCACACATTCGGAGAGTGTTCAATCTTATGAAACTTTTTTATAAAAGTGGTTGGAGAGGCCATGACTTTAGTTGATGATAATCCCACTATCTTGGAAGATTATAAAACTTTTATGTATATGGATCATGAAGAGAATATTTTATATGATACATATATTGTTGAATTTGATTATGATCCTACATGTAACTATTATGAGAGAGGAAACTATGGTTATAGGAATTTTCATGTTCAATTTTCTCTCTTGATGTTCAATTGTTAATGCTTCACTCTTCCTATTTGCATATGCTAGATACTTCTTGTCTTGATAATTTGTTTGCTTATAAAATGCCTATGCATAGGAAGCATGTTAGACTTAAATGTGCTTGTCACATGTTTTATGATGCTCTCTTTGTGCTTCAATTCTTGTTTTTTAAGTGAGCATCATTATTATCCTAAGCCTATATTAATGGCTATAAAGAAAGAGCTTGTTGGGAGACAACCCAATACTTTCTGTGTTGGTCTGTTGACATGATTATTGCTACTGTAATGATTGTGTTTTTATGTTTAAATTAGTGTTTGTGCCGAGTAAAGCCTTTGGGATGATTTGGAAGATAGTTGAATTGATTTCGTGCAAAAACAGAAACTTTTGCGTCCAGTGCAGAATTTCTCTGATTTTACTGGAACGTCTTTTTGATCTGACATTTTTACACAGTATTGGTACACAAATTTCCCAAGTTTTCCTAATTTGTCAGAATTTTAGGAGTTAAAGAACTATGCTTTTAGTACAGATCATTACAGACTGTTATGTTTTAGACAAATTCTGTTTTTGCTTGCATAGTTTGCTTGTTTTGATGATTCTATGGATTGTATCGGGAAGTATAATCCATTGAGAAGTTACAATATAGTACATATTATGCAATAATGAAATATGAATCAATTTATAACAGCACCTAAATAATTTGATATGTCTATTATACTAACGGATCTCACGAGGTTTTGTTGAGTTTTCTGTGCTAAAGTTTTCATGTTTTGGGTGAGACAATGATGGATGAAGGAATAAGGAGTGGCAAGACCCTAAGATTGGGGATGCCCAAGGAATCCCAAGGTAATATTCAAGGAAGACACAAGCATCTAAGTTTGGGGATGCCCCGGAAGGCATCCCCTTTGTCGTCTCCAATCTATCGGTATGTCACTTGGAGCTATATTTTTATTTATCACATGATATGTGTTTTGCTTGGAGCGTCGTGTGTTATATTTTGCTTTTCCTTTATTTTGCCACAATCAATTTTTTCTGGGCACACATATTTGAGAGAGACACACGGTCATCATAATTTGTTAGAATACTCTATATGCTTCACTTATATCTTGTGAGCTAGGCAATTGCTTTCGTACTTCACTTATATCTTTTAGAGCATGGCGGCGTTCAGATTTTGTAGAAATAATTGAACTCTCATGCTCAACTTAAATATTATTGAGAGTATATAGGAAATAGGAACAGTAACGGGTACGTGTTATATGACTATCCAAAAAGGATAGATATTCTAGCGGGATATGATAAAAACTTTCATGTAGCTCACTAAAGAAGAAACATGAGTTGATTATATTGATGTAGTAATATGAAAGGGCATGAATACATGATCGTTGGTTAGTAGAAATCTTGGTAACTAAAGCTTGTTATTTGTTATTCATCTAAGTATTAACCATGACATGGTGATTATGTGTGAGCATTTTTATGTCTGAAGTGAAATCCTATTGTGTTGTTCGAATCGGGGGCGCGCGATGGTTAACTCCTACCAACCTCCTCCCTAGGGGCATGCAGCTTTACTTTGATTCGAGAGAACTAATAAGGCTTTACAATAAGTATATAAGTTCTTTATGACTAATGTGAATCCGTGGATATACGCACACTCACATTTCCATAATTTCCCAGCCTCTTCGCTACCGTGCAGTGCCCATTCTCACCTCGAGAGTTGGTGCAACCTTCGCCGGTGCATCCAAACCCCGTGATATGATTCACTCTATCACACATAAGCCTCCTTATATATTCCTCAAAACATCCACCATACCTACCTATTATGGCATTTGCATAGCCATTTCGAGTTATATTGCCATGCAACTTCCACCATTCCGTCACATGACTTGTGTGTTCATCATCATATTGTTGTACATGATCGTATAGCTGACATAGTATTCGTGGCAAAGCCAGCGTTCATCATTATCTACATGTTATGCTGGATCATTGCACATCCTGGTACACTGCCAGAGGCATTCATATAGAGTCATATTGTTCATTGTTGAGTTGTAACACTGAGTTGTAAGTTAATAAAAGTGTGAATATCATCCTTATTAGAGCATTGTCCGAGTGAGGGAAGGATGATGGAGACTATGATTCCCCCACAAATTGGGATGAGACTCTGGACGAAAAAAATAAAAAAAGAAATGGGGGAGGCAAAAAAAGAGAAAAGCCCACCATGAAAAAAATGAGAGAAAAGATAGAAGGGGCAGTGTTACTACCCATTTATCACACCTGCGCCTCAAAGTGGCACCATGTTCTTCATATAGAAAGTCTCCTGAGTTGTCATTTTCATATGCTAGTGGGAATTTTATGTTATTGAACTTGGCTTGTATATTTCGATGACGGGCTTCCTCAAATGCCCGAGGTCTTCATGAGCAAGCAAGTTGGATGCACACCCACTTAGCTTTCGTTGAGCTTTCATACACTTAGAGCTCTAGTGCATCCGTTGCATGGCAGTCCCTACTCCTCGCATTGATATTGATTGATGGGCATCTCCATAGCTCGTTGAACCGCCTACTTGATGTGAGGTTTTCTTTTCACTTTGACTCCTTTTGATTTCTACCACCATACTCAATTCCACCCATATGCTATATCCATGGTTCACGCTCATGTATTGCGTGAAGTTGAAAATGCTGAAGCGTGTTAGAGTACGATCCAATTGCCTGGTTTGACACTGGGGTGCTCATGATTTATACTTATGCGGTGAAGACAGAGTCATGCCATGCTTAATATGATAAAATGAGTAGAGAATAACATTCTTTAAGGATCGTATATTTTGAAAAGTAATGATTATGTTATTTATGTTTTTGGATTATGTTGACATCAATTAGTTCATTGTTTCTTAATGCTCATACCTAAAAGAGCTTACATGTTAGGTAGCATGTCGCATCAAAAGCTCGGTTTTTATCATTTACCTACTCGAGGACGAGAAGGAATTAAGCTTGGGGATGCTGATACATATCCAACTTATCATTATTGCTTGATTGTTCCATGCTATCTTATTATCAATATATGATACTTTATATGCAATTATATGCTATTTTATATCATTTATGGGAACTAACCTATTATCCCAGTGCGTGTTTTTTGCCTGTTTTTGGTTTTCCATGAAATTAGTACCAAACGAAGTCCAGACGGTATGAAACTTGTTGCTGTTTTTTTCTGGACAAAAGAGACCCTGGAAGCTTCGGGAGGAGTCAGGAAGAGAGACGAGGAGACGACGAGGCAACATGGCGCGCCCAAGGGGTAGGCGCGCCCTGTTACCTTGTGGGCTCCTCGTGGCTCTGTCTGACCTAATTCCACCTCCAGAAATTCTCTAAAATCAGGAAACCAACAGAGAGCCACCCAAAACACTTTTTCGCCGCCGCAAGTCTGTGTTCCAACGGGAGGCCATCTGGAGACCTTTTGCGGTACTCTGCCAGAGAAGGAATCGATCACGGAGGCCATGTACATCAACCTTGCTGCCTCCATGATGATGTGCGAGTAGTCCACCACATACCTACGGGTCCATAGCTAGTACCTATGTGGCCCTCTCTCTCGCTTTAATCATTAATACCATGTTCACCACGATCCTCGCGGTGATCTATGCGATGTAATCTTCTTTTGCGGTGTGTTTGTTGGGATCCGGTGAATTGTGGGTTTATGACCAGATTATTCATTGAAAGTAATTGAGTCTATTCTGAATTCTATTATGCATGATTGTTATAGCTTCGTATTTCTCTCTGGTCTATCGATTTGGTTTGGCCAACTAGATTGATTTATCTTCAGTGGAAGTGGTGTGTTGTAATGGGTTCGATCTTGTGGTGCTCTATATCCCAGTGACAGAAAGGGACAAGATACATATTTGTATTGATGCCATTAAGGATAAAACGACGGGGTCTAAACATATTGCTTGTCTTATCTTTTCTATGTCATGTCATCTTGTTCCAAGCATTACTCTGTTTGTTATGAACTCAATACCATAGATGCAGGCATGAGTCGATGGATTGGTAGAGTAATAGTAGTAGATGCAGAATCATTTCAGTCTACTTGTTTGTGGATGTGATGCCTATATACATGATCATTGTCGTGAATAACATGTCGTAACTATGCGCAATTCTGTCAATTGCCCAACAGTAATTTGTTTACCCACCATATGCTATGTTCAAGAGAGAAGCCTCTAGCGAAAACTATGCCCCCCGGGTCTACTTAAACATAAATACAAAAACCCTAAAAATACTTTTCTGCAATTTATTTACTGTTATTTTATTTTACTTTTATATCATCTATCTCTATCAAGATTTAATCCTTGCAAGTAACAAGTTCAAGGGGTTTGACAACCCTCTTGCCCGCGTTGGGTTTGTGTGCGTAGGTGCTGTTGAAAGGAGTTTGCTTGGTTCTCCTATTGGTTCGATAACCTTGGTTATCACTGAGGGAAATACTTATCTATACCATCCTGCATCTCCTCTCCTCTTCAAGGAAAATCCCAACACCGCTCACAAGTAGCACTATCCTCGCGACGGCTCGAGGGTCTCGATATGGATAGAAGCGCATATCAAGATCGCTTCACAAGATGGAAATCGTCACAATACATGTAAAGAAGAGATGAGTATATGGAGTTGGCTTGCACTTGCCACATGCTGTAATGTAAATATCTCAAATACATCCATCCATGACAATCATCATACAGAAGAGCAGGATCTGGCTATAGATGAAATAAATGAAAAAGATGACAACCACCATGCTATGCCCAGGCTACCGACCAAGGCAACCACCACTACTTGTCGGGATACGTCACGTACATACGACCATGCTCTTCATCGTACTCCCACTAGAGTCATGTGGAATCATCTACTTCGGGATCATCTATACCTGTACCTGTTGTTGTAGTAATCTACGAGCCATAGGGACTCGGCAATCTCATCACCCAGGGTACTGAAACTAGCTAAGCTCATGGGTATGGAATGGTTAAGTGGTGAGGTTGCAACAACCACTAAGCATTTGATCTGGCTAACTTACGAGTACAAGAATAAGATGAGTGTTCTATGCATAACGGACGTGAACTTGTTATAATCAAGAAGTGATCCTGAACACCTATATACGAGCCAAACATAACCCCACTGTGTTCACTTCCCGAACTTCCTCAAAAAGAGACGGTTACGGTTACGCACACAGTTGGTGTATTTTAATTGGGTCACTTAAAGTTTTCTATAACCAGGAATTACAAAGTTTCCAAGTTTCCACACAACCGCGGGCATGGCTTTTCGAAAGATTTAACCTTGCAGGGGGTGCTCCAACTCATCCATCAAAAATTAACCACAAGCTGCGGTGGAAAACCCCAACCGCGGGATAGCCAGAAGTGTCCTCGGAATCCAAGTGCACAACATATTCGTTAAAGGTAAAACAAATCCTGCAAGACCACCCGGCAGGCCAGATCCCGATAGGAGCCGCACATATCTTGTTCTCAAGGCACAAACAGATGAGCGCAGCGTACAACAACTGAGACCTGAGTTGCCACGGGGAAGCCTCAACCGACTCTGTTTTGGATCAACACTCATGAGGAGCACTGGCCCGGTTTGTTGATTAATTAGCCAACATGGTAGCTACTCCCTATGCAAGTTTTGCTAGTTATGCAAATTTTAGCACCAAAGTTGAGCCCTGCCGGAAGAGTTTATCCCAAAACAAAGTATCAAGGGGGTCCCCATAACAACCCCAAGCATGTTAGGAGCGCTCAATATGGAACACAACACCGGTAATCCGAAACTAAGGCGGCAAGAGTGGAACAAAACACCAAGCAAAAGGCCGACCCTTCCACCTTTTACCAACTATATAGATGCATTAATTCAATAGCAAGAATAATGTGATATCCCAAGATATCAATGTTGTCACATGGAACCACCTGCACCTACAACTAGCAATGCTATAATAGGGGTTGAGCAAGTGGTAACTTAGCCAAACAGTGGTTGCTAGGATGTGGAGGGTTAGAGGCTTATCATGGCATTTTGGGAGGCTTGACAAACAAGTGGTAGGAAGCGAGACATAACGGTAGCAATGAGAAAAGTAGCATAGATAAGATAGTAATAGTATCCAGGATAATGATCATCTTGCCTGGTGTGTCTTCAGTGGGATAACAAGCTTGCTCCTCGTAACCATTCTCGACAGGTTCCTCGAACTCGGACTCATCACCCAGTGCTACCCACAAGAAAGAACAAGCATCCAATAAACACACAAGTATGGCATAATGCACAACAAGATGATGCATGACCATTATATTAGCAGAATAGTTAGTCTTCTAACACTTACAAGCTGCACGCACAACGCGAGGGCACTGCACTTTCCGTAGCAAAAGTACTGCAATACAGAGCCTAGCGAACTTCGTGTCGAAAAAAACTACACGACACTGTTTTTCGCGACACCAAAATCGATGAGGGAACTGCATCGAATAGAAAAACGTACTACTTCAGACCGAAAACCATACTCCATCAGACGGGAAAGTGAACTGCAAGAATTTTTTCAGACGAGGAAGTGGAAGGACGTTCACATGGTCAACGTTAGTGAACCACTTGGTCGAGACTAAAGAACTGCATTTCTTTTTCCGGTCACCGATGGGAACTCGTACTCTGGACATCCGGGCACCGCAACGCTCGCACAACTTGAGCTGCCTTGCGCACTGCACGTGCACGCCTCACGTACTGCAAGTGCATGCCACAACCAAACTTCACGTCGTCGCCTTGCACACTGCACGCGCACACCTCGCGTACTGCAAGTCCGGTTTTTTTGTGAGCTCGACCTCAGGCACCCGTGGATGAACCGCACGAGGGCGCACGACACACTGCTAGAGAGATCCGGATGCACTCTAATGCCGCCATTGATGGAGCAACACAGGATGGATCCTACGTCCTCCAGACCGGTGCCTTCCCTCCAATCGTCGCCCCAGGAACGAGCCTCTGACGCGCACCGCTGCGCAGACGAATAGCGCCACACGTCGGAGTGGGTGGATCCGGCCAGGAGTATGGGGAGAGGGGGAATCCATGGCCGTCCAAATTGTAGCGCGTGGTGGGGCTGTGGCCATGGCTGGAGTGGGCAGGGGCCGGGGCCGGGGCTGGGCGGCGCTACGGGTCAGAGGCACGTGGGGGAGTAGGAGGCGGGGCGGCGCCGGGCGGGAGGAGGAGGAGGCGGGGCGGCGGGTCGGTGCCGGCTGGGAGGAGGAGGAGGCGGGGTGGCGCCTGATACGCCCATTTTGCATCATGATTTCCTACTATTATTTACTTTGTTTTGTTGAATAATAATGCTTTGGGGAGTGATTCTAATGCCTTTTCTCTAATAATATGCAAGGTTTACACAAGGAGGGAGAATACCGACAGCTGGAATTCTGGACCCAAGAAAAGCACGTCAGAGATACCTATTCTGCACAACTCCAATGAAGCTGAAATTTTACGGAGATTATTTTTACATTTAATAAAAAATACTGGAGCTGGAAACTACCGGAGGAGGCCCCCCAGGTGGGCACAACCCACCAGGGCGCGCCAGGCCCCCCTAGGCGCGCCCTGATGGGTTGTGCTCGACCTGGCCCACCTCCGGTGCCCATCTTCTGGTATAAGGTCTCTCTTGACCTAGAAAAAAAATCAGAGGAGGACTTTCGGGATGAAGCGCCGCCGCCTCGAGGCGGAACTTGGGCAGGAGCACTTTTGCCCTCCGACAAAGCGATTCCGTCGGGGGAACTTCTCTCCCGGAGGGGGAAATCGAAGCTATTGTCATCACCAACACCCCTCTCACCTTGGGGAGGCCAATCTTCATCAACATCTTCAACAACACCATCTCCTCTCAAACCCTAGTTCATCTCTTGTGTTCAATCTTCGTACCGGAACCTCAGATTGGTACCTGTGGGTGACTAGTAGTGTTGATTACCTTGCGTAGTTGATTACTATATGGTTTATTTGGTGGAAGATTATATGTTCAGATCCAATATTCTATTCAATACCTCTCTGATCTTGAGCATGTTTATTATTTGTGAGTAGTTACCTTTGTTCTTGAGGTCATGGGAGAAGTCAAGTTGCAAGTAATCATGTGAATTTGATATGTGTTTGATATTTTGATGATATGTATGTTGTGATTCCCTTAGTGGTGCCATGTGAACGTCGACTACATGACACTTTACCATTCATGGGCCTAAGTGAATGCATTGTGGAGTAGTTATTAGATGATGGGTTGCTAGAGTGACAGAAGCTTAAACCCTAGTTTATGCGCTACTTCGTAAGGGGCTGATTTGGATCCACATGTTTAATGCTATGGTTAGACTTTGTCTTAATACTTTTCTCGTAGTTGCGGATGCTTGCGAGAGGGTTAATCATAAGTAGGTTGTTAGTTCAAGTAAGAACAACACCTTAGCACCGGTCCACCCACATAACAAATTATCAAAGTAGCGAACATGAATCAAACCAACATGATAAAAGTGACTAGACGAAATTCCCGTGTACCCTCAAGAACACTTTGCCTATTACTAGTGATTGTTATAGCATGTCCTTTGCCTCAAAAGGATTGGGCTACCTTGCTGCACCTTGTTTACCGTTACCGTTACTTGCTCATTACCAATTATCTTGCTATCAAACTATCTGTTACCTACAATTTCAGTGCTTGCAGAAATTCCCTTGCTCAAAACCGCTTGTCATTTCCTTCTGCTCCTCGTTGGGTTCGACACTCTTACTTATCGAAAGGAGTACGCTTGATCCCCTATACTCGTGGTTCATCAAGACTCTTTTCTGGTGCCGTTGCCGTGAAGTGAAGCGCTCTTGGTAAGTGGAAATTGGTAAGGAAAAACTTATACTATGTGCTGAAATTTATTGCTACTTGCTATTATAGAGAACAATCCTTTGAGGGGTTTGTTCGGGGTATCTTCACCTCGACCGGAACCACAATTAGTTACCCCTCAACCTACAACACCTATTGAAAATGTTACTTATGAAATTCCTTTGGGTATGCTAGAACAACTGCTTGCTAAACCTTATGCAGGAGACGGAACTGAACATCCTGATATGCACCTTTTATATGTGAACGAGATTTGTGGATTATTTAAGCTTGCAGGTTTACCCGGAGATGAAGTTAAGAAGAAGGTTTTCCCTTTATCTTTGGAGGGAAAAGCATTGACATGGTATAGGCTATGTGATGATCTTGGATCGTGGAGCTGGAATCGTTTGCAATTGGAATTTCACCAAAAGTTTTATCCCATGCACTTAGTTCATCGTGATCGGAATTATATATATAATTTTTGGCCTCGTGAAGGAGAAAGTATTGCTCTATCTTAGGGGAGGTTTAAGTCAATGTTATATTCTTGCCCCAATCATGACATTCTGAGGGAAGTTATCATTCAGAATTTTTATGCTCGGCTTTCTCATAATGATCAATCCATGCTCGTTACTTCTTGTGCTGGTTCTTATATGATGAAGACTATTGAATTCAAGTGGGATCTCTTAGAAAGAATTAAACGCAACTCTGAAGATTGGGAACTCGACGAAGGTAATGAGTTAGGTATAAAGCTTGAATTTGATTGTGTTAAATATTTTATGAATACCGATACTTTTCACAAGTTTAGCACTAAATATGGACTTGACTCTGAGATAGTAGCCTCTTTCTGTGAAGCATTTGCTACTCACGTTGACCTCCCTAAGGAGAAGTGGTTTAAATATCATCCCCCTATTAAGTAAGAAATTAAAGAACCGGTCAGGGCTAAAGAAGAAACTATCTTTTACAATGTTGATCCAGTTGTGCCTACCGCTTATATTGAAAAACCACCTTTCCCTGTTAGGATAAAGGAACATGCTAAGGTATCAACTGTGGTTCGTAAGAGTAATATAAGAGCACCTAAACCCCCTGAGCAAATTAAAGTAGAACCTAGTGTTGCTATGGTTAAAGATCTCTTGGTAGAAAATATTGATGGGCATGTTATCTACTTCTGTGATGAAGCTGCTAGAATTGCTAAACCTGATGAAAAAGATAAACATAGACCCATAGAAGGCTTGCCTGTTGTCTCAGTCAAAATAGGAGATCATTGATATCATGGTTTATGTGATATAGGTGCTAGTGTGAGTGCTATCCCTTTTACCTTATACCAAGAAATTATGGATGAAATAGCACCTGCTGAAATAGAAGATATTGATGTCACTATTAAACTTCCTAATAGAGACACTATCACACCACTTGGGATTGTTAGAGATGTTGAAGTCTTGTGTGGGAAAGTAAAATATCCTACTGATTTTCTAGTCCTTGGTTCCCCACAAGATGACTTTTGTCCCATTATCTTTGGTAGACCTTTCTTGAGCACCGTCAATGCTAAGATAGATTGTGAAAAACAAACTGTCGGTGCCAGTTTCGGTAATGTGTCTCATGAGTTTAATTTTTCCAAGTTTAGTAGACAACCTCGTGACAAAGCATTACCTAATAAGGATGAAATAATTGGTCTTGCTTCGATTGCCGTGCCTCCTACTGATCCATTAGAACAATATTTGCTCGACCATGAAAATGATATGCATTTGCGTGAAAGAAATGAAATAGATCGATTTTCTTTGAACAACAACCTCTCTTGAAGCACAATTTGCCTATTGAAACTCTTGGAGGTCCTCCTCCACCTAAAGGTGATCCTGTGTTTGAATTGAAACAATTGCCTGACACTTTGAAGTATGCTTATCTTGATGAGAAAAAGATATATCCTGTTATTATTAGTGCTAACCTTTCATAACATGATGAAGAAAGATTATTAAAAGTTCTAAGGAAGCACCGGGCTGCTATTGGATATACTCTTGATGATCTTAAGGGCATTAGTCCCACTCTATGTCAGCACAAGATCAATATGGAACCTGACGCTAAGCCCGTTGTTGATCACCAACGGCGATTGAATCCTAAGATGAAGGAAGTGGTAAGAACTGAAATATTAAAGCTTCTGGAAGAAGGTATAATCTATCCCATAGCTGATAGTAGATGGGTAAGTCCCGTTCATTGTGTCCCTAAGAAAGGAGGTATTACCGTTGTTCTCAATGATAAGAATGAACTCATTCCACAAAGAATTGTCACTGGCTATAGAATGGTAATTGATTTTAGAAAATTAAATAAAGCTACTAGAAAAGATCATTACCCTCTACCGTTAATTGATCAAATGTTAGAGAGACTATCTAAGAACACACACTTTTGCTTCTTAGATGGATATTCTGGTTTCTCTCAAATACCTGTGTCACAATCTGATCAAGAGAAAACTACCTTTACTTGCCCTTTTGGAACCTATGCTTATAGACCTATGCCTTTTGGTTTATGCAATGCGCCTTCTACCTTTCAGAGATGTATGACTGCTATATTCTCTGACTTTTGTGAAAAGATTGTGGAGGTTTTCATGGATGATTTTTCCATTTACGGAAATTCTTTTGATGATTGCTTAAGAAACCTTGATCGAGTTTTGCAGAGATGTGAACAAACTAATCTCGTCTTGAATTGGGAGAAGTGCCACTTTATGGTTAATGAAGGCATTGTCTTGGGGCATAAAATATCTGAGCGAGGTATTGAGGTGGATAAAGCTAAAGTTGATGCTATTGAGAAAATGCCATGTCCTAAAGACATTAAAGGTATTCGAAGTTTCCTTGGTCATGCTGGTTTTTATAGGAGGTTCATTAAAGACTTCTCTAAAATTTCTAGGCCTCTTACTAATCTTTTGCAAAAGGATATTCCTTTTGTTTTTGATGATGATTTTGTGGAAGCCTTTGAAACACTCAAGAAAGCCTTAACCTCTGCACCTATCGTTCAACCACCTGATTGGAACTTGCCTTTTGAAATTATGTGTGATGCTAGTGATTATGATGTTGGTGCTGTTCTAGGACAAAGGATTGATAAGAAATTGAATGTTATCCATTATGCTAGTAAAACTCTAGACAATGCCCAATGAAACTATGCTACTACTGAAAAAGAATTTTTAGTAGTTGTGTTTGCTTGTGATAAATTTAGATCCTATATTGTTGATTCCAAAGTCATTGTTCACTCCGATCATGCTACTATAAAATACCTTATGGAAAAGAAAGATGCTAAACCTAGACTCATTAGGTGGGTTCTCTGGCTCCAAGAATTTGACTTACACATCGTTGCTAGGAAGGGAGCCGAGAACCCCGTAGCTAACAACTTGTCTAGGTTAGAAAATATTCTTGATGACCCACTACCTATTGATGATAGTTTCCCTGACGAATAGCTAGCTGCAATAAGTGTCTCACAATGCACACCTTGGTATGCAGATTATGCTAACTACATTGTCGCTAAATATATACCACCTAGCTTTACTTATCAACAAAAGAGAAAAAAATTCTATGACTTGAGACATTACTTTTGGGATGACCCACATCTTTATAAAGAAGGAGTAGATGGTATTATTAGACGTTGTGTACCTGAGCATGAACAGGAACAAATCCTACGGAAATGTCACTCCGAAGCTTATGGAGGACATCATGCGGGAGATAGAACTTCTCATAAGGTATTGCAATCTGGTTTTTATTGACCTACTCTCTTCAAGGATGCCCGTAAGTTTGTCTTGTCTTGTGATGAATGTCAAAGAATTGGTAATATCGGTAAGCATCAGGAAATGCCTATGAATTATTCACTTGTTGTTGAACCATTTGACGTTAGGGGTTTTCATTATATGGGGCCTTTTTCCTTCCTCCAATGGGTACACTCATATTCTGGTTGCGGTTGATTTTGTCACTAAGTGGGTAGAAGCTATTCCAACTAGTCGCGCCGATCACCCCACCTCCATTAAGATGCTTAAAGAGGTTATTTTTCCGAGGTTTGGAGTCCCTAGATATTTAATGACCGATGGTGGTTCACATTTTATCCATGGTGCCTTCCGTAAGATGCTTGCTAAATATGATGTTAACCATAGAATTGCATCACCCTATCATCCTCAATCTAGTGGTCCAGTTGGACTTAGCAATAGAGAAATAAAATTAATATTACAAAACACTGTCTATAGGTCTCGTAAGAATTGGTCTAAGAAATTAGATGATGCACTTTGGGCCTATAGAACAGCTTATAAAAATCCTATGGGTATGTCTCCATATAAAATGGTGTATGGGAAGGATTGTCATTTGCCTCTAGAACTAGAACACAAAGTATTTTGGGCAATTAAAGAACTTAACTATGATTTTAAACTTGCCGGTGAGAAGAGGCTATTTGATATTAGCTCACTAGATGAATGGAGAACCCAAGCCTATGAAAATGCCAAGCTATTCAAAGAAAAAGTAAAAAGATGGCATGACAAGAGAATCCAAAAGCGGGAATTCATAATAGGAGATTATGTTCTTTTGTTCAACTCTCGTTTAAGATTTTTTGCAGGAAAGCTTCTCTCAAAATGGGAAGGACCATACATTATCGAAGAGGTTTATCGTTCTAGAGCTATAAGGATTAATAACGCCGAAGATACTAACCCGAAGGTGGTCAATGGACAAAGAATTAAGCATTATATCTCAGGTACGCCTATTAACATTGAAAGCAATGTTATCCAAACCATGACACCAGAGGAACACATAAAGGAAACCTTCCGGAACACTGCAAAATACTTAAAATTAGGAGGTATGTGATACGGTAAGTAAACGGACTCCGAAAAATCCGCAAAAATATTTTTTGTCAGTTTTGTAATATTTTAGAATTTTGGAAATAAAAAAAATAAACCGAAGGTGATCGAGGTGAGCACGATACACCAGGGCGCGCCAGGTACCCCTGGGCGCATCCTCATGGGTTGTGCCCACCTCGGGTGCCTTCCCGACTCCGTTTTCCTTCCATATACTTGTTTCCCAAGAATAAAAATTCTCTATATATACCCCCGACTGTTTTGATGACTGCATCCTAGGAAAATCCTCTGTTCTTGTTTCTTGCTGTTTTCCTATTAGATCTGTCAAGTCAGGCATCATGTCTTCCCCCTCTCCTAACAACGTGGAAGAAGATGCCTGGCTAATGAAGATAGAGTTGAAGAGGGAGGAGCCGGAAGAAGCCAACAAGGAGGAGAAGGACAAGGAGGCTATGGTGGATCATCTCCCTGAAGGAGATCAATTCATGCCAGCAAAGGAGGAAGAGGAAGAGGATATCCCACCCCCATTGAAATTGAAGCCTTTAGAGCTTTCGAAGCAGTTCGTGTTCAGAATAAGTTTCTCATCCGTGAAAATATTTTGCTGCAAGAGCACATCCACAACCTCAGGAGGGTCATCCGTAAATTGGAGAATCTTTTGAAGCTAAAGTGTGACATCATAACACCTCCACCTTCTTCATCACCACCACCAAAGGAGACTTGAGCACACGGGTATGGGCACTCCCCTTGGCTTAAGCCAAGCTTCGGGGAGTTGCCCCGGTATCGTATTACCACCACTTTTATTCACCTTTACCTATTTTAGTTCGATCTTTAGTTTCCCTTTGCTTTAGTTGAATAAAAGTTTAGTATGATCTATTTTCGTGTGTTAGTTCCATGGCCTATCTATCTATGTAATCGAGTGAAAGTGATATAATAAAGTTTAGTTTGAGTTTTTGTCTCTCTACTTTCATGTTGCAATCAAATAAAGGAAAAGAAACAAATGAAAAAAATCATATGCTAATCTTATGGTGAGTAATGACATCACATAAGCAAAAGTATAAGTAGTAAAATTTATTGGAGATTGACAAACATAGCATTGGTCAATGATGCAATTCATGAAAGAATTAATAAGGGAAGAGAAGATTCACATGCAAATACACTATCTTGGACATATTTTATGATTGTGAGCCCCCATCTAATATTATATGTCAAAATTGTTGACTTTGGACGAGGAAGACAACGTAATGATTTATGTTTGTTCATATCCACATAGAAGTTATATTGTCATAGATCCTTTAACATGTGGTGCTTTCCCAATATCTTTGCTAGCCAAAAATTCCGCACTAAGTAGAGATACTACTTGTGCATCCAAAAACCCAAACCAAACACTTTCTGTGAGTGTCCACCATACCTACCTATGGATCGAGAAAGATCCTTCAAGTAAGTTGTCATAGGTGCAACAAGGCAATAAAAATTGCTTCTAAAAGTGTTTTGATCAATTAGTGTAAGAGAAAATTGAGCGTTATACGAACTTATGATGGCAAAGTAATAAAAGTGACGGACTGCATAATAAAGCTTGCTATCATAGGGGGCAATATAGCGTGACGTTCTTTTACATTAAGGGATTGGGCATACAAACAAATAAGCGCATGACAACCTCTGCTTCCCTCTACGAAGGGCCTATATTTTACTTTTATGCACTTACTTTTATGCAAGAGTCAAAGTATTCTTCCCTATTCCTTTTTTACTTTTCCTTTTGCAAGCATCATGTGGTAAGGAAAGATCTAGGCACATATATCTAGTTGGATATGGGTGGGCATGAGTTATTATTGTTGACATCACCCTTTAGGTGAGTAAGTTGGGAGGCAAAACTATAAGCCCCAATTTCCTACGTGTCCGGTTGAAACTTTTTATTCATGGGTATGCCGTGAGCGTTAGCAATCATAGAAAACTAAATGATGGTTGAGTATGTGGACTTGCCAAAAGGCTCCTACATGAGACCCTTCCTGAAAATATGATGAATTGTAGTTGCAAAGTTGATTGAGAACATAGTTTGTTGGTTCCCAATAAGGTTTATGCTTCATACTTCTTTGTTGTGATGAATTGTTACTTGTTCATGAGAAGCTATATGATAAAAATGTATTGAAATAAGTTCCTATTTTAGAGTTTATTGTTGTTATGATAATAAGCATGATGCTTCTATGTCCGTATTTTGTTTTTATCGACACCTCTCTCTCAAATCATGTGGACATGCTTTTCAATATCGGCTTTCGCTTGAGGACAAGCGAGGTCTAAGCTTGGGGACGCCTGATACGTCCATTTTGCATCATGATTTCCTACTGTTATTTACTTTGGTTTGTTGAATAATAATGCTTTGGGGAGTGATTCTAATGCCTTTTCTCTCATAATATGCAAGGTTTACACAAGGAGGGAGAATACCGGCAGCTGGAATTCTGGACCCAAGAAAAGCACGTCAGAGATACCTATTCTGCACAACTCCAATGAAGCTGAAATTTTACGGAGATTATTTTTACATTTAATAAAAAAATACTGGAGCTGGAAACTACCGGAGGAGGCCCCCCCAGGTGGGCACAACCCACCAAGGCGCGCCAGGCCCCCCTGGGCGCGCCCTGATGGGTTGTGCTCAGCCTGGCCTACCTCTGGTGCCCATCTTCTGGTATAAGGTTTCTCTTGACCTAGAAAAAATTGGAGGAGGACTTTCGGGACGAAGAGCCGCCGCCTCGAGGCGGAACTTGGGCAGGAGCACTTTTGCCCTCCGGCGGAGCGATTCCGCCGGGGGAACTTCCCTCCCGGAGGGGGAAATCGAAGCTATTGTTATCACCAACACCCCTCTCATCTTGGGGAGGCCAATCTTCATCAACATCTTCAACAGCACCATCTCCTCTCAAACCCTAGTTCATCTCTTGTGTTCAATCTTTGTACCGGAACCTCAGATTGGTACCTGTGGGTGACTAGTAGTGTTGATTACCTTGCATAGTTGATTACTATATGGTTTATTTGGTGGAAGATTATATGTTCAGATCCAATATGCTATTCAATACCTCTCTGATCTTGAGCATGTTTATTATTTGTGAGTAGTTACCTTTGTTCTTAAGGTCACGGGAGAAGACATGTTGCAAGTAATCATGTGAATTTATATGTGTTCAATATTTTGATGATATGTATGTTGTGATTCCCTTAGTGGTGTCATGTGAACGTCGACTACATGACACTTCCCATTCATGGGCCTAAGGGAATGCATTGTGGAGTAGTTATTAGATGATGGGTTGCTAGAGTGACGGAAGCTTAAACCCTAGTTTATGTGCTACTTCGTAAGGGGCTGATTTGGATCCACATGTTTAATGCTATGGTTAGACTTTGTCTTAATACTTTTATGCTTGCGAGGGGGTTAATCACAAGTAGGTTGTTAGTTCAAGTAAGAACAGCACCTTAGCACTGGTCCACCCACATATCAAATTATCAAATTAGCGAACACGAATCAAACCAACATGATAAAAGTGACTAGACGAAATTCCCGTGTACCCTCAAGAATACTTTGCCTATTACTTGTGATTGTTCTGGCCTGTCCTTTGCCTCAAAAGGATTGGGCTACCTTGCTGCACCTTGTTTACCGTTACCGTTACTTGCTCGTTACCAATTATCTTGCTATCAAACTATCTGTTACCTACAATTTCAGTGCTTGCAGAAATTACCTTGCTGAAAACCGCTTGTCATTTCCTTTTGCTCCTCGTTGGGTTCGACACTCTTACTTATCGAAAGGACTACGATTGATCCCCTATACTTGTGGGTCATCAGCGCCGGCCGGTAGGAGGAGGCGGCGGGGCCGTGCCGGCCGGGAGGAGGAGGCGGCGGGGCGGCGCCGGCCGGAAGGAGGAGGAGGCGGGGCGGTGTGGGGAAGGAGGTTTGCGGTGCGGGGTGGGAGGTGGATGTTAGTTTATAGCTACAGCGGTAGGTGGGGGTGTTAGCAGAATAAGTTAGGTGTTATTAGAATAGACCCACCCTATATATATATATATATACATATATACATATACAGCCGGTCTATTATGCTAATATTAGCAGAATAGTTATTCTGCTAACACTTACGAACTGCACGCACAACGCGAGGGCACTGCACTTTCCGTAGCAAAAGTACAACAATACAGAGCCTAGGGAACTTCGTGTCGGAAAAAAACTGCACGACACAGTTTTTCGTGACACCAAAATCGACGAGGGAACTGCATCGAACAGAAAAACGTACTGCTTCAGACTGAAAACCATACTGCATTAGACGGGAAAGTGAACTGCATTATTTTTTTCAGATGAGGAAGTGGAATGAGGTTCACATGGTCAACGTTAGTGAACCGCTTGGTCGAGACTAAAGAACTGCATTGCTTTTTCCGGTCACCGATGTCAACTCGTACGCTGGACGTACGGGCACCGCAAGGCTCGCACAACTTGAGCTACCTTGCGCACTGCACGCGCACGCCTCACATACTTCTTGTGCTGGTTCTTATATGATGAAGACTATTGAATTCAAGTGGGATCTCTTAGAAAGAATTAAACGCAACTCTGAAGATTGGGAACTCGACGAAGGTAATGAGTTAGGTATAAAGCTTGAATTTGATTGTGTTAAATATTTTATGAATACCGATACTTTTCACAAGTTTAGCACTAAATATGGACTTGACTCTGAGATAGTAGCCTCTTTCTGTGAAGCATTTGCTACTCACGTTGACCTCCCTAAGGAGAAGTGGTTTAAATATCATCCCCCTATTAAGTAAGAAATTAAAGAACCGGTCAGGGCTAAAGAAGAAACTATCTTTTACAATGTTGATCCAGTTGTGCCTACCGCTTATATTGAAAAACCACCTTTCCCTGTTAGGATAAAGGAACATGCTAAGGTATCAACTGTGGTTCGTAAGAGTAATATAAGAGCACCTAAACCCCCTGAGCAAATTAAAGTAGAACCTAGTGTTGCTATGGTTAAAGATCTCTTGGTAGAAAATATTGATGGGCATGTTATCTACTTCTGTGATGAAGCTGCTAGAATTGCTAAACCTGATGAAAAAGATAAACATAGACCCATAGAAGGCTTGCCTGTTGTCTCAGTCAAAATAGGAGATCATTGATATCATGGTTTATGTGATATAGGTGCTAGTGTGAGTGCTATCCCTTTTACCTTATACCAAGAAATTATGGATGAAATAGCACCTGCTGAAATAGAAGATATTGATGTCACTATTAAACTTCCTAATAGAGACACTATCACACCACTTGGGATTGTTAGAGATGTTGAAGTCTTGTGTGGGAAAGTAAAATATCCTACTGATTTTCTAGTCCTTGGTTCCCCACAAGATGACTTTTGTCCCATTATCTTTGGTAGACCTTTCTTGAGCACCGTCAATGCTAAGATAGATTGTGAAAAACAAACTGTCGGTGCCAGTTTCGGTAATGTGTCTCATGAGTTTAATTTTTCCATGTTTAGTAGACAACCTCGTGACAAAGCATTACCTAATAAGGATGAAATAATTGGTCTTGCTTTGATTGCCGTGCCTCCTACTGATCCATTAGAACAATATTTGCTCGACCATGAAAATGATATGCATTTGCGTGAAAGAAATGAAATAGATCGATTTTCTTTGAACAACAACCTCTCTTGAAGCACAATTTGCCTATTGAAACTCTTGGAGGTCCGCCTCCACCTAAAGGTGATCCTGTGTTTGAATTGAAACAATTGCCTGACACTTTGAAGTATGCTTATCTTGATGAGAAAAAGATATATCCTGTTATTATTAGTGCTAACCTTTCATAACATGATGAAGAAAGATTATTAAAAGTTCTAAGGAAGCACCGGGCTGCTATTGGATATACTCTTGATGATCTTAAGGGCATTAGTCCCACTCTATGTCAGCACAAGATCAATATGGAACCTGACGCTAAACCCGTTGTTGATCACCAACGGCGATTGAATCCTAAGATGAAGGAAGTGGTAAGAACTAAAATATTAAAGCTTCTGGAAGAAGGTATAATCTATCCCATAGCTGATAGTAGATGGGTAAGTCCCGTTCATTGTGTCCCTAAGAAAGGAGGTATTACCGTTGTTCCCAATGATAAGAATGAGCTCATTCCACAAAGAATTGTCACTGGCTATAGAATGGTAATTGATTTTAGAAAATTAAATAAAGCTACTAGAAAAGATCATTACCCTCTACCGTTAATTGATCAAATGTTAGAGAGACTATCTAAGAACACACACTTTTGCTTCTTAGATGGATATTCTGGTTTCTCTCAAATACCTGTGTCACAATCTGATCAAGAGAAAACTACCTTTACTTGCCCTTTTGGA
This sequence comes from Elymus sibiricus, assembly GCA_039707655.1. NCBI lineage: Eukaryota > Viridiplantae > Streptophyta > Magnoliopsida > Poales > Poaceae > Elymus > Elymus sibiricus. The sequence goes on along the minus strand of CM077669.1, from coordinate 232,759,927 downwards.
ACCTATGCTTATAGACCTATGCCTTTTGGTTTATGCAATGCGCCTGCTACCTTTCAGAGATGTATGACTGCTATATTCTCTGACTTTTGTGAAAAGATTGTGGAGGTTTTCATGGATGATTTTTCCATTTACGGAAATTCTTTTGATGATTGCTTAAGAAACCTTGATCGAGTTTTGCAGAGATGTGAACAAACTAATCTCGTCTTGAATTGGGAGAAGTGCCACTTTATGGTTAATGAAGGCATTGTCTTGGGGCATAAAATATCTGAGCGAGGTATTGAGGTGGATAAAGCTAAAGTTGATGCTATTGAGAAAATGCCATGTCCTAAAGACATTAAAGGTATTCGAAGTTTCCTTGGTCATGCTGGTTTTTATAGGAGGTTCATTAAAGACTTCTCTAAAATTTCTAGGCCTCTTACTAATCTTTTGCAAAAGGATATTCCTTTTGTTTTTGATGATGATTTTGTGGAAGCCTTTGAAACACTCAAGAAAGCCTTAACCTCTGCACCTATCGTTCAACCACCTGATTGGAACTTGCCTTTTGAAATTATGTGTGATGCTAGTGATTATGATGTTGGTGCTGTTCTAGGACAAAGGATTGATAAGAAATTGAATGTTATCCATTATGCTAGTAAAACTCTAGACAATGCCCAATGAAACTATGCTACTACTGAAAAAGAATTTTTAGTAGTTGTGTTTGCTTGTGATAAATTTAGATCCTATATTGTTGATTCCAAAGTCATTGTTCACTCCGATCATGCTACTATAAAATACCTTATGGAAAAGAAAGATGCTAAACCTAGACTCATTAGGTGGGTTCTCTGGCTCCAAGAATTTGACTTACACATCGTTGCTAGGAAGGGAGCCGAGAACCCCGTAGCTAACAACTTGTCTAGGTTAGAAAATATTCTTGATGACCCACTACCTATTGATGATAGTTTCCCTGACGAATAGCTAGCTGCAATAAGTGTCTCACAATGCACACCTTGGTATGCAGATTATGCTAACTACATTGTCGCTAAATATATACCACCTAGCTTTACTTATCAACAAAAGAGAAAAAAATTCTATGACTTGAGACATTACTTTTGGGATGACCCACATCTTTATAAAGAAGGAGTAGATGGTATTATTAGACGTTGTGTACCTGAGCATGAACAGGAACAAATCCTACGGAAATGTCACTCCGAAGCTTATGGAGGACATCATGCGGGAGATAGAACTTCTCATAAGGTATTGCAATCTGGTTTTTATTGACCTACTCTCTTCAAGGATGCCCGTAAGTTTGTCTTGTCTTGTGATGAATGTCAAAGAATTGGTAATATCAGTAAGCATCAGGAAATGCCTATGAATTATTCACTTGTTGTTGAACCATTTGACGTTAGGGGTTTTCATTATATGGGGCCTTTTTCCTTCCTCCAATGGGTACACTCATATTCTGGTTGCGGTTGATTTTGTCACTAAGTGGGTAGAAGCTATTCCAACTAGTAGCGCCGATCACCCCACCTCCATTAAGATGCTTAAAGAGGTTATTTTTCCGAGGTTTGGAGTCCCTAGATATTTAATGACCGATGGTGGTTCACATTTTATCCATGGTGCCTTCCGTAAGATGCTTGCTAAATATGATGTTAACCATAGAATTGCATCACCCTATCATCCTCAATCTAGTGGTCCAGTTGGACTTAGCAATAGAGAAATAAAATTAATATTACAAAACACTGTCTATAGGTCTCGTAAGAATTGGTCTAAGAAATTAGATGATGCACTTTGGGCCTATAGAACAGCTTATAAAAATCCTATGGGTATGTCTCCATATAAAATGGTGTATGGGAAGGCTTGTCATTTGCCTCTAGAACTAGAACACAAAGCATTTTGGGCAATTAAAGAACTTAACTATGATTTTAAACTTGCCGGTGAGAAGAGGCTATTTGATATTAGCTCACTAGATGAATGGAGAACCCAAGCCTATGAAAATGCCAAGCTATTCAAAGAAAAAGTAAAAAGATGGCATGACAAGAGAATCCAAAAGCGGGAATTCATAATAGGAGATTATGTTCTTTTGTTCAACTCTCGTTTAAGATTTTTTGCAGGAAAGCTTCTCTCAAAATGGGAAGGACCATACATTATCGAAGAGGTTTATCGTTCTAGAGCTATAAGGATTAATAACGCCGAAGATACTAACCCGAAGGTGGTCAATGGACAAAGAATTAAGCATTATATCTCAGGTACGCCTATTAACATTGAAAGCAATGTTATCCAAACCATGACACCAGAGGAACACATAAAGGAAACCTTCCGGAACACTGCAAAATACTTAAAATTAGGAGGTATGTGATACGGTAAGTAAACGGACTCCGAAAAATCCGCAGAAATATTTTTTGTCAGTTTTGTAATATTTTAGAATTTTGGAAATAAAAAAAATAAACCGAAGGTGATCGAGGTGAGCACGATACACCAGGGCGCGCCAGGTACCCTTGGGCGCGTCCTCATGGGTTGTGCCCACCTCGGGTGCCTTCCCGACTCCGTTTTCCTTCCATATACTTGTTTCCCAAGAATAAACATTCTCTATATATACCCCCGACTGTTTTGATGACTGCGTCCTAGGAAAATCCTCTGTTCTTGTTTCTTGCTGTTTTCCTATTAGATCTGTCAAGTCAGGCATCATGTCTTCCCCCTCTCCTAACAACGTGGAAGAAGATGCCTGGCTAATGAAGATAGAGTTGAAGAGGGAGGAGCCGGAAGAAGCCAACAAGGAGGAGAAGGACAAGGAGGCTATGGTGGATCATCTCCCTGAAGGAGATCAATTCATGCCAGCAAAGGAGGAAGAGGAAGAGGATATCCCACCCCCATTGAAATTGAAGCCTTTAGAGCTTTCGAAGCGGTTCGTGTTCAGAATAAGTTTCTCATCCGTGAAAATATTTTGCTGCAAGAGCACATCCCCAACCTCAGGAGGGTCATCCGTAAATTGGAGAATCTTTTGAAGCTAAAGTGTGACATCATAACACCTCCACCTTCTTCATCACCACCACCAAAGGAGACTTGAGCACACGGGTATGGGCACTCCCCTTGGCTTAAGCCAAGCTTGGGGGAGTTGCCCCGGTATCGTATCACCACCACTTTTATTCACCTTTACCTATTTTAGTTCGATCTTTAGTTTCCCTTTGCTTTAGTTGAATAAAAGTTTAGTATGATCTATTTTCGTGTGTTAGTTCCATGGCCTATCTATCTATGTAATCGAGTGAAAGTGATATAATAAAGTTTAGTTTGAGTTTTTGTCTCTCTACTTTCATGTTGCAATCAAATAAAGGAAAAGAAACAAATGAAAAAATCATATGCTAATCTTATGGTGAGTAATGACATCACATAAGGAAAAGTATAAGTAGTAAAATTTATTGGAGATTGAAAAACATAGCATTGGTCAATGATGCAATTCATGAAAGAATTAATAAGGGAAGAGAAGATTCACATGCAAATACACTATCTTGGACATATTTTATGATTGTGAGCCCCCATCTAATATTATATGTCAAAATTGTTGACGTTGGACGAGGAAGACAACGTAATGATTTATGTTTGTTCATATCCACATAGAAGTTATATTGTCATAGATCCTTTAACATGTGGTGCTTTCCCAATATCTTTGCTAGCCAAAAATTCCGCACTAAGTAGAGATACTACTTGTGCATCCAAAAACCCAAACCAAACTCTTTCTGTGAGTGTCCACCATACCTACCTATGGATCGAGAAAGATCCTTCAAGTAAGTTGTCATAGGTGCAACAAGGCAATAAAAATTGCTTCTAAAAGTGTTTTGATCAATTAGTGTAAGAGAAAATTGAGCGTTATACGAACTTATGATGGCAAAGTAATAAAAGTGACGGACTGCATAATAAAGGTTGCTATCATAGGGGGCAATATAGCGTGACGTTCTTTTACATTAAGGGATTGGGCATACAAACAAATAAGCGCGTGACAACCTCTGCTTCCCTCTACGAAGGGCCTATCTTTTACTTTTATGCACTTACTTTTATGCAAGAGTCAAAGTATTCTTCCCTATTCCTTTTTTACTTTTCCTTTTGCAAGCATCATGTGGTAAGGAAAGATCTAGGCACATATATCTAGTTGGATATGAGTGGGCATGAGTTATTATTGTTGACATCACCCATTAGGTGAGTAAGTTGGGAGGCAAAACTATAAGCCCCAATTTCCTACGTGTCCGGTTGAAACTTTTTATTCATGGGTATGCCGTGAGCGTTAGCAATCATAGAAAACTAAATGATGGTTGAGTATGTGGACTTGCCAAAAGGCTCCTACATGAGACCCTTCCTGAAAATATGATGAATTGTAGTTGCAAAGTTGATTGAGAACATAGTTTGTTGGTTCCCAATAAGGTTTATGCTTCATACTTCTTTGTTGTGATGAATTGTTACTTGTTCATGAGAAGCTATATGATAAAAATGTATTGAAATAAGTTCCTATTTTAGAGTTTATTGTTGTTATGATAATAAGCATGATGCTTCTATGTCCGTATTTTGTTTTTATCGACACCTCTCTCTCAAATCATGTGGACATGCTTTTCAATATCGGCTTTCGCTTGAGGACAAGCGAGGTCTAAGCTTGGGGGCGCCTGATACGTCCATTTTGCATCATGATTTCCTACTGTTATTTACTTTGGTTTGTTGAATAATAATGCTTTGGGGAGTGATTCTAATGCCTTTTCTCTCATAATATGCAAGGTTTACACAAGGAGGGAGAATACCGGCAGCTGGAATTCTGGACCCAAGAAAAGCACGTCAGAGATACCTATTCTGCACAACTCCAATGAAGCTGAAATTTTACGGAGATTATTTTTACATTTAATAAAAAAATACTGGAGCTGGAAACTACCGGAGGAGGCCCCCCCAGGTGGGCACAACCCACCAAGGCGCGCCAGGCCCCCCTGGGCGCGCCCTGATGGGTTGTGCTCAGCCTGGCCTACCTCCGGTGCCCATCTTCTGGTATAAGGTTTCTCTTGACCTAGAAAAAATTGGAGGAGGACTTTCGGGACGAAGAGCCGCCGCCTCGAGGCGGAACTTGGGCAGGAGCACTTTTGCCCTCCGGCGGAGCGATTCCGCCGAGGGAACTTCCCTCCCGGAGGGGGAAATCGAAGCTATTGTTATCACCAACACCCCTCTCATCTTGGGGAGGCCAATCTTCATCAACATCTTCAACAGCACCATCTCCTCTCAAACCCTAGTTCATCTCTTGTGTTCAATCTTTGTACCGGAACCTCAGATTGGTACCTGTGGGTGACTAGTAGTGTTGATTACCTTGCATAGTTGATTACTATATGGTTTATTTGGTGGAAGATTATATGTTCAGATCCAATATGCTATTCAATACCTCTCTGATCTTGAGCATGTTTATTATTTGTGAGTAGTTACCTTTGTTCTTAAGGTCACGGGAGAAGACATGTTGCAAGTAATCATGTGAATTTATATGTGTTCGATATTTTGATGATATGTATGTTGTGATTCCCTTAGTGGTGTCATGTGAACGTCGACTACATGACACTTCCCATTCATGGGCCTAAGGGAATGCATTGTGGAGTAGTTATTAGATGATGGGTTGCTAGAGTGACGGAAGCTTAAACCCTAGTTTATGTGCTACTTCGTAAGGGGCTGATTTGGATCCACATGTTTAATGCTATGGTTAGACTTTGTCTTAATACTTTTATGCTTGCGAGGGGGTTAATCATAAGTAGGTTGTTAGTTCAAGTAAGAACAGCACCTTAGCACTGGTCCACCCATATATCAAATTATCAAATTAGCGAACACGAATCAAACCAACATGATAAAAGTGACTAGACGAAATTCCCGTGTACCCTCAAGAATACTTTGCCTATTACTTGTGATTGTTCTGGCCTGTCCTTTGCCTCAAAAGGATTGGGCTACCTTGCTGCACCTTGTTTACCGTTACCGTTACTTGCTCGTTACCAATTATCTTGCTATCAAACTATCTGTTACCTACAATTTCAGTGCTTGCAGAAATTACCATGCTGAAAACCGCTTGTCATTTCCTTTTGCTCCTCGTTGGGTTCGACACTCTTACTTATCAAAAGGACTACGATTGATCCCCTATACTTGTGGGTCATCAGCGTCGGCCGGTAGGAGGAGGCGGCGGGGCCGTGCCGGCCGGGAGGAGGAGGCGGCGGGGCGGCGCCGGCCGGAAGGAGGAGGAGGCGGGGCGGTGTGGGGAAGGAGGTTTGCGGTGCGGGGTGGGAGGTGGATGTTAGTTTATAGCTACAACGGTAGGTGGGGGTGTTAGCAGAATAAGTTAGGTGTTATTAGAATAGACCCACCCTATATATATATATATATATATATATATATATATATAGATATATATATATACATATATACATATACAGCCGGTCTATTATGCTAATATTAGCACAATAGTTATTCTGCTAACACTTACAAACTGCACGCACAACGTGAGGGTACCGCACTTTCCGTAGCAAAAGTACAACAATACAGAGCCTAGCGAACTTCGTGTCAGAAAAAAACTACATCGAACAGAAAAACGTACTGCTTCAGACTGAAAACCATACTGCATTAGACGGGAAAGTGAACTGCATTATTTTTTTCAGATGAGGAAGTGGAATGAGGTTCACATGGTCAACGTTAGTGAACCGCTTGGTCGAGACTAAAGAACTACATTTCTTTTTCCGGTCACCGATGTCAACTCGTACGCTGGACGTCCGGGCACCGCAAGGCTCGCACAACTTGAGCTGCCTTGCGCACTGCACGCGCACGCCTCACATACTGCAAGTGCGTGCCACAACCAAACTCCACGTCGTCGCCTTGCAAACTGCACGCGCACACCTCGCGTACTGCAAGTCCTGTTTTTTTGTGAGCTCGACCTCGGGCGCCCGTGGATGAACCGCACGAGGGCGCATGGGGTACTGCTAGAGAGATCCGGATGCACTGTAATGTCGCCATTGATGGAGAAACACAGGGCGGATCCCCCGTCCTCCCGACCAGCGCCTTCCCTCCAGTCGTCGCCCCAGCAACGGGCCTCTTACGCGTGCTGCCACGCTGACGAACAGCGCCACAAGTCGGAGTGGGTGGATCCGGCCAGGAGTATGGGGAGAGGGGGAATTCACGGCCGTCCAAATTGCAGTGCGTGGCGGGGCCGTGGCCATGGCTGGAGTGGGCCGGGGCCGGTGCTGGGCGGCGCTGCGGGTCAGTGGCACGCATGGGAGTAGGAGGCGGGGCGGCGCCGGCCGGAAGGAGGAGGAGGCGGGGTGGTGTGGGGAAGGAGGTTTGCGGTGCGGGGTGGGAGGTGGAGGTTAGTTTGTAGCTACAGCGGTAGGTGGGGGCGTTAGCAGAATAAGTTAGGTGTTATTAGAGTAGACCCACCCTATATATATACATACATATATATATAGGGTGATTCTATTTTGACACCACCCTTTAAGAGTCTTATTCTGACATCACTTCCGCTTATTCTGACAACACCCCACCAGAACACACCTTCTTCCCCTTCCTCTCTCCTCGCGTATGCCACTAGCGCTGCCCCGGCTGCCACATCCCACCACCACTAGATCTGGCGCGGCCCGATCTCACCTGCGTGCACCACTGATACGTCTCCAACGTATCTATAATTATTGATTGTTCCATGCTATTATGTTATCATTCTAGGATACTTTTTGAGTAATTATTTACCATTGTATTATTTTTGAGCACTAACCTATTGACCCAGTGCCCAGTGCCCGTTCTTGTTTTTTGTATGTTTTTTGTTTCAAAGAAATTCCATATCAAACGAAGTCCAAACGCGATAAAAATTTACGGAGATTTTTTTGGGATTATATGTGAATTTTGGGAGTCAGAATCAACGCAAAATGGTGCCCGAGGGAGGCACCAAGCCAACAGGGCGCAGTCTGGGGGGCGCCCTGATGGCTTGTGCCTCCCCCTTAAGTCGGTTAAAGCTCTCCTTTCGGTGCAAGGAAGATATTTTTGCGATAAAAATCCTCTCAAAATTTCAGCACGATCGGAGTTACGGACCTCTAGATATTTAAGAAACGGTGAAGGGGTCAGTAACCAGTCGTGAAAACAGAAGAGAAACGAGAGAGAGATCCAATCTCGGAGGGGCTCCTGCCCTCCGGGAGACATGGCAGCCATGGACCAGAGGGGAAACCCTCCTCCCACATATGGAGGAGGCCAAGGAAGAATAAGGAGGGGAGCTCTCTCCCCCTCTCTCCCAGTGGCGCCGGAGCGCTACCGGGGCATCCATCATGATGGTGATCTACACCAACAACTTCGCCGCCGTCATCACCAACCCTTCTCCATCAACATTGCCATGATGATCACCACAGGGAGTGAGTAATTAATTTGTAGGCTTGCTGGACGGTGGTGGGATTGGATGAGATTGACCATGTAATCGAGTTAAGTTTCATAGGGCTTGATCCCTAGTATCCACTAGGTTGTGAGATTGATGTTGCTATGACTTTGCTATACTTAATGCTTGTCACTAGGGCTCGAGTGCCATGATTCTAGATCTGAACATTTTATGTTTTCATGAATATAAGATTGATTTGGATCCTATCTTGCAAGTTGTATGCACCTATTACCTATCTTAATCCGCAGACCCCAAGGTCACAATAATTGCGATTCTTTCCGGTGATTGCCGTAGTTTCAGGAGTTCATGTATTCACCATGTGTTAATGCTTTGTCCCGGTTCTTTATTAAAAGGAGGCCTTTATATCCCTTAGTTTCCAATAGGACCCCGCTGCCACGGGAGGTTACGACAAAAGATGTCATGCAAGTTCTTATCGCATGCACATATGACTATATACGGAATAGATGCCTACATTACATTGATCAATTGGAGCTAGTTCTGCATCGCCCTAGTGTGTAACTATTATATGATCAAAGTCATGTAAATCATTATCCATCACCGATCCATGTGCCTACGCTTTACATATACTGAATGTTGCAAAATTATCTATTTCACCTACTAAGTACTTCTAGTTTTATTCCCTCAAAGTAGTTTCATACTTCTTCTAGGTAAAGTAAGCGTTACTGTGCGTATAGTTGTATCGGTGGTCGATAGAACTTGAGAGAATATTAATTCTACCTTTAGCTCCTCGTTGGGTTCGACACTCTTAATTATCGAAAAAGGCAACAAACGATCCCCTACACTTGTGGGTTATCAACCACCTACCTCACCCCTCCTCCACCCACTTCCACCCACGACCCACCACTCTCCCGAGATCCAGCAACCTCCATCCCTAACCGCAGCAGGCGCCGCACCCCACCACCACCTTCCCTCAACCCCGTCGCCACCACCACCCCAGCGCCACACCCAACCACTATCTGCCTCCCCACATTTCCCTCCCGGCCGCGCCAACGCTCCCCACAGGCCGCCCCCAAACCCACCCCGACTACCACCGATCGAGGCACGCTGTCGCGCCCAACTCACTGCCGCCCCACCCCAACATCGGATGCCGCCACTGGATTCGCTCGCTACGGCCGTAAGCACCAGATCCGGCCGCCGCCACCGCTGCCATGCCGTCCATTTATGGCGCCGTTGCCGGGGAGCAATAGCGTAGTGGTTGATATTCTCGTGTGTGCTTGTTTGCTTTATCACTAAGTAATTTTTATTTTCTGTTATTGGTTGTTTTATTTTCTGTTATTAGTTGTTTTATATCTTTAGTTATGGATATGGAACATGAATAACCAAATAAATTAGTGGTACTTGCTACTCATGGAGATAGGGAACCTCCTAAAACCCTCGATGTTGGTTATGTGAAACACATTGAATACTAGTTTGATAATCCTGAGAAATCCCCATTCAACATGATAATGGGAGACACGTTGGACCAACGAGAGTACTTTAGGGATTATCGCTTGTCTCAAAAATGGAAACACTTATGGGATCAAATTAAATGTTGCATTGGTATGCTTGGAATTTATGCTTGAGGTGTGATTATACTTGTTGCTCTAAGACTAAGGGGCAACACCTTCCCTTTCAATGTGAATTTAGTGATAATAAAACCTTGGCTTCTTATGCTAATGGTATATATGATTACTATGATGTGGAACGAATAGAATAATTTGTTGCTTTTAAGGGTGCTTATGAAATTGAATCGTTCTTTGAAAAGTATGATAACTATGATGATGTTGTTTACACACCTTAAATTTTTTCCATGCTTAAATATTGCTATGAGAATTATGAATACAATGCTGATATTATTGAATTTGTTGAAAGAATGTCCGCTGCCTTGGAAGAGATTAATATTTTGCAGGAATCGATGGAAGAAGAAATTGCTGAAACTGTGAGCTCATTAGATGAAGAAGATGAGGAGGAGAGCGAAGAACAAAAGGTGGAAGAGTGGATTAGCTACCCATGCCCACCTTCTAATGAGAGTAACTCTTCAACTCATACATTGTTTAATTTCCCATCATGCTTATTGAAGGATGAATGATATGATGATTGCTATGATCCCTTCGATTCATTTGAAATATCCCTTTTTGATGAACTTGATGCTTGCTATGCTTGTGGCCATGATGCCAATATGAACTATGCTTATGGATAAGAACTTGCTATAGTTCCTTATGTTAAGCATGAAATTGTTGCTATTGCACCCACAAATGATAGTCGTATTATGTTTTTGAATTCTCCCAACTACACATGATGATTTAGATGAATATAATATGCATGTGCTTGCTGCTCCTACTTACAATTATTATGAGAGAGGAACCAAATCTTCACCTCTCTATGTTTTGAATACGATAAAATTGCAAGAAACTTGTGAATGAATTGTTCTTGTACGACATGCCAATGCATAGGAAGAGAGTTAGACTTCATTGTCACATGATATATATCACTTTCTGCTCACTACTAAATTACAAATCATTGTTAATTAAAATTGTCTTTGATATACCTTGGGATCCGGGTGGATCAATTACTTGAGCACTATATGCCTAGCTTAATGGCTTTAAAGAAAGCGCTGCCAGGGAGACAACCCGAAAGTTTTAGAGAGTCATTTATTTCTGTTGTGTGCTTTTAAAATAGTTCAAAAATAAAATAAAGTGGGGAACTTAAAACCTTCTCAAAAAGAGAAGCGAAAGTGAGAAAGACGAGCATCGTTGAAGTGGGGGATAGCCTTGAACTTTTGTTCATGCCCATGGAAACTTTGTGAATCTTGATTACAACAACTATTCAACAAAAATAATTATCCCCTTGTATAAATAAATTGTATTATAGAAATAATGTACCAAGAATTACCTTTAGAATATTTGAATTGTTTGTTTGATATGTGCTGTGTAAAAACAGAAACTTTTGCTGTAGTGTTTGAATTTTCTTATTTTACTAGAACGTGAAAAAATTCTAATTTTTTTACACAATACTTCTATGCAAATTATTGTTTACTTCCTAATTTCTAAGAAGTTTTTGATTTACATAAGTACGGTAACTAAACCGATCTTTACAGACTGACATGTTTTTCATAGATTGCTGTTATAGTTGCTTTGCGAGCTTATGTTTGAATTCTTGTTGAGCCACAATGACTTGGGAACCATAGAATTGTGATAGAATACATTGGGTAATGTTAGATTGTAATTATGCAATAATGTTATGGCAGGACATGATGAGATTTGATGATTATGTACTAACGTTTCTAATGAAAGTTTTGTCAAGTTTTGTGTGGATGAAGTGTTCGAAGATCGAGGAGGTATCGATATGACAAGAATAGGGAGAGACAAGAGTTCAAGCTTGGGGATGCCCAAGGCACCCCAAGTAAATATTCAAGGAGACTCAAGGGACTAAGCTTAGGGATGCCCTGGAAGGCATCCCATCTTTCTTCAACAACTATCGGTATGTTTCGGTTTTTGTTTTGTTCACATGATATGCGTAAATTCTTGGAGCATTGTGTGCCTTTTATTTTCCATTTTTCAATGCACCATGCTGGTTTGGGAAGGTCCATGGTTGATTTATAGAATGGTCTTTGCACTTCACTTATATATTTTGAGTATGGCTTTATAGAATGATTCATGTGCGTCAGTTATATCATTTGAAGTTGGATCCTGTTTCTCTACATATAGAAAACTGGTATTTGTATAATGCTCTTTTGCTTCACTTATATTTATTAGAGCATGTCCAGGTCTTTTGTAGAAAGAATTAAACTCTTGTTCTTCACTTATATTTGTTTGAGAGTTAATAAACAGTGACGGTAATTTGCATGGGTTATAAGACTAGTCCAAAGATAATAGGTATTGAAGGAGTGATAATTGAAACCTTCATGTAGCACATTAAAGAGAAATTGTGGGTTAATGATATTGATGTGGTAATGCGAAAGTGTGTGAGTGCATCGTTGTTGATTCGTAGAAGTGTCGATATTAAGAGGTGTTAACTTCCTAATTGTCTAAATATTAAAAAGGCATGGCAAGGATGTGTGAGCATTTCTATTCCTCGTTAAAATCCTAGTGTTGATTCGGGTCGGAGACGCACGATGTTTAACTCCTCCCAACCTCCTCCCTCGGGGCATGCGAGTAGTACTTTGATTTGTGATAAAACTAATAAAACTTTGCAATAAGTATATGAGTTCTTTATGACTAATGTGAAACCATGGACATACGCAATCTCACCTATTCATATTTTGCTAGCCTCTTCGGTACCGTGCCTTGCCCATTCTCACCTCGAGGATCGGTGCAAATCTTGCCGGTGCATTCAAACCCCGTGACATGATACACTCTATTGCACATAAGCCTCATTATATCTTCCTCAAAACAGCCACCATACCCACCTATCATGGAATTTCCATAGCCATTCCGAGATATATTGCCATGCAACTTCCACCGTCACTTCATATGACTTGTACCTTCATTGTCATATTGCTCTTCATGATCGTAAGATAGGTAGCATGATATTTACATGGCTTGTCCGTTTTTTGATATCTTTTGCTATGCTAGATCATTGCACATCCTGGTACACTGCCAGAGGCATTCATATAGAGTCATATCATCCTATCAGTTTTCCATATCGAGTTGTAAGTAAATAAAAGTGTGATGATCATCATTGTTAGAGCATTGTCCCAGTGATGAAAGAATGATGGAGACGACGATTCTCCCACAAGTCGTGATGAGACTCCGGACGAAAAAAATAAAGATGGGGGAGGCCAAATGAGCCCACCATCCATTCAACAAAAATCAAAAAAATGAAAAAATGGAAAAAATGAGAGAAAATGAGAGAAGGGACTTTGCTACTATCCTTTACCACACTTGTGCCTCAAAGTAGCACCATGTTCTTCATATAGAGAGTCTCCTATTTTGTCACTTCCATATGCTAGTGGGAATTTTTCATTATAGAACTTGGCTTGTATATTCCGATAACGGGCATCCTCAAATGCCCGAGGTCTTCATGAGCAAGCAAGTTGGATGCACACCCACTTAGCTTCAGTCGAGCTTTCATATACTTATAGCTCTAGTGCATCCATTGCATGGCAATCCCTACTCCTCGCATAGATATCTATTGACGGGCATCTCCATAGCCCGTTGATACGCCGAGTTGATGCGAGACTTTCTTCTCCACTTTTACCCCTTTGAAACCTACCACCACATTCTATTCCACCTATATGGTATGTCCATGGTTCACACTCATGTATTGCATGTAGAATAAAAAGTTGATGCATACTGAAAAGGTAAGATCCAATTGCCTAACATGGACACCGTGGTGCTTAACATTTGTATTAATGTGGTGAAGACGGAGCCATGCCTTGCTAATATAATAAGATGAATAGGGGTAAACATTCTTTGAGGATCGTATAATTTGAAAGATTGATGATTTTGTTGCTTGTGCTCATAAGTATTACTATGTAAATGTTTGTTAATTCATGTTTTCTCAATAAGCATACATACAAAGATTACATATTGAGTGGCATGTCACATCAAAAAATCTGTTTTTATCATTTACCTACTCGAGGACGAGCAGGAATTAAGCTTGGGGATGCTTGATACGTCTCCAATGTATCTATAATTTTTTATTGTTCCATCCTATTATATTATCATTCTAGGCTTTTTTTTGAGTAATTATTTACCAATTTATATTATTTTTGAGCACTAACCTATTGACCCAGTGCCCAGTGCCAGTTCCTGGTTTTTGTGTGTTTTCTATTTCGCAAAAATTCCATATCAAAAAAAGTCCAAACGCGATAAAAATTTACAGAGATTTTTTTGGATTATATGTGAATTTTGGGAGTCGGAATCAATGCAAAACGGTGCCCGAGGGAGGCACAAGCCAACAGGGTGCGACCTGGGGGCGGGCGCCCTGATGGCTTGTGACTTCCCCTTAAGTCGGTTAATGCTCTCCTTCCTCCACAAGAAAGATATTTTCGCGATAAAAATCCCCTCAAAATTTCAGCCCGATCGGGGTTACGGATCTCCGGATATTTAAGAAACGGTGAAGGGGTCAGAAACCAGTCGCGAAAACAGAAGCGAAACAGAGAGAGAGAGATCCAATCTCAGAGGGGATCCTGCCCTCTGGGAGCCATGGCGGCCATGGACCAGAGGGGAAACCCTCCTCCCACCTAGGGAGGAGGCCAAGGAAGAAGAAGAAGGAGGGGGTCCCTCTCCCCCGGTGGCGCCGGAGCACCGCCGGGGCATCCATCGTGACGGCGATCTACACCAACAACTTCGCCTCCATCATCACCAACCCTTCTCCATCAACACCGCCATGATGCTCACCACCGGGAGAGAGTAATTCCTTTGTAGGATTGCTGGAGAGTGGTGGGATTGGATGACATTGATCATGTAATCGAGTTAAGTTTGATAGGGCTTGATCCCTAGTATCCACTATGTTGTGAGATTGATGTTGCTATGACTTTGCTATGCTTAATGCTTGTCACTAGGGCCCGAGTGCCATGATTTCAGATATGAACATATTATGTTTTCACGAATATAAGATTGATTTGGATCCTATCTTGCAAGTTGTATGCACCTATTACGTGTCTTGATCCACATACCCCAACGTGACAATAATTGGGATTCTTTCCGGTGATTGCCGTAGTTTGAGGAGTTCATGTATTCACCATGTGTTAATGCTTTGGTCCGGTTCTCTATTAAAAGGAGGCCTTAATATCACTTGGTTTCCAATAGGACCCCGCTGCCACGGGAGGGTAGGACAAAAGATGTCATGCAAGTTCTTATCGCAAGCACATATGACTATATACGGAATACATGCCTACATTACATTGATCAATTGGAGCTAGTTCTATGTCGCCCTAGTGTGTAACTGTTATATGATCAATGTCATCTAAATCATTATCCATCAATGATCCACGTGCCTATGCTTTACATATACCGAATCTTGCAAAATTATCTATTTCACCTACTAAGTACTTCTAGTTTATTCCCGCAAAGTAGTTTCATACTTGTTCTAGGTAAAGTAAGCGTTAGTGTGCGTAGAGTTGTATCGGTGGTTGATAGAACTTGAGAGAATATTAATTCTATTTTTAGCTCCTCGTTGGGTTCGACACTCTTACTTATCGAAAAAGGCTGCAAACGATCCCCTACACTTGTGGGTTATCAACCACATAGCTCACCCCTCCTCCACCCACCTCCACCCGCGACCCACCACTCTCCCGAGATCCAGCAACCTCCATCCCTAACCGCAACAGGCGCCGCACCCCACCACCACCTTCCCACAACCCCTTCGTCCACCACCATCGCAGCGCCACACCCAACCACTATCTGCCTCCCCATCTTTCCCTCTCGGCCAGACAACGCTCCCCACCGGCCGCCCCCAAACCCACCCCGACTACCACCGATCCGGGCACGCTGTCGCGCCCAACTCACCGCCGCCCCACCGCAACATCGGATCCCCGCCACTGGATTCGCTCGCCACGGCCGTAAGCACCAGATCTGACTGCCGCCACCGCTGCCATGTCGTCCATCTGTGCGGGAGCACCTACGATGTGAGGGCGGGCCGGCACCCACCAGCGTGCCGGAGAGGCGGAGGAGTGGCTCCCCTGAATCCCCTGCCATCCGTCGCGGCCTACGACCTCCTCTCGCTACGAACTCGCCGCCCCCCTCCTCCCCCTACTTCCTCTCCTCGCCAGTTAGCCATGTCGAGCCTCCACCATCAGATCTTACGCCGCGCCCCTTCTCCTTCTCACTCTGCTCTGTCCGAGGCAAGGATGGTCTCTACCTCGTTGGGAACAAGGGATCTCACCAGGCGGGGCCGGCGAGCAGAGGAGGTGCTCCACGCATCCACCATGCCTCTGTCAGCGAGATGCGGCCGACCTCCACGCTCTGGGCCCACCGTCGCCAACGTGGCCTCTTAACAAGCCTTGCACGTCCCTTGCTGGTAAAATTGACAGCGTCGTCACACACGATGGAAAACGGTGGCAAGGACGCCCAGGGGCTTTTTGTGTTTTTCAGATTTTGGATGTGACCAGGGTTGGATGCAGTACTATGCACCCGGTGTTGTTTTGCCTGTGTGAACCAAAGCCCCGCCAGGACGGCCTGCATTGCACGAAGAGGATGACGGCGAGCGACGTTGACCATGCAGTATTCTGGTGCACAGCTTGCGGTTCGCTCGGTGCATCCCGGCAGCCCAGACAATCCGTGACTAAGATCCCCTATGGTGAGCAGTTCGTGGAAGAATGTGGCGGCTGTGCAATTTAGAATTTTTTCTTTTTATCTTTTCAGATTTGACGGCTCTACTCTATGTTTTACAGCTTAGTTCGTCGTCGAGTGCTTGGGGAAAAAAGTAGTAGTACCATGCGTGGGTTTGGAGCTTCTTGCAATTCATCGCATGCATCATTGTAGTTTTACATTGCAGTTTATTGGTCTTCTTTGTTTGTTCCCTTGCTAAATTTGCAAAAAATAATGTATAAGAAAAACGTGTGTGGTGCAGTAATGTACCCCTTCGATTCAGTTCAGAAGGGTGTTAGATGTGTTTCAGTTTGGAGCTTCATGTGTGAAGCTCATTGCTTCATGTGTACAACTAACATATTTTATTTTTGAAGTTCAGTACATGTGAGATTACAGTTCAGTGTAAAATACTTTGTGGTTCACTTGGTAAACAACAAAAGAAAGAAAAAAGGACAAAAAATCTTGTAGTTCTCTTGACCGCCTGATGCAGTCCGGTTTATTGTTTGAAGCACTGTGGTCGGCTATCTTATGATGTTCACCTCATAAGTGCAGAAAAAGGTTATAGAAACGACAAAAAAAAGAATAATGCGGTCCACTTCTCGATAGCGCTGCGGTTCACTTAAGTCCGATGTGAAGTGCACTAAACTTCCTCATCTTGACAAATTTACTTCTTACAAAAGAATCATGCAGTTTGCTTGCCCGTAGGATGCAGTGTAGTTTTCCATCTGAAGCAGGAAGGAATCTTCTGTCTGTTATATGAGGCGCAACAGAATTGCACAGTCGCCACATTCTGGTGCACAGCTTGCTTCATTCCGACGAACGGTCTGGAAAAATCCGCGACTAGGATCACCAAAATCGACTGCTTTTAAACCGTAAGGAATGAGAGAGAGTGTTCTACATGAAAAAGTTGCGCCTCATCATTATCTTTTCAACACCATATCATTTGCATCATTCTGATGAACGGTCTAGAAAAAATCATGAAAATACGCATGCTGCCAATCGTCGGCCATCTCACCATTTTCAAAATTCATTCAAAACCGCGGGGAATCTCAACAAATGCCCAGCATATGAAAGTTGTGCCTATTCCACAGCTTTCCAACGCTATATCACATGACTCGTTCCGACAATCGGTTAAAACGATAGTTTTTGAAACTGCTCTTAAACCGTGAGGAATCTCGAAAAGTGTTCAACATGGAGAAGTTTCATATTTTCCATAACTATCCAACGGTATATTATATGCCTCGTTCCGACAAGTGGTTTAAAAACTGGAGCAAAAACAGTGCTGAAAAAACGCATGCAGTTTTTTCTGCTGACATTGCAGTGCACTTTGGCTAGCAGTGTAATTCTTTTAGCTTCCAAAGGAGGTTCAGAAGTGGTGTCAGAATAGTTATTCTGCACCCTCCCCTTCCCAGTGCACCGCCGCCGGCCTGTTGTTCTTCGCATGTTCCTGTCTTCTGCTGCTACCCATGGCTCGAAGCGTTGCTACCCCTCCGCCCAACTGTTTCCACCAACGTAGTCAGGCGCCACCCTCTGCCCGCCCCTGGCTTCCTCCCGATGGGGGCTCTACACTTCAAATCCCAGGCCATTCACCTTTGCCACCACTGGTCGTCCAATGATGCAGGCCCATGTCGTTCATTGTTGTATGGCCTACCTGCTGCTCTTGTGCTGATGGACATCAACTTGTTGTCTTGTAGTGATGAGTCAGATAGGCAAACGTCTGCAGCTGGTGTCTCTTCTTCAACTTCAAGTGTTCGAGAGGATCCTGGTGCAGGCAACGGTGTCCTCATCAGTGACACCACCTAATTGCAAAATGAAAAATCTAATCATTTTCATTTAAAAAGAGTGACACACAATTCAGGACAATGTGGCCTCCAAATCTCCCAGTTTCCAAGTCGGAGTAAAACGTAATGGTAGAGATTTTTCACTCTCGTTGTCTTCTGTTTAGTTGTGCCCAAGAAAACATGAGGTTATTGCTGATTAGTGAGAGTCATAAAAAGCAATCATTGAACGAGAGTACAAGCTCTGGGTGATTTTGTTTATACCCAAGAAAATAAGAGGTTTTCACTCTCGTTGTCTGTACCTGTGATTAGTGAGAGTGCAAATGGTGATGGAATTTGTTTCTCCTCTACTCTTCCATCTAGCTCCAGATGCCCTCAAAAACAGGGAGAACAGCTTCTTTGTGTGCTCCTCTTCGCGTGGTTGTTGTGAAAAAATGAAGTTCACCCTTGACATTCTGAGAGGTTCAAAGTTATCTGGATTGGACGAACTGGTTTTTGTGTATTTGACTAACCTTTTCAACACTTTTCTACGAGATGTGCAAATACTAAGAAAGTTCAAAATTTCTAAGGGCTACCCATTTGTTTTATAAGATGGTCGTGTGTGTGTGCGTTCGGTGTGCTCATTCTATAGCTATGCTATTCCTTTATTTTTTGAATAAATCAGAAGTTCATACATACAAAAAATAGAAGTTCAAAATATTTGATAAAAGAAATGTTTGTATGTAAAATTCACATGCCAAAAATGTGTTCTGTGTGTGGGTCTGTGCCAACACCACAAGTTCGAATGAGGAAAAAGTAATAAAATAAAACCTAAAAATGTTCATTGCAACAAGTTCGAATAAAGAGGAACACACCATCAATATCCACAATGGAAGGTCAAATTAAAATAACAAAAACAGTTCAAAAAAATTAATTAGAAAATGGATTTCCTCGTTTCTAAAACAAACCAAGAAGTTCAAATTAAAATAACGGAGTTGTTCAATGTTAACTGAGAACTCAGATTGTAACCGCTAATAGAAAATAAAACCAACATGAAGTTCAAACTAAAATAACACGGAAGTTCAGAGTTTATTAAAACCTATGATTTACTAGGGGTAGAAGTTCGAAGTTCGTCACCGATTTCTTGAAGTTCAAATTTAAAAGCAAAAAAAAGACTATTTCTTAAAGACCAAAAAATGTTGGGGCGAAGTTCATATTCTCTGCCACAGATAGTTCAAAAAGTTCGCTTACGGCAAAACGCACACACTGGGTATAAAAAAATAAAGAGGCGAACACAAAAAAACTATGAAGTTCAAATTTTAAAAATAGAGAATTTCAAAATTTATTAAAAAATAACAAGAAATTTTCTTCATTTCTGAAAAATAAAATAAAAAGTTCAGGTTAAAATAGCAGAGCAGTTGGATGTTTGTTAAACAACTCGTAGCAAAAATAAAAAGTAAGAAGTTCAATTTAAAAAAATAGAATAGTTCGATGTATATTAAAAACTCACGATTTCCTCCTTGTTAAAATAATAAAACGAGAAGATCAAACTAAAATAACAAAGTAGTTCAATGTATATAAAAAAACTCAAATTTTCCTAATAAGTAAATAATAAAACAAAAGAAGTTCAATTTATAATAGTAGGGTGGTTTCATGTTTTTTACGAAACTCGGATTTCTTTTGTAAGTAAAGAAAAGGAGAGTAGTTCAAAATGATAATAGCCATAATTTCACATACTCCATGATGTGTGTTTCATGTCCGAAAATAATAAGGCAAAGTCAAAAAAATTGGTTGCTAGAAGTTCAAGTGCTCGGCCCGGATAAGTTCAAAAATTCTTGTGAGAGAGGTTCGTCGTGTATTTACATGGTTATAAACACACAAAAAGATGTTGTTTTAAAATAATTCTCTCAATATTCTATTCCAAAATAAACGGTTAAAAATAAATTGGTGTATGTTGTTCGAAAAGAAAAGTTTAACCATATTAGAAAAACTTGTGTCTTTTCAATAGGTTTCTAATGGTACATCATTTGTGCAACTCCGGGGAACGGGTGAGGAATTACGAACAAAAATAAGTGACCAAAGTTCAATGTGAAAATGGCGAGCAGTTCAAGTACTACAAGGAATGCGTTTCAGGTGAGAATAAAAGAATAGAAAATTAAAAGCTTAAAAGGTTTGTTGCTAGAAGTTCAAGTGCTCTGCCCAGGGAAGTTCAAAAATTCTTAAGAGAGAGGTTCACCTTGTATTTCCATGTTCAAAAAGCACAAAAAGATGTTGTTTTTGGTGTTTTAAAATACTTCTCTCAATCCACAAAGAAGTTTAGTTATTATTTGGGAGAAATTACATTTAAAAAAAAGAAAATTAGAAATTCAAATTATATAAAAAGAGAAAGTTCACGTACTACATGGTTTGTGTTTAATGTGAGAAAGATGAGTAAAAAGGCAAGGTCCAATTTTTTTGTTGCTATAAGTTCAAGCCCTTGGGCAGAGAAAGTTAGACATTTTTTGTGAGAGAGGTTTGTACAAAAAAGAATATCATTTGTGTAACACCGACGAATGGGCGAGAAATTAAAAATGGAAATACGTGACAAAAGTTCAACGTGAGAACAGAGGGAAATTCAACTACTATACTGAATGAATTTCAGATGAAAATCTTTTAAACCGTCGCGAGTATGAAAAAAGGATCAACACGGAAAAGTTGCGTGTTTCCACCAACTTTCTATCGGTATATCACATGCTCAATTCCAGCGAGTGGATGGACAACTACAAGCAAAAAACAACACGTGAAAAACAGAGTAAAGTTCAGGTACACATGTCGAGAAGTTCAAGTTCTTCGCGCGGTGCATTTTTGAAGACTCTGTTTCGCGATAAAGGCAGAACATGTGATCTTGCTGTTTTCAAAATTGCTTGAAAACGGATAGGAATCAGAGAAAACCATTTACATGAAAAAGTTTCGCATTTTTCGTAGCTTTTCAACGGTATATTATTTGCCCCATTCCGATAAAGTTGTAGAAATTATGGCCAAAAAATGTTTTCTCCATTTTATAAATTGACTTAAAACCGTAAAGAATTGGGGAAAACAATCTACATATAAAAGTTTCGCATTTCTTCATTCTTTCCAACGCCGTATTATTTGCTGCATTCCGATAAACCGTTGAGAAAATAACGCGAAAATACAAACTAGGTGGGACTTCGGCCATTTTCAAAATTACGTTTAAATAGTTTAAAATTGGAAAAAACTTTCTCTACGAAAAATAAGCGCATTTTCATTAGCTTTCCAACGCCATATCATTTCCATCAATCGGACTAGCCGTTTTCAAATTAAACCAAAAATACAAACCCGTCTGTTCGGTTTCTAAAATTCCGCCATTTTTGAAATTCCTCTTTAATCGAAAGGAATTTGGTAAGCCGTTCAACATGTGAAATGAGAGGATTTGCAACAGCTATCCAACGCCATCTCATTTGCCTCATTCCGATAAACAGTTTAGAAATAAGGTCAAAAATACGATTCACATTTTTTTTATATGAGGAAAAACGTTTTTCAAAATTGCTCTTAAACCGTGTACATTTTGCCAAAAATTCGACCTAGCCTGTTATACTGGTGTCCATAGCTTTCCAACGGTATATTGCAAGCCCCATTTGGACACTTTTTGCGGAAGTTCAACCTAGCACTCGAGGAAGTTCAAGTGCTACTGCTGCGTCAGGTTATGTAGTTATCAGAATATTATTCTCATCCCGTGATCAGAATAGTGTTTATTTATACAGGTAATACATCCTACTACCTAGTGTAGTTACTCCCATGTCTCATATACTACCATGTGGTAGTATATATATACTACTTTATTATTTTTAGTATGTTCATATACTATATCTAAGATACTCCAAAGTGAGTTATATGAAAAAAATTTCATGTAGACTCATACTTTTATTATATTTATAAAATACGTACATATTTGTATGTAAAAAAGTGTATGCTCAAAATATGATACATTCTACCTAAAAAGTAGTATATATACTACCTAAACCTTCTTATATACTACATACTACGCATACATACACTTCGAAATGATAGATACTACCTATAACATACGAAACAAAAGTGTGAGTAACTACACCCGGTCGTACCATACATTTGTCCCATATATATATCAGGGTGGCGCTATTTTTCACCCTGGGTGAGGAATAATTATTCTTCACCCCCTCTATTTTACTATCAATGCACCATATTTTTATTCTGTAATTTTTTTCTTACTTCATACCTAAAAAGTGAACGTAAGAAAATAATAAATCACCGTAATAAATATATTATGCTACGTAAAATTACGAATGTAAAACCATAGTGTAAAATATGCACAAAACGTTATTTTTTTTGGTCTGATGACCCATATTTTCGTTTTCTTATGCTAAATTTTACACATTGAATCAATATGCATGTAACTATTTGTATACAAAACAAAATTTATTTATGAAACAATCATAAGGTTACCTCGGGTGAAGAATAACTCATTCTACACCCTGGGTGATGAATAGTTTTATTATATATATATATATATATATATATATATATATATATATATATATATATATATATGAATGAAGCCTTGATCCATGTGGAGCATAGATCAAGTAACACTTCATATGCAAAAAAATATTGGTTTTTGTATTCTAGACAGAACAACAATATTAGTTATTTTTACATGCATTAATGTGAAAAAACGGAATCTACACATAAAATTGATGCAAATGCAAATAAATATCATAGCAATCGGAGTTACGGTTCTCTCAGAACACTCATGATAAGATACTGAAGGAATCGATGATAGAACAGGAAAAGAGAAAGGATAGGGGCAAAATCTTGGGATCCCAAGCATGCCACTGGAAAGAATATGTAATTTTTAATGGAATGCATATAAAGATCATGGAAAACAAATGCATAGAACTCAAATGATGAGCAAAACAATTATGCAATGCAATCTGCCACAAACAGCAACATGCCACTTTGCAACCATCAAAACAGCAAGCTACAAGAACCTAAAATGCTCCTTCATGCAATGTGGCTGTAGTATGTTTAATGCACACCATTTCATCCAAAAGGTTAAAATTGATTAGAGTCATGGATTAACTGGAATGAAGGCCACAACATGCAAAGATGATGTTACAGAAATATATCTACAACCAGAGTTAACATGATGGCACATTCATGGCAAAAATTAAATAGGCTATTTGACTTATCATGGCATGAAAAGGCACAGCATGGTAGCAGACAACATGAACTACAAATCGTTCAACATGAATATCTTCATAGGAACTATTGATTCATTGCATTTATCAAGGAAAAATGCAATATTGCAATAATTGTTTCACACTTCGTGAATTTTTAGTTAGTTCAAAATAGCAACATTGTCGTGGCATGTTTACATGATGAAAACAGTGGCTGAACATGGTTATCATGGCATGGCAAACATACCAGTAGCAAGTATACATGAAAATGCCCTTAACTCATATACAAAGTTTCTATATATTATGCATAGATTAAATCACACACAAATCACAAGATGAAACATTCTGTTAAAATGACATGCAACAAAACTTGCTCAAAATGCAAAAATAATACCACAGATGGATTGGTTGGATTTTCTACCCAAATTCATATATAATATGCACATGTTGCTATGGAGAAAAAATACCACATTTTAGTTATACACAAAACTGCCACAGTTGGAATCCTCAGACTTTGCTAAATCTGGCATATGCCAAAAACGAAAATTTCCATATTACTAGAAAAGAATTTTTCGCAACTGATTTTTGAAAACAGAAGAAGCAAGGGATTTTGGATGCACCCATGCTCTCCCTAGCCATTAGGCGGACTGGTGGGACCGGGGCCACATGTGCAGGCTGTGGGTTGGTCAACTAGTCAACAAGGACTGGTCAACAAGGCTGTGGGGCTGAGGCGACAGTGTCACATGCAATGAAAATAAAATACAAGGCAAAAGTGGGGCACCTGGGCGTCGAACCCCAGATCTCCTGAATGTGTGTAAGCGTGACTAACCAGTGGGCTACTCATGTGATTATGGTCCAGAGAGCAAGCGACCTAATATGAACTATGTATCAAAAGATCGAGCTTTTCCCATGGCTGTGTAGAGAAAACTCACGGCAAAGGCGAGCGAATGCGGCAACGATTGCTGCTATTAGGTGTCATCAGGCGTGCAGAAACGGGTGTGTGAGCGGGTGAGTGAGCGGCTAGTGCTCTGTGGTGGTGCGCGTGGGGTTGCAGCTCAAGCTCATGGCGAGCTCGCCTCAGCTTCAGTTATGATTGTTGTGGCAAGGTGAGGCTGCGGGGTTGAGCTGCACGAGGCATGGGCAACAGTAGTAGACGCGCGCGTGCGTACAAGCGGTGCAAAGGGTGCAGACAGGAAGGGTCGAGCATGTGCATGCAAGGAAGGATGAACAACACATGTCATGCTCATGGCGATCATGTCCTCAGACATGCGTAGAACATCGGCTACACAGTCAGATTCAACAAGGGGAAGAAGGCTTGGAGGAGCAGGAGCTCACCGAGGGTTTTGCTGGTGCTGACAGATTGGCCGGGGAGGCAACAGAGGTGACGTGGGGAGGTGCTGATCCGCGTCGGTGCTTGGTCCGTTGAGTAGGGCAGGTCGTGGGCGGTGTCCTCGGGGTTGGCTTGGCGCAAAAACAGAATCGGGGTAGCGCGGTGATGCTCGGAGATGCGGTCGGGGAGGTCACGACAATGAGCTAGGCCCACGGTGACGACCAACTCGGGGCGGCCATGGCTCGGGTTCAGTGGGAGCAGGGGCGATGGGGGCTATGGAAAACGGTGGCGGCGCGAGGGAGGAGAGGAAGGAGGAGTGAAAACCCTAGGGTCGTGGCTGGGGTTTTATAGGAGGAGCGGGCACGGTGCCGTGGTTATGGTGGCCATGTGCCCTGTCCCTGGTGTTTTTTTACCATGAGGGGAAGAGGGGACTGAGAGGAGGAAGAAAGGAGTAGGAGGAAGAGAGGCTGGCAGGTGGGTCCAAGGAGGACATCTACGTGGATCTACCAGCGTGTGTGGTAGGCAGGGAAGTGCGGCTGGGCCGCTACTGTTGGTACCGGGCTGCCACAGGCCAGATGGCCCAGGTAGGTTCCTTCTATCCCTTTGCATTTCTTTCCTTTTCTCGAAATAGAAAATACAAGAGGAAATTGCACAGGGTTATCTCAGAGGTTTTTGGCTAGCACCAAATAGTCTTTGGAGTCCCAAGATATAGTACTACTTGAATAAATTGCCCTGGCATTATTTAAAGAGAGAAAAATAATTCAAGTTTGAATTAAATTCAAACTTAAACCATTTTTGAATCAGTCCAGAACAATTCCAAAATTGATGAAACTTGAAGGAGAGGCTTTTGGCATGGATTAGAGAATTAAGAGAAATAGTGGACATTATTTTGGGCAGGAAAAATAACCACTTGCAAAAATATCAAAAAAAGAGAAGGGATGAAGTGAGGATAGTTGAATTGAATTTGATCTTGGTGACCACACCCAAACTTGATCATATCACTTAGAAGGGAGGCAAGCACACACATCACAAACCACACACTAGATGCAAACACATGGGATGCCATGATGCAATGACAAAACATAAACAACCATTGCATCGCATTCATAGATGAGATCATGGAAATGGTGCAAATCATGGCATGTTACATTTGGGTTGTTACAACTTATTAG
The DNA here is from genome assembly GCA_039707655.1 of Elymus sibiricus. NCBI lineage: Eukaryota > Viridiplantae > Streptophyta > Magnoliopsida > Poales > Poaceae > Elymus > Elymus sibiricus. The sequence goes on along the minus strand of CM077669.1, from coordinate 232,733,817 downwards.
TAGCGTGGGTTACCAAGAATCGCGCTACTCCTAAATGTTACTTACAACACGTGGTTTTTTTCCACACTACTGCTAAGTAACAATAGCACCGGCTATCTAACCCGCGCTACTACTAAGGATCTACTTATAGGATTTTCCCTAGTAGTGATAGGACATAACGAATCTAGTCAAACATCATAGGATGGCTACACATCATTGGAAAATAATATATACCACAAAGTACCATGTTCAAGTAGGGGTAAATCAGGGTGCGGGAGAGTGGACCGCTGATAATAGATGAGGGAAGGTGATGGAGGTGTTGAGGAAGATGACTGAATTGTTGGTATAAATCGCCACAATAATGGTTACCCCGATGGCACTCCGACGCCATCGAGAGAGAGGGGGTGAGAGCCCCTCCTTCTTATTCTTGGCCTTCCCCCTAGATATGAGAAGGATTCCTCCTAGATGGGAGAAGCATTCCCCCTCCGATCATTGGCCGCCATGGCTCCTAGAGGGGAGGAGCCCCTCCAAGATTGGATCTCTCTCTATGTTTCTTCTCTATTTCACGACCTCTGTTTCTGGCCGAACACCATTTCTTAAGTATCTGGAGATCTGAAACTCCAACTAGGCTAGAATTTTAACACGATTTTTTATAGATATAAGCTTCCTTGCTCCTGGAGGAGAGCTCCGACCGACTTATAGGGTGCCCACAAGGGGGCTTGCCATGACCTGGGGGGTAGGTGCACCCCTGCCTTGGAGAGCCTGTGGGCGCCCTCTTCTGTTGATTCTTGCGCTACTAAATCACATATACTCCATAAAAGATCTCCATAATTTTTTATCACGTTTGGACTTCATTTGATATGGATTTTCTGCGAAACAAAAAACATGCAAAAAATAGGAACTGGCACTGGACACTAGTTTCATATGTTAGTCCAAGAAATAATATAATTTTTTGCTAAAAGTATGTAGAAATAGTAAAAGAATCATATGAAACATTCAAAAATTATGGATATGACTGAGACGTATCAATGGGTCTATACGTTCATATGATATACAAGGGCACATGGCTATTGCAATATGCGGTAAGTAGAGTATGTCAATCGCACACGGAGCGGTCGTTGCACTAGTAACTACCAACCCCGTAGCTATGTCATCACACACGCAGTTACATTCACACCCAAAATGTTATCTGGAAATTGACTATTCATTGGTTGCTAACGGAACAATAGTAAGGGTAGTTTTGTCTAAATAACTAAGCAAAGTTAGAAACGTAAATAAATCAGCGAATAAAATAATGGGGGCAACGCTTGAGTAAAGGCATTCTCGAGGTGTTCGGAATCATTACTACCCGCCCGTGCTACGGACACTTAAGCCACTTTTCATGTAGTTATTTGTGGGTGGAGCCTGGTAACGAACACGTTCTACTCGAAGTAGACTTCGTGCCATGCACTGTCACACCCAATATACGGTACTATCCTCATGGTGACTCAAGGGTCTCGATAAGGATAGAAGCACATATTAGAATGGCTTTGCAAGATGGATATCGTCACAATACATGTAATGAAGAGATTAAAATATAAGAGTTGGTGTCGTGGTTTTGTCACGGCAGATGTTCTCTTAGGAGAACTTGAGTGTGAGGCCATCACCGCTAAGTGGCGACTCAAAGGGGTTGATCGGGAATGAGAGATGAGTTTACCCAGGTTCGGCCCCTCCAATGGAGGTAATAGCTTACGTTCTGCTTCGCATGTATTGATGATGATCTCGATTACAAGGGTGTGGAATCGCTAACCTAGCTCTCGAGGGTTTGTTTGTTTCTTACTTCCTCTTTCTATCCCAAGGGCTCCCCTTTATATATAGGCGGAGGCCTTGAGCTTACAACAGAGTCCGGGGCGTAAATAGCACGTGACCTAATCTAACTCCTCCTTTCCTTACTCCTCATGGGAAAAAGGATTTGCTACGTCTTCATGCTGAAGCCGGCCATCTGGACGACGTTGATGAGTCGGCCCACCCAATGAGCCGCCTGTCTGGGCCTTGAACTTCTCATGGATATCTTCTGTATGGGACGTCTTAGTAGAGCCCAGGTTACGACCTAGGCGGGTTATACCTTTGGGGTATATCCCCGACATTAGCCCCCAGTTTAGTTTGGATTCATCCATGCTAAACTCCATCTTGATCATGCTGAGAACTTGAACCTAAGATCAATTTATGAGATGGCAAAAAGAACTCAGTCCGGGTCAAGATTATGCCTGGTCATCTTCCCCTTTTTTATACTTAATATTTGCCAATCAATACTCTCGTGACGTCATCTTGTTGACCGTTGTCGTCTGGAGTCATCATGGCAAATCTTTTGAAAATAGCACCAAATCCGGGCTGCCGCAAAAATCCAGGCGCAATCCCAGCCACGAATTTACTGCGACCGTTCCGCCTCGCGCGGTGCCATTTCAGTTTCCTTTCCCTTATAAATAGGTCGATCAGACCCCGTTATTCACTTTCCACTCCTTCTTCTTCCTTGCGCCCCTCTTCGCAGCCGAGCACCGCCGGAGCTTCGAGGATGACATTGGGACCTCCAAACCGTACCGCCTACGCTACCGGACGTCTCTCGCAGCCGCCGAGTGGACATGACGATCCCCATCTTCCTTTCAACAAGATCTGATATGCCTTTTTCGCCATTAGGGTTTGATCCTTCTAGCGTTCGTACTGTGTTCATCGCGTTCGTCCGAACGGTCGTTGGTAAATCCATAGGCTCCTCATTCCTTTAGCATTCATAGTCTTGTTGCGGTTTCCGCATTACATTTCTCGCGAATAGATCCGAAATGCCATTAAAGGGTACTTACGAATGTCTCAGTTTTGGTTCCTCCGCTAACTAGAGCACATTAACCTCTTTTTTCGCGTTTATTTAGATCCATCTCAAAGAACGTCTCTGTAGAAACTTGTTTATGCATAATTTCTGCTAAGTCTTGTGGAGATGTGATATGCCTTCGTACTCCCTTACTTGATTTTGCCGGCTTAAACGTCTTTCTGCTGATTTTGCCGGCTTGAACGTCTTTCTGTAGAAACTTAATTTGTCTCGCCTTTTGAGTAATAACCGTAATTGGCGACTTATGATATGCACCGGCTTATTTTCCCTATCTCCCTTGTAGTTGTTCCATAACACGTCATGGCCCCAAAGAACTCCAAACTCTGCAACTAGGTCAGGACCCAAGAATCCAAACTCACTTTGGAGAACCTTGTGAGCCAAGGTTTCCTGCCGGCTCGGAAGGAAATAGAATGGCGTGCTCCCAAAGAAGAGCCTTATTCGCAGCCTCGACAAGGAGAAGTCATTATCTTTTCTGATCACTTACGTAGAGGTTTTCGACCCCCCGGCTCAAAGTTCTTCGGGGACCTTTTGCATTTCTTCAACCTCCGGCCTCAGGATATTGGTCCTAATTCTATTTCCAATATCTGTCAATTCCATGTTCTGTGTGAAGTATATCTCCAGATTGAGCCGTCTATGACCCTTTTTAGGGAATTTTTCTATCTGAATTGCCAAACTGAGACCTAGAATGGCGCCGCTTGTGAACTTGGTGGAATCTCTATCCAGAAGAGAAAGAATAGCCCTTTTCTTGACTCCAAATTGGCGAGTCATCCAAAGGGATGGAACAAGACTTGGTTCTATTGCAAAAACACCGCTCCTGCAGGAGAATCCTTTGCCGGGTTACAGGCTGGAATGGCTCGAAAGCAATGCAGAATTTCCGGGTTGGCCAACGAATGAAGAAAGGGACCTGATAGAACCTCTTAGTACAAAGTTAAGGGCCCTAACCACGCATGGCCTGACCGGAATTGACCTGATTCGCTGTTGGCTGAAGTGGCGGATCTAGCCCATCAATGGGAGGGATGGCTTAATGTGATTACTCGGGCGACGCATCCGACGCTCAATGCTCTTCCAGCGAGGACTTATCCGATGACGCCCTCAACAAGGAAACAAATTTTTTTTTCTCTCACTCAAGGGAGAAATGCAGCGTTACTGGTCTGGGTCCGTTTTATTTGCAGAATCCACTGCCTCCGGCATTTGATTTCTTTGGCATGTATATTCTTTTCCTTCGTTTATTTTATTTTAACCCGCCAATCTCATCATATGCTTTGTATTACTGCAGGAGGGTTCTAACTTCTGGAAGGTCACGCCTCAGATTCCCGTTCCATCATCAGGTCAAAGAGATAACCCGCCTCTTGAATCATCCACGAGGGAGCAATCTGAGGTAGAACTTGACTCTCTTGGCTTCTTGTTTATTGAACTTGCTGACGCGCCTTCTTCTCAGGGTGTCTCGGAATCCAGTCAAGCCGGCAATATTTAGGTAATTCCAATCTCCTCCAGTTCTTCAGAAATGTTTGTTCCAAGAAAACCAAGACGAACCGTCCAGAAGTTTAAGTTGTCACATCCAGACGCTCACTTGGCTCCCGATTTTCTTTTGAAGAAAGCGCAATTTTGCGGTCAATCGAAACGCAAGACCCGAAGTGGTTCGGGCGACTTAGACCCTGGTTTGTCTCACGCGCCACTGGCTCGCAAACCGTGCCTCGAGGTGCCACATAGTCCAACCAATTCTCGTCCTAGAGCCGGTCTCTTTAAACGACCTCTTAGCCCTTCAAACTCACTTTATCAGGAATCTTCTCCGTCTTCGGGCGACTTGGCTACAACATACCTTCCTGCTTTTAATGTCAATCGTGGGTAAGTTTCTGAACTTGCATTGATTTTGTGTTTTATACCTTTGCTTCTTTTTCCTTAATACAACACTTGATTCTTGGCAAATGTTGGGCCAAAGGTATTTTGTCAAGGCGCGCCGCCGCGTCAACCTCGGGTGCTACAAGCTAGGACGATGTGATCCCCCCACCTAAAAAGACAGCCACTGAAATTTATCTTTCTAGAGAGAATGATTCAGATGTGAGGGTTGAGCCGGCAGCCAATACTGAGACGCCCAGACCAGATGAGCCGGTTTTGATGGATGCACCAACGGAGGCCCAGAACATGTCAGTTGATCCATCTGCTCATGCGCCAAGCCCGCCTCATCTTTCCAGTCCGGCGGCTCATGTTGATGATCCCATTTTGCCAGCTGATCAGAGCACTTCGGACGTTTTCATTGTTAAGGAAGGCTTTCAGGCTCCCGTTGTTTCCACTTCTTTGGCTAAAATTGTAGCCAAGGAAGAGCTGGTGAACCTGGATAAAGGAAAAGCCAAGTTGGAAATTCCACATCTGTCTGTGCTTCGTGTTGATGATATCCACCAGCACTACTTGACCCGGCTGTCTGAGAGCCGGGAAATTGAGATGAATTTAATCAATGCTCTTAATGAAAAAAATGAGGTAAGATTCTTTGCTTTAACCGTTCTGTCTTTATATAATGTCTTCAGCCCCCAAGGACCAGCTTATTATGAAAATGGTAAGCTGGTTCTTTAGAATAGGTATATTGAACTATAGCTGTAGCCCCCAAGGACCGGGTAGTTATGATGATAACGAGTCGGTACTTTGTACTGTAAGAAAAAACAGAATCATGATCTAGCCCCCAAGGACCGGCTTATCTCGTTAAGTTAGCTGGGTCTTCCTTTGTAAGAAACGAGCATTTGCTTTGTAAGCTTGAAATCATGTAGCCCCCAAGGGCCGGCTTATTTCTGTGAAATAGCCGGGTCTTGTGATCGTTTGTGGCCTGAAACTTTGGCACATTAGCCGCCATGTGTTGTGTGGATTGTTTATAATCCGCACGGGACTTTGATAATATGAAAATAAATTTGAAGTGCCGTAGCCCCCAAGGGTCAAGTCGTCTTTTAGAAGGAGGCTTGAGGCTTTTGTAGAAATAGTCATTGATAATGCTTGCATGTCTATCAGGGATATGTAGAAGATGTTAAATCTATGGCAGCAAAACTACAGAAATGCCTCAAAGAAGAGATGAAGCTAAAGGCTGAAGCCGATCTGACGGTGACTCATTTTGAAGATTCTGCGCGTCAAGCGCATGATCATCTTGAGCAGGCCATGAAATTTTTTGAAGAAGAAAAAGGCGCCCTTTTGAAGCGTGCTGAAAAGGCTGATGGTAAACTTGATCCTTTGAAGGAAAAATATTCCACCCTTGTGAAATAGATAAACGAGATGCTGACGGCCATCTTCGGTATGTACTCATAGCTCTTCCACTTGAATTGCCGGGTTATGATGATATGGCGGCTCATTATCTGAATTGCTTTTGTATGTAGGACAAAAAGAACACACCCTTGTGGAGTTGCCTATTGTGAAATTGAAGGCAATTTTCATATATGTAGAGCAATTATTCACAGGATCTGTCTACTCCATAATGGGAGTGAAGAATCTAAAATACCCGCCCAGGAGCATCAAGGACATGTTGAAGCAGCTATCAACTATTCCACAATGGGTCACAAAGACCCAGAAATCGGCGGCTCGTGGAGGAGCGAACATGGCTCTTGCCCGTGCAAAGGCAAATTTGCCTGAGATAGATCTGGAGGCTCTGAAAGACGACTTTCCCGAATACAAGATGGACGACTCAGAGTTTACTCATGCTGATTTCGCCAAGTGCTTCAAGGAGACTCGGTTGTTGGCGACTCTTATAGCTGAAGAAGTTAGCCTGTCGCAGTATCATCCTACACATTCCAACAAGAATGAGTGTATCAACGCACCAAAAGATGAGCCGTCAGAGCTGGTGCCGCCTCGACGTAAGAGAACCTTTGCTCCTGATGTTGATGCGTCAACTCTTATTGAGGGGACTTCAAATTTTGAGTCTTTGCTTTCAATTTGGTGGCAACAAAAGGACCAGCAGGGTGAAGACGAAGATGGCCCGGCAGAAGTGGACCCAGAGGCGGCTGATGCGGAACAAGCTTGAAGGCGAGTCTCCGAAGATGAATTAGTGGCCAGGCGGCTCAAGCCCCAAAGTGTTGGGCAAAAAAACATGAATATCTATGGCTCCTGATGTGAGCCTGTAATAGGGGTAGTTTAAAACTCTAAAATGCTCTATCATGCCATCGCGCACGTTTTGCACTTGTCTTGTTGTGGTGAAACTTGTCACGAAACTTTGATGTTTTGATTTGTTTGCCAAAATATTATTGCGCTGCTCTTTTGCTTGCCTCTGAATATCTGTGTTGTGTTCAATGAGCCTTTAATTGAATTAGACAGGTCAAAACGAGCTGGCAAAGAGGCTTGCTTGCAAGGCTTAAGTCTTGATTGAACCATTCTACAACATTGTTGCAGAAGATATGTGATTGAACTGGTCATAGTATGACTGCAGTTTGTAACCCGGACGCCCATTTATGAGCCGGTAATAAGAATAACATTGTACCTGAAAAGTTATAAGGTAATAATAGAAGATATTGTAATAATATAACGAACTGTTAATAAGCCGGCTCAATGAGACTCGGCAAAGAGACTAGCTTTCGAGGCTCAAGTCTTGCATCAATGAAGCGGGTATGATAACCCATGGTTTATCCTAGCTTTCTGTATGCCGGCTCTCATGTGACTCAAGCCGTGTTTTAACCTTGATGAGTTCAGGGTCCAGATGGATTGACTTATCAAGAGTACACAGGGTCACCTGATCGGAGTCGCATCAAGAAAATAGGCAGGTTTAACCATATTTTGGTGGCTTATAGCCTAGTCAAGAGGGATATTAAAGGCTGACTCGTTGAGTTGGAAGCCCCCAAGTGACTTATGTTGCAAAAAATAAAGACTCATGCTCAATTTGTAGGCTGAACCGACAGAGACCCCGAGTTTCGGGGGTGCCCGATTTATTATATTTGAACATAAAGAAGTATGTACATAATTTGAAGGGGAAGGGGTTACAGAAAGAAAAAGGAGCCGGTGGCTATAAGTATAATAAGGCCGCAGGTGAGCAATGTTCCAGGGCCGGGTTGTTTCTTATTCGGAGGTATATGATCCTTCTCATAAATCTATCAGATAATATGAACAATTATTGAGGTTTCTGCTGATGACGAAAGGACCCTCCCAAGGTGGGGAAAGTTTTTGCATCCCTGTTTGATCTTGAATCAGACGGAGCACTAAGTCGCCTTCTTGAGAAGTACGGCTTCAGACTCTATGGGTGTGATAGCGACGTAGGTCTTGCTGATATATAGCAGATCTGGCTGCTGCTAAGTCACGTTCTTCTTCCAATGCGTCCAAAGAATCTTGACGCGCTTGATCATTATCTGCTTTGACATAAGCAGTGACCCGAGGGGAATCATGGCGAATATCACTCAGTATTACCGCCACAACTCCATAAACCAGAAAAAACAGTGTATATCCAGTGGATCTGTTTGGAGTGCGAATACTCCAAAGTAATGAGGGGAGTTCTTCAACCCAACATCCTAGAGTGCGCTGGAGTGGAACCATAAGCCGGGGTTTGATACCTCTGAGAATGTCCTGATTAGCTCGTTCGGCCTGTCCATTGGATTGTGGATGTGCAACTGCCGCCAGGTCAAGCAGGATGTTCATGTTCACAAAACTGCTCCATAGCTCCTTTGGACAAGTTGGTACCGTTGTAAGTGATAATGCTATGAGGATAACCAAAACGGAAAATCAACTTCTTCTGAAATTTGACAGTTGTCTCTGCATCACAATTGCTGACAGGTTCCACCTGGACCCACTTTGTGAATTTATCAACCGCCACCAATAGGTGGGTTTTCTTGTCAGAAGATGGCTTAAACGGGCCGACCATGTCAAGCCCCCAGATTGCAAACATCCAAGTAATTGGGATCATACGCAATTCTTGAGCTGGCACATGAGCTTGTCGAGCGAACTTTTGGCATCCATCACACTTGCGCACGATGTCTTCTGCGTCCGCATGAGCCGTCAACCAATAAAACCCATGACGAATAGCCTTCGCCACCAGGGACCGTGAGCCGGCGTGGTGACCGCAATCGCCAGCATGGATTTCATTGAGGATCGCCTGGCCTTCCTCAGGGGAAAGACAATGTTGGAAAACACCGGTGCTGCTTCGTCGATGTAACTCGCCATTGACGATAGTCATGGACTTGGACCGCCGAATTATCTGTTGAGCGATGACTTCCTCAGCTGGGAGCTCGCCTCGAGTCAGATAAGCCAAGTAGGGCACCGTCCAGTTAGGAATAGCATGGAGAGCCGCCACCAGGTGTGCCTCAGGGTAGGGATAGCGATATCTTCCTCAGACGGTAATTTAACCGAGGGGTTGTGAAGCGCGCCCAAGAATATGTTGGGAGGGACCGGCTTGCGCTGAGAACCGAGTCACGATAGAGCATCAGCCGCCTCGTTAAGTCGGCGATCAATGTGATGAACTTGATACCCTTTAAAGTGTCCCACCACTTTGGTGACTGCCCGTCGATAAGCCACCATCAAGGGGTCCTTCGAATCCCAGGTCCCTGAGACTTGTTGAGCTACCAAATCCGAGTCGCCCAAGCATCTGAACCGGCTAAGATTCATCTCTTTAGCCATTCTGAGCCCGTGCAAGAGGGCCTCATATTCAGCTGTATTGTTAGTACTCCCTCCATTCCTAAATATTTTTCTTTTTAGAGATTTCACTATGGACTATATACGGATGTATATAGACATAATTTAGAGTGTAGATTCATTCATTTTGCTCCATATGTAGTCCATAGTTGAATCTCTAAAAAGACAAATATTTAGGAACGGAGGGAGTACATGGGAACATGAGCCGTAAAACATAATAAAAAAATTCACCTCGTGTAGAAGACAAAATAACTCCAGCCCCCGAGACTTCCAATTGTCTGGATCCATCAAAGTGTATAGTCCAATACGTGTTATCTGGCCTATCGTCTGGAATTTGTAGCTCAGTCCAATCGTTGATGAAATCCACAAGTGCTTGGGACTTAATGGCTGTACAGGGCATGTATTTCACCTGGTGAGGCCCAAGCTCAATCGCCCATTTAGCAATCTGCCAAGTAGCTTCACAATTTTGTGTAATATTGCCAAGAGGTGCTGAACTGACCACAGTGATTGGATGCTCCTAGAAGTAGTGCTTTAATTTCCGGCTTGCCATAAAGACGCCGAAAACCAACTTTTGCCAATGAGGATACCGCTGCTTGGATAACGTCAAGACTTCACTGACAAAATAAACCGGCCGTTGTACTGGATACTCCTTTCCTGACTCCTTTCATTCGACGACAACTCCAACACTGTCTGCCTTTGAATTGGCTGCAATATACAGGAGCATAGGCTCTTTATCCCTCGGGGTGGCTAGGATTGGCGGCTCAGCCAGCTGCTTCTTGAGTGCTTTGAGGACTTCATTAGCCGCGTCAGTCCAAACGAAGTTGTCTGTCTTCCTCAACAACTGATAAGAGGGATTGCTTTCTCCCCTAGGCGACTTATAAACCGGCTTAACGCCGCAATGCGACCAGCCATGCATTCAACTTGATTCACGTTGGCCGGCTTAGCTAGCGAAGTCACTGCTTTGATTTTATCTGGATTAGCCTCGATGCCTCGTTCGGAAACCAGAAAACCTAGTAACTTGCCTGCAGGAATGCCAAAGACGCATTTAGCCGGGTTGAGCTTCATCTGGTACACTCGAAGATTCTCAAACGTCTCCTTGAGGTTATCCAGAAGTGTCTCCTTTTTCTGAGACTTCACCACGATATCATCAACATAGGCATGAACGTTGCGTCCAATCTGTGGGTGGAGGCAGTTCTGAACACAACACTGATAAGTAGCCCCCGCGCTCTTGGGTCCAAAGGGCTTAGAGACATAGCAGAAAGCGCCGAAAGGAGTTATGAAATCCGTCTTCTCCTCATCATCAACGACCATCTTGATTTGATGATAACCAGAGTATGCATCCAGAAAGCATAACCGCTCACAACCCGCAGTAGAATCAATGATCTGATCGATGCGTGGGAGAGCAAAAGGATCCATAGGACAAGCCTTGTTGAGATCTGTGTAATCAACACACATGCACCAAGTACCATTCTTTTTCAGAACAAGCACCGGGTTAGCCAACCACTTGGGGTGAAAAACTACAACGATAAACCCGGCAGCTAGGAGCCGGGCTACCTCTTCTCTAATAGCCTTGTGTCTCTCCTCGTTAAAACGACGGAGGTATTGTCGTACTGGTTTCATCTTTGGATCCGCATTAAGATGGTGCTTAGCGAGTTTTTTCGGGACTCCAGTCATGTTAGAAGGCTTCCATGCAAAGATGTCCCGATTCTCACGGATGAACTCGATGAGCGCGCTTTCCTATTTGGGATCCAAGCCGGTCCCAATAGTGAACTACTGAGATGAGTCGCCCGGTGTGAAGTCAATTTGCTTCGTATCTTCAGCCGGCTTAAACTTGTGAAATGACTCAGACTCAGTAGTGGGCTTATTGAGAGGGCTCATATCAGCAGGATCAACGCTGGCCGTATAGAACTTCAACTCCTCTGCTGCGCAGGCCGACTCAGCATAGGCTGCATCACGTTCTTCACACTCTTGAGCTATTTTCCTGCTGCCATTCACAGTAATGGTACCATTTGGACGTGTCATTTTGAACTTTAGGTAGACATAACAGGGCCAGGCCATGAAACGAGCATAAGCCGACCGCCCGAAAAGGGCATGATAAGGGCACTTTATCTTAGCCACTTCAAAAGTTAAGGGCTCGCATTTGTAGTTGAATTCATCACCAAAAGCAACGTCAAGTTTAATCCGCCCTATTGGGTATGCTGACTTCCCAGGGACGATACCAAGAAAAACCGTGGTTGAAGCTTGCAAATTGCTTTCAGGGAGGTTCATCCGCCTGAAGGTGTCGTAATACAGAATGTTGATGCTAGTTCCACCATACATGAGGACCTTTGAGAGGGTATAACCACCAACCTGAGGCGCCACCAGCAGGGCGAAGCCACCCATGTTATCTACCCGAGGAGGTTGATCTTCCCAGCTCCAGGTACATGGGAACTGCCGGCTCAACCGTGTTGATGGCTCTTCGCTTGACTTTGTCGTCTCGCCTACAAGTGCTGGTGGTGAAGACATGGTACTGACCAGTATTCAACTGTTTGAGATTACTCTGAAACCCAGTTTGATTGTTATGCTGCTGATTGCCTTGGACGGAGTGCTACCTATTGTCGTTGTTCCCTTGATGCTGAAAACCTGCCCCTGAGCCTAATCCCACAAATCCACCAGACGAGCCGCCATGCGAGCCGCCCTAGCCAAGCTGACCCGGGTGTCCCCCACCATTGCCTGCTTGGTGATTCTGGAAAGCCTGGTTGCGGAATTCCTGCATGATATAATAGTTTTCCCATGAATGTGTAGACGGCTTATCCGGGGTACTATGTTTGGGACAAGGCGCCTTGAGTGCCTCCTCATAGTTGCGCGTCTTGTTCCCATTGTAAGCTCCTCCCGGGCGGTTGTTGCGCCGCTGGTTCTTGAAACCGGTGTTGGTATTAGCAACAACTTCTGACCCGCCATCGGGCTGTTTTCGTTTACTATTATTGCCATGTCCCTCTGGGTTCCCACTGTGCCCATGGTTTTGCTGACCCTTGCCACCGTCACCTTTCCTGTTCTGACCAGTTTGTCCTCATCTGAGCCGGGACCTTCGTGTTGTCTGACTCAGCGTATCTGGTAAGAACATCCATCAAGTGGCCCATGTCCTGCACCTTCCGTTTGAGATGACCAAGCTTCTGCACCAGAGGCTGAAAGTGGCAATTCTTCTCCAAGATTTGCACGACTTGAGCTGCCGTGATGCTATCCAATGAGTGGATGATTTCGGCAACCCGGCGAGGCCAATGGTGAGCCGACTCGTCCCCACGCTGGACGCAATGTTGAAGGTCCACAATCATCATTGGTCGTTTGCATGTTCCCTGGAAATTCTTAATAAATCGGTACTTCAGCTCTGCCCAAGTGTTGATGGAGTTAGGCGGCAGATTCTTCAACCATGTTCGAGCAGGCCCTTCCAACATCATGGTCAAATACTTCGCGCACACGGCATCGCTGACATCACGCATTTCCATGGCCAGCTCATAACTTTCAATCTATGCCGCCGGCTCGAGGTCTACGAGGCCCATTGAAATCCTTGGGCATACGCTCGCCACGGAGAGCTGGGGATAAGAAAGGAATCCCAATCGTCCTACTGTTCACCCCAGCCCCCATGGTTGCTGGTTGAGGATGAAGCTGATGAGTCGCCCGCACTGCCGCCGCTTCTGCCTCTGCCTATCGCACTGCCCTGGCTGCATCGACAACTGCCTGGGTGTTTGATAACACAGGCCGGGTCAGGGAGACCTGAGGCTGTTGCCTACATCCACTACTAGAAACAATGGGAGATTCCACATGGTGACTCTTACTGCGGCTGGCATACGGGGTGGAGTGCATCCGATCGTGACTATGAGAATATTGCGCTTGCTGTACCACCGCTGTTTTAGACATCTCTATGGCATTCCTGGCCTCAATCTCAACAGGGGTGTTCCCGTGGATGGGAAGCGCCTCTAGATTGCGAGTTGCCGCTAACATGTTGTCAACGGGGTTGGTGAAGTGTCCTTGCGACGTCTGGAATTGTGGCGGTGACGGCTGAGCCGATGACGGTTGAGCCGGATCCGTTTGCCGGGCCGTTTGACGAGGGAGATCCTTGCACAGTCGTTCAGCCCCTGGCGTCTTCTATAGAGTGTGGAATAAGCGGGTGGCTCAAGATTCAATGGCAGCCCTCTCTGGTGTCTCCTCTGATAAACCACCTCAGAGGTGTCTCGACGGAGCCCTAGCTGCCAAGCCTCGGCCTTCAGGCGCTCTGACTCGTTGTGGATACGAGCCTGTATTTCTGCCATCCGGATGTTTTCGACGTCAATTTCCTCCTGCACCTTGGTCATCTGCTCGCGACGTTTTACTAACTCCGTATTGTGCTCCTCCTGGTTTTCCGCAGTGACGGGCGTTCCGACCAGCTTCGCCATCTTGGCCATTAGATCTATCATGGCTTGAGCCGGTGACTTGCCTGATCCGCCAGATCCGCCAGCTGCGCCTGCCGACGACGGGTCTTGAGCCCCTGTTGTTCCTGCCATATAGACAATAACCTGACGAGGCGGCTCATGTCACTCCCTAGGAACTTCCTCTTTCGTAGAGCCCCCAAGTCCACCATCATAAAGGGGACATATTGATTCGGTGTCTCCCATGGAAGATTCGCCATCAGAGTTGACAAGGGTGTCCCTGCTGCCTGCCGGCTCATCCGAGAGGCTAACTCCGTGGGTGAAGTTGACGAAAACGCGGCGCCGGCCGGCTTGCCATCGGCCGGATTGGGCGCGCCGAGCTGGCTCGACAATGTTGGTGCAGATGTCTGACTCGGACGCCGACGCGCTGATTTGCCGATGAAGACATGGATCTTGATGAAGGGGACCCGGTACCCGTACTCGATTGATTCGGCCTAGGGGCCCTAGCCTGAATCGTCGATGTAGAGCTTGCCGCGGCGGCTCTTGGTCATCTGACCAACAGCGAATCTCCCAAACCCTGGAAGGGCTCCCTTTGAGAACTCAACTCCACCGGGCAAGAGCCCCATGGTGGGCGCCAACTATCGTGGTATTGACACAGCAGATGTTCTCTTAGGAGAACTTGAGTGTGAGGCCATCACCGCTAAGTGGTGACTCAAAGGGGTTGATCTGGAACGAGAGACGAGTTTACCCAGGTTCGACCCCTCTGATGGAGGTAATAGCCTATGTCCTCCTTTGCGTGTATTGATGATGATCTTGATTACAAGGGTGTGGAATTGCTAACCTAGCTCTCGAGGGTTTGCTTGTTCCTTACTTCCTCTTTCTAGCCCAAGAGCTCCCCTTTATATATAGGCAGAGGCCTTGAGGTTACAACAGAGTCCGGGTCGTAAAGAGCCCGTGTCCTAATCTAAGTCCTCCTTTCCTTGCTCCTCAAGGGAAAAAGGATTTACTATGTCTTCATGCTTAAGCCGGCCATCTGGATGACGTTGATGAGCCGGCCCACCCAATGAGCCGCATGTCTGGGCCTTGAACTTCTCATGGATATCTTCTGTATGGGCCGTCTTAGTAGAGCCCGGGTTACGACCTAGGCGGGTTATACCCGTGGGGTATATCCCCGACAGTTGGCTTACACTCGCCACAAGCTACAATGTTGAAGTCCCGAATACATCAATACATAACAATCATCATACAGAAGAGCAGGATCCGGCTACGGACGAAATCAAACGAAAAAGACGACATCCACTCTGCTAATCCCAGGCTGCCGACCAAGGTGGCCACCACTACTGTCGGGGTACGTCACGTACATGTGTCCACGCTCTTCATCGTACTCCTATTGGAGTCCTGTAAGATCATCTGCTTCGGGATCATTTGTACCTGTACCTGTTGTTGTAGTAATCTATGAGCCACGGGGACTCAGCAATCTCATCACCCAGGGTACAAAAACTAGCCAAGCTAATGGGTATGGAATGGTTAAGTGGCGAGGTTGCATCAAGCACTAAGCATTTATATCTGGCTAACTTATGAGTACAAGAATATGAAGAGTGTTCTATACATAAACGCATGTGAATTAGTTATAACCAGGAAGTGATCCTGAACACCTACTTACGAGTCAATCATAACCCCACTGTGTTCTCTTCCCGAACTCCCTCAAAAAGAGACGATCACGGTTACACATAGGGTTGATGTATTTTAGTTGAGTTTACATTCAAGTTCTCTACAACCGGATATTATAAAATTCCAGGTCGCCACATAACCGCAGGCATGACTTTCTAAAAGATTTAACCCTGCAGTGGTGTGCTGGAAATACTCCCTAAAGGCAATAATATGGTTATTATCATATTTCCCTATTCAAGATAACCATTTATATTCCATGCTAGAATTGTATTAAAAGACAAAATGTGCTATTAAAATGACATGCAACAACATTTGCTCAAAAGAAAATAATTAATACCAAAGTTGGATTAGTTGAATTTTCTACCCCCAAAAATTATAACATGCATATGTTGCTACAAGAAAAAATGCCACATTTTTATTACGCAAGAATAATGCATAAAACAGAAACATAGGACATTCCAAATCTGGCATATACCGAAAATGGCTAAAAATGAAAAGAAAAGAAAAAGGCCGAGTGTACCCAGGAAATACCCAACCACAGAGTGTGACATGTGAGTCTGGGCCACGTTGGAAGAGGGTGTGGCACACGTGAGGATGACAGGTGGGTTCGGAGTGGCACACATGTCAGCGACACACCGAAGAGTGAAAAAATGGGGAAAAAATCTCCTGCGCAGGGCGGTACTCGAACCCGCGGCGAAGCTATTCAGTGAACAAGACCAATCAGGCTGCACTTGTGTGCTCTTTAAGCTGAATGTCTGCAGGCTTCTGACTTAACGCCGACCCGACAAGAGGGACTCGCAGGTTAGCGAGACATGGCGGCGAAGCGACAAAGAGCGAAGCGGTAGAACTACTTCTAATCTAACGACGACGGAGGCCACTGCCGGTGTCAAAATCTGCGGATCTCGGGTAGGGGGTCCCGAGCTGTGGATCTTGGATCAATGGGGAACAGGGAACATAGACATAGTGTTTACCCAGGTTGGGCCCCTCTCGAGGAGGTAAAACCCTACGTCCTGCTTTGATTGTATTGATGAGTGTATGACGATTACAGAGTCGATCTACCACGAGATCAGATGAACTAAACCCTAGATGAGGTGGAATAATGGTTCTTGCCTCTACGAGCTAAAGCCCGAGCTAAACCCTCTGGTTTATGTAGACACCAGGGGTACCTAGGGTTACACGTAGTTAGTTATCATCAAAAGATAAACCCTTCGATATTTTTATCTTGACTTGGAGGACTCCCCAAGAAATCGAAGATTTCCTTCCAAAACACGAGGATGACTCGTAGTTTGACCTTCATGTATTGGGCACAAGGCAGCCGACTTGTCCGGCCCATAGGAAACAGGCCGGCAACCCGAGGACCCCTTAGTCCCGGACTCTGATACGTCTCCGTCGTATCTATAATTTTCGATTGTTTCATGTCAACATTATACAACTTTCACACATTTTTGGCAACATTTGATATGATTTATTGGACTAACATATTGATCTAGTGCCCAGTGCCAGTTCCTGTTTTTTACATGTTTTTTGTTTCACAGAATATCCATATCAAACGAAGTCCAAACGCGATAAAAATTTACGGAGAATTATTTTGGAATATTTATGATTTTTGGGAGGCGGAATCAACGCAAAAGGAGGCCCAAAGCCACCACAAGACACCAGGGTGCGCCCTAGGGCCCAGTCACGTGGTGGTGGGTTGTGGTCACCTCGTAAGTCGGTTGGAGCTCTCCTTTGGGCGCAAGGAAGCTTATATCCGGAAAAAAAATCGTGTTAAAATATCAGCGCAATCGGAGTTACAAATCTCCGGGAATATAAGAAAAGGTTTTCGGCCAGAAAAGAAGAACGAGAAACAGAAGAGAACAGAGAGGGAGATCCAATCTGGGAGGGGCTCCTGCCCCTCCGCCGCCATGGAGGCCATGGACCAGAGGGGGAACTCTCCTCCCATCTAGGGGGAGGCCAAGGAAGAACTAGAAGGAGGGGGTGCTCTCTCCCCCTCTCTCCCGGTGGCGCCAGAACGCCGCCGAGGCAATCATCGTGACGGCGATCTACACCAACACCTTCGCCGCCATCAACACCCACTCTCTCCCCCTCTATGCAGCGGTGTAACACCTCTCTTCCCCGCAGTAATCTCTACTTAAACATGGTGCTCAACTCCATATATTATTTCCCAATGATATGTGGCTATCCTATGATGTTTGAGTAGATCCGTTTTGTCCTATGGGCTAATTGATGATCATGGTTGGTATGAGTGTATATTTTATTATGGTGCTGTCCTACGGTGCCCTCCATCTCGCGCAAACATGAGGGATCCCCGCTGTAGGGTGTTGCAATATGTTCATGATTTGCCTATGGTGGGTGGCGTGAGTGACAGAATACACAGACCTGAGTAGGTGGGTTGCTGCATATGGGAGTAAAGAGGACTTGATACTTAATGCTATGGTTGGGTTTTACCTTAATGATCTTTGGTATTTGCGGATGCTTGCTAGAGTTCCAATCATAAGTGCATATGATCCAAGTACGGAAAGTATGATAGCTCATGCCTCTCCCTCATATAAAATTGCAAGAATGATTACCGGTCTAGTTATCAATTGCCTAGGGACAAATAACCTTCTTGTTTGACAAAAGTTTCTACTAAACAACTAACTTTTATTATCTTGCAGTTTACTCGTAGTTTTATTCCCGCTAAATACTTCTAGTTTTATTCGTGCAAACTATCCTATCACGTACAAAATAGTTTCATACTTGTTCTTGGTAAAGCAAACGTTAAAGTGTGCATAGAGTTGTATCGGTGGTCGATAGAACTTGAGGGAATATTTGTTCTACCTTTAGCTCCTCGTTGGGTTCGACACTCTTATTTATCGAAAAAGTCTACAAACGATCCCCTACACTTGTGGGTTATCAAGACCTTTTTCTGGCGCCGTTGCCGGGGAGCAATAGCGTGGGGTGAATATTCTCGTGTGTGCTTGTTTGCTTTATCACTAAGTAATTTTTATTTTCTGTTATTAGTTGTTTCATATCTTTAGTTATGGATATGGAACATGAAACACCAAAAATATTAGTTGTACTTGCTACTCATAGAGATGGGGAACCTCCTAAAACCCTTGATGCTCGTTATGTGTGACGCGTTTATTACTCCTTTGATAATCCCGAGAAATCCTCATTGAACTTTATAATGGGAGACATGTTGGATCAACATGAGTACTTTAGGGATTATCGCGTGTCTCAAAAAGAGAAACACTTATGGGGTCAAATTAGAATATTGCAATGGTTTGCTTGGGATGCATGCTTGAGATGTGATTTTACTTGTTGCTCTGAGATAGAGGCTCCACACCTTCCCTTTCAATGTCAATTTAACGATAATGAAACGTTGGCTTCTTATGCTAAAGGTATTTATAATTACTATGATGTGGAACGAATAGAAGAATTTGTTGCTTTTAAAGGTGCTTATGAAATTGCTTCTTTGCTTGAAAATTATGATGATGATGTTTCTTACAAATCTGCCAATTTTGCCATACTTAAATATTGCTATGAGAATTATGATTGCAATGCTGATGTTATTGAATTTATTGAGAGAATGTCCGCTGCCCTGGAAGAGACTAAAATTTTGGAGGAATCTATGGAAGAAGAAATTGTCGAAACTGTGAGCTCATTAGATGAACAAGATGAGGAGGATACCGAAGAACAAAAGGAGGAAGAGTGGATTAGCTACCCGTGTCCACCTTCTAATGAGAGTAACTCTTCAACTCATACATTATTTAATTTCCCTTCATGCTTACCGAAGGATGAATGCTATGATAATTGCTATGACCCCGTGGATTCTTTTGAAATATCCCTTTTTGATGAACTTGATGCTTGCTATGCTTGTGGCCAAGATGCCAATATGAATTTTGCTTATGGAGATGAACTTGCTATAGTTCCTTATGTTAAGAATGAAATTGTTGCTATTGCACCCACACATGATAGTCCTATTATCTTTTTGAATTCTCCCAACTACACTATATCGGAGAAGTTTGCTCTTATTAAGGATTATATTGATGGGTTGCGTTTTGCTACTACACAAGATGATTTTGATAAATATAATATGCATGTTCTTGATGCTCCTACTTGCAATTATTATGAGAGAGGTACTACATATCCACCTCTTTATGTTTCCAATACGATAAAATTGCAAGAAACTGTTTATACTATGCATTGGCCTTTACTTGATGTGCATGAATTGTTCTTGTATGACATGCCAATGCATAAGAAGAGAGTTAGACTTCGCTGTCACATGATATATATCACTTTGTGCTCACTACTAAATTACAAATCATTGTTAATTAAAATTGGCTTTGATATACCTTGGGATACAGGTGGATCCATTACTTGAGCACTTTATGCCTAGCTTAATGGCTTTAAAGAAATCAATGCCAGGGAGACAACCCGGAAGTTTTAGAGAGTCATTTTATTCTGTTGAGTGCTTTTATAAATTTTAAAAACAAAAAAATATATAGGCGAACCTAAAACTTCACAAAAAGAAAAGGTGAAAGTGAGAGAGATGGTGAGCATCGTTGAAGTGGGGGCTAGCCTTGAACTTTGTTCATGCCCATGGAAACTTTGTGAATCTTGAATCACAGAAACTTTTCAACAAAAATAATTATCCCCGTGTACAAATCCATTGTATTATAAAAATAATGTGCCAAGATTTGCCTTTAGGATGATTAGATTGCTTGTTAGTATGTGCGGTGTAAAAACAGAAACTTTGGCTGTAGTGCGTGAATTTACATTTTTTACTGAAATGTCCAAAGTTTCTGAAATTTGTACACAGTATTTATATACAATTTTTTTAATTCTTCCTAAGTTTTCGGTATTTTTGGAGTTACAGAAGTATGGTCGAAGTTCAGATTACTACCGACTGTCCTGTTTAAGACAGATTCTGTTTTTGATGCATTGTTTTGCTTGTTTCGATGAAACTATCGATTTTATCGGTGGTATAAGCCATGGAGAAGTTATAATAAAGCAGGGATAATGCAAATATAAAATATGAATGGGTTTTCAACAGTACTTAAAGTATTAATTTGCTTTATTATACTAACGGATATTACCAGTTTTCTGTTAAGTTTTATGTGGATGAAGTGTTCAAATATCGAGGAGGTCTCGATATGAGAAGGAGGAGAGGCAAGAGTTCAAGCTTGGGTACGCACAAGGCACCCCAAGTAAATATCCAAGGATACTCAAGCAGCTAAGCTTGGGGATGCCCCGGAAGGCATCCCATCTTTCTTCAACAAGTATCAACATGTTTTCGTTTTCGTTTCGTTCATGTGATATGTGTAAATCTTGGAGCGTCTTTTGTGTTTAGTTTTCACTTTTCTTTTATGCACCATGCTGGCATGACATAGTCCATAGTTGATTTATAGAATGCTCATTGCACTTCACTTATATCTTTTGAGTATGGCTTTATAGAATGCTTCATGTGCTTCACTTATATCATTTGAAGTTTGGATTGCCTGTTTCTCTTCACATAGAAAACCGTTATTTGTAGAATGCTCTTTTTTATTCACTTATATTCATTAGAGCATGTTCTTTTGTAGAAAGAATTAAACTCTCTTGCTTCACTTATATCTATTTAGAGAGTCAACAGGAATTGGTCATTTGCATGGTTAGTCATAAAATCCTACATAAAACATATGGATCACTGAATATGATATGTTTGATTCCTTGCAATAGTTTTGCGATATAGAGATGATAATATGTTGGAGGTACTAGTGGATGATCGTGTTTAGTAACATATTGGTGTTAAGGTTTGTGATTCCCGAAACATGCACGTATAGTCTCCTGTTATGCCAGGAAGTTGGAGCACAATTTATCCTTGATTGTCTATCCTTGTGTGAAGGTCGGGGGCGCGCGATGGTTAACTCCTACCAACCTCCCCCCCTAGGAGCATGCATAGTAATACTTTGCTTCGAGGGCTAATAAACTTTTTCAATAAGTATGTGAGTTCTTTATGACTAATGTGAGTCAATGGATTATACGCACTCTTACCTTTCCGCAATTTGCTAGCCTCTACGGTACCGTGCATTGCCCTTTCTCACCTCGAGAGTCGGTGCAAACTTCGCCGGTGCATCCAAACCGCGTGATATGATACGCTCTATCACACATAAGCCTTATTATATCTTCCTCAAAACAGCCACCATACGTACCTATTATGGCATTTCCATAGCCATTCCGAAATATATTGCCATGCAACTCCCACCGCCTCCGTTTTGATGACTTGAGCAATCATTGTCATATTCCTTTACATGATCGTAAGATAGCTAGCATGATGTTTCCATGGATTGTCCGTTTTTTTGATATCTTTGCTACGCTAGATCATTACACATCCTGGTACACTGCCAGAGGCATTCATATAGAGTCATACTTTGTTCTACTATCGAGTTGTAATATTGAGTTGTGAGTAAATAGAAGTGTGATGATCATCATTATTCATTATTAGAGCATGTCCAAGTGAGGAAAGGATGATGGAAACTATTATTCCCCCACAAGTCGGGATGAGGCTCCGGACAAATATACAAAAGAAGGAAAAAAGAAAAAAAAAGAAGAAAAAAAGAAAAAGAAAAAAAGAAAAGAAAAAGAAAAAAAGAGAGACAAAGAAAGAAGGGGCATGCTAATTCCACACTTGTGCTTCAAAGTAGCACCATGTTTTATATAGAGAGAGTCTCCTATGTTGTCACTTTCATATACTAGTGGGAATTTTTCATTATAGAGTTAGATGCACACCCACTTAGTTTTCATATTGAGCTTTCATACACTTATAGCTCTTAGTGCATCCGTTGCATGGCAATCCCTACTCCTCGCATTGATATCAATTGATGGGCATCTCCAAAGCCCGTTGATTAGCCGCTTCGATGTGAGACTATCTTCTTTTTGTCTTCTCTATATTAATGTCTACCACCGCATTCTATTCCACCCATAGTGCTATATCCATGGCTTGCGCTCATGTATTGCGTGAGAGTTGAAAATGCTGAAGCGCGTTAAAAAGTATGAACCAATTGCTTGGCTGACACCGGGGTAGTACATGATTTATACTTTGTGTTAAGAAGACATTAATATAGAGATAGCTTTCTTTAGCGTTGATATTTTGAAAGACACGATTGTTTGTTGGGATGCCTGAGTATTAATGTCTTTATGTCAAATTATAGACTATTGCTTTGAATCACTCATGTCTTAATATTCATTCCATGATTAGATATATGATCAAGATTATGCTAGGTAGCATTCCACATCAAAAATTATCTTTTTATCATTTACCTACTCGAGGACGAGAAGTAATTAAGCTTGGGGATGCTGATACGTCTCCGTGGTATCTATAATTTTTCATTGTTTCATGTCAACATTATACAACTTTCACATATTTTTGGCAACATTTTATACGATTTATTGGACTAACATATTGATCCAGTGCCCAGTGCCAGTTCCTGTTTTTTGCATGTTTTTTGTTTCGCAGAATATCCATATCAAACGAAGTCCAAACGCGATAAAAATATATGGAGAATTATTTTGGAATATTTGTGATTTTTGGGAGGCGGAATCAACGCAAAAGGAGGCCTACAGCCACCACAAGACACCAGGGCGCACCCCAGGGCCCAAGCGTGTGGTGGTGGGTTGTGGTCACCTCGTAAGTCGGTTGGAGCTCTCCTTCGGGCGCAAGGAAGCTTATATCCGAAAAAAAATCGTGTTAAAATCTCAGAGCAATCCGAGTTACGGATCTCCGGGAATATAAGAAACGATTTTCGGCCAGAAAACAGGAACGAGAAACAGAAGAGAACAGAGAGGGAGATCCAATCTCGGAGGGGCTCCTGATGTCTACTACGCAACTTTCTTCTTGTATACTTTGTTGGGCCTCCAAGCGCAGAGTTTTGTAGGACAGTAGCAATTTACCCTCAAGTGGATGACCTAAGGTTTATCAATCCGTGGGAGGTGTAGGATGAAGATGGTCTCTCTCAAACAACCCTGCAATCAAATACAAGAAATCTCTTATGTCCCCAACATACCCAATACAATGGCAAATTATATAGGTGCACTAGTTTAGCGAAGAGATGGTGATACAAGTGCAATATGGATGATAGATATAGGTTTTTGTAATCTGAAAATATAAAAA
Source organism: Elymus sibiricus (assembly GCA_039707655.1). NCBI lineage: Eukaryota > Viridiplantae > Streptophyta > Magnoliopsida > Poales > Poaceae > Elymus > Elymus sibiricus. The sequence goes on along the minus strand of CM077669.1, from coordinate 232,710,212 downwards.
CAGCAAGGTAGCAAGTGTAAAACAGCGAGCAAAACGGTGTATAAATGCTTGGAAACAAGGCCTAGGGTCCGTACTTTCGCTAGTGCAATCTCTCAACAATGCTAATATAATTGGATCACATAACCATCCCTCAACGTGCAACGAAGAATCACTCCAAAGTTCTTATCTAGCGGAGAACATAAGAAGAAATTGTTTGTAGGGTACGAAACCACCTTAAAGTTATTCTTTCCGACCGATCTATCCAAGAGTTCGTACTAAGATAACACCAAGTTATCCTTTCCGATCGATCTATCTAAGAGTTCGTACTAGAATAACACCATATGATACACATCAACCAACTCTAATGTCACCTAGATACTCCAATGTCACCACAAGTATCCATGAGTTAATTATACGATACGCATCAAACAATTTCAGATTCATAATACTCAATCCAACACAAAGAACCTCAAAGAGTACCCCAAGATTTCTATCGGAGAAAGTAGGACAAGAACGTGTATCAACCCCTATGCATAGATTACCCCAATGTCACCGTGGGAATCCGCAAGTTGAGTACCAAAACATATATCAAGTGAATCAATAGAACATCGCATTATCATCATGGGTATCCACATGCAAGACATATATCAACTGTTCTCAAATCCAATATTCAATCCAACATAACGATATCTCAAAGGGAAAGATTCAATTCATCACAACATGATAGCAAGGGAATAACACCATATGATTCGACTATATTAACAAAGCCCGTGATACATCAAGATCGTGACATCTCAAGAACACGGGAGAGAGAGATTGAACACATAGCTACTGGTACATACCCTCAGCCCCGAGGGTGGACTACTCCCTCCTCGTCATGGCCTCCTTCGGGATGATGAAGATGGCCACCGAAGATGATCTACCCTCTCCGGCAGGGTACTGGAACGCCTCTAGATTGGTTTTTCGTCGATACGGAGAGTTGCGGCGGCGGAGCGGAGAGTCTAGGGTTATTTTTTGGGGTTTCTAAATATTTGGGAATTTATAGGCATCAGAGGCGGTGGAGAGGGGCCCCGTGGAGGGCACAACCCATCAGGGCGCGCCGGGGCCCCCCTGGCGCGCCCTGGTGGGTTGTGCTCTCCATAGCCCACCTCTCTGGCACTTCTTTGGCCCACTGGGTGTCTTCTGGTCCAAAAAAAAATCTCCAAAAAGTTTCATCGCGATTGGACTCCGTTTGGTACTGATATTCTGCGAAGTAAAAAAAAGCAAAAACAACAACTCGCACTTTGCCACTATGTCAATAGGTTAGTCCCCAAAAATGATATAAAGTTGCTATAAAATGATTATGAAACATCCAAGAATGATAATATAACATCATGGAACAAGCAAAAAATATAGATACGTTGGAGACGTATCAGCATCCCCAAGCTTAATTCCTACTCGTCCTTGAGTAGGTAAATGATAGAATTTTTGATGTGGAATGCTGCCTAACATGTTCATCTCATATTGTTTTCTTTTGTAGCATGGGCATTTGGACTTTTAGATGATTCAAAGCAATAGTCTAGTTTTAACATAATGACTTCAATACTCAAGCATGCCAACAAGCAACCATGTCTTTCAAAATATCAACACTAAAGAAAGTTATCCCTAGCCCATCATGCACAATCATTGATCCATTCATGAAACACACTCAAATATTAGCTATACCCAATGCTCAAGTACGATCATAGTGCCCCCTAGTTGGTTCTTTATAAGAGAAGATGGAGACTCAAAGTAAAAATAAAAATTTCATAAAGTAAATAGATAGGACCTTCGTAGAGGGGAGTAGGGATTTGTAGAGGTGCCAGAGCTCAAAGTTTTAAATTGAGAGAGAAAAAATATTTTGGGTGGCATGCCTTTACTGTCAACGAAAACAACAAAGTAGCTCACAATACTTTCCATGCTAGATATATCATCGGCGGTTCCCAAACAAAAAATAAAGTTTATTCCTTTTTCCACCATTCTTGTATCCACGGTTGCCTTCCATACCAACACTTTCCAAGGAATTTATTATTTGACAACATAAAGTAAATATTTTTTCTTTTTCATTTCGGGAATGGGCATTCCTATTACCGCCGCACTCTCGTGCAATGACAAGTGAATAAACACTCATCTTGAGAATAACACATCTAGCATGGAAAAATACTGGACACTCCCTACCGTTTCATGAGCGGTACGAGCACACAAAAGAGAAATTTATTTTGAAAATTAGAGATGGCACATACAAATTTGCTTGGAACGGCATGGAAATACCGCATATAGGTAGGTATGATGTAATTTCATTGCATAACTATTGACTTTCGTACTTGCATAGGGAATCACAAACCTTAACACCAATATTCTTACTAAAGCATAATTACTCTCTAACATGACTCACATATTATTATCATCATGTCTCAAAACTATTACAAGGAATGAAGTTTAATTTGTCCAATGATCTTCATGAAAGTTTTTATTGTATCCTCCTTGGATATCTATCACTTTGGGACTAGTTTCATATATTTCCATTGCTTTTGACTAGCTCAAACAAATTTAAGTGAAGTACATGCGCATAGAGTTTTCATCTCTCAAAAAGGTATAAGTGAAGCACAAGAGTAACATCAAACTACTTTCAAAAGATATAAGTGAAGATCAATGAGTAGTCAAACAATTAAGTAGTTGTGTGAGCACTCTCTCTCAATAAAGATTTTCAGATCTGAGTATTTTATTCAAACAGCAAACTAAACAAAAATAGAACTCCAAGAATAGCACGCATCATGTGAACGAATAAAAGTTTAGGCTCAACATAGGCTAACCGATAGTTGACGAATAGAGGTGGGATGCGTAGCATCCCCAATCTTAGATGCTTGAGACTTGTTGAAATATTTACTTGGTATGCCATGGGCATCCCCAAGCTTGAGCTTTTGTATCTCGTTCAATCCTCTCATATCCCGGTTTCACCTATTCTCAAAAACTTCATCCACACAAAACTTGAAAAGAACTCGTGAGATAGGTTAGTGCACATAATAATAAATCAACTCTTTATGTACTGCCAAGACAAGTTGCGTAATAATTTCCAAACATTATTTACTGTATACTATCATTTCCACAATTTATATCTACCAATATAGGCTATGGAAACTATAGGATAAGTAGATAACAAAACTATGACAGCAATCTGTCCACACAGAACAGTCTGTATCAATTGATGAAAAAAGTGTACTTATGTAACTCAAAAAATTATGACAATTTAGGACAGGCTAAAGAATTGATATGAAAACAACGTGTAAAAATTTCAGAAACTTTCCACGTTTCAGTAAAATATGAAAATTCAAACACTACAGAGAAAGTTTCTGTTTTTACACAGCACACATCAAACATGCAAATGCAAGCAGCCTAAGGCAATTCTTGGAACTTTTTATTGCAAAACAACATTATAAATAACACCTAACAGAAAATAACAAAATATAATGACGATCCAAGCAAAGCACATATTATGTGACGAATAAAAATATAGCTCTAAGTAAGATATACCGATAATGTTGAAGACGAAAGAGGGGATGCCTTCCGGGGAATCCCCAAGATTAGGCGCTTGTGTCTTCCTTGGATATTACCTTGGGGGTGCCTTGGGCATCCCCAAGCTTAGGTTCTTGTCATTCCTTATTCTTCTCATATCGGTGTCTCACCCAAAACTTGAAAACTTCAATCACACAAAACTTAACGGAACTTCGTGAGAAGGGTTAGTGAAATAAGTAAAGATCATTCACTTAGGTACTGTCAATAAAAGATTCATAATTGTTCTCACATAATACCTACTGTATTCTACAATTCCCATAATTTATATCACTGAATATAAGCTATGGGAACACTAAAACAAGCAAACTATGCATGAAAAACAGAATCTGTTAAAATCAGAAGAGTCTGTGAAGATCTGTAGTGTAACCATACTTCCCTGTCTCTAAACATTCTAAAAAATTAGGAAAACCTGAAGAATTTGTATACGAACACTGTGTAAAGATTTCAGATCATTATCACGCTCCAGTAAAAAATTAAAATTCCTGTACTGGAGTCAAAAGTTTCTGTTTGGGTTCAGCATCAATTCTACTCATCTTCTGAGTTATCCCAAAGGCTTTACTTGGCACTTTATTGAAATAAAAGGCACAAAAAATTATTACTACAGTAGCTTATTCATGTGAACACTCAAAAACATAAAGTAAAAGTGTTGGGTTGTCTCCCAACAAGCGCTTTTCTTTAAAGCCTTTTAGCTAGGCATGATGATTTCTATGATGCTCACATAAAAAGTAAAGAATTGAAACATAAAGAGAGCATCATGAATCACATGGCAAGCACATTAAAGTCTAATCCACTTCCTATGCATAGGTATTTTGTGAGCAAACAGTTTATGGGAACAAGAATCAACTAGCATAGGAAGGCAAAAAAAAGCATAACTTCAAAACTTTGAACACATAGAGAGGAAACTTGATATTATTGCAATATGTAAAAGCATATGCTCCTATCTCATAGTAATTTTCAGTAGCATCATGAATAAATTCAAAAATATAACTATCACATAAAGCATTCTTTTCATGATGCACAAGCATAGAATTTTCATTACTCTCGACATAAGCAAATTTCTTCTCATTCATAATAGTGGGAGCATCAAATGAAACTCGAATACTATAAATTGTTTCCACATTAAAAGAGTAATATTCAGTAAAAGGATATTCAAAATTATGACAATAATTATCACTACTTTTATAACATAAGTATCATCACAATAATAATCATAAGTAGAAACTTTGTCCTCATCATAGTCAAGTGAAACCTCTTCCAAAATAGTGGAATCATTACTAAATAAAGTCATGACCTCTCCAAATCCACTTTTATCATTATAATAAAATTCAACACCCTCCAAAATAGTGGGATAATAATTATCTAAAGTTGACACTTTTCCAAACCCACTTTCATAAATATCGCAATCATCATAAATAGGAGGCATGCAATCATCATAACAAATTTGATCATTCAAAGTAAGGGAACTAAAAAGATAATCTTCATTAAGCATAGCATCCCCAAGCTTGGGACTAACATTAATTGCAAAAAATAAATTCTCAAACATGTCGTTCTCATCAAACAGAGCATTCCCAAGCTTGTGGCTTGGCATATCATAAGCATAATCACTCTCATCATTAATAGTATGAATAGCACCAATAGTATAACAATTATTATCATCATAATTTACCAAGTTGGTGCCAAAAAGATTTTCAAGATTATAAGAAGTATCATTTTCTTCCCAATCATAGTCATCACAACAAGCAATAGGCATAACAAAATCATCATCAAGTGTATCATCTTCCACAATTATTTTTGATTCATCCTCGTGAGGCACAACAATAATAGGAGCAACATCATTTGGGAGAGATACCTTTTTACCTCTACTATTTCTTCTTTTCTTATTCTTCACCACATCATGTGTGGCTTTAATTAATTTTTTCAAGCTTCTTATTGATGAGATTGGTTGAATAGGGAGCTCCTCCTCGTCACCTATTTCATCATGAGAGACAATAGGAGGGAAAGTGGAAATCTTTACCCTTTCATTAGTATTCCTTTTATATTCTATTGGTTTTCCCATATTTCTATAGTTGACAATATAAGCATTCTCATTGCCATTTACCATGCAAAACATATAGATATTTTTTAGATTAGCTTCAATGTCGTCCGTGAGAATGAATACTTCAAACCAACTATTTTTATGTGTCAATTCTTAATTCCCCAAAAATAGAGAAAGCTCATTATAAAGTTCAAGGGTGATCAAGTCATTACAATATTTGGCCATGATTTGATCATGAAAAAGTTTGCATTGGAAATTAAGATGACCAACTTTATTGCAATGTTCACAAGTAATAGGACAAAGAGAACATAATTTTGTAGCAAATTCATCTATCACTTTGAGCAAAAAATTGGTTCTATCATGTTTATGCTTCTTACAAAATCCATCATCCCTATAAGGCACGTCTTCACAAACTTTATGCACTCCACAAAAATTGACATGCTTATAAGAAACATTTGTATCATGACTAGTGCAATCATCATTAGTATTTTGGATATTCATAGAATTCATACTAACAACAATACAATCATGCTCATCATTCAAGGAATTCTCATTACGTATTTTCATAATTTCTTCCTCTACCAATTGAGCACAATTTTCTGAATCCTTACTTTCACGAAAGACATTATAAAGACGATACAACTGATGCAACCTAACCTCCATTTTTTTGTAGTTTTCTTTTATAAAACCAAACTAGTGAAAAACAAGAAACTAAAAGATTTAATTGCAAGATCTGAAGATATACCTTCAAGCACTCACCTCCCCGGCAACGGCGCCAGAAAAGAGCTTGATGTCTACTACGCAACTTTATTCTTGTAGACTATGTTGGGCCTCCAAGCGCAGAGTTGTTGAGGACAGTACAATTTTCCCTCAAGTGGATGACCTAAGGTTTATCAATCCGTGGGAGGTGAAGGATGAAGATGGACTCTCTCAAACAACCCCGCAATCAAATACAAGAAATCTCTTGTGTCCCCAACACACCCAATACAATGGCAAATTGTATAGGTGCACTAGTTCGGCGAAGAGATGGCGATACAAGTGCAATATGGATGATAGATATAGGTTTTTGTAATCTGAAAATATACAAACAGCAAGGTAGCAAGTGTAAAACAGCGAGCAAAACGGTGTATAAATGCTTGGAAACAAGGCCTAGGGTCCGTACTTTCGCTAGTGCAAGCTCTCAACAATGCTAATATAATTGGATCACATAACCATCCCTCAACGTGCAACGAAGAATCACTCCAAAGTTCTTATCTAGACGAGAACATAAGAAGAAATTGTTTGTAGGGTACGAAACCACCTTAAAGTTATTGTTTCTACTCGATCTATCCAAGAGTTCGTACTAAGATAACACCAAGTTATCCTTTCCGGTCGATCGATCTAAGAGTTCGTACTAGAATAACACCATATGATAAGCATCAACCAACTCTAATGTCACCTAGATACTCCAATGTCACCACAAGTATCCATGAGTTAATTATATGATACGCATCAAACAATTTCAGATTCATAATACTCAATCCAACACAAAGAACCTGAAAGAGTACACCAAGATTTCTATCGAAGAAAATAGGACAAGAACGTGTATCAACCCCTATGCATAGATTACCCCAATGTCACTGCGGGAATCCACAAGTTTAGTACCAAAACATATATCAAGTGAATCAATAGAACACCCCATTGTCACCACGGGTATACACATGCAAGACATATATCAAGTGTTCTCAAATCCAATATTCAATCCAACATAACGATATCTCAAAGGGAAAGATTCAATTCATCACAACATGATAGCAAGGGAATAACATCATATGATCCGACTATATTAACAAAGCCCACAATACATCAAGATCGTGACATCTCAAGAACACGAGAGAGAGAGATTGAACACATAGCTACTGGTACATACCCTCAGCCCCGAGGGTGGACTACTCCCTCCTCGTCATGGCCTCCTCCGGGATGATGAAGATGGCCACCGGAGATGATCTACCCTCTTCGGCAGGGTACTGAAACGCCTCTAGATTGGTTTTTCGCCGATACGGAGAGTTGCGGCGTAGGAGCGGAGAGTCTAGGGTTATTTTTTGGGGTTTCTAAATATTTGGGAATTTGTAGGCATCAGAGGCGGTGGAGAGGGGCCCCGTGGAGGTCACAACCCATCAGGGCGCGCCGGGGGCCCCTTAGCGTGCCCTGGTGGGTTGTGCTCTCCACAGCCCACCTCTCAGGCACTTCTTTGGCCCACTGGGTGTCTTCTGGTCCAAAAAAAATCTCCAAAAAGTTTCGTATCAGCTATAAAATGATTGTAAAGCATCCAAGAATGATAATATAACAGCATGGAACAAGCAAAAATTATAGATACGTTGGAGACATATCAGCTCCTGCCCCTCCGCCGCCATGGAGGCCATGGACCAGAGGGGGAACTCTCCTCCCATCTTGCGGGGAGGCCAAGGAAGAAGAAGAAGGAGGGGGGCTCTCTCCCCCTCTCTCCTGGTGGCGCCGGAACGCCGCCGGGGCAATCATCATGACGGCGATCTACACCAACAACTTCGCCGCCGTCAACACCAACTCTCTCCCCCTCTATGCAGAGGTGTAACACCTCTCTTCCCCGCTGTAATCTCTACTTAAACTTGGAGCTCAACTCCATATATTATTTGCCAATGATATGTGGCTATCCTATGATGTTTGAGTAGATCCGCTTTGTCCTATGGGCTAATTGATGATCGTGGTTGGTATGAGTGTATATTTTATTATGGTGCTGTCCTACGGTGTTCTTCGTCTCGGGCAAACGTGAGGGATCCCTGTTGTAGGGTGTTGCAATGTGTTCATGATTTGCCTATGGTGGGTGGCGTGAGTGACAGAATACACAGACACGAGTAGGTGGGTTGTCACATATGGGAGTAAAGAGGACTTGATACTTAATACTATGGTTGGGTTTTACCTTAATGATGTTTGGCAGTTGCAGATGCTTGCTAGAGTTCTAATCATAAGTGCATATGATCCCAGTACGGAAAGTATGTTAGCTCATGCCTCTCCCTCATATAAAATTGCAAGAATGATTACCGGTCTAGTTATCAATTGCCTAGGGACAAATAATCTTCTTGTTTGACAAAAGCTTTCTACTAAACAACTAACTTTTATTATCTTGCAATTTACTCGTAGTTTTATTCCCGCTAAGTACTTCTAGCTTTATTTGTGCAAACTATCCTATCACCTACAAAATAGTTTCATACTTGTTCTAGGTAAAGCAAACATTAAAGTGTGTGTAGAGTTGTATTGGTGGTCGATAGAAATTGAGGGAATATTTGTTCGACCTTTAGCTCCTCATTCGGTTCGACACTCTTATTTATCAAAAAAGGCTACAAATGATCCCCTACACTTGTGGGTTATCAAACTCCCTCAGTAGCCCCCAAACTAGCCTCCAATGCCGAGGTCCACGATCACCAGCAGTCCTGCAAAAAGTCTTTGGGTTGCGGGGCGAGTTCTGATCCTCCTCTATGTCCGGCTGATGCTAGTCCGACCACCGACGATTCCTCATTTTCCGAATACTATGCATTTCCCAGCCACAAAGGCCATTAGCTTGGGCATGAACATTGCCTTCATGTGACAACTTTTGGTGAAGGGTCGCGGCCGGTCATAACTCCTGAGCAGTTATGAAAACTCAATTCGCGGTTCGAGGCCGCCGCTTTACTGGCACGTATCCTCAATAAAGAGATCGTGCCCTGATCTTTGCGGGATATGATCAATGTTTTGGGTTATCCCATGCGCACATAATGGCACGATCTTCTCGGAGCGTGGCGAGGTCTGCGGCGTAACAAAGGGACTCTTGGTATTACGGCTGCCTATAAAAGGGAGATAGCCACCAAAGCCTACGCACGCTTCACAGGTCCTCCTTAGCCATTGCCTCCTCAATATTCAAAGCTCCAACACTCAGATCCACTCTTCTCCCATTCTCCCAAGCCACCACCCTAGCTCAGCCATGGCTGGCTCAGGCTTCAAGGGCAAGTGGGAGGTTTCCTGCGTTACCAACGATGACATCATCGAGCCGAAGCACACCGGGTACCTCTCAGCCAACATCGTCTACCGTGCTCCTGAGGAGGGCTAGGCCATCCCCACGCTGCGGTCGGGCGAGAGGGTGGTATTCATCCCCCATTTCCTTCGAGGGTTCGGCTTCTCGCTCCATCCCTTCGTCAGGGGGTTGATGTTTTTCTACGTGATAGATTTCCACGATCTCCCCCCAAATTCCTTTTTGCACATCTCGGCCTTCATCCTCGTATGCGAGGCCTTCCTGCGGGTCCAGCCACACTTCGGCTTGTAGCTGAAAATCTTCAACGTTGAGTCGAAGATAATCAACAGTCAACATGCGGACAATGGGGGGACGACAATAAGCAAACACCCCTGTGTCGAGTGGCCGGACGACACTTTCATGGACACCGTAAAGGTCTGGCACAAGGAGTGGTTTTACATTAACGAGCCACGTGAAGCCGAGTGGGCAGCTCCCCCCGAATTCAGATCCAGACCTGCCAAGAGGTTCGTGTCGTGCGTCAAGAAGGCGCTCAACTGGGGGCAGGCAGTAGAGGTGACATTGCTACAGAAGCGGATCTCCCAGATAATAGAGCAGAACGTCGCCCTGACCAACGTGATACATGTCATGCTCCGGCGTCGCCTCCTACCCTGCCAACATCTGCATCCCCAATGTGGGCTTACAAGGCTGATGACCCTTTCACCGTGCACCACTTCTACCGCACCTCCCACGAAAAGCTGTGGAAGGTGCTGCTCAAGCCAAGAAGGACTGTCGGACATGGAAGAAGACCTCGGTCTCGACGCCGAGACCCGTCCTAACACGGTATAATAAAGTCTGCATCTTTCATTCAAGTTCTTCCTTCTGACAAGGAATTTTGACCCCTTCTTCCTTGCCTTTGCAGAAATGGCTGTTGAAGGCCGTGAAGATTGATGGCCCGGCCCCACTGCCCGAAGACCCCCAGTCACCCTTATTGACGGCGATGCTGGTCGAGGCACCGTACTAGGCGCCGGAGAAGAAGGAGAAGAAGAAAGGGGAGGCACGAGAGGGCCTCCGCCCCCGAGGACCCCCAGATACTAGGTCCGGGGACACCCATGCCTCCTCCTCTCATGAAGAAGAGTTGGAGGAGGACAGGGAGGAGAGTGATTCCTCCCGCACAAGGAGGAGGACGGTGTCCGACGGTGCCGATGAGGGACTGCCTTCTCCCGCCCCGAAGAAGCCGCGCAGGACCAAGGTGGTCCTGTCTGATGACAGCTCGGACTCTGAAAAAGGTTCCGAGGCTTATGAGATGGTTCCTCGAAGGAACCCCAAGATCAAGCCCCCGGCTACAAGGTATTAATCCGAAGACCCTTCCTTGTGTTCAGGTCTAGGTGTGTTACTAACCAAATGACTGCCTTTCAAATTGTAGCCCACCACATGAGCTCCGCACCGAGCAGACCTTGGAGGGGGATTCTCCGCCATCCGCATTGGCGGAGAGTGGGATTGTGTCGTGCACCACCCCTCCACCTGCCGCGGATGAGGCCGCGGAGGTGTTGTCCCGAAGGACCCCTCCCTTGTTGAATACGGGGGGGGGGGGAGGGGTTGTGGTGAATATATTATGGCCGAGGCCAATGCCTCGGTCGCCGAAGACCAGGAGGGAGGTTCCCTTCTGGCAGATAAAAATGGGGAGCTCAGTCAATCCGAGATCTTCCCGAAGACTGCTCCGAAGATCGCCCCGCAGCCTACCTCGAAGACAGCTCCAGAGACCGCCCCAGAGCATGGCTCGAAGACTGCCCCGGAGTCATCCATTCCTGACTCCACCGAAGGGGGAACTGAGGTGCCGCTACGAGCGTCACCTGCAGCGGAGCAGGCTAAGACCGGGTGGCAGGCTGTGATGGAGGAGGTTTTAAATGGCCCCTCCATTACGGAAAAACATTGCACTCTTCTAGGTGCGGTTCGGCAAAGCATTTAGTCCGTCGACATCGGGCTGAAGGAGGCTTTCGGAGGCCTCTTGGCGGGCTTCAAGGTAAAGAATGTAATATCCTTTTACAAAGAGAATTTACCTTGTGTAATCCTTATATATAGCAGCCCCCGAGCCATATTTGAGTTTGAAAAAACTCGAGCGGAGGTCAAAAATAGTGCAACGATCACTAATAATAGCAAAAAATGAAACGTAGACCCCGATCTCTGGACGGATTGAAGACAAATCCGAGCAGAAGGTCGAAAAACCGATAACTCAGGAATCTGACACATATAATGTCACACCCTGTGTTTGTATCACCTTGCTTTGCTACGGATTTACAAAATTTGGAACCAATTAAAACTTTTTCAGGGCATGAGCTTGTTTGAATTATTGATGCTTGCTTGTTTGATTGATTGTGTTTGGCACTCATCGATTCTACTCCTCTCCATACTCATTTTCCTTGACCCAAACATCTTGCCCAATGATCATGCCATGTGAATAGTACCCAAAACTATTTTTATCAAATATTACTTTGGCCAAAAAGGATTTATTCAAATTAGGTTTTCAAAAACCCCTGATTGGAGGTTTGTACTACAAGTCCACAAATTGCTTGGATCCTTTTTCCACAAAGACTTTAATTGATATCTACTATATATAAGACTTCCCAAAACCACCAAATATTAGTTTTAAAGATTATTTTGCTATTTTATATTAAGGCTTTTTCTTAAGGCTAGAAATGGTTTTTCATAGGGAATTTTTTTTTAAATGCTTTAAAAATATTTGAGAAAATTTAGGGAAACTCAGTGGACATATTTTTTCCATATATATGAGTTTAAAAACATGGTCATGTTCAAAATCATGGGCAAAACCCCTCAAAACCCTTTCTGCTTAAATCAAGCATTTGAAACATTTCTATAAGAAATATTCTCAATAAAATCCAGGAAAATTCCAGCAAGTAACACATGCTATATGTGATGATCTTGCAAAGTTTCATCTCAATCCCAAGTGATTTGAGCCACCAAAATAATCCTAAACCATTCTTGTCCAGAGTCAAGTTTGAGAAACTTTACATTGTGGAGTATCTCCTATTGGCCCCAAACTTTGTGGGCATGTTCTTACCACCAAATGATGATACTACACCAAGTGGTGGATTTGGGGGAAGTGAAATGTATGCTTGGATCTACAGAAATATAATTCTGCCAAATTCTAGGGTTTTTCAAGTCTGTACTGTCAAGTTTCTTCAAACCATCTCAAACTTGGTGATCCACTCTTATTTCACCTACATTATCACCCTGTTAAACCTTATGGCAAGAAAACTCCATTTGCTTACCCAAACACAGATCAAACACTTTCTGCCAGAATCCTAAAACCCATGATTGGGCCCCTTTTTCTTCTCTCCTTGCTCTCAAATTTTTACCAGAGCTCTTACTAGACCGCCAGCACCTCCAGTAGAAATCTCAACGGCTAGCTCCATGATTGAGGGGGTAAAAACCCCATTTGCACCCCTTGGACAGCTCCAGTTTCACCTCTCTCTCTGCCCCCTCTCACTCCTGGCCACTCCAGAGTATCCCATGCCCCTTTCCAAGTTGTGTAATCACGCCTGCAGCTCCCTGACACTAGTGGACGCGCCAGAGCGCGCCAAAGAGGTCATCATGCCGGCCAATGTCGCGCTCTGGAGCGCGCAGCCGCGCTCCAGAGGGTTGACCTCGCGCGCCCGACCACCTTGGGCCTCCCCCGCACGACAGTCGAGGTCCCTCGGCGTCCGGGACACGCCACGACCCTGTCCCCCTCCTCTCTCCTCCTCCTTCTCTCCCCTGTCGCACGTATCGAGCGCCGCCCGAGCCGGCCAATGCACGGGCTCGCACGCGCGCGCTCCTGACGCCTCTCTCTCCCTCCCTCTCTCCTTTCCTGCATCGTGGACGACTCCCACGAGCACCCCAGGCACACTCCCCCTCCTCCAACGGTCGCCAGCACCGTTACCGCGGAGCCGAGCACCTGTCCATGGTGCACCCGCACCCCCGCCTATATAAGGCCTCCCCCGAGTTCTCTCTCCCCTCTGTTGACCCTCTCCCACTCCCAATCGAACCCCTGCGCCACCCAAGTAACCTCCCGAAGCACCAGTGCTCGGGATCGACCGAGGCGCCGCCGCGTCGGGGCTCCTTCGATCTCGGGACACAGGCCCGCTTCGGCTCTCTTCTCTCCTTCATCGTGACCGCAGCAGGCCCCTGGTCCTTTTCCCCCTCCTCTCCGCTCAGATTGCTGCGGGAATCGTCAACTCCGACCACCTCCTGAAGCGCCTCCGCCGCGACCACCTAGCCGCCGGCGATTCCCTACGCTCCGGCAACCACCCCGACCACCATCCGAACGGCGGGAGTGCAAGGAACCCATTCCTCGCCGTGACCCGAGTCGCCGCTGGTGAGCCTCGCCACCCCTCTGGCGAGAGGTTGACGATGACCTGCCAAGTGGGGCCCATCTATCAGCCTCCCGTCCCCTCTCGCCCTCCTCTCTGTCGCTGGCGGCTAGGCCCCGCCTATCGGGTTTGAACCCCACGGGCGCGCGCCTGGCTCGCCTGGGCTGGCTGGCCTCTGGGCCGGCCCAGCTGCTGGCCGTCGCTGGCCCAAGACACTTGATCCCTTTTCTTTTTCTTTTTCTGGCATTATTTGCAAAAATCCCACACAACTGAATATTTATCCAATTCCAAATATTTTTCCACCACAAATCTTGTAATATTCTGTAGAATTTTATAGTGCCACTTGTGTAAAATTTTGAAAACATTTTATGTACTGGTTTTATTTAAAGGCTAGTTTTGATTAATTTTAGCCTCTGTTTAAATACTTTTCAAAATCTTTTTCACAACAAAACCTTAGGCAAATATTTTTAGTATAGTTTGTAGTATTTATCAGAGTAGGGCAACATTTTAGAAGTGAGTTTTGTGCTCTGTTTTTGTAATGATTCTTATTTTTACCGTTATTTATCGCGATGATAGATTGCGAGGTTGACGAGGGAGATGAGCTTGAGATAGGTAACCACTTGATAAAGAAGTGGTGTACCGGAGCAAATTGTGTATGTGTGTTTTCGAAAACGGAGAGATTTAAGATTTGCTGACCGTCCCAACCTTACAAGCACAACCACGATACCCCTTATGGGACGGGGCTTTGTTGATTACTTTGGTGGGTGCTAGGATAGAGCCCGCATTACTAGTGGCGGGAGTGACGTGGTCACTCTCGATACGGGGTCGTGCCGGTAAGGACGATCATGCGCTGTCTTCACAGGCACCGGGCACACCGTTGCGTGCCCTCATGGATGATACGTGTGATGTATATCATGAGGGATGGCACCAATGAGTGGACTCTTTCTTTAGTATCGCTAGGGGAAAGGCAATGTTTGGGTACTTACCTCGGGTATGAACAATATCGCGAGTCGTGGCTTGACACGGAAGTTTCCCGAGTCTTGTGGGTAAAGTGTGCAACCTCTGCAGAGTGTAAAACTATTCGAATAGCCGTGTCCACGGTCATGGACAGTTGGAGGTCCTGCTTAAACTACGTCCAATGTTTTCTCAAACCTGGTGTGCGTATGTTGGTGACAAAGATGATACTTGAGTTAAGTCGGGTGACTTGCCATAATGACCGAACATGAGGTGTTCAATCCCCTTGATTATATTGATATCTGTAACCTGTTCGTACGGATACTTGTATCCTCATGATGCATGCTACAACAAGTTATTTTGATCATGTCATAACACTAAAAATTAGCTTTCCGCAAAACTTACCTACTTTGTGCTATGTCATGCATTGTTATTGCCTTGTTCCAAACATGGGTTGCTTGCGAGTACATTCAAAGTACTCATTGGCTTGCCACTGGTTATTTAATTGGCCAGGCATGGAAGAACAGGAATATGGTGAAGAGTTCAATGGTGACGAACATGCGAACTCGGATGCTTCCCAGTCAGAATGCATGTAGGTTAAGGCAGATTGCATGGGCCTACACTTTCGATCAAGATTTCCGCTGCTAGTTGTGTTTGTTATTCGGCCTTCATGGCCCTATCTATGTAAGACTTGACCTTCGCGGTCTTTATTTGTGTAACACGTTAAGTATGGATGTAAGACTCTTGTTATTCAGCTTCTGTGTGTTCAGTGAGCATTGATCTCTGGGATCACAGTACACGTGCATTCGGTGACCACGACTTATGAGTCGGGGTCCCCACAGAGCTGGTATCAGAGCTATCCTGACTGTAGGAAGCCCTTAGTTAGCATGGACGTTAGCTAGGATAAAGCCGTTTTCAAAACTAAACATATACTTAGAGAGTTCTGCACTTCTTACCTCTTCTAGTTTTCTCACAGCACTATACTGACTCTCCTCCCTTCAAACCTTGTAGATGGCCGTCGTACCTGAAGCCCTCCTAGCATCCGGCTTTCCCCTACTCCTTGAGGATAGCCTGGAGAAGTGCCAGTATCGCCGACCACCCGTTTTCCTCTACCACGAGCACAGGGTCGATGCCGTCACAAAGGAGTACCACGTTGATGTGGTCGTGAAGGCAAACGACTCCCCGACGAGTTGGTTCTTTGAGGGACCACAGATGGAGACCCTGGTACTCGCAGTCGAGACGGCTGCACGCAAGGCAGTTATCCACCTTCGAGACATCATTCTAGAGATGGCTGACGAGCCAGCTACTCGCTATCTACCTTTCAAGAAGGATCAGAATGGCTAGAGTTGGACGTTGATTCCGTCCAAGGAGGATGGGATGCCACTCAGGTTCCAGACCTACTTCAGCCTCTCCACCGACAGTCTGGCTCACAACCTGATTAAGGAGTCCGTGAAGCTCCGCGAGGAACTTCACCACACCCGAGAGCTACTCCGTCAAGCCAAGACGAAGCCAGACAGGATGAAGGAGGATGGAGCCCCCGCGGGACGACCAGCTGTTGCTTACCGAGGAGGAGTACCCCCAACTAGAGATGCACCCACACGTCGTTGTCGCATGAGGGCGAAGGAGTAACGTGCGCTCTTCACTGACCCACCGGCGAAGCGTCGTCAGGATGGACCTCCTCGTTCTCCGACTCCCTCGACCGGAGACGATGCCCGTCCAGAGGACGATCAGGAGGAAGATCCAGAGGAGCGTGATTACGAGACCGAGCACTCCACCACCTGAGTCCGAGAACCTCTAGGGTAGGATCAGTCATGTATCCCTCATGCGAAGTCGAGTCCGTGTAATGGTTCATATGAAACCATGTGTGCTTGTTGTTGCTTTTGTTGTTTGTGTTCCGATGCAAGTCGCGCTTTTGCCTTAGGCAACATGTAAGCGACTCCATCTTCTATCTTATCTTAATATATGTGTTGGTCTTTCGACCTTTGTTTTACTACACTTGCACTATACCAACCCCCTTAGGCGCGCTTTTTCCAGTATTGCTTTTCCTCTCGTCTATCCTAGTTATTTGACCTGGCTGCTCCAAACAGGATGATGACTGCAACCCGCAACAAGTCCTTCACCAACCCTGAAGCCGGCAACTCTAGCCAGCAGCAGGGAGATGGTGGGGCTACTCATTCCGGAGATCACCCGGAGCAGCCACAAGGCAACATTCCCCCGCCACCACCTCCGCCGGAGAACATGACCATAGCTCAATTTCTCCAAGTTCTCTGGGAGAAACGCCAGGCCAACACTGCTGCTATCCAGCAGATGGCTCAAGTCCTTGTGAACAACCAGCAGCAAGGCAGGAACGGCAATGGCCGCTCCACTCTGTCTGAGTTCATGAGGAATTGGCCCCCAACCTTCACTGAGACTGCTGAACCACTGGATGCCGATGACTGGATCCGCACCATCGAGGACCTCCTTGCACTGGTCAATTGCAATGATGATCGTGAGAAGGTGCTGTATGCCTCTCACTGCCTCGGAGGTACCGCCAGAGCTTGGTGGGATGGATTCAAGGTCATGCAAGGCGATCGTGTGATCACCTGGGATAACTTCAAGGAAGGATTCCGCATCGCCCACATACCCTCTGGGATCATGGCTATCAAGAAGAGAGAATTCCGAGCGCTGAAGCAAGGAAGTGGCTCTGTCAAGGAGTATATGCAGGAGTTCAACCTACTGTCAAGGTACGCACCAGAAGATGTCAACACAGAGGTTGCTAAGATGGAACGCTTCATGGAAGGACTTCAGCAGACCCTGCAGTATCAGCTCATAGTCTGCGACTGTCGGACCTTCTTTGACCTGGTGAACAAGGCCCTCATTCTTGGACACAAGCGCCGTGCCATGGACGACACTCGCAAGTGCAAGATGATTAGCAAGGGTAGCTCCAGCAACCAGAAGCCTCGCCCCTGGAAGCCAGCCCCAGCCAAGCCAACCTATCAGCCGTAGCAGGCTAGACCTCCTGCACCTCGTCCGAGCTACCAGCCTCGGCAGTATGCCAACCCCAGGCCAGCATACAACAACCCCAGTAACAACAACGGCGGCAGGAACAACAACAACAACAACTATGGTCAGGTCACTTGCTTTGGGTGTGGTCAGCCTGGACACATCTCTAAGCAGTGCCCCAACAAGAAGCCAGATGCACCGCGCCGCAATGCGCCCAACCAAGGTCAAGGCCATGGAGCACCACCAAGGAACCCAGCTCCTCGCAACCAGCCGAACAATGCCAAGGGTCGTGTGAATTATGTCACCGCTGAGGAAGCCCAGGAAGACCCGGACGTCATACTGGGTACGTTCCTCGTCAACTCAACCCCAGCAACCGTACTGTTTGATTGTGGAGCTTCGCATTCTTTTGTCACTCAAAAGTTTGCACTAGCAAGTGGTATGAAGCCTACACCCCTGGGTAGCCGTATGTGGATACAAACCCCGGGATCGGTTATGAAGTCCTGGATAGGTTGTAAAGGAGTTGAGATTAACATCAACGGAGTAGACTTCCTAGTAGACCTTATCATCCTGAAGTCGGAAGGCTTGGATGTGATCCTGGGCATGGACTGGTTAACCAAGCACAGATGCTTGTTAGACTGTGCCAACAGGATTGTTACCATGACCAATAGACAAGGAGTGGAAGTCAGGTATGTTCCGAACCTTGCCTCTGCTCAAGCCCCTCAGACTAACTGTCTGTCGGGGATTGAGTTGGATCAGGTGCCAGTGGTATGTGAATACCCGGATGTATTTCCTGATGAGCTGCCCGGAATGCCTCCTGACCATGACATTGAGTTTGTCATTGAGCTAATGCCCGGAGCCGGACCCATCTATAAGAAGCCCTATAAAATGGGATCCGAAGAGTTGGCTGAATTGAAGAAGCAACTGGCAGAGCAGCTCAGAAAAAGATTCATTCGCCCTACTGCCTCTCCTTGGGGATCACCTGTTCTATTTGTGTCAAAGAGGGACGGAACTATCCGACTCTGTGTCGATTACCGTTCTCTCAATGAGGTCACAATAAAGAACAAGTACCCACTCCCCAAGATTGCAGACCTGTTTGATTAGCTGAATGGAGCCAAGGTGTTTTCCAAGATCGACCTCAGGTCAGGGTACTACCAGTTGAAGATCAGAACCCAAGACATCCCGAAGACGGCATTTGTAACCCGGCATGGCCTGTATGAATATACGGTCATGTCATTTGGGTTGACCAATGCCCCTGCCTACTTCATGTACCTCATGAACAAAGTCTTCATGGAGTACTTGGATAAGTTTGTTGTCGTCTTCATTGATGACATACTCGTCTTCTCCAAGTCTGAAGAAGAGCATGAGAAACACTTGAGATTGGTCCTAGACAAGCTTCGAGAACACCAGCTTTATGCCAAGTTCAGCAAGTGTGAATTCTGGCTGCATGAAGTTGGATTCTTGGGTCATGTGTTGACTGCAGAAGGATTGTCGGTGGATCCTGCGAAGATTGAAGCCGTGACCGAATGGCAATCCTCAAGCAACGTGAAAGAAGTCAAAAGCTTCCTCGGACTCGCGGGATATTACTGCAAGTTCGTCAAAGGATTCTCGAGCATTTCCCGACCCATGACTCAGCTTTTGAAGAAGGACAAGAAGTTCGAATGGACGTCGAAGTGCGAAGAAAGCTTCCAAGAGCTCAAGAAGAGATTGACCACAGCCCCAGTTTTGGCCACCCCCGATATTCACAAGGAGTTTGTGATATGTTGTGATGCATCGAGAACCGGGCTTAGAGGTGTTCTGATGCAAGAAGGCAGAGTCGTAGCATATCTATCCAGACAGCTACGTCCTCACAAAGAGAACTATGCTACTCATGATCTTGTGTTGGCAGCCGTACTTCACACCTTGAAGACATGGCGACATTACCTTCTGGGGAAGCGATGTGAGATATACACAGACCACAAAAGTTTGAAGTATATTTTCACTCAAAAAGAATTGAACATGAGGCAGCGAAGATGGTTGGAGTTGATCAAGGATTATGACCTCAGTGTTCAATACAAACCCTAGGAAGGCTAATGTGGTAGAAGACGCCATAAGCAGAAAGGCTTGCTCCTTGAATGCTATGATTAAGGAGAGGCTACCCGCCTTGTATGAAGAACTTGAAAGCTTCGGCTCGGAACTAGTTGCACCTGGAGTCCTAGCCAACCTCGAAGCAAAGCCTACCTTGATGAATGATATTAAGGAAGCTCGGAAGGGACACGAGAGCATTGAAGGCATCAAGAGGAAGATCAAGGCAGGCAAGGCCCCAGGATTCTCAGTGGATGAACAAGGAGTTGTATGGTTCGGGAGGCGCATCTGCGTACCCAACAAGATGGAGCTCAAGAATTTGATCTTGCAAGAAGCTCATGACACCCCATATTCCATCCATCCTGGAGGAACCAAGATGTACCAAGACCTCAAAGCAAGATTCTGGTGGCATGGCATGAAACGAGAGATAGGCACCTTTGTTGCTAAGTGTGACATATGACAGAAAGTCAAAGCTGAGCATCAGCGACCCGCTGGACTATTGCAACCTCTCAAAGTGCCTGAATGGAAGTGGGACAAAGTTGGGATGGACTTCATCACCGGTTTGCCTAGGTCAAGCAAAGGACATGATTCCATTTGGGTCATTGTCGATCACCTGACCAAGGTAGCCCATTTCATTCCCGTCAGGACCACATATGATGGTAACATGCTGCTAGTCTTTACATCGAGCATATTGTGAGCCTTCATGGAGTCCCAAAGGAAATTGTGTCAGACTGAGGAACGCAGTTCACCTCAAGGTCCTGGAAGCAGTTTCAAGAGGCAATGGGAACCAAGCTCTCTTTCAGCACCGCTTTTCACCCCAAGACCGGTGGACAAACGGAATGGGTAAATCAACTCCTCGAAGACATGCTCCGTGCCTGTGTTTTGGCATATGGAGCCAAGCGGGAAGATTGCCTACCATTCACCGAGTTCTCCTACAACAACAACTATCAGTCGAGTCTTCAGATGGTACCGTTTGAGGTATTGTACGGACACAAGTGCTGCACTCCCCTCAATTGGTCGGAAACTCGAGAAGGACTAGTCTTTGGACCAGATATCCTCCGCGAAGCAGAAGAACAAGTTCAACTCATCCGAGAACGTCTAGAGACTGCCAAGTCAAGAAAAAAGAGTTGCGCCGACTCTCACCGCCGAGAAGTGAACTTCTGTGTCGGTGACCATGTCTATCTCCGAGTCACGCCTCTCAAGGGAACCAAGCGTTTCCACGTGAAAGGAAAGCTTGCACCAAGATACATCGGCCCCTTCAAGATCACCGCAAGATGAGGAGAAGTTGCCTATCAGCTAGAACTACCTTTCGAGCTGTCTGATGTGCACAACG
Organism: Elymus sibiricus; assembly: GCA_039707655.1. Classification (NCBI taxonomy): domain Eukaryota; kingdom Viridiplantae; phylum Streptophyta; class Magnoliopsida; order Poales; family Poaceae; genus Elymus; species Elymus sibiricus. The sequence goes on along the minus strand of CM077669.1, from coordinate 232,688,910 downwards.
TCTTTCACGTGTCACAACTCCAGAAATGTCTCCAAGTTCCCAACCGTCCCGACCTCTACAAGGACATCGATCATCTAGCCATCGACCTTCAGCCAGACCTCACTTATCGTCAGAGGCCCATTCGCATTTTGGATGAACCAGAGCGTTGCACCTGAAGCCGCACCATCAAGTACTTCAAGGTCCAATGGAGCAACCACACTGAAACAGAAGCAACTTGGGAGCGTGAAGACTATCTTAGATCTGAGTTCCCTTATCTTTTTAGCGCTTAGCCTAGGAATCTCGGGGACGAGATTCTTGTAAGGGGGGTAGGTCTGTCACACCCTGTGTTTGTATCACCTTGCTATGCTACGGATTTACAAAATTTGGAACCAATTAAAACTTTTTCAGTGCATGAGCTTGTTTGAATTATTGATGCTTGCTTTTGTTTGATTGATTGTGTTTGGCACTCATAGATTCTACTCCTCTCCATACTCATTTTCTTTGACCCAAACATCTTGCCCAATGATCATGCCATGTGAATAGTACCCAAAACTATTTTTTATCAAATATTACTTTGGCCAAAAAGGATTTATTCAAATTAGGTTTTCAAAAATCCCTGAGTGGAGGTTTGTACTACAAGTCCTCAAATTGGGTGGATCCTTTTTCCACAAAGACTTTAATTGATATCTACTATATATAAGACTTCCCAAAACCACCAAATATTAATTTTAAAGATTATTTTGCTATTTTATATTAAGGATTTTTCTTAAGGCCAGAAATGGTTTTTCATAGGGAAAAATTATTTAAATGCTTTAAAAATATTTGAGAAAATTTAGGGAAACTCAGTGGACATATATTTTCCATATATATGAGTTTCAACACATGGTCATGTTCAAAATCATGGGCAAAACCCCTCAAAACTCTTTCTGCTTAAATCAAGCTTTTGAAACATTTCTATAAGAAATATTCTTAATAAAATCCAGGAAAATTCCAGCAAGTCACACATGCTATATGTGATGATCTTGCAATGTTTCATCTCAATCCCAATTTATTTGATCCACCAAAATAATCCAAAACCATTCCTGTCCAGAGTCAAGTTTGAGCAACTTTACATTGTGGAGTATCTCCTATTGACCCCAAACTTTGTGGGCATGTTCTAACCCCCAAATATAGATACTACACCAAGTGGTGGATTTGGGGGAAGTGAAATGCATGCTTGGATCTACAGAAATCTGATTCTGCCAAATTCTAGATTTTTTCAAGTCTGTACTATCAACTTTCTTCAAACCATCTCAAACTTGGTGATCCACTCTTATGTCACCTACATTATCACCCTGTTAAACCTCATGGCAAGAAAACTCCATTTGCTTGCCCAAACACAGATCAAACACTTTTTGCCAGAATCCTAAAACCCATGATTGGGCCCCTTTTTCTTCTCTCCTTGCTCTCAAATTTTTACCAGAGCTCTTACTAGACCCCCAGCACCTCCAGTAGAAATCTCAATGGCTAGCTCCATGATAGAGGGGGTGAAAACCCCATTTGCACCCCCTGGACAGCTCTAGTTTCACCTCTCTTTCTGCCCCCTCTCACTCCTGCCACTCCAGAGTATCCCATACCCCTTTCCAAGTTGTTTAAGCCCTCCTGCACCTCCCTGACACTAGTGGATGCGCCAGAGCGCGCCAAAGAGGTCATCATGCCGGCCAATGTCGCGCTCTGGAGCGCGCAGCCACGCTCCAGAGGGTTGACCTCGCGCGCCCGGCCACCTCGGGCCTCCCCCGCATGCCAGTCGAGGTTCCTCGGCATCCGGGACACGCCACGGCCCTGTCCCCCTCCTCTCTCCTCCTCCTTCTCTCCGTTGTCGCACGTACCGAGCGCCGCCCGAGCCGGCCAATGCGCGGGCTCGCACGCGCACGCTCCGGACGCCTCTCTCTCCCTCCCTCTCTCCTTTCCCGTGTCATGGACGACTCCCACGAGTACCCTAGGCACACTCCCCCTCCTCCAACGGTCGCCAGCACCGTTGTCGCGGAGCCGAGCCCCTGTCCACGGTGCACCCGCACCCCTGCCTATATAAGGCCTCCCCCGAGTCCTCTCGACCCTCTGCTGACCCTCTCCCACTCCCAATCGAACCCCTGCGCCACCCAAGTAACCTCCCGAAGCACCAGTGCTCAGGATCGACTGAGGCGCCGCCGCGTTGGGGCTCCGTTGATCTCGGGACACAGGCCCGCTCCGGCTATGTTCTCTCCTTCATCGTGACCGCAGTAGGCCCCTGGTCCTTTTCCCCCTCCTCTCTGCTCGGATTGCTGCGGGAATCGTCAACTCCGACCACCTCCCGAAGCACCTCCACCGCGACAACCTCGCCGCCGGCGATTCCCTGCGCTCCGGCGACCACCCCGACCACCATCCGAACGGCGGGAGTGCAAGGAACCCATTCCTGCCCTTAGCTCCCCTCGTCGTGACCCCAGTCGCCGCCGGTGAGCCTTGCCACCCCTCTGGCGAGAGGTTGACGACGACCTGCCAAGTGGGGCCCGTCTGTCAGCCTCCCGTCCCCTCTCGCCCTCCTCACTGTCGCTGGCGGCTTGGCCCCGCCTGTCGGGTTTGAACCCCGCGGGCGCGCGCCTGGCTCGCCTGGGCTGGCTGGCCTCTGGGCTGGCCCAACAGCTGGCCGCCGCTGGCCCAGTACACTGGAGCCCTTTCCTTTTTCTTTTTCTGGCATTATTTGCAAAAATCCCACACAAATGAATATTTGTCCAATTCCAAATATTTTTCCACCACAAATCTTGTAATATTCTGTAGAATTTTGTAGTGCCACTTGTGTAAAATTTTGAAAACATTTTATGTACTGGTTTTATTTAAAGGCTAGTTTTGATTATTTTCAGCCTCTGTTTAAATAGTTTTCAAAATCTTTTTGACAACAAAACCTTAGGCAAATATTTTTAGTATAGTTTGTAGTATTTATCAGAGTAGGGGAACATTTTAGAAGTGAGTTCTGTGCTCTGTTTTTGTGATGATTCTTATTTTTACCGTTATTTATAGGGAGAATAGATTGCGAGGTTGACGAGGGAGTTGGACCCGAAGACTTTGAAGACCCCGAAGACTTTGTTGAGCCAGGCAAGCAGCCCCTTGACCATGACTATGAAACCCTTTATTTGCATGGCATATAGCACTTTATTACTTGATGTTGATCATGTTGATGTGGTGACCACTACGGTGGGATGCCTCCGATACTTTTACCGTTGGTACTTGCATCGTGCATGACCCTACCTCCTTATGAGGGTTGTGTGGGTGGGAGTAGATAAGATGCTTAGTAGATGCTATGCAAATGGGATGGGGACATGCATGGTGTTGGAGACAAAATGATTTCAAAGACTTTTTCGAAAAACCCGTCGGGTGCCACTAATGCCCGAGGGAGATGAGGTTGAGATAGGTAACCACTTGATAAAGAAGTGGTGTACCGGAGAAAATTGTGTATGTGTGTTTTAAAAAACGGAGAGATTTAAGATTTGTTGACCATCCCAACCTTACATGCACAACCACGATACCCCTTATGGGACGGGACTTTGTTGATTACTTTGGTGGGTACTAGCATAGAGCCCGCATTACTATTGGCGGGAGTGACGTGGTCACTCTCGATACGGGGTCATGTCGGTAAGGACGATCATGCGCTGTCTTCACAGGCACCGGGCACACTGTTGCGTGCCCTCAAGGATGATACGTGTGATGTATATCATGAGGGATGGAACCAACGAGTGGACTCTTTGTTTAGTATCGCTAGGGGAAAGGCAATGTTCGGGTACTTACCTCGGGTATGAACAATATCGCGAGTCGTGGCTTGACACGGAAGTTTCCCGAGTCTTGTGGGTAAAGTGTGCAACCTTTGCAGAGTGTAAAACTATTCGAATAGCCGTGTCCACGGTCATGGACAGTTGGAGGTCCTGCTTAAACTACGTCAGATGTTTTCACAAACCTGGTGTGCGTATGTTGGTGACAAAGATGATACTTGAGTTAAGTCGGGTGACTTGCCATGATGACTGAACATGAGGTGTTCAATCCCCTTGATTATATTGATATCTGTAAGATGTTCGTACGGATACTTGTATCCTCATGATACATGCTACAACAAGTTATTTTGATCATGTCATCACACTAAAAATTAGCTTTCCGCAAAACTTACCTACTTAGTTCTATATCATGCATTGTTATTGCCTTGTTCCAAACATGGGTTGCTTGCGAGTACATTCAAAGTATTCATTGGCTTGCCACTGGTTATTTAATTGGCCAGGCATGGAAGAGCAGGAATATGGTGAAGAGTTCAATGGTGACGAACATGCGAACTAGGACGCTTCCCAGTCAAAATTCCTGTAGGTTAAGGCAGATGGCATGGGCCTACGCTTTCGATCAAGATTTCCGCTGCTAGTTGTGTTTGTTATTTGGCCTTCATGGCCCTATCTATGTAAGACTTGACCATCGTGGTCTTTATTTGTGTAAGACGTTAAGTATGGATGTAAGACTCTTGTTATTCAGCTTCTGTGTGTTCAGTGAGCATTGATCTCTGGGATCACAGTACACGTGCATTCGGTGACCACGACTTATGAGTCGGGGTCCCCACAGAGCGGGATGCCTGTTACGAGTGCAGCTGTCACTGCGAAGGTCGAGAGCCTCAAGGCTGAGCTGCTGAGGGCGAGGCACGAGGCTAGGGTAGCCGATGTGCAACAGGAGCTCAACGACGCCATCACTAAATGTGAGGCCCTTGAGCTAAAAAATAAAGAGCAAGCCTCCGAGCTAACCTCGGTTAAGTTGGAGGCTCAAGAAGTGCGGATGGAGGTGCAGGAGTGCCAAAAGGAGCCCCGTGAGGTCCAGTTCATTGCAGACGGTAAGCCGTACTTACTGCAATGCCCTTTTGGTGGCAACAGCTTCGTATTACTTACTCGACTGCGGTGTTCTGCAGGCGCTTTCTCGGATCTGCCGAAGAGTGTGACAGATGCGACCAGACATTATGCCGTTCGGGACGGGGACGTCGAGCAGCGGCTATTCTGGGCGCAGTTTCAGGCCCCCAGCATCCTCCCCTCTTTGCTGACCAAATGAAGAAGCTGTTGGAGCTACACTGGATGACGGAGCCAGCCATGAAAGACCTGTTCGTCAAGCTTTGGCCTGTGAAGCCGCTGCCGAGCAGCTATTCGGCCTGGTGTAGAGGCTCTGCGATGCTGAGCCCCAGATTGACGTCCTGAAGCGCTCTGTTTGCATCGAAGGGGCTCGGATGGCGTTTGCAAATACCATGATGCATTGGCCGAGGATTAAGCCAACAAAGATGGCCACCGGGCCCCCGCCTCCTGGAAAGGAGCACAGGCGCCCCGAGCAATATTTCCCTATTGTTATGGTTGGTGCTCGGGCGATAGAGGCCCAGTGTTACAAAGATGTAATTTTGGAGTGATAGTGTTATCCTGTACGCAATAACAGTTAGACTTTTGCAAATTATAATGTGGTTGCTTTGCATGGTCTATCATGCTTAGCTATGTTTATTTTGACTCATGTGTGGCCGTCTTATTATGAAAGTTGCCAGTCTTCGGCTTCAGCCTCCTTGTAGATGCTACAAGGGGTGTTTTGACCTTCGCACTTTAACCCTTAGTCGATGTCTCGGTGCCCGTAGGCGGTAGTGCACAAGGAAAACAAGGCAACTGGACTATGTGGATTTATTGCTTTCACTTAGCCGTAGGAGCTTGACTGCGGAGGCTAGTGACTACCCCCAGAGTTTGTGGTGTTCGGCAGTGCCGAGGTTTGTACCATAACCACTTGATTTGTGCGAACACAAACCCCTCGTGTGACACGGCGTAACCTCCAATAATTTTTAGTTTCACACTTGTCATCGGATCGCAGATCGGTCCTCGCTTATTATGACAGTCAGTTTTCGGCTTTCTCCACTAAGGTACTTAACCAGACGAGCTGGAAGTACAATCGTTGTGGTTCTCCCTTTACCCTCTTAGCCGAACGTGCGGAACATAAGAGGGCAAACACAGGAGCCGGGCAACCCAACTATAGACCCAAGACATAATTCGGGACCGATGCATATAACGCAATATCCAAGACTTCCGGGCACAAAAAAAGGTCCCGGGATGATGCTTTGGGGCGATTGTGATAGCCAAGCCCCCGGTATATTAACCGTCTGCATGTAAAATTTGTACCGAACAAGGTTGCTTCGGCATCGAAGAGCGTAGAGGGGAGAAAAGACTATGCAACACAAATGATCGCGGTAAGACTGGCGAAAATGGTTTTAGCTTTCCAATGCGCTCCTGACGTCGAACCGTACAATCTGCACTGCCGAATCAACTGTTATGGATAATTTATTATAAAATAAAATTTTACAGAGGAAAGGTTGATACATGGTTCTTTATGAGTGGCTTTACATCCCTACTGCACCCTGCCGCACGTCTGCGCCTTTTCTCTTGATCTCCTTGAGAGGAGGTTATAATCGGCGAGCAGACCTTTGGTCTTGAGAGGTTGCCGTTGCATGTTAGCTTGATGCTTGATCTGTCCATAGTGGTACCTGTTGGTCGTCCGAAGATGAATTTGACCATAGCTCGGTCTAGCCGAACACTTGGCGAGCCCCCACAGCTGCCCATGGTATTTTAAGCGCAAAATTATGCTTTCGGGGTACATACCTTATGGCCAGCGGGGCATTGCTATGGGGGGGCCTGTTCCTATTTATCTTGGGGGTGGGCAGGCTCCGGTAGTTGAAACAGAGCCCGGGCTCACTTGCTCACCTTTCGTGCCTTGACGGCGGGCTGGGAGTTCGACACCTCCTTGCCGACCTACATTTCGGCTGATAGGCCCGCTGTGTGTTCCCCAGTCCATAGGGAGCGCTCCGTGTTGCCGTTGACCGTGATGACGCCCTTGGGTCCGGGCATCTTGAGCTTCATGTATGTGTAGTGGGGAATGGCGTTGAAGCGAACAAAGGCTGTACGGTCGAGGAGGGCGTGGTAACCGCTGCGGAAAGGCACGATGTAGAAGATCAAGTCTTCGCTGCGAAAGTTGTTGGGCGAACCGAACCCTACTTCCAGCGTTAAGGTACCCGAGCAGCGGGCTTCTACGCCTGGGATGACTCCTTTAAAGGTGGTATTGCTGGGTTTGATCCTTGACGGATTGATACCCATCTTTTTTACCGTGTCTGAATAAATCAGATTGAGGCTACTGCCTCCATCCATGAGGACTCTAGTCAGATGGTACCCATCAATGATGGTATCAAGAACCAGGGCCGCCGATCCTCCATGACGGATACTGGTCAGATTGTCCCTGCGATCGAAAGTGATCGGACATGCCCACCAGTGGTTAAATTTTGGAGCTACGGGCTCAATGGCGTAGACCTCCCGGAGAGCGCGCTTCCTCTCCTTCTTCGGTATGTGCGTGACATAGATCATGTTCATGGTTTTTACCTTGGGATGGAATTTCTTCTACCCTACGTTGTTCGGACCGTGGGACTTGTCGTCGTCTTCACTACGGGGGCCCTTGCCCTGGTCATCGGCTGCTAGTTTACCGGCCTGTTTGAACACCCCACAATTATGGTTGGTGTGGTTGGCGGGTTTATCTGAAGTACCGTGGATCTAGCATGGCCTGTCCAAGATCTTGTCCAACTAAGTAGGTCCATCCATATTCCCTTTGGTGGGATTCTTCCGTTTTCCAGATTTGGAGTTGCTGAATCCGGCATTAACTGTCGTGTCTTCAGTGTCACCACCGTTGTGTCCGCGCTTGTTCCTATTACGCCGTGGTTCCCTGTTTCCGTCCCGAACTTCAGAGGTGCCTCGGCCTCTAGGTTTGCTATCTCGACGAGTGAGCCAGCTGTCCTCGCCCATGCAAAAGTGGGTCATGAGTGAGGTTAGGGCCGACATTGTCCTTGGCCTCTCCTAGTCGAGCTGTCGAGCTAGCCATTCATCCCTAATGTTGTGCCTGAAAGAGGCTATTGCCTTGGCATCCGGACAGTCAAAGATTTGGTTCTTCTTAGTCAAGAACCAGTTCCAGAATTGCATGGCTGACTTGTCGGGCTATTGAACAACGTGGCTTAAGTTGTCGGAGTCCGGAGGCCGGACATAAGTGCCCTGGAAGTTAGCTTGGAAAGCATCCTCGAGCTCTTCCTAGATCCTGATGGAGTTTTCGGGGAGGATGTTTAACGAGTGCCGCGCTGGTCCCTTAAGCTTTAGAGGAAAATATTTTATGGCATGGAGATCATCTCCCAAGACATATTAATGTGGATAAGGAAATCTTCGATCCACACCGCTGGGTCTGTTGTCCCGTCATATTGTTCGATATTTACTGGTTTAAACCCTTCGGGGAACTGGTGCCGCATCACCTTGTTTGTGAAGCACAGTGGGTGAGCGGCACCCCGAATTCGGGCTACGTCGTTCCAGAGATCGGATGCCATCCGGACAAGATGCTCCTCCCAGACTCTATTGTTTCGGTCGAGCCAGACTTGGTAATCGTCCCGTCTAACGGGGTTGTGCCCTCTGGGTCCATAGATGGATCTTGTCTGGCCTGCTCTAGTGTCCAGGCCATGTCGTAGGTCGTATGGATCAGCAGGATATGTTGGCTCCCTTCCTCTCCTACGAGGGGGGTAGGTCTAGCCTCAGCCCTTCCAGTTGTCCTGTCCCGTCCTTGAGGGTGGCGGTCTGGCTGGTTGTCCTGAGTACGCCTGGGGGGTGTAGGCTCAGGGGCTTCGTCATCAAATTGTGGTAGCAGGCATCAGCGCAGGTAGCTTTTCTTTTGATCCGACCATTCATTGCCGAACCCTTCTTCGGCTGCTAGGACTTATGTCCACCTGTCGTTGAGGTTGTCTTGTTCGTCTTTTATTTGTTGTTGCTTCTTCTCCAGGCTCCAGGCGGTAGCTATCAGCTGTCGCTTGAACCATTCTTGATCCAGCGGGTCTTCGGGGACGATGAAATCCTCGGTTCCGAGACTGACTTCATCTTCTGAGGGAGGAAGATAGTTACTATCTTCGGAGTCGTTGAGCTCTTCAGGGTTATACCGATCCTCTTGTCCCTATGCAACATCTAGATGTTTCTCGGCGGCGACGGGGTCGTCTAGATTTTGCATGCTGTCCGGGGTATCACCTTCTCTGGTGACCATATTGCTTTACTTTCCTTTGCGCCCCTTGGATCGTTTGCGCTAGCGCCGACGCTTGGGAGGCACCTCACCACGGTTACCGTCGTTCTCGCTGGGGGTGCCTTCACCGTCCTTCCCTGTGGTATTAGGGTGTCTACCATATAGACATCGTAGGTGGAGGTAGCTGTCCATTGTCCAGTGGAAGTAGGGATGTTGTCGACATCTTCATCGATGTCATCGGCCTCCTCGGAGGCATAGTCTAGCATATCGGTTAAGTCCTCGACAGTGCCTACCAAGTGGGTGGTGGGTGGGACAAAAAAATTCCTAGTAGCCGGCCTCAAAGCCCGTCCGAGTATAGGGTGGGGGAGATCCATGGGTAATATTCATCCTTTGAATCCGGGCCAGCGTCTCGCTTAAGAGCGAGAAGCCGACCGGGCTGTTCCCCTGGAGTCCTCCGGAGTCGATCTCCGACGCGCAAAAGCAGGGTACATATTCGGCCGAGGCCGAGCTCCATCCTCCAGCTGTTATGGTCGGATCCGAGCTCGAAGCAAGGTCTGAGGCGAGGGTTGATCCGGAGACAGAGAAGGGGAGGAGGTCTGAAGTTAAAGCTTCAGGGCTTCCGGGCTCGCCGGAGGAGGCCGTGAGCCCGGCCAGGGACAGGTTGCCCCGGGCGTCGGTGGCATACTCTAGGCTACCGAACCTCATCTTTTGCCCAGGGATGAAACTGCCAACCTGATTGGGATGGCCGGCCGTATCGTCGTGTAGATCAACACTGCCAGACACCAAGGGTTGGTTGGGGAGGGAGATATCCCTGATGAGAATGTTGTCGCTGATGACCAAGCAAGCCATTGATCTTTCAGGTGATCCAACATCGTAACTCTCAATGAAAGCACCAATGTCGGTGTCAAAATCGGTGGATCTCAGGTAGGGGGTCCCGAGCTGTGGATCTTCGATCAATGGGGAACAGGGAACGTAGACACGGTGTTTACACAGGTTCGGGCCCTCTCGAGGAGGCAAAACCCTATGTGATGCTTTGATTGTATTGATGAGTGTATGATGATTACAGAGTCGGTCTACCACGAGATCAGATGAACTAAACCATAGATGAGGTGGAATAATGGTTCTTGCATGTACGAGCTAAACCATCCGGTTTATATAGACACCAGGGTTACCTAGGGTTCTACGTAGTCAGTTATCATCAAAAGATAAACCCGCCGATCTTGTTATCTTGACTTGGAGGACACCCCAAGAAACCTAAGCTTTCCTTCCCGAACATGAGGTTGACTTGTAATTCGGCCTTCATGTATTGGGCACAAGGCGGCCCACCTGTCCGTCCATAGGAACAGGCCGGCAACCCGAGGACCCTTAGTCCTGGACTCCCTCAGCCACAGGAGCGGCGGATCTCTCGCCGGAGGGTTCTCCGATGTGCTCGGGAGGCGTGCGCTGGTGAAATGGATGCAGTGGACGAAGTTGTGTCTCTGAGGACCTTGCAGGGCACCGAATGTCTATGGAGGCAATGCCGGCGACAAGACGGAGATGAGACAGGTTCAACCGCGGTTGAAATCGTGGCTACGATGCTCATATAATCTACCCGTGCGTAAGACCGATCCCTACGCTCAGCTCGAAGCAGTGGTGCAAGCAAAAAGAACTAGCAGTCACTGGAGCGAGGCTGTCGACTTTGTAGGGCGGAGGATCTCTCGGCTCTCGTGGCATCTAGTGGCGGAGGACGAAATCAAAGGGGAAGAGCACATGGGGAGGAAGGATGGGTGGGTCACCACAAACACGCTGGCGTGCTTGGTTTGTCGAAAGGACAATGACGTCAGAATTTGGTCGGATAGGTTGCTATGGACGACGGAGATGGAGAAGAAGATGAGGACTTACTTGGCGTTCCTCGGTTTGATAATTGACATCGGGGATGTCGGTGTACTAAGAAACGGGGTCCTTAGCACCCTAACTTGTGCAGCAGACGCGGCAGCCTCCAGCCCGACAAGATTTTGCCAGGCACAGACACCCCTCCAACCATGGCGAGCGAAGACCAAGCAAGACCTTCAAGGCACCTGGTGACGTGGCTTGAGACTACGTTGATATTTCCCCAAAGAGGAAGGGATGATGTAGCACAACGACGGTAAGTATTTCCCTCAGTTATGAAACCAAGGTTATCGAACCAGTAGGAGAACCACGCAACACTATGTAAACGGTACCTGCACACAAAGAACAAATACTTGCAACCCGACGCGTAAGAGAGGTTGTCAATCTCTCCACGGTAAGAAGATAGATTAGATTGTAGTAGATTGGATAGATAGATCACACAAGCACACAAAATAAAAGAAGCAAATAAAAAGTGCAGCAAGGTATTTTTGGGTTTTTGGAATAGTAGATCTAAAAACAAAAGCGGCAAAAGATAGATCGGAAAGCAACATGTTGAAAGAGTAGACCTAGGGGCCATAGGTTTCACTAGTGGCTTCTCTCATGAGTATAGCACACGGTGAGTAAACAAATTACTGTTGGGTAATTGATAGAAGATCAAATAATCATGATGATATCCAAGGCGATGATCATTATATAGGCATCACGCCCAAGATTGGTAGACCGAAACGATTCTGCATCTACTACTATTACTCAACACATCGTCCGCTATCCAGCATGCATCTAGTGTGTTACGTTCATGGAGAAACGGAGTAATGCAATAAGAACGATGACATGATGTAGACAAGATTTATTCATGTAGGAATAGACCCCATCTTGTTATCCTTAATAGCAACGATACATGCATGCCTCGCTGCCCCTTCTGTCACTGGGAGAGGACACCGCAAGATCAAACCCATCACAAAGCACCTCTTCCCATGGCAAGAAAAATTGATCTAGTTGGACTAACTAAACCAAAGATTCGAAGAAGAAATATGAGGCTATAAGTAATCATGCATATAAGAGATCAAAGAAGACTCAAATAATATTCATGGATAGAAACTGATCATGAACTCAAAATTCATCGGATCCCAACAAACACACCGCAAAAAGTCATTACATCAAACAGATCTCCAAGAGACCATTGTATTGAGAATCAAAAGAGAGAGAGAAAGCCATATAGCTAATGCCTACGGACCCGTAGGTCTATGGTGGACTACTCACGCATCATCGTAGAGGCACCAATGAGGATGATGAACCCCGACGTTATGGTGTTAGATTGGATCTCGCGGTTTTGGAACTTGCGGTGCCTGGAAGTGTTTTTCGTCGACTCCTCTAGGGTTTCTGGAATATTTGGATATTTATAGAGCTCAGTGGCGGTGGAGGGGCTCCCGAGGCCACCACAACCCACCAGCTGGCGCCGGGGCCTCTGTCGCGCCCTGGTGTCTTCTAGGCCCCATGGGCCTCCTCCCAGGTACTTCTTTCACTCCCTGGATGTCTTCTGGTCCAAAAAAATCTCCAAAAAGTTTCATCGCGATTCGACTCCGTTTGGTACTGATATTCTGCGAAGTAAAAAACAAGAAAAAATAGTTACTGGCACTTGGCACTATGTCTATAGGTTAGTCCCAAAAAATGATATAAAGTTGCTATAAAATGATTGTAAAACATCCAAGAATGATAATATAACAGCATGGAACAATAAAAAATTATAGATATGTGGGAGACATATCAGCATCCCCAAGCTTAATTCCTACTCGTCCTCGAGTAGGTATATGATAAAAACGGAATTTTTGATGTGGAATGCTGCCTAACATGTTCATCACATATTCTTTTCTTTTGTAGCATGGACATTTGGACTTTTAGATGGTTCAAAGCAATAGTCTAGTTTTGACATAAAGACTTTAATAGTCAAGCATGCCAACAAGCAACTATGTCTTTCAAAATATCAACACTAAAGAAAATTATCCCTAGCCCATCATGCTCAATCATTGATCCATTTATGAAACATACTCAAATATTAGCTACACCCAATGCACAAGTATGATCATAGTGCTCCCTAGTTGGTGCTTTATAAGAGAAGATGGAGACTCAAATTTAAAATAAAAATTGCATAAAGTAAATAGATAGGCCCTTCGCAGAGGGAAGTAGGGATTTGTAGAGGTGCCAGAGCTCAAAGCTTAAATTGAAAGAGAAAAATATTTTGGGTGGCATGACTTTCCTGTCAACGAAAACGACTGAGTAGTTCTCAATACTTTCCGTGCTAGATACATCATAGGTGGTTCCCAAACAGAAATAAAGTTTATACTATTTTCCACCATTCTTTCACAATCCATGGCTAACCGTATCCACGGTTGCCTTCAATACCAACACTTTCCAAGGAATTTATTATTTGACAACATAAAGTAAATTTCTTTTTCATTTCGGGACTGAGCATCCCTATTACCGCCGTACTCTCATGAAATGACAAGTGAATAAACACTCATCTTGAGAATAACACATCTAGCATGGAAAAATATTGGACACCCCCTACCGTTTCATGAGCGGTATGAGCACACAAAAAGGAAATTCATTTTTAAAATTAGAGATGGCACATACGAATTTGCTTAGACTGGAATGGAAATACCGCATATAGGTAGGTACGGTGGACTCATAAGGCAAAACTGGGTCTAAGGATTTTGGATGCACAAGTAGTATTTCTACTTAGTACACGTGGAGGCTAGCAAATAGAATGAGAAGCAACCAACCAAGAAATGAAAATTCACATAAATGGTCATTAAGCATAACTAACACCGAATAATGCACCGTAAGTAGGATGTAATTTCATTGCATAACTATTGACTTTCGTGCTTGCATAGGGAAACACAAATCTTAACACCAATATTCTTACTAAAGCATAATTACTCACCAACATGGCTCACATATTACTATCGTGATGTCTCAAAACTATTACAAGGAATCAAGTTTAATTTGTCCAATGATCTTCATGAAAGTTTTTATTATATCCCTCTTGAATATCTATCATTTTGTGACTAGTTTCATATATTGCCATTGCTTTTGACAAGCTCAAATAATTTAAGTGAAGAACAAGAGCATAAAAATTTTATCTCTCAAAATAATATAAGTGAAGCATGAGATGATTTCTTCAAAATTTACTAACTCTCAAATTAGTCTAAGTGAAGCATGAGAGTATTTCTTCAAAAAATTTAAAGCACACCTGTCGGTGCACTAGGACAGGGGTATCCAGTGCCCCTGACTTATGCATAGACAGTAGTAGCAAAACCCGTCGGGAAAAGCTACCACACCACCAAGCAAGCATTCGAGAACTAGACCCCGATAGCAACAACCTGCAGGGGGACAAGCAAACACCGGCAGCACCACCACAACGGCCCAGGAGGGGCCCGAAGCACGCCAGCTCCGTCCCCGGAGCCTGACGGGGACCAAGGCGCACACATCTCAAGAAGACCCGGCAGGCCATCCCCCCGGCAGGCACGAGCTAACCAGCCACCGCTCCACAGCATCACGACGCCGGTCACTTATCGACGCGGTGTCGAAGCCTCAAGCGGCTAGGTAGCTCTCGTTAAGCACATGGCAAAGCACCGGAAGGCATATTATACCCAGTTGACACCCGTCCAGCAACATGTCAAGACCCTAAGCAACGCCCAGATAGGCGGTGGCAAGAGCTTGCCGGGGATGCACCCCCGAGCGCCACCTAGTCTAGTAATCATGGTATTTTGTCCTAAATGCCAGAGTTAGGTACGATAGCTATGCTAAGCTATCTAATCGATAGATAATGACTATTTTGCCATTGTGGTTGCCCCTTGCGCTATAAAAGGAGGCCCGGGGCAACCTAGCTCACGATTCGTAACCTTTGGACACTTGTACTCGCATAGTAGCTCACCCCTACAGCAACCCTTGCCGGAGCTGAGCGCTGCGTGTTCTTCGTGTTCCTTCGATCAATCCACCAAAAGCAAGAGTAGGGTTTTACGCTTCACAGCGGCCCAAACCTAGGTAAAAATGCCAGCATCCTGATCGTCGCGCTGTCTCATGCTCTCCGCTCTTTTTTCAACGTGACCCCCCCTTGTCGAACCACAAAGGGAGCCCTGGTCCCATAGGTGATCGTGTGCATCCGTGCCCCAACATCTTTGGCGCTCCAGGTAGGGGGGCATGCATCATTTGCGTGAACCCGAGTTCGTGAACAGCGAGTCGATCTTCATCGTCGTCTTCTTCATCCATGGCTCCCAAGAAGAAGCTCGCCGCAGCCATGCACCCCTCCACTTCAAAGGCTCTCTTGCATGCAGCCACAGGCACGTCGCGCCTTGTGGCGGCTGTGAGTGAGGTAGGCGTCGTGGGCGACGCGGCTGGCGCAAGTGGCACCACCGTCGTGTCCCCAGCGGCCGAGGTTGGAGCTGGGAACGCCGGAGAGGAGCAACAGCAACAACGCCCTGGCGAACGCGCCCCTGGTGCCGCGGGCGGAGGGGACGACCGATCACTGCCTCCCCGCCGTGCGGATGGCCGTGGTCGTCATGGAGGCGCACCATCCGGAGCAAGCCACAACTCCCCGTCTGCGCCCGTCACCAGCGCCGCTACTGGACGCACGCCCCGTCCAGAACAAGACGGAGTGCCGTGCCTGACCCCGCGACGGTGGTGACGCAGGGCGTTGGCAGAGTTCATTGCCGAATGGACACCCACGCCAGATGAAGAGATCCCAGAGACAGTCCTCCCCAACAGGGAAGCACCCAAGGATCGGGTCATGTACTTTGACGGTGCTTTCTCGCTCCAGGGTGCCGGAGTAGGTGTGGTCCTCGTTACCCCCACCGGAGAGCACCTCAAGTATGTGGTTCAGATGCACTTCCCTCGGGAGGAGGCTACCAGCAACACCGCTGAATACGAGGGGCTCCTTGCCGGACTCAGAATCGCGGTGGAGTTGGGAATCAAGAAGCTGATCATCCGAGGGGATTCACAGCTCGTGGTGAAACAAGTCAACAAAGATTATCAGAGCCCACTAATGGAAGCATACATGGAAGAAGTGAGGAAACTGGAGGAGCGCTTTGATGGATTGCAAGCAGAACATGTGCCCCGTGCGGAAAATACCATCGCTGGTCATCTATCAAAATGCGCTGCGCAAAAGCTCCCTGTGGAACCAGGAACCTTTATCCTTCGCCTCACTCAACCTTCAGTATCCCCATAAACAATGGCCAGGAAAAGAAGAAAGCTGAACTTCGGCAAGCATTTCCCGACAGAGCTTCCCGAAGCCACTGGTAGAGAAGGTGCCGGAGATAGTCTCGCTTCGCATGGTGAGCAGCTTTCTCCTATGGAGCCCCAGGTTCTCGTGGTCGAGACAAGCGCTCCCACGGATGAGGATATGCCTTTAGTCCTAGTTGTCGAGCCCCGGGCTCCAACTTGGGCACAACACATAGTCCGTTTCCTTCAAATGGGAGAACTCCCCGAAGAGCAAGAAGAGGCCGAAAAAGTAGCCCGTCGGTCAAGTATGTACCAGTTTGTCGATGACACTCTGTACAGAAAAAAGACCCAACAGCGTGAAATTGAAGTGCATTTGCCGGGAGGACGGACTATGGCTGTTGGCGGAGATTCACGAAGGTGTATGTGGCTCGCACATTGGATCCTGAGCTCTTGCCGGGAGGGCCTTCCTGCAGGGTTTCTACTGGCCCACTGCCCTCCAAGATGCAACTGAATTGGTCACCAAATGTGAGGCCTGTCAGTTCCACTCCAAGAACATCCATCAACCAGCGCAAGCTCTCCAGACGATCCCTTTGTCCTAGCCCTTCTCGGTCTAGGGGCTCGATATTTTGGGCCCCATCCCCCGCGCTGTCGTGGGATTTGAGTTCTTGTTCGTGGCAATCGACAAGTTCACAAAGTGGCCTGAGGTAGAGCCAGTAAGGAAGGTGACCGCGCAGTCAGCTATCAAGTTCATGAAAGGACTGGTGTGCCGTTTTGGAGTACCTAACAGAGTGATCACCGACAACGGCACCCAGTTCACGAGCCGCGCCTTCATGCAATACATCCGAAACCATGGAAGCAAGGTCTCCTTCGCCTCTGTTGCCCATCCAAGTAGCAACGGGCGAGTCGAGGGGATGAATGCTGAAGTGCTCCGAGGTCTCAAGACAAGGACTTTCGATAGGCTGCGAAAGAGCGGCAAGTGCTGGATAGATGAGCTGCCAGTGGTTCTTTGGTCCCTCAGAACGACACCAAATTGAGCTACCGGCCAGACATCTTTCTCCCTGGTATACGGGGTGGAAGCAGTGCTCCCCACGGAACTCATATACGGGTCACCTCGAGTACTTGCCTACGACGAAGTAGAGCAAGAGCAGCTACGACATGATGATGCCATGCTCCTCGAGGAAGATCGTCTCCAGGCTGCTGTGCGTGCTGCACGCTACCAGCAAGCCCTACGTCACTATCATAGCCGCATGGTACATGCCCGGAGCCTTGAGGAAGGCGACCTTGTCCATAGGCGCGTTCAGTCCGCCAAGGGTACCAACAACTTGACGCGGAACTGGGAAGGCCTTACCGGGTAGCACGAGTCACCAGACCTGGCGCAGTCCGTCTGGAGACCGAAGATGGCACCAAGGTGCTTAACTCATGGAACATTGACCATCTTCGTAAGTTCTACCCATAAGGCGCGGCTGCCGGGCGCAGTCCCCGGCAGCCACCTTTTGTACAAGCCTTGCTGAAGTTGCATGTAACCCTCTGTACAAAGCCAGACGCAGACCCTGAGCAACAATAATAAAGCTAGGCATTGCATCATATCATTGCATTGCACGATCGTTATGCATCCTTTATGACTGCAATATCATCGCCTATTTTCTAGAGATTTGCTAGAGTACTCGTTGAGCCTATAATCCTTGTTACCGCACTCTTTCCTCGAAGATTGGAGGCCTCTTGCCCTGCGTGTTTTGTCACCAGGTAACTATAGAAGGAGGACGAAGGAGCAAGGACGACGGCCCGGCGTACTCCAGAAAGGGATACTGCTGTAACGACCAAGATGCGATCCTATCCTTATTTTGGCATGAGGGCCTCGACAGGGATAGAAGCGCATCTCGTCGTTTCGCAAGAATGGATATCATTACAAGTACATGTAAAGAAGAGATGAGTATATGAAATTGCCTTACACTCGCCACAAGCTACATCAATATCACATCAATACACCAACATATCCAAACATCATACAGAAGAGCAGGGTCCGACTATGGACGAAAACAAACGATAAAATGACATCCATCCTTGCTATCCCAGGCTGCCGCCTGGAACCCATCCTACGATCGATGAAGAAGAAGAAGAACTCCAAATCAAACAAAGCATCGCATTACCTGTACCTGCAACTGTTGTTGTAGTAATCTGTGAGCCACAGGGACTCAACAATCTCATTTCCAAGGGTATCAAGACTATTAAAGCTTAATGGGTGAGGTAAGGTTAAGTGGTGAGGCTGCATCAAGCGACTAAGCATTTATTTGAATGTCTAACTTACGAGTACAAGAATAAAGGGGGATGATCGTCGCATAAACGGACGTGAACTAGTGATGATCTCTAAGAGGTCCTGAACACCTACTTACGGCAAACATAACCCCACCATGTTCTCTCTCGGATAAGGACTCACGAGAAGAGACAGTCACGGTTACGCACACGGTTGGTGTATTTTATTAGAGTTTACTTCAAGTTTGCTATGACCGGGTGTTAAACAAAGTTTCCAAGTTGCCACGTAACCGCGGGCACGGCTTTCCGAAAGATTTAACCCTGCAGGGGTGCTCCAACTCATCCATCACAAACTAACCACACGCCGCGGGAATAACCTCGACCATGAATCTCGTGATCTTCCTAGGCAATTCCACTGGAAAACTGCAACCTCGAGATAGCCCGAAGTATTCTCGGAATTCCTCTCACAAGACGTTCGAGAAAGGTAAAACAAATCCAGCAAGGCCGCCCGGCGTGTTGACGATCCCGATAGGAGCCACGTATCTCGTTCTCAGGACACGACGGATAAGCGAAGCGTAGGGTGGCCTGATAGACATCTCCCGAGTTGCCCCGGGTTGGCCCCGCACGGTGCTCTAGTTTGGACCAACACTCCTGAGGAGCACTGGCCCGGGTTGTTGATTAAGATCCTCGGGTTACTTACTCCATATGCAGGTTTATTAGTTATTAGGCAAATGTAGTACCAATGTTGGGCCTTGCCAGACAAGTTTTATCCTAAAACAAAAATCAAGGGGGTCCCCATAACACCCCCGAGCATGTTAGGAGCGCTCAATTATGGAACATAACACCGGTACACAAGTAACTAGGGCGGCAAGAGTGGAACAAAACACCGAGCAAAAGGCCAAGCCTTCCACCCTTTACCAAGTATATATATGTGCATTAAATTAAATAGCAATAATATTGTGATATAACAAAAGGATATCCATGTTGGCACATGGAAACAATTGCACCTACAACTAGCAACGCTATAAGAAGGGCTGAGCAAGCAGTAACATAGCCAAACAATGTTTTGCTGGGATGTGGAGAGGTTAGAGGCTTTTCATGGCAATTTGGGAGGCTTGACATACAAGTGGTAGGTAGCGAGACAGCGATAGAAACGAGACAACTAGCATGACAATGATAGTAATGGTATCCAGGGAAATGATCATCTTGCCTGAGATCCCGCTTGGAAGAAGAACGAATCCATGAAGTAGACGAACCGCGTAGTCGAATGGATCCTCACACTCCGAACGCTTTCGGAACTCTATCGAGAAGAAGCAATCCGGAAACAACAATCAGCACATGAAAAACACCACAACAAATGCATGACATGATGCACTTCAAATATGATGCATGTTATGCATGACATGGCAAGCACAACAATCAACTCCTACACATTAAGAGAAGCTCAATATGCAACGAGTTGCATATTGACGAAACTCCACATTCGAATATTTAGTTCACTCTCGTTTAGGTACACGACAATATTAAATGTAGTTAAGCATGGCAAGAGGTGAAGCACAAGTAAACTACACATCTAGGCAAGTTTAAATGAGGCCGGAAACAACATATAACATATCCGAAACGACCCCAGATGTTAATTTCGAAATTGGTCCAGATCTAAACTAATCATGTTTATATTTATTGAACAGGAAAAATAAAGTATACCATGCAATTCTACACGTCATTCTAGTCGATTTACATATATGGAACATCTCAAAAGGAGCTACGATATAAAAGATATGACCAACACAAGATAATATGCCATGAATTCAAAATGCATGAAAATGACAACCACAAACATTCCAAATCATGAATGCAGCAAGATATTACGATACTACATGAAAATCTAAGCAAGTTTCATATATGGCATGACCAAAACGGCGCTACGGGTCAACCACAACAACTAACACAAGTTTTAGTGCAAATCTGTCCAAAACAGCAACATGGCATATTGCACGCATGAAAACAACAAGTTCATTAATCTAAAATGCACAAACTAAGCATGGGGCAGTAGCATATAACACACACTTCATTTCATCTTCACATATCATACTCAAAAGAGTCATGGATCACATGGTAGGAAGCTCACAACATGTCAACAAAATATAGCAGATTATGACTTAGTGAAAATTACAGTTTTTAGCATAGCAGTTTTTCACGAAGGCATATTGGCAGCAGCAAAACTATATGCTACAGGGCATATTATGGCATGAAAATTAACAGCATGGTAGTAGACATGATGCACTACAAATCATTCCATGGTGATAAGGTCTAATTATGCATAGAATCGTGGCTAGCATCATCACAACATGGCATTATGAAGAAAACAGATTCTCAGACTTAGTGAAAATTACAGTAGACATGTGCATCAGTTTTTAACAGATTAACATATTAGACAGCAGAAATAATTATGATGCTAAACCTATTCATGCAAACTATTGGCACAACATGATAGGCAACAACATGCTTAACAAAAGACTCCTTGGTGGCAACCACAAAAGACTCCTAGATCAATAGAAATCACATGGCA
The DNA here is from genome assembly GCA_039707655.1 of Elymus sibiricus. NCBI lineage: Eukaryota > Viridiplantae > Streptophyta > Magnoliopsida > Poales > Poaceae > Elymus > Elymus sibiricus. The sequence goes on along the minus strand of CM077669.1, from coordinate 232,667,942 downwards.
ACATGGCAACAAAATAACAGTTTCAGACTTAGAATTATTTTAGACCCCTCAAAACAGCACATTTTTATGGCATGTTGATAACAAGGAAATAACACCTAAACATGCATTTCTATAGCAACCAAAAATACCAGGGCCTAGCACACATGTCCAAGGCCATATCTCATGTTCAAAATTATTTCATCTCATGCATGGATTTATTCACATGAAAATAACAAAATGGCATCACAGCAAAAATAACATGCACACAAATTTACTCAAATGCAAAACTAATTGCATCGATGAATTAAATGGATTTTCTACGCCGAAAACATATATAATATGTGGGTTTTTACTATAAAACAAATGACACAACATTTATGCGAGATTAGGACATAACCCATTTTAGCAAGTCACGTATGCAACTTAAATGCAACCACCATGTCAAACATTTTTAGCATGCATGAAAAATGCGATATAAATAATCTACACATTTTACAGGCAAGGTTTGATTAATTCGGATGCACGATTCAATAATTATGCACAATGCAACAAACATGACATTTATGCCAAATAAATAAAACAGCATGTTAAACATTTTAAAACATGGATGAAAGTGGGATATTAATGATCTACACAAAATTCTACACATTTTTCATATAGTACATGCTTTAATCCGACGCACGGTTTATTAGTTATTGACATTTTAAAATCATGCATTTATATGAAAATATGCACGTCCAGGATTAATATTGCACTGGGCGACAGATAGCTATTTGCGCATAGGGCGGCACATAGTGGCATTGGTGCTCACCATAGCGGGCTAAAGGCCCAGGTTTGGGGGGCTGGCTTGATGAGGAGATGGTGGGCCGGGGCAAGGCGGCGGCCCACGGGGTCCATGCGGCTGGGGGCCTCTCCCTCGTGCTCCCGATTGAGCCGAGGCACTGGCGGCGGCAGCGACGCTACTCCGGCGAGGATGCGGCGGCCTGGACGACGCGGTGGCCAGGAACGGGGCGGGGATGAGCGGATCCGGCCCTCGAGCGCCGGATCTGGCCGGAGGTGGCCTACTACAACGGCGCGACGAGCTTGAGGCCGGCGGCGACCTGTGGGGAAGAGAGGGAAAGAAGTGAGAGGGAGAGGGGGAGAAGAAGGAGAGGAGGCGCGCGACGGGGGCTGGACTGAGAGTCTCCGGCGGTGAGGCTCGCCGCCGGCGACGCTCCTCCGATGGGCGGCAGGCTCGCGAGGTTCCGGCGGCGTGGAGATCGGGAGCCACGGGAGAGCTCCCGAGCGGCGCTAGCGCGAGGGGCGACTCGGGCACGGGGCGCGGGTGATCCGGGCCGGGCAGGCCGGTCGCGGGCCTGGGCAGGCCACGGCTGAGGGAGGGGGCGCGTGGCAGGCGCGGGTTGGGCGAAAACGGCTGCTGCGGCGGCGCTGGGGCGACAAGTGGCGACACAGGGTTTGCCGGCGCTGAAAACGAGGCAGGAGGGTGGTGGCTGCGAGGTGGGAGGCAAGGGTTTGCTATAGGCGTCCAAAAATGGACTAGGGAGCGTCTATTTACAGGCAGGGATTAGGTTAGGAGGGGGTTGTAGCTCGATTTCGAACCGCACGATGCCGATCGAATGGCTCCGATCAGAGGGGGGCTAGCTGGGCCAGGTTGGGCTGTGGAGAGGTGGTTGGGCTGAGATGAGAGGGAAGGTTTGGTGCCCGTGACATGTTTTATTATAAACCGAAAAACGTCCGATCTTTAACCGACTGCGGTGCTGCTACAGTCGATCGTCCGGGTATCAAACGACCTCCGATTGCGCCGAAATTTGGCAGGCGGTCTACGTACAATATAAGAAGACCGCATGCCAACTTTCGACCCAATCCAAGAATGTTTTTCACACACTTTAAAAAACTGTTTTTTAAACGATGCCACGGGCGCATGCGTGTGTGGTTGGACTCGAAACGGTTGATGATACGAACGGAGAGAACCGGAAACTACGATCGGATGCAAGTTTTGAAAAAATGATGACAATGGAGTGCCGATGCAATGCTGATGATGCTAATGATGCGATGACGAATGCAACAACCAAACGAATCACACGACGACAATGGAATAAAACGGGAATCTTCTGGAGCGTCGGTCTCGGGCTGTTACAACTGCCTAAAAAGAGATAAGTCTAATCGCGTATCCCAAGTTTTATGCTCCTTAAAGGAAATCCTTACTCTCTTTTTTCGGATGTGTTCGGTAAAGTTCCACCACGTGGTAAAAACCTTTGTCGGGACGAGCTGTTCCCCAGCTCCTAATAACTTATCAGCTCTGGGGGACCGCGCCGATACCAACAAGGAACCCTGCCGGAGAGCAACGACAGCCTGCTACCGGGGGGCTCGCTCCCTTTTGGCGCTTGCAGTTAATAGTAACCCGGCAGGCGGTCCCGTGTGGAGAAGACGAACACATTGACACAATAGAAACAAAGAGAGAAAAGGATAGTACTCAGGGGAATAAAGTAACATTCATTCATTCGTTTGTTGAAACAAAATGGATCAAGAAACTTTGAAGAACTCCTTCCTAATAAATCTTTATTTGACTTTCTCCCCTAGGAGCATTTTACAAATAGAAAAAGAGCGAAGGAAGGACCTAGGCAGAAGCCCAGCCTGACCCCGTCGAGGCTGACGGGGAACGGCTCGGCGGGACCACCGGCAAATCGCTCTGCCGGGGGAAAGGGGGGAGCTCGATGACGGTGATGGTGCGGCCGACGATCAGCTGGAGCCCACGTCGTCGTACTCCGACTTGACGGCCTGGAACTCGTTGTCGCCGTCTTCATCGACACTGTCCTCCTCGTCGCTATCGCTCGAGGAGGAGCTTTCATCACCACTCGAGCTCTCTTCGCAGCAGCCGATGACGAACTCCAACGCCGTACTTTCAGTGTGCTCCGCCAAGGAGGAAGTCGCCACCGGCGGGGGGTCAGAGACGGCGCTCCGCCTCCCCCGACCACGACCCCCGCGCTGGCCTCGGCCTATTCCAGCCCTCCCGCCGCGCGCGCTGGAACCGCCTCTTGTCACCGCGGCTGAAGTAGTGGCATGATCCAAAGGGAAGCTCTCGTCGCCCCAGCGGAGGCTGAGAGTCATCCTCTCCCCCGCGACATAGCAAGAGCTAGCACACACAAAGGCGAACTAGAAGTGAAGGACGAACAGTGAGGACTTGGGAGTAAGGAGGAGATGGAGCTGGATGGGCATCGCCACCGTGGCCCCCTAATTTATAGGGGAAAGCACGGGGGCTGGCTCTCCCCCGCTCCAGAGCGGCCACCCATCTCCACCAATCCCACTACCCACGACTCACGGGCGAACAGTTACACCCTCACATTGCGTGCCTGTGCATAAATTTTGGGCCTGACCCAATGGCACTGAGCAAGCGCGTGTGGGCCAGACTCGGGGGCTCTTGTCGGTGCACTAGAATAGGGGTATCCAGTGCCGCCGACTTATGCACATGCAGTAGTAACAAAACCCGTCGGGAAAAGCTACCACACCACCAAGCAAGCATTCAAGAACCAGACCCTGGCAGCAACAACCTCCAGGGGGACAAGCAAACACCGGCAGCACCAGCACAACGGCCCAGGAGTGGCCCGAAGCATGCCAGCCGCGTCCCCGGAGCCTGCCGGGGACCGAGGCGCGCACATCTCAAGAAGACCCGTCAGGACATCCCCCCGGAAGGCACGAGCTAACCAGCCACCGCTCCACCGCATCACGACGCCAGTCACTTATCGATGCAGTGTCGAAGCCTCAAGCGGCTGGGTAGCTCTCATTAAGCACATGGCAAAGCACCGGAAGGCAGATTATACCCAGTTGACACCCGTCAAGCAGTGTGTCAAGACCCTAAGCAACGGCCAGATAGGCGGTTGCAAGAGCTTGCCGGGGATGCACCCCCGAGCGCCACCTAGTCTAGTAATCATGGTATTTTGTCCTAAATGCCAGAGTTAGGTACGATAGCTCTGCTAAGCTATCTAATCGATAGATAATGACTATTTTGCCATTGTCGTTGCCCCTTGCGCTATAAAAGGAGGCCTGAGGCAAGCTAGCTCAAGATTCGAAACCTTTGGACACTTGTACTCGCATAGTAGCTCACCCCGACAGCAACCCTTGCCAGGGCTGAGCACTGCGTGTTCTTCATGTTCCTTCAATCAATCCAGCAAAAGCAGGAGTAGGGTTTTACGCTTCACAGCGGCCCGAACCTGGGTAAAAATGTCAGCGTCCTGATCGTCGCGCTGTCCCATGCTCTCCGTTCTTTGTGCAACGTGACCCCCCCCCCCCTTGCCGAACCACAAAGGGGCGCTTGGTCCTGTAGGTGATCGTGTGCATCCGTGCCCCAACAACATCGTGCTCAAAAAGATATATGTGAAGCTCTAGAGCAATACCATAGCTCAAAAAATTTAAGTGAAGCATATAGAGCAATTCTAACAAATCATAGCATAATTTTGGCTCTCTCAAATAGGTGTGTCCAGCAAGGATAATTGTGACAAACTAAAAATCAAATCAATTAAGGACTCAAATAATACAAGACGCTCCAAGCAAAACTCATGATATGTGACGAATAAAAATATAGCTCCAAGTAAAATACCGATGGTCGTTAGTAGAAAGAGGGGATGCCACTCGGGGCATCCCCAAGCTTAGTTTTTTGTTTCTCCTTGGATATTATCTTGGGGGTGCTGTAGCATCCCCAAGCTTAGGCTCTTTTCACTCCTTATTCCTTCATCCATCGTGATCTCACCCAAAACTTGAAAACTTCAATCACACAAAACTCAACAAAACCTCCGTGAGACCCGTTTGTATAATAAAGCAAATCACCAGTCTAAGTACTGTTGCAAACCCATTCATATTTTATTATTGCATTATATATGCTGTATTCTAACTTTACCATGTCTTATACCTATCAATACAAACCATAGATTCATCAAAACAAGCACACAATGCAACGAAAACAGAATCTGTCAAAAACAGAACAGTATGTAGTAATCTGTACTCTAACCATACTTCTGTAACTCTAAAACTTCTGAAAAATTAGGAAATATTAAAGAATTTGTATACAAATAATTTCTTAAAATTTCAGATCATTATCACGCTCCAATAAAAAATGAAAATTCCTGCACTGGAGTCAAAGTTTCTGTTTCAGATTCAGCATTGTTTCTACTCATCTTGTGAGCCATCCTAAAGTCTTTACTTGGCAAAAACACTAATTAAAATATAAAAACACAATCATAATAGTAGCATAATTGTGTCAACACTCAAAAATAGAAAGAAAAAGGTGAAAATAAATTTTATTCATTGGGTTGCCTCCCAACAAGCGCTATCGTTTTACGCCCCTAGCTAGGCATAATGCATAGATTCAAGTGTTGTCATCTTTAGTTTTTGCTCCATAGGATGCTCTCATGATTGATTCATATGGTGGCTTAATTCTTGTTCTAGGGAATTCTTCCATACCCTTTCTTAGTGGAAATTGAAATTTAATATTGCCTTCTTTCATATCAATCACGGCACCTATAGTGCGTAAAAACGGTCTACCAAGTATAATGGGACAAGACGGATTGCAATCAATATCAAGAACAATAAAATCTATGGGCACATAGTTACTATTTGCAAGAATAATAACATCATTAATTCTTCCCAAAGGCTTTTTAATAGTAGAATCCACACAGTGCAAATTGAGAGAACATTCTTCAATATTGGTAAGACCAAGCACATCACATAGAGATTTCGGAATTGTGGAAACACTAGCACCCAAATCACATAAAGCAAAGCATTCATAATTTTTAATCTTGACTTTAATGGTAGGTTCCCACTCATCATGTAACTTTGTAGGAATTGAAATCTCTAACTCCAACTTTTCTTCACAAGATTTCATCATGGCATCAACAATATGTTTAGTAAAAGCTTTATTTTGTTCATAAGCATGGGGTGAATTTATCATGGATTTCAGCAAAGAAATACATTCAATTAAAGAGCAACTATCATAATTAAAATCTTTGCAATCCAAAATAGGGGCACATCACTAGTTAAAGTGTTGACCTCTTCAAACCCACTTTCATCAATTTTTTCATCAAGATTTTCACCCTCCAAATCATTGGGACGCCTTCTAGCTAAAGTTGACTCTACTTCAGTCCCTTTATCATCAATTTTAATATTACTGAACAAGGAATCAATAGAAGAAACACCAATCACTTTAAGATCTTCATCATTTTTATGAAAGCAATCACTAGAAAATGCTTTTTCTAACAATTCTCTTTTAGCTCTAAGCATAGCGGTTCTTTTCTTACTTTCATCCATAGAAACATATAAAGCTTTAATTGATTCATCAATATTAGGTGCAAAACCTTTCAACTTGAGATTTTCTACATCATGAGAAATTCTATCAATGCTTCTAGACATATCATCAAACTTATTCAACTTTTCTTCTATCGTAGCATTGAAAACTTTTTGAGCATTGATAAATTCTTTAATATTACTCTCAAGATCATAGGGGTTCCTATTATTATTGTAAGAAGAATTATCGTAGGAATTACCATAATTATTAGAGGAATATCCAGGAAAAGGCCTAGGATTAAAATGACCTCTATAAGCATTGTTATTATAATTGTTTCGTGAGATGAAATTCACATCTACGGAATCACTATTTTGCTCAATCAAAGTAGACAAAGGCACATCATTAAGATCAATAGGAGCATTTTTACTAGCAACCAACTTCATAAGAGCATCAACTTTTTCACTCAAAGTACTAATTTCTTCAACCGAATTAACTTTTTTACTAGTAGGTGCTCTTTCAGTATGCCATTGTGAATAATTTTCCATAATATTATCTAAAAATTTAGTAGCTTGACTCAAAGTAATTTCCATAAAAGTACCACCCGCGGCGGAATCTAAAAGATTTCTAGAGACAAAATTCAATCCCGCATAAATTTTTTGTATGATCATCCAAAGATTTAAACCATGAGTAGGACATTTTCTTAGCATCAATTTCATTCCTTCCCAAGATTGTGCAACATGTTCGTGCTCAAGTTTCTTAAAATTCATGATTTGAGTTATAAGGGAACTAATTTTCTCGGGCGGAAAATACTTAGTAATAAAAGCATCCTTGCACTTATCCCAAGAATCAATACTATTGCGAGGCAAAGAAGAAAACCAAATTTTTGTACGAACCTGCAAGGAGAAAGGAAATAATTTCAACTTCACTATATCATTGTCCACATCTTTGTTCTTTTGCATACCACACAATTCTATGAATGTGTTTAGATGGGACGCAACATCATTATCAGTAGTACCGGAAAATTGATATTTCATGAAAAGATTCAACAAAGCGGCATTAATATCACAAGACTCCGCACTTGTGGCAGAAGGAGCGATCGGAGTACTAATAAAATCATTATTATTGGTATTGGAAAAATAACACAATTTCATATTTTCTTGAGTCATCGTGACTACGCAAACAAGATTGCAAGGAAACAAGAGATCTGACGAGAAAAAGGCAAACGAAAAAGAGGGCGAATAAAACGGCAAATTTTTGTGAAGTGGGGGAGAGGAAAACGAGAGGCAAATGGCAAATAATGTAAATTGCAAGGAGATGAGATTTGTGATTAGGAACCTAATAGATGTTGATGATGTCTCCCCGGCAACGGTGCCAGGAGTTCCTTTGACGTGGCTTAAGACTGCGTGGGTATTTCCCCAAAGAGGAAGGGATGATGCAGCACAGCTATGGTAAGTATTTCCCTCAGTTATGAAACCAAGGTTATCGAACCAGTAGGAGAACCACGCAACACTATGTAAACGGTACCTGCACACAAAGAACAAATACTTGCAACCCGACGCGTAAGAGAGGTTGTCAATCTCTCCACGGTAAAAAGATAGATTAGATTGTAGTAGATTGGATAGATATATCACACAATCACACTAAATAAAAGAAGAAAATAAAAAGTGCAGCAAGGTATTTTTGGGTTTTTAGAATAATAGATCTGAAAACAAAAGCGGCAAACGATAGATCGGAAAGCAATATGTTGAAAGAGTAGACCCGGGGGCCGTAGGTTTCACTAGTGGCTTCTCTCATGAGTATAGCACACGGGGGGTAAACAAATTACTGTTGGGCAATTGATAGAAGATCAAATAATCATGACGATATCCAATGCGATATTCATTATATAGGCATCACGTCCAAGATTAGTAGACCAAAACGATTCTGCATCTACTACTATTACTGCACACATCGACCGCTATCCAGCATGCATCTAGTGTATTAAGTTCATGGAGAAATGGAGTAATGCAATTAGAACGATGACATGATGTAGACAAGATCTATTCATGTAGGAATGGACCCCATCTTGTCATTCTTAATAGCAACGATACATGCGTGCCTCGCTGCCCCTTCTGTCACTGGGAGAGGACACCGCAAGATCGAACCCATCACAAAGCACCTCTTCCCATGGCAATAAAAATCGATCTACTTGGCCAAACTAAAGCAAAGATTTGAAGAAGAAATACGAGGCTATAATTAATCATGCATATAAGAGATCAAAGAAGACTCAAATAATATTCATGGATAGAAACTGATTATGAACTCAAAATTCATCGGATCCCAACAAACATACCACAAAAAGTCATTACATCAAATAGATCTCCAAGAGACCATTGTATTGAGAATCAAAAGAGAGAGAGAAAGCCATCTAGCTACTGCCTACGGACCCGTAGGTCTATGGTGGACTACTCATGCATCATCGGAGAGGCACCAATGAGGATGATGAACCCCTCCGCGATGGTGTTAGATTGGATCTCGCGGTTCTGGAACTTGCGGCAGCTGGAAGTGTTTTTCGTCGACTCCTCTAGGGTTTTTGGAATATTTGGGTATTTATAGATCTCAGTGGTGGTGGAGGGACTCGAGAGGCCACCACAACCCGCCAGGGCACACCGGGGGCCTCTGGCGCACCCTGGTGTCTTCTAGGCCCCACGGGCCTCCTCCCAGTTACTTCTTTCGCTCATGGATGTCTTCTAGTCCAAAAAAATCTCCAAAAAGTTTGATCGCGATTGGACTCCGTTTGGTACTGATATTCTGCGAAGTAAAAAACAAGCAAAAAACAACAACTGGCACTTGGCACTATATCAATAGGTTAGTGATGTCTACTATGCAACTTTATTCTTGTAGACTTTGTTGGGCCTCCACGCGCAAAGTTTTGTAGGACAGTAGCAATTTTCCCTCAAGTGGATGACCTAAGGTTTATCAATCAGTGGGAGGTGTAGGATGAAGATGGTCTCTCTCAAACAACCCTGCAATCAAATACAAGAAATCTCTTGTGTCCCCAACACACCCAATACAATGGCAAATTGTATAGGTGCACTAGTTCGGCGAAGAGATGGTGATACAAGTGCAATATGGATGGTAGATATAGGTTTTAGTAATCTGAAAACATAAAAACAGCAAGGTAACAAGTAACAAAAGTGAGCACAAACGGTATTGCAATGCTTGAAAACAAGGCCTAGGGTCCGTACTTTCGCTAGTGCAATCTCTCAACAATGCTAATATAATTGGATCACATAACCATCCCTCAACGTGCAATGAAGAATCACTCCAAAGTTCTTATCTCGCGGAGAACATAAGAAGAAATTGTTTGTAGGGTACGAAACCACCTTAAAGTTATTCTTTCCGATCGATCTATTCAAGAGTTCGTACTAAGATAACATCAAGTTATCCTTCCCGTTCGATCTATCTAAGAGTTCGTACTAGAATAACACCATATGATATGCATCAACCAACTATAATATAACCTAGATACTCCAATGTCACCACGAGTATCCATGAGTTAGTTATACGATACGCATCAAACAATTTCAGATTCATAATACTCAATCCACACAAAGAACCTCAAAGAGTGCCCCAAGATTTCTATCGGAGAAAGTAGGACAAGAACGTGTATCAACCCGTATGCATAGATTACCCCAATGTCACCGCGGGAATCCGCAAGTTGAGTACCAAAACATATATCAAGTGAATCAATAGAACACCCAATTGTCACCACGGGTATCCGCATCCAAGACATATATCAAGTGTTCTCAAATCCATAAAAGTATTCAATCCGGTAACGAAATCTCAAAGGAAAACTCAATTCATCACAACTAGATAGAGAGGGAAACACATCATGTGATCTGACTATATTAACAAAGCCCTTGATACATCAAGATCGTGACATCCCAAGAACACGAGAGAGAGAGATTGAAGATAGCCACCGGAGATTGATTCCCCTCTCCGGCAGGGTACTGGAATGTCTCCAGATTGGTTTTTCGTCGATACAGAGAGTTGCGACAGCTGAGCAGAGAGTCTAGGGTTATTCTTTGGAGTTTCCGAATATTTGGGAATTTATAGGCGTCGGAGGAGCTGGAGGGGGTGCCCGAGGTGCCCAGCACCCATCAGGCCGTGCCAGGGGGCCTCTGGCATGCCCTGGTGGGCGCTGGCCACCCTGGGGCCCCTCTTCTGGTGTTCTTTGGCCCTTCTAGTTTCTTCTGGTCCATAAAAAATCCACAAAAATCCCCGCAATGTTTTATCTCCATTTGGTACTGATTTTCTGCGAAGTAAAAAACAAGCAAAAATAGCAACTGGCACTTTAGCACTATGTTAATAGGTTAGTCCCAAAAAATGATATAAAGTTGTAATAAAATGATTGTAAAACATCCAAGAATGATAATATAATAGAATGGAACAAGCAAAAATTATAGATACGTTGGAGACGTATCAGCATCCCCAAGCTTAATTCCTACTCGTCCTCGAGTAGGTAAATGATAAAATCAGAATTTTTGATGTGGAATGCTGCCTAACATGTTCATCATATTCTTTTCTTCTTTGTATAGCATGGACATTTGGACTTGTAAATGATTCAAAGCAATAGTCTAGTTTTATCATAATGACTTCAATAATCAAGCATGCCAAGAAGCAACCATGTCTTTTAGAATATCAACACTAAAGAAAGTTATCCCTAGCCCATCATGCTCAATCATTGATCCATTCATGAAACACACTCAAATATTAGCTATGCCCAATGCTCAAGTACGATCATAGTGCCCCCTAGTTGGTACTTATAAGAGAAGATGGAGACTCAAAGCAAAAAAATGAAAATTGCATAAAGGAAATAGATAGGCCCTTCGCAGAGGGAAGTAGGGATTTCTAGAGGTGCCAGAGCTCAAGGTTTAAATTGAGAGAGAAAAATATTTTGGGTGGCATGCTTTTCCTGTCAACGAAAATGACAAAGTAGCTCACAATACTTTCCATGCTAGATATATCATAGGCGGTTCCCAAACAGAAAATAAAGCTTATTCCTTTTTCCACCAAACTTTCACTTTCCATGGTGGGCCGTATCCACGGCTACCTTCCATACCAACACTTTCCAAGGAATTTATTATTTGACAACATAAAGTAAATATTTTTTCTTTTTCATTTCGAGAATGGGCATCCCTATTACTATCGCACTCTCATGCAATGACAAGTGAATAAACACTCATCTTGAGAATAACACATCTAGCATGGAAAAATATTGGACACTCCCCACCGTTTCATGAGCGGTATGGGCACACAAAAGAGAAAATTTGTTTTGAAAATTTTAGAGATGCCACATACAAATTTGCTTGGAACGGCATGGAAATACCGCATATAGGTAGGTATGGTGGACTCATAAGGCAAAACTTGGTTTAAGGATTTTTGATGCACAAGTAGTATTTTTACTTAGTACAAATGAAGGCTAGCAAATAGATTGGGAAGCAACCAAACCAAGAAACGAAAAATCACATAAGTGAGCATTGAACATAACTAACACCGAATAATGCACCACAAGTAGGATGTAACTTCATTGCATAACTATTGACTTTCGCGCATGCATATGGAATCACAAACCTTAACACCAATATTCCTACTAAGCGTAATTACTCACTAACATGACTCACATATTACTATCATCATGTTTCAAGACTATTACAGAGAATCAAGTTTAATTTGTCAAATGATCTTCATGAAAGTTTTTATTATATCCTCCTTGGATATCTATCACTTCGGGACTAGTTTCATATATTGCCATTGCTTTTTGGCAAGCTCAAACAAATTTAAGTGAAGCACATGAGCAAATGACAAGCTACTCTCAAAAGATATAAGTGAAGATAAATGAGTAGTCAAACAATTAAGTAGCTATGTGAGGAATTTCTCTCTCAATAAAGTTTTTCAGATCTAAGTATTTTATTCAAACAGCAAAGTAAACAAAAATAGAACTCCAAGAATAGCATGTATCATGTGAACGAATAAAAATTTAGGCTCAACATTGGCTAACCGATAGTTGACGAAGAGAGGTGTGATGCGTAGCATCCCCAAGCTTAGAGGCTTGAGACTTCTTGAAATATTTACTTGGGGTGCCTTGGGCATCCCCAAGCTTGAGCTTTTGTATCTCGTTCAATCCTCTCATATCCCGGTTTCACCTATTCTCAAAAACTTCATCCACATAAAACTCAAAAAGAACTCGTGAGATAGGTTAGTACACATAAGAAAAAAAAATCAACACTTATTGTACTGCCAAGACAAGTTGCACAATAATTTTCAAACATCATCTACTGTTTACTATTGTTTCCACAATTTATATCTACCAATATAGGCTATGGAAACTGTAGGATAAGTAGATAACAAAACTATGACAGCAATCTGTCCAAACAGAACAGTCTGTAGTAATCTATTAAACTAGTGTACTTATGTAACTCAAAAAATTATGAAAAGTTAGTACATGCTATAAAATTTATATGACAACACTGTGTAAAAATTTCAGAAACTTTCCACGTTCCAGTAAAATATGAAAATTCCTGTACTGGAGTCAAAAGTTTCTGTTTTGGTTCAGCATCAATTCTACTCATCTTGTGAGTCATCCCAAAGGCTTTACTTGGCACTTTATTGAAATAAAAGGCACAAAACATGATTACTACAGTATCTTAATCATGTGAGCACATCAAAACAGAAAGTATAAGTGTTGGGTTGTCTCCCAACAAGCGCTTTTCTTGAATGCCTTTTAGCTAGGCATGATGATTTCAATGATGCTCACATAGGAATAATAATTGAAACATGCAAAAGAGCATCAGGAATCTCATGACAAGCACATTTAAGTCTAACCCACTTCCTATGCATAGGGGTTTTGTGAGCAAAAAATTTATGGGAGCAAGAATCACCTACCATAGGAAGGCAAAATAAGCATAACTTTGAAACTTTCAATGCATAGGGTGGAAACTTGGTATTATTGCAATCCCTACAAGCATATGTTCCTCCCTCATAATAATTTTCAGTAGCATCATGAAGGAATTTCACAATATAACTATCACATAAAGCATTCTTTTCATGATCTAGAAGCATAGAAAATTTATTACTCTCCACATAAGCATATTTCTTCTCATAAATAATAGTGGGAACATCAAATGAAACTCAAATACTATAAATTGTTTCCACATTAAAAGAGTAATGTTCAGTAAAAGGATATTCAAAATTATGACAATAATCATCACTACTTTTTATAATATAAGTATCATCACAATAATCATCATAAGTAGCAACTTTGTTCTCATCATACTCAAGTGAAACCTCTTCCAAAATAGTGGAATCATTACTAAATAAAGTCATGACCTCTCCAAATTCACTTTTATCATTATAATAATATTCAACACCCTCCAAAATAGTGGGATAATAATTATCTAGAGTTGACACTCTCCCAAACCCACTTTCATAAATATCACAATCATCATAAATAGGAGGCATGCAATCATCATAACAAATTTGATCATTCAAAGTCGGGGAACTAAAAAGATCATTTTCATTAAGCATAACATCCCCAAGCTTGGGACAAACATTAATTGCAGCAAATAAATTTTCAAACATGTCATTCTCATCAAACATAGCATCCCCAAGCTTGTGGCTTGGCATATAATAAGCATAATCACTCTCATAATTAATAGTATGAATAGCACCAATCGTATAATAGTTATTATCATCATAATTAACCACGTTGGTGCCAAAAATATTTTCAAGATTATAAGAAATATCCTTATCTTCCCAATCATAGTCATCACAAGAAGCAATAGGCATAACAAAATCATCATCAAGTGTATCATCTTCCACAATTATTTTTGATTCATCCTCGTGAGGCACAACAATAATAGGAGCAACATCATCTGGGAGAGATACCTTTTTTACCTCTACTCTTTCTTCTTTTCTTCTTCTTCACCACATCATGTGTGGGTTTCATTAATTTTTTCGAGCTTCTTATTGATAAGATTGGTTGAATAGGGAGCTCCTCCTCATCACCTATTACATCATGAGAGACAATAGGAGGGAAAGTGGAATTATTTACTCTTTCATTAGTATTCCTTTTATATTCTATTGGTTTTCCCATCTTTCTATAGTTGGCAATATAAGCATTCTCATTGCAATTTACCATGCAAAACATATAGATATTTTTCAGATTAGTTTCAATGTCGTCCGTGAGAAAGAATACTTCAAACCAACTATTTTTATGTGTCAATTCTTCACTCCAAAAAATAGAGAAAGCTCATCATAAAGTTCAAGGGTGATCAAGTCATTACAATATTTGGCCATGATTTGATCATGAAAAAGTTTGCATTCGAAATTAAGATGACCAACTTTATTGCAAAGTTCACAAGTAATAGGACAAAGAGAGCATAATTTTGTAGAAAATTCATCTATCACTTTGAGCAAAGATTGGTTCTATCATGTTTATGCTTCTTGCAAAATCTATCATCCCTATAAGGCACGTCCTCACAAACTTTATGCACTCCACAAAAATTGACATGCTTATAAGAAACATTTTTATCATGACTAGTGCAATCATCATTAGTATTTTGGATGTTCAGAAAATTCATGCTAACAATATTGCTATCATGCTCATCATTCAAGGAATTCTCATTAAGTATTTTCATAGTTTCTTCCTCTACCAATTGAGCACAATTTTCGGAATCCTTATTTTCACGAAAGACATTATAGAGACGAAACAAATGATGCAACCTAAACTCCATTTTTTTGTAGTTTTCTTTTATAAAACCAAACTAGTGAAAAACAAGAAACTAAAAGATTTAATTGCAAGATCTAAATATATACCTTCAAGCACTCACCTCCCCGGCAACGGCGCCAGAAAAGAGCTTGATGTCTACTACGCAACTTTATTCTTGTAGACTTTGTTGGGCCTCCAAGCGCAGAGTTTTGTAGGACAGTAGCAATTTTGCCTCAAGTGGATGACCTAAGGTTTATCAATCCGTGGGAGGTGTAGGATGAAGATGGTCTCTCTCAAACAACCCTGCAATCAAATACAAGAAATCTCTTGTGTCCCCAACACACCCAATACAATGGCAAATTGAATAGGTGCACTAGTTTGGCGAAGAGATGGTGATACAAGTGCAATATGGATGGTAGATATAGGTTTTTGTAAGCTGAAAATATAAAAACAGCAAGGTAACAAGTAACAAAAGTGAGCACAAACGGTATTGCAATGCTTGAAAACAAGGCCTAGGGTCCGTACTTTCGTTAGTGCAATCTCTCAACAATGCTAATATAATTGGATCACATAACCATCCCTCAACGTGCAATGAAGAATCACTCCAAAGTTCTTATCTAGCGGAGAACATAAGAAGAAATTGTTTGTAGGGTACGAAACCACCTTAAAGTTATTCTTTCCGATCGATCTATTCAAGAGTTCGTACTAAGATAACATCAAGTTATCCTTTCCGTTCGATCTATCTAAGAGTTCGTACTAGAATAACACCATATGATACGCATCAACCAACTCTAATGACACCTAGATACTCCAATGTCACCACAAGTATCCATGAGTTAATTATAAGATACGCATCAAACAATTTCAGATTCATAATACTCAAGTCACACAAAGAACCTCAAAGAGTGCCCCAAGATTTCTATCGGAGAAAGTAGGACAAGAACGTGTATCAACCCCTATGCATAGATTGCCCCAATGTCAGCGCGGGAATCCGCAAGTTGAGTACCAAAACATATATCAAGTGAATCAATAGAACACCCCATTGTCACCACGGGTATCCGCATGCAAGACATATATCAAGTGTTCTCAAATCCATAAAAGTATTCAATCCGGTAACGAAATCTCAAAGGGAAAACTAAATTCATCACAACTAGATAGAGAGGGAAACACATCATATGATCCGACTATATTAACAAAGCCCGTGATACATCAAGATCGTGACATCTCAAGAACACGAGAGAGAGAGATTGAACACATAGCTACTGGTACATACCCTCATCACCGAGGGTGGACTACTCCCTCCTCATCATGGCCTCCGCCGGGATGATGAAGATGGCCATCGGAGATGGATTCCCCTCTCCGGCAGGGTACTGGAATGTCTCTAGATTGGTTTTTCGTCGATACAGAGAGTTATGGCGGCGGAGCGGAGAGTCTAGGGTTATTCTTTGGGGTTTCCGAATATTTGGGAATTTATAGGCGTCGGAGGAGGTGGAGGGGGTGCCCGAGGTGCCTAGCACCCATTAGGCCGCGCCAGGGGTCCTCTGGCGCGCCCTGGTGGGTGCTGGCCACCCTGGGCCCCCTCTTCTGGTGTTCTTTGGCCCATCTGGTTTCTTCTGGTCCATAAAAAATCCACAAAAATCCCCGCAGCGTTTTATCTCCGTTTGGTACTGATTTTCTGCGAAGTAAAAAACAAGCAAAAACAGCAACTGGCACTTTGGCACTATGTCAACAGGTTAGTCCCAAAAAATGATATAAAGTTGTAATAAAATGATTGTAAAACATCCAAGAATGATAATATAACAGCATGGAACAAGCAAAAATTATAGATACATTGGAGACGTATCAGCTAGTCCCAAAAAATGATATAAAGTTGCTATAGAATGATTGTAAAACATCCAACAATTATAATATAACAGCATTGAACAATCAAATATTATAGATACGTTGGAGACGTATCACCTTGCCGAGGGGCTCAAGGACGCACGCACCTGCCAAGGACTCCACCCGCCAAGGCCCAGCTCCATGTCGCCAGGCCGGTTGTCTACATCGACAAGGTGGTGAGCGGGCAGGTGGATAGGTGGAACCGTCCGGGGCGCGTGGCAGCATGGGGAGATTTACAACAGCTTTAACGACACCTGTCCCATGGCATGGCAAAAGAATAGAAGATAGCTGGGCAGACGACACAGAAGAAGATGCAATCCTTGCCGGGAGACATCGCCAGCTTGACACCTCACGGCGCATTCATTGCGCCTGTCCTAGTCCGTCAGGTTAGGTATTTCCCACTACCACCTCTGCTGTCACTTTGGCAGAGGTCAGTGTCCACTGTTTACCAGATGTAAAGAGCATTTTGCCACTTTGGTAACCCCTTGTCTATAAAAGAAGGCCCATGGCTACCTTTACAAAGGTGGACACTCTGTTCATTCTACACGCGTAGCTGCACTCCCAAGGCACCTCTTGTCGGGGTTGTTGTGCCCTGTACTGTGAACACCCATAAACCACAAGAACACATGACGTAGGGTTTTACGCTCCGGCGGTCCGAACCTGTCTAAACCCCCGCGTATGCAGGGACAAGTGATGCTCTTTGTGTTAGAGACCTACACACCTGAACATAAAGGGTCCTTGCGGGGCCCATATATCGTCGTTTCCCCGACATATTTGGCCCACCAGGTAGTGCGAGGGATCTCTTGCACGAACCTTCGGTCATCTCTGTGCACCTTCACCACCAGCTTCATCAACGCCCATGGCCCCCAAGAAGGCCAAGGGCACGGCGACACTTGCTGCGACCACATCCAAGCTACCATCCCAGGCAGCCATCGGCAGCACCGTCGGAGGCAACCACCGCGCTCACCACGCTGGTGAGTGCAGCCAAAGTAACACGCGAAGCTCCGCGAGCCAAACTCCGGACCCCGCTGTCATAGGGACGCGAGACGTACCGGCGGCATCGGGGGCTGATGCCGAGGCAGCGGCGGCCGTGGCGGCGGCTGTAGCAGCGGTGAGGGCGACTGCACCCCCGCCGCGCCCTTCGCAGGGCGACCATGACCAACATCCCCGAGGCGGCGACCCCGGGCGGCGCGTGGACAAGACCCCAGCGCGCCCCTCTCAGGACGCGTAGGGCCAAGCTCGACAGCAACCTCCTGGGGAAGATGGACAGCGTGCGATGGCGTGGGCGAACGCTCCTCATGCCCAAAACCGCGGAAGAAGCTATGGGGCAGGCGCGGTTTTTGCTAAACTTCCGACCTGCGCCGGAGAAGATGGAGGACTGAAGGGTGACCATACAGAGATTCCTGAGCTTCGCGAACCGCGACAAGCCGGAGGGAGCAGGACCGTTGCGCGCACGCCTAGTGGCGCCGGGAGGCCCAGCCACGGGGCGTGACGCTGGCGGGGCGCACACGGTCCAGTCACCCCCGCATCAGACCTCCTACTGGACCGACATACAAGACGAGGTGTCGTACGCCTCGCCGGACCCGCGGCGAGACCAAGATCAATGAAAGATCCCGAAGGATAGGCGCAAGGAGGATGCCCGTACGACCATCGAGAGACGGCGCGAGACTCGCCGCCAATCTGACGGCCGCGCGGATCCCGCCATCGACGAACCCACGCCGGGGGTGCCCGGCAGCCTGCCTTACGAGGTGGGATGCCCGGCTTTCACCCGTGAGTTGCGGCAGGTTCGCTGGCCTTCTAGCATGGCCTTCAAACCCGAGCTGCCCGATAAGTACGATGACAATATTAGTCCCTCGGAGTTCCTCGACATCTACACCATCGCTGTACAGGCTCCCGGGGGACGGGACGAGAAGATACTCACCAACTACTTCCCATTGGCGCTCAAGCCCAATGTGAGAAGCTGGTTGATGAACTTGCCGGAGGGGTCCATTTCATCTTGGGTGGATCTGTGCAACCAGTTCGTTGGCGCATACCATGGGGGCCACCAGCTCCCAGGGAAGCCCAGCGACTTGCACGTGCTTCCCCAGAGGGACGGCGAGACCCTCCGCAAGTACATTCAGTGGTTCAGTTGTGTACGACATAACATCCCAAACATCCACCCCGCCGCCGTGATTGCCATGTTCCACACGAACGTGCGCAATCGGCGGAGGCGGGAAGAGATGAGCATCAACAAGGTGCGAGACGTCGCCGAGCTATATGCTCTGGCCGACAAATGCACATGCGCTGAAGAGGGGAGGAGACTCCCCGGAGAAGACGCTGGCACGGAGGTTGTCATGGTTTTAACACGGCAGATGTCCGAAGACTTAGGTTCAAGGCCAGCGCCATGGTAGTGGACTCAAAGGGGTTGATCAGGACGAAGGACACGAGTTTACCCAAGTTCGGCCCCTCAAGTAGAGGTAAAAGCCTACGTCCTGCTTGTGCTGTATTGATTGGAGTATCGATTACAAGGGAGCGGATTGCTTGACCTAGTTCTCGATAACTTGGTTTCTTGTCTAAGCCGCCCCGGGGTCTAACCTTTATATATGAGGTCAAGGCCCCGGGTTACACGAGTCATGAACCGACCCACACAACGTGTTCTACTCTGTCTCTAAGCCGCCTTACCATCGTAGGTAAGCCGCCTCCGGGCGGCTTAGCCACCCGGGTCTTCAAGCCCACTACTGTCTCCGGACCTCTGTCAACGGCCCATCTGGTAAGCCGCCATGCGGCCTTGCCTTCACCTTCCGGCCCACCTTATAGGTCTTGGGCTCACGAGCTGCCTGGTGTGACCCGGCCCCGCCTAGGCGGGTCTTACCACGGAGTTATATCCCCAACATTAGGCCCCAGGTTGATTTGAGCCAGCTCATGTCAATCTTCAACCTACTTGGCGGCGAGTCTTCATACGTCTGTCATCTGGAAAGACAATTTATAACCCGCCATGACGGCATATCGAATATTCTGAAAAAGATTCCGTGACGTCTGCAACGGATCTCCTCATTTGAAAGGCCATCCCGAAAATCGAGGCACCACATTTGGTCAGTAATCACTGTGCCCCTCAATTCTCGCGCGCACTGTTGCCTCTCTGGCCCATAAATAGGGACACGTGGTCCCCTCTCTCCTTCCCTACCGTCGCTGTCATCTTCCTCTTTGCTCGAAACCTCCTCTCTCCAGAGCTCCGCCGTGGCCAACTGGTCCTCGCCGTCGCCCTCATCGCCGGCCGCTACATCAGCCTGAATTGAACCAGAGCGTCTCCGGTTCCTCCGCATCCAGAAGGTAATCTCCCTTGGCTCTTGTTGAATCTGCATCTACCCTCATTAGGGTTTCTCGAGTTCTTCTGCGTTCTTGTGTTCATCGCTGTTCGTCAGCGTCCATCATGGCATCGAGCACCACTCCATGCCCTATAGTACTGCCTATCTGTTGCGGGTACTCCTCCGAGGCCAATGCCCCATCTGTTTTAGGTCCATACAATACTTATCTCTGCGGGCAGATTGATGTGTCTTCCCACCGTTATTTTTAGGTCATGAATATTTTTCATTTTCCCTTCACCTGTAGATCTTGCAACTGAAATAACAATATGCAAAACCTGTTTATCTGCACTTAGCCATTTTGTCAGTGTTGCCAAGTCCATGTAACCCGCCACAACATTGGCGACTATTGATTGATATGCTTTGGCGGCTTAACTCCCCGCCCTTATACCGACCATAGCTGCCTTATCCATTTAATATTTTCTAACCCGCCATCTTCTTTGCTTTTCCGTAGTCTAACCCGCCATCATGTCAAGGGCTCCATCGTCCTGCGACTGGGTCAGCTCTGGAGTCACTGAAGAGCTTCTGCTTAACTTTGTTGAGTCCGGCATGCTGCCGGGTAAAAATGTAATACACTGGCGGGTCCCAGGGCCAGAGAAGAGGCCTAAGCCCAAGGAAGGGGAGATTATCATATTCACTGATCATATCCTCCGCGGGTTCTGTCCTCCAGGGTCAAAATTCTTTCGAGATGTTCTTCACTTCTTCAAGATCCACCCTCAAGACATAGGCCCAAATTCAGTCACCAACATTTGTCAGTTCCAAGTCTTAAGTGAAGTCTACCTGCAAGAAGAGCCGTCTGTTGACCTCTTCCATGACTATCATTATGCTAACCGCCAAACTGAAATGGCGGCTGGGCCCAGTTTAGAGCTTGGGGGCATTACAATCCAGAGACGGAGAGATCTGCCATACCCCATAGCCATCTTGCCAAGTCATCCCAAAGACTGGAACAAGACCTGGTTTTATTGTGAAGACACCTCTCCTGAAGGTGAGAACTCCCTGCCGGGTTACCGCCCAACCCGGCTCTGCTATACAAATGACAACCCACTGCCAGCACGGATGACTGCTGCCGAACGAGCAAAGTATGCCCCGGCTTACGCCAAAGTCAAAGCCTTACTGGCGAACGGCTTGACTGGTGTCAACTTAACCCGTTGCTGGGTAAGTTGGAAAATCATGCCGCTGAGTCTTCGTGATCGGCTCATGTGCGAATATACGGGTGAACCCAATGACCCTCTTTGTTTCAAGAATACTCCCTTGTCTGATGAAGATATCAACACTGGCATCAAAGGACTCCTTGGTGAAAAACAGGAGGCTTGCAACAAAATTGGTCTTGAACCATTCTACGCCAAGAACCTGGCTCTAGACGTAAATCTCTCTTCCCTCAATTGGTCACATTTGTCCTGCACCTCTTAACCTTTGTTGGCCGCTTACACAGGCCGACTCCCCTTTTTGGAAAAAGAAGTATAATCCGCCAGTGAGGAAATCAAAGGTGAAAACTCCGGCTCAGAAGAAGAAGAAAGCCGCCACTCCAGAGCCGCTTGAATCTGATGACTCGGAGGTAAAACTTGACTCCCTTGGCCGTTCTCTTTAGGCAACTTACTGACAATAACTACTTACAGGATGAGACGGAGGCGAGCCACGCAAACGCCCCTGAGGTAATTGACATTTCTGACCCAGAGACCTTTCCCCAAGACAGAGTACGGCGGGTCGTCCGGAAAGTCCCCTTCTCTCATCCTCTTGCTCATTTAGACCCCAATTTTCTTTTGAAAAAGCAACAGCACACCTCCCGACGTCAGACCCGGAGCGCCGGCTCTGAAGATCTCGTGGCCGGGTTATCACATGCTCCGGTTCAACGGAAACGGCCAGCTGAGGTATTCTTTAACTGAAACGTAACTTTAATCAACCTTGCATTATAACCTTACTCTGTCTTGTATTGTTTTAACTGCCTTCAGGATTCTCCTCCTTCATCTGGCGACTCGACTTCTTCCAAGCTGCCTCCAATGAAGATCAACCCGGAGTGCGTACTTTTACTTTGCACCGAATGCTTTAATATTTCTGACATGTGTGTAACCATCATCTGCACCTTCCAGGGCCCAAGCGAAACGAAGGAGGACTG
Source organism: Elymus sibiricus (assembly GCA_039707655.1). Classification (NCBI taxonomy): domain Eukaryota; kingdom Viridiplantae; phylum Streptophyta; class Magnoliopsida; order Poales; family Poaceae; genus Elymus; species Elymus sibiricus. The sequence goes on along the minus strand of CM077669.1, from coordinate 232,645,602 downwards.
GTGGGTCTACTGCCGCCCCTACTGCCCAAGAGCTAGTATTTGCTAAGCCGGCCTCCCCTTCACCAGCTGCTGACATTACGAAGGATGCATCTAAAGATACTCACAAGTCATCAGAGCCGGCGGGTCATGACACGGCCGCTGAAAACCCTGCAAGGGATGACCCTAAGCCGCCCAGCCCTTCAATGGTTGTTGAAGATACAGTTTTTCCAGATGTTGTTATAACTGAGGCGGGTCACCAAACTCCTGAGCCCCATGTACTGTCAAGGCACTCTGGCAAGGCTGAAGCTTCTTCGCCTGAGAAGTTTAACTTTGAACACCCTGTGCTGGAGAAGTTAACTGTTGACGAGCTTCACGCTGGGTTCTTGAACCGCCTGGAGTCAAGCCGGAATATGGAGCTGAAGCTCGTCAGCCTGATAAATAAGAAATATGAGGTAATATTTTTACCAACTTTTCCCTTATATCCTTCCATAGCCGCCAAGAGCCGGATTAATATTTCAAATAATAAGCCGGGTCTTCCCTCTGCAACACACTTATAGCTTGAGCTGTAGCCCCCAAGTCCGGGTCATTATGAAATGATGAGCCAGAACTTTATTTGGATGAATTTGAAAACGCCATATGTAGCCCCCAAGTGCCGGCTTATGTTGAAAAAGATGAGCCAGGACTCTATGGTAGACTGAAAACACATTAGCCCCCAAGTGTCGAGTATATTGCTTGCAATCTGCTTGAGACTTGCAACGTAATTGCTTCATTAATAACTCATCCTGATGACTGAACTTTTTTCATGTGTTGTACGCCACAGGATGTTTTGGAGGCGGCTGAATCTGAGATTACCTGCCTGAAGGATTATCTTGCTTCACAACAAACCGCCCGATCAGAGGCGGAAGATAAATATCGAACTGCCGTACAAGAACTTGAGAAGACGCAAGTTGACTTTGCGCTGTTCAAGAAAAACACCGAATCGGACCAAGCCGCCATGACCAAACGCGCAGAAGATGCTGAAGGGCGGCTTGCAGCTGTGTCAGAAGAATTGCAAACCCTCAAGCGCCACATCTCCAGGATGACTTCTGCTGTTTTTGGTAAGCTTCAAAAAACATGGCCGGTTTCCTTGCTGTTGAAAATCTTGTGAGGGCGGCTTATAACGCCAAACTTTGTCTTGCAGGCCAGAGAAGCCGCCAGTTTTCATCTGATAACTTGCTGAAATTGAAAGCAGTATACTCCTTGGCCGAACAACTCTACTGCGGGACTCTTCTTACCATCAAGGCAATGTTGACTGAGAAGAGCATCCCCAAGTACATGAGGGGAGTTATAGAACTGCTATCCACGCTGCCTAAGCAGGTTGAAGAGCTGAAATGATCAGCCGCCAGGCAGGGAGCTATAGCCGCGCTAAGCCGGTGCCTAGCCTTCGCTCCTGAGCTGACTGCGGAAGAAATGATGGACGGGTTCCCATCCAGGAAAGACGATGGTTCTGAATTCACAGCAGAAGACTATGCCCAATGCAGAAAAGCCTCCAGGGTGCTCGCCTCAAAGCTGGTGGAGGAACTTGATGTGTCAACTTACCAGGCGGCTTACAGCGAGGCTTCCAAGAAAGTGCGCTGTCCAACCTTTGAATGTAGAGACTTGACTCCTGCCCGCCGTAAGCATCTCTTCGCTCCTGAGATTGACCCGGCTCCTATCTTTGAAGACGCCCAGTTTGAAGCACTAACACACTACAACTGGGACGTGGACAATCTTCAGATCGAAGAGGTCGAAGACCCGGCGCAGGATGACCCGCCAGCAAGCTGAACGTTGTAAATTTGATAACGCGGCCGTCTGAGCCGCCAAACTTAATCTGTTGCCTTTTGGGCTCTCGTGGAGAGCTTTGTAATAGTCTTTAGAAAAACTTTAACTGTCTGAGCCGTGCCATCGTGCACGTATAAATCCTTGTATAGTTCTTATAGATAAAACCCTGCAAACAACAAACAAGACAGAACATGTTCTATACTGTTATAAGGGCGGCTTAAAAAAGCCTAACCCGGAGACGTAAAATCTCATAACCTTGCCTTTCTTTTTGAACAGATAAGCCAGTTCTTCTGTGTAGTCTCACTACTTTGAACTCTTAACAACTGACAAGAGCGTAGTGAACCAGAAAGAGACGCAGCAGATGAGAGAGTTTGCCTCGCCGCTGTAAGAGGCCCTTGCAGGGGGTAAGTTTTAGAACTCGCTGCACCCCTGACAAAGCGGAGCTACTTACAGGCAGGTATAACCCGGCCTTGTAGATGTAAGGGTTTGCCTCGCCGCTGTAAGAGGCCTTTGCAGGGGGTAAGTTTTAGAACTCACTGCACCCCTGACAAAGCGCAGCTACTTACAGGCAGGTATAACCCGGCCTTGCAGATGTAAGGGTTTGCCTCGCCGCTGTAAGAGGCCTTTGCAGGGGGTAAGTTTTAGAACTCGCTGCACCCCTGACAAAGCGCAGCTACTTACAGGCAGGTATAACCCGGTTTTGCAGATCAGAAACGGAGGTGAGTTCATAACTCGCTGCACTCCTAGTGATCTTTGTTGACGATATCAACTTACACACCATCTTGTAAGCCGCCGACTTGTAAGCCACCGGTTGATAGTGCTATCTTGGCTGAAGAGCTTGATCAAGAGGGTTGAAGCTTAACCCGGCGGGTTAGAAGCCCCCAAGTGACCTTGTAATTTCGGCTGAAGAGCCTGACCAAGAAGGTTGAAGCTTAACCCGGCAGGTTGAAAGCCCCCAAATGATCGTATGATTGTATCCATCTTTGAGCCATGTGAGATACGTAAAACGACAGAGGCCCCGGCTTGCAGGGATGCCAACTTTATTATATATATATGTGATATATACAATGATGATATACAATTGGGGGGGGGAGTCGATGACTCTTAAGTATAGTAAGGCCGTAGATGGGCGATATTCCACGGCCGGTAGGTCTCCTGCCCAGAAGTGCGTGACTCGTCCCGTACGTCGATGAGATAGTATGACCCATTGTTGAGATTTCTGCTAACCACAAAAGGCCCTTCCCATGGGGGAGACAGCTTGTGCGCGTCCGTCTGATCTTGAATCAGGCGCAACACTAAGTCGCCTTCTTGGAACGTCCGGGTCTTGACCCGGCGGCTGTGATAACGATGCAAGTCTTGCTGATAAATCGCCGATCGGGCCGCCGCCAGATCACGCTCTTCATCCAAAGCATCCAACGCATCCTGACGCGCCGTCTCATTGTCTGCCTCAACGTAAGCCGCCACCCGTGGCGAGTCATGTCGTATGTCGCTTGGTAATACGGCTTCTGCGCCGTAAACCATGAAGAAAGGCGTATAGCCTGTTGACCTGTTAGGAGTTGTATTGATGCTCCATAGAACCGATGGTAACTCCTCAACCCAACAACCCGATGTTCTCTGTAGAGGAACCATAAGCAGGGGCTTGATACCTCTCAGGATCTCCTGGTTAGCACGCTCCGCCTGACCATTGGACTGTGGATGAGCCATAGCAGAAACGTCAAGCCGGATGTGTTCACTTTCACAGAAAGCTTGCATAGCCCCCTTGGATAGGTTTGTGCCATTATCTGTGATGATACTGTGGGGGTAACCAAAACGGTAGATCAATTTTTCGACAAACTGAACCGCCGTAGCCGCGTCACACTTGCTGACCGGCTCAGCCTCTACCCACTTGGTAAACTTATCCACCGCCACCAAAAAATGGGTCTTCTTATCTTTGGACCTGTTGAAGGGCCCGACCATATCAAGCCCCCAAACCACGAACGGCCAGGTAATTGGGATCATTTGCAATTCCTGAGCCGGCACGTGAGCACGTCGCCCGAACTTCTGACAGCCATCACACTTGAGGACCAAGTTTTCTGCATCCTTATGAGCCGTCAGCCAGAAGAAACCATGTCGAAAAGCCTTGGCCACCAGAGACTTTGAGCCGGCATGATGACCACAATCTCCGGTGTGGATTTCATTCAAGATCTCCTTGCCTTCTTCCGGAGAAACACAATGCTGGAAGACACCAGTGACGCTGAGTTTATGCAATTCGCCATTGATGATTGTCATGGACTTAGATCGTCTGATGATTTGTCTTGCCAAGGTCTCGTCCTCAGGTAACTCGCCGCGAGTTAGATACGCCAGATAAGGCAACGTCCAGTCAGGAATGGCATGCAGAGCCGCCACCAGCTGCCCCTCCGGGTCAGGTATAGCTAGATCCTCCTCCGAAGGTAGCTTAACTGTCGGGTGATATAACACGTCCAAGAACACGTTAGGCGGCACCGGCTTACGCTGAGAGCCAAGCCTTGATAATGCATCAGCCGCCTCGTTCTTGCGACGATCAATATGATCCACCTGATAACCTTTGAAGTAACCTGCAATGGTGTCAACCGCCTGACGATAAGCCGCCATCCATGGGTCTTTGGAGTCCCACGTGCCTGAAACTTGCTGAGCCACAAGGTCTGAGTTGCCGAGGCATCTAACCCGGCTTATGTTCATCTCCTTGGCGACCCGGAGGCCATGAAGTAAAGCCTCATACTCAGCTGCATTGTTAGTACAAGGAAACATCAGCCTTAGCACATAACAGAACTTATCACCTTTAGGGGAAGTTAAGACGACTCCAGCCCCCGAGCCTTCCAACTGTCTAGACCCGTCAATGTGAATCGTCCAGTAAGTGCTGTCCGGCTTCTCCTCTGGCGACTGACACTCCGTCCAGTCGTTTATAAAGTCCACCAAGGCTTGAGACTTGACAGCCGTGCGAGGCACATACTTCAGATTAAGAGGTCCAAGCTCCAATGCCCACTTAGCAATCCGGCCAGTGGCTTCTCTGTTTTGAATTATGTCTCCCAGCGGGGCAGAGCTAACCACTGTGATCGGGTGTCCCAGGAAATAGTGCTTCAGCTTTCGATTCGCCATAAATACCCCATAGATAAGTTTCTGCCACTGTGGGTATCATTGCTTGGACTCAATCAAAACTTCGCTGACGTAGTAAACCGGCCTTTGAACCGGATATTCCTTCCCTGCCTCCTTGCGCTCCACAACAACCGCAGCGCTGACTGCCCTGTTGTTAGCCGCCACATAGAGGAGTAAGGGTTCCTTCTCAGCCGGAGCGGCTAAGACCGGCGGCTCAGTCAGCTTCTTTTTAAGCACCTCAAACGCCTCACCCGCCGCCTCGCTCCAGACGAAATCGTTTGTTTTCTTCATCATCTGATATAAAGGGATTGCCTTCTCGCCCAGGCGGCTTATGAATCGGCTTAACGCAGCGATCCGACCCGCCAGGCGCTGGACGTCATTTATACACGCCGGCTCAGACAAAGAAGTAATCGCTTTTATCTTGTCCGGGTTAGCTTCAATTCCACGCTCAGAGACCAGAAATCCCAAAAGCTTGCCTGCAGGAACTCCAAAAACACACTTGGCTGGGTTAAGCATCATCATGTAAACCCGTAAGTTATCGAAAGTTTCCTTCAGGTTGTCCAGCAAAGCTTCCTTCTTCCTTGACTTGACCACAATATCATCCACATAAGCATGAACATTACGTCCAATTTGACTGTGAAGACAGTTCTGCACACAACGCTGATAAGTTGCCTGGGCACTCTTGAGCCCAAAAGGCATAGACACGTAGCAGAAAGCACCAAAAGGCGTGATGAAAGCCGTCTTCTCTTGGTCTTTGACTGCCATCTTGATCTGGTGATAACCTGAATAGGCGTCCAGGAAGCATAAACTTTCGCAACCCGCCGTTGCATCAATGATCTGATCAATCCGGGGGAGAGCAAACGGGTCAACTGGACAGGCTTTGTTAAGATCCGTGTAATCCACGCACATACGCCAAGTGTCGTTCTTCTTAAGCACTAGCACCGGGTTAGCTAACCACTCCGGGTGAAAGACCTCCACGATGAACCCTGCCGCTAAGAGCCGGGCCACCTCTTCTCCAATAGCCTTGCGCCGCTCTTCATTGAAACGACGAAGGAATTGCTTGATCGGCTTGAACTTAGGATCCACATTAAGATGGTGCTCAGCAAATTCTCTCGGTACACCCGGCATGTCAGACGGCTTCCATGCAAAGATGTCCCGATTCTCACGGATGAATTTGATGAGCGCGCTTTCCTATGCGGGGTCCATGTTAGCCCCAATAGTAAACTGCAGAGATGAGTCGCCCTCGGTGAAATCCACCTGCTTGGTATCATCCGCCGCAAACTTGAGGGGCGGCTCTGATTCTGTAGTGGGCTTCTTCAACGGAATCATATCCTCCGGGTCGACATTCTCTTTGTAAAACTTGAGCTCTGCCTCTGCACAACTTGACTCTGCATAAGCTGCATCACCTTCCTCACACTCAAGAGCCGTTTTCCGATCGCCATGCACGATAATCGTTCCTCTTAACCCGGGCATCTTGAGCTGTAAGTAGACATAACAAGGCCTAGCCATGAACTTGGCATAAGCCGGCCGTCCGAATAAAGCATGATATGGACTTTTAATTTTGACCACCTCAAACCACAAGGACTCCACCCTGTAGTTGTATTCATCACCAAAAGCTACCTCCAGAGAAATCTTGCCCACTGGATAAGCCGACTTGCCAGGCACCACACCATGAAACACTGTGGAAGCGGGCTTAAGATCCTTGTCAAGCAAACCCATCCGGCTGAAAGTGTTGTAGTACAGGATGTTGATGCTGCTGCCACCATCCATAAGCACCTTCGTGAACACATATCCACCTACTTGGGGGGCAACCACCAAAGCTAGCTGCCCCGGGTTGTCAACCCGCGGCGGGTGATCCGCCCTGCTCCAAGTGATGTCATACTCAGACCACTTCAAATACTGCGGGAGAGCCAACATGACCGCATTAACCGCCCGCTTGCGCACCTTCTGGTCTCGCTTGTCAAAGCTGGTCGTGAAAACATGATATTGACCCCCGCTAAGCTGCTTTGGGTTGCTTTGGAAACCCGACTGGTTATGCTGCTGCTGGCCGCTACCGCCAGACTGTTGATGATGACCTCCTTGATTGCCTTGACCCTGGTAACCAGACCCTGAACCGCCGGGACCAAAGCCGGCTCCTGACCCGCCTGGCCCTGAGCCGCCGGACGGACCATTGCCGTGGTTATGATGTTGTTGAAGGCTGTAGTCTCGAAACTGCCGCATAATGCTACAATTCCTCCATGTATGGCCTGCCGGCTTATCGGGCTGACTATGCTCTGGACAAGGTTTATTGAGCATCGCTTCCAAGTTGAAGGGAGCTTTACCCTTGTTAAAATGCTGCCTGAAGTTCCCATTGCCCTTAGCACAGTTGTTTTCAGCGCTTGTGTTCGCCACCAGTTCTGACCCGCCGTCCGGGTGTTTCCGCTTGCCCGAATTTCGGCTTCCAGCCGCGTTCTGCTGCTGACCCTTTCCATTGTTACCCTTCTCCCCCCGACCTGATTTTTCATTATCAGAGCCCGGGTCTTTCGTGTTGTTAGAGTCTGCGTATTTGGTGAGAGCCGCCATGAGCTCCCCCATGTCTTGACACGTGTGCTTGAGCCGGCCAAGCTTCTGCTTCAAAGGTGTAAAGTGACAATTCTTCTCCAGAATCAAAACTGCTTGAGCCGTCGTGATCTGTTCTGAAGAGTGGATGATGGTCGAGACCCGCCGGACCCAATGATGGGCTGACTCATCCGCCTGTTGCACACAATGATCCAAATCCACGATCGTCATGGGCTGCTTGCACGTCCCTTTAAAATTTTTGATAAATTTCGCCTTCAACTCAGCCCAGGACGTAACGGTGTTGGGTGGCAATCCCTTCAACCACGTGCGAGCCGGCCCTTCCAGCATCATGATGAAATACTTGGCACATACTGCATCACTAACATCCAACATCTCCATGGCTAGCTCATAGCTTTCGACCCAAGCTTCTGGAGGTAGGTCAGCTGTGTAATTGGGCACCTTGCGAGGGCCCTTGAAATCCTTCGGCAGGCGCTCATTCCGTAAAGCCGGCGCTAAGCACGGCACCCCCACAGCCCTGGAAGTTAACCCCGCTCCGGCTGAGACGGAGGGTGCGACTGTGGGTTCCTGATAAGCCGCCGCTGCTGCCAGAGCCGCCGCCTCTCGCTGTGCTCTCGCTCGATCCACCAGTGCCTGAGCATCCAGAGCCGCCCGGTCAGCTCGTGGCGGGTTCCGATGTCGTTCACTGCTGGAAACCGCCGGCGACTCATAACGCCGGCTGTAGCTGCGACTGGGGATGGGGGTTGGTTGCACGTGACTCCGGCTGTAAGCATACTTCTCCTGCTGGGCCACTGCCGTTCGCAGGTATCCAACCGCGTTCCGCACCTCTTCCGCGAAAGGCGACTCGTCGGGGATCGGGATAGCAGCCAGCCGGGTTGCCGCCACCACCATGTTCTCCGCCGGGTTAGAATAATGGCCCGGCGGTGTAGGAAAAGAAGTTGGCGTAACCTGGTTCGGCCGGGGCGGGTTAATCTGCTGATGCTGAACCGCCGCCCGGCTTCCAGGCACTTCCGCCGTCCGGGTTACGGCCAAAGGCACGTTCTATCCCGTTCCTGGCGTGTTGAAAAGATTCCTTGCTTCATACTGATCCGGCAAGCGGGATTGATGCCTCATCCGCTGAACCGCCGCTGCTGATTGCTGTTCCAGCTCAAGACGAAAAGCGTCCGCCCTAAGGCGCTCCGCCTCAGCATCCATCTGAGCCTTCAATTCATTAATCTCCTGCTGGACCTCAGTCATCTGGTTCTTCAACCTCGCGATCTCCGTATTACGGGCTGCTTGGTTTTCAGCCGTGACTTCAGTCGCCATCAGGGTTGTAAGCTCACCCATCAGATCTAGAAGAACCTGAGCCGGTGGCCTGCCAGCCCCAGACCCGGTTGCCTCGACGGCTGAGCTGCCATGAGCCGCCGCTGTACCCGCCATGAAGACGGCAGCGCGGTTCAATGGCTCATACTCCTCCGGCTCATGGAACTCCGACTCGAGGTAAGGCTCGACGTAGCCCCCGAGCCCGCCATTGTGGAGCTGGTAAATTGATTCCGTCTCTCCGCTCGAAGATCCATCCTCGGAGCAGATGAGAGTTTCCTCTTGCGACATGGACCCCTCGAGATCCATGCCCTGAGTGAAGCCGACGAAGACATGCTTCCTGCCCGGTTTAGCACGGGCGGGTTGCACGCGTCGGGCCGGCTCGACGATGTCGGTGCAGGTGTCCGGCCCGGGTTCAGATCCGCCGATCTTGCCGATGAAGACATGAATCCCGCCGAAGGGGACCCGGAAACCGTACTCAATGGAGTCAGCCTCGGGGCCCCAGCCGGCGTCGTCGATGTAGAGCCGGCCGCGGCGACTCTTGGTCATCCTGCCAACCGCGTACCCCTCGATCCCTGGGAGAGAGCCCTTTGAGAACTCGACACCACCGAGCGCTAGCCCCACGGTGGGCGCCAACTGTCGTGGTTTTAACACGGCAGATGTCCGAAGACTTAGGTTCAAGGCCAGCGCCATGGTAGTGGACTCAAAGGGGTTGATCGGGACGAAGGACACGAGTTTACCCAGGTTCGGCCCCTCAAGTAGAGGTAAAAGCCTACGTCCTGCTTGTGCTGTATTGATTGGAGTATCAATTACAAGGGAGCGGATTGCTTGACCTAGTTCTCGATAACTTGGTTTCTTGTCTAAGCCGCCCCGGGGTCTAACCTTTATATATGAGGTCAAGGCCCCGGGTTACACGAGTCATGAACCAACCCACACAACGTGTTCTACTCTGTCTCTAAGCCGCCTTACCATCGTAGGTAAGCCACCTCCGGGCGGCTTAGCCACCCGGGTCTTCAAGCCCACTTCTGTCTCCGGACCTCTATCAACGGCCCATCTGGTAAGCCGCCATGCGGCCTTGCCTTCATCTTTCGGCCCACCTTACAGGTCTTGGGCTCACGAGCCGCCTGGTGTGACCCGGCCCCGCCTGGGCGGGTCTTACCACGGAGTTATATCCCCAACAGAGGTCGACTTCGACGACAACGCGTTAGCTGCCAAGAAGAAAGGCCGGAAGCGCAACAAGAAGCACAAGGGAAAAGCAGTGATGGCTGTCGAAGGGGGCGGCAACCCCGACTCCGCCAAGAAGGCCAAGTCCGAGGGGTCCGGCAAGAACAACGTCGCGTACTCCGGAGACGACGAAGTCGCGGTGAGGGAGAAGACTAGCGGGCCATACTGCAAGATCCACCACACCAAGAGCCACGACATCAATAGCCGCCGCCAAGTAGAACAACTTGCTGAGAAGCAGAGGCAAGAGTATGAAAGGTGCGACAAGGAGAAGAGTCAAGACTGTGCGGGTGGCTCTGGCAAGAAAAACAGTGGTGGCCGCCGCAGCAAGGCCAAGCAGCACAAAGAGAAGCCTGCTAGAGTCCGACACAAGGAATCTGATGACGACGAAGACACGGATGAAGAAGAATCCGGGGACCCGGAGTTCTAGAAGGCTGTGGACGCCATGTGCATTGACGGAGGCACATCCTTGCACTCCTCTCACTGGAAACTCAAGCAGTGGGTCCGTGAGATCAACGTGGTGGAACCATCGGCGGAAGCAAGGAAACCCCTCAAATGGTCCAATAGTCCCATCATCTTTGACACTGAGGACCACCCCGACCGCATCACCGCCGTCGGGTGCATGCCGTTGTTGGTATCACCAACAATATGCCACCTCAAGGTCACCAAGATGCGGTTGATAGTGGGGCCGGGCTGAATCTCATTTCGCCAGACGTGATGAGGCGCCCGCAGATCCCTGACTCAGATCTCAAGCCGACGGGATCTTTCCAAGGGGTTAACCCGGGAAGGTCTCAGCCGAAGAGAAAGATAACTCTGCCGGTCATATTTGGCAGCGAGCTCAACTTCAGGAGGGAGAAGATTGTCTCCTTCCTCCAGGCAAATAGGAGAGCGCGCTCGTCACCTTCCTCCAGGCAAATGTCTATGTGTTTTCCTGGCAGCCATCAGACATCCCCGGTGTTCCCAGGGAGGTGATTGAGCACCACCTTGCCGTCTGCCCCCACGCGTGCCCCATCAAGCAGAAGGTCAGAAAACAAGCTTTAGAGCGGCAAGAGTTCATTGCCGAAGAGATCAAGAAGCTAGAAGCAGCAGGTTTGATCAGAGGCGTGATTCACCGAACTTGGCTGGTAAACCCTATGGTTGTGCGCAAGGAGAACGGGAAATGGAGGCTTTGCATCGACTTCACCGATGTCAACAAGGCCTGCTCAACAGACCCATTCCCCTTGCCGCACATCGATCAGATAGTGGATTCAACCTCAGGCTATCACCAAATCTTCATGGCCAAGGAGGACGAGGAGAAAACGGCGTTCATCACCCCTACGACGCGTACTGCTTCAGACGCACGCCATACAGTTTGAAGAGCGTCGGTTCCACATTTGCAAGGGAGGTCCAGATTGGCTTAGGCCCACAACTCCAGAGGAATGTAGAAGCATACATGGATGACATAGTGATTAAAACCAAGAACAAGGACACGCTGGTGCAAGACCTAGAAGAAACATTCACAAACCTGCGCAAGATCAACCTGAAGCTCAACCCTGAGAAGTGTGTCTTCGGAGTTCCCTCTGGCAAGCTCCTTGGGTTCTTCGTCTCGGAACGCGAGATTGAATCCAACCCCGCCAAGATCGAAGCAATTGAGCAGCTAGAGGCGCCGAAGCGCATCAAGGATGTACGCCGTCTGGCGGGCTGCATCGCCGCCCTCGGCAGGTTAGTTTCCAGGTCCGCAGAGCGTGCCTTCCCGTTTTACAAGATCTTGAAGAAGGGGGGCCCAATGACTTGGACCCCGGAAGCGCATTGTAGGACCCAAAGAAGTACCTGTCCTCAACGCCAGTCCTAGTTGTGCCTAAACCAGAGGAATCGTTGCGGTTATACATAGCGGCGACGAACCAAGTGGTTAGAGGCGCACTAGTGGCGGAGAGGGAAGCTGAGGGAGACGAGACAGAGACCCTCGAGCCTACAACAGACAAGCCAGAGTTAGACACAGACATGGTGCAAGGAGAGGATCAACAAGACGTGCGAAAGAAGAAGATGGTGCAACGACCAATGCATTTTTTCAGCTCCCTCCTGCAGGGGCCTAGATCAAGGTACTTCGGGATGCAGAAGATGCTTTTCAGCCGTCTTATGGCCTCCCGGAAGCTGTGCCACTACTTCCAAGCACACCACATCACCATCGTCACCAGATTTTCGATGCAGCGCATCCTGAGAAATCCGGAGGCTACCAGCAGAATCGTCGAGTGGGCATTGGAGCTGGCTAGTTTCGATCTGAGCTTTGAGAGTACAACGACAATTCAGAGCAGGGCCTTGGCGGAGTTTATAGCAGAATGGATGCCTACACCAGGGCCGAGGCGGCAACACTCTTTGCCAAGATCTTCGGGGAAGACGGCAGACGCTTGGGGTGCTGCCCGGAGGGCGACGGCGGCGACAGCGACCACCTCTCCGCCGACGACAGCCATCGCGGCGGTGGCGTCCTCGGCGGTGAACTTGCCCTTGGCGATGGCCGCAACACCTCCAGTAGCAGTGACGCCTCCTCCAGGGGAAGCTCGAGCGACGACGACTACGACGAACCGCCACGTCGGCGCGCCCGGACCAAGGAGCACGGCGAGCCGGCGTGGCGCCGTGCCCCTGCCCAGGAGGTCGTCGAGCCGCCATGTGATGTCTACTACGCAACTTTCTTCTTGTAGACTCGTGTTGGGCCTCGAAGCGCAGAGTTTTGTAGGACAGTAGCAAATTTCCCTCAAGTCGATGACCTAAGGTTTATCAATCCATGGGAGGCGTAGGATGAAGATGGTCTCTCTCAAACAACCCTGCAACCAAATAACAAAGAGTCTCTTGTGTCCCCAACACACCCAATACAATGGCAAATTGTATAGGTGCACTAGTTCGGCGAAGAGATGGTGATACAAGTGCAATATGGATGGTAGATATAGTTTTTGTAAACTGAAAATATAAAAACAGCAAGGTAGCAAGTAACAAAAGTGAGCAAAAACGGTATTGCAATGCTTGAAAACAAGGCCTAGGGTTCATACTTTCACTAGTGCAATTTCTCTCAATAATACCAACATAGTTGAATCATATGTAAATCTCTCACACGCGACAAAGAGTTCACTCCAAAGTCACAAATAGCGGAGAACAAACGAAGAAATTATTGTAGGGTACGAAACCACCTCAAAGTTATCTTTTCCAATCAATATTATGAGCTATTCCTATAAGTGTCACGAACAGCCCTAGAGTTTGTACTAAAATAACACCTTAAGATACACATCAACCAAAACCCTAATGTCACCTAGATACTCCAATGTCACCACAAGTACCCATGGGCTTGATTATACGATATGCATCACACAATTTCAGATTCATCATGTTCAATCCAACACAAAGAACTTCAAAGAGTACCCCAAAGTTTCTACCGGAGAGTCAAGACGAAAACGTGTGCCAACCCCTATGCATAGATTCCCATGGTCACGGAACCCGCAAGTTGATCACCAAAACATACATCAAGTGGATCAATAGAACATCCCATTGTTACCACAGATATCCCATCGCAAGACATACATCAAGTGTTCTCAAATCCTTAAAGACTCAATCCGATAAGTAAACTTCAAAGGGAAAACTCAATTCATCACAACTAGATAGAGAGGGGAAACACTCCATATGATTCATCTATATTAATAAAGCTCGCGGTACATCAAGATCGTGCCATCTCAAGAACACGAGAGAGAGAGAGATCAAACACATAGCTACTGGTACATACCCTCAGCCCCGAGGGTGAACTACTCCCTCCTCGTCATGGAGAGCGTCGGGATGATGAAGATGGCCTCCGGTGATGGTTTGCCCCTCCGGCAGGGTGCCGGAACGGGCTCCCGATTGATTTTTCGTGGCTCTGGATGCTTGCGGCGGCGAAACTCCCGATCTAGGTTTATTTTCGGAGGTTTCTGTATTTATAGGAGTTTGTGGCGGCGGAAACAAGTCCAGGTGGGCCATGAGGAAGTCACAAGCCAGGGGGGCGCGCCCTAGGGGGGGGGGCTAGGCTTGTGGCCTCCTCGGTCACTTCCTGGCCTAGCTTTTTGCTCCAGTATTTTTTATATTTTCCAAAAATATTCTCCATAAATTTTCAGCTCATTCCGAGAACTTTTATTTCTGCACAAAAACAACACCACGGTAGTTCTGCTGAAAACAGCGTCAGTCCGGGTTAGTTCTAATAAAATCATACCAAAATCATATAAGATTATTGCGAACATGGCATGAATACTTCATAAATTGTAGATACGTTGGAGACGTATCAGCATCCCCAAGCTTAATTCCTGCTCGTCCTCGAGTAGGTAAATGATAAAAGAAATAATTTATGAAGTGTGAATGCTACCCAACATGTTCATCATATTCTTTTCTTTTTCATATAGCATGGACATTTGGACTTGTAAATGATTCAATGCAATAGTCTAATTTTAACATAATGGCTTCAATACTCAAGCATGTTAACAAGCAACCATGTCTTTCAAAATATCAACACTAAAGAAAGTTATCCCTAGCCCATCATGCTCAATCATTGATCCATTCATGAAACACACTCAAATATTAGCTATGCCCAATGCTCAAGTACGATCATAGTGCCCCCTAGTTGGTGCTTATAAGAGAAGATGGAGACTCAAAGCAAAAATATTTTTTTTTGCATAAAGTAAATAGATAGGCCCTTCGCAGAGGGAAGTAGGGATTTGTAGAGGTGCCAGAGCTCAAGGTTTAAATTGAGAGAGAGAAATATTTTGAGTGGCATGCTTTTCCAATCAATGAAAACGACGAAGTAGCTCACAACACTTTCCATGCTAGATACATTATAGGCGGTTCCCAAACAGAATAGTAAAGTTTTTACTCCCCCTCCACCAATCAATCACACTCCACGGCGAGCCGAATCCACAGGTACCGTCCATACCAACAACATTCCTGGGGGAGTTTTGTTTCATTATTTTTTTTGATTTGATTTTGAGCATGGGACTGGGCATCCCGAATACCAGCCATTTTCTCGTGAATGATAGTGAATCAACACATATCATGAGAATAACACACCTAGCATGGAAAAATATTGTATACTCCCCACCGTTTCATGAGCGGTACGGGCACACAAAAGAGAAAATTTATTTTGAAGAGTTAGAGATGGCACATACAAATTTGCTTGGAACGGCATGGAAATACCGCATATAGGTAGGTATGGTGGACTCATAAGGCAAAACTTGGTTTAAGGATTTTGGATGCACAAGTAGTATTTCTACTTAGTACAAATTAAGGCTAGCAAATAGATTGGGAAGCAACCAAACCGAGGAACGAAAAATCACATAAGTGAGCATTGAGTCATAACTAACACCGAATAATGCACCACAAGTAGGATGTAACTTCATTGCATAACTATTGACTTTCGTGCATGCATAGGGAATCACAAACCTTAACACCAATATTCCTACTAACCATAATTACTCACTAACATGACTCACATATTACTATCATCATGTTTCAAAACTATTACAAAGAATCAAGTTTAATTTGTCCCATGATCTGCATGAAAGTTTTTTATTATATCCTCCTTGGATATCTATCACTTTGGGACTAGTTTCATATATTGCTATTGCTTTTTGACAAGCTCAAACAAATTTAAGTGAAACACATGAGCAAATGACAAGCTACTCTCAAAAGATATAAGTGAAGATCAATGAGTAGTCAAACAATTAAGTAGCTATGTGAGGACTCTCTCTATCTCTCAATAAATATTTTCAGATCTGAATACTTTATTCAAACAGCAAACTAAACAAAAAATAGAACTCCAAGAATAGCACGCATCATGTGAACGAATAAAAATTTAGGCTCAACATAGGCTAACCGATAATTGTTGATGAAGAGAGGTGGGATGCGTAGCATCCCCAAGCTTAGATGCTTGAGACTTCTTGAAATATTTACTTGGGGTGCCTTGGGCATCCCCAATCTTGAGCTTTTGTATCTCGTTCAATCCTCTCATATCCTGGTTTCGCCTACTCTCAAAAACTTCATCCACACAAAACTCGAAAAGAACTCGTGAGATAGGTTAGTACACATAATAATAAATCAACTCTTTATGTACTGCCAAGACAAGTTGCACAATAATTTTCAAACATCATATCCGGTTTACTATCATTTCCACAATTTATATCTACCAATATAGGTTATGGAAACTATAGGATAAGTAGATAACAAAACTATGACAGCAATCTGTCCAAACAGAACAGTCTGTAGCAAAATATGAAAACAGTGTACTTCTGTAACTCAAAAAATTATTAAAATTTAGTAAATGCTATAAAATTTATATGAAAACACTGTGTAAAAATTTCAGAAACTTTCCACGTTTCAGTAAAATATGAAAATTCAAACACTACAGCCAAAGTTTCTGTTTTTACACAGCATTCATCAAAACATGCAATGCAAGCATCCTAAGGCAATTCTTGGAACTTTTTATTGAAAAACAAGATTATAAATAACTCCTAACAGAGAACAACGAGATAATATGAGGCTCCAAGAAAAACTCATATTATGTGACGAATAAAAATATAGCTCTAAGTAAGTTATACCGATAGTGTTGAAGACGAAAGAGGGGATGCTTCCGGGGCATCCCCAAGCTTGGGCACTTGAGTCTTCCTTGGATATTGCCTTGGGGGTGCCTTGGGCATCCCCAAGCTTAGGTTCTTGTCAGTCCTTATTCTCCTCATATCGGTGTCTCACCCAAAACTTGAAAACTTCAATCACACAAAACTTAACGGAACTTCCTGAGATGGGTTAGTATAATAAAGATAAATCATTCACTTAGGTACTGTCAAGACAGGATTCATAATTGTTTCCACATCATACCTACTGTATTCTATCATTCCCATAATTTATATCACTCAATATAAGCTATGGGAACACTAAAACAAGCAAACTATGCATGCAAAACAGAATCTGTCAAAAACAGAAAAGTCTGTGAAGATCTGTAGTGTGACCATACTTGCTTGTCTGTAAAAATTCTGACAAATTAGGACAACCTGGGAAATTTGTATATCAATCACGTGTAAAAAATTCAGATCGAAATCACGTTCCAGTGAATTTACAAAATTCCTGGACTGAGAGAAAAAGTTTCTGTTTTTGCACAGAATCAAGTCAACTATCATCTACACTATCCCAAAGGCTTTACCTTTCACTTTATTGAAATAAAAGACACAAAACATGATTACTACAGTAGCTTAATCATGTGAACACACCAAAACAGAAGGTAAATGTGTTGGGTTGTCTCCCAACAAGCGCTTTTCTTTAATGCCTTTTAGCTAGGCATGATGATTTCAATGATGCTCATATAAGAATAGTAGTTGAAACATGCAAAAGAGCATCATGAATCTCATGACAAGCACATTTAAGTCTAACCCACTTCCTATGCATAGGGATTTTGTGAGAAAACAATTTATGGGAACAAGAATCAACTACCATAGGAAGGCAAAACAAGCATAACTTCAAAACTGTGAACACATAGAGAGGAAACTTGATATTATTGCAATTCCTACAAGCATATGTTCCTCCCTCATAATAACTTTCAGTAGCACCATGAAGGAATTTCACAATATAACCAGCACATAAAGCATTCTTTTCATTATCTACAAGCATAGAAATTTTACTACCCTCCACACAAAAAGATTTCTTCTCATGACTAATGGTGGGAGTATCATATGAAGCTCGGATACTAAAAATTGTTTCCACATTAAAAGAGTAATGTTCAGTAAAAGGATATTCAAAATTATGAAAATAATTATCACTACTCTTTATAACATAGGTATCATCACAATAATCATCATAAGTAGCAACTTTGTTCTCATCATAGTCAATTGAAACCTCTTCCGAAATAGTGGAATCATTAATAAATAAAGTCGTGACCTCTCCAAATCCACTTTTACCATTATAATAAGATTCAACACCCTCCAAAATAGTGGGATAATTATTATCTAAAGTTGACACTCTTCCAAACCCACTTTCATAAATATTGCAATCATCATATATAGGGGGTATGCTATCATCATAATAAATTTCCACATCAAAACTTGGGGGACTAAAAATATCATCTTCGTTAAACATAGCATCCCCAAGCTTGGGACAAACATTAATTGCAGCAAATAAATTATCAAACATGTCATTCTCATCAAACATAGCATCCCCAAGCTTGTGGTTTTGCAAAACATAAGCATAATCACTCTCATCATTAATAGTCTGAATAGCACCAATCGTATAACAATTATTATCATCCCAATTTTCTAAGTTGGTGCCAAAAAGATTTTCAAGATTATAAGGGGTGTTATTATTTGGGAGAGATACCTATTTACCTTTACGTTTCCTTCTTTTCTTCTTCTTCACCATATTCTGTGTGGGTTTATTTAATTCCTCAAAGGTTCTTTTTGAAGAGATTGGTTGAATATGAAGCTCCTCCTCGTTACCTGATTCATCATAAGAAAAAATAGGAGGATATTGGGAAACCTCTTCCCCTTCATTAGTATTATCTTCATCTTCTATTTGTTTCCTTGTCTTTAAGTAATTGGCAATATAAGGATTCTCAATGCAATTTACCACGCAATACATATAGATTTCATTTAGATCAAAATCAATCATTTTCATGAGAACCCAAGCTGGAACATCCTTAGTTTTATGTTTCATTTCTTCATACCCCAAAAAAAGACTAAGTTCATTATGATGCTCAAGGGAAATGAGGCTATCACAATTTTTGGACACAATTCGATCATGAAATAATTCACATTGGAAATTAAAATGACCACTTTCATTGCAAAGTTCACAAGGACGGAGAGAAATATTAAGTCTTTCAGCACAAACATATAGCCTCTCTTGCAACCATTTAGTTTCTAAATACTTATGCCTCTTACAAAATCTATCTTCCCTTCTAGGCATGTCTTCACAAACTCTATGCACTCCACAAAAATTGACATGCTTATAAGAAATTTTTTTATCATGACTAGTGCAATCATCATTAATACTATGGATATTCAATGAATTCATACTAACAACATTGCAATCATGCTCATCACTCAAAGATTTAGTGCCAAATATTTTAATAACTTCTTCTTCAAACACTGGAGCACAATTTTCCTTTCCATCATTTTCAGGAAAGACATTAAAAACATGAAGCATATGAGGCAACCTCAATTCCATTTTTTTGTAATTTTCTTTTATAGACTAAACTAGTGATAAAACAAGAAACTAAAAGATTAAATTGCAAGATCTAAAGATATACCTTCAAGCACTCACCTCCCCGGCAAAGGCGCCAGAAAAGAGCTTGATGTCTACTACGCAACTTTCTTCTTGTCGACTCGTGTTGGGCCTCCAAGCGCAGAGTTTTGTAGGACAGTAGCAAATTTCCCTCAAGTGGATGACCTAAGGTTTATCAATCCATGGGAGGCGTAGGATGAAGATGGTCTCTCTCAAACAACCCTGCAACCAAATAACAAAGAGTCTCTTGTGTCCCCAACACACCCAATACAATGGCAAATTGTATAGGTGCACTAGTTCGGCGAAGAGATGGTGATACAAGTGCAATATGGATGGTAGATATAGGTTTTTGTAAACTGAAAATATAAAAACAGCAAGGTAGCAAGTAACAAAAGTGAGCAAAAACGGTATTGCAATGCTTGAAAACAAAGCCTAGGGTTCATACTTTCACTAGTGCAATTCTCTCAACAATACCAACATAGTTGAATCATATGTAAATCTCTCACACGCGACAAAGAGTTCACTCCAAAGTCACAAATAGCGGAGAACAAACGAAGAAATTATTGTAGGGTACGAAACCACCTCAAAGTTATCTTTTCCGATCAATCTTATGAGCTATTCCTATAAGTGTCACGAACAGCCCTAGAGTTCGTACTAAAATAACACCTTAAGATACACATCAACCAAAACCCTAATGTCACCTAGATACTCCAATGTCACCACAAGTACCCATGGGCTTGATTATACGATATGCATCACACAATTTCAGATTCATCATGTTCAATCCAACACAAAGAACTTCAAAGAGTGCCCCAAAGTTTCTACCGGAGAGTCAAGACGAAAACGTGTGCCAACCCCTATGCATAGATTCCCATGGTCACGGAACCCGCAAGTTGATCACCAAAACATACATCAAGTGGATCAATAGAACATCCCATTGTCACCACAGATATCCCATCGCAAGACACACATCAAGTGTTCTCAAATCCTTAAAGACTCAATCCGATAAGTAAACTTCAAAGGGAAAACTCAATTCATCACAACTAGATAGAGAGGGGAAACACTCCATATGATTCATCTATATTAATAAAGCTCGCGGTACATCAAGATCGTGCCATCTCAAGAAGACGAGAGAGAGAGAGATCAAACACATAGCTAATGGTACATACCCTCAGCCCCGAGGGTGAACTACTCCCTCCTCGTCATGGAGAGCGTCGGGATGATGAAGATGGCCTCCGGTGATGGTTTCCCCCTCCGGCAGGGTGCCAGAACGGGCTCCCGATTGGTTTTTCGTGGCTCTGGAGGCTTGCGGCGGCGGAACTCCCGATCTAGGTTTATTTTCGGAGGTTTCTGTATTTATAGGAGTTTGTGGCGGCGGAAACAAGTCCAGGTGGGCCACGAGGAAGTCACAAGCCAGGGGGGCGCGCCCTGGGGGGCGCCCCCCAGGCTTGTGGCCTCCTCGGTCACTTCCTAGCCCAGCTTTTTGCTCCAGTATTTTTTATATTTTCCAAAAATATTCTCCGTAAATTTTCAGCTCATTCCGAGAACTTTTATTTCTGCACAAAAATAACACCACGGTAGTTCTGCTGAAAACAGCGTCAGTCCGGGTTAGTTCTAATAAAATCATACCAAAATCATATAAGATTATTGCAAACATGGCATGAATACTTCATAAATTATAGATACGTTGGAGACGTATCACCATGCCGCCGTGCCCCCGTCAAGGAGGAGGACTCGGATTGAGTGCGGGCGGCGCCGGAGCCAGGCCTCAGGAGTGGCGGTCCTCGGGAGGCCGCCTTTTGTTTTTTTACTTCCTGCGTTAAGAACCATGGAGGGCCCCGCGGGGGCGTGTAATGAACCATGGCGCTTGCGCCTTTATGTTAGCGTTTTTCATCTCATACTCTAGTATTTATATTGCTACTCATTGAAAGTTCCTGCCCGTCGCGATTAGGATAACTTAGCTTGGTGTACTCGTGGCGGGTTCCTACGTCGTGAGGTGGAGCCGGGGTACCGGGGCAGCTTAGATATCTTGCCGGGGGGGAGGCTTCTTCCTTGCGGACCAGACGGCTTCGGGTCCTCGAGAGGTGCCCGATGCTCGTGAGGTTCCTGGGGGGTTTGCCAGGAGTCAGGGCCTCCAGAGGTGCCTCCTCAAGGCACCGCATCCCGCGAAGGAGCCGAAACGCACTTTACGTAGGGTTCCTCGATAATGAGCCAAACCGTGGCTGCTCTTTCCTTGGTCGTCCTTCTCCTGGCGACCATTTTTGGTTGGAGCCCCCGAGCGACGGTCGATCGTCGCTGGTATGCCGGGTCGCGATGCCCGGCAAGGCCAGGAGATGACCGCTTCTGAGGCCGGGAGCACAAGGCAACATGCACCTGCTGGCTCGCTCGATAGCATCGCACGAGGATCAGTATGCCAAAGTTTGGCGAGGTGCACACCGTGTCCAGCCCCCGCTCGCGGAGCGCGTGAGAGAGAGAAAACTGGTAGGTGGTAAACCTCTTAAAAACGAGACTTCGAAATGGGAAACGCTGCAAAGAGAAAAATTCCCACCCCTTTTTCGAACAAAGACGCGAAAACTTCAAGTTTCATTCCAAAAAGTGGCAAATTCGGTTACAAAAGAGAGCAAAGAACAGCCGCGTCCAGCACCTAAGCTAGTCTTCCCACCAGCGCGGAGCATGGGGCCTCCACTGGGCGTGGGCATAGTCGTTGTAAGACCGTGTCGTCCGCCAGCGCGGAGCATGGGGCTTCCACTAGGCATGGGCATAGTCATTGTAAGATCGTGTTGTCCGTCAGCGCAGAGCATGGGGTTTCCACTTGGGCGTGGGTGGGAGCCCCTCTGCGGCCTCGTATGACACTCCTCGGGGGGCTCCAGGTGTATACAACCTACTCATTATTACGTGAGAGTGTCATGGGTAGAACTTGCGGAGATGCTGGATGTTCCAAGCATTTTGGATGGGGACCCCGTCCTGCGTCTCCAGGTGTACGGTGCCAGGCCTGGTGACGCGGGCGACCCTGAACGGGCCCTCCCACATGGGCGAGAGCTTATGCAAACCCTCCCTGGAGAGGACCCGCCTCAGGACGAGATCACTAACTTCGAGGGTCCTGGAGCGGATGCTGCGGCAGTGGTAGCGCCGCAGCGCCTGCTGGTACCTCGCTGCGCGGAGCGAGGCTTGGCGACGGGCCTCCTCCCCGAGCACGAGATCTGTTCCCCGCAAGGCATCCAGACGCTCCTCGTCGAATGCCAAGACTCATGGGGATCGATGCTTGACCTCGTGCGGGAGGACCGCCTCAGCCCCGTAGATGAGGAAGAACGGGGTCTCGCCGGGGGGCTTAGTCGCGGTGGTGCGGATGGACCACAACAGAGACTAAAGCTCACCGAGCCAACCCCTGCCGCAGGCCTCAAGCTTCTTCTTGAAGCTCCTCATCTTGAGGCCCCTCGGGACCTCCGCATTGGCTCGCTCAGCCTGGTCTTTGCTCCGTGGGTGCGCCACCAAAGCGTAGCATATCAGCGTTTCAAGGTTAGCACAATATGTCCTAAAGAGGTTGCTTGTGAACTGTGAGCCATTGTCGGTAGTGATACGGTTGGGGACACCAAAGCGGATCACGAGACCCTTGATGAACTTGATGGCCGAGCCGGCGGGGATGGTGCGCACGGGCTCCACCTCCGCCCACTTGGTGAACTTGTCGACGACGACGTAGAGGTAGCGGTAACTGCCGGCTGCCCGAGGGAAAGGCCCCAGTATATCCATCCCCCAGACCGCGAAAGGCCAGGAGAGCGGGATGGTCTGGAGATCCTGCGCGGGCTGATGAATCTGCTTGACGTGAAATTGGCAAGCCTCGCCGGATCAGACCAGCTCGGTGGCGTCGTGGAGCGCCGTGGGCCAGTGGAAGCCGCTGCGGAACACCTTCCCCACGAGGGTGCGAGACGAGGAGTAGTGCCCGCAATCGCCTCCGTGGATGTCGGCCAACAGCCCGCGCCCCTGCTCCTCGGATATGCACCGCAGTGAGACGTCGTTGGGGCGCCTGCGGTATAGCTCGCCGTCCTGCAAACAATAAGCAGTGGCCTGGCGAACCACGCGCTCCGTGTCCTCCTCCTTCTCCAGCAAGGCGCCGCGGAGCAGGTACGCCTTGAACTCCTCGGTCCAGTTGCCGGCCTAAGGTTCCAGTGCCGGGAGCAGTCGGGCTCCTGAGGTCGGACCATAGGCCGGGGCGCCTGAGGGCGGGGCCGGTGGTAGCTCTTCCTGAAGCGACGACGGGCCTGTGGCCGGGGGTGCCGCCGATGGCTTGAAGAGCCTCTCCTCAAGACACCAGGCTCCTGAGGCTCGCGACGCGACGCCCTCTTGGCGATGTCGTCTGCTTCCTTGTTCGTGCTGCGCGGGACATGCTGTAATTCCAAGCCCGGGAAATGCTTTTCAATTTTACGTACCTCTTCCAGGTATGCTTCCATGTGCTCGTCCTTTGGCTTGTACTCCTTGTTGGAAATGTTGACGAGGAGCTGGGAGTCGCCCTTGATGGTGATGCGCTTGACCCCCAGGGCGGCAACGGCCCTGAGACCAGCGATCAAGCCCTCGTAGTCCGCGATGTTGTTGGAGACTTTCTCGCCATGTTGGAAGCTAAGCTGCACGGCGTAGTAAAGCTTGTCCTTGGTCGGGGAGATGATTACAACTCCAACTCCCGTGCTCCGCCACGCGAAGGCTCCATCGAAGTGCATGACCCAGCTGTCGGGCGCCTCATCGCCAGGCGCGAGGGACTGGCCCTCATCTAGCCCCTGGTCGGGAGCACCCATCCACTCCGCCACGAAATCAGTGAGGGCTACGCCCTTGATGACCCTGGTTATGTTGAACTTCAGCTGGAAGGCCTACAGCTCGATGTTCCACTCTGCAACCCTTCCAGCAGCGTTGGGGATGCGCAACACTTTCTCCAGGGGGTAGGCAGAGACGACCTTGATTGGGTGGCCCTGGAAGTAATGGCGCAGCTTCCTTGAGGCGACAAGGAGTGCGAGCAAGAGCTTCTGCTGCATAGGGTAGCACGCGCGCGCGTCCCGCGGCACGGTGCGAACGAAGTACACCGGGTGCTCGACGAGGGTCGAGGTGTTGGCGTCGTCCTGCTCCGCATGGAGCACGAGGGACACAGGTGCCCCGTGGGTTGATGAAGTGACGAGGGCCTCAGGAGCGCCATCCTGAGGCGGCGAACGTTGTGCGGCCCCTCGCGGGCCGCCTTGCTTTGCGCCTGTGCCGGCGTGCTCCTCCCGGACCGCTATGAGCGCTGCGCTGGCTGAGTGAGGGGTGGCCGCCAAGTAGAGCACCAGGGGCTCGCGAGGACGAGGCGCCACCATAATAGGTGGGCTCGTGAGGTACCGCTTGAGGTCCTCGAAAGCTGCCTCTGCTTCAGGGGTCCACTCGAAGGGGCCCTTCCTATTCATGAGCTTGAAGAAGGGGAGGGCGCCCTCGCCAAGCTTGGAGATGAAGCGTCCCAAAGAGGTCACTCAGCCCGCTAGTTTCTGCATTTTCTTGAGGGTCTGAGGCGGGCGCATTTTCCCGATTGCCTTGATCTTCTCTGGGTTTGCCTCGATCCCTCGGTGCGACACCAAGAAGCCGAGTAGTTTGCCAGACGGGACCCCGAAAACGCACTTTTCCGGGTTAAGCCTCAGGTTCAATCGACGCAGGCTGGCGAACGTCTCCTCTAGGTCCTCGATCAGGGTCCTCGCCTCTCGCGACTTGACCACGATGTCATCGACGTACGCCTCCGCATTTCTCCCGAGCTGCTGCCCCAGGGCGATGCGCATCAACCGCTGGAAGGTCGCGCCAGCGTTCCGCACCCCGAAGGGCATGCAAGTATAGCAATACACACCGCACGGGGAGAGGAAGGCCGTCTCTTCGACGTCCTCCACTGCCATCTTGATTTGGTGGTAACCCGAGAAAGCATCCAGAAAGCAAAGCAGATCACACTCGGCGGTGGAGTCCACGATCTGGTCGATGCGCGGAAGCGGGAAGGGGTCCTGAGGACAAGCCTTGTTGAGACTCGTGAAGTCGATGCACATGCGCTCCTTCCCACCCTTCTTGGGGACAATCACTGGGTTGGCCAGCCAATCCAGGTGCCGCACTTCCCGAATAACACCGGCTTCCTGGAGCTTGCTGACCTCTTGGACGATGAACACTTGCTTCTCTTGCGCTTGTCGTCTTGCCTTTTGCTTCACTGGGCGCGCACTGGGGCACACCATTAAGTGGTGTTCGATCACCTCTCTTGGAACACCCACCAGGTCGGACGCCTCCCACACAAACATGTCCTTGTTCGCGCGGAGGAAGCAAACCAGCGCCTTCTCCTGCTCCGGGGGAAGGCCAGTGCCAATGGTGAAGGTGGGGCCCGGGCTCCCGTCATCAATAAGCACATGCTTCATCTCAGCCTGGTCCTGAGAGAACAGTTGTTTCTTCTTTGCGGGCACGGCCCCTGGAGCCTGCGTGACGCTCTCGGCGTCGGGGTGCGAGGCCGCTGCAGCCTTGTAGGTGAGCTTGAGGGCTCGAACCGCGTCCTTGGTGTCTCCGGCCATAGAGATGATGCCGCTGCTACCAGGCATCTTGATGATGTTGTAGCCTGGATGCGTCGCCGCCATGAACTTGGCGAGGGCCGGATATCCCAGGATGGCATTGTACGGGAGGCCAAGGTGGGGCACGTCGAAGTCGATCAGCTTGGTGCGGTAATTGTCGCGAGTGCCGAAAGTGATGGGGAGGCGCACCTGCCCCAAGGGGGTGGCGGAGCCTTTGACCACCCCTGAGAAGGGCCTGGTGGGCGTGAGCTGGTCGTAGGGCACCTGGAGCATATCGATGGCCTCCACGAAAAGGACGTTGATGCCGGCGCCGCCGTCGATGAGGGTCTTGATGACCGCAACATTACTGATGGTGGGCGTGCACAACATGGGGAGCGCACCTGCAGCGACCGCCATCCTGGGATGGTCCCTCGAGTCGAAGGTGATGTCGGTCTCCGGCCTCGCCCTGCTCCGCGGGGCCTCGGGCCGTGGCTGACCTGCCCCCGCCTGGCAGAGAAACTGCTTGGCATGGTGACCGGACGCGGGCGCCTGCGACCTGCCGAGGATACAAGCGACCGCGGGCATGGCCAGGAAACCCGCGGCGTTCCCATAGGCCACGGGCTGCCAAGCCTGGGGAGCGGCACCTGCCATGGAGATGATGAGGCGAGGGCGGAGCGCGGCTGATGAAGAAGGAGCTTCGACACGCCCCTACCTGGCGCGCCAAATGGCGGAATCGGGGCTCCGCGAACCTAAGAAGGTTCGAACTCTGGGGTGTGTGCGAAGACCTCAACTAGTTCTAGCCTCAAGCTCGTCACCCCGCTGCCAAGCCTCGTCGAATACGTGCGAGCGGGCATGAAGATGGACACAGAGATTTACCCAGGTTCGGGCCACCTTGCGGTGTAAAACCCTACTCCTGCTTTTGGTGGATTGGCCTCGCGAGGAGGTTTGGGGATGAACTAGTACAGTGGTTGAGCGACCTCGCGAGGGCTCCGAGGTGGGAATGGATCGATTCCTTCTACGGCGGATGTTGGTCCCTATTTATAGTGGCCTTGGTCCTCTTCCCTTATCGCACGGGCGGGAAGGGATCCCACAACGGCCAATTTTGAAAGGGGACTAGAGGTACATCTTATCCTGGCTAAAGGTGGTCTTCGCCTACAAAGCTTCTGGGTGTGACGCAGAGGTTGGCTCGCCGATGACATCCGACCTGCCGCGCTCGTGGTCTTGGTCTTGTTGCACTGGAATGGAAACCTTTGGGGGGATCCCTTGGGAACCCGCGTACATCCTTGCCTACTTAGCATAAAAGAGGAAACTGTCCCTGTGCGACCGCTGGCGCCCGCCTGGCCTTGGTCGTCATGGCTCATGTCATCACAGCCTCATGAGGCCAGGTACCTGCATAGGAATCTCAGCTCCTGTAACACCCTGGTTTTCGCTCCCTGTTTTTTTCCTTTGTGGGATTTGACTCCCGTTTTTTCTCTCGGTGTTATCGGATTTCTCTAGCTCTTGGGTATGTGAAGATGGTCATCTAGCCTTGCCTTCCCTATCCAACCAGAGATCCTTCCCAGTCCAACCTTGCCACCCAAGATCTATCTCCGGATTTTGTCACCGAAACCCTACCTTCCGAGTTGCCGGAAGGGAAACCCTGATCCTTCCAGTTACAAAGGAACCCCAATTTCCTTTGATCTTCTGCCTCCCAAACTCTTCCCAGTGATCATCCCTTATCTATAAACCCTGGATATGCAAAAATATTGCCAAGTCATTTGCAATATTTTTCATTTAGAATTAATTCCTTTTTCTGCCAGTTAAAGGAATTAAATCCAGGAAAATGTCTATCCATCTCCAGAGTTCATGAAAACTTGTGGAGACATTCTTTGTGATCATATTGAGCTCCCACAAAAATATTGGCCATAATTAAATAAGGGAAATTGCCTTTTCCTATTTAATGCCAATATTGCATTTTGGGTACTTTCTAAAGGAGCTACCATTTTGGTAGCCAGGAAAAATCCCAAATAAATTGTGGAGCTTCTCATATCCATATCTTCCCCATTTCCATCAAAATCCCAAGTTCCATAGTTCAAATTCTGAGCACCACATCAATTTGAAAATTCTGTCCAGTCGGGCAATTTGCAAAGGAAGTGCTCTATTCCTTTATCTAGTTGAGCTGAAATTTTTCATGGTGGTTACCATTGCCAATTAACTCATGGATAGCAAAAATCAGCTCAATCCATCTATCCATTTTCCCCAGCAATTTTCCTAAGTCCCTGTCCAATTGAAAGCTCTGTGAAGGAAGTACCATTTTGGTGTACCCAAATGGTATGAAACTTTTATAGTGGCTTCATATATTCATATAACCTCTCTACACCAAATTTGAGCCCAATTCATATAGCCAATTTGTCCCAGCAAATTCATTTCCATTTCTGGCCAGTTTGTAAGTTTACAAAGGAAGTACCATCTACTCTGGTCCATTGGTGCTGAAAGTTTGGCATAATGACCACCTTAGTAGATGACTACTCCATGCCAAACCCCAGCTCATTTCACTCAGGGATCCATCCATAAACAACCACAAACACCTTCTTGTCAGCATCTGTTTTGACATGTTTCTCTTACCCTAGAGCCACCTAGCTGGTTCCAGACCCTCCTCTTATCTAATTGAGCAGTGAGGGGCTTGTTTGGCAAGGTGTGAGGCGAAGTAGCGTGCCAGAGCACGTAGCACGCGTGGTGACCACGCTGAGAGCAGGCCAACTGCGCGCCCTGTGCACTGGCAGTGTTCGGTCGCGTCGAACAACCAGCTCCGGCGGCCGTACCCT
Organism: Elymus sibiricus; assembly: GCA_039707655.1. Classification (NCBI taxonomy): domain Eukaryota; kingdom Viridiplantae; phylum Streptophyta; class Magnoliopsida; order Poales; family Poaceae; genus Elymus; species Elymus sibiricus. The sequence goes on along the minus strand of CM077669.1, from coordinate 232,617,065 downwards.
TGCCATTTTGTGCCGACAAGCTTCCTTGCGGCCGCGTGCCCCCTCTCCAGTAGGTTCCCTCTTCTCTTTCTTCTTCCTCACGCCACGGCGAGCCTGCCACCGTTCTGTGCTCCCCGTGACCGTCGTCTTCTTCCCTTCCTTGGCCCCTTCCTTCTCGAGCCGTTGCGTCACTCGGCTTCGTGTCAGGTCGGCACCGCGCATGTCCAAGCCAGCTCATCCCGAGCTCCAGTGTGCCGCTCAGGGCGCCACGGCAGCCGTCCCTGTCCGCTCCCGGCTCGGCCGGCTATAAAAGCCGCGGCCCGAAGCCCCACGAGCATCCTTGAGCACCCACTCCTCCTCCTAGACCTTTCAGAGCCCCCCCCGAGCCATCAATTCTTTCCCGGAGCCCCGCCTCTCTCGCCTCGACCGCCATGGCCGCCGTCGGCCTCGGCTTAAATTTGACCCAGCCGAACTCCTCCTCCACCCCTTGATCCCTCCAGAAACTCCCCCTCTCGCCGGGGATCTCCCCCATCCCTTCTGCTCGCTGCCGGAGTCCCTGAGGCCGCCGCCCCCAAGAACGGCCGCCCCCCGCCCTGCTCCTCTGTTCGCCGAGCCGCCGCGGCCCCACCCCTCCCCGGCGCCTTCTTTCCTTTTGGACAGACGCGGCGTCCTTCCCTGGTCCCGCCGGTGGCCCCGCCCTGGCCGGAGTCCGCCCGAGTCGCCGGAGCCCGGCGCCGGCAGCGCCTTTGCTCGCCTCCCCTGCTTCTGTCGAGAGAAAGAAGAAAGGGAGCGGGAGGAGAGAGAGATGGCACGGGGGGCCGCTTGTAAGTGGCTCAGCCACCGGGCCCGGGGTTTAAGTGGAAGCGCACTCTCTGAAATGCGTTTTCCCTTTTGGAAAAGCGTATTTCGTTACTACTTTAGCCGGAAATACGCTTTCAGTTTACAGGAAGCGTATTTTCTGAAGTGCGTTTTCTGTTTAAACCCGCTGGCCGAATCTTTTAAATTATGAACGTTCACTGGTTAAAAGCAGAATTAAATAGTTTTTATTTATTTTCTACCTAACGAATGAACGTCCGTATCTCCGCGACCGAGACTCCGATTGAGGTGATTCCAGCGCCCACTTCTTCAGTTTATCGATACCGTTCCGATGGTACCCTTTTCACCATGTTGACACTTTCTGAAAATACCCATTTTGCCCTTTCCCTTCATTCACCCCTTTCGAGAGGGAATCCTTTCCGGTGGATTTTCCTACGAGGCTACCGCACCCTTTCCCGGAGTATCCTTCACCCCCAGGCAAGCCGACCATCTGACATATGCTCTAAAGCATCGCTCTGTGTTATTCTTGCGTGTTTAATTATCGATTATGCCTGTGATAGAAATAATTTAATTCCTATTATATTGCACCTACGGTTTTCATTACTTTCATACCTCAAAGTAAACTGAGTAAATGCCTAGTTGCTGCCGTCATAAGTTATTGTGGTGAACCACATGCCTACTTAATGAAACCTAGTCGGTTGATCTTGAGTCACCTGTCCGGGCTTACCCATGCAACCACATTTGCCAGTATGGGACGGCCTTGACTTGGCCTGACTGTGTGATCTGTCACCGGTACCTCCAATGAGGGAGGGTTATGCGCGCGTGCTACCCTGATCAGGTAGGCAGCGATAATCTTGTGAGCCCAGTTGTTGTTTGTTTGTGCCAGCGTCCCCGTTTGGGACAGTTTTGTTTGGCCACGACGGTGGCCGGTGTCATGAGGACACAGGTGTCATGGGGACACAGGGGCCACCCAGGGCAGGCCTCCGGGGGAGGATGAATGCCGGAGGTACGATGGGAGAGTCACGGGTCAGGCAGGTTTCGTTGAAGCAACGCTGGTCCACCCGAAGGGGATCGCGAGGCCAGGTGCTTCATGGTGTGGGTAAAGTGTGCATCCTCTGCAGAGTGTAAAATCTATTCGAATAGCCGCAGTCACGGTATTGGACAGCCCGTCCAGACCTCACTAGGTGGTCAACCGTAATAATGATAATAATGATGGAAGAACTCGTCTTGTGGAGACATCAGATGATGTCAGGAATATGATATGATAGCCATGGGATGGCTATGAGATGAGTGGCCGGATGACCACACGATTTGGACTGGATTTGGATCAGTATCAGGTTGGATCATGAGTATGTTCGCAGTATGGGTTATTGACCTGAGATGCTTTACTTTACCGTACTTTACTCTAGTAATACCACACTGGATAATCCTGTTACAACTTGATGATTAATATTGCTCTAACACAACAAATGCATGCTTGAATGCCATGGATTGCTTTGCTTGGTGTATATGTTACTTTGGTTTGCTTGCGAGTACATTCAAAAGTACTCAGCGGCCTTTAACATGGCCAGGTTCACATAAGGATCCGTCGTCCGTCGACGAGGAGCCGGAGTGTTCGCGGGCTATAAGAGTAACCTAGTCAGATCCCTGTGGATTGGAGCCTCACCAAGACTATGCTGCCTTAGATAGAGCTTTTCCGCTGCCATCACCCTTGTATTATACCCCATGTAAGACTCATATATCCATTAATAGAAATGCCTGTGTTCATGATACTTGTTGTAAACATACATGCCAGAGTGATTTCCTGGGCTGGTATGCGTGGCGACCGTCTAGCTACAGTGGTAATCAGGCGGGGCGCCACAACGAATGGTATCAGAGCAGCCAGGCTGACTATAGGTTACCCTAGCCAGACTTCACTGTCTTGTGTTCAGTAGGAAGCCCAGATGGACTTCAGCCATCTTTGCCAGGCAGGCACGGCTACTATTGATCATAAGGCAACCCCATAGGTCTTCGGCTCCATCAGACCCCAACTCTCGTGGCCCTTGCCTCCGGTGTGAAATGCTCGCACCCGGCAACGACCCGTGAGCCCTGAAAGCCCTAGGTAAACCAGATACCCTTACCCTGCTTGCTGACCATGGCATTTCTCTTCTGACTCTAGTTTCCTTTGGGAAATGCTTATAAATTCCATCTCTCCCCAACAACCTTAGAAACGTTGACTAAGCCACTTTGGCTATGGTCCCGCGTCGAGTGTGATGCTCCCTAACGAAGTAGTAGGAGCTTGACACCAGTGCTACCAGGAGCATTGTGTGGTTTCGCTTCTAAATCCTTAGAGGTGCATCGAGTGCGCTAGGCTAGTTATACTAGTGAATCTTCGGCCATGTGTGTAAGGTCCGCAAAATTTGAGCTTTATTTGCTTTTTGGTTTCTCGCGGTTCTTGTTTCTTTTGTCGATTCCGTCTCTCCGCTCCGACTGGATCCATCTGCAAGTGCCGTCAAGAAGACCAGCATACGAGTGGGATAATACCCAATAATCCCAACTCAGTAAGAGACAAGCCAAGCCCACTACCTGATATTCAGAACATTACCACCGGATCTGTCAAGAATGAAGAATGGGTCAGAAGCAGAATCTGTGTGCAACAGACAAGGCCAGAATATACCTGAGAGAGTTTGCCTCAGAAAAAATCACGCCTAAGGAACAGGCAGATGAGCTACTAAGAATAAACACCAGTAGGGACAAATGATTCCGTCCTCGACTCAAGGATTATTTCAGTCAGTGGGGTGAACCTTGAGTGTTTTCTCAGTGGACCCAAGAATCATTTATCACCCACAGAGGACAAATTTCAAAGAAGGTGAATGATCCAAAAGCAGCAACAAAACTCCGGTACGTTGGCACAAATTCTAAAGCAAATCTTGAAGTTCATCGGTGCAAATATGAAATTTTCCGAGCACTGTGAAGAAGGTCTGCGAGGAATATGGATAAGTTTGCAGGTGCCAGAATCAAGGAGCACCTAACATGCTTGGAAGCTCAGCTAAACTGAATCGAATTATCTGTTGACTGCTTATTATCGGCAACACCTGGTTGAATGCAAAAGGGCATTCCGAATTAATTGTCAACACAAAGCCTGCCTCAGTTGTGCAACCTTTATAGCAACCATAATCAAACCAGTAGAAGGACAAGCGATGGGCATGACCAATGGAATATCTTCAGTCAGGGTATGGCCCATATCAAGTTTTGGCTCTGTTATGGGTAAAATTCCGGATACTTCAGAAGGAAGCCAGAATTGGCCATAGATCCGACTGCGTACACAATGAAAGGCTTTCGGCCTAAGGAATCCAGCCTTCCCCCGCAAGCTACCAAGAAGATCTTACGATACCAGACTGCCAATCTTCCTCGGTACGCCACTCGGTGAGAGATTCTCCTGGGATACGGCACTCCCATCTTCCACAGCGTGCTACCGCGGAAAACTTCCGGCATAAGGCACCCGACCTTCCGCCATAAGCCACATGAAGGAAAGCTTTTGAGGTACGATACCCAGCCTCCTTCAGCATGCTACCCTGGCAGAAGCTTTGAGCATAAGGAATTCAGCCCTCTTCAACACGCCCTAGTGCCTACAACAAGCTTGTCAGGAACACGAACTAGTCTGGACACACATCCTCCTTAGAACTCCGTGAAAGGATCTATCCTACATCTGCATATGTTGCGAGCATGCAGCCTAGTGGATCAGTTCATGCGAGCCACTCGCACACGGAAATGACTGTGTTCAGAGAAACATTGACCCCATGCTGAAAAGAAGAATATGAACACAGTAACCTCTACGAGGTATGCAAGAGTAAGATGTGAGCACAAGCCCGACAAGCCGGGAAAACAATTAAGGAGCCGTATTGGCAGGTCATTACCGGTCCATCAAAGGAACCCTCAAGAACAAGGAAGTGGTGTACAAACAACCTCCGTGACGGTTAACAAGATACAGCTTCACGAACAGGGTGGTATTACCAACCCTTGTCAGCCTCTTGCATATGCGGCCACAACAATGCACTACTTGCGGTTACAAGTGAGATTGCCGCACTCGTCATGAATATGGGCCACCAACCAAGATAAGAGGCTATGCTCAGAAAGATACACCAAATGACAGCCATACTATACTCAGCTCAGTGGTCATAGCACGAACTACAGAGGCTATATATGACAGAGCCCTTTCCACGAGTGATAGAGTTTGAAACAAGACATTCAGATAGAATGGCTCAAGGCACGTCAGCACCAACAGCTCAGAGACATCATGACATCCTTGGAATAAGAGATTACTGTCTACGATTACTTTGTGATCATGCCTGACATTTCGGTTGGGAACATAGCAGTAATAGCTTGGTCATGTTGTTCCTTGAATTATGGATCACCCAAGAACAAAGTCAGAATGAGGAAGAAGAGAAAGAAATGTCAGTATGGAACCCACAGCCAGACTGAGCGTTCTGACACGGCAAAGAGAAAATCACCCCTAGCCATTCGAAGCCATATGAGCACATGAGCCTGGTACCAGCAAAGGATGTCTTGCCCATAACAGTCGGGGTACGAAGCATCACAATGAAACCCGAAGCAGTTGCTTCCAAGCCATGGGAACCGAGCCGTCTGTTGGTATTACCCACTACCCCACCCAGCAATACCACTACCAGGACAAAAAGGTACACCTGACAGGAAAGAGAAGGATTCAAGGAAAGCTGTGTGCAGAGACAACACATGGTCCATCAGAAGAGGCAGTTAAAAGGCCAGTGAACCAGCAAAGACAGGACAGCTGATGGATCCAAGTCACACACAGGTAAGTTTCCCCCTCCCCGGGAGGTAAGCCTGGAAATCTCGAGGACGATATTTTCTTAAGGGGGGTAGGTTTGTAACACCCTGGTTTTCGCTCCCTGTTTTTTTTCCTTTGTGGGATTTGACTCCCGTTTTTTTTCTCGGTGTTATCGGATTTCTCTAGCTCTTGGGTATGTGAAGATGGTCATCTAGCCTTGCCTTCCCTATCCAACCAGAGATCCTTCCCAGTCCAACCTTGCCACCCAAGATCTATCTCCGGATTTTGTCACCGAAACCCTACCTTCCGAGTTGCCGGAAGGGAAACCCTGATCCTTCCAGTTACAAAGGAACCCCAATTTCCTTTGATCTTCTGCCTCCCAAACTCTTCCCAGTGATCATCCCTTATCTATAAACCCTGGATATGTAAAAACATTGCCAAGTCATTTGCAATATTTTTCATTTAGAATTAATTCCTTTTTCTGCCAGTTAAAGCAATTAAATCCAGGAAAATGTCTATCCATCTCCAGAGTTCATGAAAACTTGTGGAGACATTCTTTGTGATCATATTGAGCTCCCACAAAAATATTGGCCATAATTAAATAAGGGAAATTGCCTTTTCCTATTTAATGCCAATATTGCATTTTGGGCACTTTCTAAAGGAACTACCATTTTGGTAGCCAGGCAAAATCCCAAATAAATTGTGGAGCTTCTCATATCCATATCTTCCCCATTTCCATCAAAATCCCAAGTTCCATAGTTCAAATTCTGAGCACCACATCAATTTGCAAATTCTATCCAGTTGGGCAATTTGCAAAGGAAGTGCTCTGTTCCTTTATCTAGTTGAGCTGAAATTTTTCATGGTGGTTACCATTGCCAAATAACTCATGGATACCAAAAATCAGCTCAATCCATCTATCAGTTTTCCCCCAGCAATTTTCCTAAGTCCCTGAACAATTGAAAGCTCCGTGAAGGAAGTACCATTTTGGTGTACCCAAATGGTATGAAACTTTTATAGTGGCTTCATATATTCATATAACCTCTCTACACCAAATTTGAGCCCAATTCATATAGCCAATTCGTCCCAGCAAATTCATTTCCATTTCTGGCCAGTTTGTAAGTTTACAAAGGAAGTATAATCTACTCTGGTCCATTGGTGCTGAAAGTTTGGCATAATGACCACCTTAGTAGATGACTACTCCATGCCAAACCCCAGATCATTTCACTCAGGGATCCATCCATAAACAACCACAAACACCTTCTTGTCAGCATATGTTTTGACATGTTTCTCTTACCTTAGAGCCACCTAGCTGGTTCCAGACCCTCCTCTTATCTAATTGAGCAGTGAGGGGCTTGTTTGGCAAGGTGTGAGGAGCAGTAGCGTGCCAGAGCACGTAGCATGCGTGGTGACCACGCTGAGAGCAGGCCAACTGCGCGCCCTATGCACTGGCAGTGTTCGGTCGCGTCGAACAGCCAGCTCCGGCGGCCGTACTGTGACGCCCCCGACTTAATCGTGCACTAATCATACACGCAAATGCACACGATAAAGCCTAGGGACTCACGGGAAGATATCACAACACAACTCTAGACACCAAAAAAATAATAATACAAGCTTTATATTACAAGCCAGGGGCCTCGAGGGCTCGAATACATAAGCTCGATGAACAAGCGTCAGCGAAAGCATCAGATATCTGAGTACAGATGTAAAAGTTAAACAAGAGGCCTTAAGAAGGCGAAAACAAACAACGACATCTGATCGAAAGAGGCAAGGCCTCCTGCCTGGGAGCCTCCTAACTACTCCTGGTCGACGGGGATCTCCACGTAGTAGTAGACTCCTCCGGGGATCTCCTGCTCCTGGGCTTCGACGTCTGATGTATCATCAAAAGGGGTATGGGGAAAAGAATAGCAGAGCAACCGTGAGTACTCATCCAAAGTACTCGCAAGACTGACATCAGATCTATGCTAATTATGCATTGGTATCAAGTGGAGAGCCTGTATCTGTGGACTATATAGCAGCAAAGCCAGAATAGAGAGAAAGGCCTAGCCTATCGAAGACTAGCATCTTCAGGGTCTTGCAGAATAAGAACAGGTTATCATATTATTAATTAACAAGCATGTGGAAGCAAAGCCTAGAGATCCTTCCTCGACTCCCTGCGAGAAAGCGATCCCGAAGCTTATAATTATTTAACATGTATCCAGTTCAAGTAATAATAGATCGGGATACAACACTGAGCGTCCTGTTACCGTGGACACGGCTATTCGAATAGATAACTTCCCTGCAGGGGTGCACTACTGTTACCCAACACGCTCGATTAACTCTGGCCGGACACACTTTTCCGGGTCATGCCCGGCCTCGGTTGATCGACACACCGCAGCCCTACCTAGAGCTCAGCAGAGAGGTCCCCGCCGGCCTACATCCTAAGCGCTCAGGGTTCTTGGGCCCATCCCCCTTTGCACTCCGGGTCGTTGCGCACACGCGGGTCCAGGCACCACCTCTGTCCTGGATGGCGCCGGCTCACCCGTGCTGCAAGGCTGAACTGGACGTCTGACAAAGCTTTCGGCTGATACATACGGTGTAGAGGGCCCCATTAAACCATTATCCCACGTGGTGGTAGTGCATAAAGGGCACGACGACCCACTCAGATCAAATACCCAGTTCCGTTAAGCGTATTTAGTAACTCGCAGAGACGATCAGAGTTTCTGTCTCTCCGACTTGATATCACTCGCGGGTATTCTTAGTGCTTACCCGACTTTAGTATTGTTCTCTCGCGGGCACCCTTGGGGCCAGCCCAACTTTAACAGTTTAAATGATGTAATAATGTAAACAGTTCCGCGATCCTCACCCAGAGTGATCACGGCCCGGTATTAAGCATGGCATACGCACAAGGGTGAAGGGCCACCGATGAAGAAGTAGCACAGCTTACTAGGTAGTGTGGGACAACAGGTGGGGTATCAATAACAGACTACAAAATCAGGCTATGCATCGGAATAGGTGCTATCGGAACAGTAACATGGCAATTTTAATGCAAGCATAAGAGAGATGGGAGTGGGCGATATCTGATGATCAAGGGGGTTTTGCTTGCCTGGTTGCTCGGCAGATGAAAATGAATCCTCAACGAAGTAGTCGATCACAGGGGCACCGGCAGCGGTCGCAGGGCCTACCGGTAGAGAAGAGGGGGAAGAAACAGATAAATAACGGAGCACACAATTGCAACAATAAGCATGACAAGCCTATACGACATGCAGGGGTGATCTACGGCATCGATTAGTATTCTAGACGGAGAGGGAAAATATCCGGGAATATTTTCCCAGCTCCGGACGGTTATCGGTATACGGATCCGAAGAGGACGGTTCCATGCTCATCATGTTAGAAGGGGCTTACAGGTAAGTGGGTGGCATATTCGGATTCGTCATATTTTTCTGGTCATTTTTCATATATAAATTATTTCCATCTGACATACGGTTTATTTTCTATGATTTTCTAAAGTTTTAAAGTATTTTCTGGAATTTCTGAAATTCTTCTAAGTCTGAAATCTGTTTATTGTTTACACATTTTGTGAGGGCTATATTGGGTTATTCTTAGCTCTAATGAAAACACATCCTAAAGATGATTTACTCTACTCCAAAAGTACTTCAAGGCCATGCCATTTGATGGTATGAACAGTTCCTGTACAGGTCCAAATTCAGCTCTAAAATGGCTAAGGCAATAATCTGTTTTTCAGTTATTCCAATTAACAGAACATTGACTTTTGTCATTTTTGTAGGAATTAATCCATGCATCAAATGAAGTTGGTCCAATGGGATAAAATGGAGTTTGTCAAGTGTACTATCTGCCCATATGAATTTTACTCATATTAACTTCCATTTAGTTGCTGTTCAGGGGCTGTCCAGAGGGTTAAACAACGTAGCAGCAGCAAAGCTAGCTACTGCTACATCAACATTCAGTTACTGTAGCAGTGCTGCAGCAGAATTGCAGCGGCGGCCAGCTGCAAGCAGAGCCACGGCTGCACGCCGAGCTGCAGCAGGGGACGAGCGGCGCAGGCCCGCGGCGGCAGTACAGGCAGCAGTAGTACAAGCAGCAGCCGCGACAGAAGCAGCGCAGCAGCAACAGGAGCAGCCACGGCAGCGGAGCAGCAACAGCTAGGCGAGCAGTAGCAGGCAGCAGGGGGCGGCGAGGGCGAGCAGCGGCAGTAGCGAGCGGCGCGAGCGGGGGCAAGGCCAGGGCGCAGCCAGAGGCGGCCGAGCGCGCGCGCGTGGGCGCTGGCAGGGGAGCCCAGGGCGCGGGCCGGGCGCGCGAGCGCGCACGGGAGATGCAGGGCACGGCGCGGGCGCGGTACAGCAGCGGCAGCAGCATGGGAGCGCGGCTGGCGAGCAGCAGGCGAGGCCATGCGCGAGGGAGCGCTCGCGGGGAGGAGGGGCGGTTAGGAGCGAGCATACGCGCGCGGGAGCAAACGGAGAGGTCCGGGCGCGTCGGTGGTGGCGTCCTACGGCGACAGAGACGGCAACGGCGAGCGGCGCGGACGAAGGGAGAAACGGGGTCCTCACCCTCCGGTGCAGGGGTACGGGCGGCGAGGTTCGTGGAAGCCGGTCGGGGAAGAGCTCGAGGAGGCGAGGCGGCGTCGACGACGTCGGCGATAGGCGACGGCGGCGCGCGGGAGAGAGAGGAGGCTAGGGTTTTCCAGGGGAGGGGGGCTATGTAGTGGGGGGCGGCTGGGCCGGTTGGTCCAGTTGGGCCAGGGGACTTTCCTTTTTATTTTTATTTCCTATTTTCTATTTCCTCTAATTTCCATTTTATTGTTTTATTCTAGTTTCCAAATTATTTTAGTTTTACAAAATATATAATTAGCACCTAAATTAGCGTTGCTAATTATACCACTGCCACAATAACTTTGGCATCTATATAATTTAGTTTAATATTTTATAAATTATAAAAGGCATTTAATTAATTGTTTTAGCTACTGTTTTTTGGTTGCTAGAGTCACTTCAATATTTCCATAAATGTTGATCTTATTTTTATAATTGCTTATGGATTATTTGCAAAATTATGAACTACTTAGTTCTACTGTTTGGATAACTTTTAGTTTTGACTTTGTTTTAAATTTGAATTGCATTTGGATTATTCTCTAATTGCTTTTATAAGGCTTAATGACGATAACTTGGCATGATTAATTGGCATAACTACTGTTAGAAACTCCCCCTCTCACCGGGGATCTCCCCCATCCCTTCTGTTCGCCGCCGAAGTCCCTGAGGCCGCCGCCCACAAGAACGGCTGCCGCCCGCCCTGCTCCTCTGTTCGCCGAGCCGCCGCGGCCCCACCCCTCCCCGGCGCCTTCTCTCCCTTTGGACGGACGCAGCGTCCCTCCCTGGTCCCGCCGGTGGCCCCGCCCTGGCCGGAGTTCGCCCGAGTCGCCGGAGCCCGGCGCGGGCCGCGCCTCTGCTCGCCTCCCCTGCTTCTGTCGAGAGAAAGAAGAAAGGGAGTGGGAGGAGAGAGAGAGATGGCGCGGGGCCCGCTTTTAAGTGGCTCAGCCACCGGGCCCGGGGTTTAAGTCGAAGCGCACTCTCTGAAATGCGTTTTCCCTTTTGGGAAAGCGTATTTCGTTACTACTTTAGCCGGAAATACGCTTTCAGTTTACAGGAAGCGTATTTTCTGAAGTGCGTTTTTTGTTTAAACCCGCCGGCAGAATCTTTTAAATTATGAACGTTCACTGGTTCAGAGCAGAATTAAATAGTTTTTATTTAATTTCTGCCTAACGAATGAACGTCCGTATCTCCGCGACCGAGACTCCGATTGAGGTGATTCCAGCGCTCACTTCTTCAGTTTATCGATCCCGTTCCGATGGTACCCTTTTCACCATGTTGACACTTTCTGAAAATACCCATTTTGCCCTTGCCCTTCATTCACCCCCTTCGAGAGGAAATCCTTTCCGGTGGATTTTCCTGCGAGGCTACCGCACCCTTTCCCGGAGTATCCTTCACCCCCAGGCAAGCCGACCATCTGACATATGCTCTAAAGCATCGCTCTGTGTTATTCTTGCGTGTTTAATTATCGATTATGCCTGTGATAGAAATAATTTAATTCCTGTTATATTGCACCTACGGTTTTCATTACTTTCATACCTCAAAGTAAACTGAGTAAATGCCTAGTTGCTGCCTTCATAAGTTATTGTTGTGAACCACATGCCTACTTAATGAAACCTAGTCGGTTGATCTTGAGTCACCTGTCCGGGCTTACCCGTGCAACCACATTTGCCGGTATGGGACGTCCTTGACTTGGCCTGACTATGTGATCTGTCACCGGTACCTCCAATGAGGGAGGGTTATGCGCGCGTGCTACCCTGATCAGGTAGGCGGCGATAATCCTATGAGCCCAGTTGTTGTTTGTTTGTGCCGGCGTCCCCGTTTGGGACAGTTTTGTTTGGCCACGACGGTGGCAGGTGTCATGAGGACACAGGTGTCATGGGGACACAGGGGCCACCCAGGGCAGGCCTCCGGGGGAGGATGAATGCTGGAGGTACGATGGGAGAGTCACGGGTCAGGCAGGTTTCATTGAAGCAACGCTGGTCCACCCGAAGGGGATCGCGAGGCCAGGCGCTTCATGGTGTGGGTAAAGTGCGCAACCTCTGCAGAGTGTAAAATCTATTCGAATAGCCACGTCCACGGTATTGGACAGCCCGTCCAGACCTCACTAGGTGGTCAACCGTAATAATGATAATAATGATGGAAGAACTCGGCTTGTGCAGACATCAGATGATGTCAGGAATATGATATGATAGCCATGGGATGGCTATGAGATGAGTGGCCGGATGACCACACGATTTGGACTGGATTTGGATCAGTATCAGGTTGGATCATGAGTATGTTCGGAGTATGGGTTATTGACCTAAGATGCTTTACTTTACCGTACTTTACTCTAGTAATACCGCACTGGATAATCTTGTTACAAATTGATGATTAATATTGCTCTAACACAACAAATGCATGCTTGAATGCCATGGATTGCTTTGCTTGGTGTATATGTTAGTTTGTTTGCTTGCGAGTACATTCAAAAGTACTCAGCGGCCTTTAACATGGCCAGGTTCACATAAGGATCCATCATCCCTCGACGAGGAGCCGGAGCGTTCGCGGGCTATAAGAGTAACCTAGTCAGATCCTTGTGGACTGGAGCCGCACCAAGACTATGCTGCCTAAGATAGAGCTTTTCCGCTGCCATCACCCTTGTATTATACCCCATGTAAGACTCATATATCCATTAATAGAAATACCTGTGTTCATGATACTTGTTGTAAACACGCATGCTAGAGTGATTTCCTGGGCTGGTATGTGTGGCGATCGTCTAGCTACAGTGGTAATCAGGCGGGGCGCCACAGCTCCTCGGGAGGCAGCCTGGGGAGGCCACTCCCCTGGAGGTCTTGGCATTGTTCGCCTCGCGAGGCTGGGGCCCTCACGAGGGTGTTGTCTTGGCAGGTTTCTTGCCAGGCCATACTGGGCCGTCGAGGTGGTGTAGGACCGAAAGTATGTCTAGAGGGGGGGTGATTAGACTACTTGACCAAATAAAAATCTACTTTTTCCCAATTTTAAGTGTTGGCAGATTTTAGTATTCATAGCAGGTCAAGCACACCCTACACATGCATGTCTAAGAGTATAGTAGCGGAAAGTAACAACAATCATGTATAGTAGAGGGCAGGAAGGAAGATCAAACGCAATCTGTAGACGCGAAGATTTTTCCCGTGGTTCCGATAGGTGGTGCTATCGTACGTCCACGTTTATGGAGTCTTCAACCCACAGAGGGTAACGGTCGCGAGAGTCCACGGAGGGCTCCACCCATAATGGTCCACGAAGTAGCAACCTTGACTATTCCATAACGGCTTCCGTCCATGAAGGACTAGCCTCACTATGTGTAGATCTTCACGAAGTAGGCGATCTCATTGCTCGAACAAACTTCTTGGTTCAACTCCACAACACGAAGTAGGAGGCTCCCAAGCGACACCTAACCAATCTAGGAGGCACCACCCTCCAAAAGGTAATAGGCTCGGCAATGTCGATGAACTCCTTGCTCTTGTGCTTCAAGATGATAGACTCCTCAACACACAATCACTCTCTCACAGATTTGGCTATGGTGGAAGAGATTGATTTGGTGGAAAGCAACTTGGGGAGGCTGGAGAACAAGATTCATATGGTTGGAGTGGAATAGCTTGATCTCAACACATGAGTAGGTGGCTCTCTCTCAGAAAATATGATGGGGCAAGTATGGAATAGTTCAGAGTGCTTCTCTTTCGAGTGGGTGGTGGTGAAGGGGTATATATAGGCATCCCCAAAAATCCAACCGTTACACCTAAAGTGACCAACTCGGTGACACCGATGTGTGAATCTCGGTGGTACCGAAGTGACCAAAAGGTGACAACTTTTGAATCTCGGTGAGACCGATATATAATTTTTGGTGGTACCGATATGGTGACCAATGGTCAGATTGCGCAACTCGGTGACGCCGATCCAACAAACTCGGTGGTACCGATTTTGTGAATCGAGGTAACAGAAAGTTGGCAACCCAAAATCAGTGGCACCGAAGTGGAATAGGTTGCACCGATGTGCTAGGGTTTGGCATGGGTCTGTCTGATTTTGGGAATCGGTGGCACCGAGTGGGAAGTGTTGGTTGCACCCATTTTGGATATTTGACTTTGGATAGACTTTTGTGGAAGAGCTTGTGGGTGTTTTTGGTGACTATCACTTGTGCACGTATGAGCATTTTGTTCACCAGCAATACCTTACCCCCTTTTAATAGTATTGGATTTCCTATGGACTCAAAGTGATTTCTCAAAAAGTAAAATGTAGAGTCCTCTTGCTTGAAGCTTTGCCAATCTATTTCCTTACATCTTGGGGTTATCGACAATCCTTTTGCCATCCCTATCATTGAACTTTTCCTGAAATATGCTTAGTGGAAACATTAGTTCAATGACATATATGTTGTTATTAATTACCAAAACCACCAAGGGAGCAAATGTGCTTTCAATCTCCCCCTTTTTGGTAATTGATGACAACATATAGATCAAAGCTTCGACATATGATATAATCAATGAATATAATCGTCGCTTTGAGAAGTATGTGATAAGCAAGAGCTCCCCCTAAATTTGTGCATTATTTTAAATTTGCGTTTGAATGCAAATGCACAATCGATTAGGTACATAGGGCACTCTTTCATGTCACATACAACTTGGTGGTGTGCGAGAATAGTTAGAATGAACATCATAGCAAAACACAATCAAGCAAAGGTGAATGATCATCTCATAATCATTAAAATGATAGGAAATAGTAGCAACACACATTAAGCTTATGATCAAACGCGACAAGAGTTTAACACATCCAAACCAAAAGATCAAATGTTTTTGAAAAGGCGATAAAAACCAACGCTATCTCACTCGAAGCCTAAAGATCTATATACACTTCTCCCCCTTTGGCAACAAGTTACCAAAAAGTTCAAAGAGATATATCTAATCATTCTTGGGCTGATCTCCTCCGGTAGCTGATGAAGGAGTCGAGAGAACTGCGTCGGCGATGACCTCTGCTGATGTCATGGATGGAGTTGGAGTGGCAACTGGAGGTACTAGAGCTGATGGAGCTGAGGAGGCTGTAGCAGGTGCTGATGAAGAAGGCCTCAACTCTGGAACTAGCACTGTGGCTGATCTGGCCTGGGTAGTGAAGTGAGTGCCTGGCCTGAGAGGAGAGTCATCCTCATCATCAGAAGTGTCGGGACTGGGCATGCTATCAACTTCCTTCTTCAGCTCATTAACTGTCTTTGTCAGCCCATCCACTTTGTCATTGAGGGTCTTGATCCTGTTCTCAAAGATCCTCACAAGACTATTTTGATTCGCCAGTATGTCCTTGATGTCCTTCTGCATGCCCTGAACGGCAGTGATCAAGAGATCCATTTGCTCGTTCCTGGATCTAGGGACTTGAGTACTAGTGGCTCTAGCTGCCTCTGCCTCTGCCTGAGCTGCATCTGATGTGGGATGATCTGGGTCCATCACCACAATGTTGTCCTCGAGATCTGGCTGTAGGGACAAATGGGGCCTATCAAGAGCAAAAACGTGCTTCTCCAGCTTGGAGTTGATGAGCATCTGAATGTAGGGTGCATAACAGCATGAGTGCTTCTGATCAGCAGCAACCCTCTTCACTGTCTCTACTATCAAGTCCATCACTCGTATCCTGGTGTGTCTATCAAGATGGATCAGCATGTTGATGGAATGGCCTCGAATCATCTTCTCACCTCCAGATTTAGGCATCAGTGTGTGCCTCAAGATAGTGTTCATGGTACGGAGGCCAGCCTGGAGGAAGTAAATGGATCCTAACTTGTTAGATTTCAAGTTGGCAGTAGGGACAACATTGTACATGTCCTTCATTGAATCATGGCTCTCCTTGGATTCAGAATAGACATCCAAGTCACCATCTTGCACCTCTGGGACTCCTAAGATGGCAGCCCATTCATCAACAGTAGACTCATATCTTGCTCCTTCAGTCATCCACACAATCCTACCATCTCCATGAAAATGAGCAGTGTAGTAGAATTGCATGATCATCTCGTCGTTCCATGCAGTGAATTCTTTGCAAACAAATTCATCTAGGCCAATGCAATGAAAATTGTCTTGAACATTTGGAAAGTGATCTTCATTCTCCTTGATGTACTTCCAGTCAACGTATCTCATATCACTGACAGCTGGGCTCTTGTCAAGTAACACAGTCTCAGAGCTAGCATACTCCTTTCTGATAGCTTTCTTCTTCTTGGAAGAAGTGGCAGCAACATCTTTCTTAGGCAGCTCCTCAGGGATGAAGTCCTCATCCTCCTCATCAGAATTGAGCTTCCTCCTACTCCTTGTAGCAGCCTTGGGCAGATCAGGAGAACTAGGCACATCATCAAAACTCTCCTCAGGACTAGTGCCTGAACTCATGACAATATTCTCCTCTCTGAAATTGTTCTCACTGTCGTCTGAAGCAGACATCTCTGACCATGTGAAAAGAATATAGAGGAGCAGAAGGGTTGAGCAACACAAAACACAGAGATTTTCAAAAATTTGAACAAGGAAGACATTAGTTTTAGCTTTCTCCAGAAGCTTTTTCGGTGTCACCGAGTGGTATTTTTCGGAGTCACCGAGACTGACCATATACATCAACAGAGACTTGGCAGCCTTTTCGGTGGAACCGAAAAGTTTGCTTCGGTCTCACCGATATGGTTCTCAGTAACCCTAAAACACAATCGGTGGAACCGATTTTTTCAACTCGGTGGTACCGAGATGCAATCTGCGGACAGCTAACCCTAAAATTTTCAATATTCGCTAATCTACGGGAACTCTGGTGGATAGACAGGATTGCACACAGTGGCTTATAGATAAGAACATCTCAATGCGCAAGAATCAGACGATGGAGCGCAAGAGAGGATCGGATCCGTACCCTAGCTTGGTGACGGTCCGCTACGGCGAAGACGGCGGCAAAGATGCCCGTCGACGGCGAGGATCCCAGCGGCGGAGGAGCACGGGGAGGCAAGGGCGAAGACCGGGGGGTCCTTTTTGGCAGCTTAGGGTTTTGGAGCGCGATGGTTTGAGGAGTGAATTTCAAAGCGTCGGGTCCATGGCATATATACCGCTTGCTGTCGGTGACACTAGTTCGAAATTTTCGGTGTCATCGAGTTTCTCAACTTTCAGCTGACAGGGAAACTCGGTGTAACCGAGAATAAGGAATCGGTGTTACCGAGATTAGAAAACCAGAGCAACCCTAGGCATTCGGTGAGACCGAGAATTTTGGTTGGTTCCACCGAGATGCACTTGGGAGGTTTTGGAGTGCAGCCCTTTTCGACACGGAACTCCGAGTGCATCTCACACAGAGGGATCGAGAAGTGCTTGTTCAAGTTTTGTGATGCAGCAAGAATGGAATATGAGGTGAGAAAGCATAGATAGCTAGAGAGTGGTCCTAGGCATTCTGGTCCATCCAATTGGCAAAAGAGAAAACAAAAACCAAATAGCAACAATTGGATGTCCTCGAATGGATAAATAAATGCAGACCAGCATGCTCACACAACAAGATGTCAAATGAAATCATGGCAAACATGCACAAACATACTAGCATCTATCAAGCATTTTGGCGATGACGGAGTCATCTATATATGAGTATATTGACTTAGGAGCCAAGTAAGAATACTTGATCATAGGTCATACTCATCGTTTAAGCACAAGTGGGGTTACCACTTTTACATAAAGCATTTAATGTTGTCACATACTATGAGATGTTTTGACTCAAGTCTTAGAGTAAAGCTCCCCCTTGATGTGACCTCCCCCCATGGGAGGGATAAACTAACCTTGGGTTTTGTTGATGAAGACTTCATGTTGGTGAGGTAGTGGTGGATGCTCAAAGTTGATGAAGATCACCAAGAGTTGGGAGCATCCTTGTTGTTTCCTTACTCTTCTCACCTACATGGGTTAGTCCCAACACACAAGAGACAAATACAAGGATATCTATGGACATGGAGTGCAAAGCATGTGTGATGATGTCCATTGATTTGTTGATTACCTTGTCCCTTCCTTACCTTTGAGGGAATGTGTGACTCCTTGAACTATTGCATAGAGTTGATGTTGATTGCAACTAGTTCTTGCCAATTATGAATGTGAGTGAATTTCATTGGCGGAGTCACCCCTCAAGAACTTCTCTAGTTCTTTTTCTTGGGGACCCACATCAACTTGATGGGGATCCTTGGTGTTGAAGTAGCCCTTGTTGAAGTTGAGCTTGGAGTAGCCTTGGGAACCCACTCCACCAAAGCTTGGGATTCATCATCATATGAGTCAATGTCCTCTTGAAGCTTGTTCTTGCCCTTGAGCTTGTGGTCTTGTGGTGGAAGGTCATCTTGAGTGTTTGTTCCCTTGGGAGGAGTATGTTCATACTTCTCCGTTTGAGGAACAAACTTAGGCTTGGGGTATTGACCTTCTTCCCATTCAACTCCATTGGCCTTGAAGTAGCCAATGCCATGGTTCTTCCGGTATCCTCCGTGCTTGCGTACAATTTTCTCAAATTGCTTACACCCGGCAAGACTCTTGTAGATACCTTCCTCTATAATTCCTTTCAATAAAGCATTTTCTTGCTCAAGTGTAACTTGGCTAAGAGAATCATCATTAGTGGAATCAATAGAACTACTAGAAGCAACATCATTAGGTTTAGCACTTTTATTGTTGCTACTAGACGAAGAACCTTTCTTGCCTTTGTTACTAGTTTGTCTAGATTTAACTTGTGGCATAAATGTAGACAAGAGTAATCGTTTGGCTAGATAAGATGAAGTCTTCTTTCGGAGATCGTCATTGATAGCTTTAAGAAACTCATGCTCTTGCTCCAAGGTGAGCTTCTCGAAGCGTAGCTTCTCATGAGTCGTTACAAGCTCTCTATGATCTTCGAGAGTATATTCATGGGCTAACTTAAGAGTGTTTAGTTCTTTAGTTAGTTGTTCTATTTTCATCTTATCATCATAAAATGACTTATCTTGACTAGCATGAAAATTATCAAGTTCATTTTGACTAACATCACTAGTTTCATCAAAGTGCAATTCACCATCACAAAGTAAATCCTCTTCATCACTATTGAAATCAAGATACTCGGGGTGTGATACCTTGGGGCCTTTAGCCAAGAAGCAACTTCCACTCCCTTCATTTGGTGAATCAAATAGATCATAGGAGTTGGTAGTCTCTAGTGCAAGTCCGGCAACACCTTCATCTTGACTATAGTCGGAGTTGGAGTGATAGCTTCTCTCGGAGTTGTTGTCGGAGTCGGAGCCGGAAACCCATTCACCAACATGAGCTTGATGTCTTCTTCTTGTGTAGCTCTTGGTGTACTTGTCCTTCTTCTCTGAATCCCTACTTCTCCTTGAGGGTCTTCTTTCATAACGATCATCTCTACTCCTTCTCTCTCTTTGAGGTGATTCATTCTTTGAGCTTCGTCTTCTAGGTGACTCTTCTCTTCGTTTGTAGGGAGCCGTGCACTCATTGGTGTAGTGTCCGGGCTTCCCACAATTGTAGCAATTGCGGTCACGACTTGACGAACGCTTCTCTTCATATCTTGAGTTAGAGCTACGTTCTTTGCCTCTATTCTTGTAGAACTTGTTGAATTTCTTGACCATGAGGCTTATCTCTTCATTGGTGACAAGGTTGTCGCTTGAAGTTGTGGGAGCATCACTTGTGGCTTTGTAAGCACCGCTAGACTTGTTGTGAAGCTCTTCTTTGTCTTTAAGTGTCATCTCATGAGCAACAATCCTTCCAATGACTTCCGTAGGCTTGAGATCTTTGTAGTTGGGCATCATTTGGATCAATGTGCACACGGTGTCGTATCTCTCATCCAAAGCTCGAAGTATCTTCTTGATGATGAATTTGTCGGTCATTTCTTCGCTTCCTAAGCCGGCAATCTCATTGGTGATGAGAGCTAGCCTAGAGTACACCTCCGCGACTCCTTCACCATCCTTCATCTTGAACTTGTCAAGATGACTTTGAAGAACATCCAACTTGGATTCTCTCACGGACTCGGTTCCTTCATGCATATCAACCAAAGTATCCCAAATCTCTTTTGCATTCTCAAGACGGCTGATTTTGTTGAATTCTTCGGGGCATAGGCAGTTGAAGAGAATGTCGCATGCTTGAGCGTTGTATTGCAACATCTTCAATTCATCCGCGGTCGCTTCAGGATCCGGTTCCTTTCCATCACCAAAGAATTCACCTTGCAAGCCAGCACGAACAACAACCCATACGGCGGGGTTATGACCAAGAATATGCATTTTCATTTTGTGCTTCCAACTAGCAAAATTAGTGCCATCAAAGTACGGACCTCTACGGTGATAATTTCCCTCACTAGACGCCATACTCTCCTAGGTAGTGAGACCAATGCAATGGAGACCAAAGCTCTGATACCACTTGTAGGACCGAAAGTATGTCTAGAGGGGGGTGATTAGACTACTTGACCAAATAAAAATCTACCTTTTCCCAATTTTAAGTGTTGGCAGATTTTAGCATTCATAGTAGGTCAAGCACACCCTACACATGCATGTCTAAGAGTATAGCAGCGGAAAGTAACAACAAGCATGTATAGTAGAGGGTAGGAAGGAAGATCAAACGCAATTTGTAGACACGAAGATTTAACGCAATTTGTAGACACGAAGATTTTTCCCGTGGTTTCGATAGGTGGTGCTATCGTACGTCCACATTTATGGAGTCTTCAACCCACGGAGGGTAACGGTCGCGAGAGTCCACGGAGGGCTCCACCCATAAGGGTCCACGAAGTAGCAACCTTGACTATTCCATAACGGCTTCCATCCACGAAGGACTAGCCTCACTATGGGTAGATCTTCACGAAGTAGGCGATCTCCTTGCCCGTACAAACTTCTTGGTTCAACTCCACAACACGAAGTAGGAGGCTCCCAAGCGACACCTAACCAATCTAGGACGCACCACCCTCCAAAAGGTAATAGGCTCGGCAATGTCGATGAATTCCTTGCTCTTGTGCTTCAAGATGATAGACTCCTCAACACACAATCACTCTCTCACAGATTTGGCTATGGTGGAAGAGATTGATTTGGTGCAAAGCAACTTGGGGAGGCTAGAGATCAAGATTCATATGGTTGGAGTGGAATAGCTTGATCTCAACACATGAGTAGGTGGCTCTCTCTCAGAAAATATGATGGGGCAAGTATGGAATAGTTCTGAGTGCTTCTCTTTCGAGTGGGTGGTGGTGAAGGGGTATATATAGGCATCTCCAAAAATCCAACCATTACACCTAAAGTGACCAACTCGGTGACACCGATGTGTGAATCTCGGTGGTACCGAAGTGACCAAAAGGTGACAACTTTTGAATCTCGGTGAGACCGATATATAATTTTCGGTTGTACCGATAAGGTGACCAATGGTCAGATTGCGCAACTCGGTGACGCCGATCCAACAAACTCGGTGGTACCGATTTTGTGAATCGAGGTAACAGAAAGTTGGCAACCCAAACTCGGTGGCACCGAAGTGGAATCGGTTGCACCGATGTGCTAGGGTTTGGCATGGGTCTGTCTGAGTTTGGGAATCGGTGGCACCGAGTGGGAAGTGTTGGTTGCACTGAGTGGGAAGTGTTGGTTGCACCGATTTTGGATATTTGACTTTGGACAGACTTTTGTGGAAGAGCTTGTGGGTGTTTTTGGTGACTATCACTTGTGCACGTATGAGCATTTTGTTCACCAGGAGTACCTTACCCCCTTTTAATAGTATTGGCTTTCCTATGGACTCAAATTGTTTCTCACAAAGTAAAATGTAGAGTCCTCTTGCTTGAAGCTTTGCCAATCTATTTCCTTGCATCTTGGGGTTATCCACAATCCTTTTGGCATCCCTATCATTGAACTTTTCCTGAAATATGCTTAGTGGAAACATTAGTTCAATGACATATATGTTGTTATTAATTACCAAAACCACCAAGGGAGCAAATGTGCTTTCAGGTGGGCCACGCGCTGGACCGCAGGCAGGCAGATCTGGGTACCCCTGATCCCAGAACGCCGACAAAGTTGTTTGTTGTTGGCAAACAGTTGCTGGTAAATAATTGTCAGCAATCGTTGGAAACAACACCGGCGTGTTCCTTAGTTTACTCTTATGAGATGTGATTTGCTCTGTCGGCACAACATCTAAGCTCTACATCATCGCACACTTAACTGCATGGTGGCTTGAGGGACACAGGTAGCACGCGTGGATGGACGCTGGCAGAGCGCGTCGCGGATGGCTCAATCGTGATCAACCAGCTGTATAGGTCAGTTGATCACACATGCACTGGCCGCATACAAGCCGACTAGCGGTTGCAAGCTACCGGCGTCCTGAGGAAATGACGACGTCATAATAAAATGCAAGCATTTTTTTATTATAAATCGTTTGCGTAGTCATCATTTCTTCCTCCTCTGTCCCTTCATGTCACCACGTTGCCTCCCGAGTATTGCAGAGCACGCTTAAGCACCGCACATGTGTTTCATTTGCCCACGCGCGAGCCCATTCCCGTGCTCACCGCACAGGTTCCCGTGTGTTCCGCGCAATCTTAGCGCCTGCTTGGCAAATCCCCCAAATCCCCAATGCTTGTAGGCCTGCTATAAAAACCCTCACTGCTGGCGACTCCACATCGCTTCCAGCCTCTCCTTCCCCGTATCTTATCTAGTTTGCTTCTCCCCTAATCGCCAACAGGACCGGCCCATCGTCGTCGCTCAGCCACTCCGCAAGAGGACAACTCCATCTGGAAGGCTCCACCTCATAGGCGTGGCAGTCCTCTCAAGCGTGTAGTACACGTGGCATCCCTGGTGGGTGTGCGCCCGCCAACCACCACACGCTCCACCTCCGCTGCCCGAAGGCAGCTCCTGCTGGCGGCCGCCACCCCACCGACGGTCGCCACCCTAGCAGCGGCCGCCTTGGCCGCGACTCCACCATCAAGCACCGGGGCCATCACCCGCTCCGCCACCGCGGCCTGAATGCAGGAGTTGGAGGCCACCAAAGGCTCGCCGCTGGGCTTTTGTGTCGGAGACCTTGCATGCTACGTATACTTCCTTGAGAAGGAGGTGGAGCGTGAGGTCATCCACGCAAAAAAGCTCACCAACGTCGTGGCCGCAGGAGAAGCCGCATCGACGGTGCAGAATGCGGAGATCTACGCCGAGATCTTCTCTAGTAGCTTTATTTAATTTTCTAAAATCAATTACCATTCTATAGCCAGTGACAATTCATTGTGGAATAACGGTAATACCTCCCTTCTTAGGGACACAATGAACGGGACTTACCCATCTACTATCATCTATGGGATAGATTATACCTGCTTCCAGAAGCTTTAATATTTTAGTTCTTACCACTTCTTTCATCTTAGGATTCAGTCGTCGTTGGTGATCAACAACGGGATTAGCATCAGGTTCCATATTAATCTTGTGTTGACATAGAGTGGGACTAATGCCCTTAAGATCATCAAGAGTATATCTAATAGCAGCCCGGTGCTTCCTCAGAATTATTAATAATCTTTCTTCTTCATGTTCTAAAAGGTTAGCACGAATAATAACATGATGCATCTTTTTCTCATCAAGATAAGCATACTTCAAAGTATCAGGCAATTGTTTTAATTCAAACACAGGATCACCTTTAGGTGGAGGAGGACCTCCAAGGGTTTCAATAGGCAAATTGTGATTTAGGAGAGGTTGTTGTTCAAAGAAATTTTTATCTATTTCATTTCTTTCACGCAAGTGCATATCATTTTCATGGTCTAGCAAATATTGTTCTAGTGGATCAATAGGAGGTACGGCCATAGAAGCAAGACCAATTATTTCATCCTTACTAGATAACTCTTTATCACGAGGTTGTCTACTAAACTTGGAAAAATTAAACTCATGAGACACATCACCAAAACTAACACTGACAGTTTGTTTTTCACAATCTATCTCAGCATTGACGATGTTCAAGAAAGGTCTACCAAAGATAATGGGACAAAAGTCATCTTGTGGGGAACCAAGAACTAGAAAACCAGTAGGGTATTTTACTTTCCCACACAGAGGACTTCAACATCTCTAACAATCCAAAGTGGTGTGATGGTGTCTCTATTAGCAAGTTTAATAGTAACAAAATGTCTTCTATTTCAGCGGGTGCTATGTCATTCATAATTTCCTGGTATACAGTAAAAGGAATAGCACTCACACTAGCACCCAAATCACATAAACCATGATAGAAATGATTTCCTATTTTGACTAAGATAATAGGCATGCCCACTACGGGTCTATGTTTATCTTTTTCATCGGGTTTAGCAATTCTAGCAGCTTCATCACAGAAGTAAATAACATGCCCATCCATATTTTCTACCAAGCAATCGTTAACCATAGCAACGCTAGGTTCTACTTTAATTTGCTCAGAGGGCTTAGGTGCTTTAACATTACTTTTGCAAACCACAGTTGATACCTTAGCATGTTCCTTTATCCAAAAGGGAAAGGTGGTTTTTCAATATAAGCAGTAGGCACAACTGGATCAACATTGTAAATGATGGTTTCATCTTTAGCTATGACTGGTTCTTTAGTTTCTTCTTTAACAGGGGGGTGATATTTAAACCAATTCTCCTTAGGGAGATCAACATGAGTAGCAAATGATTCACAGAAAGAGGCTACTATCTCAGAGTCAAGTCCATATTTAGTGCTAAACTTGTGAAAAGCATCGGTATTCATAAAAGATTTAACACAATCAAACATAAGCTTTATACCCGACTCATTACCTTTGTCGAGCTCCCAATCTTCAGAGTTGCGTTTAATTCTTTCTAAGAGATCCCACTTGAATTGAATAGTCTCCTTCATAAAAGAACCAATACAAGAAGTATCGAGCATGGATTGATCATTATGAGAAAGCCGAGCATAAAAATTCTGAATAATAACTTCTCTTGGGATATCATGATTGGGGCATGAATATAACATTGACTTAAGCCACCCCCAAGCTAGAGCGATGCTTTCTCCTTTACGAGGCAAAAAATTATATATATAGTTCCGATCATGGTGAACTAGATGCATAGGATAAAACTTTTGATGGAATTCCAATTGCAATCGATTCCAGTTCCATGATCCAATATCATCACATAGCCTATACCGTGTCAATGCTTTTCCCTTCAAGGATAAAGGGAAAACCTTCTTATTAACTTCATCTCCGGGTAAACCTGCAAGCTTAAATAATCCACAAACTTCATTCACATGTATTAGGTGCATATCAGGATGTTCAGTTCCATCTCCTGCATAAGGATTAGATAGCAGTTGTTCTACCATACCCGAAGGAATTTCATAGCCAATATTTTTGGTAGGTGCAGTAGGATGAGGGGCAACTAATTTTGGTTCCGGTCGAGGTGAAGATACCCCGAACAAACCCCTCAAAGGATTGTTTTCCATATTAGCAAGTGACAATAAATTTCAGCACGTAGTATAAGTTTTCGCTTACCGATTTCCACTTACCAAGAGCGCTTCACTCCCAGGCAACGGTGCCAGAAAAGAGTCTTGATGACCCACAAGTATAGGGGGTCAATCGTAGTCCTTTCGATAAGTAAGAGAGTCGAACCCAACGAGGAGCAGAAGGAAATGACAAGCGGTTTTCAGCAAGGTGATTTCTGCAAGCACTGAAATTGTAGGTAACATCTAGTTTGATAGCAAGATAATTGGTAGAAGCAAGTCACGATAACGGTAAATAAAGTGCATAAAGGTAGCCCAATCCTTTTGTGGCAAAGGACATGCCAGAACAATATCTTATAATAGGCAAAGTGTTCTTGAGGGTACAGGGGAATTTCATCTAGTCACTTTTAACATGTTGGTTTGATTCGCGTTCGCTAGTTTGATAATTTAATATGTGGGTGGACCGGTACTTGGTTGTTGTTCTTACTTGAACAAACCTCCCACTTATGATTAACCCCCTCGCAAGCATCCGCAACTACGAGAAAAGTATTAAGATAAAATCTTACCATAGCATTAAACGTTTGGATCCAAATCAGCCCCTTACGAAGTAGCGCATAAACTAGGGTTTAATCTTCTGTCACTCTAGCAACCCATCATCTAATAACTACTCCACAATGCATTCCCTTAGGCCCAAGGATGGTGAAGTGTCATGTAGTCAACGTTCACATGACACCACTAAGGGAATCACAACATACATATCATCAAAATATCGAACACATATCAAATTCACATGATTACTTACAACATGACTTCTCCCGTGACCTCAAGAACAAAGGTAACTACTCACAAATAATATTCATGCTCAAGATCAGAGGGGTATCGAATAGCATAATGGATATGAACATATATTTTTCCACCAAATAAACCATATAGTAATCAACTGCAAGATGTAATCAACACTACTAGTCACCCACAGGTACCAATCTGAGGTTCCGGTACAAAGATTGAACACAAGAGATGAACTAGGGTTTGATAGGAGATGGTGCTGTTGAAGATTTTGATGAAGATTGGCCTCCCAAAGATGAGAGGGGTGTTGGTGATGACGATGGCTTTGATTTCCCCCTCCGGGAGGGAAGTTCCCCCGGCGGAATCGCTCCACCGGAGGGGAAAAGTGCTCCTGCCCAAGTTCCGCCTCGAGACGGCGGCGCTCCGTCCCGAAAGTCATATCTTTTTTTTCTAGGTTAAAAGACCTTAAATACAAGAAGATGGGCACCGGAGGTGGGCCGTGCTGGGCACACCCACCAGGGCGTGCCTGGGGGGCCTGGCGCGCCCTGGTTTCTTGTGCTCACCAGATGGGCCCCCTTCGGTAGTTGTTTGCTCCAGTATTTTTTATATATTCCAAAATACTTATCCGTAAAGTTTCAGCTTATTTGGAGATGTGCAGAATAGGTATCTCTGATGTTCTTTTTCAGGTCCAGAATTGAAGCTACCGGTATTCTCCCTCTTTGTGTAAACCTTGCATATTATGAGACAAAAGGCATTAGAATCACTCCCTAAAGCATTATTATACAACAAAACATTATAAATAACATTAGGAAATCATGACGCAAAATGGATGTATCACCTCCCCCAAGCTTAGACCTCGCTTTTCCTTAAGCGAAAGCCGATATTGAAAAGCATTTCCACATGGTTTGAGAGAGAGGTGTCGATAAAAACAAAATACGGACATAGTAGCATCATGCTTATTATCATAACAGCAACAACTTTATCATAGAACTTATTCATATAAATTCTCATGAACAAGTAACAATTCATAACAACATAGAAGTAAAAAGCATAAACCTAATGAAAACCAACAAACTATGTTCTCAGTCAACTTTGCAATTACAATTCATCATATTTTCAGGGTCTCGTGTCGGAGCCTTTTGGCAAGTCCACATACTCAACCATCATTTAGTCTTCTATGATAGCTAACACTCACAACATACCCATGAGCAAAAAGTTTCACCCGGACACATAGAAAGATAGGGGCTTATAGTTTCGCCTCCCAACGTACTCACCTCAAGGGTGATGTCAACAATAATAACTCATGCTCACTCACATCCAACTGGATATATGTGCCTAGATCTTTCCTCAC
Organism: Elymus sibiricus; assembly: GCA_039707655.1. NCBI lineage: Eukaryota > Viridiplantae > Streptophyta > Magnoliopsida > Poales > Poaceae > Elymus > Elymus sibiricus. The sequence continues at coordinate 232,589,439 of CM077669.1, read as the reverse complement.
CACATTATTCTTGCAAAAAGAAAAAGTAAAAAGGAATAGGGAACAATACTTTGACTCTTGCATAAAAGTAAATACATAAAAGTAAAAGACAGGCCCTTCGCAGGGGGAAGCATAGGTTAGTCTGTATGCTCAATCCCTTAATGTAAAAGAACGTCACACTATATTGCCCCCTATGATAGAAACCTTTATTATGCAGTCCGTCGCTTTTATTACTTTGCCATCATAAGTTCATACAACGCTCAATTTTCTCTTACACTAATTGATCAAACACATTTAGAAGCAATTTTTATTGCCTTAGTGCACTGATGACAAATTACTTGAAGGATCTTACTCGATCCGTAGGGAGGTATGGTGGACTCTCAAAACATGAATTTGGGTTTTGGGTTTTTGGATGCACAAGTAGTATCTCAACTTAGTGCGGAATTTTTGGCTAGCAAAGATATTGAGCAAGCACCACATGTTGAAGGATGTATGACAATATAACTTCTAATATTTACCTTGTCCAACGTCTAGGTGAATATGAACAAACATAAATCATTACGTTGTCTTCCTTGTCCAACGTCAACAATTTTGACATATAATATTTAATGGGGGCTCATAATCAGAAAATATGTCCAAGATAGTGTATTTGCATGTGGATCTTCTCTTCCTTTATAATTCTTTCATGAATTGCATCATTGACCAATGCTATGTTTGTCAATCTCCAATAAATTTTACCACTTATACTTTTCTTTATGTGATGTCATTACTTACCATAAGATTAGCATATGATTCTTTTCCATTTATTTCCTTTTTATTTTGATTGCAACAAGAACGTAAAGAAGCAAAAGCTTAAACTAAATTTTATTATATAACTCTCACTCGATTACATAGATAGATAGATCATGAAAGTAACACTCGAAAATAGATCATGCTAAACTTTTATTCAACTAAATCATGAAAAAGCTAAAGATCGAACTAAAATAGGTAAAGGTGAATAAAAGTGATGGTGATACGATACCGGGGCACCTCCCCCAAGCTTGGCTCAAGCCAAGGGGAGTGTCCATACCCGTGTGTTCAAGTCTTCTTTGGTGGTGAAGATGATGAAGGTGGTGGTGATGAAGTAGCCTTCTTCTTCAACTTATATTTGAGCATAAAATTTCCCTCCCTTAGATCATCATTCTCTAACCCTAGATTTAATATCTTTTTGCATAATGCCGCCTTGCTCTCCTGCAGAAAACGAGATGGAATAAATTGAACCTCACGTTTGTATCTTTTAGGGAGGCTTGACTTCTTGAATTCCACATGCATGTCTCTGCGCTGAGGTAGTGTTTCATCCTCTTCCTCAGAGCTATCATCCTTTGTTTCCTTCATGGCCGCGTCTTCCTCTTCGCCTGTGGTCCATCCATAATGCTCCACTTCTCCATAGATCTTATGGTTTGCAATATAGTCAGCAACATAGCTCTCCCCCTCTGAATCTTGAGACAACATATTTTCACATCTACCAGGAAAACAACACGAAACAAGAAAAGGGGATTTTTCTACGATGCGGTGGTCAAAACAATCGGGGGTATATATAGAGATATGTTTTATCTTGGGAAGAAAGAATATGGAAGGAAAACGAAGTCAGGAAGGTGTCCGAGGTGGGCACAACCCACCAGGGCACGCCTGGTAGGGCTGGCGCGCCCTGGTGTACCGTGCTCACCTCGGTTGTTTTCCCGTTTATTTCTTATTTTCCTAATTTTTGTAATATTCCAAAACTAACAGAAAATAATTTTGCGGATTTTTCGGAGTCTGTTTACTTACCGTACCACGTACCTCCTCTTTTTCAGAATTTTGGAGTGTTCCAGAAGGTTTCTTTTATGTGTTCCTCCAGTGTCATGGTTTGGATAACATTGCTTTCAACATTAATAGGCGTACCTAAGATATAGTGTTTAATTCTTTGTCCATTGACCACCTTCGGGTTAGTACCTTCAACATTATTAATCTTGATAGCTCCAGAACGATAAACCTATTCGATAATATATGGTCCTTTCCATTTGGAGAGAAGCTTACCTGCAAAAAACCTTAAACGAGAGTTGTACAAAAGAACATAGTCTCCTACTTTGAATTCCTGCTTTTGGATTCTTTTGTCATGCCATCCTTTTACTTTTTCTTTGAATAGTTTGGCAGTTTCATAAGCTTGGGTTCTCCATTTGTCTAGTGAGCTAATATAAAATAACCTCTTCTCACCGGCAAGTTTGAAATCATAATTGAGTTCTTTAATTGCCCAGAATGCTTTATGTTCTAACTCTAGAGGCAAATGACAAGCTTTTCCATATACCATTTTGTATGGAGACATACCCATAGGATTTTTGTAAGCTGTTTTGTAGGCCCAAAGTGCATCGTCTAATTTCTTAGACCAATTCTTTCGAGACCTATTGACAATTTTTTGTAATATTAATTTTATTTCTCTATTGCTAAGTTCAACTTGACCTCTAGATTGAGGATGATAGGGTGATGCAATTCTATGGTTAACATCATATTTCGCAATCATCTTACGGAAAGCACCATGAATAAAGTGTGAACCACCATCAGTCATTAAATATCTAGGAAGTCCAAACATCGGGAATGTCACTTCTTTAAGCATTTTAATGGAGGTGTTGTGATCAACACTACTAGTTGGAATAGCTTCTACCCACTTAGTGACATAATCAACAGCAACCAAAATATGGGTGTACCCATTAGAGGAAGGAAAAGGTCCCATATAATCAAAACCCCAAACATCAAATGGTTCAACAACAAGTGAATAATTCATAGGCATTTCCTGACGCTTACCAATATTACCAATTCTTTGACATTCATCACAAGATAAGACAAACTTACGGGCATCCTTGAAGAGAGTAGGCCAATAAAAACCAGATTGCAATACCTTGTGAGCAGTTCTATCTCCCGCATGATGTCCTCCATAAGCTTGGGAATGACATTTCCATAGGATTTGTACCTGTTCATGCTCAGGTACACAACGTCTAATAATACCATCTACTCCTTGTTTATAAAGATGTGGGTCATCCCAAAAGTAATGTCTCAAGTCATAGAACAATTTTTTCTTTTGTTGGTATGTGAAACTAGGTGGTATATATTTAGCAACAATGTAGTTAGCATAATCAGCATACCAAGGAGTGTTTTGAGAAACATTTATTGCAGCTAACTATTCGTCAGGATAGCGATCATCAATAGGTAGTGGGTCATCAAGAATATTTTCCAACCTAGACAAGTTATCAGCTACGGGGTTCTCAGCTCCCTTCCTATCAATTATATGTAAATAAAATTCTTGAAGCAAGAGAACCCACCTAATGAGACTAGGTTTAGCATCTTTCTTTTCTATATGATATTTTATAGCAGCATGATCGGTGTGAACAATGACTTTGGAATCAACAATGTAGGATCTAAATTTATCACAAGCAAACACAACTTCTAGAAATTCTTTTTCAATAGTAGCATAATTTCGTTGGGCACTGTCTAGAGTTTTACTAGCATAATGAATAATATTTAATTTCTTATCAACTCTTTGTCCTAGAACAACACCAACAACATAATCACTAACATCACACATAATTTCAACAGGCAACTTCCAATCAGGTGGTTGAATGATAGGTGCAGAAGTTAAGGCTTTCTTGACTGTTTCAAAGGCTTCTACACGATCATCATAAAAAACAAATGGAATATCCTTTTGTAAAAGATTAGTAAGAGGCCTAGAAATTTTAGAGAAGTCTTTAATGAACCTCCTATAGAAACCAGCATGACCAAGGAAACTCCGAATACCTTTAATATTTTAGGACATGGCATTTTCTCAATTGCATCAACTTTAGCTTTATCCACCTCAATACCTCGTTCAGATATTTTATGCCCCAAGACAATACCTGCATTAACCATAAAGTGGCACTTCTCCCAATTCAAGACAAGATTAGTTTGTTCACATCTCTGCAAAACTCGATCAAGGTTGCTTAAGCAATCATCAAAAGAAGTTCCTTAAACGGAAAAATCATCCCTGAAAACCTCCACAATCTTTTCACAAAAATCAGAGAATATACCAGCATACATCTTTGTAAGGTAGTAGGTGCATTGCATAAACCAAAAGGCATACGTCTATAAGCATAGGTTCCAAAAGGACAAGTAAAGGTGGTTTTCTCTTGATCAGATTGTGACACTGGTATTTGAGAGAAACCAGAATATCCATCCAGAAAACAAAAGTGTGTGTGCTTAGATAATCTTTCTAGCATCTGATCACTGAAAGGCAGAGGGTAATGATATTTTCTAGTTGCTTTATTTAATTTTCTAAAATCAATTACCATTCTATAGCCAGTGACAATTCTTTGTGCAATGAGTTCATTTTTACCATTAGGAACAACGGTAATACCTCCCTTCTTACGCACACAATGAACGGGACTTACCCATCTACTATCAGGTATGGGATAAATTATACCTGCTTTCAAAAGCTTTAATATTTCAGTTCTTACCACTTATTTCATCTTAGGATTCAATCGTCGTTGGTGATCAACCACGTGTTTAGCATCAAGTTCCGTATTAATCTTGTGCTGACATAGAGTGGGACTAATGCCCTTAAGATCATCAAGAGTATATCCAATACCAACCCGGTGCTTCCTCAGAATTTTTAATAATCTTTCTTCTTCATGTTCTGAAAGGTGAGCACTAATAATAATAGGATACATCTTTTTCTCATCAAGATAAGCATACTTCGAAGTATCAGGCAATTGTTTTAATTCAAACACGGGATCACCTTTAGGTGGAGGAGGACCTCCATGGGTTTCAATAGGCAAATTGTGTTTTAGGAGAGGTTGTTGTTCAAAGAAAATTTTATCTATTTCATTTCTTTCACGCAAGTGCATATCATTTTCATGGTCTAGCAAATATTGTTCTAGTGGATCAGTAGGAGGTACGGCAATAGAAGCAAGACTAATTATTTCATCCTTACTAGATAACTCTTTATCACGAGGTTGTCTACTAAACTTGGAAAAATTAAACTCATGAGACACATCACCAAAACTTAGCATTGACGGTGTTCAAGAAAGGTCTACCAAAGATAATGGGACAAAAGTCATCTTGTGGGGAACCAAGAACTAGAAAATCACTAGGGTGTTTTACTTTCCCACACAAGACTTCAACATCTCTAACAATCCCAAGCGGTGTGATGGTGTCTCTATTAGCAAGTTTAATAGTAACATCAATGTCTTCTATTTCAGCGGGTGCTATGTCATTCATAATTTGTTGGTACAAGGTAAAAGGAATAGCACTCACAGTATCACCCAAATCACATAAACCATGATAGCAATGATCTCCTATTTTGACTGAGATAACAGGCATGCCCACTATGGGTCTATGTTTATCTTTTCATTGGCTTTAGCAATTCTAGCAGCTTCATCACAGAAGTAAATAACATGCCCATCCATATTTTCTACCAAGAGATCTTTAACCATAGCAACGCTAGGTTCTACCTTAATTTGCTCAGGGGACTTAGGTGCTTTAATATTACTTTTGCGAACCACAGTTGATACCTTAGCATGTTCCTTTATCCTAATAGGGAAAGGTGGTTTTTCAATATAAGCAGTAGGCACAACTGGATCAACCTTGTAAATGATGGTTTCATCTTTAGCTATGACCGGTTGTTTAGTTTCTTCTTTAACGGGGGGATGATATTTATACCACTTCTCCTTAGGGAGATCAACATGAGTAGAAAATGATTCACAGAAAGAGGCTACTATCTCGGAGTCAAGTCCATATTTAGTGCTAAACTTGTGAAAAGCATCGGTATTCATAAAACATTTAACACAATCAAACTTAAGCTTTATACCTGACTCATTACCTTCGTCGAGCTCCCAATCTTCAGAGTTGCATTCAATTCTTTCTAAGAGATCCCACTTGAATTCAATAGTCTTCTTCATAAAAGAACCAGTACAAGAAGTATCGAGCATGGATTGATTATTATGAGAAAGCCGAGCATAAAAATCCTGAATAATAACTTCTCTCGGGATATCATGATTGGGGCATGAATATAACATTGATTTAAGCCTCCCCCAAGCTAGAGCGATGCTTTCTCCTTTACGAGGCCAAAAATTCTATATATAATTCCGATCACGATGAACTAGATGCATAGGATAAAACTTTTGATGCAATTCCAATTGCAATCGATTCCAGTTCCATGATCCAATATCATCACATAGCCTATACCATGTCAATGTTTTCCCTTCAAAGATAAAGGGAAAACCTTCTTCTTAACTTCATCTTCGGGTAAACCTGCAAGCTTAAATAATCCACAAACTTCATTCACATGTATTAGTTGCATATCAGGATGTTCAGTTCCATCTCCTGCATAAGGATTAGCTACCAGTTGTTCTACCGTACCTGAAGGAATTTCATAGCCAATATTTTCAGTAGGTGCAGTAGGTTGAGGGGCAACTAAGTGTGGTTCTGGTCAAGGTGAAGATACCCTGAACAAACCCCTCAAAGGATTGTTTTCCATAGTAGCACGTGACAATAAATTTTAGCACATAGTATAAGTTTTTCCTTGCCAATTTCCACTTACCAAGAGCGCTTCACTCCCCTGCAATGGCGCCAGAAAAGAGTCTTAATGACCCACAAGTATAGGGGGCCAATCGTAGTCCTTTCGATAAGTAAGAGTGTCGAACACAACTAGGAGCCAAAGGAAATGACAAGCGGTTTTCATCAAGGTAATTTCTGCAAGCACTGAAATTGTAGGTAACAGATAGTTTGATAGCAAGATAATTGGTAACAAGAAAGTAATGGTAACGGTAAATAAAGTGCAGCAAGGTAGCCCAATCCTTTTGTGGCAAAGGACAGGCCAGAACAGTATCTTATAATAGGCAAAGTGTTCTTGAGGATACATGGGAATTTCATCTAGTCACTTTTATCATGTTGTTTTGATTCGCGTTCACTACTTTGATAATTTGATATGTGGGTGGACCAGTGCTTGGGTCTTGTTCTTACTTGAACAAACCTCCCACTTATGATTAACCCCCTCGCAAGCATCCGCAACTAGGAGAAAAGTAGCGCATAAACTAGGGTTTAAGCTTCTGTCACTCTAGCAACCCATCATCTAATAACTACTCCACAATGCATTCCCTTAGGCCCATGGATGGTGAAATGTCATGTAGTCGACGTTCACATGACACCACTAAGGGAATCACAACATACATATAATCAAAATATCGAACACATATCAAATTCACATGATTACTTGCAACATGACTTCTCCCGTGACCTCAAGAACAAAGGTAACTACTCACAAATAATATTCATGCTCAAGATCAGAGGGGTATTGAATAGCATAATGGATCTTAACAACTAATCTTCCACCGAATAAACCATATAGTAATCAACTACAAGATGTAATCAACACTACTAGTCAACCACAGGTACTAATCTGAGGTTCTGGTACAAAGATTGAACAAAAGAGATGAACTAGGGTTTGAGAGGAGATGGTGTTGTTTAAGCTGTTGATGAAGATTGGCTTCCCAAAGATGAGAGGGGTGTTGGTGATGACGATGGCTTCTATTTCCCGGCGGAATCGCTCCGCCGGAGGGCAAAAGTGCTCCTGCCCAAGTTTCGCCTCGAGACGCCGGCGTTCCGTCCCGAAAGTCCTCTCTTTTTTTCTAGGTCAAAATACCTTAAATACCAGAAGATGGGCACCGGAGGTGGGCGGTGCTGGGCACAACCCACCAGGGCGCGCCTGGGGGGCCTGGCGCGCCCTGGTGTCTTGTGCTTACCAGGTGGGCCCCCATCGGTAATTATTTGCTCCAGTATTTTTTATATATTCCAACATAATTCTTCGTAAAGTTTTAGCTTATTTGGAGATGTGCAGAATAGGTATCTCTGATGTGCTTTTTCAGGTCCAGAATTCCAGCTGCCGGTATTCTCCCTCTTTGTGTAAACCTTGCATATTATAAGACAAAAGGCATTAGAATTACTCGCTAAAGCGTTATTATACAACAAAACATTATAAATAACATTAGGAAATCATGATGCAAAATGGACGTATCATGCGCCTTGGCGTAGGTGGAGATCTGGATGATAGAGAGGAATGTGAGGTGAAGAGAGAGAATTGTGAGTGAGTGGGCAGTAAGGACGTGTATTAAACAGCGGCTCGGGGGCTCATACTTGTGATCTGCGTTGGGTTTTCCACGAAGAAGAGCGGGTGATGCAGCACAGTACAGATAAGTATTTCCCTCAGTGAGAACCAAGGTTATCAAACCAACAGGAGTAGCACGCAACCCGTGTCTTTAGCGACTGCATACAAAAAAGCAAACACTTGCACCCAACACGGGCAAGAGGGTTGTGAATCCCCTTGAACTCGTTATTTGCAAGAAAATGAATTGTGTAGATGATAGTTGATAATTGTAAATTGGAAAATAAATAGAAAACAAATAAATGGAAGCAAGGTATGTGGATAGACCCCGGGGCCATAGCTTTCCCTAGTGGCATCTCTCCTGTAGTAGGCATACAGTGGGTAAACAAATTGTTGTTGCGCAATTGATAGAAAAGCGCATAGTTATGCAATATTTATTGACATCAATGATCATGTGTATATAGGCATCACATCCATAAGTAAATAGGCCGAGTCCTGCCTGCACCTACTACTATTACTCCACGACTAGAGAGCTTCTATGCTCGACTCTCTAAGTATTAAGTTCATGACAAGCAGAGTAATACTTGGAGAACGATGACATGATGTAGACAAACAAAATCCATTCAATATGAATTAACCCCATTGTTTTATCCTTAGTAGCAACAATACAAAGACATGTCTTTTCCCTTTCTGTCACTGGGATATAGAGCACCGCCAGATTGAACCCACTACAACACACCTCTCTTACTGAAGAAATATCAATCTAGTTGGCCAAACTATTTCAATAGATCAAATAGATTTACGAAGCTATAATAATCATTCAAATAAGAATCATAATAGAATTCAGAGAAAACTCAAATCTTTTTCATGACTAATCTGAACATAAATCACAATTCATCGGATCCCAACGAACACACCACACAAAGCGATTACAACGAATAGATCACCGCGAAGATGCGGTGAACTTTGTATCGAATATCAAGAGAGAGAGAGAGAGCCATGTAGGTACTAACTAAGGACCCATAGGTATTTGGTTAACTACTCACACACCACCATGGGAGCAGCAAGGTTGATGATCGATCCTCCCTCCGACAGGGCACCGGAACATGGCTCCAGATGGGCACACAATGGAACAGAGATTTGTGGTGGCGGAATGATTGTTTCGGGGGGCTCTCTAGGGTTTTTGGGATACATTAGAATTTCTAGGCCATAGAGGGACGTCAGGAGACGCCAGTAGGGGCTAGCACACCACAGGGTGTGACCACCCCCTCGGCGTGCCCTGATGTGTGGTGCCTCTCTCGTGCAGCCTCCGGTCTCCTCCGGAAGTTTCCAAGTCTTCTTTTGGTCCAGAAAAAATCATAAAAAAATCGTGGCAATTGGACTTCGTTTGTTATGGTAAAGCTGAAAAGCCAAAAACATGTAGACAACAACAACTGCCACTAGGCATCAGGTTAATAGGTTAGTGCTCAAAAATAATATGAATTGGCAAATAAATGCCCAACAAGTATCCTAGAATGATAATATTATAGCTTGGAACAATAAAAAATTATAGATACGTTGGAGACGTATCAGCATACCTAAGCTTAATTCCTGCTCATCCTCTAGTAGGTAAATGATAAAAACAGAATTTTTGATCTGACATGCTTCCCAACATGTAATTTATTGCAGGTATATGAAGTAATAAACATCAACATAGTAATATTCATAAACATAAGTAACATAATCATCAAGTTTCATAATATACGATCCTTAAAGAATGTTCACCCCCTATTCATTTTATCATATTAGCATGGCATGGCTCCGTCTTCACCACATAAATACAAATGTCAAGAACCATGGTGTTAATCAGGTAATTGGACCATACTTTTTAACGCGCTTCAGGTTTTTATTACTCACGCAATATATGAGTGTGAACCATGGATATATCATAAAGGTAGAATAGCAAATGGTGGTAGGTTTCAAAGGGGTCAAAGTGGATAAGAAAGTCTCGCATCAACTAGGCGTATCAATGGGATATGGAGATGCCAATCAATAGATATCAATGCGAGGAGTAGGGATTGCCATGCAACGGATGCACTAGAGCTATAAGTGTATGAAAGCTCAACTAAAGCTAAGTGGGTGTGTATCCAACTTGCTTGCTCATGAAGACCTCGGGCATTTGAGCAAGCCCGTAATCGGAATATACAAGCCAAGTTCTATAATTAAAAATTCCCACTAGCGTATGAAAGTGACAAAACAAGAGACTCTCTATACGAAGAACATGGTGCCACTTTGAGGCACAAGTGTGGAAAAGAGGTAGTAGCACTGTCCCTTCTCTCTTTTCTCTCATTTTCCCTTTTTCATTTCCTCCTTTTTTCTTTCTTTCTTTCTTCCCTTTTTTCATTTTCTTTTATCTTTTGTATAGAGTCTCATCTCGACTTGTGGGGGAATCATTGTCTCAATCATCCTTTCCTCATTGAGATAGTGCCTTAATAATGATGATCATCACACTTTTATTTACTTACAACTCAACATGAAAAATTATACTATGACACTATATGAATGCCTCTGGTAGTGTACCAGGATGTGGAATGATCAAGCGTAACATGTATAAAAAATAATGATGAACGGTGGCTTTGCCACAAATACTATGTCAGCTTATATGATCATGCAAAACAATATGACAATGAAAGTATCAGTCATATGATCTAACGGTGGAAGTTGCATGGCAATATATCTTGGAATGTCTATGGAAATGCCATGATAGGTAGGTATGGTGGCTGTTTCGAGGAAGATATAATGAGCCTTATGTGCAACATAGCGTATCATGTCACGAGATTTGGATGCACCGGCGAAGGTTGCACCAATCCTCGAGGTGAGAATGGGCAATGCACGATACCGAAGAGGCTACAAATATGAGGTGGTGAGAGTGCGTATATCCATGGATTCACATTAGTCATAAAGAACTCACATACTTATTGAAAGGTTTTATTAGCACTCTTGAAGCAAAGTAATACTCGCATGCCCCTAGGGAGGAGGTTGGGTGGAATTAACCATCGCGCGCCTCCGACTTAAACAACACTAGGATTTCCACGAGGAATAAGAATGCTCACATATCATCACCATGCCATAGAAAATATTTAGATGATAAGCAAGTTAACATCCTATAATTTACGATATTCTTACTAACCAATGATCATGCACTCATGCCCTTTCACATTACCACATTAATATCATTAACTCAAGATTTCTCTTTTATCTCCTACATGAAGGTTTTGATTATGCACTCCTTGAATACCTATTATTTTTGGACTAGTCTTATAACCCATGCAAATTATCTTCACTATTTATTAACTCTCAAACAGATATAAGTGAAGAACAAGAGTGCAATTATTTCTTTAAAATCTATACGCCACCGTCCTCTAAAAGATATAAGTGAAGTACTAGAGCAACTGCTTAGCTCAAAACATATAAGTGAAGCACAAAGAGTATTCTAATAAATCATGGTGATCTTGTGTGCCTCTCAAGTGGGTGTGTACAACAAACAATGATTGTGGAAAACTAAATCAAAAGCAAACTAAAGCAAACGACGCTCCGAGCAAATCTCATATCATGTGATGAATAAAAATATAGCTCCAAGTGACCTACCGATGTATTGAGACGATAGAGGGGATGCCCTCCGGGGCATCCCCAAGCTTAGACGCTTGAGTATTATTAGAATATTATCTTTGGGTGCCTTGGGCATCCCCAATATTAGGCTCTTGCCTCTCCTTATTACTTTATCCATCATGATAGCACCCAAAACTTGAAAACTTCAGCAGACAAAACTCAACAGAAACCTTCGTGAGATCCGTTAGTATAGTAAACATATGAAATACTTTAGGTACTTTTATAAATTGATTCTTATTTTATTATTGCATAAGGTACTGTATTCTAACTTCTCCAAGGCTTATACCCCCCCGATACAATCCATAGCATCATCAAAACAAGCAAACTATGCTAGGAAAAACAGAATCTGTTTAAAACAAAACAATCTGTAATGATTTGTAGAGAACCAATACTTCTGTAACTCCAACAATTCTGAAAAATTAAGAAAACCTGAGGAATTGTATATAAATTTAGATCAAATAAACGTTCCAGTAAAAGCAGAGAAATTCTAAAGTGGCAGCTAAAGTTTCTGTTTTCGCACCATATCAATTCTACTTATCATGCAAGTCATGCCAAAGGCTTTACTTGGCACAAACACTAATTTAAACATTAAAAACACAATCATTACATAGGCAATAATCATTTTAACACACACAAACAAAAAGTAATTTTTTTAAAGATAACTATTGAGTTACCTCCCAACTAGCGCTATTGTTTTACGCCCCTAGCTAGGCATGTTGCATAGTTTCAAGTGTTGTCATAATCATGAGAAAAATTAATCATGCTATAATCATATTCCCTTCTTTCAGCAGCAAGTTTTCTAATGGGGAAGCAAAAATAATTGAAGGGACTAAAATTCACAACACAAGGATCCGTGAGATCTATCTCCGGAGGAGAAGGAGGCTGTTCCTTAGACTTTTCATAAGTGATAGTAAATTCTTCATTGTATAGGTTCCGGTAAAGATATTTCCTTAATTACCTCTCAAGCTCATAATCCCATCCAAGATTTGGAATAGTAATTTGGTCCTTGTATTTGGAAATCTTATCAACTAAGACATTAGGTGGAAACTTTTTTCTAAGGTTTTCATTATAAGCAACATAGTCCGTTGATCTTAATCTCCTTATTTCTTCCATCTCATAGAGGATTCCCTCTATTGGTGGGAACTCACTATTGACCCTATAATGAGCAAATATTTCTCTTGCTTTCTGCATAATATGATTAAATTCATGAATGAGAAATATTTTGGCTAACCGTTTAGTAGGAGCATCTCGAATATCAGAGAATTTGAGAAATAACCATTGTATGGAGGGATGCATATGAATGAATTGTCTTTCCAATTCAACTATAAGTAAAGATATGACATCTGCATAATTAGTAGTTCTAGCTAGAATAGATCCTCCTATCAAGGGTAACGAGCCAGCACAAGTGAAAAAAGTCTTGGATCACACTTTTCCCAATAATATTACCACTACCAATACGGAACATCTTTGTTTGCATAATAGGGTCTTCTTTAGAAGGATCATCATCCGCAAGATTATCAAGTTTTTCCTTAGAAACTCCATCAAAATTTCTTTTAGCATTATCATTGAGAGGTGAAGTTGAATGTTCTATTGCTTCCGTACTAGAGGCAGAAGTATCACTAGTTTCAAACTCAGACATGATAGCAACTTCAAGCAAACAAGCAACTAACAAAAGAAACAAGTAAACTAGCAAAGATAAATACTTTTGTATTTTGGATTTTTATTATGCAAGCAAAATATAACAGCAAATAAAAAGTAGAACAAGTGAATGATAATTTGTGTGAAGGTACTTGATAGTAGGTTGGTGATACTCCCCGGCAACGGCGCCAGAAATCATTCCTGATACTTGTGATCTGCGTTGGGTTTTCCGCAAAGAGGAGTGGGTGATGCAGCACAGTACAGATAAGTATTTCCCTCAGTGAGAACCAAGGTTATCAAACCAATAGGAGTAGCACGCAACCCCTATCTTCAGCGATTGCACACAAAGAAGCAAACACTTGCACCCAACACGTGCAACAGGGTTGTCAATCCCCTTGGACTCGTTATTTGCAAGCAAATGAAGTGTGTAGATGATAGTTGATAATTGTAAATTGCAAAATAAATAGAAAAAAATTAAATGGTAGCATGGTAATGAAATCTTTTGTAAATATATAAGTGGATAGACCCGTGGACCATAGTTTTCCCTAGTGGCATCTCTCATGTAGTAGGCATACAGTGGGTAAGCAAATTACTATTGGGCATTTGATAGAAAGACACATAGTTATGCAATATTTATTCACAGCAATGATCATGTGTATATAGGCATCACGTCCATAAGAAAATAGGCCGACTCCTGCCTGCACCTACTACTATTACTCCACGTCGAGGGCACTTCTATGCTTGCCTCTCTAAGCACTAGTGTAGCGACGTGCCATACAAACGGTTTTTAACCCCTTTCCGTGACGTAGTTTTAAACCGTCGCCTTGCCTGTGTGGGTGATACGGGGTCCATCCCACAGAACACAGAAAAATCGTCAGCGATGGTGACCAACGAATACAAACATTTGGCGAAACTAAGCGTATGGGATGTCCGCATCTATCACAAACGAGAGTCACCGGTCAACCGTTTGAGATATGGTGTACTTCTCATACGGCCCATCCTTGCAACTCGTGTGAGATCACACAAACATCGCACACGCTATTCTGTGGTGAACCGTTTATGATGTACACATCGAATCACAAACAGTTCACGATTATAAAGCGTGTATGATAAGGAGTATATCACAAACACGCACATTTTCCGATCCATTTGCAATTTTGTAACTAAGAAGATAATTTAACCGTGGTACGAGTGTCGGATAAGTTTAAGAAACGTCTGAATGTCGTACTCGTGTCGGACATGATAAATATCGCACACGCAATTCTGTGGTGCAATGTTTATGATGCGTATTACATCACAAACAGTTTATACTTTTGAACTGTGTGCGATAGGGATTATGTCATCAACGCTGAATTCGGTTGCACTGTTTGCAGTATTGTCTTTCACCACACACGGTTTGCAAACGGCAATTGAGTGCGTGGTCGCACACATTTTCTATCAGTGAAACCTGTCAGATTATTAGGTATCTCACAAACGTTGAAATTAACAAACCATGTGCGGCGTAATCACCCACAGAGCACCTTTTTCTATTTTAATCACTACAATTTAAAATTGTACATAATTTGAATTTGAAAGTAGGGAATAGCTTTTTACATATCCACAGATAGATAGGTTCAACAACCAATGCATAATTCGATTCACAGGTACATAGTTCAAGAATTACGTCAACAAAAGAATTACAAAAGCACCAAATAAAGAATGATGAACGACGGTTGAATACTTGTATTAAAGACGATAAAGAAAGAGGCAAAATATATTTTGGTTGTTATAAAAGGTGAAGCGGAATGCCCGTAGTGTGCCCTCCTCCATGTCGAATGCACACACGACTCTAGTCCAACAGCTTGTGATGGCTGACCACCCATCCTTCAATATCTTCATGAGGACTTCCAGATAGTCATTGTAATCTGGGAGAAATACATGTACATTTGCATGTCCAACAATCATGTAGTTTGACATGTGATCTTGAGTAAACTGCGTACCGCTGCAAAGGAAAAAGATATAGACATTGTCAGCTAACAACTCATTATGGGCAGTAAAAAGGCTACAGAGTTCTGAGTTCAAATACTGCAGATCACTGTTGTCTTGGACAAATTGTTAATAAATAGTTTAATTGACACATTTTGACCCATTGTACTAACATTCTTTATTAGTTACCTTGCACCATGCTGGTTCATGAATACCTCATTGCCCCATACGCAAAAAGGGTCTAAGCGCGGATATTTACTAGTGATATATGTACCTACAAGCAACAAGTAATATTAGAAGCTAAACTGCAATTGCACAAGGATGTATACAATACTCTCTCTGAACCACTACATAAGATCTAATTACATCCAATACACTAACATATTGGTTGTATTAACATGTTATGTTATGGGGCGGAGGGAGTATAACATGGGAAACAAATATAGTCATGGGAACCAAAAACCAAAATAGGGATGTGCTCATTATAACAGGCTTAAGAGAAACCAAGTATAGTCATTCATAATGGTATTATTGAGATTGCATATAACAAATCTTGTACTTAAACATCACATTGTATAATTGAACATCACAGGGTGAAAAAAAACAGGGGCTATATTACCTACACCAGGCTTAGCAGGAAACAAATATGGCCATTGAACTGGTATTGATCAAATTGTACTGCACATTGTGAATAACAAAATAAACAAGGCATACTACAAACAACCAAAAATAGCAATTGAAACTGGACAAATGCTAACCACAAACAACCAAAAACCTTTAAAGGAGGCATATGCTCACTATAACAGACTTAACATCAACCAAATAGTCATTCATATCGGTATTGTTGAAAATGCATAGAACGTACCATTTGCTTAAACATCAAATTGTATGATTGAACATCACATTGTGAGAAAACTGAAATAAACAGGGGTGTGTTAACTACCCCATCTTTCACAAGAACCACATCTATGATTGAACAACCAAATCTAGGAATTTAAACTGGACATATGTTCACTACAAACAATCAAAAACAACTAAACAACGTATATGCTCACTACAGACAACCAAAACAGCTAAACAATGTATATGCTCACCCCTTGGAAGACCTCGGACGGTGGGTGCGCACCGTGGACTCCCTACTGTCGCAGCTTGGCTCCTTCCCTTTGGAAGAGCACGACTGCAGGGTGCCCTCCCTGATGTTGTGGATGAACTATTTCCCCTTGGAAGAGACGGATAGGTCGCCCTTCTCATTGTTGTCGTTGTCAGTGAGGCATCACTTGGCAGCTGACGATGCTGAGACACCGCCATGAAACGTGACCTTCAGAAATGAAGGCAAATTCCTAACAACAAAGCAGAGTAGTTCAGTGGCGGGGCCATGGAGAAGATCCATGTGGGTTGAATCCGAGGGGTGGGCGTGCGCCACTTAACCTGTGGCTTAGCCCGTGTCAAGCAGTCGCTGTCGACGAGCTCGATGTCGTATCTGGCTACCGTGACATATAGACATGCGCGAGATCACTTATTTAAAGCCCTGACCAATCATCGTAGTGAGGTTCGCCGGGGGCCTCGGCGGCCACCTCGCCGTGGTCCAGCAGACATGCCTCAATACACCTCTTTTTTGCCATTCCCTCCTTGACCTCCCCGGGAAGCATAGCTGGGCTTAGGCTGTAACGCTCGGGAGTGGCGGTGGGGTGGGAATGGGGATCTGTGGCAAAGGGGGTGTTTCACAGGCCGGTAGAAGGGCGTGGACCCGAGTGGTGCGTGAATTTTACATGGATGAGCACTATTGTCGAATGCACACACGACTCTAGTCCAACCCCTTGTGATGGAGGGAGGAGTGGTGTATGTGTGTGTGTGTGTGTGTGTGTGAGTGGAGGTTTGCCTCTTCTTTTTTTGACGTAATCTGAGCAAAGTTTTTGTGATGCGGGGAGGGGGAGGGGGAGGGGGCAGGTGGTGTTTGAGGAAGTGCCACAGCTACTGAAAATTTTACTAGGCGAGAGTGTAATGCCAGGATGTCGGGGCTATTGAAAATTTATATCACGGGATTGAAGCGGCGCGGCCCGCGCGGGAGCAACAAACATCGCACACTGCCCAAACATAATAAGTGTGTGCTATCAAATAGAAAAACCCGCGAAACAAACATTTTTCAAATCATACAAGGCGGTAGATATTTTTTCGATTGTGAGGGAGGTCTCGTGGAGCCCAATCGTGTGACCATGCTGATGTGACACGGCACGGCCGTGGCACATGGGTACTCGGAGCCTCGGATGAATGGTGTCTGTTGAGTGTACAATCGCAAATGGTCATTTTGTTAGAATTGTCTGCTATTTACTCCTGTAATGATAATAATATAAATGAGCATTTTCACCAAAAAATGCAGGAAATGGGTCAGAACACAATCACACCTGCATGTGGAAAAAATATATATATGCAAATGGTTGTTTGATATGTTCGAATACCCGATGCGCAACTTTGATGTGGCACATGTCTCGTGTGCCGCCACTTCGCGTCGGCGAGAGGGGGTCATAGTTGCGAACACATGCCCCCAACTAGGTATCGTGTCTCACCCTGCCGTAACACAAAAATGAAACCTACATGAATCCAACGTGGTCAAACCACCCCCGTCTCGCTTCTCGTCGAAGGTAGACGGTGGCACATGCGCCTCGCAACACGGACATCTGTAGGATCGAAAGTATGTCTAGAGGGGGGGTGATTAGACTACTTGACCAAATAAAAATCTAACCTTTTCCCAATTTTAGTTGTGGGCAGATTTTAGCAATTTTTGCAAGTCAAGTTCACCCTACACATGCAAGTCTAAGAGTATAGGAGCGGAAAGTAAAGACATGCAAATGTAAGAGGTTAGGGATTGTAAGATCAAATGCAATTTGGAGACAAGGAGATTTTTCCCGTAGTTCCAATAGGTGGTGCTATCGTACGTCCACATTAATGGAGACTTCAACCCATAGAGGGTAACGGTCGCGAGAGTCCACGGAGGGCTCCACCCACAAAGGGTCTACGAAGTAGCAACCTCGTCTATTCCATGATGGCCTACGTCCACGGAGGACTAGCCTTAGTCGGGGTAGATCTTCATGAAGTAGGCGATCTCCTTGCCCTTACGAACTCTCTTGGTTCAACTCCACAATCACGAAGAAGGAGGCTCCCAAGCGACACCTAACCAATCTAGGAGGAACCACCCTCCAAAAGGTAATAGATACAGTAGTATGATGAACTCCTGGCTCTTGTGCTTCAAAAGATAGTCTCCTCAACACTCAATCACTCCCACACAGATTTGGCATGGGTTGAAGAGATTCATTGGATGGAAAGCAACTTCGGGAGGCTATAAATCAAGATCCATATGGTTGGAGTGGATGATCTTGACCTCAACACAAGGGTAGGTGGTTCTCTCTCAGAAAATTGGATATGGCAAGTGGGTGTGTGTTTTGAGTGCTTCTCTTGCGACTGAATGGTGGTGGAGGGGTATATATATAGGCATCTCCAAAAATCCAACCATTACAACATTATTGCACAACTCGGTGAAACCGAAGTGAAACTTAGTGGTACCGACTGGTTCAAAATGTGGCAACTTTGGCGTTTTCGGTGAGACCGATATATGAATCTCAGTGGTACCGATATGGGTAACCTAGGCAGTTACCAAAACTCGGTGAGACCGATTCCTCAAACTCTGTGGGACCGATTTCAAGAAATGGTTAATAGAGAGTTGGTCCAACTTCTCGGTGAGACCGATTTTCAAAACTCGGTGGGACCGATTCTTGAAAATGGCTAACCAGGAAGTTGGTCACTGTTTTCGGTGGCACCGAAAGAAAAGCTGGTAGTACCGAGATGCTAGGGTTTGGTTTGGCTTCTTTCTTGGATAAACTCGGTGGATCCGAATGGGAATGTCGGTGTCACCGAATTTGGACTTTAGGCTTTGGACAGAGGATATGTGTGGGAAAGTGGGTGAGTATTTTTGGTGGCTACCTATAAGCACTTGAGCAACCAGATCATCATATTTACCTCATCCCCTTTTAATAGTATTGTATTTCCTATGGACTAAAAGTGATTTCTCACAAAATGTAAAATGTAGAGTCCTTGATTTTGAAGCATGGCCAATCCTATTCCTTCCTTTCCATGGGGAGGTTCTCCACACAATCTTTTAGCCAACCCATCATTGAACTTTTTCCTGAGATACAGTTAGTGGAAACATTAGTCCAATGAAATATATGTTGTTATTAATTACCAAAACCACCTAGGTAGAAGTTGTGCTTTCAATCTCCCCCTTTTTGGTAATTTATGACAACATATAGATCAAAGCTTCGATAAGATATATAATCAATAAATAGCATCGTCGCTTTGAGAAGTATGTGATAAGCAAGAGCTCCCCCTAAATTTGTGCATTATTTTAAATTTGCGTTTGAATGCAAATGCACAATCGATTAGGATCATAGATCACTCTTCCATGTGACATACAACTTGGTGGTGCGCAAAAATTAATATGAATGAATTGCATAAGCACATCACACCAAACAAGTTAATGATCATCACATAGATATCTCACAGATAGCAAAGTAGTAGCATCACACAAGAGTATATGATCAATCACCAAACGATAAACCAACTGTTTTTTTAAACTTGCAGAGAGGAATCAAAATGCAACACTCTCTCTCGAAGCCCTATGATCTATAACCTCTCCCCCTTGGCAACAAGTTACCAAAAAAGTTCAAAGCTATAGAGCTAATCGTCGCTCTGGGCATGATCTCCTCCATGAGATGATGAAACTGCTCCGGTGGCTGTCGAAGGAGTCGAGAGAAGAGCATCCGCAAAAAGTTCAGCTAAGGTCCTCTGATGTGGTGGTGTAGACACTGGAGGTGCTGGAGGAGCTGAAGGAGCCATGGCAGGTGCTGATGAGGTAGGCCTTGTCTCTGGAACTGGCACGGTAGGAGACCTGGCTCGGGTCTTGAACTGGGTGCTGGTCCTGAGAGGTGGACTATCGTCATCATCGGAGGAATGAGGGCTAGGCACTTCATCCACTTCCATCTTAAGCTCATCCACTATCTTCGTCATCCCATCTACCTTGTTGTTCATCGTGGTGAACTTGTCTTCCACTATCCTCTCAAGGCTTTATTGGTTCAGCAAGATCTTCTTGATATCCTTCTGCGTGCCTTGAATTGTGCTGATGAGCAGATCCATTTGCTCGCTCTTTGACCTCGGAACCTGAGCACTGGTGGCTCTAGCTGCCTCTGCCTCTGCATGTGCAGTAGATGAAGTGGGATGACTTGGATCCATCACCACAACATTATCCTCAAAGTTTGGCTGAAGTGGCATATGAGGAGGATCAAGTGCATATACATTCTTCTCCAACTTGGAGTTGATGAGCATATGAATGTAGGGTGCATATCCACAAGATCATTTTTGGTCAGCAGTTGTCCTCTTGATTATCTCAACAATCAGATCCATCACCCTAATCCTGGTGTGGGTGTCTATATGGTGCAGCATGTTGATATAGTACCCTCTAATCATCTTGTCATCTCCAAACTTGGGCATCAAGGTGTACCTCAAGATAGTGTTTGTAGTGGGTTGTCTTGTTTGGAGATGATAGACAGAGCCAAGCTTATGTGAATGCACATGAGTGGCTGGAATCTCCTTGTACATATTTGCCATAGATTTATTATTCATCTTGGCTTCAACATACACATCCCGATCTCCTTCTTCTACCCGTGGGGCTCGTAAGATGGTAGCCCACTCATCAACTATGGATTGGTACCTGACTCCCTCAGTCATCCATATGATCCTGCCATCTGGGTAGAAGTGAGCAGTAGAGTAGAACTGCATTATCATCTCATCGTTCAAAGCAGAGAACTCTCTCCCAACAAAGTTTGCAATATCAATGCACTTGAAGTTATCTTGCACACTGGGAAAGTAATCTTCATTCTCCTTGATATAGTCCCATTCAACATATCTCATGTCACTGACTGCTGGGCTCTTGTCCAATAGGACAGTCTCATAGAAATCATGTTGTTCTTTGGTGTAGAATCTGTCATCCACAGCAGTCTTCCTCCTAGAGGCATAGGGATCATTTGCTCTCCACAATCTCAGTCCTGCATCCTTTCTCTTCTTCATGTCTTTAGCTACCGGGTGTGCATCATTATCCAATGGCAAGTGTGGTCTTAGCTTCATCAGCCTCTGCTAGGTCTTCATACATGGAAGTAGGCCTGCCAATGACATGCACAATCCTCTTTCTAACTCTCTTCTTCTCTCCTGCCTTCTTAGGCAATGCTTTCTTTGAAGCCTCAACTGATAAAGTGGTGTTTTCTCTAGCACTCTTAAGTGCTCTCATAGACTCAGAGGTGGCATACACATTTCTAATAGTCCTCTTAGCTGAGGTGGCCTCTCAAGCAGACTTCTTTGCAGCTTTGTCTTTCTTTTCTTGCAACTTCTTGGCAAGATCTTCCTCTGGCACAAATCTGAATCCTCCTCATCTGAATTCAGCTTCTTCCTTGCCCTGGTGGCAGCCTTGGGCAGCCCATGAGAACTTGGGGTGCCAGGTTCCTCTGAAGAAGATGAACTGGCATCTGGGCTTGTGCCTGGACTCAAGTCAACTTCCCTCTCCCTCAGATCATTCTGGCTATCATCAGAACCTGACATGCTGACCCTGTGAATAGAGTATAGAAGAGCAGAGGGGTTGAGCATCACAAAACACAGAAGATTTTCTCAAAATTTTGAACTTGGAATCTTAAGTTTAAACTTCAGCAGAGGGGATTTCGGTTCCACTGAGTCCAAATTTTTGGAGCCACCGAGACGGACAACTTACCTTAACAGAGCCTTGGCAGCCTTTTCGGTTTCACCGAATAGAACCACTCGGTCTCACCGAAGCTGTTCTCGATAACCCTAAAATCAAAATCGGTAGAACCGATTTTTATGACTCGGCGACACGAGATTCAATCTGCGGACGGTTAAACCTAAAAATCAATAGTTCTCTAATCTAATGGAGTTTCTTGAGGATGGAGATTGTGCATACGGTGGGAAGAAAAAAAAGGAATGAATTCTATTGCACATGAATTAGATGGGGAGTGCAGAGAATTTTGAGGTTGTTACGCTAACTTGGCGACCGCATCTCTACGGCGGCGACGACGGGTGCGATTTCCATCGACGATGAAGGCTTCCTGTGGTGCAGACGCATGGGAGCAAGGGGAGAAGTCCATAGACGCGAGCGGTAGCTAGGGTTTGCGGGGACCACGGCTTTGACAAAGTGAATTTCAAAAACCGGTTCCACGGAGTATAAGTACCCGTAGCTGTCGGTGACACCGGTTCAAAACTATCGGTGCCATTGAGTTCCTCTACTGTCAGTTGACAGGGAAACTCGGTGAAGCTGAGATTTTGGAATCGGTGCTGCTGATATTCTCAAAATCAGATCAACCCTAGGCATCGGTGAAACCAAGATTTTGGAGTTGGTTACACCGAGATTGCCCTGGGGAGGTTTTGGTATTCAGCTCATAACGAAACGAAACTCCGAGTGCTCCTCACACAGAGGGTTCGAGAAGTGCTTGCTCAAATTTTGTGATGAAGCACTAATAGAATTTGAGACGAGAAAGCATAGCTAGCTAGAGGGAGGTACTTTGGCACTCTTGTATATCCAATTGGCCAAAGAAAAATGAAAGCGAAATAACAACAATTGGATATCCTTGAATGAGAAATGATATGCATACCAACATGCTCACACAATAAATTATCAAATGAATTATGGAAAACATGCAAAACCACTCTAGTATCTACCAAGCACTTTGGCGATGACGGCGTCATCTATATATGAGTATATTAATTTAGGAGCCAAGTAAGAATACTTGATCATAGGTCATACTCATCGTTTAAGCACAAGTGGGGTTGCCGCTTTTACATAAAGCATTTAATGTGTTCACATGTTTAAGAGATGCTTTAACTCAAGTCTTAGATTAAATCCCCCCTTGATGTGACATCCCCCCTAGGAGGGATAAACTAACCTTGGGTTTGGTATAGAAGACTTCATGTGGGTGAGGTAGTAGTGTATGCTCATTGTTGAAGAAGATCATCTTGAGTTGGGAGCAATCCTCGTTGTTTTCTTACTCTTTTCACCTACATGGGTTAGTCCCACACAAGAGACAAATACAAGGATATCTATGGACATGGAGTGCAATGTATAAATGATTATGTCCATGGATTCTTTCATTACCTTGTCCCTTGCTTACCTTTGAGGGAATGTGTGACTCCTTGAACTATTGCATAAGGTTGGAGTTGATTGCAAATAGTCCTTGCTAATAATGAATATGAGTGAATTTCATTGGTGGAGTGACCCCTCAAGAACTTCTCTAGTTCTTTTTTTTGGGGACCCACATCAAATTGATGGGAATCCTTCGAGTTGAAGTAGCACTAGTTGAATTAGAATTTGGAGTAGCCTTGGCAACCCACTTGACCAAAGCTTGTGACTCATCTTCAAATGTGTCAATCTCCTCTTGAAGCTTGTCCTTGCCCTTGAGCTTGCGGTCTTGTGGTGGAAGGTCATCTTGAGCTTTTGTTCCCTTGGGGAGAGTATGTTCATACTTCTCCTTTTGAGGAACAAACTTCGGCTTGGGGTATTGACCTTCTTCCCATTCAACTCCATTGGTGTTGAAGTAGCCAATGCCTTGGTTCTTCCGGTATCCTCCATCCTTGCGTACAGTCTCCTTGAATTGCTTACATCCGGCAAGACTTTTTAGATAACTTTTTCAATAATCCCTTTCAATAGATCATTTTCTTGCTCAAGTGTAACTTGGCTAAGAGAATCATTATTGGAATCAATAGAACTACTAGAAGCAATATCATTGGATTTATCATTTTTATTGCTACTAGTTGAAGAACCTTTCTTGCCTTTGTTACTAGTTTTCTTAGTCTTAACTTGTGGAATGAATGTAGACAAGAGTAGTCATTTGGCTAGATAAGAAGAAGTCTTCTTTCTGAGATCGTCATTGATTGCTTTAAGAAACTCATGTTCTTGCTCCAAATTGAGCTTCTCGAAGCGTAGCTTCTCATGAGTTTCTACAAGATATCTATGATCTTCTAGAGTAGACTCATGGGCTAACTTAAGAGTGTTTAATTCTTTAGTTAGTCACTCTATTTCCTTCTTATCATCATCACCCGGCTTATGTTGACTAGCATGATCATTATCTAGCTCATTTTGACTAATATCACTAGTTTTGTCAAATAGCAAGTCATCATCTCCAAGTAAGTCATCCTCGTCACTATTGAAGTCAATGTATTAGGGGTGTGCTACCTTGGGGCCTTTAGCCATGAAGCAACTTCCACTCCCTTGATTTGGTGAATCAAATATGTCGTAGGAGTTGGAGGAAACGAGTGCAAGTCTGGCAACACCTTCATCTTGACTATAGTCGGAGTCGGAGTGATAGCTTCTCTCGGAGTGATTGTTGGATTCGGAGCCGCAAACCCATTCACCAACATGAGCTTGATGTCTTCTTCTTGTGTAGCTCTTGTTGTACTTGTCCTTCTTCTTCGAGTCCCTACTTCTCCTTGAGGGTCTTCATTCATAACGATAATCTCTACTCCTTCTATCTCTTCGAGGTGACTCATCTCTTGAGCTCTTTCTTCTAGGTGACTCTTCTCTTCTTTTGTAGGGGGTCATGCACTCACCGGAGTAGTGTCTGGGCCTTCCACAATTGTAACAATTCCGGTCATGACTAGATGAACACTTCTTTTTATATCTTGAATTGGAGCTTCTTTCTTTGCCTCTACTCTTGTAGAACTTTTGGAATTTCTTGACCATGAGGCTATCTTCATTGGTTAGAAGGTTGTCACTTGATGTAGCGGGAGTGTCACTGTAGCTTTGTAAGCACCGCTTGACTTGGTGTGAAGTTCTTCTTTGTCCTTGAGTGACATCTCATGAGCAGCATTCCTTCCAATGCCTTCTATAGGCTTGAGATCTTTGTAGTTTGGCATCATTTGGATCAATGTGCACATGGTCTCGTACTTTCCATCCAAGGCTCTATGGATTTTCTTGATGATGAATTTGTCGGTCATTTCTTCGCTTCCTAAGCTGGCAATCTCATTGGTGATGAGAGCAAGCCTAGAGTACATTTCCGCGACTCCTTCACCATCCTTCATCTTGAACTTGTCAAGTTGACTTTGTAGCACATCCAACTTAGATTCCCTGACGGATTCGGTACCTTTGTCTATATCAACCAAAATATCCCAAATTTCCTTTACATTCTCAAGACGGCGAATCTTGTTGAATTCTTCGGGGCATAGGCAGTTGAATAGAATGTCACATGCTTGAGCGTTGTATTGCAACATCTTCAATTCTTCCGCGGTCGCTTCACGATCAGGGTCCTTTCCATCACCAAAGAATTCACCTTGAACCCAACACGAACAATAGCCCATACGGCGGGGTTATGACCAAGAATATGCATTTTGATCTTATGCTTCCAACTAGCAAAGTTTGTACCATCAAAATATGGACCTCTACAGTGATAATTTCCCTCACTAAACGCCATACTCTCCGAGGTTGTGAGACCTATGCAATGGAGAACAAAGCTCTGATACCACTTATAGGATCGAAAGTATGTCTAGAGGGGGTGATTAGACTACTTAACCAAATAAAAATCTAAACTTTTCCCAATTTTTAGTTGTGGGCAGAGTTTAGCAATTGCAGCAAGTCAAGTTCACCCTACACATGCAAGTCTAAGAGTATAGCAGTGAAAATTAAAGACATGCAAATGTAAGAGGTTAGGGAATGGAAGATCAAACGCAATTTGGAGACACGAAGATTTTTCCCGTGGTTCCGATAGGTGGTGCTATCGTACGTCCACGTTTATGGAGACTTCAACCCACAGAGTGTAATGGTCGCGAGAGTCCATGGAGGGCTCCACCCATGAAGAGTCTACGAAGTAGTAACCTCGTCTACTCCATGATGGCCTATGTCCATGGAGGACTAGCCTTACTCGGGGTAGATCTTCACGAAGTAGGCGATCTCCTTGCCCTTACGAACTCTCTTGGTTCAACTCGACAATCATGAAGAAGGAGGCTTCCAAGCGACACCTAACCAATATAGAAGGCACCACCCTCCAAAAGGTAATAGACGTGGTAGTATGATGAACTCCTTGCTCTTGTGCTTTGAAAGATAGTCTCCTCAACACTCATTAACTCTCTCACATATTTGGCATGGGTAGAAGAGATTGATTGGATGGAAAGCAACTTGGGGAGGCTAGAAATCAAGATCCATATGCTTGGAGTGGATGATCTTGACCTCAACACAAGGGTAGGTGGTTCTCTCTCAGAAAATTGGATATGGCAAGTGGGTGTGTGTTCTGAGTGCTTCTCTTGTGAGTGAATGGTGGTGGATGGGTATATATAGGCATCTTCAAAAATCCAACCGTTACAACATTATTGCACAACTCGGTGAAACCGAAGTGAAACTCGGTGGCACCGACTTGTTAAAAATGTGGCAACTTTGGCGTTTTCGGTGAGATCGAAATATGAATCTTGGTGGTACCGATATGGGTGACCTAGGCAGTTACCAAAACTCGGTGAGACCGATTCCTCAAACTCGGTGGGACCGATTCCAAGAAATGGTTAATAGAGAGTTGGTCCAACTTCTCGGTGAGACCGATTTGCAAAACTCGGTGGGACCGATTCTTGAAAATGGCTAACCAGGAAGTTGGTCAGTGTTTTCGGTGTCACCGAAAGAAAAGCTGGTAGTACCGAGATGCTAGGGTTTGGTTTGGCTTCTGTCTTGGATAAACTCGGTGTATCCGAATGGGAATGTTGGTGGCACCGAATTTGGACTTTAGGCTTTGGACAGAGGATATGTGTGGGAAAGTGGGTGAGTATTTTTGGTGGCTACCTATAAGCACTTGAGCAACCAGATCATCATATTTACCTCATCCCCTTTTAATAGCATTGGCTTTCCTATGGACTCAAAGTGATTTCTCACAAAATGTAAAATGTAGAGTCCTTGATCTTGAAGCATGGCCAATCCTATTCATTCCTTTCCTTGAGGAGGTTCTCCACACAATCTTTTAGCCAACCCATCATTGAACTTTTGCCTGAGATACACTTAGTGGAAACATTAGTCCAATGAAATATATGTTGTTATTAATTAGCAAAACCACCTAGGGAGAAGTTGTGCTTCAAACATCCCCGACCCCACCGAGGTTCATGACGTACACGCATTATATATAGCCCCCCCATAGACACACACACACACACACACACAGAGAGAGAGAGAGAGAGAGAGAGAGAGACATTGAGTCAGTTGGAGGGCATCTCACCAAAACTTTCTTAACACGGACCAAATAATCAACCTTGGTCAAACTTCTCTCACTGTCGGATGAAGTGATAGACGTGCATCGAGGCCCACGAATGGGGCGTGTCGCCGATAACTACGCGATGGTGTGTCCGAAGACAGCAATCACTTGCATCTGGCACACACATATGTGTTGTGTTTGAATTAATTAATATATATATACCTGATACACAACTTTGATGGCACATACTTTGTTACTGAAAGCTCCCCCAAGACATACACAAGAGCGAGGGTTCATGGCGCGTATAGCTAGTCTATCGAGCGCCGATGGGAACGATTCACGCGTAAGTAGCCGTGCGCTTAGACTTTGGTAATAAGGAAACTCATTGACCTAATATATATACCATAACACAAACCAAGAAGAATCCACCATGGTAACCACTCTCTCGTTGTCAGTCAATGTGAGATGGACATCCATGCGGGCCCATGAATGGCTTCCCATCGACAACCTTATGATGGACTGTCCAAAGACAACCATCGTCTAAGCGTGGATCAACATATGGATGGAAATATTGTGAGATGTTTAAATACCCAACACACAAACTTTGATGTGGCACTCGCTAATCACAAAGTCCCCACGCAGAGCGAGGTTCATGACACATATTATATATATGCCCCCAATTTGAGCTGATGGGAGGCATTCATGCGTACACATGCGCTCAAATTATACCATGTGATAATCTCACACGATGAACTACCGCAAACACAAACCAAAAAAGAATCCACGGTAATTAACCCATCTTGTTGCGGTCAAAGTGATGGACCACACATGAGGCCAAAGATGGGTGCGACGCTCATAACTGCGCGAGGGGGGGGGGGGCGATGTACGACGACAACCACCGCCTCCATGGTGTACTAACATATGTAAGGAGGTGATGTGTGATATTTTGAATACCCAATGCACATCTTTGATGTGTCACCTTCGCAAACCAGACCCCCCCACGGAGGTGCACGGCATGTACACTTACTTGTAGCCAGTGGGAGCACGTGTACACATGTGCTCAAACTTTCATGTGGAATCTCACCATGATCTACACCGAAACACATACCAAAAGACGAATCTTGCTTTGATCAAACCCCCCTCGCCGCGCCATTCAAAGTGATATAGACCGTGCGGGGGGCATCGAATGGGTGTGTCGGTGGTAACCGCATGAGGGAGTGTACGAGGACCACCACCGCATGCATGTGACACAAACATATGCGTGAAAAGGGGCATGTGATGCTTTAAATACCCAATGCATGAATTTTGATTTGGCACGTGCCTCACAAACCGGACAACCACACACGGTGGCTCACGACACATAGTGTGCCGGACCCCCCCACCCCAACCCGACCCACCACACCACCGCCACTTCGAGGCATGCATGTCCAACTTTTTCTGTAGTGAACATGTGACAAGAAGAGCGCCGTGGTAAAATTTGATGTTTTTTAGAGAACATTAATACATTTTATACATTAAATTGATTCCTTAGGGATTTAATTTACATGTTTCAAATTTGAACTATAAACACACACTGTTGTGCGCCAGAATGGATTAGAAAATCAAAACTTACGTCTTAGGTGCATGTTTAGTCTCCATGCAAGGAAAGGCAATAAATTTCAAACATCTCGCAATCGTGCATGGCTCGGCCGCAAACATTGAGGGTCTTGGTTTTCAAATTCTATAAAATCACCACCTAAGCTACAATTCATGAAACATTGACATGATTTCATGATATGTAGCAAATAGGTCGTGGTAAGTAAATCGTACAATTTGAGACAAGTTTTCATCTAATCTTAATTCACAAATGGTTTATTAATTCAACCCGTTGCCATTACAAAAACACAGCACGTGTCATAGCTTTGGTTAAGTAATAATGAAGCGGTAGAATTAATCCTGAAAAAAGAAAAACAATACATGCCCCGTGATTCGTGCAAGCATATCTGATTTGATGGGACGCATGCTACCAAGCCACGCGCAGGCTGACCGGGAAGCGTGCGAACATGTGCGTGAATTGATGGGAGGCATGTTTGCTGTGCAGTCTCACAGGGAGACGTGCCGTCAGGCGTGTGGATTGACGGTACACTGGATCACCGAGAGGTGAGCCACCCCTTTGAACCGCCGCCCGCCTCCCTCCCAACTTCTCTATTAACGGCGCCCGAGCCATTGGTTTTAATAGGGGGCCACACTCCCCATTCTCGCTACACATACACAATCCTCTCCCCCCTGCATCCTCGTCGTCGTTCTCAGTCATGATCAGCAGCCTCCCCTAAGTGCACCATGGGAGGGAGTGACCACGTCGGGGCCGTGGAAGCACCCGAGCACAACGTGAAGTTGGTCACAGAGATTGCCGTCGCCATAGATGATGTGTCACGCGGACAGCAGCGCGGCCTTGACGTCGTCCGCGCCATCGTGCTTCCCTAGATGGAGCCGGTGGTCCACAACGACTCCGATGATCACTCCGGCATCGACAACGACTCCGACGGAGAACCGGTTGGTCATCTATACCCATTTTTGGTAAAGACATCATAGCTAGGTTTTCTCTGGTTACAGGCTGTATGTACAAATGATTTTTCTAATAATCTGACTAGATGAAGTGATTGTGCTAATAATTCATAGCAAGATCTTACAATCCATTTGAATGTCCTACATAGATGACTGCCATTTTTTTACCATGTATAGGTGCTATCTGACGATGTCGACAGCAAGGATGAAGACGTCCATGAGAGGTTCAAGAGGCAAGTGCTCCGGGAGCTTAAGGCTGGAAAGCATAACAAGCATGTTTGGAAGAATGAGGGCTATGGATGCCCGTTCTGCAACCATAAGATTAACAACGCGTATTCTAGTGTTCTGGCGCATGCAAGAGGACAAGCCGTTGGCTCCTTCAAGCATAAGTATTCTCGTAGGATGGCGCACGCTACATACGCCGAGTTCCTGGAGAATCTTAAAGAACAAACATGAAGATGAGAAGTTGGATTGAATCTATCTAGTTTCTGTGTATTATATCTATGCTTGAGTATATATGTTTATCGGTTGATTCTACATGTTGGTGAGACTATGTGTAATGAACTAATAGTGCAATGAAATTGCAGTCTTGAGCTGCAATCAGTCTGGTTAATTCGACTTTATGCCTCTCTTGATTATACGAACCTATGATTGCCCACAACATACACAACTATATATCGTGAATAGTTTTTGTTACTTTCAGTCTTTCCACATAGTTTTATAATAGAAACCGTTTGCCAAAAAAATTGAACACGTACGGTGCATATTATAGGGTGAATGTTTAGCGTTGGTATTTTCCCCCCAGGTTGGAACTGTGTGCGACGACTTTCATTGTGTCGATTCACTTGTGTTCTGATTGGCCAGAACACATCCCCATGGATCGTACGTATGAACCGTAGAAAGTACACAGATCGAACGGCTGCCCGTATCTCCACCACACCGGGCTGCTAGTTTTATTAGAGTGATATTTACGATTTATCACACATGATTGGGTCTAGTGAACCATTGCCTCCGAAGCACATTATTCTGGAGTATATAGTATTACTAATATTTACGCTTTATCACACATGGTTGGGTCTATGATCTGTTGCCTCGAAAGCACATTATTCTAGGACAGAAAACCCTCAGCACGCACACGTCACAAATCTCACACCCCGCCCGCCCCTTCCCCTCCCCCTCCCCATCCCCAGCAGCACCTACACTCCTCCGCGACTCTCCATGTCACCGCCTATCCCTGAGGAAACCAATTAGCTCAACGCCTATCGCCGCCGCCGGCTGTCGCCAAAAGCCACCACATTTCGCCACTGCCACTTGCCACGGCCTATCGGCACTGACTTTCTCGACGCTGCTCGCCATCGACCCAAGCTCGTACGATTGGGGAATCTTCGGTACTCTTTTTCCCCATGGAGAACCAGGTAACTAATCTACTGAAATATTTTCGCTCATACCCGTCCGAAATCCGTGGATTCATGTTTCTTCTAGCTCATTCGAGGGTTTTCATACATAGAGTGTACAATGCAAGGACACATCAGGGCTATGCAGCCTCGGCCATATAGCCAAGGAGTTCCATCTCACCGTACCAAACGACTTCATGAAGCGCACAGTACGTTCAATCTCACACTACCTGGGTTGACATGGCCTATACTTTTTATGAACCTATACTATATATTGCTACATTTGGATAAAAGGTGCCACATGCAGCATTTACGTCAAAGGTCTTCTTCTTCTATATTAGGCAAATTAATGTTGAATTGTTCTTTCATTTACTCTCATATATATATTTGCGTGACATCATAGTTACATTATCTATTTACTTAAAATTTTCTGTCCTTTCATATCAACTGATGTGCTGTTCTTTTAACTACTCACATACTAGCATTTACCGTGTTCTTTAAAAATCTTATCAACTCCTGCAGTGCATCCCTTTCTTTGCAACAACAACTGTAGCACTAAATCTTGGCCTTTACATAACTGAAGACTCCAGGGATAAAATATTGAGCACAAACCATGGATTCACAGTCATTGTTTCTGTAAAACTTGATGAAGATTGTCACTCCTATTTTGATAGAGGACTTTGGCCAGAAATTTCTATGTTTTATGTACTGAAAGCTAGCTCTAAAATTGTGCTGCACCTAAAAGAGGTTGGCTATATGATAAATGCTAACTTCCCCGAATACATCATATGTACATACTTTATTGGAAGTAAGTGTTCTTTCTAGTATCTTCATGTTGACTTGCGTAGCAATATCAAAGTAATTGTGTAGTATTTCAGCAACCAATTGAGATTTCATTTTCTGAATCTATTAAATCTGTTCCTACCTAGTAACTTGTAATTACCAATGCATTACTCTTCTGTCCCTGATCTAGCTACATAATGACTATCCTCCCACTGCTCTACTCATGACAGAAAGTGTCGCCGCCGTCGATACTCCGGAAGTGAAGGACGAGGTTGCCAACAAGCGGAGGAGGGTCAAAACAGAAACACAAGCGCCTCCTGCAGGCCTAGACTTCATCAACGAGCACATGCTCTGCCGACGGTGGCGCCCCCTATGGCTTTGTACCCCTCTTGGCCTCATCAACGAGCACATGCTCTGCAATGGCTATTGCAAACGCTTGGATGCATTGTCCCAGATCCTCGGCACACACTGTGACCCAATCAAAGGCCTTACTATGGGCAAGTTTCGTTCCAACGGCAAGGACCGAGCCAAGTTTGATGAGTGATTCTTATCGATCACCCTAGATCAGCTCGAGGAGCTCACTTTTAATGATGAACATATGCGCTTGCTGCCACCCTCAACGTTGCGCCTCGCGCCAACACGGTGCATCCCTAGGTTCATGAACTGCCATTTCCCCCAGATTAATGATGATCACGCTCGTTTGCTACCTCGACTGAAGCACCTCGAGCTCGTCGCCGTCTGCATCCCCAATGACGACATGGAGAGCCTGCTCCACGACTGTACTATGCTCGAGTACCTTCATCTTCAGGCGATCAATGGGTTGAGTAGCCTCCACATTGCATCCATGAGTCTCCAGACAATTTGTGTGTATTGTTGGTGTTGCAACGAGAGATCACACAAGGTGAATCACCAAATGGTCATTGACGACGTGCCTTTACTTGAGAGATTACTTGTAGTTGATCAACAAGGTCGAACAAGAATCAAGTTCATTTATGCGCCAAAGTTGACAGTGTTTGGCTACTTGCCCGTCAACTTCTCTGAACTTCTTATTGGATCCATAATCGTCCAGGTACAACAGCCGCCTTCTTCTCCTTCTTGAAATTAACATTTATTTTTCTCTATTCAAGTTGTATGTTCATCTGTCATCCATAAAATGTTTCCGACAAGCTCGACCCCGTATCTGCGCACAGTGAAGGTCTTGGCACTAGAATCTATCGGCCCCGACCTGGACCAAGTTGTCAGATTCCTGAGATGCTTTCCATGCCAGGAGAAGCTATATATCAAGGTGATGATCCTTTCATGTTAACTGTTAACCACAAGGGAGTTCACTTTTGGAAACCCTGCAAATGAAATAGGTCCCTTGTGTGTCCAAGCACTGATACCTTTTCTTCTTTTGTAGATACGATTAGGCCAGGTAGTGGATAATGTGATACAATATAACAATCCCATCGAATGTCTTGATCTCCATCTCTCATAAATTACTTTGAACTCCTATCGAGGGACCTTACCGGAGATTATATTCGCCACATTCTTTGTTGTGAGAGCAAGTGTGCTAAAGATAAAGAGATTTTCTCTACATTTACTCCGAAAAAAAGAATGGGTCGTTGATCAGCTCCGACGACTAGGACAGAATGGAAAAGGCTCTGTAGAAGCTCAATTTCATTTTGTAACTTCAGCTGGCAGACTATTCAGAAGTCCTTATATCAAGCCCATACATGACATGTCACTGGAGGATCCCTTTGCAGAAATATTGAAATTTTGAAACTAATTGTAATATCAGCATGAACCTCTCATATGTTCATGTTCAGTTGATCAGCGCGGGTGTCTAGAGCTGCACGACAAAGTTTCTACATAAGCTCAGTTTCATTTTTATTATCGCTCTGAACGTTGTAATATTCGAATTTGAGCCTTGTAATGCTGGAATTTGGATCTTTTGTACTATTTCCGTCATTTGTGATACAATCATTCAAATGGAATTGTATGAGACTCGTATTTTGGTAGTACTATTTTTTCCATAGTATGCAATGGACGATTAAGATTTGGAGCTTAATATGCAATTGACGATTAATATCTAGACCTTAATTAGGATCACAACCACGACCAAGGGTATCCTACGCGGCTCCAATGGCGCTCCCAGCGGCTACCGACGACGAGCGCCAGTTCACCATGCATGCCGTAGTGCACACGCACAGAAGGTTCACGTACTAGGCTGTCGGTGGTGTACACTAACCAATCTGATCTGGATGGAAAAATCCAACATTATGGACCTGATGCTTGATGAGGACAAGTACAAAATGGTCTGGTTTGACCTCGCATTCCTCCTGGCGCTCTGCTCTCGCGTCCCTCCACGTGCTCTGCTCTCTCGCCCTCCGTGCACGATTTGCCATCGGTTGGGTCTGCCAACGATCACGTTCAGAGCTCCATATGCATGCAGTTGCGCCAGGTGTGTCGCCCCATGCAGTTACGTGCTCCATGACTGAATCACACGCTGTAAATACTGGCATCCGGACGTGCCGGTTTTACGGGACGTCCGACCCTCATTTATACCCGCGGCCATTAACCATAGTCTCTTCACGCTTTCGATTGCGCCCCACACCACAATAAGCACACCCTCGACGACGCATACAGAGAGGATATCCAGCGGTGCTCCAATGGAGTTCGGCATGCATCTTGTGGATACCCACATGAGGAAGACGGACCTCACAGTGGTGTACACCAATGACCCGGTCATGGTGAAGGACTCCATCAACACTATGGAGCGGTTGCTTGCTGAGGATGACAAGTACAAAGTGGTCGACTTTGACCTCGCTTACACCGACGGTCGTGTCGGGCATGATCAGAAAGTTTCCATCGCCCAGTTGTGTGTGCACCATCACATCCTCCTCTACCACTACTGCCTGGCCACAGTGCCTTGCGAGCGTTTCACCAGGTTTGTTAATAGCCCCAACTACAAGTTCGCTACGGTGGAAACCACCAACGATCCAAAGGTGCTCAAGAATTGGGGCTTGGCCTGCCAGAAGCTTGTCGACATCTGCGGCCACTACAAGGTCTGGGCAGCAAGAAGGACATGTAATCCCATGTTGACCTGGCCGAGGCCATCATTGACCCCTACTACGGAGGCATGAAGGCTGAGTGCGACAAGAACAAGCCTGCCTGGTGATATGGGGTGTCCCGATCTTCTCAGTAAGCGGCGGTGGTGATGATGATGGTGTAGGATAACTTGTATGTCGCCGATGAACTCTCCCTCGCTTGATCCCTGATGCCAATGCAAAAGGTCTCAACCCTTTGGATATTCACAACGTCACACACTTGCGTACGCAGCCGTCGACCACGAACGGTATAATTGCAATATACTAATTCCCAATGGAACAACAGATCACACTTGACTTGCAGTATATAATCACCAGATCGATACGAATTGGTGATGAGGATTCAAGATGAATGCTTACAAGCAATCTCATGAACTAGGGTTTATCTTAGACGTGGTCTGCTTCTAACTAACCCTAAGGAAGAGTATTTATATCCTAAGATAGATCGAAGGGGTACACGGGCCGTCAGCCCCAAAGTCTGCGCGCAGGCAGCACGGTAGTACCGCTCACAGCAAGCGGTACTACCGCTAGAAGCGGTATTACCGCTCTGAGAATTCTAACTGCCGCTTTAGTACCGCTTGGGTCGCTTTGATTCCAGAAGAAAATTGTTAAGCGGTACTTGGGCGGTAGTGCTGGGCCGGTAGTACCGCCTAAGCGGTACTACCGCTCGGGCAGGCGGTACTACCGCCTGGGAACTGCAGAATCCTCTTGCTCCCTTGTGCCATGCCTTCCTCCTTGCTCCCTTGTGCCTTGCCTTCCTCTCCATTGTACCTAATGACACATACACACAAGGATTTAGGCAGTATAAAGCTCTCATTAAAAGAAATAGCATTATCAACTAAGAGAGAATTCACCTGTTGTTCTAGTAACTTAGCATGAGCTCTTGTAGTTGGTCCAATCCTGATTTCATCATTGGACGTCTTCTTTGCAGCAACAGGTTGTTCATCTTCAAGGGATGGAACCATAGTAGGGATGTCCTCATCATCCTCCCCCCCTTCAAAAGGCGTCGACCCCGACGCTCCAAGGTCATCGACGTCACATGGGGACAAATCAGCAACGTTGAAACTGTTGCTAATGCCACCAAAGTCAGCAATAGGAATATCAATCGAGTAGGCATTGTCATTTATCTTGGCTAACACCTTGTAAGGACCAGCACCACGCGGCCGAAGTTTAGAACGTCGCAACTGTGGAAACCTGTCCTTGCGAAGATGCACCCATACCATATCGCCAGGCTGAAACAAAACTTTCTTTCGTGATTGGTTGCGTGCAGCAGCAATGTTCTTGCCTTGCTTCTCAATAGCCTCTCGTGTCTGCTCATGAATCTGCTTCACATAATCTGCTCTGTTTGATGCCTCCATCTTAACCCTCTCATGCAATGGAAGAGGCAACAAATCTAGTGGTGTAATTGGTTTGAAGCCATACACCACCTCAAAAGGACAAAACTGGGTGGTAGTGTGCACAGCCCTGTTATAGGCGAACTCAACATGTGGCAAACACTCCTCCCACTCACGCAGATTTTTCTTGATCATAACGCGCAGCAATTGGGACAATGTTCGATTCACCACCTCCGTTTGACCATCAGTTTGTGGGTGACAGGTAGTACTGAACAGCAACTTCGTTCCTAGCTTTCCCCACAATGTCTTCCAGAAGTAGCTCATAAACTTCACGTCCCTGTCAGAAACAATTGTTTTTGGCACTCCATGCAAGCGTACAATGTCCCTGAAAAACAGGTTAGCAATATGCGACGCATCGTCGCTTTTGTGGCATGCAATAAAATGTGCCATCTTAGAAAATCTATCCACTACCACAAATATAGAATCATGACCTCTTTTAGTGCGTGGCAAACCTAACACAAAATCCATACTTATATCTTCCCATGGTGTGGTAGGTGTAGGTAGTGGCGTATACAAACCGTGAGGCTTCAGTTTTGACTTGGACTTGTTACATGTAATGCAGCGCCGAACAAACCTGTCCACGTCGCGCCTCATCTTGGGCCAATAAAAGTGATCAGCCAGCATGAGCAGCGTCTTCTCACGCCCAAAGTGACCCATCAATCCGCCTGCATGTGATTCCTGCAACAATAGCAAACGGACGGACGATTCTGGAACACACAGTTTGTTAGCTCGAAACAAGTATCAATCATGGATGTGGTATTTCTCCCATGCATTTCGAAGCAAACATAAACGATATGGTTCAGCAAAATCATGATCAGTTGCATACAAATCACACAAACTCTCTAAACCAGGAATTTGAACATCGAGATGTGTCAAGAGCATGTTCTTCCTAGATAGAGCATCAGCAACAATGTTATCTTTTCCCTTCTTATGCTTAATGATATACGGAAAAGACTCAATAAACTCAACCCATTTAGCTAAGCGGCGATGCAGATTTGATTGAGCTTTCAAATACTTCAATGCTTCATGATCAGAATGTATGATAAATTCTTTTGGCCATAGATAATGTTGCCAAATCTCAAGAACTCTAACAAGCGCATACAATTCTTTATCATAAACAGGATAATTCAGTCTAGCACCAGAAAGTTTCTCGCTGAAATAAGCAATAGGTCTACCTTCTTGCATCAACACACCACCAATACCTATACCACTAGCATCACATTCAACTTCAAATTGTTTGGAAAAATCTGGTAGTGCAAGTAATGGTGCAGAAGTAAGCAAACGTTTCAGCTCGTCAAAAGCATGATCTTGGGCTGCGCCCCACACAAAAGGCACACCTTTCTTCGTTAATTCATTCAATGGTGCAGCAATAGTACTAAAGTCTTTCACAAAACGGCGATAGAAACCAGCAAGACCGTGAAAACTTCGTACTTGACTAACATTCATGGGAGTAGGCCAATCTTGAATTGCTTCAATCTTAGATGAATCTACTTCTACCCCCTGCTTAGATACAACGTATCCCAGAAATATCACTTTATCTTTTGCAAATGTGCACTTCTCAAGATTAGCATACAATTTATTATCACGCAACACTTGCAAAACCTGTCTAATATGATCACAATGTTCAGATTCATTGCGGCTGTAAATAAGTATATCATCAAAATATACAACCACAAAACGACCAATAAACTTTCTCAAAACATGATTCATTAATCGCATGAAGGTACTAGGTGCATTAGTAAGACCAAAAGGCATAACTAACCACTCATATAAACCAAATTTAGTTTTGAAAGCAGTTTTCCATTCATCCCCTTCCTTCATCCGAATTTGATGGTAACCACTACGCAAATCAATCTTAGAGAAAACAGCAGCACCACTCAATTCATCTAGCATATCCTCTAAGCGTGGAATAGGATGACGATATCGAATAGTGATGTTTGTTAATAGCTCTACAATCTATGCACATGCGCCATGTACCATCTTTCTTAGGCACCAAAATAACAGGAACAGCACAAGGACTAAGAGAAACACGAATATTCCCTTTGTCTAGTAGCGCTTGCACTTGCTTCTGTATTTCCTTCGTTTCTTCGGGATTGGTCCTGTATGGCGCTCGGTTGGGGAGGGTAGCGCCGGGTATGAGATCAATTTGGTGCTCAATTCCACGCAATGGTGGCAGCCCCGATGGTACCTCCTCCGGAAACACATCGCCATATTCCTGCAAAACAGTAGACACACCAAGAGAAACAGATTGCGTATCATTAGAAACTAAAACCTCGCCTTTGTACATAAGCACAAGAGGCAGGGCTGTAGGATCCTCTCGAAATTCTCTCATGTCTTCTTTGGTGGCTAATATAAGCAAACTAGGCTCTCTCGCACTTTTCGTTATATCATCACTCACGGCTTTTACATTGTTTTCTCGTGCAGGTGGCTGTTCGATATTCACTTCTGTTTTCTGACGAGACTCATTGACAATTTGTTGTGGTGACATAGGCTGCAGATTTATTTTCCTGCCCTTGAACTCCAAGTGATAAGTATTGGCACGGCCATTGTGTTGCACATGGCGGTCATAGAGCCATGGCCGACCCAATAAAAGATGGCAAACTGTCATAGGTACCACATCAAATTCAATGGAATCCTTGTATGGTCCTATCTCAAAATTTACGCGCACCATATGATTCACCTTCATCTCACCATTGTCACTCAACCATTGTACGTAATATGGATTGGGGTGAGGTAAATATTTCAGATTCAGCTTGGCACATAACTCCTTGCTTGCAAGATTGCGGCAGCTACCTCCATCAATGATCACTCTGCAAGCTTTGTTGGGGCCAACTAGTGCTTTTGTTTGGAACAAATTGCAGCGCTGTGAATCAACATGTGGCTGCACACTAAGAGCATGCTGCGAGACAACAATAGTAGGTGCTGGAGAGGCGAAAGCATCTATGCCGTTGTCACGTGTGTACCCATCGTCATCTGAAGCATATGGATCAGCATCATCTCCAGTCTCATACTCATTGTCATCATTTACAATCATCACTTTTCTATTGGGGCACTCTCTCTTGAAGTGTCCCTTGCCTCCACATGTATGACATAACATATCTCTATTACGGGCTGTAGACATATTGGAACCTGAGCTAGCAGCAGGAGCAGCAGGTTGCTTTGATTGTGGAACTGTGAAGGCTGGTTTGGTTGCAGAAGAAGAGGGGCGGCTGGCAGCGCCCTCAATAGGGGGCGGCGGTGTTCTGTTAGAGAACCGCCCAGCTATAGTATAACGTCCTTTAATTTGAGCTTCTTCGGCCAACTGGGACTCAGCTTCTCTTGCATGATGGAGTAGCTCATTCATGGTATTGTATTGGTGATGCCGAACAATACCCTTAATGTTATATTTCAGCCCATGGAGAAAACATTGCATAGTCATCTCAACAGATTCTCGCACTCGAGCACGCTGCATCAACATCTCCATCTCCATGTAATATGCATCAACCGTCAGGGAACCTTGATTCAATTGTGTCAATTTATCATAAACTGTGCGCAAGTAATTAGTGGGAACAAAACGAGCTTTCATAACCGCCTTCATCTCACGCCATGTACGAACAGGAAGCTCATTGTCATCGCGACGGGTACTCACAACGCTATCCCACCAACGCAATGCATAGCCATCAAATTCAGAAGAAGCAAGCTTGACCTTCCTATCTTCAGTATAATCATGCAAACGCTATAATTTCTCCATCTTAAGCTCCCAAATGAGATACTCTTCGACATCAGTGGAGCCTTCAAATCTAGGAATCGTGAACTTGGGCTTGCCCAAAACATCATCCTCCTGAAACGGTACACGCCGAGCACCAAGTGGTGGTGGTAGGCGACCATGCCCTTGAAAGCCACGCCCACGGCCATGATTTCCCACAATGTTGTCATTGTCGTCATGGACACTATCAGCATCGTCATGGTCGTCATGTTGGCGTTGCTCAATCGCGACACGTAACCCATTGACTGAAGTTGTCAACTGCTGTATACTTGTTTGGAGAGCATTGACTTGTGTTTGCATAGCATTGACGGTAGTGTCAGTTGCGTCCACTTTCATTTGTATAACTTGAATATCAGCCTCAATTTTTTCAGCGGATCGATCAATAACCCCTGTCAAATGAACG
The DNA here is from genome assembly GCA_039707655.1 of Elymus sibiricus. NCBI lineage: Eukaryota > Viridiplantae > Streptophyta > Magnoliopsida > Poales > Poaceae > Elymus > Elymus sibiricus. Next base: position 232,548,451 of record CM077669.1, on the reverse strand, counting down.
CGGAGAGCTTCATGGTCCTTCCATGAAACACACTCGTCATCAGCCTTTTTCTGCAGCACATCAACATCACTAGAAGACATGATTAGTAGGTTAGTGCAAAAATCAAAATCTATGTGGTGGCACACTCACAACTCACTCAAAACTGACAAAAAAAGGAAATTTGACCGTTCCAAAGTGAATAGTAATGCTTACCCGTTCAGATGGATGACTAATGCACGGATGTGATGAAGTGAATACCCGGGTATGAGAACAATCACACGACAGAGCAGGATTATATGGTGGAGCTAGGTATGATATCCTATCTACACCAAAGACAAGTCCTAGTGCTGATTGTGTGAGCCAACAACCAAGGAAAACACACACGGTGGAGAAAAATGTGGCAGAGCAACTATCAAAACAGGATGTGTTGCAATGCACGCGAGAGACACTAGCAATGCTCAATGTAAACAGGCACAAGATTGCTCAATTCTACTAGTGCACAATCGCAAGAATCCAACAGTGCAATAGATAGCAACCACGTCCAGCCACTGTTTCTCTCTTTTCTTTCTTTCGCTCCGTTTTTTTTTCAACTGTCACGTGAACAGTACGTGAACAGTAAAAACCTATATGAGCAGCCTGTAGAGCGGAAACTAGTCTCGTGGGTAAGTTCCTAACACCTTTTGTGTAGACAGGCTGTGGCTATGGATTGGAATTTGCAAAACAGGATAGCTGATCGAACAACAATCCAATCTACGATGCAATCTACGATGGAAACTAAAAACCAATGGATTCGAAGGAAAAAGCTACGCAAAAAGAAAGACACAACGACCAGCAACTAAAACCAATCTACGATGCAATCTAGGCTATGGCAAAAACCCTAACCCGAATCTTTTTGTGAGGCTTTTTCTGGATAGGATGAAAAACACAACTAATCTACGGATGATTTGGTGGATGCTTACCGAGGCAACGTTGGATATCTGATACCAAGATGATATGGGGTGTCCCAATCTTCTCAGTAAGCGGCGGTGGTGATGATGATGGTGTAGGATAACTTGTATGTCGCCGATGAACTGTCCCTCGCTTGATCCCTCATGCCAATGCAAAAGGTCTCAACCCTTTGGATATTCACAACGTCACACACTTGCGTACGCAGCCGTCGACCACGAACGGTATAATTGCAATATACTAATTCCCAATGGAACAGCAGATCACACTTGACTTGCAGTATATAATCACCAGATCGATACGAATTGGTGATGAGGATTCAAGATGAATGCTTACAAGCAATCTCATGAACTAGGGTTTATCTTAAACGTGGTCTGCTTCTAACTAACCCTAAGGAAGAGTATTTATATCCTAAGATAGATCGAAGGGGTACACGGGCCGTCAGCCCCAAAGTCTGCGCGCAGGCAGCACGGTAGTACCGCTCACAGCAAGCGGTACTACCGCTAGAAGCGGTATTACCGCTCTGAGAATTCTAACTGCCGCTTTAGTACCGCTTGGGTCGCTTTGATTCCAGAAGAAAATTGTTAAGCGGTACTTGGGTGGTAGTGCTGGGCCGGTAGTACCGCCTAAGCGGTACTACCGCTCGGGCAGGCGGTACTACCGCCTGGGAACTACAGAATCCTCTTGCTCCCTTGTGCCATGCCTTACTCCTTGCTCCCTTGTGCCTTGCCTTCCTCTCCATTGTACCTAATGACACATACACACAAGGATTTAGGCAGTATAAAGCTCTCATTAAAAGAAATAGCATTATCAACTAAGAGAGAATTCACCTGTTGTTCTAGTAACTTAGCACGAGCTCTTGTAGTTGGTCCAATCCTGATTTCATCATTGGACGTCTTCTTTGCAGCAACAGGTTGTTCATCTTCTCGGGATGGAACCATAGTAGGGATGTGCTCATCACCTGGCACAGGGCCTGGGTGAAGAGACTGGATGAACATCACCTCCAGATCGCGGCCAAGGAAGAGTACACATGCTACGAGATGTTCAGGCAGATCGTTGACATGAGGAACTGCCTCCTAGTTGAATACATTGAGGGATCGAGCCAAAAGCATAGCAGTGGTGGCAAGCGTCACAAAAAGTAGATGATTTGATGATCGTTTTCCCATACTCACTCTCTGCCGAAATATTTATAGTTTTAGTAGGCTAAGTTTATTATGCATGTAATAGTTTATTGAGGTGTCTGCCAATGTTATGTGTGTAGTCACTTATGTATTTGGATGCTTAATTAGGTTATGCAATCATGTTGTTATGTGTGTAATATTTTATTGAGTTATGCCAATGTTATGTGTGTAGTCACTTATGTATTTGGGTGTTTAATTTGGTTATGCAATCATGTTCCTCTACACAGAGCATAGATGTTTGTGCGTAGACTGAGTAAATTACACCGCATACGGATTAAACTACCGAATCCGTCGGTGATGATTCCATCAATCGCTAACAGTTCTTCACCAGCAACTGTTTGCCCACAGGATATCCGAGAGTGACATGTACATTGTACATCACACACATCTTCATCTGAGCAACCGTTTGTGTTATTTTGTCTCATCGCAAACAGTTCATATGGGCAACGTGTTTGTGATACATCTCCATCGTATCTATAATTTTTGATTGTTTCCTGCCAATATTCTACAACTTTCATATAGTTTTGGCAACTTTTTATACTATTTTTGGGACTAACATATTGATCCAGTGCCTAGTGCCAGTTCCTGTTTGTTGCATTTTTTTATTTCACAGAAAATCCATATCAAACGAAGTACAAACGAGATAAAAACTTACGGAGTTTTGTTTTGAATATATGTGAATTTTGGGAAGTGGAATCAACAGAAGGCGGTGCCCGAGGGGCCCACAAGCCGCAAGGGCGCGCCCTGGGGGGTAGGGCGCGCCCGGGGGGCTTCTCGCCACCCCGTAAGGCTGTTGGTGCCCTTCTTTCGCCGCAAGAGAGCTAATATCCGGATAAAAATCGTGTTAAAATTTGAGCCCAATCAGAGTTACGGATCTCCGGGAATATAAGAAACGGTGAAAGGCCAGAATCTGTAAGGCAGAAACAGAAGGAAACAGAGAGAGAGATCCAATCTCGGAGGGGCTCTCGCCCCTCCGCTGCCATGGAGGCCAAGGACCAGAGGGGAAACCCTCCTTCCATCTAGGGGGGAGGTCAAGGAAGAAGAAGAAGAAGGAGGGGGGCTCTCTCCCCCTCTCTCCCGGTGGCACCGGAACGCCGTCGGGGCCATCATCGTGACGGCGATCTACACCAACAACTTCGCCGCCATCATCACAAACTCTCTCCCCCTCTATGCAGCGGTTCAACACCCCTTCTCCCCGCTGTAATCTCTACTTAAACATGGTGCTCAATGCTATATATTATTTCCCAATGATGTATGGCTATCCTATGATGTTTGAGTAGATCCGTTTTGTCCTATGGGTTGATTGATGATCATGATTGGTTTGAGTTGCATGTTTTATTATTGGTGCTGTCCTATGGTGCTCTCCATGTCGCGCAAGTGTGAGGGATCCCCGCTATAGGGTTTGCAATATGTTCATGATTCGCTTAAGGTGGGTGGCGTGAGTGACAGAAGCACAGACCCGAGTAAGTAGGTTGTTTGCGTATGGGACTAAAGAGGACTTGATACTTAATGCTATGGTTGGGTTTTACGTTAATGATCTTTAGTAGTTGCGGATGCTTGCTAGAGTTCCAATCATAAGTGCATATGATCCAAGTAGAGAAAGTATGTTAGCTTATGCCTCTCCCTCATATAAAATTGCAATAATGATTACCGGTCTAGTTATCGATTGCCTAGGGACAAATAACTTTCTTGTCACAAAAGGCACTCTACTAAGACTAACTTAGTTGTTTCTTTATCTAAACAGCCCCTAGATTTTAGTTACGTGTTCTTTATTATCTTGCAAACTGATCCTATCACACCTACAAAGTACTTCTAGTTTCATACTTGTTCTAGGTAAACCGAACGTTAAGCGTGCGTAGAGTTGTATCGGTGATAGATAGAACTTGAGGGAATATTTGTTCTACCTTTAGCTCCTCGTTGGGCTCGACACTGTTACTTATCGAAAGAGGCTACAACTGATCCCCTATACTTGTGGGTTATCAAGACCTTTTTCTGGCGCCGTTGCCGGGGAGCAATAGCCTGGGGTGAATATTCTCGTGTGTGCTTGTTTGCTTTATCACTAAGTAATTTTTAATTTTCTGTTATTAACTTGTTTTATATCTTTAGATATGGGTAGGAAATGCAAAATACCAAAAAAATTAGATGTATTTGCTGCTCCAAAAGTTGATGAACCACTAGTGTTCCGTACCAAGGGTGTTTATAATTTATGAAGACCCTAAAAAACACCTTCCCTATCAATGTGAATTTAAGGATAATGGAATTGTATCTTCTTATGCCAAGGGTGTTTATAATTACTATGATATTGAGCAAATTGAAGAATTTGTTGCTTTTAAGGGTGTTTATGAAATTGCTTCTTTGATTGAAAAGTATGATGCTACTCTTTACAAATCTGAAAATTTTCCATACTTAAATATTGCTATGAAAACTATGCTTATAATGCTTATGTTAAGCCATGTATTGAGGACTCTTCCGCTGTCCAAGAGGAGACTAATATTTTCCAGGAAACTATGTTAGAAGAAATTGATGACACTGTGAGCTCATTGGATGAAAAAGATGAGGAGGAGCGCAAAGAACAAAAGGAGGAAGAGCGGATTAGCTACCCGTGCCCATCTTCTAACGAGAGTAACTCTTCAACTCATACATTGTTTAATTTCCCTTCGTGCTTACCGAAGGATGAATGCTATGTTGATTGCTATGATCCCTTGGATTCGTTTGAAATATCCCTTTTTGATGAACTTGATGCTTGCTATGCTTGTGGCCATGATGCCAATATGAATGATGCTTATGGAGAAGAACTTGCTATAGTTCCTTATGTTAAACGTGAAATTGTTGCTATTGCACCCACACATGATAGTCCTATTATCTTTTTGAATTCTCCCAACTACACTATATCTGAGAAGTTTGCACTTATTAAGGAATATGTAGATGGGTTGCCTTTTACTATTACACATGATGATTTTGATAGATATAATATGCATGTGCTTTCTGCTCCTACTTGCAATTATTATGAGAGAGGAACTACATCTCCACCTCTCTATGTTTCCAATATGATAAAATTGCAAGAAACTGCTTATGCTATGTATTGTCCTTTACTTGATGTGCATGAATTGTTCTTTTATGATATGCCAATGCATAGGAAGAGAGTTAGACTTCGTTGTTGCATGATATATGTTACTTTGTGCTCACTACTAAATTACAAATCATTGTTAATTAAAATTGGCTTTGATATACCTTGGGATCCGGGTGGATCCATTACTTGAGCACTTTATGCCTAGCTTAATGGCTTTGAAGAAAGCGTTGCCAGGGAGGCAACCCGGAAGTTTTAGAGAGTCATTTTATTCTGTTGTGTGCTTTTATATAGTTTAAAAACAAAAAAATAAAGAGGGGAACCTAAAACTTTTTCAAAAAGAAAAGTGAAAGTGAGAGAGACGAGCATTGTTAAAATGGGAGCATGCCTTGAACTTTGTTCATGCCCATGGAAACCTTGTGAATCTTAATTATAGAAACTTTTCAACAAAAATAAGTATACCCTTTGTATAAATCCATTGTATTATAAAAATAATGTGCCAAGATTTGCCTTTAGGATGATTAGATTGCTTGTTTGGTGTGTGCAGTGCAAAAACAGAAACTTTGGCTGTAGTGCGTGAATTTACATTTTTTACTGGAATGTCAAAAGTTTCTGAAATTTTTACACAGTACTTCTATGCAAATTTTTTATTTTTTCCTAATTTTTCATAATTTTTAGAGTTACAGAAATATAGTAAATGTTCAGATTGCTACAGACTGTCCTGTTTAAGACAGATTCTGTTTTTGATGCATTGTTTTGCTAGTTTTGATGAAACTATCAATTTTATCGGTGGTATAAGCCATAAAGAAGTTATAATACAGTAGCTACAATGCAAAAATAAAATTTGAATGGGTTTGCAACAGTACTTAAAGTAGTAATTTGCTTTATTATACTAACGGATCTCACGAGGGTTTTGTTAAGGTTTGTGTGATTGAAGTTTTCAAGTTTTGGGTGAGATCACGATGGATGAAGGAATAAGGAGTGGAAAGAGACTAAGCTTGGGGATGCCCGAGGCACCCCAAGGTAATATTCAAGGATTCTCAAGAAACTAAGCTTGGGGATGCCCCGGAAGGCATCCCCTCTTTCTTCTAACAACCATCGGTAATTTTACTTGGAGCTATATTTTTATTCGTCACATGATATGCGTAAATCTTGGAGCATCGTGTGCTTTTTATTTTTCTTTTAATAATGCACCATGCTGGTATGAGATAGTCTTTGGTTGATTTATAGAATGCTTCATGCACTTCACTTATATCTTTTGAGTATGGCTTTATAGAATGCTTCATGTGCTTCACTTATATCATTTGAAGTTTGGATTGCCTGTTTCTCTACACATAGAAAACCGCCATTTGTAGAATGCTCTTTTGCTTCACTTATATTTGTTAGAGCGTGGGCATATCTTTTGTAGACAGAATTAAACTCTCATGCTTCACTTATATCTATTTAGAGAGTCAACAGGAATTGGTCATTCACATGGTTAGTCATAAAATCCTACATAAAACTTGTAGATCACTGAATATGATATGTTTGATTCCTTGCAATAGTTTTGCGATATAAAGATGGTGATATTAGAGTCATGCTAGTGAGTAATTGTGGATTGGTAGAAATATTTGTGTTAAAGTTTGTGATTCCCATAGCATGCACGTATGGTGAACCGTTATGTGAAGAAGTCGGAGCATGATTTATTTATTGATTGTCATCCTTTGTGTGGAGGTCGGGATCGCGCGATGGTTAACTCCTACCAACCCTTCCCCTAGGAGCATGCATGTAGTACCTTGTTTCGATGACTAATAAATTTTTGCAATAAGTATGTGAGTTCTTTATGACTAATGTTGATTCCATGGATTATACGCACTCTCACCCTTCCACCTTTGCTAGCCTCTCTAGTACCGCGCAACTTTCGCCGGTGCATTAAACCCACCTTCCTCAAAACAGCCACCATATACCTTCCTCAAAACAGCCACCATACCTACCTATTATGGCATTTCCATAGCCATTCCGAGATATATTGCCATGCAACTTCCACCGTTCCGTTTATTATGACACGCACCATCATTGTCATATTGCTTTGCATGATCGTAAGATAGCTAGCATGATGTTTTCATGGCTTGTCCATTTTTTGATGTCATTGCTACGCTAGATCATTGCACATCCCGGTACACCGCCGGAGGCATTCATATAGAGTCATATTTTGTTCCAGTATCGAGTTGTAATTCTTGAGTTGTAAGTAAAAAAAAGTGTGATGATCATCATTATTAGAGTATTGTCCCATGTGAGGAAAGGATGATGGAAGCTATGATTCTCTCACAAGTTGGGATGAGTCTCCGGACTTTACAAAAAAAAATAAAAGAGGCCAAAGAAGCCCAAATAAAAATAAAAAAAGAGGCCAAAGAAGCCCACCAAAAAAAAAAAAAGAGAGAAAAGAGAGAAGGGGCAATGCTACTATTCCTTTTTCCACACTTGTGCTTCAAAGTAGCACCATGATCTTCATAATAGAGAGTCTCCTATATTGTCACTTTCATATACTAGTGGGAATTTTTCATTATAGAAATTGGCTTGTATATTTCAATGATGGGCTTCCTCAAATTGCCCTAGGTCTTCGTGAGCAAGCAAGTTGGATGCACACCCACTTAGTTTTCAGTTTGAGCTTTCATACACTTATAGCTCTAGTGCATCCGTTGCATGGCAATCCCTACTCACTTGCATCGATATCGATTGATGGGCATCTCCATAGCCCATTAATTTGCCTAGTTGATGTGAGACTATCTCCTTCTTTTTGTCTTCTCCACAACCACCACCATACTCTATTCCACCTATAGTGCTATATCCATGGCTCACGCTCATGTATTGCACGAAAGTTGAAAAAGCTTGAGAATACTAAAGTATGAAACAATTGCTTGGATAAAACCGGGGTTGTGCATGATTTAATACTTTGTGTGATGAAGATGAAGCATAGCCAGACTATATGATTTTATAGGGATAACTTTCTGTTAGCCATGATATTTTGAGAAGACGTGATTGCTTTATTAGTATGCTTGAAGTATTATTGTCTTAATGTCAAATGATAGACTATTGCTTTGAATCACTCGTGTCTTAATATTCATGCCATGATTAGATTATATGATCAAGATTATGCTAGGTAGCATTCCACATCAAAAATTATCTTTATTATCATTTACCTACTCGAGGACGAGCAGGAATTAAGCTTGGGGATGCTGATACGTCTCCGTCGTATCTATAATTTTTGATTGTTTCATGCCAATATTCTACAACTTTCATATACTTTTGGCAACTTTTTATACTATTTTTGGGACTAACATATTGATCCAGTGCCCAGTGCCAGTTCCTGTTTGTTGCATGTTTTTTGTTTCGCAGAAAATCCATATCAAACGAAGTCCAAATGGGATAAAAACTTATGGAGTTTTTTTTGGAATATAAGTGAATTTTGGGAAGTGGAATCAATAGAAGGCGGTGCCCGAGGGGCCCACAGGCCGCAAGGGCGCGCCTTGGGGGGTAGGGCGCGCCCTGGGGGCTTATGACCACCCCGTAAGGCGGTTAGTGCCCTTCTTTCGCCGCACAAAAGCTAATATCCGGATAAAAATCGTGTTAAAATTTCAGCCCAATCGGAGTTACGGATCTCCGGGAATATAAGAAATGGTGAAAGGCTAGAATTCGGAAGGCAGAAACAGAAGGAAACAAAGAGAGAGATCCAATCTCGGAGGGGGCTCTCGCCCCTCCGCTGCCATGGAGGCCAGGGACCAGAGGGGAAACCCTCCTCCCATCTAGGGGGGGGGGGTCAAGGACGAAGAAGAAGGAGGGGGGCTCTCTCCCCCTCTCTCGCGGTGGCACCGGAACACCGCCGGGGCCATCATCGTGACGGCGATCTACACCAACAACTTCGCCGCCGTCATCACAAACTCTCTCCCCCTCTATGCAGCGGTTCAACACACCTTCTCCCCGTTGTAATCTCTACTTAAACATGGTGCTCAACGCTATATATTATTTCCCAATGATGTATGGCTATCCTATGATGTTTGAGTAGATCCGTTTTGTCCTATGGGTTGATTGATGATCATGATTGGTTTGAGTTGCATGTTTTATTATTGGACCTGTCCTATGGTGCTCTCCGTCTCGCGCAAGCGTGAGGGATCCCCGCTGTAGGGTTTGCAATATGTTTATGATTCGCTTATGGTGGGTGGCGTGAGTGACAGAAGCACAGACCCGAGTAAGTAGGTTGTTTGCGTATGGGAGTAAAGAGGACTTGATACTTAATGCTATGGTTGGGTTTTACCTTGATGATCTTTAGTAGTTGTGGATGCTTGCTAGAGTTCCAATCATAAGTGCATATGATCCAAGTAGAGAAAGTATGTTAGCTTATGCCTCTCCCTCATATAAAATTGCAATAATGATTACCGGTCTAGTTATCGATTGCCTAGGGACAAATAACTTTCTTGTGGCAAAAAGCTCTCTACTAAGACTAACTTAGTTGTTTCTTTATCTAAACAGCCCCTAGATTTTATTTACGTGTTCTTTATTATCTTGCAAACCTATCCTATCACACCTACAAAGTATTTCTAGTTTCATACTTGTTCTAGGTAAAGCGAACGTTAAGCATGCGTAGAGTTGTATCGGTGGTCGATAGAACTTGAGGGAATATTTGTTCTACCTTTACCTCCTCGTTGGCTTCGACACTCTTACTTATCGAAAGAGGCTACAACTGATCCCCTATACTTGTGGGTTATCAGTTTGCCGTCTATCTCACACATCTTGATCTGGGTAATAGTTTGTGTTATTTGATGTCATCGCCAACAGTTTATCCGGTTGACTTGTATGCCGTGTATCGCACACATCATCATCTGTCCAATCGTTTGTGTAACAGCTGGATCAGCGCAAACAGTTTATTAGGGTTAACTGTATGCTGTACATTGCACACACATTTTTTTGTTAACCATTTGCGTTATTTTGTCCCGTGTCAAACAATTTATCTTGGTGAACTATTTGCCACCGATCACATACGCAACTTTTTTCTGAATCGTATTTGATGGATCCTCCATCGCACATAGTTTTCATTATTGGCGACGGAGCTATAACTATACTGTTTGTGATTCATGCGTCGCAGACAGTTTCGTCGAAGGGTCTCTGATTGATGTGTCCTCTTTGGACCATCTTGCAGTAATGAAGTATTAAGTTCATGACAAACAGAGTAATGCTTGGAGAATGATGACATGATGTATACAAAGAGAATCCAATCAATATGAATCAACCCCATTGTTTTATCCTTAGTTAGGGGTGTAAACGAATCGGATCAGATCGGATAATGGCTTTACCATATCCTTTACCTCATTTTTTTGTCAGATTCGGAACGGGTCGGATAATGACCGGATGCGGATTCGAATACGGAATATATCGGAGTACGGATTCGAAGCAGAAGCGGAGCGGACTCGGACTAAAAACGGATAAAAAATATGTGTACTTATTTTTCATAATATCTATCACGAATTCATGATCTATGCAAAGAAGTACAACGTATAAGTAACAAATAAATTTTTACTGATCAATGAAATTAATAGCTGACATGCTGCAGCAAGCAAGACATTAGACATCATTGGTTCACAGTGTTCTCTAGTCCATATTAGAATCTGTTTAAATATTAGCTATGTTAGCTTGTACAGGACGTGTTCTCAAGTCTACTGGCTATGCTTGTATGTACATGCGATGTGTACAGTCATACGACGGTGCTATTAAGGTTAAGTTTATATGATATTTATATGTGGTGATTCTATTCAGTGGTCTGATTAATTGGGTATTTGGGTTTGTCGATTGTACCAAATTTATAGGATAATCCTATTTGGTATCACAGGATAATGCGCAAAAAATACCGGATAATCCACATCCGTCAGATATTATCGATACCATATCCGCTACCATATTCGTCGGATATCCGGTTAACAAAATCCGTATCCGCATCCATATCCGTCGGATTTATGAAAGTGCATAACATATCCTTAAAAACGGATGCGGATGTGGATTCGGAACGAAAATTATCCGTACCATTTACATCCCTATCCTTAGTGGCAGCAATACAAAGACGTGTCTTGTCCTTTTCTATCACTGGGATATAGAGCACTGCCATATTGAACCCACTACAACGCACCCCTCTCACTGAAGAAATATCAATCTAGTTGGCCAAACTATTTAAATAGATCGGAGAGATTTATGAAGCTATAATAATCATGCAAATAAGAATCATAATAGAATTTTGAGAAGACTCAAATCTTTTTCATTAATAATCTGAACATAAACCCACAATTCATCGGATCCCGATAAATGCACCACACAAAGTGATTACATCGAATAGATCACCGCGAAGATGCGTTGAACTTTGTATTCATGATCAAGAGAGAGAGGGAGAGATAGACATCTAGGTACTAACTACGGACCCATAGGTCTGTGGTGAACTACTCACACATCACCATGGGAGCAACAAGGTTGATGTAGAGGCCCTCCGTGATCGATCCCCCCTCCGGCAGGGCACTGGAACAGGGCTCCAGATGGGCACATGGCAGAACAGAGACTTGTGGCGGCGGAAAAAGTGTTTCGGGAGGCACTCTAAGGTTTTTGGGATATAATAGAATTTATAGGTCACAGAGGGACATCGGGAGACGTGCGGAGGGGCCAGTACACAACAAGGCACGGCCAGCCCACTCGCCACGCCCTGATGTGTGCTGCCTCTCTCGTGCAGCCTAAAGTCTCCTCCCGAAGCTTCCAGGTCTTCTTTTGATCTAGAAAAACTCATAAAAAAGTTTTGTGGCAATTGGACTTCGTTTGGTTCGGTAATCCTGAAAAGCCAAAAACATGCAGAAAACAACAAATAGCACAGGGCACTTGGTTAATAGGTTAGTGCTAAAAAATAATATGAATTCGCGAATAAATGCCCAAAAAGTATCCTAGAGTGATAATATTGTAGCATGGAACAATAAAAAATTATAGATACATGGGAGACGTATCAGGCGGCATTGATGGACAGGTTGGAAATGAGAAGGGGGTATGGAGGTTAAAGAGCTCGCTTCTCGGCAAGCCTGTAGTGTACTGCTCGCACGCCTCCTGGTGAGCCTACGCACCGGAGGGCAGCTCACACGCCTCCCGTCTACTCAAGCAGCTGCTCACATGACACCTCCTAGACAATAAAGAGTGTGACACATGGCAAAACATAAATGTGCAGTAGAACACCCACGATCTATAAATATTAAAACTGTTTGCGATGGTAACGTGACAGTTATTTGTTCCAAAATGCTCTTGTTGGCTATTAATGTTTGCGCCTTTTTCCCAAAGTGGACATGAAGAATACCACATCATATTTGTGCTATATCATGACGCCATGCCCAATTTTCTTGAATTTTTTGTGAGTTTTAGTTTTAGTATAATTTAAACCAGTATTCTTAATGTTGGCTCTAGAAAAAAAAATCGAAAAATTGTCTCAAATAGGAAAACAAAATCCTATGATGCCTTTATGTGCCATGTCATGACAACATGCCAAGTTTCAAGAATTTCTGACGAGGTTTGGATTTACAGTAATTTAAAAACTAAATTCTCAATTTTTGTGGCCGAGCCAAGACCCCAAGATGGTTGAATTTCATTCCCATTTTGTTGCATGGAACCTAAAGATGCATCCAACTTATATGATTTTGCAACCCATTTTGATGCACCGGACCTTGTGTTTGTAGTTCAAATTTAAATTATGCTCATTAAATGCCTATAAAACTCAAATAATGTATAAAAAGGCCAAACGAGCCCGGAATAATTCCATATTTTAGCACGACACTCCTATTGGTCTATGTTGCCTCTAGAAAAAGTTCAAGGTGAGAAGAGGCAGTGGATGTCGTTTCGCCCACATAAGGTGACATGTTCCATATCAGAACCACAAAGCTTCGGTTCAGAAGCTCCAGTTTGTAAGGGGCTTGTGCCAAAACTTGTCCCAAAATGGACAATTGTTTTTATCATGGCACATATGTGCCATGTCATCATGTCATGCCAAGTTTCATGAATTTCTGACGAGTTTTTGATTTACAGTGATTTATAAACCAAGTTTCTCAATGTTTGTGGCCGAGCCAACACCGCAAGATGTTTGAATTTCATTCCCATTTCTTGCGTGGGACCTAAAGATGTAGCCATGGACACTTATATGATTTTTTAACCCATTTTTATGCACTGGACCTTGTGATTGTAGTTCAAATTTGAATTATGCACATTAAATGCCTATAAAACTCAATTATATACGAAAATGCCAAAGGAACCCTAAATAATTCCATATTTTAGCACGACACACATATTGGTCTATGATGCCTCTAGAAAAAGTTCAAGGCGAGAAGATGAAGCGGATGTCATTTCGCCCACATAAGGTGACACGTTCCCTATCGTAACCATAAAGCTTCACGTGAGAAGGTCTTGTTTGTAAGGGGCTTGTGCCAAAACTTGTCCCAAATTGGAATTTTTTTTTACCACAACACATGTGTGCCATGTCATGACAACATGCCAAGTTTCATGAATTTCTGACGAGTTCTCGATTTACAGTAATTTAAAAACCAAGTTTCTCAATGTTTGTGGCCGAGCCAAGCAGACCCCGAGATGTTTGAAATTCATCCCCATTTCTTGCACGGGACCTAAAGATGCAGCCATGGACACTTATATGATTTTTCAGCCCATTTCGATGCACTGGACCTTGTGATTGTAGTTCAAACTTGAATTATACACATTAAATGCCTAGAAAACTCAATTAATGTATAAAAATGCCAAACAAATCCTGAATAATTCCATATTTTAACACGACACTACTAATGGTCTACGATGCCTCTAGAAAAAGTTCAAGGCGAGAAGAGGAACCGAATATTGTTTCGCCCACATAAGGTGACACGTTCCATATCGGAACCACAAGGGCTTCCCGTGAGAAGCTCCGGTTTAAAAGGGTCTCGTGCCAAAACTTGTCCCAAATTGGACAATTTTTTTACCACGGTATATATCTGCCATGTCATGACAACATGCCAAGTTTCATGAATTTCCGATGATTTTAGGATTTACAGTAATTTAAAAACCAAGTTTCTCAATGTTTGTGGCCGAGCGAAGCAGACCCCAAGATGTTTGAAATTCATCCCCATTTATTGCATGGGACCTAAAGATGCAGCCATGGACACTTATATGATTTTTCTACCCATTTTGATGCACCGGACCTTGTGATTGTAGTCCAAATTTGAATTATACACATTAAATGCCTAGAAACTCAATTTATGTATAAAAAATGCCAAACAAACCATGAATAATTCCATATTTTAACATGACACTACTATTGGTCTACGATGCCTCTAGGAAAAGTTCAAGGCTAGAAGAGGAACCGGATGTCGTTTCGCCCACATAAGGTGTCACGTTCCCTATCGTAACCACAAAGGCTTCCTGTGAGAAGCTCCAGTTTGAAAGGGGATTGTGCCAGAACTTGTCCCAAATTGGAATTTTTTTTAGCACGACACATATGTGCCATGTCATCAAAACTTGCCAAGTTTCATGAATTTCTAACGAGTTTTGGATTTACGGTAATTTAAAAACCAAGTTTCTCAATGTTTGTGGCCGAACCAAGCAGACCCCGAGATGTTTGAAATTCATTCCCATTTCTTGCATGGGACCTAAAGATGCAACCACGGACACTTATATGATTTTTCAACCGATCTTGATGCACCGGACCTTGTGATTGTTGTTCAAATTTGTATTATACAAATTAAATGCCTAGAAAACTCAATTAACGTATAAAAATGCCAAACGACCTCTAAATAATTCCATATTTTAGCATGACACTGCTATTGGTGTATGTTCACTACAGATAAATTTTATTGCAACCCAAACACCGTCATTTGCCGTAGTAACCTCATTTTTTGTTTTAAAAACAATATGAAAATCAAGTATATTGCAAACAATTCATGATCATGAATCGCGTGTGATGCAGTACAAAATATCTTGGCCCAATCCTCATATATGTCTTAGGCCAGAAACTTCGTGGGCTACAGTCCACCACCAACAAGTTAACCGCACTGGCACCCCAAGACCTTTTTATTATTCAATCGTCGCCGTTAAAACATGGGGACGTGGGTTCCCATTGTGGGGACAACTTCGGCAACCCACTCATCCCGAGGGCGGCCGCATCATCCATGAGCATGCTCAGAACATGCATGAGCGTGGCCGCTATCTTCGAAAGGGCGGCTGGACCAGTCGAAAGGGCGGCTGGAGCTGAGAGGGCAGCAACAATAACCGTGACGGGGATAGAAAATGGCAAGAATGACACATCATCTTTCACATTCTCGACGGTCGCCGTAGCCGTGATGGCGGCCGCCCACGCCCACTGTCACACCCTGTGTTTGTACCAGTTTGCTATGATTATGAGTTTAAAAATTTGGACCAATTAAAACTTTTTGTGTGCTTGTGTATGCTTGAATTGTTTGCCATTTGCTTGTTTGTTTGATGGTGTTTAATTCACAAAAATCCTTCGTCTGTCAAAACTCATCTCCTTGACTCAATCTTTCCCAATGATCATGCCATGTGTATAGAACCTAAAACTATTTTTATACAATATTATTTGGCCAAAAAGTTTTTATTTGATCTAGGTTTTCAAAACCCCCCGAATTGAGGTTTGTACTACAAGTTCTCAAATTAGGGAAACTATTTTGACCCAATTATTTTATTTGGAACCTACTATATATAAGACTTCCCAAAACCACGAAATATTATTTTCACAACTTATTTAAAAGCCTTTTCCGGAGGCCATAAATGGTCTTTTATAGGGGAAAATTATTTTCATGATTCCAAAATATTTGAGAAAATTTAGGGAAACTGAGTGGGCATATATTTTCCATATCTATGAGTTTCAACACATGGTCATGTTCAAAATATTGGACAAAACCCTCCAAAACCATTTCTGTATATTTCAAGCATTTGAAATATTTTATAAGAAATATTGTCAAACAAATCCAGGAAAACTCTAGCAAGTCACATATGTCTAATGTGATGGTCTTGCAAAGTTTCACCAAAATGCCCCCAAAAACCTCTTTGTCTAGATCCAAATTTTAGCAACATTACATTGTCAAATTTATCCATTTGATCCCAAACTTTGTGGGCTTGCTATAATCCCCAAATGATGACACTAAACCGAGTGTTACATCAAGGAGAATAGATTAGCATGACTAAATCTAAAGAAACCTATTTCTGTTGATTTCTAGGGTTTATAATGTTTGCATTAGCAACTTTCTTCAAATGAGCTCAAACTTGGTGATCCACCTCATTTTTACCCACCATTTCATCCTATTAAATCTCATGGCAAGGAGAGGATTTTCTCTTACCCAAACAATCATCAAACACCTTCTGGTAGATTGGTGAAACCCCTAGATTCACCAGTTTTACCGTTCTCCTTCACCCCAAGTTTCTACCACAGCTCCATCTAGTTACCTTCTACCCCCAGTAACTCTATCTCCTCAGCAGAACAATCATTGATGGGGTAAAACCCAACTTTTCCCCTCTGTTTTCACCATGGCAGCAACACTTCTACCTCTTCTTCTTCTTACCTCTACTCCCCTTAGCCCCTATGCATCCAAAGAGCATCCCTGCATCCACCATTGGCTAGTAGACAAGGGGGACACGCCAAGGGCATGAGGGCATGCCATGGCATGCAAATTTGGTGCTCTGGAGCGTGCTACAGTGCCCAGCCGCATTGTAGATTCCCCCCATTCCTATGCCCCTACCACCTTCGGCTCCCCCCGCTCGCCAGCAGGTCCACCTCGGCATCCGGGACACGCCAACTGGTCGCCCCCCTCCTCTCTCTTCCTCTCTCCCCCTCCTGCACGTGCCCGAGCGTCGCTGTCTAGGCCAACGGTCAGCCTCAAACGTGCGAGGTCCCTGGCTCTCCCCCGCTCTCCCTCTACCTCCCCCTGGTCATGGATCATCCTCACAAACGCCCCGGACATGACCTGAAGAACCCCCGGGGCCCTTGTGAATGGCCACGTCCACCCCGAACCTTGGTCCACAGTGTGCCGGCGGGCAGGCTATAAAAGCCACCCCCGCAACCCTCTCTCCCCTTTGGACCCTCTCTCCCTCGCCTAATCAACTGTCCCGAGCTCCCACAAAAGCCTCTAGAGCCCCATCATGCCGGATCGACCGAAGCTCCGCCACCACGGGTCTCCGGTCATCTCACGGTGAGGAGCTTTTCCGCCCCCATATTCTAATCTCTGGAACCACGACAGTTCTCTGATCATTTCCCCCCTTCTCTCTCGTTCGCTTGCAGCCAGAATCGTCGACTCTACTTTCCGCTTAGAGTTGTGTGGGTGGGAAGTAGATAGGTTTCTAAAGTAGTTGCTACGCAAGTAGGACGGGAATATGCATGGTGTTGGAAAAAAAATTCAAAGACTTTTCTAAAACCCCGTCGGGTGCCACTAATGCCCAAGGGAAATGTTGAGCCAGGTAACCACTTGATAAAGAAGTGGTGTACCGAGGCAAGTGAGTGTGTGCTTTTCAAAAACAGATTAGATTTAAGATTTGCTGATCATCCCAACCTTACATGTTCGACCATGATACCCCTTATGGGATGGGGCTCTGTTGATAACTTTGGTCGAGACTAGAAGAGAGTCCGCATTATTAGTGGCGGGAGTGCCATGGTCACTCTCAATACAGGCTCGTGATTGAATGGACGACTATCGTTGTCTTTACAGACCCCGGGCACACCATTGTGTACCCTCGTGGTTGGTACGTGTGATGTACATCATGAGGGATGGTACCAACGAGTGGACTCTTTGCTTAGTGTTGTCAAGGTAAAGACATTGTTCGGGTGCTTACCTCGGGTATGTAATATACCGCCAGTCATGGATGACACGAAAGTTCCCCGAGTCTTGTGGGTAAAGTGTGCAACCTTTGCAGAGTGTAAAACTATTCGAATAGCCATGTCCATGGTCAAGGACAGTTGGGTTGTCCTGCTTAAACTATGTCCAAATGGTTTCACAAACTTGGTGTGTGTGTGGGTGTCTGTGTGACAAATGAGATAAGTGAGTCAAGTCGGAAGACTTGCTGAAATGACTGAACATGAGATTTTCAACCTCTGTTTATATTGATATATGTAACCTGTTCATATGGATATCTGCAACTTCATGACGCATGCTTTACATAAAGTTAGGACATGATATTGCATTCAAAATTAGCTTCCCGAAAATGTACCTACTTAGTTCTATAGCATGCATTGTCACTTTGTTCCATACATGGGTTGCTTGTGATTACATTCAAAGTACTCATTGGCTTGCCACTGGTTATTTAATTGGCCAAGCATGGAAGAACAGGAATATGGTGAAGAATACCTTGGTGACGAACATGCGAATTAGGACGCTTCTCGGTCAGAATGCCTATAGGGTTAAGGCAGATGGCATGGGCCTACGCTATCTTTTAAGATTTCCGCTGTGAGTTTATGTTTATTGTTTGGCCTTCATGGCCCTATCTATGTAAGACTTGACCATGATGGTCATAATTTGTGTAAGACGATATGTATGGATGTAAGACTCTTGTTATTTAGCTTCTGTGTGTTCAGTGAGCATTGATCTCTGGTATCACTTTACACGTCCATTCGGTGATCACGACTTATGAGTCGGGGTCCCCACAGAGCTGGTGTCAGAGCCATCCTGACTGTAGGAAGCCTTAGTTAGCATGGACATTAGTTAGGATAAAACTATTTTTGAAAACTACACCTAGTACCTATACTTAGGAATTTCTGCACCTCTTATCTCTCCTAGTCTCATTTCAAACTTCACTAACACCCCTCCCCTTAAACCTTGTAGATGGCCATCGTACCCGAGGACCTCCTAGCATCTGTCTTTCCCCAACTCCTTGGGGACAGCCTGGAGAAGTGCCAGTTTCGCCAACCACCCATTGTCCTCTACCACGAGCGCTAGGTCGATGCCACCACGAACGAGTACCACGTTGATGTGGTCATGAAGGCAAACGACTTCCCGACAAGTTGGTTATTAGAAGGACCACAAATGGAGACCTTGGTGATCACAGTCGACACGGTTGCATGGAAGGGACTTATCCACCTTCAAGACATCATCCCCGAGATGGCTGACGAGCCAGCTTCTCGCCACCTACCTTTTAGGAAGGATAATATTGGTGAGAGTTGGGCGTTGGTCCCACCAAGGAGGATGGAGCACCACTCAGGTTCCAGTCCTACTTTAGCCTCTCTGCCGACCGTATGGCTCATAACCTGATTAAAGAATTCGTGAAGCTCGGCAAGGAACTTCACCACCCTCGAGAGCTACTTCATCAAGCCAATCTGAAGCCAGGCAGGATCAAGAGGGATGGAGCCCCCGAGGGACGACCAGCTGTCACTTATAGAGGAGGAGCACCCCCATCTAGAGATGCACCCACTCGTTGTCGTCGCATGAGTACGAAGGAGTACCGTGCACTCTTCACCGACACCCCGACAAAGCATCGTCGAGATGGACCTCCTCGTTCTCCTCCCCCTCGACCGGAGATGACACCCATACAGATGATGACAAGGAGGAAGACTCGGAGGAGCGTGAGTACAAGACCGAGCACTCCACCACTTGAGTCCGAGAACCCCTAGGGTAGGACAAGTCAGGTATCCCTCATGTGAAGTCGAGTCCGTGTAATGGTTCATATGAAACCATGTGTGCTTGTTATTTGTTTTTGTTGTTTGTCTCTCGATGCAAGTCGCGCTTTTGCCTTAGGCAACATGTAAGTGACTACATCGTCTATCTTATCTCAATATTATGTGTTGGTCTTCCGACCACTGTTTGATCACACTTGCACTTTACCAACCCCCTTAGGCGCGCTTCCTATATTATTGCTTTCCCGTCTCTTCTATTCTGGCTATTTGACTTGGCTGCTCCAAACAGGATGGTGGCTGCAACCCGCACCAGCACTTTTGGCAACCCCGATGTCGGCAACTCTAGCCAGCAGTAGGGGACTGGTGGGTCTGCTCAGGCTGGAGATCACCAGGAGCAGCCACAAGGCGACATTCCCCCGCCACCACCTCCACTCGAGAACATGACCATAGCTCAATTTCTCCATGTTCTCCGGGAGGAACACCAAGCCAAATCTGCTGCTATTCTACAGATGGCTCAGGTCCTTGTGAACAACCAGCAACAAGGAAGGAACGACAATGGTCGCTCCACTATGTCGGAGTTCATGAGGAATTCGCCCCCAACCTTCAGCGAGACTGCTGAACCTCTGGATACTGATGACTGGATCCGTACCATCGAGGACCTCCTTGCACTGTCCAATTGCAATGAGGATCGTTAGAAGGTACTTTATGTATCTCACTGCCTCGGAGGAACCGCCAGAGATTGGTGGGATGGATTCAAGGTCATGCAAGGCGACCATGTGATAACTTGGGATGACTTCAAGGATGGTTTCTGCAAGGCCCACATTCCTTCTGGAATTATGGCTATCAAGAAGCATGAGTTCCGAGCACTGAAGCAAGGAAGTGGCTTTGTCAAGGAGTACATGCAGAAGTTTAACCTCCTGTCAAGGTATGACCTGAAAGATGTCAACACTGAGGCGACTAAGATGGAACGCTTCCTGGAAGGACTCCAGCAAGCCCTGCAGTATCAGCTCATAGTCTGCGACTACCGGACCTTCTTCAACCTGGTGAACAAGGCCCTAATGCTTGAAGACAAGCGTCGCGCTATGGAAGACACTCGCAAGCGCAAGATGATCAGCAAGGGTAGTTCCAGCAACCAGAAGCCTCGGCCCTGGCAGCCAGCCCCTGCCAGGCTAACCTATCAGCCTCAGCAAGTTAGACCTTATGCACCTCGTCTGTGCTACCAGCCTCAACAGTATGCCAACCCTAGGCCTGCCTACAACAACCCCAATAACAACAATGGCGGCAGGCCAATAACTCCTGTCAGATCACTTGTTTTGGATGTGGTTAGCCAGGACACATCTCCAAGCAATGCCCCAACAAGAAGTCAGATGCAACGCACCCCAATGCGCCAAACCAAGGTCAAGGCCGTGGAGCGCCACTGAGGACTGATACGTCTCCAACGTATCTATAATTTTTGATTGTTCCATGCTGTTATATTATCATTCTTGGATGTTTTAGAATCACTTTTTAGCAACTTTATATCAATTTTGGGACTAACCTATTGACATAGTGCCAAAGTGGCAGTTGCTGTTTTTGCTTGTTTTTTACTTCGCAGAATATCAATACCAAACAGAGTCCAATCGCGACGAAACTTTTTGGAGATTTTTTTTGGGCCAGAAGACATCCAGTGGGCCAAAGAAGTGCCAGAGGGGAGGGTCAAGGAGACCACAACCCACCATGGCGCGCCAGAGGTCCCGGGCGTGCCCTGATGGGTTGTGCCCTCCTCGGGACCCCTCCCCACCGCCTCTGACGCCTATAAATTCCCAAATATTCCAGAAACCCTAGAGGAGTCGACAAAAAACACATCCAGCGGCCACAAGTTCCAGAACCTTGAGATCCAATCTAACACCATCACGGAAGGGTTCATCATCCTCATTGGTTCCTCTTCGATGATGCATGAGTAGTCCACCATAGATCTACAGGTCCATAGGCAGTAGCTAGATGGCTTCCTCTCTCTCTCTTTTGATTCTCAATACAATGGTCTCTTGGAGATCTATTTGATGTAAACTTTTGCGATGTGTTTGTTGGGATCCGATGAATGTTGAGTTCATGATCAGTTTCAATCCATGAATATTATTTGAGTCTTCTTTGATCTCTTATATGCATGATTACTTATAGCCTCGTATTTCTTCTTCGAATCTTTGGTTTAGTTAGGCCAATTAGATCGATTTTTCTTGCCATCGGAAGAGGTGCTTTGTGATGGGTTCGATCTTGCGGTGTCCTTTCCCAGTGACAGAAGGGGCAGCGAGGCACGCATGTATCGTTGCTATTAAGGATAACAAGATGGGGTCTATTCCTACATGAATAGAACTTGTCTACATCATGTCACCGTTCTTATTGCATTATTCCGTTTTCCCATGAACTTGATACACTAGATGCATGCTGGATAGCGGTTGATGTGTGGAGTAATAGTAGTAGATGCAGGCAGGAGTTGGTCTCCTTATCTTGGACGTGATGCCTATATAATGATCATCGCCTTGGATATCGTCATGATTATTTGATCTTCTATCAATTTCCCAACAGTAATTTGTTCACCCACCGTGTGCTATACTCATGAGAGAAGCCACTAGTGAAATCTACGGCCCCCGGGTCTACTTTTCCACCATATCGGTTTCCGATCTATCTTTTTGCCGCATTTGTTTTCAGATCTATTATTCCAAAAACCCAAAAATACCTTGTTGCACTTTTTATTTGCCCTTTATATTTTGTGTTCTTGAGAGATCTATCTCTCCAATCTATCATATCCTAATCTATCTTTTTACCGTAGAGAGATTGACAACCTCTCTTTCGCGTCGGGTTGCAAGTATTTGTTCTTTGTGTGCAGGTGCTGTTTATTAGGTGGTAGTGATACTCCTACTAGTTCGATGCCTTGGTTTCATAACTGAGGGAAATACTTACCGTCGTTGTGCTGCATCATCCCTTCCTTTTTGGGGAAATATCGACGCAGTCTCAAGCCACGTCAAAGGAATTTCTGGCGTCGTTGCCGGGGAGGAAGCGGTCTCTTCTACATGCCAATCTTTGGCGCCGAGGAGACACCATCATCATCTACCAGGTTCCTAATCAAAAATCTCATCTCCCTGCAATTACAGTATTTGCCATTTGCCTCTCATTTTCCTCTCCCCTACTTCACAAAATTTGCCGTTTTATTCGCCCTCTTTTCCGTCTGCCTTTTTGCTTGTTTGCTATCTTTGCTTGTGTTGCCATGTGCCTTCTATTTGCTTGCATCTTCGCTTGCTAAAAATCTATTGATATGGATCCTCATCCACTTGCTAATCTTTTCAAAAGGCCAAATTATGATGAACCAATTGCTAGTGAGTTGAGTGCACTTGATTATTTCTATGAAGTTTTGTTTGAAAATCATGAATCTAATTTTTTTGATGAAGTGTTGAAACAAGAAATTTATAAGGTGATTCATGATAGTACCTTGAATGATGAGCACGATTGCAATGTTGCTAGTATGAATTCTCTAAATATCCATGATGCTAATGGTATGCCAAGCCACAAGCTTGGGGATGCTATGTTTCATGAAGATGATATTTTTAGTCCCCGAAGTTTTGATGAGCAAATTTATTATGATGATTGCATGCCTCCTATTTATTGTGATTGTGATGACACGTATGCTATAATGAGTAATGATAACCATGAAACTTATCATCATGGTTTTAATTTGCAATGTGGTTATGTCAATCAAGTGTCTCATGATAGTTATTTTGTTGAGTTTTCTCCCACTACCATGGATGATAATGAATTTGCTTATGTGGAGAGTAATGAAAATTCTATGCCTGTGCATCATGAAAAGAATGATTTATGTGACAGTTATATTGTTGAATTCCTTCATGATGCTACTGAAATTTATTATTAGGGAGGAACATATGCTTGTAGGAATTGCAATAATATCAAGTTTCCTCTCTATGTGTTCAAAGTTTTGAAGTTATGCTTGTTTTGCCTGCCTATGCTAGTTGATTGTTGTTCCCATAAATTGTTTTCTCACAAAATACATATGCATAGGAAGTGGGTTAGACTTAAATGTGTTTGTCATGAGATTCATCATGCTCTTTTGCATATCTCAATTACTACTTTTTTATGTGAGCATCATTGAAATCATCATGCCTAGCTAGGGGCGTAGAACGATAGCGCTTGTTGGGAGGCAACCCAATGAATAAATTTATTTTTGTCTTTTCCTTTCTGTTTTTCAGTGTTGACACAATTATGCCTCTGTTATGATTGTGTTTTTTATGTTTTATTTAGTTTTTGTGCCAAGTAAAGCCTTTAGGATGATTCATAAGATGAGTAGAAACAATGCTGAATCTGAAACAGAATCTTTGCCTCCAGTGTTCAAATTTTTATTTTTTACCGGAACGTGATATTGTGCTGAAATTTGAACACAGTATTTCTATACAAATTATGTACGTTGTACTAATTTTTCAGAATTTTTAAAGTTACAGAAGTATGGTTAGAGTACACATTACTACAGACTGTTCTGTTTAAGACAGATTCTGTTTTTGTTGCATTGTGTGCTTGTTTTCATTAATCTATGGTTTCTATTGAAGGGTATGAGACATGGTAAAGTCAAAATACAGTAGGTATAATGAAACAATAAAATATGAATGGGTTTTCAATAGTACTTAAAGTAGTGATTTGCTTTATTATACTAACGGATCTCACGAAGATTTTGTTGCGTTTTGTGTGATTGAAGTTTTCAAGTTTTGGGTGAGATCACGATGGATGAAGGAATAAGGAGTGAAAAGAGCCTAATCTTGGGGATGCTACAGCACCCCGAAGATATATCCAAAGAGAAACAAGCAACTAAGCTTGGGGACGCCCCGAGTGGCAACCTCTCGTTCTTCTAATGACCATCGGTATTTTACTTGGAGCTATATTTTTATTCGTCACATATCATGAGTTTTCCTTGGAGCGTCTTGTATCTTTTGAGCCTTTTCTTGCTTCGCTTGTTAGTTGTTCACTTGTATCCTTGATGGACACACCTATTTGAGAGAGCCAAAATTATGATATGATTTGTTAGAATTGCTCTATATGCTTCACTTAAACTTTTTGAGCTATATAATTGCTCAAGTTCTTCACTTATATCTTTTTGAGCACGGCGTGCTTGGAATTTTTTGTAGAAATACAGTCATGCTTCACTTAGATAAATTTGAGAGTTAGTAAATTTTGAAGAAATCCTCTCATGCTTCACTTATACTATTTTGAGAGATGAAACTTTTATGCACATGTGCTTCACTTAAATTTGTGTGAGCTTGTCAAAAGCAATGGCAATATATGAAACTAGTCCCAAAGTGATAGATATCAAAGGAGGATATAATAAAAACTTTCATGAAGATCATTGGACAAATTAAACTTGATTCCTTGTA
Source organism: Elymus sibiricus (assembly GCA_039707655.1). Taxonomy (NCBI): domain Eukaryota; kingdom Viridiplantae; phylum Streptophyta; class Magnoliopsida; order Poales; family Poaceae; genus Elymus; species Elymus sibiricus. Next base: position 232,523,236 of record CM077669.1, on the reverse strand, counting down.
ATAGTCTTGAGACATGATGATAGTAATATGTGAGTCATGTTAGTGGGTAATTATGCTTTAGTAAGAATATTGAAGTTAAGATTTGTGATTCCCTATGCATGCACGAAAGTCAATAGTTATGCAATGAAATTACATCCTACTTATGGTGCATTATTCTGTGTTAGTTATGCTCAATGCTCGCTTATGTGAATTTTCGTTTCTTGGTTGGTTGCTACTCAATCTATTTGCTAGCCTCCACTTGTACTAAGTAGAAATACTACTTGTGCATCCAAAATCCTTAAACCCAGTTTTGCCTTATGAGTCCACCATACCTACCTATATGCGGCATTTCCATGCCGTTCTAAGCAAATTTGTATGTGCCATCTCTACTTTTCAAAACAAATTTCTTTTTGTGTGCTCGTACCGCTCATGAAACGGTAGGGGGTATCCAATATTTTTCCATGCTAGATGTGTTATTCTAAAGATGAGTGTTTATTCACTTGTCATTGCACGAGAGTACGGCGGTAATAGGGATGCCCATTCCCGAAATGAAAAAGAAAAAAAAAATTACTTTATGTTGTCAAATAATAAATTCCTTGGAAAGTGTTGGTATGGAAGGCAACCGTGGATACAGCCAGCCATGGATTGTGAAAGAATGGTGGAAAAAGGAATAACCTTTACATTATGTTTGGGAACCGCCTATGATATATCTAGCATTGAAAGTATTGTGCACTACTTTGTCGTTTTCGTTGACAGGAAAGGCATGCACCAAAAATAGTTTTCTCTCAAATCTTAAACTTTGAGCTCTGGCACCTCTACAAATCCCTACTTCCCTCTACGAAGGGCCTATCTATTTACTTTATGCAATTTTTATTTTTTACTTTGAGTCTCCATCTTCTCTTATAAAGCACCAACTAGGGGGCACTATGATTGTACTTAAGCATTAGGTGTAGCTAATATTTGAGTGTGTTTCATGAATGGATCAATGGTTGAGCATGATGGGCTAGGGATAACTTTCTTTAATGTTGATATTTTGAAAGACATGGTTGCTTGTTGTCATGCTTGAGTATTGAAGTCATTATGTTAAAACTAGACTATTGCTTTGAACCATCTAAAGTCCAAATGTCCATGCTACAAAAGAAAAGAATATGTGATGAACATGTTAGGCAGCATTCCACATCAAAAATTCTGTTTTGATCATTTACCTACTCGAGGACGAGTAGGAATTAAGCTTGGGGATGCTGATACGTATCCAATGCATCTATTTTTTTTGCTTGTTCCATGCTATTATATTATCATTCTTGGATGTTTTACAATCACTTTTTACCAACTTTATATCATTTTTTGGGACAAACCTATTGACATAGTGCCAAAGTGCCAGTTGCTGTTTTTGCTTGTTTTTTACTTCGCAGAATATCAATACCAAATGGAGTCCAATCGCGACGAAACTTTTTGGATATTTTTTTGGGCCAAAAGACATCCAGTGGGCCAAAGAAGTGCCAGAGGGGAGGGTCGAGGAGACCACAACCCACCAGGGCGCGCTAGAGGCCCTGGGCGGGCCCTGATGGGTTGTGCCCTCCTCGGGACCCCTCTCCACTACCTCTGATGCCTATAAATTCCCAAATATTCCAGAAAGCCTAGAGGAGTCGACGAAAAACACATCCAGTCACCGCAAGTTCCAGAACCTCGAGATCCAATCTAACACCATCACAGAGGGGTTCATCATCCTCATTGGTGCCTCTCCGATGATGCGTGAGTAGTCCACCATAGACCTACGGGTCCGTAAGCAGTAGCTAGATGGCTTCCTCTCTCTCTTTTGATTCTCAATACAATGGTCTCTTGGAGATCTATTTGATGTAAACTTTTGCAGTGTGTTTGTTGGGATCCAATGAATTTTCAGTTCATGATCAGTTTCTATCCATGAATATTATTTGAGTCTTCTTTGATCTCTTATATGCATGATTACTTATAGCCTCGTATTTCTTCTTCGAATCTTTGGTTTAGTTAGGCCAACTAGATCGATTTTTCTTGCCATGGGAAGAGGTGCTTTGTGATGGGTTCGATCTTGCGGTGTCCTCTTCGAGTGACAGATGGGGCAGCGAGGCACGCATGTATCGTTGCTATTAAGGATAACAAGATGGGGTCTATTCCTACATGAATAGATCTTGTCTACATCATGTCACCGTTCTTATTGCATTACTCCATTTTCCCATGAACTTAATACACTAGATGCATGCTGGATAGCGGTCGATGTGTGGAGTAATTGTAGTAGATGCAGGCAGGAGTCGGTCTACTTATCTTGCAAGTGATGCCTATATAATGATCATTGCCTTGGATATCGTCATGATTATTTGATCTTCTATCAATTGCCCAACAGTAATTTGTTCACCCACCATGTGCTATACTCATGAGAGAGGCCACTAGTGAAACATACGGCCCCCGGGTCTACTTTGCCAACATATTGCTTTCCGATCTATTTTTTTGCCTCTTTTGTTTTCAGATCTGTTATTCCAAAAACCCAAAAATACCGTGTTGCACTTTTTATTTGCCCTTTTTATTTTGTGTTCTTGATAGATCTATCTCTCCAATCTATCATATCCTAATTTATCTTTTTACCGTAGAGAGATTGACAACCTCTCTTTCGCGTTGGGTAGCAAGTATTTGTTCTTTGTGTGCAGGTGCTGTTTATTAGGTGGTGGTGATCCTCTTACTGGTTCGATACCTTGGTTTCATAGCTGAGGGAAATACGTACCATCGTTGTGCTGCATCATCCCTTCCTCTTTGGGGAAATACCGACGGAGTCTCAAGCCACGTCAAATTATGTGTGAATTATGTCATCGCGGAGGAAGCCCAGGACGACCCGGACGTCATACTGGGTACGTTCCTTGTCAACTCAACCCCAGCAACAGTATTGTTTGATTGTGGAGCTTTGCATTCTTTTGTTACCTAACTTTTTGCCTTAGAGAGTGATATGAAGCCTACACCCTTGAGTAGTCCCATGTTGGTGCAAACCCCGGGATCACAGTTGAGAACCAAGATAGCGTGTAAAGGAGCTGAGATTAACATCAACAGGGTAGACATCCTAGCAGACCACATAGTTTTGAATTCGCCAGGCTTGGATGTGATGCTTGGTATGAATTGGTTGACAAAGCACCAAGGCTTGCTAGATTGCGCCAAGTGGACTGTTACCATGACCAATGGCCAAGGAGTTCAAGTCAAGTAGGTCCCCAACCCTTCGTCCGCTCAAGCCCCTCAGGTCAATTGTCCATCGGGGACTAAGTTGGACCAAGTTCCAGTGGTATGCGAATACCCAGATGTCTTTCCTGATCAGCTGCCTGGAATGCCTCCTGACCGTCACATTGAGTTCATCATTGAGCTAATGCCCGGGGCATGACCCATCTCTAAGAAGCCCTATAGGATGGGATCCGAAGAGTTGGCTGAATTGAAGAAGCAACTGGTTGAGCAACTGAGAAAAGGATTTATCCGCTGCCTCTCCTTGGGGATCACATGTTCTGTTTGTGGAAAAAAGGGATTGTACTATTGAACTTTGTGTCGATTACTGATCTCTCAATGAAGTCACAGTCAAGAACAAGTACCCACTCCCCAAGATTGAAGACCTATTCGATCAACTGAATGGAGCCAAGGTCTTCTCCAAGATTGACCTTAGGTCTAGGTACTACCAACTGAAGATCAGACCCCAAGACATTCCAAAGACGACATTTGTAACCCAGTATGGCCTGTATGAGTACACGGTCATGTCATTTGGGTTAACCAATGCCCCGCCCTATTTCATGTACCTCATGAACAAAGCATTCATGGAGTACTTCTCGTGTTCATTGATGACATACTCATATTCTCCAAATATGAAGAAGAGCATGAGGAACACTTGAGAATGGTCCTAGAGAAGCTTCGAGAGCACCAACTTTACGCCAAGTTCAGCAAGTATGAATTCTGGCTGCATGAAGTTAGATTCTTGGGTCATGTGTTGACTGCAGAAGGATTGTCAGTGGATCCCGCCAAGATTGAAGCCATGACTGAATGGCAATC